>OW388297.1:69327907-70652270 GCA_936450465.1 Gibbula magus | reverse complement strand
AAATACATAACACAAGAGTCATCATTTTATCTCAGTTTATGGGACTGTTGCATGTGCAAAGAAATAAATTTCCCCTAATAGTTAAGAAATATTGTCTAAGGATGATAAATATGATCTCACTCTCTTGTCTTCTGATGTCAGTATATAGGCAGTGTTTGAAATATGCTCAATTTCTCAACTTAAAGGGGCATTAGCACGTTTTTTTGCTGAAATAAGTCGATGAAATGTATTTGAAAATAATGTAACCAATAGTAAAACACCCTTCTCTCTTCGGAAATTCAAGTTAAAAATGAGTGTACATGGTTCCGTAAAGCCATGGGAATCATTTTTGTCATTCGAAATATAATAAAATGTGTTCACAATAAAATGGCCGCCATACAATTTCTACTTTATACGCAACACCGTTATTACCACTACGGATACTTGGTTTGTTTAATAAAATGTTTTACCCTCTGAAGTAAAATATTATGACATAAGTTATCATTATAATTGGGAAATTTGAAAAAATAAAATTTGCAAAAAAACGTGCTACTGCCCCTTTAAATGGCATGATTATAGAAATATCTACAAAATACATTCCAGGGAAATTAAGTTGCAAGGTTACGGGTTGACATTATGTATTTTATACACTGGTGAAGGTACATTTTTTTTTACATCAGGGAGACGTTTCGATGCGATTTTCTTTAATACATTCTCACCGCCTTAATGTCGAACTTGAGCACATCCTTCATGTATGTTGGTATCTGTGTGAGCAACATGTAAGCACCATAGTTACCACACATGTGGGCGATAATGATAGCCCACACAGCCCGGGATGTGAAGATGGCCTTCCAGGGGGTCGACTACAATCAAGTCAAACAATAATTAATTATTTTTGCTCCATCAGGGTATTTTATCCGTAAGACAACTCCTAATCCCCGGATTGTGTGATACACGTTTGACTCGTAACGCTAAACAAAATGAATTGCAATAAAACAAATAAGTCCCCAGATGAGAAAATTCATGAGCTATCATCGTCTGTTAAATCGCAACATTTCATTGGCTGACAATATACATGCTATAAATAGCTTTGCACAACAAGACAGTAAGCGTTACGATTCAAACGCGTCTTACACAGTAGGTGGATTTAAAGAAGTCTTATGGATAAAGGTGACCTAATTGAGTTGGATGAATTTAAAACAAATGATACCATTAATAAAATAAAACAGAATATGGGTCGTATTTATAAAACTCTTCGAATGTCGTACAGTTAGTTTAAGATATGATTCGTCTCTTATCACAAAGAAACCATTACGTTAATTCAACTCAACCAATCTCCCTATTTCTTTGTGAAAACCAATCCGGGTAACTTATAATGTAGTATTTCGCCTTCGGTACATTTCATAACATTCTCTTCCCACAGAGGTTATATCTTTCAAATCTCCGATCCTAACGGGAGTAACCATTGTGGGAAGAGAATGATTTAATACATGAGAATATTTTCTAGAAAATAAGCGATAATCTTTTCAGGCATTCTCTCGCCACAGAGATTACTCACATGACGTGTACGTGTACGTGAGAGAAACTAACTTGAGTTACCTCCGTGGAGAGAGAATGCTTTTGACAGTATCGGGAAATTGTATGACAATGAGTAATTTATATGAGTTATTTCAGAAATGACCGAACTATAACAGAAAGTATAAAGTAAGAAAGTATATAAAGTGGACGTACCTTCCTCCCTTTGGTCCGATTTCCTAGTGAGTATTCTATAAACTTTTTCTCTATATCGGTAATTCTTGGGCAGTCTGCGGGGTTGTTAGATGCGAATATACACCAGAATATACACCATATGAAGCCTACAGTACCTGTAATTATATAGTTGTCAAAAGGTAAAAACATGCCGTCTATAAACCTGTGGACACTATTTTCTAAAAAGTATCTTATTTTCCTAAACTCATCACTTTTAAGACAGCTTTTTAACCTGCAAAACTAAATTAAATTTCAAAATAAACTTTTAAAAGAACTAATATTTTATGAGCGCTTCAGTGTCCCTACGTTAGGTGAGTGAGAATCTTTAATTCCTCCAGACAGGAGATACATGTATGGGGTAACATGGGAGTAGAATTAAGGTTTAAAATTTGAAGCTGAATTAAACATTTATGGTTGAGATGAAATGTCCAACAATTCTGGCAAGTAACTTGTTGTCAATGTCAAGCTGATGACCGCCAGATGTCATATTGCTCACAAATACGTTTGACTTCGGGGATGAATCCCTTCTGATCTGTGTTAGTCAGGTGACAAGTAAAAAAGCGAAACAGAACAACAGATTTGGCTGTACAACAACTTTCGCAGTTTACTATTCTTCCAAACAGACAAATCTTTCTCAGATTGATCATTGGGTTAAGAGGAAGAATACCAACAAGAGGCAGAGCTATGTCAGATCTTGTCATTGATGGCAAGCGTTGAAGACGTTTCACACAAAAACGATGTGCTCACTCAAGTTGGAGTTCAAGAGTTTTTGAGCAGTTGCAGAGAGTTTCACAACCATAAAGAGCTCTAGGAAGAACAACGGACTTGTACACTTTAAGGCCTGTAAGGGGATGAAGACCATCTTCATGGAGACCAGCATTTATTACATCAAAGTAAGAGCTCTTAATTTTTCTGCATATGTCACTGACCTGTTGAGTGGGACTGAGGTTCTTTGTTATAGAGAGACCAAGATGAGTGTATTCCGTAACTTCGGACACCTCGACTTCACCAAGAGACCAAGATGAGTGTATTCCGTATCTTCGGACACCTCGACTTCACCAAGAGACCAGGATCTGGATGACCGTTTCATTTGTGGAAGAGCCTCATTGAAAACAATCACCTTACTTTTCTTAGCGCTATAACGAAATCTCCATTTACAGCTATATGAATGACATATTGACATAAGTTTGTCAAGACCATGTTTGGTGAAAGACAGGAGGGTAATGTCATCTGCTTGAGTTGGAGCACTGCAGGGCAATTCGTGGATTTTAGCACCATGTGGACAAGTATTAAGACTTTGCAGTAACTCATCGATGTAGATTTGATACAACCATGGGGAGAGCACACCACCTTGTCTTGTTCCTTGTAGAATTGGAAACCAGTTACTCATGTAACCCTTGTTGAGTACACAGCTGTTCATGTCTTTATACATGCTCATTATAGTGTGGAGAATCTTGATAGGAATCCCTAAAGACCATAGTTTATAAAATAGACCTCTGTGCCATACACAGTCGAATGCCTTTTCAGCGTCCATAAAACATGTGAATAGCTTGCTGTGATTCTCTGTTGCATAGGCAATGCACTCTCGTATAAGTACTGATGTCATAGATGAATCAATACCTTTCCTGAATCCATGCTGCAAGGGTGAAGGTGTATGTAAGTCTTCTAGACGCCTAAGTAGAACCTTTTCAAAAAGTTTGTAGATGACTGGCAATAGAGTTATCGCTCTGTAGCTGATAGGGTTTTTGCGAGGCTTGTTACCACCTTTGTATAAGGTTATGATGAGACCTCCTTTTAAATCTTGGGGTACATAAGTGAAAGTGATAAATGCATTGAAACAAATTGTCAGAAATTCAGTGAGGACCATGCCCCCATAAATGAGGTGTTCGTTACAGATACCATCAATTCCAGCGGACTTTCCGCGTTTGAGGGAATGTTGGGCTGACCGAACTTCTTCAACAGAGATAGTAACGATTTCATCAGTGCCTTGGATATTATTGACTTCCTGCTCAATCTTATGTCGGTGATTAGAAGCAAATGATTCATCATTAAGAGGAGAATATAGATTCCTGAAGTAATTACCCCATGACAGGGCAATTTCTTTTGGATCATGAAGAGTGTTTACACCATCAAAGCAGATGTCAGAACCGGCACCAAGATTTGAAGACTTTCGTTTTGAGTTTATAACCCTCCAGAAGGCACTTTGGTCCATTTCAGCAAACGTTTCAACTTCCTGGAGTGTTTTGAGCCGATGTTCTTCTATGAGTTGACGTTGGAGTCTCCTGAAGGAACACTTGAGGTCTTTATATGCAGAGTAACTCGGGTGTTCCCGGCCTCTAGGCCGTCCATTACTAATCCAGATCGATCTGGAATGTCTCATGTCTCTGTGGAGTAGTTTCAGTTCTTGTGACCAGTAGGGTTTAAGTTGTGGTTTAAAGCACATCTTGGGAATTGTTTCTTCTGAAACCTGTATGATATGCTCTGTTAAGTTCCTTGTCACCGTATCAATATCTTTCACAGAGTTAATCCCTGTCCGGAAAATATCATCATCAGCAAGGAGCTCACTCAACCTTGTAGTATAACTGTTTTCAAGTTCGTTGTCTGGTAGTTTTCGCCAGTTGTAGGAAACTTTACAGAAGTCCTTTGGAGGAAGATTCAAATATGATTGAACTTGGAGAGACACAACGACAGGTCGGTGGTTACTTACATTCAGGGCGCCATCATCAAGAATAGAGCAGCAAGACACACGATCACACGTAATGGCTGGCATGACAACATGATCAATAAGAGAATGATGTGTTCCATCATAAGAAACATAGGATGCTGAAGCTCCCTCGCAGATAGGTGATAGTGTTACTGCCCTGAGGTCATTTTCACTGAAGAACTTCAGAAGAGGACGATCTCTGCTGCAGGGTTGGAGTTTGCTGTTAAAATCACCCATGAATATCACTGTGCCTTGTGTTGAGAACTCATCGTACAGATTACAAAGTTTCTCAACATAGCTGGTAAAATATGATACAGGGTTGTTCTTGGAAGGGAGATACACCTGAAAGAGAAATAAATGGTTGTTCTTATCAAAACAACAGTCAATACCAACGATTCTGTCGTCTGTGACATCAACAGGAATAATAAAGTTTGCTAATCTGCGATGCCAGAGGAGTGCAACGCCACCTTTACCAACTTTTCGTGAAGATGGCACCTGTAGATCACTGTCACTTATGCCATATGCAATGTAATCAGAGTTTACTGAATTGAGAATGGCAAGGTCCTTCTCAAACAACCAGTGTTCACTCAGACCGCAAATGTCAATGGAATGTTCAAGTAAGACAGACTTAAGATAAGCAACACCAGTCATAATTCCAGTGCAATTCCAAGTGAAAAAATTCAATGTTGTTGCATCCATATTCTATTCTCTTGGTTGGCGATCAAGGTTGTTCTGGAAACTATTTTGACTCAGCCAAGGGCGACAGTAGACGAATTTTGGCCAGAAGTTGTCCTCTAAAAGCCTGTGAGAATGTTCTGTGCAAATGTTGGCTCGTGCAGACAGAGTTCCCTTGCGACTGCTGCTGAAGATGCGAACAATTGTTGAGTTCACACCTTTACTAAGCAAGTAGTCCTTGATCATGGCCGATGTGACATCAGGTGCAATTCCACTGAGGAAAAAAACGTTTAACCCTTGGTCTTCTTACACCTCTGAAAGTGTTCTCCCCAAAAGCCTCATCATGGCCGCGAGACTCTGACTGACGTGATGGTGTTGGTGCAATAGAAGTTGTAGGGGGATCTTCGTCCTTGTTAGACAATGGGTTATCACGACAAGCAATGGTCAGATTAATACCGACCGAAGGAACGTCAGGGATGCCTGTAGGCAGATTCGAATCAGCAAAGAAAGATAAGTCCGTCCCTTCGCTCAGACCTGAAGAAATTGGATTGCAAACAATTGTCTCTGCGGCTGGGATGGATTCAACGACTGGAGGAGAAGCAGTAGAAGCAGGTGACTCTGTCATGGCTCTTGTTCCAGACTTAATATCAAGGGACACAACTCCAAGGGACATCGTAGAAGGAGAAAGACTTGTTTGTTCTGTGTCAGAGACACGGTCCTTAGGATGCGTCTTGGCGTTTTTATCACCAGATGAGCAGATGCATGTTTTATCTGGCTGGTTATCATGGCAGCGTTGTAAATCTGTAAGCTCTGTTCTGATGTTTTTAAATTGCCAAGATAATTGTGACGCTAGTAGTTCGAACATCCCTCCATGGCTGTCATCAAGTTTGTCCACATAAGATTTCAATTGTGAATAATTTTGTTCACATTTCTCTTTACTTGACTTTTTCAGATTCTGAACTTTAGAGTCACAACTGGAAACAGTCTTGTGAATTTCAGAGACGTGGTCATTTAACTTGGAACTGTCCGTTTCAAGATCTTTGACCTTGTCATTAAGATCTGCAACAGATGTCTTAAAGCTTGTCATATTCCGAGCACGGTCATCACGCACATTGGTCAACCCGTGTTTGTTGATATTTACATCAGTTATAACGGAATTAAGATCGTTCCTCAACTGTAGGAGCTTGGATGAGTGATTGGTGGTAACGGTACTCAGCCTGTCAAGTTCAGCCTTCATGTCAGTTTGCAGTTGTGTAACCTGTGGACACTATTTTCTAAAAAGTATCTTATTTTCCTAAACTCATCACTTTTAAGACAGCTTTTTAACCTGCAAAACCAAATTAAGTTTCAAAATAAATTTTTAAAAGAACTAATATTTTATGAGCGCTTCAGTGTCCCTACGTTAGGTACATTGTATTACGACACTATCGGGAGTACTTTTTCTTTTAATGATATGTAATAGACTGATACGGAAACCCTTAACAAATGTAAACGGAAGTAAGAAAAAGGTTATGCAACAGCATACAGATTATAACATCTCACCTATAACGTAGAAGACGGACGGCCACCCACCATCGAACCCGTAAGCACAGAGGAATCCGCCAATAGGGAAGATGATAGCGTTACCAAACTGTCCGCCTGTCACAGCGAAGTACATGTGGATTAAATATCATGACAATGCAATTATACAGTGATCAGTGGAGATCATAACAGCAAATATTAGCACTATTAACAATGGATACATTAGCTTTGTTCTGGTTGTCACATGTAATCAAGTCCCTTAAACAATGTTTAAAAAGTTGCCACATTTTCACGAGAGGTATATAACGTCCTGCATCATGATCAGAGACTATTTCAAACAAGGCATAACTTGGGCCACTGTCTATCACTGGCTAATCTAAGCTGCATTCCATCACCTTTTCTGTGCCAGCGTGTCGGTCTAGTGCACCTGCACCTGGTTTACTCAGAATCTATGACACACAGAAAGCGACACAATACGGCAAAATGCGGCTTAGATTAACCAGTGTTTGAGACTGGCGTGAGTAATCCCCTGCGGGAGAATTTGGAACTATTTTCATTTAGACGATATTTGACCTTTAATAGCCTAATCCTTAATGTCCGTCTGTAAACGACATGTGTATCATACGAGCAGTGTGTGACTTAGAGATTATGACTATGACGATCAGTTGCAGCGCGCTGCTGCACTAGAACTGGAAATTTAACGGGATGCAGCAAGGCTTTAATAGCCAGTGATGGAGACTAGCGCGAGTTATAACCTGCGGGGGAAGTTGACGTCACTCATGTCCTGTGGAGAACCCACCTGCATAAGAGAATCCTATGAGTCTGCTCCTCTCGTTAGGGGGCGCCCATCTCGACCAGAAGGCCTGGGCGGCGGGGTACAGCACACCCTGGGGAGAAACAGTCAGGACATTTACAGTCGGGGTACTTTCTACACTAGATCGACCCACATGGGCTTGTATCGTTGAGAAAAGCTATACCTAAAAGTATATACCTACCCACCTACATACTGTTTGGTGCTCTTTGGAAGTTATGATTTATACAGATATCAATAATCGGTAAATACACTCAGCCACAAAAGAAACGTCACCATATAAAACACAAGATAATTCAATCCACAAGTGATAGACACGACTGAAACAGTAATACATCATGTCTCCAGAAGCAAACTAAACTAATTTCAAAATTTCAAAGCATTATCTGTCTATATTCCTGTGAAACATACTTTTAAAAATCGCCGTTTTCATATCTTGTTAACTGTTTTGGGCTTGTTTAATCACGTTATACAGTAAAGAGGCGTCAACAAATTTAAGTCAAAGAAGGTTATTTATGTCGATTATATCATTGATTAATAAAAATTCTACATTTAATGCATTTTAATTTAAATGCCAAACGCTCTGGCCAAAAACCTTTTTGAAAAAGCGATTCCAGCACCACAAGTATACTTGAACAGATGTCAAAATAAAAGTATTGTAGTCTGCTGTGTGGAATTACGTTGACCTCTTTACAAATCATGTCCCTATATAAAGCATTTAAAATCGACTTTTTCCGGCAGTAGTATTTCGAATTTTAAACTGTTGAAAATGTGGTGACGTTTTTTTGCGGTTGAGTGTATACTTATGAATCACTAAAATGGTTGTAACGGAATAATGTTCTCTACCGAAACATCGATATTGTCTTATAAAGAAAATGTAATATCTTCAAATCAAATATATTTGACATGGCGATTAGCTAAAAATCCCATGTGGATAACAAAAAAACACAATAGATAATGAAAAAATACTACATGTACTAACTTTTGATCTTGATCATTCTATAGAATCATATTTATCATGAATGAAGTACTTTACTCCTACAAAGTAATGACTATTTGATGAATTTAAAGCTCTAATCTATTTAAAGATTGCGAAATGTCTTTTGTGATGATTTTGTAAACACCTGCATGGTAATAGTCTAACAATTCGACTCTAAAACCGTATTCATTAAAAGCATCACCAGTTTATTAAATATAAAAAATAGGAGTCCTGGGAATGGGATTCAACCTAACCCTTGACTTGCTTCTCAGGGGTGAATCGTGTTACTGAGTCAGTGATTTAAGGTTAAACTGGTATGTTGCATCGGTTTTGAGTATCCAGCTGGGTATGAAGTTACCATAAGCTTTAAAGTTATTCAACCAATCAAAGCAATGATTTTTCGTCAAGGGATTCAGTGTAATTTACACTGACATTGATACTTACCTCCAAATTACCCTGCAATAACAGGGGTAGTCCTGCTCCATGACTGTGTAAATTTAAGAGCCTTCAATAAGTCTAGATATTTATTCAGCAAGTCTAGATAAACTGAATACACATATGGAACTGGTAGTATTGAAAAATATAAAATCATAAGGATGAAAGTACAGTAAGTAAACAAATTCCATAGACTAAATTTTGGACTATTACAGGAGGTACAACTAAATTGCTCTCAGAAAGCTAATCAAAACTGACCTCTCCAAGTCCGACCAAGACTCGAACCACGAGGAATAAATACGGACTTGTCCGAGCACAAATCGGGGTAAGCAGATTGAGGATGGCGACAGGAAACATTGCCATGGCAACGATCTTCTTGGATCCGAACTTCTCGCTGAGCCAGCCGCCGGGCACCTGCAGTATAAGGTAGCCCCAGAAGAAAGAGCCAAGGATCAGACCCTGCAGCTGCTTGCTCCACTGGAACTCACCAGGCTGAAATGTATAGGATGAGTTCAACCAACTGTATTGAACACGGCATGACAATGAGAAGACGTGAAAATAATGTAGAAATACCTTCACAACCAGTCGTTGGAGTTTGTTTGAGTGATGACCTGATGGTGACAGTCAGTGGTTACCTGTGATGGGTGCCTGACTCTGAGGGTGTGGGTTCGAATTCCAGAAATATATTTGACCAGAAAATGTACAAGAATTTGAACCTTTTCAGAAGTGCGTTCCCACATATAACAATGTCATATTTGTGATAATCCCTAATCTGATGAGATGATGCATGCAAAACCTTGACGTTTTTATAATAATCAAACAGCAGTAAAATCCCCACGCGCTTTGCTGCAGTGTTACCGTGTTAC
The DNA here is from genome assembly GCA_936450465.1 of Gibbula magus. Classification (NCBI taxonomy): domain Eukaryota; kingdom Metazoa; phylum Mollusca; class Gastropoda; order Trochida; family Trochidae; genus Gibbula; species Gibbula magus. The sequence goes on along the minus strand of OW388297.1, from coordinate 70,642,551 downwards.
ACGGGAAGATCTCCTCCGTGCTGAAAGTAGCATCCAACTGGCAACACAGACAGGGGAGGACTGAAAACATGTCCGCCACGTGCAAATAATAACCAGGACTATTTTTAATTCAACATTTCACCTCATGAGATTAAGTCTGAGGGCTGTTTGTCAATATTTTAATATAATTGATACACGCTTAGACAAAAGCATGTTCACACACTGTAAGAATTGTATTACGACTTTAGTCGTATCAACTTATCACTATTCCATGAACATACTACACGTAGATACTACAGTAACTATAAGTCACACTGTGTGAATGGACCTTTAATTAAGCTAACATAGAACAGTTGTTTCCTATTCTGCGACATACCTCTTTTCTAACGGACGGAGATTCAGGACAAGTCTCACCAATGTCCATTGTCAACGACGTCACGTTATCGAGGATACTGACGTTGTATGACGTTACGTTGGTTCCGTTGTAGATGAGCGCGCTCTCGTTCTTCTCTTGAGAACGGTCAACCATCGATACTATAGCTATACTCAAGTTCACCCGCTGGGCGTAGAGACACACGAAGCCAAAGAACCACATAATAGACATTCCAAAACGCTGAGAGGTCCACCATGGTACTGAAAATATAAACATTTTATGAGCGTTTCAATGGATATTGTGAAGCGACCATATAATCTCTCCATTATAAAACATACTACTATTCTATTGTAAAATTATGAGTACTTGCGCAATGACAATAATTGCTGACAAAACTAAACAAACTGTTTCAAACTAGTATCATAGGTATTAAAACATGCCGTCTTTAAAGTTTTAAATTCATGCATTTAATTGTAAGCACACGTTAATATATGATCCTTACATCATCCGTTGGTCATGCTTTATATAGATGTTCCTATTCAATAAGTTTAGTCGATTTAAAGTCGTTTTTTAAAAGTTTTAAGATGACTTAAACTATCAAGGATTCTATGCAGGTGTACTTAACTGTGCACAGTGATGTATGTGAAGTGACAGTTGTGATAAACTATACTATAATCTCTGCTAACATCTATAGGATGAAATACTCATGAAAGAATTATAAACTTCAAAATGTCGATTGCAAAATTTTCAAAAAGGTTTCAATGTTTTGCTCACTCATGTTTGTACCACTCATAATCACACAAGCGAAATTTTAAAATAGTACAACCAGTGGTTTAAAGTGGATAGGTTAGTTTATATTGAAATGATGAGCAAAACATTATAAGAAACTGATGGAAATGAAGATAAAATGATTAGAACATATCAATGAGTTATGTAGATTTCGTGAAAACCTTAAAAGCTTCATATATTCAGCCTGTTTACCTTGAAAATCAGTTTTATCATATGAAGATCCAAATTTTCCCTTATCGTATGAATGTGAAGCTGTGACTACATAACCTAATTTGTAAGCGTAACAAGCAAATGTTGACATCACGTTTTCTAGGGTGACTAAACTGTGGTGAAAGTAGAAATAGTGTTGAAACTATGACAGTGTTAGATCAGTTACATCACACAGGAGTGTTAGTCAAACCACCGCAATCTGTTATGCAGTCGAACCCAAGCAATATCAAAGTGTTGGTTAAACCCGGTGGAGTTACCTTTCTCTGTTTGTCCACGGCATTAGCGAGCATGGATCAAAGAAGAATGGTGTTAACATGATATTCTCCTGGTATATAGGATATATATGTAGTTTAGTTAATCTGAACATTCCCAATACACTTTAATATTCGTACACAACAAAACCTTCTAATTTATTGTTAAAAAGGCATGCAACATGCAAACATTTAAACCAATTCAAGTGAAATAACACGAACAGTTCATGGGAAACCTGTAATATTACAAATTGATTAAAACATTGAATAGGTTGAATTGAAAAAATAAAGATATATTTCATAAGTTTATGTATCTGAAACAATATAATGATGAAATCGTGCAGGAAACACATGCTCATCAAGAAGGTTTTCTGGTTTAAACAGAACATGTAAGCAATCTGTACTATATCGACAAAGGGGTTAGATTGCATGTAGCGTGCTTCACGGGCTTGAAAGCTTACACAGCAAATATATATACCATTTGCAATGTTATTGATAGAAAACAATATAAATTTACAGTCCATAAGAATCAACTGAACTTAGTCAAACTTCACGAAAGACGTTCTTCGAGATCAAAACATCCAAAAAGATAATCAGGAAAGGAAAAATGGTATCATCTTATCAAATTTTAAAATATTTTGAATTACTTTTAGACTGATATATGTGAAATGTTAGATATTGTGTATGATGTTCGTAGGGAAAGCATCATGCGAGTACATAGTGAGTCTGATTTCTAAAATACTTAGTGATGCGGTTGGTGAATACCTTCAACATAAATGTTTCAAGAAGAACCATAAACATATATCATCTAATGACATACCGGTACATATGTGTTCAAAATAAAAGGTACAAGGTATGTTTTTAAAATAAAAGCTTGATCTCAAAGCATGTGTACATTACGAAAAGGGTATATTTTCATAGTGTATATATGATCAGCAAAAGCTAAATGAATAATGTACGTTCAATTTTGTGCTGGGTGATATATTTTGTTTAGCAATACAGAATTAAAAGGAATGTGATATCAAAGTAAACTAAAAAGTCAAAGCTTATTGACACATATTCAAATCCTAATAAACTACACGTGATTTAGATAAATTGTACCATTGTAATCTCATACACAAAAGATACTGTATTTGTAACATCAGTGATGTTAATTAATTGCAAAATCCTGTTCTGCAAAATCGACCATATGTTCCCGCTTCACTGATCACTCCAGGGCAAGCTTAGCTGTATCTCCAATTCTTGCATATGGCTTTTCAATTAACAGTATTCATGTTGTATTTTGAACCTGTTATACACCATCAAAAGGTATGTGATATCAACTAAAGCATGAGGGGCAGTTTCAAAGATATTCGAGAATTGTGACGGCACTATATGACGCCTTCCTATTGGATAGTTTACATCATTCACGCTGTAAAATGCTACTGATTTACATAATCAAGTTGCATGTAGCATTAGCTTCAAAAAGTAAAACGTCTGTTTCCAAAGCAGTTTGCGAAAGTCCCAAATTTGAAAGGTTTTAATGACGTGAAATGACATTCAATAAATGCTTTGAAGTCTCTGTTCAGTGCTTTGCAACGAACGAGCTAGATTTCTCCTGTTACTGTTCAGAATCACGTGGTGTGTGATACAAGTGTTTCCACAAGTAGTGAGGCTATTTACATCATTCAGGCTATCGTATGATATTGCCTTATGGGGAGTGATTTTAAACAAATGGTTTAAAGCGTTTGCTATCAAAGTATGTGCTTTTGCAAAAGGGACATTTTTTTCGGTTTAAGTGGTGTGTACTGCCACTTAAATTGCCTTCTGGTTTTGTACTTTCTATCATTCGTGTTCGTATCAAATGATTTGGTAATTCTTATGCAATAACATTATGCTTTTGCGAAATGTTGTTAATGCTTGAAAGGTTTAATAACTTGGAATAAGACTTGGTTAATGGCTTTCTTTTTTTGTCATTTATGTAATTTTTCGTGATTCAAGTTATTTTGATATTACCATACATCATCAAATTGTATATGAAATATTATATTTACAAATTAAAAACTAATTTAAAAGCATATGTCCTTGCGAAACAAAATGAAGTGCCATCTTGCTCTGTGCCTTCTATTCCTGATGTCTATTTTGCCTATTTTGTACAGAGATGTTAAGTAATGCAGCAAGGGTTGTTGATGAAGACAGGTCGCTGAAAGCAGTGAACTGGTGTCTGATAAGCCGACAAATGGGTTCAAACACAGGACAATACCATTATCTCACCTTCCTCCTCTAGGGACCATGCATTGAAATTATTGTGTTAAGTAAGGTATTGAAATATTCAACCATTTTTTAAATGTATACGCGGACAGAATACTTATACTTTGAATGGGTTATATCTAATAAGCCCATAATAAATGCTGATTACAAATATGAATGTATATTTACATGCATATATTTAAATCCAAAAACTTTCTTTTACATAAAGTTTACACGCATTGTCAGTAAATGATAAATCATTATAGATAACAGCATGTTAACCTCAAAGCATGATGACGAAAAGACTCCTGACGATATGATGATAATGCTTAGATGAATGTACTTGAGAAATTCATTGCAATACGAACAAAAGGATGAACAATACACTGAACTATTTATATAATTACTTAGTGATTAGTGATTTTTACAAGACATTAACATTCTTCCAACTTTACCAAATCATGTTCCTGCAAAATGATCAAAAAGGTCACTGCACTATACAATTTTAATTAGAATGTAACCTATACTTATCCATACTACAACATATGTGACGTCATTATAATGTCATATCTCTCCAGTAGTTTTCAGTAATTACCATGGAGATGACCCGTTTTTTTGTTTAAAAGGTGAACGTCAAAATGTATAAATTATTCAATTTGCTACACTTAGGAGTAATTAAAGGGGCAGTAGCACGTTTTTTGAAAATTTTATTTTTTCAAATTTCCTTTTTATAATGACAGTTCGTGCCATTTAAATTTACTATAGAGGGTAAAACATCCTATAACACAAACCAATTATCCGTAGTAGTGATAACTGTGCTGAGTATAAAGCAAAACTTGCATGGCGGCCATTTTATTGTGAACACAATTTATTATTTTCGAAAGACCTTACGGAACCATGTACACTCATGTTTGAACTTGAAGAGAGAAGGGTGTTGTACTATTGGTGACATTTATATATTTTCAAATACATTTCATCGACTTATTTCAGCGAAAAAACGCGCTACTGCCCCATTAAAGTTGGGCAATTTCATAACATCAAAGTGCCTCTACCCTCCAGGCCTCAGTTCCATTATCTTTAAGGAATGTACAAGTACTCAGGCACTGGCACAGCAACTCGAGTACTCATTAACCTATAAATTAGCGTCCAAAAGAAAGGCTACTCAAAACGCCAGAAAACGTAATTCACGAATGATAAATACGACTGAAACATAGTTATACATGTTGTGTTCAGAAACCAACTAACCTAAAGTTTCCAATTTTGAAACTTTTTTTCATTATTTTTTCTGAAATACAACATGCATTCTAAAAAAAGTCGACTTCGATTTGGCTTGAACAGGCGAAATAGGGTAGTTTCAATTGTTTTATGACGTCTAACAGTAATGATGCGTCAACGAATTGAAGTACAGGAGGGTTCACTTCTATTGTTGAAAAGGCGTAAAATGTTCCATACCAATAAGAGTGATTTTTTCAAACTTCTTTGTAAACATATTGTTCTCATCAAATACATCCACGATCAACTCTGTCTGGCGGCAGTCTTTTCTCTTTCGGTGTCATTTCTTTTGGACGCTAGTGTACTTCATTTAAATTATTTATAGGAGTGGTGCAGTGACTGCAGTAACTAAAACCTGAAGCGCTACGTGCTCAGCAATTCTTAGAAGAAACCGTCTCTTGTTGAAGAATAATTGTGTGGTGACTGGACTCCTTACCTGTCTCGCTCCTGTTTGTCAAACATACTGCCAAATTAAATGACGTCTCTTAGGTTTTAAATAATCAAATGCATGGACATATTTTTTTCTCCATACATATATCACGGTTTCTACTAGTGTTTATTATCTGGTTTAAAAAAAACCGCAAAAATTCAAAGACAAAAGTATACATTTCTGAACATAATTTTTAGATTAAGAATAAAATTAATTATGTTTTTATATTTGTTTAAACAATAAGCTATGAAGTCGTGACCAAGTGATTATTGAGTGATACTTAAAGGGAAAAAACGTACAAATGTACGTCAACGATAGATAGATTTATGTATACTGTTATCTTTAAAGGGAATATGCATCGACCACAATTATGATAAATAAGCCAGTTGAAGTATTCTGAAATGACGACATAACAACCTTAATTATAAATGTAAGCTTCTATATTATACATTCAATCGTTTATAGAGCATTTCCTAATACTATATTGTTTTTAGAAAACATAGACCAATCATTGATTTCAACCAATGTGACATCAATCAACGTATACATCATGTTTTCACGTCAGTCCTTTGATATTTGAAACGACATTGTAGAACCGAAACATGGTAGCCACTATGCTAACAAAATGGATACGATCTCATGATTGTTTAATGTAATAAACATTATGAAAAAAAATTCTAATACTATTGGTTCAACTAATTTTATGAAACCTACCTTCATGTAGAAACGCGTGCTCAATCATGGCTTTTTCTACTCGGAAGACACTTTTTGAAACCCATTTGTTTGTCACAATGTAAACTTGCACGCCTACTGGTTGTCATAGCAACAGATTTCCACGTGTTTCGAAATCGATACCGTCATCGAGTATTGATTTTTTAGTTTTCTAAATTATGATTTCTTTTTGTATTCTCTGGTTAAGGAGTTCATCACAAGTTATTACTATGCCCCTGTACTATAAATAACTAATATACCTTGATAATGTCAACAATACGGTCCAAGAAGATATGTCCATCAGTCGTATGCATCCAATCATTTGTATAATATCATGCATAGATATTTTTTATTTATACCGACTAACATAAGCATCTACAGAATACTTTAAATGATCTCCAAATAGAGAAGCTGTCAAAATGGGTTACAACTGGTCTACGCAATGTCAGCTGACAAGTAACATGTAAATTGCTAAGACGCGTGTATTTCAAGGTAACTTGTGAAATTGATACATGAAATCTATCATTATTTTCGTTATGTTGCATTAAATGTACAAAATCAATCTTTCACAAGGTCAGGTAACCACACATTCTCTCCCAATAGAGGTTACTCTTACCAATTCTTCATGCTTCGCACAAAATCCCCTAGCGGCCAAAACCGTACCACTGATTCTTTCCATTACTCACTATCTTATGAAGTCAATTCTTTACAACGACTTGCATCGATCGAGCTACTTCAAAGGTTTTAGCTTTAATTTTGATGATCAATTCTTTTCACACGTTCACAGACATTGAGGGTGACAATTATACGAGGAAATGTTTCTGTTTCCAAAGATATAGAGAATCTCACCCAAGTGTCTTCTGATATCAAATATATCAACACAAGTTGATTAAAGTTACAAATATCCGAGGCTTGCCGAGGATATTTTACTTTAATCAACGAGTCATCAACGATGTCATCAGCATTATGGCATCATAGCATTGTTATGTCATCAACTTTGTGACGTCATAGCATTGTCATCGGTGTTCTCAGTGATGTCAAAGCCTTGTGATGCCATTAACTGATGATGTAATAGGATTATGACGATTTGATTGTAGCAATATCTACGATGTAGATATCGCTTGTAGATATCGCTTGATCTCACACATGCGATATCTACTGTGGGTGCCAGTTTTGGATGATAAAGCAATATAATAGATATCATAAACGTGTTATTTGCAAATGATCACATTTACAACGGCGTCGATGATTGCACAACTAACTTTCAAGCAATCAATCCGGATTCTCTATATCGAGCCAAGAAGGCTCCACTTGTAACAGAGGATACTCTAAAGAAATTCAGGTCTTTGAAGGGCATTTAGAAGTGGTATACACATCAACAGTAAGATTTCTGGATAACAACTATTTTAATGTAAACATACTTTTTAACATCAAAGAAGTTGTTATCCAGAAAACCTTCCTGTTCATACATGTATCTAAAGAAATTAACTTGTGGGGAAATAATCACCATAAATGAACTGCGACACATCCATCAGCGACTACATGTACCTCATAGTTATGGTTATATGATGAACTCTTATACCGATTATCTTCAAGCTAGAAGCACGTGTTTGTAAGAGAATAGAAATTATACATCCATGTTCATTGATTTGAAATTTAACCATTAGTTGAAACCAAATCTTCAAAAGCACAAGCCAAACCATCAACATAACAAGGAATGGTGATAATTCTTTCAAGCAAACCGTAATGCAAAATTTTCTCTAAAACAAGTACATATTAAAAAAATATAAACAGCATACTTATATAAACATTTGAAAACGAACTTGATGAACAGAATCTTTGGACGTAACTAGTAAGGTCAGATACAAATCTGTACGAAGAAAGAACTTGGTACCTATTGATGTTAACTGCTGTATCGACAGTGTCAGGCAACGTCGTCGTGTACATTGGGACGTCATAGCATTATGACGTCATACTACATGGTAGCATAATGGAGTAGAGACATTAAGTTTTAGAGTTTAACTTATGATATATATATATAAAGACTGGAGACCCACCTTTAGTGGGATCCAATTCCTGCAATTTCTCGAGATCGGGAGCAAGGCTGACAGAGTCTGTGTGAGCAAAGTCAAAGCTGGACATCCGCCGGAAATTCGAGCCTCGCCTCGACCCCTGGCGCGATAGTCGTTTGTCGGGCGACGAGAACGTCTTACGTTCCGATGACGGCTGTTTCTTGAATGCCGCGCGACGTTCCGCTAGCGCCGCCGCAGTTCCGCCACCTACACTTCCGGTTCCGCTGTCTGTAGAGAGTTGCTTCTGCATTTTGGGTCGTTCTTGCGTCGGACTCTCAGTGCCCGAGTCTTTAGATGTTTGTCTTTTTAGAATGTCCTTGACTTCAGGCTTAGTGTCCTGTTTGCTGTCTGTAGACAGCTGTTTCTCAACGAGAGGTTTAGTTTGGGAACCGTCCCCCTCGGGGTCTGTCGACACGTGATTCGTTGACATTCTAAAACATTTCAATAAAAATTCAGTGAAAATTATGAATGAATGAAACATCTAATTAAGAAGGTATTTGGACGATGTGAAATAAAATATATAATGTATTTCAAGCATACAGTCGAGTTTTTGTCGTATTTTATTTTTATTATTTTTACATGATAATGTATCGGCAATTGATAGTAAGATCTCAACGAAACGTACGCCGTGGTATTGTTTATTAATGCTCTAAGGTTTCCTTCTACTAATGTAAGGAAACTTGGAAGAAAAAGAGTGTCACGTTGACACCTCTCTGTTAATATTTAGCCTCAAACGCCCACAATCCTCTATACAGTGTAATACTGAAAAATATATAAAATAATTGTCACCCATAAAAAATGCAAGTTGGAATGCAGAAATATTAACAATTAATATAAAAATACACCATACATTATTATGATTTCAACACCTAAACGCACCTCAGACTTACAAATGTAGAGACGATCGTTATTGCATATCAGTTTTGGCATTATGCTTGCAAAAATCAAGAGGTAAATTATTAAAATGATTTGATTATTTTCGTAAAAAATAACACATGCAAAATTTAATAATGAAGGGGAAGATGGATGGCAGAAGGAAGCAGGGTCATAACTTCAGCATATTAAAGGGGCAGTAGCACGTTTTTTCGCTCAAATAAGTTGATGAAATGTATTTGAAAAATAATTTTACCAATAGTAAAAGATCCTTCTCTCTTCGGAAAATAAAGTTTAAAATGAGTGTACATGTTTCCGATAAAGCCATGGGAATCGTTTTTGTAATACAAAATAATAAATTGTGTTCACAATAAAATGGCCGCCATGTAATTTTTGCTTTATACGCAACATAGTTTTTACCACTACAGATAAATGGTTTGTGTAATAAGATGTTTTGCCTTCTAGAGTTTATTTGAATGACATAAACTATCATTATAAATGGGAAATTTGAAAAAATAAATTTTGCAAAAAACGTGCTACTGCCCCTTTAAAACATGCACTTTCAATCATAACATGCATATATAATCTTATTCTCGTGCCATATGGTTGTGTAATATCTTTAAGAGGCTTTGTGTATACGTTTATTATGTATATCCTTAAAATTATCAAATGTCAAACAGTAATTCAAAATGTATGTTAACATAATATTTCATATTCAATTTCTGTTTAACTTCTGCTAGGCTTTATAACAGTATCGCTCACAGCCTACCATTATTTAGAACACACATGCATGTTCGTAGTTATATGTATAATATATACCATAATAATATAACCAAACGACCGTCGATATACGAGAGTCTAAGGAGTACGAAAAGCACTGTAAACATATGACATACTGTTTCTGAAAATAATAATAAATCAAACTGTAGAGAAATTTAAATATACACATATAGATGCAGAATATAATTAGATAGAAAAGTCAAAATGTATAAATTGACAGGTTCGCTTACATGACAACATGAAGTCGTTGTGAGTGGGAATTTGATGAAATGGGGAAATGTAGGTGTACTTGTTTGATATAGACCTACCTGTACTAGCGACAAGGTCAGAGCGACCCGCGCCTTCTATAGACACAGGCATTGTAAAGTTTGACTGCATTGTGAATGTTGAATATCATATGTCACGACCACGTATTTCTCATGATACGACCCCACGCTTTCTACATACGTCACTTGTTACGTATACACAGACATATTTTTATAGATTTGATAAATTTATATTTTCCAAAACCAGCATCAACGTAGGGGCAGTGCATTGGCATATGGTTTACTAGTTTGTTTTATATTTTACATATGTTTTGATATGCTTTTTACTTAAGCATGCTTAAACTTTTGATTGTATATATTGACATTGTTCGCCATTATAAGCGGTTTAGTGAAATCACAAAGGAATGTTCGTCTGTGTACTCATATTGAAATTAACATAATCTCATATCATCAATAATTTAATAAGATGATTAGGTTCGATACCATCAATATATCGTTGAACTGTAGTTATATTTTAATCGGGCGAATATAAAGTTACTTTATATGTTCACCAAACAAAGAGACGTTTGATAGCAAGAAATAACAACACCGTAGGCTATTCAGAAATGGAATGTTCATTAAATTGAGTGAACAAAATCAAACATTCAGTGACACTGCTGCAAATTGTGGAAACAATGCAGTAGTCAGAAGACAACTATCCAATTCCGTTACAGATATTTAGCAGAAACAATGGTCCACTGTGTAGAGAGTGTCAGCATGATTTAATATATTCATCTCACGTAGTTGCGTATAAACCAAACGAAAGTGTCTTTAACAAACACAGACAATAAAGTCGATGTGTGTCACAAATGTGTAAATTGTGTTCAAGCAAAGGCAACAGTTATACTGAAATACACCATCATTCATAAAGGGTACAGCTTCAACAATATACGACTATCCAGACGAATGGTAATTCATAGGGAAATAATGATTGGCGTATTTTAAAAAAAAAAACTAAATTCGAGGAAATGGTCCGATGTATGCCTTTGCGTTATTAAAGTAAGACTCCGAAAGAGTCTGTCAGAAAGTTGTTTCTTAGGGTGTAATTGCGATGAGCATTAATAACTCCAATGTCCAAAAGTAGTACCTCGAATTTCGTTCTACAAACGTATTCCGGCCTTATTGTCCGCGTAACTTAACACATTTGCTTACAATCGTCTATTCAAGAGTCCATGAGACTCCATTTGCTCAATATTCATCAGCAAAGTAAATAAAAAAAAGGGGAAACATCAAAACATTAACAGATGATAACTTCAGGAAATGGAAGTTAACACTTACAGTAAATGACACTGGTTAGTTCAAACACGAGCAGTGGAACTTTATGTTTAGACGTTAGTGATTTAGAACAATTTCAGCCATTTGTAATGCTCATTTTGATAGGCGAGGTTGTGCCATCTGCCACCAGTAGCCAGACTGAGTTAAATAATGCTGACACAGATAGAGCCAGAGTATCAATTTCAAATCACGAGTCAATCTCTCCATTTATAATTGCTTTATCAACAGCGTGAGAAATTATTAAAATAATTTAGATAAAAAAAATGATGCGTCTTGCAAATACAAATTGGAAGTATATTTATAAATGGTTCCTAATTTTAGTATTCTACTTACATATATTGTATATAACTAGCCATTATCGATCAAGCGATATTGCTGACACTTGGGTTTTTGTATAGGTCAATCAAAACAATCCAGAGGTCACATTAAACCATTGTGAAACGTTACAAACGAAAATCATCTACAAATCAACTTTTCTTATTAAGACAGTCAAGTTGGTACAACCGGGAATACATAATGTGGTTTACCGTTGATTTAGAAAAGACAATACGGACCATATCGGTTATTCCCGCAGTGACCACTGTCACAGCAGTTTTAGATTTCACTACAATATCGCAGAACCATCCTCCGTCAGACTCGGCTGTATAACGCTAGTGTGATAACGATTTAACTAAGAGTATTAATCAGGAGCATCAACAGATGAGTAATAAACACAATTAAATACCAACATAGCCTAGAGAAAACAGCATTTTAAGAACATTGATAAGAGAATTAAATAAATATAAGCAATAATCTTAAATTCCATCTCAAACACGCACACGTGGTTATATACATCAAGCAAAATATTAGTTCATACATCCAACAACCCAATGCACACAGTATACCATTGTTGCGTCCTCAGTGAACACCGTCTTCCTCTGCAAAAGATGATCAATGAAAAATGGACTTGATCAAATATAAAAGAAGAACATTTTGTTAAAAACAAAAATAGGTAAAAAAAGTATTTCAATGTATTTTAATTCCATTTTTTATGGAACGGGGCGAACGATGTGAGGTTATGAATCTACAGAAATGAATATATAACTTGTCAAATAAAGGCTACTAAATAAGGTGACAATGTCCAAATGTTTCGTCTCTACGGCCTCATTAGCCCCTGTTGTAAGAAGTCCAGTACATAGCATGTGTCAGTTTCATCTCCTGTAGGCTCTCAGTGGGGACGATACTCTGCATGTGCAATACTAATATATGTCAGCATAAACGCAACGTTTGTTATAGTCCTCATTGTTAATTGCTTCAAAATGAAATTAAATTACATTTATAATCTAATATATTGTGTGAACTTTAAAACAGTTGAAGTTTTTATTCCAATTCCACAATTCGCTCAAATAAGTCGATGAAATGTATTTGAAAAATAATGTCAACAATAGTAAAACACCCTTCTCTCTTCGGAAAATCAAGTTACAAATGAGTGTACATAGTTCCGTAAAGCCATGGGGATCGTTTTTGTCATTCGAAATAATAAAATGTGTTCACAATAAAATGGCCGCCATGCAATTTTGGCTTTATACGCAACACTGTTATTACCACTACGGATAACAGGTTTGTGTAATAAGATGTTTTACCCTCTAAAGTAAATATAAATGACATAAACTATCATTATAAATAAGAAATTTGAATAAATAATATTTGCAAAAAACGTGCTACAGCGCCTTTAAGGCCCGTATAATGTTGCGATGAGTATCTGGAGAGACGAAAATGAACCAAAGAAACTTGTTTTGATATTTTGGATAGATTGTCATTTGATAATATTAGCCAGTCTATGTCCGCGATTAACTTTAATGCTATAGTTGTCAGTTACATTTTGATATGAACAAGTCTGAAAGAGATAAAACATTAATTAACGTTAATATGCAGCTACTATGTTTACATAGTCACGTGAGTAGTCGACAAGCCTGGTTCCATCTGACGGCTTTCATTGACAGCACGAACATGAGGATATAACAAACAATTATCACCTACAATAAGTAATATGATTAGCTCTTCGTTACCTACTTAACATTACCAACATTAGGTATCGGTTACCCCCTGTATTATGACAGGTATCGGTTACCCCCTGTACTGTGACAGGTGTAAAGAAGAGAGGTTATGTCAGAGAGACATGTTAACCATTATACAACACAAGTAGACCCCAGTACAGTAAGACTGGGTAATGTAAGGTCATTGGTTTATTCAACCTTTAACATATAACAAAGAGTTATGAAAGACTTTGATACTAAGATTTGACATTGAGTTGAGCCCAGAGCCCCGAGAATCATCTAGATTTGAGGAGAATGTAGATGTGCCAAAATGTTCCAAACTTCATTTTGGCTACAGAAATTGATTCCAAATTGATTATTTGAGTATAGTAATCATGATGCCTTTTTAAGTGTTCATGGCAGTCAAAGGTACGCGTGCATTTTATACAACCATTGAATGTCTTTACTTCTCCGCAATTCATGGAGCCGGACATTGGTGTAATGAACATATACATGTTACCTGGACAACACCCTTCCTACAGGGTATAAGTCTATGGGAATTTGATAATCATTATACCTTCATCCCTGTGATTTTTTCCCCTTAATATTTCAGTTCCATTCAGTTTATATTTACTTCCTGTAGACTGTATCAAAGCTTATTATGGTATACAGTCATTGGGCAGGACTAACCAAAAACTCAAGTTATTCCAACTTTCAGTACTCGAGTTTATTTGACAGAATACTAATGGAACTATTCCCTTGCGTATACCAACATCATGATAAGAACTCAAGCAACCATGCGTGTACCACAGTTAAAGCACTTTCTTAGCAGGTTGAGAAACACAAGTAGCATTCTCTGACACGCAAGGTGATTGAATAATAATGCACGCCGTGAACAAGCGGTACTTAAAGTACACGCAAACTGTCGAGCGGTTGACTGAAGGCACGCACGCAATGTGTTCTATGTGGCGGGGAATATGAAGTGGGTGCCATTATATCGGAAACACACATAAAACCGTCTCAGCTGTAGAATCCCGTACTGGAGAAGGTAACCTAGGTAAGATGGAGGCCCTGTGTTTCAGAAGCTCCCTTAGCGCTAAGATATCCATAAGTACCATCGGTGTCGTGTACGACTACCCAAGCGGTAAGAGAGCTTTAGAGATATAGACACTGTTCTGCAAAATGTTAGCTTTGGGTGAAATGTTCTTTTAGAATTCAGTACTCTACTACCAAAATTATACAATGCACACAGTATTTATCGCAATGCATTAATAATTACCACTTTGGTTATGTGGGATTTTTCAGCGATAAAGAACATTTCTTATGAAAGCGGCGTGAGAACAACTGACAGTTATATTTTTTATTAAGTCATTTAAAGGGGGAGGTAGAGCAGGACATATCTAATTCATTCCAATTTTGTATATGGTCGCTTCATGTCAGAACTACTGTTTTCTGTAAATATTGGAAGTTACGAATAGCATTTAACGTTTATTAACGAAAACCTATGTCACCCTACATGAAGCTTAAGTTTAGGCACAAAATTTTATTTTTAAAAATGCTCTGGACTTTACAGGTTGACCAAACTGATGCGACGACGCGATTTGTTTTAATTTACATTTTTTTTCGAATGAAGAGATTAATTCTATTTTATACAAACTTTTCCCCGGTTAAAAAACAAAATTTTCATAATTATGTATATATATATAAAAGCACAAATCCTCTTAAATATGTGTTACTATTCCAAATGATCAATAATCTAACCCCTTCACTCCATCTCAACAGAAACGAGTGACAGTTTCAATGTCCAATGTTTTCTGAGGCTAAAGCATTAGAGTTATCTGCCCTTTCTTTTGTTAAAACCTAGAAAATAAGAGGCGTGGGTTTGAAACTGACTTGGGCGGACACCAGAAACAAATTCTCTTATTTTGGCCTTACATAATCAATACAGAATAATTACAGCATATGCATGAGTCGTGGTCCTCTACCATGAATATGCTGAATATTACTGACTTTTAGCAAATCTGAATACAAATTATAATAAACTTTCTAGCATTTTGTTCTAAAATTGGAATAAGTTTGCATTCTCTAGAAGTTTACAAAACTGTTACATTGTCTAAGGTATACATTTTCAGACATTATAATGATTATTCACCTTGAGCTATATCAGTATATAACTCTAGCTATAGTCAATAACCATCGTCTGATCACTATGTCGTGTAACACTACAAGCCTACGACGTACTGTAGGATCTCACATATGAGATGACTGAATGAACACGACATAGTTGTTCTTTCTAGAACGGTTACTTGTAACCAAATAGCAATGATTATTACAATGTATCTGATACTCGCTAAACGCTAATTACCAAGTAATAAATGCCTAGCGGATCGGTGATATCTCATGAGTTATTTTGGGAGCAGGCATATTTAGTTACCACAACTATAACCTTTTCTTCCCTGTACTGAACGACTTTACATAGTATTAATGAAATTGTATGTGCCCGGGGAGTCGTTGCACAAAACAAGCTTAATACTCCTCAGGTTAACCTTACTGCCATACTTTAACACTGCACAAAGCCGGGTTACCTTAGTGTTCTGTGCATGTATTCACAAATATACATTGAATTAGGCTACATATGATTATGACCATGCATATGAATAGTATCACTCCGAATTATCTTTACATCATGTCATATATGTACTATACTGTGAGCCTAAGTAGCAAAAATGACATAACGTTAAATAAAAAGTAATATATAGTAAATTTATATATTTATCTTTATGTTTTACATATATCAATGTAAAATCTTTATTTTTCTATTTTTTCTATCATATCACATCAAATCCTTATATTCTGTAATAATATTGAAAAAACTCTCGTCTAGCATAACCAAAGATAACAAACAAGTCCATGTCTTTGAAGGCCATTTAGAAGTGGTATACATAAGAACAGGAAGATTTTCTGGATAACAACTTCTTTAATGTGAAAATACACGACGTTTCGGAGTACATACTCACTCCTTCATCAGACGGAATGTAAGGAAATAACAAAATATGGTACATTTATATTGCAAACAAAACAATGGTGAGAAAAGTCAATTCCAATGTATAAGGAAGTGAGAAGGCGTTGCATGTCGTTTTATTTTTATTTGTTCAGCAAAAACTAAAATCTTGTGCTGTAAACATTGCAAAGGCACAAGCCCAGCTCAGTGTAGCAGTGTGCGTTGTCTTTATAAATAGACCCCGCTGCCTGGCCAAATCAGCCGGTGTGCTATCCACGCTAATTATTCTTTCGAGAACTGTAAGATTAAACTCCGGCGCATACCGGAACTCGAGATAGGTTGACCTTCAGAACGACCTTGACAAGGACCTTGAGGAGTGAAGGCCAGTCTTCTTCAATGAAAAACTCCAGCAGCAAAGTTATTGACTATACGTCGCATCGAGTAGACAGTACTTGGAATCGATATGACATGCGTCGTCAAGTGGCATGGTGTTTAATTGTGCATATTTATATGTAAATCTGTGTATGTTTGCATGTATGTTACTTGATACCAGTTGATGAAATCAATATATAATTGGCTCAAGTAACAATTCTAACTGCGATCTTAAATGCAATCCTCAAAAGCAGCATTACGGTAGAATCGTCATTTTAACAAAAGAAAGAAGAACGTTAAATTATGTATCAAGGTGTACTGTATGTATATGTTCAGTATAAACATTATTAATATCAGTCGATATTTTATTTAGACTAACTTTATGTACGGTAAAATGCAACATACATCTTGTGAAATATATACAATGCCGACATTATATTTGCAATTCAGAAACGCTGGGTTTCAATATGAACATGCAAAATTTACAAGGACAAATTCATAAGATTCAAGATTCAAGATTTTTATTGCACAGACACCCACATAGGGCAGAGTACAAATCTACAAACTAAACATGGAATAAGGACATTAGAGTAATAATATGTATATTGATATAAGTTTAGTGATATGAGGTAGTATATCATAAAGGAGGCTTAAAACATTCAATGTTACTATAAGGTATTATGGTAATATTATGGTAACATGCATAAAGAGACAAAAATGGTTAATATGTATTTATGATGAGCTAAATCTAAGAGAGTACATGTCAAAAAGTAATTTCCCTATTGTATTTGCATTTTTAATGTCCGGACTCAAAACCAATCTCAGGAGGGTATCTGGCGAGGTGTTAGCAGCGGTTGATACCGCCTACGGTCGACAATAGTAGGCTCCTGATACTGGAATTGAGGGGACAGGAGAGAAGAAAGTGTTTCTCATCTTCAACACTGCTTGAGTTGCAGTGTTGACAGATCCTCTGCTCTACTGGTTTACCGCTGTAGCGGCCTCGTTCGATCTGCAGGTTTAAAGGGGCAGTAGCACTTTTTTTGGAAATTTTATTTCCCATTTATAATGATAGTTTATGTCATTTATATACACTTTAGAGGGTTAAAAATCGTATTACACAAACCAATTATTCAAAGTGGTAATAGCGGTGTTGCGTAAAAAGCAAAAATTGCATGGCGGCCATTCTATTGTGAACACATTTTATTATTTCGAGGGACAAAAACGATTCCCATGACTAAACCAAACCATGTACACTCATTTTTAACTTGATTTTCCGAAGAGGGAAGGGTGTTTTACTATTGGTGACATTATCTTTCAAATTCATTTCATCGACTTATTTGAGCGAAAAAACGTGCTACTGCCCCTTTAACAAATGACATACGCCACTGTTCATTATTCAGTGTAAGAACAACTCGTTAGATGAATACTCACGGTATCGACGAACGTATAGAACCATAGGCCATGTTATATCATTAGCATTGTTGCTTCCATTTTCCTCTTTAAATGTTAACAATATAATGTACATGTACGTGTATGATGCGTGTTGTACACAGTATCAGTGCATATTTTTTTTATAACTATATCAAGTAATCAAACCTATATGAGATATTAATTATATATGGTACATGTACATCTTCGTTGCTGTGTTACGTCATTCACAGAGAACATATTGAAGTGTATCCATCGAACGATTACATGTTTTACCTTCATAGTTGTCTACTCCGGACAGAGTCAACGTTTTAGACAGGCTTGGATATTGATAGGACAAATTTTACAGTTCAATAGCTAAAACGAAATTTCGGTTCGGGTTGACTTACTTCGCTTACAACATGTTCAATATATACTACCAAAATCATAAAAGTGTTTTATTAATGTTTGTTGGAAATCTCTATTATCACTTGCTAGTAATCCACTCGCCACCTTGAGCCTTGTCCGGTTTACGACATGACATGTACAAGTCACCATATAACTTCACGTTTTGCCGAAATGTGACATTCCCCTAAAAAAATAAGTCTGTTGGTTTTGCTGGTGGTTTATATAAGGAACTCATATACGTCCACGTGGAGATTCTGCTTGGGTCTTCACGTGCTCCACGTGCTCCACGCGATCTCTTCCTAGCAGCTGTTTGACGTGTGCCCACGTGGACTCATTCTGATGTGCTTATATACAACGTGACTTCCCTGTATAACGGCGATTCCGTTGGATCATTTCTCTATATAAGTTGTTTTTATTAATTCACGCATTTTTCTCATTTAACATAAGCACAAGAAATTGTATTTTTGTGTTTAATGCTAGCACGTAGGACTGGGTAGATATAGACACAGTGATACAAACGACAGTAGTCATACACATATCAATTAACAGTTAAACAAGGTTACCATCGCATTTTCGGTAATTCACATCTCTCAACAGAGAAAGACAAACGTAGCACATGACATGCTCAGGTGAATCTTCACATGGCATGTCCTTGTTCGTGAGGACTTACAACAACACGTGCTTTTCGTGTTATCGAAATATGGAAAGTTCAGATCTCCCAGAAAACTTCAACTGTCACTGTGGAATTGAAGTGGATTATTGATATAGCATATTATGGAACGAAAATTTTATATATTTGGGGTTGGAAAGTCTTCAAAGCATGATATTTGGCTATTTATTTAAAAAGTTTTTTTCGACTCTAGAGAGTAATCAAGAATGTAAAGAGAGAAGATAAGATATGAACACGATGACAAAGTGGATGTCTGAAGTTATATAGATACACTCAGAAGACAGTAGAATAATAATCTGCTGTTGACAGAACATAGACGGACACGATCAATACAGAGACTATAACAGTGTGTCTGGTGTCGGGCGGTACAGTCAGATGAATATTGGAACTCAGCGTCCACCATTTGGATGATTAGCTCGTTAGCATACAGAGTGATGTATTAATATTATATTCCTGTTGGTTTTGATTTCAATATCATAATTCTTAAAACTCTCACAAGTAAGTGCGTGGGTGAAGACCTTTGTGTTTAAATGCGCTGTCAAGAATGTTTTCAAGAATGTCGCAACTACCTTTACACTAATGCAGGGAGAAGGGTATGTACCTTGTATATAGGCATTGTTCATTGCGCCATTATTACGGTGAAATATGTGAGCATCGGTTTATACTAGCGAATCATGAGTGGTACTGGACTGAATCAATAAACTCGAATATTAATATCTTATTTGGTCATTGGTCCAAAAAGGGACTCTCAGTTGATAATAATAGAAACTATAAGAATCGAGTGGGTACGTCATTTTACTAACCATCTTTAGAAACTCAAACGTTTCATTAAATATTACGAATCGATTTGAAAAAATATATGGTAATTTCATGATGAACTCAAAAGTGAAATAGTTGGTCTATATATGCAGAGATATTGATGTTAGGATTTTTTTGCCGATTCTGCATTTTTTCAATAAAAGGTCGCTCTGTTCACGCTGTCCTGCCGTGATCGTCGACTACACTACAGACAACACCACTCCCTCTATAACCGTATACAGGCTCATGACGAGTGGGACACAGCGAGCTTTTCAGAGCGTTACTAGTCGACAACAATTCGATTTGTACCCAATTGCCCTGTACGCCATATACAGAGGACGTCAACACAGTATTCCAGCGAGCAGAGCATGTATAATAAATCGTGTTGGAGATGTCGTAATAAGTCGTGGATTGAAATACTCGTAACAGGTAACATCCATGACATATAATTATATATTGTACATTCCTAGTCGGTCTATATTAAAAACAAGACATAAACCAAGGAACTAACTGTGCCATATAAATCGAATAGTCTGTGGACCTGTTACCAGGAATAATGCATATATGATAAGTCGTGCTGGCGATAGTATGGATTGTCATGTCTATAACGGGTATGTACACGACGTAACGTTGGAAACTATATTCCTAACCTGTGTCGACCAAGATCAATACAATTACCCAGGCACCAAATTAGTACCGAACTGTCCCATGTAAACCTTATAGCCTGTCGATGTATTGTCATGAACAGTGCACGTGTACCAAGTTGTGTTGTGATTGTATGGGTTGACACCTCCAATGAAATATGTCCAATACGAAGAACATTGTCTGATTATCTACAGCAGGACAAACATCCAGGAACCAAATAGTACCTAATTGCCCCGTCTAGACCAAATAGTCTGTTGACTTATAAACATGAATAGTGCATGCACAATTTGATTCAAAAATATGTATTTGAAATATTTGTTAAACGTGTGAATATGTCAGTATATCTCGTGAATCCCTCATATGTTAGTGACAGGTGGATTTAAAGGGACTGTAGCACGTTTTATTATGGAAATCTAAAACAATGAAAAAGAAATGTTACCAATTGCAACACAATCCTCCTCAATCAATAAATACAGTTCTAGAACGAATGCGTTTTAGCAACATGGATCCATTTTCCATCGTCGAATTATCAAAAAGTGTTCACACTAAAATGGCCGCTAGCAGTTTTCGGTTTATACGTGACACCGTTTTCTACAAATCAACGGATACTCAGGTCGTGTGATGGGTTGTCTTATCCTCTTTGGTAAAGATATACCATTTATTATACATGGCACATTGGAACATATAAAATGCCAAAGAAAAAGTGTTACAGTGCCTTTAAGGGTTACCTAAGAGAATATATATGATATAATTTATGGTACAGGTGTCTAAGAGATACCTGAGTTTTGTATCACCCAAATATCCAGTAGTCTCTCCGCTGACCACATCGGGCAGTCTTCTCACTGATATAAGCATCATCTGTTTGGCGGATGTCTGATACAATTAATAAGGACGTGTTGTTGACTGCTAGCGATTTGATATCATTGCCAGCAGATGAAATACAAGTTTATGGATTTATAAACATTTCCAGTAGACTGCTAAAATACAGAGCACCGTACCCGTGAGTCAGTGAATTCTAAATATATAGGTAAAATGACTGTCAGATTCTACCCGTTGAATATATGCACAGCGGGGTTACATATATGTTGATGTTTGCGGACCCAATGCTAATCGGGTCAGGGTGAAAGGGAGCGGAGTCACTCATCAATTGCAAGAGACGCTCTAGGTGACGGCAATAATATGCTGGCGGCAATAATATGCTGTCGGCAATAAATATTCTGACGGCACGGAGGGTAATGGGGAGATGACAGTACAGTATCCTTGTGTTCAGATACACGGGCGACAGCTGTTTTATTATCCGCTGTCGCCTCCTGTGATTAAATTTCAGAGAACGCATCAAGTAAAAATAGTTCATGACTTAAAAAACATAGTTCATGCTGTTATATTGCTTCAAATATATATGACCGCTCAAATTTGGATTTTCTTCAAACATCAAACTATTAACATTAACTTTTCAGACGGGACGAAATTGATGGCGATTTGTTTTAACAATTATCTCAAAATCTTATAAAGTCTTATACAAATATGCAGTAGGGTTGAATTCGAATAACACACAAATCTAAATATCGATATGCTGTCTTGCATGTTAATATCAATTTCCACATACGGAACGACACGCATATTCCACTGAGGCAAATGATGACCCCATGAGACAACATTTTCTAAATGTATATGTGTGCGTACTTATGGCATTAATTTATATCTGGTATATGCTATAACATAATAATAAGATTTTAAATTATCAATATCATGTTTTACACCGTGAATATGTCAAGCTTCCTTCTGGAAGGAGATATTTACTGCCCCGTTTTAAAACTAACATAGGTTAAAATACATGTATTCCTTTCAGTATTCGATTTTCAATGATATTTAAGTTGATCAAGTTTGATTGTTCTATGTATATACTTGTAACTTGTACTATTTGTCTTTACTGTACACAAGCTCTGTCATAATGCAAAGTAAATTCCTTTCAGGGTATTATTATCATTATTAATATTTATGAAAGTGAACTGATGAGAACATTTCGATTTTAGATAATAAAAGAAAACGCAGTCCAAATTAAATTAATATAAAAAGGTAGGTTATTCTGGTGCCATGCATTGTAAAAACGTTGTAAAAGGCGATATGTCCGAAGTCAGACATTGTCAGAAAGCCTCGTTCCAAACTCGATCACCGGCGTGATAACTTCACATGCCGAACAGATTCTCATTCATCGCTGAATTCCATTTCCGTAGACAACAATTTACTCCAACAATTCCTCCTAGCAAATAGAGACAAGCCTACAATCGTTAGTTGACGAATACGACCTTCTCTTGCCTCAAAATCAGTTCAAATGATCCACAGTTCCTACTCGGTGGTACTGCCTCTCAGTACCTAGCGTCCTTGAACTTGGTCTTTTCTGCAGGTCACGCTAGAGGTCACAGACACACCAGAATATGATCAGGAGTTTAATGAGATTGCCGGACATCTGCCGATTCAATCGATTCGTTGTCACTGATCGGAAATACATAACGGAACCGGCCACTGGTCAATGTTTTGAAAATGTAATTTATTTATCAATAAGCGAGGAGTAGGAGTTAATTCTACTTCTCTGCTTAAGTCACTGTAACATAGCGTATTGAACTGTACTATCAAAGCTAGAGTAAATGAATGGACCGGGCTCGTATATACACACAGAATATATACGCGTTGTATTTACTTTACAACTTGGTGTATGTATGCCGCTATTCATTAATTCAATGCTATATCTTATTGAACGCATTAAATAAAAGCTTTAACAAGAGTTTGGATTTTTCTATAATATATCATACAGAATTTCATAGAACATTGCTGAAATTTCAATAACATAATATAAAACTGATACTTTTGTGGGATAATGTATGTTTTATTTGTCTTATATGTTTTTATTTTTCTAATTCAAAGAAACTTGTTTTGAATTAATTAATTTAACTCTATAAATTAAAGAATATAAATACTCACTTGTATACTAGTAAATCGCCTCCTGTTGTCCAATAGTAATCCTAAAGTGACACCTCTTAAAAGAACCCTCGAACCATATCACAGAATAGCGATCTCTCGCTCGAGTCTACACAGCCGACCTGCAGGTTTCCAACTCAGTCCACATTGCGAGGAGAGACCTACTGTAAAGCGTCCTGATCAGGGGATATACCTAGCTTCGAACGGCCAGAGTCCTTCTAGGCAATCAAGGTGCTTTCAAGGTCAAACAACCGGCAGAGAATTCCTCGTCTAAAAAAAGAAACAGCGAGATTCCCAGTGACGTCACCGGTTCACGAAGAGATCGAATGCGCTTGAGTTGGAGTGTTCAGCCAGTCGTGTCGTGAAGCCGTCAGTGCCCCGTGTCCTGTGGTGTGGTTCAGTGAATGTGACTACATGGTCCAGATACCTCACTGAGAATGAGATTCGCCTATAAGGTACCGCTCTCGGCCATGCCATGGTAATGTGTTGCTTTATCGATTTCCTCCCCCGTGCTCAATGTAGGTGGGATATAGCAACTAGTTATTTAGTTGATGAGGCGGGAGCGAGTTTATTCTCTAGTAGCATGGGCATGAACATTGTCTTGGATACACCTAACGTTCAACTTGTATATCTGGCATTACATATTTTAAAAATAAGCCCTTTGTATTATTTGATAATTTCTAGCGCAACCACAACTGACACTTGCTAAAAGTTAAATAGGTGGAAGGCACCCTGGGGTTTGAGTGGCCTAGCTTGTGGATAAAATCACTCTTGAGTCTATACATGTCTCGAGGAGCAGTTCGTGCATTCAGGAAAGTTTGCAAGTGTTGGTTCTTTTCTCAGTGAGCCAATCATTGACTTGCATTAACAAGTGAAGTGATTAGAAATACATGCCATTTAGAAAGTGTACAAATATAACATGGTTACATTTGGGATAACACTATCTTCAATAGAACAATTTGTTGTACTTTTTCGGGCCGAGTCCCATGCGGGATTCGAACCCACACCCTCAGATTATCGCCAGCACTGACCGGTACCAGCAACTTACCACTCGACCATTTCGCCTCGACATCTTGTGTTTATATAAGGCGGAGTAGGTCATATTGAGATTAAAGGCCAACGATAAGATTACTTGACTTTTCTTTTTTTCTTCTTCTTGACATCACGCTGGTTACACGTCATCAAATACCTGTTTCACAATGCGGCAATGTTTTTGATTGAAAACATATTTTATTCATTTAAGAAATGAATTGAGCACAAGTTGTGAAACTTATAGAAGCCCTCTCCAGGTAATCAACAACTATTTTACAAGGCTAGAATACATAACAAGAAGTAAGAAATCTACAAGTGACGAAGTGGGTAAACATGTAATATACATTATTAAGGCAACACACAATTGGAAATGGTATTCTTATGACAAAATGCAATTTGAATATGGTAAATACGTACATTAGTATTAATGTATTATTTGAACCGTTGACTCTTTCCAATTAATTTATGAACATGGTGAAATATGTTTTCAATGTTTAGAAGCCATACGGTCACTTCCCGAACCCCCTTGGTAAAAGAGATTCTAAAACGACGATGTTTAAAACCGTGTTTTCAGAAATATGATCAGATAGTGTTTCAAAAACTAAAAGTTAAAGCTTTTTGGCTTTAAGAGTATTACTATGTTTTAGTCGTGTCCCACCACTCGTTGATTAAAATATATTGGATTGTTTCTGTTGTGTATTCATCTCATGGATGAGCTTTGTGGAATATTTTACGTGCGCTTCAAATTCTGAACATGGTTTAAGCTGGACGAAGATGTCCAACTTCAAAGGTACATCCATTGTGTTGTTTGGGGTCACATGTGCCAAACGTTATAAATTGCGTTATTTTATCGAGAAATAATGGCTTTTGCCGAATATTGATGTTTCAATGATAGTCGACTATGTATACCGGCGATACAGAGGTAAAAGTATCGATTTCTGATCGAAAACCGGACAATACACAGCGTGTGGCGCGCGTCAATTAGTCAAACAAATAGACACATTTTGGTTGATGATGTTAAATAGGTCTTATAACTACTGTGCATGCACATGAGGCGAAGTATTTAGGTTTCTGCACATGAATAATGACGTTGGTCGATTTTGATTGGAAAGTAGTATATATGATATATTTGACGATTGGGGATGAATATGCAAGTTGAGTGAAACTGTTTCAACTGAAATCAGCACATATCGTATGTTGGCACTTGATAAAGCGAAATATTTTTTTTTATGAAACACAATGGATGCATCTTTAATATATGCCTTTCTCCTGACAATGGGTGTAAGTCCTGTTCTGTTGAACTACTTGTACGTACAAGCTTAAGTTTTCACATTCATAATAATCGCTATCTGAGAGTGCTAATGATTGAAAATTATAATTTGGGTACAAGATATCTAATGACATCAGAATATTATTCACTCAGATTTGTTGAACAGAATTTCATTACCAAACTTCATCCGATGCAAACAAATGACTTATAAATAATATATAAAATAACTCTCAAAACTCAAATCAAATTAACAAAATATGCCAATGTCAGATATTTCAGTGATAGAACGTTAATTCTTATATACATGTTCTTGCATTTTGAGGCTTGAAAAAATTCAGTTTGTAATTACAAAGTGAAGAGGAGAAGACTCAATTGATTTAGCTATTCAACCTGTAATTAAACGAATAAGCACTTTCACAAATCATCAAATTTAAATGAACTCAGTTGCTATTCTACTTTTCGACCCGATATAAGCGGAAAACAGTTGACCAGTGACTAAGCCATCGGCCTAGTCCCGATGTTGGATTTTGAATTCCGCTGAGTTGGAACAAACTCTAAGCACGCTGTTGTCAGGCGCGCTCTGTGACGTCATAGTTGATTGTTCGAATTCATGACGTCACTGATGCCCAACTTCCTCTGTGGTGACAATATGGACGTACACAAATATGGTTACTGCCATTTCCGTATGTCTTTATGTGTTGTGCTCACTGGCCGTATCAGGTGCATTTGAAAAGGGAAGTAAGTATACAGATCTTTATGTACATATTGCCTAATATATATATATAGTTATATTATCTTACTTTGTTCTCATTATGACGTAACACATTGTAAAATGATAAATTGAATGTTGCTATTTTAAAACAAATAATATCCCCATTACTCCGAAAATGTAGCTATTAAGATAAGATAAGATAAGATAAGATAAGATAAGATAAGATAAGATAAGATAAGATAATTATTTAATGTCCATTGGAAATTTGTTGTACACTGTTTTCAGGCAAAACAAAAATACATAAAATTTATATATCACATAGAGATAAATATATATACAATACACACATGTATAAACCAAGTTACATCATTCACAATTAGATCACAGTTAAATCAAGTCACAAATTCACCCACCCCACACCCCCAACCCGCCCCCATCACACCCCATCTCAGTTTTACACACAGTCTCTTTTCTTATTTAATTTTCGTATACCAGATGGTACAAATGAATGCGAGCCCTGTTTGTTTTCAATGCTGGCATGCGTAATCTTCGGCCTGAAGGAAGAATAGAATATTCCGAAAACAAAACATGAGATGGGCCACTTACACTTTTGTTTGTCTTTTTAATAATTTGCTGTTCATAGAAATAGCCAATACTTTCTAAAGGTAATCCGATAATGTTTTAAGAAGTATTTACCAATACCAACATAGAAAGTTGAAAGTAAGAACTCTTCGGATAAAACTTTTATAAAATAGCATCATGATGTTTTGGTCTAACTTGAAGTGTTTTAATTTCCCTTAAAAAATGTAATCGATGCTTGCATTGTTTATATATATGATCAGTGTTAGAATTCCATGATAACTTTGAGTCTAAAATAGTACCGAGATATTTGTATTCTTCAACAACCTCGATATCCTTGTCATCTATGCTTACGTTTATCCCTCTCCCTAACAAACCAACTATACTTAACTAAATAACTGATATCACAATTACAGTTGTTGAAAGAAACGAGATGAAACTCCATCGCTACAATGAATGAAAGGTCATAAGTTTTCATTAATAAAACACTTTTTAGACGGATTGGTCTAAGCATTCGGGTGCATATTTGATTACACTATCTCGTATTTCAATGCAATTGCTTTTATTATAACCTATTTCAAGCTGAAATTTCACGTTTTCAGTTCATAAGTTTGATTTGAAATATATTTTTTTTAATTTACCGAAAATGTTATCTCTTTTTTTTTACATATAATTTTTTTTCAATTATTATTATTTATCAACTTATTGATTATCCTATTCATTAAATATAATAAAGTTTAAATTGAAATGATGCCAGTATCGTTAAATAAGCAAATTAAACAGTTCCACACACCATAACCCCGAAATGCGAATTAGATATTATATTTAAAAAAACAAAACATTTAGTAATTCGGAACATAAACATATCTAGTTGTGAAGCAGTCACTGATTAGATTCAACGCATGCACGTGTGACTACACAGTGATAAACACAACGCTTTACTCAAGGTTTATTATTCCAAACCAGACAGCGGATCGATACATCTAGATTTTACTAACGCTTCGACTAATTTTGATTGTTAAGGCGGGGTTTAAACTACGTCCGAATAAATCGCATTGCGTTTTGCATGCGATTTTAATGCGAATATCATTATTTTATTGTTTAGTTCCATATGTTATGTATGTACATGTATATGTATATATGTATAGATGTATGTAATTACTGTAGGTGTGTGTAAAATGGGTGTATGTACAGATTTTATTATAGAATCTTATGAATGTATGTATAGTATGAACAAATGTATGTATGTAGGTACAGATGCATATATGTACACATGTGTGTATATGTATACAAAGCTGAATGTATTTTTGTATGTATTGATTTTCAGATGTATGTTGGCATACTATTTGTATGACCGCTTTGCCTACACGTGGTGGGAAATACCCCATCAGATGATGAATTATGACGATATATATGGAATTCCAATGCGATTTTGAATGCGATGCGAATAAAATAGAACAAGTTCTATTTTGTTCGCATCGCATCGCATCGCATCGCATCGCAACGCATGAAAAAAACGGACGTAGAGTATGACAACTCATTGAAAAGAACGTGTTGCGTTCTGATGCGATTATTTTTAACGCATCGCATCCAAAAAACGAATGTAGTGTAAACCCACCCTAAGAGTGACAACGCGCATGCGTTTATAAAAAAAAACATAAAAAACTTAAAACTTATCATATCATAGCCTTATCATAGTCTACTAGTATAGAATATGTAGCCCTACACTTTTACTACTGACAATACTCTTAGTAGATCATTTATTGAATTCTCGCATCATTTTTCAAATTTTGTTTACAACATGTAGATCCAGTTGATATTGAACAGTAAACAGTTTCGCAACTTTTTTGTTTTGTACTGTAGGTCAGCTTGGCTGCTTTAGCTCGACCAACACAGGTTTGCTGCACGGTATAACGGGGCGTGGCGCTGACCCCACTCCCGACCTCACCTCGTGTATAACGCGATGCACTCACGGCAACTTCACGTTTGCAGGTTTTGGGGTGAGATTATGGCTGATGTATACCATGATTGCTCTATTTCTATCTCGATTTCAAATTTTACTGTTTGATTTCTTCACACGTCAGTTAGTAATGGAAACGGTTACTTATATCAATTACATGACCATTTATAAAAATACGTTTAGCTTAATGTGACTACTCTCTAGAAATGTAATAAATAGAGATTATTACCCGAGAAAGTGTGTCATATGACTTGCTAGGCAAACGTGGTTTGTGCACATGTGTTCATATCAATAATAATCACTCGGTTATTTTCATATATGGGTTACTAAATGTATGTTTTGTATGTAATTTATTATTATTTCAAGTGTGAAATATGGCCTTTTTCTTTTTAAATGCAATACCATTATACATTATCTAATACAAATGATGTTTCTCATCGAACACCAGGTTTATGTATACATACATGCAGATATATTTATCTGTTATAAGTGTTCATTTATTGATAGTGTATATTCATATTTTCCAGTTTTGTATAGTGTAACATAATATCCAGTCAATGGATGTTAAATGGTAACCTTAACTTCCCTACGTATGTTCGTTTATAGCAAAGAAAATGTGTAGTAAAACTAGTTTCAATAGACGTCGAACTTGGTAGTGTCCATGAAAATAATTGCACTAGTCGCATAATTAATATTTGACATTCACAAGAACATACTTTCACTTGGGCTTATAAAACCAAACTTCTTGAATTCTTTTCTCCCAAGAAAACAAAATGCTTATGCGGACAATACCTGGGAGAGTCTACACGTGTTCCGATCAGGGAGTGTCTGGACAAGTGTTCCCGTCCCGACTGCTATGGGAGAGAACGGCTCTTAGTCTTCATTTTACGTACGCTTCAGTTAATCTCCATCTTCATCCAATGAGCTCTTAACTTATTGTTTTGTATTTTAAGTGACATTTCACAGTTAAACTTCACAAATATATATGATATTTGTAAATAAATGACACATATTTTTTTCATGACATATAGGTGATGATTAATGAGTTTGAATAACTTAATTTATGAAATGAGATTCTGATAAGCCGTCTTACATCAAATTAATCAAAAATTGTATTTCACGTGTGCCGGTTGAGTATTTCGTTTACTACTCGCCTGTATGACGTGCAACAGTGAACTATTAGGTTATTATAATAATTAATTGAATAAGTGTTTTATATCTATTACCCATTACAGGTAGAGACACTTTGGAGATCGAGGATGGAGCAGACAGCAACTCCTCGTCTGTGATAGACGGGGTCAGTGTACGCCAGTGGGAGATGCTGGGGGGTGGGGCAGTGGTGCTGGTGTTCGCCCTCTCTCTCCTCATTCACTGTGTTCGAGTCTCCAGAAGGCGGTTAGTCGAAATGTTTTTGTAGATATTGTCATCAATAGTATTTTATAATGTTTTTACTTTCAATACATAGAGGATATCTGTCTTTTATTGACAAATACCATGTTTATCTCATCGAGTGAGGTAGAAAAGTAGATATTTCAAGAGTGGTGCAGCCACGAGTGAATATATTAACTTTTCTACCTCATGAGAGATATGTTTCACAATTTGGCGTGATGTGGTGAAAGACATTGATTAGCGTTGGATGTAGTTTCCTGTAGTTGCCACTGCCTCTTGAAATTAGATAATATCAACATTTCCCTCCAGTTGTACATAATATGTTGTTCAGGGTTGGTATTGCTGGTAATTTACTGATTAAAATTAATCTCCAATTTGGAACCTAGCATTACAAATGTATCTTTAAACAAATTCACCGCTCAAATGTAGACGTTTAAACGCGCATATATTTTTTTTCTTCTCAAATTTGCCATTTATGATTAAAGTTTATAGAATATATAATTACGTTAGAAACTAAAACCTTTTTATTACAAGACCCGATAAGCCGATTCCAAAGAAAACGGTTATCCGTTTTGGAAGAAAATTGTGCGACGTATAAAGCAATACTTCTGTGGAACTCTACAGTGTGGGAGGTAGATTTGTAGGTCTAAGGCCACTTTGAGAGTTCAGACAGTAAGATGGTTGACCATTCAATCATTGTACCATATTTAAAACTCTACTCTAAGTGTTGAGTTACCGCTACATCAGTCAGATCACTTGCACTACCTTCTAGCGGCCATTTTTAAGTGAACTCCTTAAAATGGCCGCTTGATGGGAAATGGACTCCAATGACTTAACCGAACCATGTACATTCGTTTTAGAACTCTTTTTAATGATTGGGGGATATAATTTTATCAATTAAAACACTTATTTACCTTTTTGTGAGAGTATTTTACTTCACTATGAACGGCTTGCGCCTTTTATGTAAACCTATTTCCAATGCGCAGATCCCGACTGATGAGGCTGTACGTCAGTGGTCTTGAGAGGGGCGAGGAGGGGCGGGTACGACCCCCGGGGTGGGTGTCGGTCAGCAACACGCTGTGTGCGGAGTTCTTCTGCTGCTGCTGCCCCAGGGACACCGAGGAGGAGGTGGATATCGACTACCAGGAGCTCCTCCACGACCTTGAACTTCGTCTCGACCCCAAGCGCCGGAAGTCGTTTACCAGCAAGGTCAAAGATTACATCCAGCATTGTGAGTTAACTATTCGAAGTCAAATACCATGGTGTAATTTTCAAACCTTTGACTTCTTCTGCCTGAAAAATTCAACCAACGTAAAGACTCCTTACCACGTCAAGGTAGATAGTTAGGTCTTTACTTTGCTCAGCGTCATCGATAGCAGTATCTGTCTGTAAATTGTCTCCCCACAGAGGTAACCCAATCTCGTGTCAAATTAACCTCTGTTGGGATCGAATGCGAATAACAATGTTTTCTTGATTCATAAAAGGGCCAATGAAAAGACATGTTATTGTCTGTACTTAACGCCCTGGGCCTCCTTTCACAAAGCAACCTTTACTACCTTTACTTTTCGCTCGTTAAATACAAACCACCCACTCGTTTCCTAAATATGCTATTCAACGGGACGTCGTTTATTATTCTCTATATATATGAATATATAATTATAAACCATTTATAGATACACATAATAAGATTAACCAACATGTCTTGGAGTTTGGGACATACAAATACGTTATCGTGTCAGATGGACTGTACGGCTGTTGAAACGTATAGTGCATGGCATTTTGTTATTACAACAATTCAGTCTTTGTTTGAACAGTAACTATTTTCATTTTTCAGATCTAGATAATTTCAAAAATTAATATTGGATTGTTTCAACACATTTCATTACAGACGTTCATTGTTCATTTCAGGTGAAAAGGAAAGGAATATGGAAAGGGTTGAAATAGAGCGAATATTGAGAACCCTTTCAAAGGGAGACATCTTGTCACCGAAGCGAAGCTCCCTTCGTAGTTTGGCTCAGCAGCTCGCCATGAGTTCGACAGACAACAGTGCCGAAAGTCGACACTTGCCGGGATCTCTATGTCCGGTCCACATGACGCGAAGCTCCATGCCGAGGCTGTGCCGGAAGATGGAAGGTTCGTCCGTATCGTCCCCGGAGAGTTGTTTCCCTCAACACAACTCCAGCTTGTCGATGTACGCCAATAGCAACCTTCGGCGTGGCGCCAACACATCTGCAACGAGAAGAGCATTGAATCATGACACGAATACGGGGCCGGTGATTCCTGACGGCACCGATGATGCAGGGTCCGTTACAAGCCAGTTCAGCCAATCGAGCAGAGCCAGTTCTCGCCGTTTACTTCCGGTCTCGCGGGAAAATCTGCGAGACGAGATGTCACAACTTAGTCGACAGAAACAATCAAATGCGTCTGCGTCTGAACGTCGAGTTCGCCGGAAGCGATCAAGATACGACGACCTCGACTCGGAATCGTTCGACTCTGAGAGATAATTTCAATTTGGACGAAGTGTCTAACGTGAGTAGAAAAATCTCATGATCATGTAAAACAATTAATTATCGATTCATTTACACCTGTGTTTTGCAGGTGCATGTGGACTTCAAGATCGTTGCATATTGCACAGTTCAGAACTTGGCATCCGGGGCCTCAGGTTCACCATATTTCAATAAAAAGAGTATAAGTATTCTTCAGCAATAAAACAACACGAGAATTCAATTATTGCTTTTTTGGTAATTTTTTTTATGACAACAGATGAGATTCAAGTATCGCTACTTCTCGCGGGTTATCATGCAACTTTCTTCAGATTAGACAGTTAAACGATTAAGCGCTACTCATATCAGATCATCGATGGAATTTCCCCACAAGGCAACCTAAGTGTGTGAACATCTTCTCAAATAGTTGCGCGATACCCTAGTCGCCATGTTGGACCTATCAGTGAGGCAGACGTCAATCATTCCGTGTCGTCTGTTTGCGCGGCCCACTCTTTGAAGTCCAGCTTGCCCTCTGTGAGATAACCCGGGTGTTCTATAATCTCGAGTGTTGTTCAAAACATGTCTTTGAGATAATGATGGAGGAGAGGGGATAACGTTCAACAAGTCTCGTTCAAGTCACGTATCGGAGAGACGTTGTTGGTGACGAGATTACGCGAGGATTGGCGAGGTCGCAACGAGAGCTCGAATTGGTGTTTCCATTGGCCCAAACATGATAATAAGCTCCCAATCCAGTGTGTCGAAACTTATACCAAGGTCTGAAAGTATGATTGCGCCACTTATTTACCGCGGCAACCTTCTTTGTTTGTGGAATGGTTTAGGGATATGGCGCGGATGTTTGCCAGAGAGGGCGGTATCCATGATGGCGACTGCTGCATACATCGTCTACCGAAGAAACAGTAGATACATGTATATTGAAGTTGTTCATTACAGGAAACATTCGGCTTGCATATATCACGATTACAAGAATTTATTACCCATGTGGTTGAAAGGTACCGAGATAATATTATTGATATGAGCAGATGTGCACATATCACGTTTGCCTAGCAACCATTGTTTCACCGCGACTTCCCGTATTTCGTCGTATGTGACGTCATAAAACGATTGTTCGTGACGTCACTGTAGCTTGCCATCGCAAGAGAAGTGGGCCGTTTTCTGACTAGTATTACGGGAATCAAATGGAATAGAACGGGAAATAAAGAAATTATTACACTTGAAAGTGTGATATATGACTTTTACGAAACTCATGCAAATTTATGTATAACCCTCGAGCTCGCTCGGGCAATACAAATATTCACACTCGTTTCGTAAAAGTCATATGACCCACTTCCTTGGGTAATACTGTAATCTCTATTTATGAAATCTCAGAAACAGTGTTATGTCCTGCATGTCGTATCTGGTAAGATGCTACAAAGATTTGTACACCCGACCACACTCCCCCCGACAGAAACATACAGGTCCAACGGGCAGGCCTGCAGGACTTCCCACGTCATAATCAGTTACAGTTGTGACGTCACTATGTCAGTATGTCCGTCACATCTAAAAGTCCATGCGCTAGTTTGATTTAATATATATTACAGAACAGAACTGAACTGTGAGTTTGTGGTATGTCAAGTAATAAATACATCAGTATTTATAATTTCAAAATTTCAAATATCCCTTAATATTTTTGTCCGGTACATGTCTCTTATTTATCAATTGTAGCTCATTCTTTCAATAAATGTTACAATTGATTGAAATACCACCATCAATAGCAAGTCTAAATATTGTCTGGCCGATTACAGACAAACTATTCATTCTATACTTTTCAAACAAACCTTCTACACCACCGGGATAGGTGCAGTGCAGAATAACAATCGAGTTTTTGATTTTTTTAAGTTTTTATTTATTTTTGTATACAAATTTCGGTATTTTTCACTTCAATTTTTTGCCCGGCTGATTACAGAAAATCTATTTGTCATACTTTTTACACAAATCATCTACACAACCAGGAGAGGTGTAGTGCAAATTTCAAGCCATTTTGTGAATTCTTTAAATTGTTACAAATTTCTGTATTTTTATACCATTTTGCGAAGGTACTTTGTGCACTTGCATTGTGGTGTCATAGGGCATTTGACGTCATAGAAGAGACAGTACGTAGATTTAACATGTATTCTACAGTGAATCACTTGGTTATTTTGTAACCTTTGCAATGAAAATAGATAAAAGATTGTATATAATTATGCTAGAAAAATAAACTTACGCTGGACTTATTTTTCAAACATAACCATACAATCCATTGGATTCGCGACAAATTCCCATATTGACCATTCAGAGACTGAGACGTAGCATGTCACGAATGTCAATGACGTCATTGATTGTCAAGGATCCTATATATGTACTAATGAATTCAAAACAGGATATCACCAATCAAACAAGTGGTAGAGGCTCGCTGGGTACAATGCATGGACGAGAGAAAGGACTGAAAAGGGACAATATACAATTATAGACTGGTGATGAAGTCCGCGGTCAGTATTGTTTTCTCGGATTCATAAAAAGGGTATTGTCCGAATTCACCAGTCGATAATTGTTTTATTATGTATTTGATATACAGAAACGAAAGGGAAAAATACAATCAAAAGGTTGTTTGGTTAGGACAGTCCTGACTACGGAATACCAGGTAAGTCTCATTGAGTGAAGTAAAGATGCATATGGCCAGCCATGGGTTAAGATAGATGATTCTACTTCATGAGATTCAACTTCACGAACTTATGCATTGTTCGTTATGACGTCCATTCCATGAATAGAGCATCCAAAATCGCCTTGTTTTTCCAAGGCCATCTTATGATGTCATCCTATTGTTGCAATGACGTAGTACGAATTTAAGTATTATTTCACTGTGTAGAATAATATGTTATTTCACTCAGTGAAAATATGGATTTCATTTTAACAGATACATGTCGTATTTCACCATAGAAAACATTATAAATTGAGGATATTTGCCTTTTCTTGACTAATACCATGTTCATCTCGGGTGAAATAGAACGTTTATAGTTTCACGAGTGGCGCAGCCACGAGTGAAAATATATAATGTTTCTACCTCACGAGATTTTACCCTTGCAATTACGCCATAACAAGGTCATTTCCAAGTTGAGCGGCCGCTTGGAACATCCCGTCACGACAGTAACAAGAAACGTTACGTCAGACCAATGTTTTATGACGTCAAATTATATCAGTCCCTGGTCACAGTGAACATATAAGTTATTCACCATTGCGAGATTCACCAACCCTAGATAACTTTAAAACTGACCTGAAAACTTTCCTTTTCTTACAAGCATTCACAACTGATTAACTTCCACCTACTCCAGAGCTGAAAGCGCGTTGAGTCCAACTATGGAGATTTTGCGCTATATAAGAACTATTTATTATTATTATTATTATTATTTCACTGTAGCTTGACAGACAGTTCATTTCACTGAGAAATCCCAGTATTTCATTGCTCGTCATACAATAACTACGTATATATCAACAGCCTGAGTAAGGACACACTGTCCAGAGATAAACCAATTAAAGGTACACGGTACTAGCAAATATACCTCAATCCAATCACTGCTTGAGTGATCAAGTAAGATAACCTACATATGTTTGGGTACCTCACTCACTGAAAACTTCGCTTTATTCGTCGCACCATTCTCTACCAATACGGATAACCGTTTCCCGTTGATACGGCTCACCGAGTCGTGTAATTGAATGTTTAGTTTACCCTATAAAGGGGCAGTAGCACGTTTTTTACAAATTTCTTTTTTTTTTCAAATTTCCCTTTTATAATGATAGTCATTTTTTCAGTGGCAGAGATTTCTGCCCAACCAAGTACATGTGCAGAACACTGACACTTAAAAAGTACTGACTGAACTGACTAGTGATGGGAACTGGCGCAGGTTGTGACTTGCGGGCTAAGTTGTACTTTCCCTTAAAGGGGCAGTAGCACATTTTTTGCAAATTCAATTTTTTCAAATTTCCCATTAAAATGATAGTTTATGTCATTTATATTTACTTTAGAGGGTAAAACATCTTAGTACACAAACCATTTATCCGTAGTGATAATAACGGTGTTGCCTATAAAGCAAAAATTGAATGGCGGTCATTTTATTGTGAACACAATTTATTATTTCGAATGACGAAAATGATTCCCATGGCTTTACGGAACCATGTACGCTCATTTTTTAACTTGATTTTCTGAAGAGAGAAGGGTGTTTCACTATTGGTGACATTATTTTCCAAGTACATTTCATCGACTTATTTCAGCGAAAAAAAACGTGCTACTGCCCCTTTAATGTAACAATATATTTTGTAAACTTTAATGATAAATGGCACATTTAAAAGAATGCTACAAACGTGCTTCAGCGCTTTTAAAGACAATGACATGTTATACATACAATGAAAATGAATATGTTTAAAAAGACATTGACAACATGGCAAAATGGGAAGTGCTGGCACTAGCAGTCTTGACGATTTAGATCGTAAACATCAGGGTGCATTTGATCTTCCAGACTCCCCTACTTGCATCATCCTTGTTAGTCGTATGAATCATATTTGCGTGATATCGTTCTAGTTATGATTTATTCTAATTTGATTGGAAACCTGTGAAAAACACCTGGATTGAAAACATGAAATGAGTCCAGTGTAAGTTTATTTTTCAAGCATTATCATACACTCCTTTTTCTATTTTCATTGCAAAGGTTACAAAATCACCAAGTGATTCACTGCAGAAAACTTGTTACATCTAGAAATACTTGCCATTTAGACAGTGAGAAATATAACATGGTTATATTTAGGATAACACTACCTTCAATAGTACAAATTCTTGTACTTTTTCGGGCCGAGTCCCATGCGGGATTCGAACCCACCCCCTCAGAGTAAGGCAACTGTCGCCAGCATTGAATGTACCGGCATTGACTGTTGTTGAGGCGAAATGGTCGTGTGGTGAGCTTTTGGTACAGTCAATGCTGGCCATCGTTTCCTAACTCGGCACGAAAAAGTAGGTAGTGTTATCCTATGTAGTGTTATGTTAAATATACTTACTGTCTCTTCTATGACGTCAAATGCCCTCATGATGACATCGCAATGCAAATGCACCAAGTACCTGTAGGTAGTGTTATCCCAAATGCAACACTGTTATATTTGTTCACTATCTAAATGGCATGTATTTCTAATGATGTACCTATTTGGACTTTTTGCATCCTTGCTGTAGGGGGTTATACAACCTTCTAAAAAGTGACTGTATCATTTCACTCTCCTACAGTTGAGGAATTTCCAGAAACGATGATATTTCCGAACCGATAAGTTAAAAATGTAGTTTACATGGATTCTTGAGATATGATTTTAACAATGATTTAGTCGTAAATTAGCCCTCCGGAATATAAGATTGGTAAGTGTTAGAAGTCACTAGATAATATAACATTGGTATGTGTTAATAGTCACTGGAGAGAATAACATTAATACGATCAGTCACTGGAGGATATAACATTGGTTCGTATTAATAGTCACTAGAGAATATAACATCGGTACGTGTTATCAGTCACTTGAGAATATAACATTGGTACGTGTTACCAGTCACTGGAAAATATAACATTGGTATGTGTTACCAGTCACTTGAGAATATAACATTAGTATGTGTATGCCATTATTTGATGCTACTGAAAGGAGATTTATAACTCCCATCCCCTGTGGAGCAGGGAGATTTTATTTTGCCTTCACTTCATTCAAATGACCAGTGCAAGTTTCATCATATCCAAAATCACGACTTATAGAAGTGTGAATATTCAACATTTCAATGTTACCAACTGATGTGACTCCGCTGTTCCGTTGTTCTATATGTTCTATATGACTTAAATAAATCATCTGTCTGTCTGTCCGTTCCTTTTCAGGGAGAGTTGAAATATATTTTAAAACATAATAAATGATAAGAAATATTAGTTATGAATGAAAGTTATGAATACAATAAAAAAAAATAGAATGCATAACTCGTTCCCCTTTCATATCAAGCTGTTGTCCCTCGTTAAATAAGTTTGGGTTGTCTCTCGTTGAGGCTCGACAAGGCAAACATATTTCACCTGGGACATAAACTTGATAGGAAAGGGGAAGCTCGTTAGACATCCTATAATTATCATATTGTCAATGGGGTGATATTTATGCGATACCTCTATATGTTGTTGTGGACACCATTTGGAGGATGCCCTCCACTTTTCCCTCATCTGCCCCACATACACCGATATAAGAATCAATAAATACTTTTACATAAAAGGTTATAATTTACCTTCTTTTCTCCACGGACACGCTGGCTCCACAAAGCAAGAAAATCCTGAACTACTTAGATCCATCCATAACTTTATCATAAAATCTCGAAGATTCTCGGAAATTTCTTAAACCTGTATAGCTTGCCCTGCCCATCACAATATATATTAATTGTAAGTTAACCATAGTGACTTCAGCTGCTTCTTGTAAATCCATCATTCTGTACTCATACGTTAGTATTTTCTGCCATATGTTTTATGAAGTGTACGAAACTTTCAGTGTACGTCACTCATTGTTGTTTTTGTATATGTACTTTGGAACGGCCTTCAAGTAGGTTCCTTTGAACTTGTTGGCCAATCCGATTCATGTATCTTTTTATGAAATAAATATGTTTAATCCATATTTTCAATTATCAAATGAGCCATTTGTCAGTAAAGTTCGTTTTTTCATTGAGTAAAATAACATATTATTCTTGTGTCCTGAGTACGGATAAACACCTTAGTTTTACCAAATAGTTACCCTCCTTTTATTGTAATAGGTTTATACCCAAACATGTAGGTTATCTTACTTGATCACTCAAGCAGTGATTGGATAGAGTTATATTCCCCAGTACCGTGTATTGTAATTGGGTTATCTTATCTTATTAGTGTGTCTTAACTCAGGCTGTGGCTTAACATATTTGTTATGTTTTCTGTGGTGAAATACGACATGTATATGTCAATATAAAATCCATATTTTCACTGCGTGAAATACTATATGTTGTTCTACTCAGTGAAATAACACTTTCAATAGTACGAACTTTATCGTAACAAAATAATGACCGTTATAAAATAAAGCGATCTCTGATGCTTCATTCATAAAATGAACGTCATTTACGCACTTGACGTAAATCATGATACCAAATTGCTTTTGGCATACTGTCATGCTAGTATATTTTCATTATTCTATTTGTCCTTTTTACATTATGTGCGGTCGTGCCTCGTAGTTGATATCGTTACGTATGTACATTTAGAGGCAAATCATGAAATTAAAATGCTGTATCACCCTATTTACGTGTCATAATTTGGAAGCAGCCGACATACAATCTCTGCACATTTGATGGTTATGTTAATGTTAATGAAAGGTGGTGAACGATATCTTGTATTCCAAACATCACACCTTAGATTTAGAGACGACACAAAAAGGCACAATGCTGCAATAACTCCTTATGTGTTATAATCTGGAAACATCCGACACAAACTAAGTAAACAGCGGTCCAAATACCACTAAGTGTCGAGATAATTGCGTATAAACGGCGATTAGATAGTCCCTAAGTGACCGTGCTATTCCCAGTCTGTGAGAACCAGCGCCCTCTACTGGCGAAACCCTCGGGCAGGGGCAATTAATCGAGATGTTATGTACACAAAGTGATTTGGTTATCATCGGAACAAAGAGAACTGAAGGACTGTATATACAGGCCATCTCGTATACGTGTTAACGGACAGTCGACTGCTATTGTTTTGATTCAGTGGTTACCTACTGACACAAGCTGCTTACAGGTACTGACAGGTGGGAGTCGGTACAGGTGTAAAGCCTTCCTCTGATTCAGGTGTGTGATGTCATGTGTCAGGTATACAGACATTACCTGCACATTTATGTTACATCCCTTTACTCTTTTATATAAATAAACTAATAACCTCTTTTATTATATTTTCAGTGGTGAAATACGGCATTTATCGGTTAAAAAAAATCCGAATTTTCACTGAGTGAAATAACACTTTCAATCATATGACGTCATCATAACAATTTGATGACGTCATGAGATGAGCGCGATAAAGCAAGGCGACCTTGGATGCTCCAATCATAAAATGAACGTCATTTACTTAAATTTAATAAACAGAGCATTTGGCATTTTCGTTATTTTTTAGTTATAACAATGAAATGTTATATAAACAACGTACCGTGTCAGTTTCGATTATTGTTTTGGTAAAACATGTTACTACTGGATGTCTTTTTGTGAATAGTGTCCTTGAGCATTTGCTATTTCTCCACGTGTACC
This sequence comes from Gibbula magus, assembly GCA_936450465.1. Classification (NCBI taxonomy): domain Eukaryota; kingdom Metazoa; phylum Mollusca; class Gastropoda; order Trochida; family Trochidae; genus Gibbula; species Gibbula magus. Next base: position 70,600,956 of record OW388297.1, on the reverse strand, counting down.
TTAAAATACCAAAGAAAGAGGAATATAAGAAAAATGTAATTTATTCAAAAAAGTTCATTCCTTGTGTCTTGAGATCTTGTCATTGGTATATTGTTACAGTGTTTGAGTGTTCTCATTTTGGTTCTAATAAATAATGAAAAATTGCATTTGAAAATATTCTACTGAAAAATTCTACTGAACCCAAATCTACATAAAATCTTTCACGGAGTCTCATTCGCACACAATACATACATGGCAAGTATTATTTAGGTTACATTATGTGTTTGTGCCAATTAATTTAGAAAATACCATAATATCGAAAAATATTAACTGTCCATGCATTTAATTTGCTACAATCCATTTTCTTTTTAGGGCTGTCAACCATTTTTACCATGAGTATATTTACACTTACCGTTATTGTTCAATACTGTTGTACAACCCATTTATATTTCTGTTTTAAACAAACTATCATCTACACTTTTATATTTTCAACTTGCCACAAAACATTTCCAAATACCATGTATATTTATACACATTTCTCTCAATATTTGCAAACATATACACTCAACCGCAAAAGAAACGTCACCATATAAAACACAAGATAATTCAATCCACAAGTGATAGACACGACTGAAACAGCGATACATCATGTCTCCAGAAGCAAACTAAACTTATTTCAAAATTTCAAAGCATTATCTGTCTATATTCCTGAGAAACATACTTTTAAAAATCGTCGTTTCATATCTTGTTAACTAGACGAGATAGGAGAGTCAAAAATGGCCTTTTGGGATTGTTTTATCACGCCCTACATTAAAAACGCGTCAACAAATTTAGGTCCAAGAAGGTTATTTATGTCGATTATATCATTGATTAATTAAAATTCTACTTTTAATGCATTTTTAAGTTAAATGCCAAACGCTCTGACCAAAAACCTTTTTGAAAAATCGATTTCAGCACCTCAAGTGTACTTGAACAGATGTCAAAATAAAAGTATTCGAATTTTAAACTGTTGAAAATGTGGTGACGTTTTTTTGCGGTTGAGTGTATAACAGACACATTATTTATTCATTTCATTATTAAGCAAATACCATTAAATAGCCAATAACAATCTTAAATATTTTCAGATTTTCTGTCCCTTCTTAACCATACATGTTTCCAAATATCAAAGTCTATCTGTTAATTATTTTCTGTAAAGAAATTCGAGACAAAATGTAAATTTTGTGACATTTTATTCAATATTCAAGGCATACCATTCATTAGTTCTGTATAGGGAGCTCCTGGACACAAAGGCTGGTTGAATGCATACACATAATTACTCAAGCAAGTTTGTGAAATAATTCCCGCGAAGTTTAAACAATATAAATATAATTACATTCGTGAAAACATAACGTTCTACTTCACCCGATGAGATACATGTGGTATTCGAAGAGAAATGTGCTATTTATTATATGCTAAGGGTGAGAAACTGAGTTTCTAAATTTGAGAGAATTTTTCTCACCACTGCAGTTTGATATCACTCTCTCAACACTGTGAAAATATCACATTTGATATGACGTCATGTGTACTATGATATGACGTCACTTCTTCAACCAACCCAGCTTTGGACATAAAACACCACATTTTAGACCACAGAAAGATATAATAAACATAATAATGTAGGTTTTCAATGTAATGTCACTCATCTCTCACCTCGTGACAGGGTTAAGCCTATATTTCAAAATACCGACTTTAACCGTAACTCGAAAAAATCATCTATAAGTTCACACCTTGCATTACATAACATCTAAGGGTAATACATATAGATATAAGTATTCCTATCTATATAACTTATCAAGAAGGACTGTCAGCCCGCCATCTTCAATTTCTCATTGAGTATTTCCAGTTTGTGGAACTGGTCGGAGATTAAACCACAGGAATTCGATATCGTACTTAAAACGGACCAATCAGATCGTTCGAATGGGTATCGACTGCGGAGTAACGTTCACGGACGAGGTTTTTGTGGTAGATTTTCGAGTTTGAAGAGGTTTAAAACTTATCGTAGGGGTGACATATGGTGGAAATCGGCCGGGTTTTGTGGGGAAATGTATAGGTGATAGGTACTTACGTTCATTTGGGAATGTCACCAATTCTTAGCTTAAGTTTTGACCTAACGTTGAATGGACCCTTAGATCGGCAATATGGCTGCCCTTGCTTCTTTAAGCCCAACTCACACTACGTACGATTATAGTACGATAACTTTACGATTCGATCGTACTGGTATCGTACTTACGTTTTTACGATCTACTATATCAATACGGTTTATGTGCGAGAAATGCACAAGGTGTGTACAATCAATGTACGGAAGAAACACGATTTTAACACGATCAGAACACAATCAATACGAACTTAACACGACACTCTCACGACGCTCACGCGATGCCATCACGATTGGTTTACGAATAATGCACGATTATTAAAAGGATTTTTACCAATCAAACTTCTTCCCTCCAAAACTGTTTCAACTCCCTTCCATTGAATGCAAGACGCGCCAGTTTAGTTGCGCATCAGGTTTTGAAGATGACAACTAGAAGAAGATTGGAACTTCAACTGAAGCTAATTGATGTTGAATTAGATATTATAGAGTTGAATGAGGAAACAAGCAAGAGGAAAGGAGTGTTGCATCTGGAGGGACCGCCACAGAAGAGAAGGGCGAGAACCGTTTGGACACGAGGCTGGCTGCTGCAGAGACCCTTGTATGGGCAGTACGAGATTCTGCTCGCGGAGTTGAATAACGAGGACCGGGTCAGCTACAAGACCTTCCTGAGGGTAGACAATGCTCTCTTCGATTCCAGGAGTTAGTCACTCGAGTCGGTCCTCGAATCATGAAGAGAGACACTTCTTTCAGGAAGGTACTCGACCCAGGCTTGAAGATTGCGGTAACGCTACGTTATCTTGCTACGGGGAACAGCTACTTGGACCTGCAATACTTCTTCAGAGTCGCCAGCAACACCATTGGACGCTTCATACCCGAAGTCTGCGAGGCGATTATAGAAGAATATTCATCAGAAGTCATGCCGCCATGCGTAAGACAAGAACAGTGGAAAGCTATAGCTGACGGCTTTCTGGACAGGTGGAATATGCCGCACGCATGTGGAGCTCCAGATGGAAAACATGTGCGGATCAAGTGCCCGAGGAAGTCAGGATCGCTATTTTACAAATACAAGCACTATTTCTCAAAAGTACATATTGCTTTGGTAGACCATGAATACAAGTTTATATACATAGAAGTCGGAGCCAATGGTGCCTGCTCGGATGGCCAGCTCTTCAAGCATTCTGAACTCAGACAATTGTTGGAGGATGAAGACCTGGGTCTCCCCGAGCCAGAAAAACTTCCCGGGAGCCAGGAAGAAGACGATGCCTTCCCATTGCAAACATGGCTGATGAAACCATACAGCAGGCGTCAGATGACTGGGCAAGAACGAGTCTTCAACTATCGAGTGTCAGGGGCAAGGCGGATCGTGGAAAACGCCTTTGGCATTTTGTCTTGCAAGTTTCAGTGCCTGCTCGGTACGCTGTGCCAAGTGAAGACGGAGAACATGGACTCAATCATTCTGTGCTGCGTGATGCTCCATAACCTCCTTCGCAGTCGCTATCCTGGCAATCCTCAAGGTAAATGTGTAAACACGTAATATATATATATATATATACTCAAATAAATTTTAAAAAAACATTACCCATATGGTGGAAAATAACCGAGAATATTATTGATATGAGCACATATGCACATATCACGTTTGCCTAGCAACCATTGTTTCACCGCGACCTCTCGTATTTCGTCGTCAGTGACTTCATAAAACGATTGTTCGTGACGTCACTGTAGCTTGTCGTCGCAAGGGAAGTGGGCCGTTTCCTGGCTATTTTTACGCGAATCAGACGGAACAAAATGGGTAATAAAGAAATTATTACACTCGAAAGTGTGCCATATGACTTTACGAAACTCTTGCAAATTTGTGTATAACCCTCGCTCTCGCTCGGGCAATACAAAAATTCACACTCGTTTCGTAAAAGTCATATGACACACTTCCTAATAATAATCCCTATACATATGCAAATGGTTGTAATATCTATCTATCTAAGTATGTTCCGAATTTGTTCATGTATTTTTATTCTCGTAATATCTTTGTATTGTATTGTTCATATTGTTCTGTTCAGCTGCAGACCAAGAAGACGGACAGCACAACGTCGTCGCCGGACACTGGAGACCTCTAAACACACGCTGTACAACACGTGTCGGCCATCTTTATGGCTCCAGCTTCCTCAAATAAAGTTACTTATTATGTCTTAGGTTGTCAAGTCTGTTCATTGCCATCCACCCATCCATTTATTATCTCTGATTGGCATTCTAGAAATTGACTTGATGAAGGATGAAGACAATTGTTTTGGAAATACAACTTCTTTATTCTGTATAAGCATCATTTCGGAAGAAATTGTAATGTCAAGCCGACGTTAGAATCTATGTCGAAACGTCCCCTCTACAGAATAAAGAAGTTGTATAATACCCATACAACATTCTTAATCTTTCATCGATTTTTATTATATGAACGGTAATATACTTTTCTGGATTAATATATAAGTAACTAAACGACCTTCTATTTAACACTATTTTCATTAAACGAGTAAATTATCTTTAATGCGAAAGCTTTATTGAAAATGGTTTTAAATAGAAGGAAGGTTGGTATCCTGTTTATTACTCATCTACTTTAATTATTCGAAATAGCCGATGATGCTGAAACTATGAGCCCGACACAATTGTGTAACGATTGTATCCCGATCGTATCGTGAACTTGTTGACTTCGTGTACTGTTCGACTTGCCATCGTGGTCCTAAAGTTTAGCACTTTATGGGTTAATTTAACTAGAGTACGGCAACAGTACGATCGCAAGACGGACAGTTTATCGATTGTGTTGTGATTGTGATGTAATCTTGTCCAGAGGCTGAAGCACGATCAACACAATCACAACAGTCACTACACGTTCAAAACACAATCACTACACGATCGACAGGCCAACAACACGATTTTCTGAAATTAGGAACATGTTTCTAATTTGGACGAATCGTGTTGGGCAAGGAGCACGATCAGCTCAATCACTATACGATGACAACACACTAACATCACAGTAACAACACAGTAACAACACGATGACTACACGACGCAATCGTACAGCGATTGTAGTCGATCGTACGTAGTGTGAGTTGGGCTTAACTCTATGTTATATAGGGTGTAGGTTTTTTTTTACCTACGTTTTATCTACGTTTTGATTACGATATCGAGTTACAGTGGATTAAACACTCAACATTCATCGAGTGAGTCTGTTTTAAACAACTGCTGTTCCATAGAAGAAATACGACATCGTTTCAAAGTATTCAATTTATCAAATGAGAAACGACCAGAGAAGATAAAACGCTGACGCAATGAAAAACTCAAAATCTTTAGCATTCTTTATAATGGCAAAATAATTTGGATGACAATTTTTAATGGTTTTAAGGACCGGTCTCACGCATGAATCACGCACACGATTCGAGTCTTACGCGATACATGCGCGATTTGCGCATTTCATCAGTTTGTCTGACGTGGAACCTCCGTAGGTGTCTGTCGATGTTCGCCGGATCGGCGCTTTACGCGATTCCGAGTTTTGAGCAGCTCAAAACTCGGCTTCGCGTAAAAGTTTTCGCAGTACTGCGCTGTTTTACGTAGGTTTTGCGTAGTGTGCGTAGTTCTTACGTGGACAGTGCGCGAAATATGCGTGGAATGTCAGTGATCGTTCGCGAACATGTTGCCGCTATCGCGTTCATCGACGACTTTCCACTGACGATTAGCAGACATACGACGCATGGTTCGCGCATGTACGCAGTTTATTAGTGCAAGTGCGCAGATTTTGCGTGGTTTTTCAGCGGACCTTTCGTCGCTCACAACCAGGTATTCACCCTGTTTGTGTGTCTATGCGCTGAGGTGCGTGGTTTGTTAGTGATTTGTGAGTGCTCTTTCCGTAGTTTTTGCGCAATTCATAGGTGATTTGTAATAGCGTAAATCAGTGAAAATGGTCAAATTCTCGACGGACAGGCACGCACAACCAAACTTTATGCGTGATTCGTGCGTTTACGCGACTTTTGGGCTGTGTGACCGGCCCTTTAACAGTAAATTAAGGATAAACGGAACTATTTGTATCTATGGTCGATCCTGTGGATAACGATTTAGTTTATCACTTATAAACTACCCGGCATAATAAAGTACTCACCTTATCATTTGCATTTGACTATAGCACTATACAATAATACTTATCTGCAGTGGTTTGAATGAATTAATTGGTGACTGTGGTTAATTTCTAGTTAAAATATCCTTTGTATTATGAAGACAGGGGTACGAAATGAAATTTACACCAACATGACCACTACCATGTTTAAATGGTTGTAAATGTGTGTAGAATCAGGCACATTTATTCATTTTCATATAGAATATGTCTTATATGTCAATGAACAGTTGTGTATCATCAACAATAATTTTTGAAGAAATTTAAAATTTCTTTTTTTAAACAAATTAACAAACATGTAGAAGTTTTAGATTATGACATCGAAAACGTGAGATATTTGCAATTGAAAGTCATACAGATGATAAAATCAACAGATGTGGGTACTTTCTTTTGCCTGGCAGTGTACTTGGGGCAACTCCAAATTGTCTTCCATTGTTGTAATGTATTATGTAAGTTTCCTCAAGTTTTACGTCTTTAGTTCGAGACACGTTTAGCAGCTTGACATTGTTTTGTGCGAGAAGTAAACTTGAATAACGAAATTGCTATTTTCGCATCTTTTTCCATTGCGTCCGCAAACTTCGTGGGTTTATTCCGTCAGCATCATCTGTGAGTCATTTTCACATGTGTATTCTTGTCGATCTAATCGAATGATTATTTTAGTATTTCAAGTTTTCAGGATTGAGAGTGAGATTGAATTGAATTTTTAGTAGTGAATGTGGACAGTAATGTCATATATCATATCGGTGGGATTTTAGTTTTTGAAACAATTCTTTTTTTAATTGACGAATAATATTTATTAAGCTATATTTCGAATATTATTAACGAATAAGTAATGACGAAGAGATATCGCGTCCTCACTGTTACCAGAAACGCAAATTATGAGCTTGACATCTCCAAAGACGAATGATCGTGTCCTTACTGTTACCAGAAGTCACTACATGAAAATGATATCTCTAAAGACGAATGATCTTGTCCTAACTGTTACCAGATTCGAACATTATGAATATCTCCCAAGTCGAATGATCGTGTCCCCACTGTTACAAGAAGCACAAATTATGAAACCAATAACTCCCAAGTCGAAGGATTATGTCTCGAACTACCTTTGGTCTTTTACTCAGTGTCCTTAAAAAGGTTTGCAGTATGAATTTGATGAGCTGAACAATTATCCATAAGGAATGCAAGTAAGTGAAATGTTGATGCAGTAATTATTGCCGTTCGTTACCTAGTTTTACATCAAAATGCAATGGCTAGTGTCGTCTTTTCTATTAACACAAGTTTTATTCTCATTTCAAGGGGGATTAATTGTATGTTTATAGCAATTCATTTAAAATGTCTCTACTGTAACGTCTTATCGTTACCATAGTAACAGTAACCTAGAAATGTCATGCTGACTATGTAAACAGTCTAAAAAGAAGAGTCTTTACCTCATTAGTTGCTACAGCCAGACCTCGTTTATCCGGACATGTATTGGCCAGTTTGTACAGGGTCACATTCAGAAGAATATAAATGATTTAGAATTTAAATATGAAGTTCATTACGACCTATTTCACGAAGTCCCATGGTGTAATTGGACTAACGTTATTCTACCATACATATTGAGATTTTATTATTAGTAAATGTACAGACAAAAACAATTACATAAAACCTTTTTTTTATAACTTTATAAAAAGCAAGAGAGTTTCTCCGTTTCGGCAATCTCACTATTGACAGCCTTAACCTTAATCCAAAGTTTCATATAAACTGGAATTCATTACAGTATATGCACATTAATGCTTCATCATAATACACAATTACAGCTTCAGTAAAGTTTATGATTGAAACACTATGTTGTTCATGAAGAGATATAAACATGACTTCAAATAATATAGTCGCTTAAAAAATATGTCACTTCTCGTATATCCTTGTGTACAGTGAGACCTCGCTTATCCGCACGACCCGGTTGCAGTTGAAAATCTTCCGGGCAGCAAGTCGTGTGGTTAGGTGAATCATCATTTGCTTAGAATTGCATAGAGAATATTTGAAATACAATATTTTATAAACATTCTCTCATATATTAATTGAGCGTGTTGAGATACGAAATGTACAAATATTTACAATACAAGTTATGAATAATTTTTTTGCATCATAAATGGTTAACCAATTTGATCTATTGTGCTGCCAAATTCAATTAAAACCGTTGGAATTTCAAAATGACGTCCGTGAACAATAAATCGCTTAACGAACTGGTCACAGATCGACTACAGTTCGTGTGTAGATGTATATAGTTTATTTGCCTATAGCTAACGCTTTGTATATAATACAGTCATCGGTCTTTAACAAGTATATGTAAATTGTAAGTTTTGTTTTGTATTTCAGTAATTGTGACAAATTACGTATCTTAAGTGTTCTGTTTCCAAAGCTTACATCACTTAAAAATACACAAAATTTTGTCCAATTTAAAAGATTTCATATATCTCCCACAATGTAGTTACAGTGTCATTTCTTGTCAATTTTATGAAATACCTAGGGTTTGCTTTCTTCGTACAGTAACTAGCGGACGAGTGATGAACTGTTGAATATGGTGAACGTCCTGGTGCAGAGCATGGAAGAAAGTACAGCTTTGACGACTGTAGAACAGAACAACGATCAGAACCGAAGCCTTCCATTGCTACCACCCCGCAAGATGTCATCGGCATTCCATCCTCCAGTGTGACTTTCGATGTTACTACAGTGCAGTGGCATCAATCGTGCAGAAGGTTTACCAGGCCATCATACATAAGGTGAAGGATGCCACTGCCAAGAACCAAGGAGGCTGGAATGCAAAACTAGATGGATTGTTCCTTATGCCGTGGGAGCATTGAATGGCCAGCTATCAAGCTATCAAGCAACATAAAAATTCAGGCAGTGTGTTCTATAACGGGTTTTTCTCCGTGGTGCTGTAGGCTCTCGTGGATGCGGAATATAAGTATATCTGGACAGTCAGTCACTGTGGAGAAGATCATCAATCTGATAGACCTGTGTTTGGTGCCTCTGAACTGACAGCGTACATTGATGACAATAGTATAAACTTCCCTGACAGCGATCCGCTGATGATGCCACCGACATACTCTATTACATCATGGGAAACGATGCATTTCCCCTTAGGACTTTCCTTGTGAAATGATATGATGGGGCCAACAGCAGACATTCTAGATGCAGACGTGAAGTGGAGAATGGAATACTAGCCAACAGACGGGGATAGTTCCTGTGCATCCTGAAACAAGGACATGGTGGTGAGAGTACTGGTGGAGACAGAAGTCATTCTCCACAACTTATTGAGGATCCTGTTTCCTGACATTGGAAATTCAGACGTGGACCACAACAGTACCGGAACCCCTAGTGTCTGGAACTGCCTGTTGATCCAGGTTTGATCAAGTGCCACACCGGCCAAGTTGGAGCCATAAGTCTGAATTGCCACTGGGAAGGGTCTGGCTGCCATTGCTGATACTGTGGAGCAGGAACAGGATACTTGTGCTGGTGATGATCTGCCTGCTTCCCTGCGTTATACAGAACGCCAAACACGGCCTCCAGTACATCATGGTGGATGGACTGGGGCCCCACATGGAAAGCATTAAGGAGGTACTTGGCGAACTTCAACCGCTCTAGGTGGTGGAACCACAATGGCCAATCTGAAACAGTTTCTACTTGTGGTCCTTGGGAGTGTTTACCTCCTGGTCTGGGGTTGTAGATCCTAGTCTCGGGCTCCTTTATTGCATAACTTTACGAACGACCTACCGGGTGTGGTGTTGGTCACTGGAGACTATGTGGTTGGTGACTTGTCTTATCTTGGGCATCATCAAATTGAATCTGCTCCAGATCCACGGTCTGTTTTTTTGGACAGCTTCCTGCTGGTTTTCGTTCTAAGATTTCCCATCTGCGTACGAATACTATTATAAAAATGTTGTGAGTGCCTTCACCTCCTTCACAATCTCCTCTTCACAATTGCGAGATCTTCACATGCCTTGTTTTTTGTGACAAAGATGTTGTCTTGTTGTAAAAGAAGTCAAGAACTTCAAGGAAAAAGACCACGTTTTCTTGTTCCTCCACCATGTGGTTGGATGTTCGATGCGACCCTTACCTGTATGGTCTTGAGCAGAGAAGAAACGTTGTTATTTATACATGCTTATTGCACTATCCAGGTGAAACATATCAATAATGACTTTTATGTGAAAATTTAATGAGGGCTAGCGAACATTCATTCAAAAATATAAACAATGAAAAGTGAAGCCATTCACCGGTGCTTTGAGTGTGGAAAGCTTTGCCTCGGCGCAACAAGTCATTATTGATTAGTTTAATGGTAAAGTGTGTGTTACTTTATGAATATTCTACAATATCATAACATATATTTTATTATTTTTTAAATATATAATTAGTGAATTACAGCATTTGTTCATGCCACGTAATGCAAAAAAAAAACAAGTTGGCGAACAGTCGGCGATAGAACCGTATCTTTAAGTACTTCTTGAACTAAATACGGTTGTATGAGAATGAGAGAGACATTTTATTCAGTATAAAGGCCAAAGGCCCAAATTACAATTACAAAATCTAACATGTTTATGAATTTAAAATTGCAGTTCTAGTTGTACATATACATATAAGAAAGTTAGCAACATTCATTCATGATAATATATGTATCTTTACTGCTATATTTTCTAACTTATTTCTAGCAACTTTATACAGTTTACAATATAAAAAAAAAGAATGTGAATTTTCTCTTTAATACAGTTAATATTGTCTACTTTACAATAAATACATACTCTGTCAGCCAGTGGTACATTGTTGTATCTTCCTGTTTCTATACCTGACCCAAAATTACTGCACCTGAATTAATAGGGATTTTAAATAGGGAGATATAGATAATGATAGATAGCTTTCTACATGTAATAATGATTTAAAAAGCTTGTATGCAAATGAATCTGAAACATTATGGATATTTGCAGACCATGATTGTTTTAGAATATCAAAGAACCTAGGTTTAATTTGTTGCATAAAAACTCTGCTATCACCAACATCTTGGGAAAGCCATACCAATCCAAAACCAAATTCAAATAAGATATTCTTAATATAATATTATGTAGCCCAAGTAAGCCTACCCGAATCATCAACCCTAAATTGGAAGTCTATGTGAATCTAGTTGAATAAACCTACATCAATACTTAACCGCTGCAGATATATCATTAAACTGCAATGGAAGCCTACCACATTTCCCTAACACCATGCTGCTACTAAGATTTCTACCAACTCTAAGAAGCTGTCTACAAATTTTAATCTGGAGACCTTCAATAATTTTACAATAAGATGTTCCTTCAGATCCATAACACAAAATAGGCAGAATAATAGAGTCAAACAATTTAAAAAGATCCTGGGGTGACAAAGTTCCAAAATGTCTTTGAAAAGAATAAATAGAGATAAGTGCTTTATTACCTTGGGAAAGTAGACAGTGTTGAGCCTTAGTCCATGAAAGTCTAGGGGTGAAAACTATACCAAGATACCTGTAAGGTGATACAACCTCAATGTGTTTACCTTCGAAGAACCACATTTCATAATGTCTCAAATATCCTAAATTGCGAAACACCATAATTTTATTTTATCCAAATTAACCCTTATACCAATATGCCTACAAAATAGCTCTAGTGCATTTAACCTCTTCTGCAACTGAAGTGCAGTATCTGCAAGCCCTGACACATCATCAGCAGACATCAATGCATAAAGATTATCTACACTAGCACTTATATTAAGACCTTTTCCTCCAAAAAAATTTAGAACTGAAAAAAAGCCTGTTGATAAAAATTATGAATATTTGGGGACTTAAAATACAGCCTTGACGAATACCATGATTACATCTGAAAGTATCAGTGAGGCCATTTGGAGTCCTAACACAAGCTACCAGCTTCAAATACATGGGCACTAAGATATTATAGAACTTACCAGTTATTCCGACATCCCTAAGACAATCAAACAAAACTTTATGTTAAATTGTATCGAACGCCTTTGCAAAATCTATAAAAACACAATAAAATCTACCCTTTTTCTTATGCGGATACTTTAAAACAACAGCATGAAAATATACGATCAACAGTGCTATACCTAACTCTAAATCCAGCCTCACACTCACTAATAATATCATTCCTCTCACACCACTTCTGCAGCCTGGATGTTAAAATACAAGTAAACAGTTTACAAAGAGAATCTATTAAAGAAATACCTATATCATTACCAGGGTATTGTATTTATCCTGATTTAAATAGTGGGCATATAATACTTGCACCCCAATCATCTGGGAAATAACATTTATCAATTTTTTTTATTAAAAAGTAATGTAAGATATTTCACAGAGTATGGTCTGGATGATTTGATGGATATATACAAACATACTTGAAAAGACCGATATACTGGTCGAAATGAGCTCATCGTATTGGACGTCAAACCCATCTGATGTTTACTCTTTTCTATATATGACTTATCTGTAATGTGTTTGTCATCATAGCGTGTTAACTGTCTGTATTGGTTTTCTTGATTTTAAGATGCTTAAAACCCCAAACCTCTGCCATGTCGGCAAATTCAAAGGTAAATTGTAAAATCAACATTTTCAAACTTTCCTTCTGTTGATTAATCTCCCAGAAATAACACATCTAACTCGTTCATTGATGTATCATTTAAACATCAGTAACCACGATTACATTATTCGGCAGTAAAATAACAATTTAATCAGAGGTTAAAACAATTGATCTGAAAGACGTATCTCTTTAACGCCTCAGGTAGAAATACCTACCTACCTGGGAAAGTAGCGTTGTTTACACAAGGTAAGACTGATCCTGTAATTCCCCCAATCTTACCTGTGGCGTTTCTTTGTTTTACCTGTGATTAAACACATAAACATTGTTCTAGCCTTGTAGACAGGTAAGGGTTTACCATTGGTTCCAGCTGACTTCACAGCTCGTATAAACACTCTATGTGCTCATCAGATTAAATCTCTGTTTAGACAGAGGGATTAGCGGATCTGCAAATAGTAAGACTACATAGATTGGGATTCAACCCTTTAATCGTCGTTAATTGTTTGAAAGAAAATATTTTATGACCCTCTTTACTATTTGCGGCGCATATCAAAGAATTACAAGTTTCAAACATGGTTACCAAATTGGATCATGCGTGGTAGTTTTGTGAAAACGAAATTCATAAGGATATCATTTAAAGTAATCATTCTGGAACAGATGACAAGTCACCTTTTAAGGAAAGTACTTTTTAACTAAAGTCAATTACAAATTACCATTTATTCGGTAGATGCAAATGAATAGAATCAGAAGCCAATTTGTAGGGTACCTCCGTACATATATCCTACACAAAGCTCAAAAAGAGTGTCTACGAAAAGTTTGATTGTAACGAAATCCCCAAGGTTTTGCTTTATGAGAAGAAGAAAAACAGTTTATTAAAGTGTCGCATTACTACCACCGTGGTGTTTGATACTGTCGTACTGACCCAGAGCTCAAAGAAATGTCACTAAACTGTTGGTTTTCAAGAAAGTCAAAAGCATTGGCTTTAAAACATGTCATTGATATCGGTTTTAGGAACAAGGTTTAAGCTATGTAAGATTATTTGTGTGAACCGATTATTTGCATAGTACAAATCTTTTACATTTTCGGGATGAGTCCATTGCGGGATTGAAACACACACCCTCAGAGTCAGACACCACTATCACCGCCATACAATCACACACCCAACACATCCCCCACCTCTAAACCCCCATCTCCACACTGCACACAGCCCACATCCCACACACCGTACATACTCCAAACACCCAACACACCTCACCTCCACACCCAACACACCGCTCTCACCTCACCTCAACACATCACAGACACACCCACCTCCACACTGCTTTCACACACCCAACACATCCACACATCCCCAATACCCAACACACCAACAACCCCACCTGCACACACCCAACAAACCCACCTCCACACATCCAACACACCCACACATCCCACACTCTCACATTTTAATACCCACACTACCACACTACCACACATTCCACACATTCCACACCCGACATCCCACACACACAGTTCCACACCCCAGCCTTTCAGAAAATAAAATCGACAAAGCTCATTGTCAATTGACGTATGTTAGCACAATTCCTGTGAATAACAAATTTATATTCAGATCTACTTCGTGAAAAAAGTAAGAATTGACAAATGGTTACCACACTATTTGGTTTAAAAGGGAGTCACGTTGAATTAAATCGTCTGACACATATGATTATATTCTTCTTCTGTGATACACATGTCCTATATATAAAAACACATTATTATGTCCATCCGTCCTACGGAGTGTCCACGATAAATACTTTTGCAGCCCACTAGTGACGTGTAAGGTATACAATTATATTTCTAATAATTAATACACTTTAAAATAAAACTGAAACGATAACGTATTCCAATAATATTTGGTACAGATTTTCTTTATTATGAGATTATAACATCAATTTCTGTTTTCACCATTTAGAAAGGTAGTCAGAGATTTTAACCTGTTAGATAAATACCCACCATAATAAAAAAAAAATCAAAAACAATTATGACCTTAACGATTAAGTGGCGGTGCTTTGATCTGTTAAAACATTGAGATTATCTGTTAATCGGGTGTGATGAAAGCAATGAGAACACGATCAAGGGAGATAATCACTGATTTAACTTGAGTCAACACAGTCGTAACAAACAGACGGTAGGGATTTGTCTCGGGGCGAAAAGAGAAGTCGTTTACAATCAAATCGTTTAGATTGTTAGAATGCTTATTCTCAAAAGTATAACCTATTGTATTATTTTAAAACCTCAACTGATATTTGGAGACCCTTCAGTGAAGTCATATTGTTGATTAAAGTATGACCATATTTTTAATTAGTTCACGTGTTAGTCATATTGTTGATTAAAGTATGACCATATTTTTTATTAGTTCACGTGTTAGTCATATTGTTGATTAAAGTATGACCATATTTTTAATTAGTTCACGTGTTACCTTAATAGTAAAAAGAAACAAATGCCAAACTATGAGTTATTCGATATGAGATTTAATGATTTCCGATCAATAAACTACCTACGACTAGGTAAATTCTTCGTGAAAGGACATACATTTTGGTGGTTGTTATTTCTTTGATTTTTTAAAACACCAGTTTTCTATTTTTCTCTGTAAAATATCCTATAAGTGACCATTAATCACATACAGTAGAACACAGATATAACGAACTCCAAGGGACCAACGAATTCAGTTCGCTATATCCGTTGTTAGTTTTTCGCGTATGATATATTATATAGGGCTTTTGACGGTACTTATAAACATGATATTTATTGTGTAAATTAGTATGTATATGTTGTATTTTATCTATTTATTGCTTTTAAAGATTTTATGCGTCTCATATGTCTTTAAGGCCGGGCAGATTCTGCGTGACACAATAATAAAATAATTTCTCTCTCTCTCTCTCTCATGATAAATGTGTTCGCTATATATCCGTGTTCGCTATATCCGTGTTCGCAATATCGGTGTTCGCTATATAGGTGTTCTACTGTACCTGTGGTTTATTTTATTCGTATTAAATGCTCTTATGACAAAATGTTGCTCATTAATTCAATAAGGGAATTTTGGTTACAAAGTTACGGAAATTATATATTTTTGACAATCAGACCCACTTCTGTCTATTTCATCTTGCCAAAATTCGAAACCAAGTACCAATGACCAGGCGATCGCATGCTAAGTTAAGAATGAGAAAGCTGAAGAGTGTTGTACATGAGAACAAATGGTTCTATTTCGTCAATGTATAGTTGAAGTACTGCAAATGACGTCCAAACGAAATCCGGAATGATTGACATATATATTCTTTGATATGTACACGCGTAGGTGAACACGTTGTTCGTCGAGCATGTTTGTCTTTTTCTGGAAATACAATATGTTTAAATTACAAATTCACGGAGTGAAGCATTATAAACACTTCGCACACAGTAGAATTTGTATAGTTTATCCTATATATCAGTGTTGTCTATAACATATGAAGGAAGGGAATTCCAAATGACACTGACTTCAATAAAGGGATTTCAACTGCATATTAAACTTTCATAAATACAAATGTAAATTAACCATTTTTTATTTGTAATAGAATTGTCCTATTTCATCAATATTTCATTTAAATAATGAGTTTTAAACACCATGTCAAGTCTTTCTTACAAACCATATCGTCTTATTAACTACATGTCACACTCATGTCATCTGTAAACCTTAAAGTGAGGTAACCGCTATTATACTTTTTTGTGAATTACGTAACATTTACTATATGAACTATATAATCATATGTAATGATCTAATATCAATAAAGCAACAGATAAATTCCCATTAAACTAATCAACAATGTTTTGTATGCCGTTGAAAATCGTTCCACACTCCAAGCTCCGATGAATGGCTCCACTTCTCATTGCTTTCATTTTTAATTAATATCCGTTTTTCTTTGTCAAATTGTCGGAATTAACGAAATTTAAGACCATAGTAATATGTTTCAACAGGATTATGTTACAATCAAGTAATACTAAAATATGTGTATAAAGAATAATATGTCCCCTCGAATTTTGTTTCAACAAACCTAATCACGATATAACCAGTCAAATCTACATTTCATTTTTTAGATATAGAAACTACTGTGAGAAACATCCTCTCAGTTGTTGGGGGGGGGGGGGGGGGGGGGGGGGGGGGGGGAGAATGACTTCATATCTATTTATTCTCATACATGAGTCATCAACCCATGATAGAATGTTTATGCTGATTTTATCAAGTGTCATGAACTCTACGTTTAATCTAATATAGGATTAAACAAATTTCCTGCTCTCATTTTCATGTTAATCATAGCAATAACTAGTGAAAATTATTGATTTTAATATTCTAAATATTTTTTTACAAATTTATACGATATAGCGAATAGAATTTGACCAGTTAATTGCACGCAAAAATTAAAATTTTGAAAAAAATATTCTATGCATTTTAAACATCTACCTGTATGTTTCATGTTAACATTTCCACACCTGTCTATGATTGATCTTGTTATATAACTGTAATAATTGAGTGACCTACTTGATGAAACTCCTCTTTTGTATTCTTAAGTTTTCATAAAAATTTCAGTTTTTAGTTTTTCACAGAAAGACGATATATAAACAGTTAAAACATACAAGGAACATGATTTCACTTTTTACTCTACTTTGTTCTCTCTACTGAGAAGTGTTCATTGAAAGAAATATGTTTTAAAGAAGAAATTTTATTATAAATGTACACAACTATCATATTCAGTAAATATGATTTCGAAGCGCTCATAACTAAATATTGTGAAGGTGGTCAAGTAAGATCCAATATTTATATCGTTTGTAAATGTTAACGTCACCACCCAAATATGGATGTATGGCCTGACTCATTTAATGCTAGAAGAAGAAGAAGAAGAAGAAGAAGAAGAAGAAGAAGAAGAAGAAGAAGAAGAAGAAGAAGAAGAAGAAGAAGAAGAAGAAGAAGAAGAAGAAGAAGAAGAAGAAGAAGAAGAAGAAGAAGAAGAAGAAGAAGAAGAAATTATTTTTTTTGTGTCACCAGGACTGTACAAGGCATATATCGAGAACAAGAATTATACATTAAAATAGTACACCTGCCGGCCTCTAGGGCCTAGGAGACACATACACTCATTAAAATACATAATAAAGTAATATACATATTAAAATCATATGTTAAATTAATAAATTATGACAGTGGTATTAAATATACAACTAGTGTGTATGTTACATTTAAGAATATTTCCATGATATGGGTAACTTTTAATTATGATTTAAAAACCTGTTTTAGCTATTTTTAATTTCCTTATTCTTCAGTGGAGATACGGCTACTGTTAATGTAAAACACATAAAATGGTGACATTCAAGGGATTTATAATATAATATACAATGAATTTAATTGTCCAGGTGAACCCTTTTTTTTTATAGAAGTAATACATCCACATTCATATATAGATGCATGGATGTTTTAGATTTTAAATCCCTTTTATATATTTAATAGATTTTAATAATATTTTACGCTATTTACCTTATTTTAATTATGTATTATATGTTATGAATAGTGTGCATTTTATCCCAGTTACCTTTATAATCTCCCCTAATCCCATGTGGGATGGCTCATCAGTTATATTTTATGTTCTATAACAAATTTGTATGAGGTGAGACTTAAATAGAATATCTGTCTGCCTGTATACTCTGATAACATTCACTTTCAAAATTATTTACAGCATTCATTCTAACTAAATGTAAATGACAGTATTTAATTAACTACTCTTAGAAACAAAAGAGATAGAGAGCAAAAGGAAGGAAAAGAGGGAAGGAGGTAAGTCTGTGATTGAGGTTATATATATATATATATATATATATATATATATATATATATATATATATATATATATATATATATATATATATATATATATATAGTCATTGGGTTGGTTCGGATCAGTCTATATTTGCAAGGTGGCCCAGTTTGAAATGAAATGAATTTTTCGATATTATGATAAAATTTTATTTGAGATAATAGTTGTGAAAGTATGGGAATAGTTTAATTGTATTGACAACATTGTATATGTTATTATAAAAAATGTGGTTTTCAAGAACATTCAACTTTAGATCACCATATTGAAATAGCAATGCAAGAAATAGAAAATAATCAAGTGTTTAAGTAACATAAAGGGACATTTGTATTATGATATAACTTGTATAATGTTCATTCACCTGATGAGATCTGTAATGGGTGAGAGCATGTGAGTAAATAGATTATATATATATACGCTGTCTCTTGGAAACATACGTGTATTTAAATCCAATGCATGTGAGAACTCGTGTACATGCTATAAGACGAAGCTCATTAATTATTGTGTCGATGAAATTCATATAAACCCAAACGACATTATTAAGAGCAATTTGTTCTATAATGGAGAAACTAATAACAGGACATCAAAGCATATCTATATTTCATTGTTTATTTATGATGAAATTAACGACCTATAAAATATACGTATATTAGCTGATAGATTCCGAGGAGAGGCGGTGAGGTGCAGATATGGATGAGAGACATTGTGATAATCACATATATGGCTAACTTCTGTCTACGGTCGCCCACTTCAAAGGAAAGTATTCCAAACTATTTATTATCCTGTGTACAAATGTTCAAGATTTTATAGTGTGCGATTCACAGATAATCGCATCAAGCATACAATAATAATCTTATTGTACTCTTTATAATTGCCTTCTATACAAAGCGAATTATTTCCACCTAACAATATATCCGCCCTAAATGTTTTGTGAGAGGGGAGGAGGTTGTAAAAATCCTTGAAGAATTGTCGCGGGTTTGGGTAGACAGACTGCAGGGCTAGGCGCTGACCGGACCCGACCCGTTTAATTCTTGGCCCGATTGCGAAATAACAAGTTTATGACCTGATTAAACTACAATCCACGGCCTTGATTGCCGCTAATTTCTACTTTGAAGACATCGGAAACCGATAATCCGTTCTTATAATCAAACACGCCTTCGAGTCTCACAAGATTGCCTCGACCAATCAGATCAAGCGGACGAGCTACCACGCCTGTCCCCGTCCGTTGCTTAGCTCCGCCCACCTGTCAATCAAGACGTGAATGAGCGGAGTACAAGTATTGTGGCTGGCTAATGTTTCCGTAGTTGTTTGTGATCAGCTTGAGATGCGACTGACGAGAAGCGCGCCGTAACAACATTGTGGATCTTGTGTACACGTCTGGTAATCGATAAGAAGGAACTGTCAATCTTACAAGACCAACGAGAAATCTCATAGGATCTCTCTACAGGCGACCTGACTTTGTTATTACGTTCATATGAAGAGGATTCAGGGATAGAACTGTCCTCAACATTTCCTGAAGCAACGCCTCACTTAGAAGACGCATGATGTCGGTGAACAGTAACACCTACCTTGTGGACGATGTCGGCAGCGATGTGGACGAAAGCGCCCATGTCGACGTGGATGATTCGGGGTCAGATATCAGCATCCCCTCCCCTTCCTCCTCCCCTCGGGACAGACTCCTCTCCCCCAAGCCAGCTAGTCCGGGGGTCAGGCACGATGATCTGAGGGACACCCCCACCCCTGACGGCTCCCTGAGTCCCAGCCAGACATCGGACGCAGAGATGAGGGGTACGTACTGTTACATTGCTTCACATAAGGGTAACATTGCTTCATTTAGTACGTGTGGTTACATTGCTTCACATTTGGGTTACCATTAGCTTCATGTGTTACAACACTTCATTTGATACGTAGTGTTACAATACTTCATTTGGTTCGTAATGTTACAATACTTCATTTGGTTCGTAATATTGCAATACTTCATTTGGTGCGCAGTGTTTATATTTCATTCCGTGCGGACTGTTCTTTTGTTTAGATATTAAGATTATATTATATGTAGTAAATAGTGCAAAATTACTTCATACAGTACGTAGTAACGAATTGCTTCGTCTAGTACGTACTGATTAGTTTAGTACGTAGGGCTATATTACACCACGACTCCATTGTAATCGGGACAAACGAAATGAACTGACATATTATATTCGACTTGATTTATGAATAGAAATTCCAAATAAGATTATATTAGCATAATTTAAGTCTATGAAAAGATAATATCATTGTTGACTTAAATCAATATCCTAAACGAAGTCCTCGCTGTAACCATATTACTTAAACTCCGGCACAATGATAGTTATATAGTTCTATGTATAGTTCAACTCGTATTGTTACAAGATGCTGACGCTATTTGAATTCCAAGGTGCGTATCCGTATACAGCTATTATTATAGTTATTTAAACATTCAATAATAGCGCTACCATCAGGTTGTAGGAATAGTATGATTCAGGGCACACACACAGATGTTGTGTGGTAGTTAGTAAGCCGGCCTGCTTAACCGTGCTGTATACCCGCCAGTGTCTACATGACTTAATTATTTAAAAATAGGTTATTAATTCAAAAGTATGCTGTTCATAAATCAAGTCGGCAAATAATGAGTTTGTTTAAATATAAGAAACGCAAGACTTAAAATTTTAGTCATGCTTTTGTTTTCTATGTATTCAACTGCTAAACAGACTTCAAAGAAATGCCTTAGATATACAGCATTGTATATCAAATTATGTTAATTACATTTCTACAGATTAAATGGTCTTACTTTTAACTTTGAATTCATTAAAGTGTACTAATTACTTCAAAATATAACTTAACACACACCAATTGACACACTAGATCTACAACAATCGTTTATTAATCCGGAAATGAGATGATTTCATAACTGCAATTAGATTTCGATTATAACAAGCTTATTAATACGATATTGATGAATGCTAACACTCAGAGAGTGACGAATGTGAAGACGATAACATCTGGTTAGCATTGTTACACGGGATATGAGTTACTTTCCTCTAGGCTGTTATCATATACATATTGGTAGATATATGTGATAACATACAAATAATCAGGGAAGTTCTAATTGGCTGTAGTAATGATAACGTACATACCACGTGCAAAACTGAACCAATTATTTTATATTCAAATTAATAAATCTTGAGTTTTCACAAACATTTGTTCAATATGGAATCACCTTGCAAGAGAGTAAATTATTATCAGCGAATATGGTAACAATATTCACTACAGTTAAATCCAGATTGGATCTGTCTGTATATTATCTTAACTGAGAAATTAACTCTGTATTAAATACAAACTGAATTAATTAAATGAAATTTAAAACTAAAATAAATATATAAAAAATAACAATTTGTTTCAACGAAAAATAATTATTTTCACCACAGAATATTCACCTAAAGTAGCTGTAATGAAAAGTAGCTGGGTGAATATACCTTAAATAAGAACTAATAGTTACAAAGTTTGAGATCGTTTTCAACATAGACTTAATGACATATCAGTTAAAAATTTATAGATTTAGGGTTGGAAACAACCATTTATTATATATATTCGGAAGAGAAAATAGTATATGAAAGGTAGGAAACCCAAATGGCGAATTCGGTTACTAAAGTCTCGCTCTATACTGGACCTACTTTATGAAATTTAAGTTGCAATTATGTAAAAATGTGAAAAAATAATTTTATTTAAAATGACAGAATTTCTGCCTTTTTCTGCTCGCTTGTCACTCGAGACAGGTCTGGAAGTTTAATTGGTTGATAATACATTGAGAACATATGTTCCTGCACTGTATATAAGTGATATAAATATTAATCTTAAAGAACACATTAAAGAACATATACCAGCTATATGTTCTTTAGGATTGTGAATAATTGTAGTAATGGTACATTGCATAGTCACAGATATAACAATATCATTTTAAATGTATATATTTCATCCAAATTCAAAAGAAAGGAAAGATTTTCTGGATATCAACTTCTTTATTATTAAGTTATACGATGTTTCGAAGTATATTGTTACTCCTTCATCAGGTTGATTAATATAAACTATAAATTATCAATAATATATAATTGTCTCTCTTACATTTAGATAACATTTATCAAATACATACAAGTGTCTATATAATAGGCTGCTTACGATAGGGAAAAGCTATGGCAAATATTGCCTATTCATGTTCAGACCACATCATAAACACAATTTAATTATATTACAACTTGTGAAGAACTGTTTATAACTGTTTAGAACCATTTATAATCAAATTCAATGTAAGGTAAGGTGTGTAAACCAGGAACATTTCTAAGTCTATATTTCTATGTACCACAAAAAGAAATAAATATTAAAATTTAAAAAAACATTTCTAAGTCATAGTATGATTACAATGTATACAACATCAAAGGTAATATCAAGTTAAGTTTTATAATACGGCAGTATACGTCATCACGAACTTTCATACCGTCCAATTATAGAAGATTTATTGTCACTATAACTATACTGAGTAACTTATCAATTATAGAAGATTTACTGTCACTATAACTATACTGAGTAACTTATCAATAAATTAACAGGCAGTGCATATATATATAACGATTAACGTGAAATAAACTTATGAACACCAATTGTAAGAATGAATGGGTAGAAACTATTGGTAGATAAGTACCAGAAAATTCATACCATTGATTGAAGACTAACTCTCCCAGTGACCCGCTTTAGCAAAATGAATCATTAGATTAACTCTATACAAAGCTTCTATGAGTCGTGGGCTCGTATTAAAGAAAATCTAACTCATATATTCTACCTCAGTGTCTCTTCTGTAAGAAGCCCTACAGCAGAAACCGTCTCTGCATCCATGCATGATAAACGTCTTTTAATTGTGAATTATGGCTATTTATTATTTAAGGATGCTAATGGTCTACCCCAAACAAGGCAAGAACAAAGAGTATTTCTAACGAGGCGGAACAACTAGTCCACATGACATATGTTTAATAGAGGGCATTGTTTGAAATTGATTGAATTGATAATAGTAAATAGCCTTCTTTGTTATTTAAATGATTTAATTCATATCAACATTTCCTTTAAATTGAATCTAAGACAAGTAACACATTATGACGTCTTAAACATTTCCCCAAAGGCTCTTTATTTAATTTATATTCACCATTTTGAAATTGTGAACTCTAAATGAATAATCAATTCGATATTTTTAAGAGGGAAACCCTCACAAGATGGTTTTATTTGTGATTGTTTTTCATCTACATCATGCATAACAAAACAGGAAAAAGACAAGTTAAATAATCTATGCACAGTCAAAATAGAAGTAAAGAACTTCGTATTAATTTAGGGAAGGGTAAGTTTGAATGACAATACTCTTCTCAAATGATAAAAAGAGAGGAATATTATGAAATATGTAGATAAACCAGTTTATATTTTATATTATATAGGGTATGATATATGGGGAAATATATACATCGTCGACACTCTTTCCGTATGGCAGGGGACGTAGTTAATGACGCCATATGCATACCACTATAAACATATACAGTAATACACACATATATATTTATTATAAGTATACGGATATTGATAACGGCATGACCAACGTAGCACTAGCGTCATACCAATGAACCACGCAATTTTCAGAATCGGAAATATTTTCAAATGCTTATCTTGTGCATGTTATTTCATTAGTTACAGTAACAGTTTAACTGCCAACTGTTTTCGTAGTCATAGCAACTTTCTATTCCTGGATTCACACCTGAAATGATTACGGTGAAACTGATAGCGATGATCATGTTAAATATGACTGAGAGGGTGGTTGTTTTGTAAGAAACGATTTGAGTCATTTCATCTGTTTATTAATAAACCAGAGCGGGTTTAATACTGTTCATCTGTAAATGTGTCTTGACAGTAGTTCATCTTTTCTTATTTAACATTCACTATTGATAATGGGTTGGAAATTTTAACTTGTATTTGAATAAGGTTCAACAATGACATCTTGGTAAAATTTGAGAAACTTACTTTCAAAATATTTACATTGAATTAATTTGGTAGTTGATTTAACAAATTATTTAATTTTAAACTGTTGTAAAGTTTAACCTACGTTTAGATATATGTGGTTATTAAAATATACCTCAAATATAGAAGGTTAAAATAACTGAATAATTACAAATACACAACACACTGTAACTGTTTGGGTTTCAATTGTTAGCTTTTCTCTCTCAGTGTCTTGGAATACAGTTGGATTTAATTGTTTAAAATAATATTGAAATTTATAAATAAAGATATCTGTCATATTGTATATATTGTCATGTACCTACAAATTCAAACATGACAAAGATTGCAAAATTACTTTATTTTATCCAAAAAACACTGAGATACAATGGCGTCTTTTTGTTCAACACTCTTTCTCTCTGTGTAATTTACACCATAAATCGGTAGCTCAACAGCTATGACCGGAGGATTAACAATAAGAGTTGAACGTTAATGTTCCATATTTCATCACTCCCCCGAATGTCTGACCCGACCCCCGATAAATCCTCGCTATTTACCATCCCCTGCACACCTTCGTAAACTTTCGTTTCACGTCAAGTCACGTGACATAAACAATTTATCACGGACAAACGAGGTAGTCACGTGATCATAACATATATCAACTATTTAGTAAATTCTTCAAGTAAATCATACACTCGTGTTAGGGAAAACAGCTTTCACATTTCATTCATGTAATTCTCATAAAGGGTGTCAAGACGTTTCAGAATTAAAACTAGAAGTATTATATTCAATAGTCTTATTAGAGGAGTAATTAACCATGGTGTATTAATATGATATTCTTACAATGACTATTTCATAATTATAATGTGTTTTCCTCGATTATGTTCAAGGGTTGGTGTTTAACAGTGTCATACATCGTATACTCAAATAATTCGCTCTTGTCTCTGAATTTAATATACAAATTGTATAATCATAAGAAAATCATAAAAACGAACATCAAGCCTTTATAATATACACCCTCCCATTTTATTTCATAGCTTGGTTAAATTACGGTAACAACAAAAAAGCCAAAGCATTATCATAAAATTAAGAAAATATAAGTAAAATTCCGAGATATTTTTTAAAGAAAACTTAAAGTGACATTCATGAAACAAGATCATGACCCCAACACCTCCAATAAATTATCGGTGTCGTAAACAGGAAACGTGCCACTTTTCGGCAGTCCGGTCCTGACCACTACTGCCGCAGACAAATGAGGATAGTCACGTGGACATGAGCGATGTCCCATCTCGTCGAGCATCCCTTCCCTCCCCTCTAAATCTCCAGTCACACAACCCCCAGGTCGTTACACATACACAGGTGATAACTTCATAGCTACCCTGTCCGCTATGACGCAATGGGTTTCACCTGTCCACTTAACGGATGACCCTTACCTTAACAGTTTGCTGTCTGGTGCAGACTGTCCGATTGCTTTACGCGATGCCGGTTGCTTTGTATCAAACGGAGAAGCCTACATATGAAATATTATAAACTTTTGAAATTTGCCTTTACGAATTCAAAAACATGCAGTAGTCTTTATCAAAACGATTCAGTATCAATTTGCATATTTCATATGTTATTATAACATAAAACCAATGCAACCACTCAGGACAATTAGGACTTTTAAAAGAAACTAATGCTGTTAATTGCTATCTTAATCTTCATTACAAGAAACATAATGAATATTTTTACATAAATAATTCTCATGAAGAAGCCAAAAGCATTGATTCTGTTTCCCCTTTACGTTTACTAATAGTATGTATACTACTAGCTCACTTTATCATTAAAAACACTAGTTTCGTGTGACAACCCGTAACGTGACAGTATATACTGAATAAATACTTAATCAATAGCTTGTCTTCACTAAGGCGTTTATCGTCATTTGAGAGACTACACTAATTCATTTACGGTAACTATTGTCATTCAAATCAAGTAGATATCTTTCCGCGGTGCTGTGTTGTAGTTATATGGACTGAACGGCGTACTAAGTGTCGATTAGCTTCCCAATAGGATATGACTACCCTTCCCTAAGCCAACTCGTACAACGTTTGCAATAAGAATTTTATGTCCTTTCTCATATGAAAAAGTTACATAAAACCTTAACTGTAAACTGCTCGCTTCATATAATAAAACATCTACAATGGAATCAAAGGAAGCAGGTATTCTTTGGGTAGGTTTTGAAGATTTTATACCCCCAACATGAAAGAGAGAAGCACTGCGACAAAGCCTAAAGGTGTGGATCACATTTCCGCAGATAATCCCCCGACTTAGAACAAGGGTAATGATAGTTTTGTAGCAAGGGCTTCGTAGGTCCTGGATTTACAAAACAGATGTATTACGGATTTTCAACACCTAATTGAAAAGGAAAATTGCAATGATATTTTATGGAGGGCCAAAGGGAAAACAGGACGAATAAAGAATTCTCGGTTAATCACCGAGATTTCTTGACAAATGGCCATTAACGGATAGTGCCAATCTAAAACCTCTTTAACTGCCTAAATGAATTTCCACTTGTGTGATAAACATTGACACGAAGTCAGACAAATATCTAGATATCCAACTAAAGGATGTTTTTTAATTCAATAATAAAATTGTTTCACTTTCAGAGAAAAAATGTACTTGCGTTTTAGTTTCAAAGACAAATGGACATTCGAAAAAGAAAATGTGAATAGTGTTTTATTTTCACACAGTAATAACATTAAAAGTGTTGTTTATTTTCTCAGTAATAATATTCAAAGTGTTTATTTTACTTTCTCAGTTATAATATTAAAAGTATTAATTTTACTTTCTCAGTTATAATATTAAAAGTGTTGTTTTACTTTCACAGAGAAAAAATTATAATTGTGTTTCATTTTCACAGTTTTGAATTCTGCCTGAGATAAGATAGCAAGAGAGATATCCCGTAGGTTTTCTTCCTTTGATATCGTCCTCAAATAAGATAAAACGAACGAAGAGTTGTTAAATCTTGCCAAATATCAGTCTCAAGTATCCTTATAACCGCAATACAGCTCGGATTGAGAATACAGAGGACACTTGAGGGGGTTATGCTCAAACAGTTTTCATTAATGGTCCAAGATTAAAGCCAGAATGCACGTGTATTTCGCCGAGGTACTAGAGCAAGGCTTACATTGATGACTGAAAGCCGTCCCCTTGCTTTGATACCTCTGCTACATCAGCCGTTCCCATTATATACTCGATTGGGTAAACAAGAAATAAAATTGTTACGACTTTTCTGGTATGTCAGTTTTCAACGCACATACAGCGCCTACTTAACAAAGCCTACATTTAATAATCCACACAAACCGGGTTAAAGTTGCGAGAGTTTTATGCGTGTGACGAGCCATCTTCATCATAGGTTACCTGCCGTAATAAGGACTTCAAAGAAACGCGTTATTTTTCTTTTCTTCGGCTTATTGAAAACATTATTTGTTCATAAAAACTGCGGTTATAAAGTCGCTCCTGTACAAACAGTCATGAACCCAGCCACCCTTTGTTATAAGGATAAGGCTTGTTTTAATGGCATTTACAAGATGAACTTTAAAATTTCAAGAAGCCAACAAGGTTGATAAGACATATTAACATTTGTCGATGTTTGTTGTGTAACATCAAGTAGACATGGTAGAGTATTCTCAATTAAATCCTTTGCATAAACTGTTTTGCAGGAGATGCGATAGGTGAAATAGGATAACATAAGATATTGTTTATTCAATGGAGGAGTGTGTCCTGGAGAACAGTAGCCAGTCCTAACGTGTTTCTTTCTTGATTGAAAATTGCCAGCTCGTAATATTATTAGGTCATGACTGTTCTACATATGTCAAACACTGGATGAAGGAAGTTTTCATACACATTAAATTCACACACACTAGAACAAATAGTACGTATAAGAAAACGCAAAATACATTGAGGATTAATTAATAGTTCGCCGAAGAGGTCCGTGTATAATAACTCCACAATGTTAGAGGGCAAATATCACACGTTATTGTGGGGAAGACGAGAAAAACAGAAATCTCAATGTGGAGATTCCCAGGCTGTACGTCTTTGGTATGATTAACATGATCAATTACACAGAGCATGCAGAGAGACATGTTGATTTTATGAGAGGGCACACTCATTGTTCGACAGGCCTTACCTGTAGTCTCCGGACAACCAGGTGAGATAACCCACTTGCGTGTGATAATGATGACAGTGGGCGAGTCCTTCTTTGTGCCTAAAGTGTCTCAACTTGACCACTAATAGTCCATTTTCGATTTTCTCCGTTTCTCCTCATTGAGCAAGTGGAAAGCAATTGCCGATAATTGGTGTTAATTTCTCAATGGACAGTGAAACGATGTGAACCCTTTGCCCTCTGTTGATTAGATTTGCCAACGAGGCGTTCAATGTTTAAGTGCTTTACTACGCTTAGGTGCTCTCCTCTAATTTCACTAGTTGCATAACTAGTCAAGTGTTTAGTTGACGATAACAACAAACAATAGTGTACAAAGGAAACTTTAAAAGGCTTAAGTAAACTGCCGGGCAAGAGAAACGATACTTAAAAAAATCAAAGATATATTTTTAAACCCACGACTGAGAAATACGACATTGTAACATGCGTACAAAACGCCTCTAGAAGTCAATTACTAAAATGTTGATATTTTAAATATAATCTGTTCATGTATCCGATATACACGCATTGGGATCTCCTACACTAGCCCTGAGTGAAATAAGATGGGGTTTTTTTTTTGGTTTTTTTCCTTATGGCGCCCTACATTGACCATATTTTTCATGAATTAAAGTTCAAGAACGTATATTATGTCTACAACATATTTTATCTGTCCCGCCTTTTAACAAATTTTATCCAAGATGCCAAACATTCTGTCACAAAATATTTTTTGGGAATCCATTGAACAACTCATGTTTGTTTGAACATTAACACTATCTTATCCCCATGGATGATGTTGTGTATACTTCTTTAGAAAACATATCTCAATTAAAGGAGTTCAAACTCAGTTTATCCGACGACAGTATATTGACTTTAACTGTTTTGGGTTTGTCTGTATCGTTTCTTTTGTTTGGTAGTATTCGTAAGACAACAGCAGTTTATTGACGTCTCCTCTAAGAAAATAACTAATGTTTATTCATATAACTAAAAATACGTTCTCACATACTACAAATGTATGCATAACTTGTACAAGAACATTTATTAAACAACATATACTTGTCTTCAGACGTTTATTCATAAATCGAACAAAAGTGTTACATAATAATTGTTACAAATAATTTACATAAATATACTATATCACCATTAAAACAGAATTACGATATATTTCGAGAAAAACGTTCAATATACATTCTTGAATTATTTTTGAATAATTTTTTTAAGAAGAGTTTCGAAGATGGAAGTTAGAAAGATGAAACCCTGTAAAAGTGCATAAACCGGGAAACCATTTGCAAATATGAAATGACAACCAAGACCTTTCCCTCATGTGATCGAGCAAAAATATTTCACTTCAGTATGAAATTTGTATTTAAAATATGAAATTGTTTATATGTACATGAAAAAAGTATATTTTCATTGTAGAAACAACATTTACTAAAAAAAAAGATGTTTTATTTTATTTGCATTATATCATATCTATCCTTTTAAACACGACGCGTGACGTAGGATATCGTCTGGTTCCCAACATTAACGTTATATTTCTAATTCATAACCTTTACCAAAGGTTTAAACATGAAACATACTTTTTATTTTATGGCCTCTTGATTGATATGTTTTCGGGAGGGGTTGAATAAGTTATAATTCACAGATAAAACTGTCCGTACACTGTGCATGTATCCTTTCATCAAAGGTCTACACAAACAGGTAGGAGAGCGAGCTCGCATATAACAACCTCCAAGCAATGATCATGTGGCCAACTCAAACTTCACACGTGCACATTACCATTAATGACAATTTCGTTTGTTTTGACGAGTAATATTTTGGGTGTGGTTTGATTTGGATTCAGATAGAAGTGGCAGTTCAGTCAAGTCATTAATCATTATCTCATCAAGAAAACGAAATGTAAAATCCTTGTTGCCACTTTTCTTATTTCGTTAAAAAAAATTCGTTTTTGTTTTCATTGATATTTGTTTACTTTTAAAACTGATTAAAATTTCTCCTGACTTTTGACATATATAAAGAATTCTTGCAAGTTGCAACATATATAAATTGAAATTGACCATGTCCACTTTCAATGAAATAATTTCGTAAATCATTTCCGCGTGTATGGTTAAACTGTTTAATTTATTTACGACCCCTTATTAAGTTTACGATATGACAAGTTGTGAAAGTTGATCTTTGTAACTGTTTGAAGACACCCGTCATACAGGTAAACATTACGTCACAATGCCTGATGAGTGTCTTACAGGTAGATGCTAATTAGGAACAGACATGCCAATCGTGTTGAACTCCGACCTTTTGCTCAGGTGGACCGAGGCAGGTGTGGCGATAGAGATAAATCTACAATTAGGGATCAATCAAGTGACCCGTGCACCTGTTATTTCTCCGCGTTGAGTGCAATGATAATGCAATTTAGTAATAAAATAGAATATGTAATAAAGTTAGTATCACTTTGTGAAAGGTATGGGTCGCGTCGTAAGGAGCAGGCGGGGAACAGATGGAGGGTGATTGATAGAAAAGCGAGAAAATATGACGACGATAATTGAAACATTATTCACAAGCTTCCTTATTGCCCAGGCTTGTAGTAATAATTGCCTTAAGATATGTTGTGTACGTATTATTTAACATATAATGTTTAACATGAGCTTTGATGTTCGGCTTGGCGATCAGGTAGCACTTCATAAATCAAAAGACATATGCATTAAAGTAGCTGTAAAACCACAGCATGAAAATTAATACATCGTGACTCGTAGTTAAAGATTTTAATTAAACATAATATTCAACGATTTCAAATTCGCTTGCTTGTTTTAACTTAGATATTCAACACTTATATACACATGAGTATGATATGCAAACTGTCATAAAGCATGTATATATCCATTTGTTTAAATAGATTTACCTTAAGCATACCTTGTAAGCTTAGATTGTTCAATATATAAACCACGCACGTATATCACATGTCAGTAGTAAATTTAAGAAACATTTGTTAAAATGTTCATATTCATCATATAGACTCCTAATGCATTCTTTAAGTAATTAATCAATCCATATGTATCTCGTTTCAACTTAAAATGTATCCCAATCACGAATAGATATCTTAGAGCAGCTAGAATGTTCACAACAATTTGCAGAGATAATACATAGATTATAAATCTACCGAACCAATCCTGTCATGTCCAGTTTCAGCTTAATTCATTTCCTAATTTTCTAAAACAAACGAACAGACCTCTTAGAACAGTTAATGTATTTATAAAACCATTGGAGGAAATATACCCGAATTGGAAATCTACCGAACCAGGATGTTTCATGAGGAGGTTCTTCTTAAATGTCACACTTAGTTTTTAAAACTCACGAATGCACATCGCATACCATTTCGTCAGAACATTCATTACAAACACTATCAATGCATTCAGAACCGATTTCCCCATTGTAGGAGCACTGTAAAGGCTAATCTGTTCCCCCCTTGTACGGGGACAAGAAAGGAGGATATGAAGGAGACATAATGTGTCGCTATTTTGTACAACAAGTCGTGCCCATTCACCGTCAACTGTCGCCGTCACACTACAGTACGAGTACCCCGTGAACCCAAACCATGTTCATTCACACGTCGGAGCACCCTGTACCCCCGCTGCTACCCCTCCCACTCGTAGCACCCTGTACCCCCGCTGCTACCCCTCCCCTTCGGCCCCACCTCGAAAACCCGGTATGCCACCCCGTCCCTCCCCTAGACACGCCCCCTCTTTGAAGTCCTCGGTACTCAGGACGGAGTTCTTACTTTGGAAATTACATAAGTATTGACTTCAACAATGCAGACTCGTCTTGAAGCATACACGAAGATGTAGTGGTATAATGTTAAACGTGTATATACACAGTTCTTCTTGTTAATATAGGCATGTTTATAAAACGACAATCCAACATCGAAGATGCTTGAAATGTAGGCCATTCTTAGTTGTGGTAGACGTTTTAACTTGTTACTAATCTGTGGACGTATTTTCAGTCTTTCCATTATATCTGTGATATGTTTACAATATTGAAGATAAAATAAGTAAAAGTTCTGTATGCTATTGGTATCAGTCATCTGTAACAGACTTTTCATTGTTCCATATAAACGAGCCTTACGCAAGAAGTCACTTGTTAACTTTTTAGGAAAGGGATAATGTTCGAAACATATTTATTAGAAGAATTAAGATTACATTAACGCACTTCAGTGGAGAAAATTAGATTATCTCTCTCTCTCTCTCTCTCTCTCTCTCTCTCTCTCTCTCTCTCTCTCTCTCTCTCTCTCTCTCTCTCTCTCTCTCTCTCTCTCTCTCTCTCTCTCTTCATCGTGTGTGTGTATATATATATATATATATATATATATATATATATATATATATATATATACACACACACGATGAAAGTGGATTTCGTTGGACTGTAATGAGGCGTGTCTAAAAGTCCCAATTATTTTGTTATGATTTATCTAATTGGCTCTGCGGTGAAGTCGTTATTGTGTGTTGGGGCTACGCGGTTGGTTGTGTTTTATTGTGTTCTGTCAAATGTCAGCTGGTTGACATGGGACACCGGGTTCGAATCTTGTCGTCAAACGAGGTGGGTCGGAGGTGACAGACCTGTGCTACCACTCATCATGTACTAATGAAAGCTGGCAGGTGGAATGGTTTCTCGCCTTATATGTGACTCATACTTCACAGCGTTACCGTGCTTCCGACCTCAGCAAAGTTGTGTTATTACAACTCTGCTAAAACTTAAAATAAAACCCTTAAAATATAATGTCTAACTACGGAGTCTCTAAAATATAGTATTTAAGAAACTCAGGATTTCTAAAAAAATAAATAAAAGAACTACATGCAACAATGAAATATAATTATTTACACATGATTTACATGAACGTAATTATCACTTAGTTTCGGATATCTTACGTTTTACATCAATCACTTATTGATTCATTTCCTTTACAGAGCGAAACAGCGATTACAGCCAAGTGCGCCGTTACCGGACCGCCTTCACCAAGGAGCAGATTAACAGACTGGAGAAGGAGTTTTCAAAGGAGAACTACATCAGCAGACCTAAGAGATGTGAACTGGCGTCCTCCATGAACCTTCCAGAGAGTACTATCAAGGTGTGTGGATCTTATGTACCATAGTTGTACACACACAACATCACATACTTCATCCATGTAATATCATTGAAACCACAAACCTATCAAAACCTATCACGAACTTGTGTGCTCATGAATCTACCAGACCATTAAGGTTCTGTACATTAGTCTGTCACATTCATCCAGAACAAGTCTAAGTCAGATAAACTTACTATGAACATACCATAAACATACCAATAAACATACCATGAGCCTACATATACTAACCATGAACTTACCATAACCTACCATGAACCTACGAGAAGTTCGTCACCCAGACCCTTGCACAAACTTACTTACAAATCTTCGTTTTCTGCGACATTTTGGCTTTGTTGTATGAAACTTTCATTATAGACACCAAATGCTGGCCTGTATATAGTATTACTAGTTGTATAGTATGTCTATTGCTCATCTGAAGTACATAACTATACTTGTAAGATTTTTCTTGGCTAATTAATATTCATGTCAGGAACCTATTCAGAAGATGACATTGAGCTGATGTAAGGACAGTGTAGACATATGGAAGACATCCTTGTCACTTACTTATCTGAGTAAGAATAAGTTTCTAAAATGCACCTTGAAGGATGACCATCTATCACATCTATAATATCTACGTCATTTATAGACGCATACTGAAGTACCATGTGTTAATCTCTTAAAACAGTACTCCCACTAAGATTCAGTGTTTACAAGCTATTCACGTCTTGCTCCATGTTTCAGGTGTGGTTCCAGAACCGCCGTATGAAGGACAAGCGCCAGCGGATGGCTGTAGCCTGGCCCTATGGCATTCCTCCAGATCCTCAGCTCTATGCATACCTCGCTGCGGCAGCTGCAACATACCCTTACTCACTTCCGGGGCCTGCGCACATAGGACATCCGGCCTTGTCACTGCCAGGTCACACAGGGTTTTCTCCGTTCCAACTTCCAGCAGGCCTTGCGGTACACAGACCGGAACTGATGTCATCATCGTCCACAGCCTTCCACAAGCCCCACCCCCTTATTGAAGGACTCCCGACAAGTGCTACCCCCTCGCTTGGATACTCCCTGAACTTTGGTCACATGACTAGTGCTGGGCGAGCTGAACATCCCCTACTTGCATCCGGGCTATCTCTGTCGTTGTCAGGGAAACCGTGTCCTTGTCACAGCAGTATCGGTCTCCATCCTGTCTCCGCCCACATGACAGGCCTGCCCACTGGTTCCATCCCCTCCCCGCCATCTTCCCGGAAAAGTGAAGTGAACTTATCATAGGTTCTTTAGCTTCCATCATCCATTTGTGCTTTAATTGTAAATAATTGACAATCCATGTCATTGCATGCATGGTTGTATGTATGTATATTCTATGTTTGTATCGATAAACAGTCGGTGTGAAAAGCAGGACATTTGTAACTGTCGAGCTTGACACATAATTGTTCAAATCGATTCCTACAAGATAACGTCTGTACGAGAATGTCATATTGTGGTGTATGAAACAAGATCCGTTTAATCCTAACTCAAGGCCTCCTACAAGATGAGTGTTGTTTATATTTCCCACTGACATTGACTATAATTACCCTGGGTTGTATCCTGTGATTATTTCATTCGCTACACACTGTCGTGCAATACAGACTCGTGGCTGGACCATTCCTCACAAGGCAAGATGTCGAGATGTTGTAACCCATACTGCCGTGCAATACAAACATATTGTAACGTGGATCATGTTGTCATCTGTGATATTACATATCATTTTAATTGAGTGATATTGACAACGTTTTAAGGATTTCAAAGTCCCTCAGACATACGGAATGATTAATTGTGCTGATTAAGCCACGGCCATCGCATCTAAGGGAACTTATGGGCGAATATTGTTATTGAATATACGTAAGTGTATGAATGAATGTTGTGTATATACATGAATAAATGCGTGCTAACTAACCAGATGTTTTGTGATCCCGTATTTTTATGAAACACATACCTTGATAAAGAATGAAAGCAATATTTATGGATGTACAATTTTTTTTATTCTGCATAGGCTTGACAACAACCTATGACGAAACGACGCCTGCGCAGAATAAGACGCTGTATATGTCTAAATAGTGTCTTCGTTCTTCATCAAACGAACTTCAAGAATGACACTCAAAAATGATTCTCTTGATACGAGTCGATATGATTATGGGTCTGTTGTTGGTTCAATTTACGAAAGCAGAAGGTAACAGGAAAGGGTACGGGATATAATCTTTTCTTTGCAGTAGATCTTAAAGGGGCAGTAGCACGTTTTTTCGCTGAAATAAGTCGATGAAATGTATTTGAAAAATAATATCAGCAATAGTAAAACAACCTTCTTTCTTCGGAAAATCATTTTTAAAAAATGAGTGTACATGGTTCTGTAAAGCCATGGGAATCATGTTTGTCATTCGAAATAATAGAATGTTTCCACAATAAATTGGCCGCCATGCAATATTTGGTTTATACGCAACACCTTTATTACCACTACGGATAATTGGTTTGTGTAAGTAGATATTTTACCCTCTTAAGTAAATATAAATGAAATAAACTATCACTTAAAATTAGAAATATGAAAAAATAAAACTTGTAAAAAACGCGCTACAAGCCCCTTTAACATAGCGAGCTACAAGTGTTATATAAGATCTGATTTAAATTAGGTTAAGAAGAAGAAGAAGAAGAAGAAAATTATTTTATTTGTGTGTCACCAGGTTGTACAATAAACGTTGGAGCAGTGATAAAACAGATAAAAGTACACCTGCCGGCCTCATAGGGCCTACGAGACACATACTATACATAATACACATAATATACATAATATATTAAAATACATAACAATAATAGATTAAAATATAAAATATAGGACAAACTAGTGTGTGCTGAGGGATTTTCGCCGCTTAAACATTCGTAGTAATAGTACGGCTAATGATTTAGATACATCAGATGACATTATAAGGTTAAATTGGTCTACAATAGGTAACTATGGGAAAGAGGGATAGATGGTTTTCATATAATTGATAAAATCATACCGGAACCGGTTAAGGAACGACGTTCACATGAGTGTTTTGTATCACACATTGATTACAAACACACGCAAGGAGATGCATCCCCTTGAATTCCGTTTCGACAATAATATACCGGTTGTAGCATCCCTTTAAATTTCTCCATTCCATATTCATAAAAAGCTTGACATTAAATATCATTGCATGTAAAAATAAACAGAGACAGCATTTTGATAGTTAGGGTCATAACGACATGTATCTATCACATGAGCCTAAACAAAAAATAGAAAAAGCATGTAGTTTATTTTGATGTTCATATTATAATATGCGGGTTGAAGAAGGCAACTTTTTAAGATTAAAGAGAAGTTAGATTATCTAAATACAATATCAGAAAATGAATGAAGAAAAGTAATAGAGTAAATACAACATAAATAATACAACCATTTTAACAATTATATCTCCAATAATTGTTAAAGTACGTTGAACTTCCACCTGGAATTAGTGTTCATCAACCTCTCTATAAATGGATGCATCTTTATTATGTAACAGTCGTGCTATAATCAGAATCCTGCTACGATCATATATTACGGAAGAAGAAGACGAAGAAGAAGAAATATACTTTATTAAGGTGTCACATGTTGTTTTACATTATATCACATATTATCAACAGACATGTTTAAAAAAAACATCCGGCCGAACGGCCTATGAGACACAAATGGACATTTTGATACCATGAAAATTTAAAATAGATGTTAAAATATAAGACAAAATGGATAAAATGATTTAGAGTGGGATACATTCACTACGACGCCTAAACATTGAATTACGTAGTGCAGAGAGGGGAATAACAAATTCGCTATTAACTAAGAAGAGCAACGGTTCTACCGGTGAAAGATGACAAAAGGAGGGATATGCATCACATGTTAATTTCCATAAATCACATCTTAAATCAGAATAAAATTTACAGTTAATCAACAAAAATGAATTTCATCTTCAACAGTATTTGAATCACAATATTTACAAGTTCTGTCTGATAAAGGAGTAACCGGTTTGGAATATCTGCCAACCTCTATATGTAATGGTAAAACACCACAACGAAATTTACTATATATACTACGAATTTGCCTATTATTAATAAATGATACGTAACTTTCTGTAATGAGATCAGTTTTGAATAATCTATATGTACGGAGTTTGTTACCATTTATAAGACCCTTATCATTCCAAATATCTGTCAACCACTCATAATAATCCAATGAAATTAACCATTGTTTTGAAACATGAAAGTCAATATTCGACTTTTTTAAATATCTGGAATAGGCAAATTTAGTGAAGAGAGCAGAGAAAATACATTGTTTTTCCATGATTTTCTAAATCTAAAAGACCACATAAATATTTTACCTATAACTCTACTAGTATTAATACTAATGCCTTGAATTTTGCGCCAAAAACGTAACATTTCTATTCTCTGCTTACTTAAAGGAGATGTCCAACCCATATCGCCCCTCACAGCCAAATTAGGGGTCTAAGAACCTACACCCAAATTGAATTTGCCTGCTCTATTTTGGACAGCATTAATACAACTAAACTGACGATTACCCCAAATAGCAGATCCATAAGATAATATTGGTTGCACTAAATTCTCATACAATGTATTAAAAACTGAATAGTCTAAACCTCCAACAGCCTTAAACTTACATATAATAACACCCAATGGTCGACTAGCAGATTTGGCTATTTCTTTTGCAGTGAAATTCAAATCTATTCATATGTTCATGGAACCATATCCCAAGGTATTTATATACATTACTATACTCTATTACATCATTGCCAACAGTAAACGCATACTTAGATTTGATAGCACTAGGAGTGCGAAAATGAACAACTTTAGTATTACGTTATGAAACTCAGAACAGATTAACCACACAGGATGGACATATGTCAGAACTGTTTATAAAAACATTATCAATAAAATTTATATTTAATTGCATTATTGTATGATGGAAGACATGTGACGTTTGGATATTGAATATAGATTGATTGATATTATATGCAGGGGTTACAGCCCGAGAAAGCCACATCCAGAAAAATAATGTTAAAATCATCCCGGTAATAGGTATGGTTGAGTGACCATATGAACGTGGCTCTCCCGGCAACAAGGTTGTTATGAACATGGGTCTCCCGGTTATCCGTATTTTTCAAATGTGGCTTTCCCGGTCGGACTTCACATGCAAGAGTACTGATACTGGTACTGTTTTGGGATTCGAACCCACACCTTTACCACCCTTTACCAATGACTACAGTATTTTTTCTATTCAGGTCTTTGAAGGGCATTTAGAAGTGACATACATAAGAACAGGAAGATACTCCGAAACGTCGTGTAATTTCACATTAAAGAAGTTGTTATCCAGAAAATCTTCCTGTTGTTATATATTTCAAAAGAAACGATACTTTTCTCAATAGAGTCAAAGACATGACACTGCTGCAGCATTAAGTAGATTTGGAATGTCTTTTGTAAGCATATGATGTATACACACTTTAATTCATCAGGGTATGATGGTTTTAAAGGAGCAGTAGCACGTTTTTTGATAAATTTATTTTTTCAAATTTCCTATTTATAATGAATGTACAATAGAGGGTAAACATCCTATAACACAAACCAATTATCGGTAGTAGGGATAACGGTGTTGCGTATAAAGCAAACTGTGCATAGCGGCCATTTTATTGTGAACACATTTTATCATTTCGAATGACAAAAACGATCCCCATGGCTTTACTGAAATATGTACACTCATTTTTAACTTGATTTTCTGAAGAGAGAAGGGTGTTTTGCGATTGGTGAAATTATTTTTCAAATACATTTCCTCGACTTATTTGAGAGAAAAAACGTGCTACTGCCCCTTTAATATCTTTGTCTGTTCAAAAATACATGGGATGCAAAAATCTTTGTTTTTCAAAATGGTTCTTGGCAGAATGTTTTTCATGTAAGTATAAATGGATGGCCTGTGATAATTAAGTTATGTTCTTGAACTTTAACTCTTAATGCATCATTGCTTTAGGACGTCTTAAAAACCAAACCAAATCATAATTCACTTTTAAAACTTGCCTTGTTAAGGTCACAATTTTTAAAGGCTTATTTTCCTTAAATGTGAACAGTAAATCTTTCCAAAAATTTAAAATTTTGTTTACGTAGCTTCTGGAGATATGATTTAATGCTGTCCTAATCTTACCTGTGGATAACGTCTATTTTGCATGTTTGTTTGGATCGTATATAGAGATTATTACCCGAGGAAGTGTGTCATATGACTTTTACGAAACGAGTGTGAATTTTTGTATTTCCCGAGCGAGAGCGAGGGTTATACATAGATTTGCACGAGTTTCGTAAAAGTCATATGACACACTTTCGAGTGTAATAATTTCTTTATTACCCATTTTATGCCATTTGATTCGCGTAAAATTAGCCAGAAAACGACCCACTTCTCTTGCGACGGCAAGCTACAGTGACGTCACGAACAATCGTTTTATGACGTCACAGACAGGAAGTCGCGGTGAAACAATGGTTGCTAAGCAAACGTGATATGTGCACATGTGCTCATATCAATAATACTAACTCGGTTATTTTCAACCATATGGGTAATAAACATTTATATTGCCCGGTAATTTACACGGGGTCGGTATGGTATTTTGAACACAAGAACAAGGACAACTCTCACGCAATACAAATTTCAAAATGTTCATTAAAGAATATTGCTAATTATATAATTATCTCTTTAATGGTTATGTTTACTGCCAGGGAGAGAATCAGTTCCCAGTGTCAAGAACCGGCAAAACGCATAAGCGATTATCACTATATCTTAATGGTAGTGCAGTTTCTAATTTTTAAAGAAATCTTTTGTTGTGAAAGTGTATCAGGTACAATGTTTCTTTGAAGGGAATCTCTGTTCACCAAGCAGTGTGTTAGATCATAAAGGATATGAGAGTGTATTGTTCATTTCATTAAAGCATCACTGTTAGGCAGAAGTATACTCTAATTCATCGTGTGTACTCTACTAATGGCCTACGACATATATTCACATTCTATTCACTGAGTTGAATTACAGTGTATCCACCAAGAGCCCCTGGGCTTAACAAAGCAATAAACAATTTTTGCTATTAATAGATTAAAATTTGAAAGGAAAGACATTAGATCAGTATTAGACGTTAAGCATATAAGCCATCGCGCTGTTGGGCTCAGAGTCAAGCAAAAGGGCAAACTCATTTGATAATTTAACACTGTTCAGTGGTTTTCTAAAGCATTTCTACGACTTGCAAACATATGATTATGAGAAATGGAACATGTATTTTGCGGTGACAGCTGCGTGGCATGGACTGAGTGCTTGACAAGATCTTATCGCTGAGATGCTGCGTGCTTCATTGTTCATTGAGATTAATTACACATGTTTGCCGCGACTTGTGTACGGTATAAACAGTGCTTCTCGTTATATTTTCCAACACAAATTAAGTTTATAATCTCATTTCAGTTAATTGAGTTGTTTGTCAAACTTAATTACTAATTAAACTGTTAATCATACTTTCCTGTACCTCATTAAAATTTAGAATATGTTTTTTCCCTCACTGAAGTTTGTTTTAATAATTGAATGCACGTGAGGGTCTTTAACCAATACAAGAGAACAGGATGTGATTTTATTGCTAGTGAATCACCAGAAAACAAATACAAACCATGCCACGAAAAGCATAAGGAACAAATCATTGATTCATCAAAAAAGTATGGCATGGCATATAGAAGTCAAATATTGAATTTTAAAAGTCATAAAATTAAAATGTTGTTAGTGAAAGGCAGGTGCAGATGTATCATTGCATTCAGAGAATGGGGTATCTGCTGTTGACATGTGTCATGACAAGTGAGTAGTTCTTAATGAACTAAACAACTTCTACATTTTAAAAACGATTTACATGTTAACCCCATACATGCCTCAGTTGGGACATCAAGGTAGTTTGGTTTGTTACATGTTAAAACCCCTGATCAAATACGTTTCACTGCAGAGAGACATATAAAGTACATATGATTAGAAAAATAAATCAACATTTAATGATAAACAACTATAATATTCAGTATAACATGGTTATGTTTGGGACAACACTACCTTCAATAGAACACATTCTTGTACTTTTTCGGACCGAGTCCTATGCGGGAATCGAACCCACGCACTCAGAGTAAGGCAACTATCGCCAGCATTGACTGTACCAACAGCTTACCACACGACCATTTCGCCTCGATAAATATTATATCAATCGTTCCTACTGAAAAAACTGTAAAAACAATAATGACAGGGGCGGATTCAGGGTTTTCGTTTTGGTGTTTTCCGTCTTCAAAACGTGATAACCACAACACTGACAAGAAGTCACTGATGTGTGTTTTGATCTAAATCCACTCTGGATCCGCCACTGACTGATATCAACCATTTTAAGAAACAAATGGTTCCCCATATCGCAATAATTAAACATGGCCATCCATCTACAGAAAAATGTTCACAGACAAATTTTCGGACAGACATATCATTTATTCAAATGGCACTGTCAGCACTCTGCTGTTATGCTAACACATGTGTAACTTAGTAAAGTTCTGTGTACGAATGCACATATTTAAAAAACAGTAAGATAAGTTAACCTTGGCGAAATCTTATAATAATATACTAAGACTACCTAAATGAGTTACATATTTTCGACAACTGAATAACCACACCCCTGTGACCTTATTGCCATCATATAAACCTAAGGTGTCATATTTGTGTCATTTTGGAGGTAATTCTTTTCTTAGGTAAACCTCCTTTCGAGGCCATACATAACTCCCTGGTACATTCTACAGAATACCCTGGGCCATTCTACAGAATATCCCTGGAATCCGGAATAACCGCATTTGATGTTTATAATTTCAATCACAGAAGTTCTCCCCCGCCCCCGTGTTTAGTTGTTCAACCAAACCTC
This sequence comes from Gibbula magus, assembly GCA_936450465.1. Taxonomy (NCBI): domain Eukaryota; kingdom Metazoa; phylum Mollusca; class Gastropoda; order Trochida; family Trochidae; genus Gibbula; species Gibbula magus. The sequence goes on along the minus strand of OW388297.1, from coordinate 70,557,929 downwards.
GGGAGAGTGTTATATCCTTTACATATAACATTGTACCAAGGCTCCCTGAGAAAGTTTAACAGGTGCTTCTGTCTAAGTACCCGCCATCTGGTTTTTGGACTTAACGTCAAATGAGGATAACACTGTATTTAAGATAAGATAATATGTACTGTCCCAAAAGGGAAATTTGTTGTGTATAATTACAATTCTCCAGCATACAAAACATACAAATATCATTCAAAACAATACATATTTGTTTCTAATTTTACAAGTTTGTGATAAAAAAATTTTATATTGATAGAACAAAGTAACAAATAATGTATCATTAGATTGATCAGCAGCTTTCAACGCACGTGACGCCGAGGAATGGCATTGTTCTTATCATTGTTTTCATTTTAATGAACCTATGCTAGTCTGTTTACAGCACAGCAAATATAAAGTCATCAAAATATCACACTCTGTAAAATGTTTCAACTGTGTTGTGTTATAATCATGTATTAATATAATGTATGTGCAAACAGAAGTGTCCCATTAATTTCATTTCAACACAAATATCCTCACAGAGCTCTCACTTTAAGGGTCAGGGTAACCTTGGATGTTGAAATTAGCTCATTGTGCCAGGATATACAACTTCATGATACCTTTATCTGTAAGTGAGCGTTAAAATGTTTTGTTAATGGGGAAATGTAAACTGTTTTTCTCATATATTACTTCATAAAATAATTTTAATTGCATACAAGTTCATGAATTGCTGTGTTATTTATTAGATTGTGAGTAAGAACGCAATGTTTCCTGGATAGCAACATAATCGACGTTTCAAAGGATACACTTACTCCTTCCGATGGATTGTAGGGAGTACACAAACATGAATTGAATAGATTATTCAGTATAAAGACCACAGGCCCGTATACAATATACAAAACGCATGTTGTTGAAATAAATAGGATTCGTTCAATAACTGAATACGAAATACGAAATATATACATACAATTTACATTAGTGAACAACGTAACAGGAAACCCTCGTTAATAAAGTATTACACATATATAAACTATTGATTTTGCATTAGAGTAGCCAGAGCTTTTCTATTTTTACATTTCAAATTCAACTAATATTTTCTTACTCAATTATGTATAGGGCATAAAACATAGTTATTAAATTTTCTTGAACATTAGTACAGAAAGGACAAAATCTATTTTCTTTAGGAATATTATTTTTTCTTCCAATTTGTTTCATAAAAGTGCTAAACATCTTCTTCAATCATTTTTACGTAAAGTTGACAAAATATGATTCCATTTCAAAACATGCTTTCACAGACGAATATGAATCCAAATTAGAATGTTCATGAATGTTGACATAATATTTTCAGCGTTACAATCTCTTTAATATATCTTAAGTCAACATTGACAATAAGCCTTTGTGTACAAATTAATTTCATGTATGCTTACCCATGATCGACGATCATTTTCGTCAATCTGTTCAATCAAGGTTAACACTGTTTTGTGTAAAACATGATTAATTCTTATGTATTCCAATTCTGGATGGCCTACAAAGACTCAAATTGTGAGTGTTAAATCATGTACCCGTATTGTGATATTTGGAAATGTGTTTTTTTACTTTGGAAAATCATTTCTGGAATATGTCTTCAGGTTACTGGTATGTCCCAGTAAACTGGCCATGACACTTTCACAATACTTTCATTTAAATATTATTTTGAATAAACACAATGACCTCTTCAGACCGCTTCCGGTTTCCCAACCATCGTGGCTCCATCCCCTGAAGTGCATACTGCCCTATCCCAAAAGGATCAATATAACTGGCCCTTTTTAACATGAAAACTATGTATTTCAGAAAACTTATTGGGTATTTATTGGGTATTATTTAAAAAATTAAAATTTCATGAACCTTTGTGGATTCGAGAATATATCCTATATCTGGAATATGGCGGGCTCTCTCCCTGTACTAATACTGCCGATGGTGATATAAGTTAAATAATCTTGAAAGCGGCGTTAAAGGGACACCGCGTCGAGAATAAAATTCAGATCATGTGTATCTACCCATGCTGATTAACATGTCTGCTAACAAGTCACATACACCAAATTTCAGACAATTGACTCAATTTGTAATAAAAAAAACTACTGCAGGTTAGACAGTGAAGTGAAGCGTGACTCGTTTAGCAGACACTCTAATCAGCTTAGTGAGATTAAGATGGGGCTCATTTTTATCCTCGACGCAGTGTCCCTTTCAACCCCAAATTCCCTAATTTTCTTTAATTAAACTCATCAATTGGCATCGCATCATCAAATGTTTAGTTTTATATTATCAAATGTTTAGTTTTATATCATCAAATGTTTAGTTTTATATCATCAAATGTTTGATTTAATATCATCAATATTTATTAACCATCTGTAAAGTAGAATATGTTTCAAGGGCAATGGGGAAGATTAACATTAAACACACGTGAATTAAGAACTAGCCTAGAGTTATGACCAGATGATTTCTAGAATGTTAGCATGCCCTGCCTTACCGTTAACACTCACCATCCACCCTTCGGGAAATAAGGTAAGGGTCAGGTAGTAAGAAAATACTTTAAAATAAGTCGTGCGGTTGACATTAAAGTATATGGTTACTCTTAATATTTAATGTTTTCATGCATATATAATATATTCAGGCCAACGTTCAAAAGGGATTATATTAGATACTATTCTTAGGTAAGACGTTTCGAATGGATTATTATGCTTTATGATTTACATCAAGCACCAGGGTTAACATGATCATTAAGTCATGTAATTACGGTTCATTTAGTCCGAGGTTTAATCTGTAACAAACCCGAGACTTAAAGAAAAAATAGATAATGAGTATTATTTATTACCTACGAAGGCAATCATATCGGGGTTCATATTTTTCATACGATGCCCTAGGGCAACATATCACTTTGTCATGGTGACGTGACGTCATAAACAATGCTATGATGTCACGTTTCGTCTATGACGTTGCGTTCTAAATGCGCGACGGCGGGTCGCCAGCCTATGGTTGAAAGTGGATTTTAGCGTGTTTTCATTAATTTTACGACCTTGGTAATAAACAGAATACTATATTCGTGTCTATGCCATACTATGTTTACGACACTCGTGCCTGAATATCGCTCTCGCTCGGGAAATACTAATATTCAGACACTCGTGTCGTAAACATATTATGACATAGATACTCATATAATATCCTCTATGTATGTCTCTTCTATGTTAATGTTATAACGCTGTATGCAATGAAAACGACTAAAGTAATAGTAGATAGTTACATAACTGTCGTTAACAAGATCCTGCTCGGACTGACCTTGTAAGCGTCTCGAGGAAACTAGACCACATTAAGTTTGAACTTTTTATAAATACCATATAATACACAGGTTGCATTTGGAAATAAACTATTTGCATGCTGTGCTCTTCAACTTGAAGTATCTTTCTTTAATCAGAAGCTCGGTTAACTTCAAAGGAGCTTATGTCTAAAGACACTAGAATTCATGGTCTCACCATAGTGTTCAGACCTTTATAAATGTACGAGTTCGAATCCCGAAAAAAGTACGAGATTTTGTACTATTGCAGATAGTTTGATTCCAAATTTATCATTGTTACATTCAAAAATGTTGATTGAAACATGTTTTATTCAGTCAAGAAAGGGATTGGGCACAAGTTATCCAACTTATAAAAGCCCTTTCCAGGTAATTACAACTTTGATATCACAACAATGCACACAAGAGATGGACAGGTGGTAAGAATATTTACAAGAGTAAGTTAGACAAAGCGTTTAGTTTGAGAAATATAAATATGTACAATTTTTAAAACATCCTGATTTTCAAAGATAGAGAGACATGCATCGCCATGTAAAATAAGGTCAATATTTATTGTTGCTCTGTTTCTAACAATATTTTCTAAAGATTTAAACATCGTTTCACGCTGAGTAAAGTACAATGGGCACTCAAGGAAATAATGAAAAACATTTTCACACATATGACCACATTGACAACATGCATCATGTCTTACATTTATTCTAAATAAATCATAATTAAGTAAAATATCAGTTTTATCTGACTGTGGTCTATGATATCATTTACTCTGCATTGTGAATATACTGATTCATCTACTTATGGCGCAACAACATTAAAATGTAAAATATGTATTGTAAAATGGGTCTGTGGCCTGATTTACCGAATAAAACAACTACAAACTACAAAAAATATCTAAGTCTTTTTTGCCGCAGCAAATTTGATGGTGAATGAAGAAAAAGATTAAGTTATACAAAATCCGCAGAAGACGAATATCGCACTATGCATGTATACAGCTGAATCAAGTAGGAGTGGGGCGGGTTGGACTAAAGGGAACTGAACATGATTCCGGCCACTGTTTTATAGCCGTGAAGATGATCAGCTGAGGCTCTCACATCAAAGTACCTGGACTTCACCCTGCGTCTGAATCAACCAGGTAGATCTCCACACACCTGTAAGGTAGACATCAAAGGGCGCCGACAAGCGTTTAGCAAAATTAGCTTTTGGCTCCCTGCCTGTGTTTTAAGCATTATTCGGTCGATGTAATGTTACGATGAGAATGCATGCCTGTTTTATACGTGAAGTGAATAAAGGAGGTGATTTTACACTTTAATTGCTTGTCTTTATATCCATTTTGTTCAAGCGACTCCAAGGGTGATCTTGGCAATGAAGATGGGCCGGGATAAAGCTAAGGAATCATGTTGAGACAGTTTATTACTTGTTTGTCGTTAATAATGACATTACTCCCTCCAAGCGTGAAAAGTGGATGTATTCTAGTATCAAATTATGCTCATAATGGCAAAACACGAGATCCTAAGTATTTGAATTTTTTTAACGAAATACATGTTGCACAATAGAATGTTTGTTCGAAAATTTTATATTTCTTATGTGCCCTCTTAATATATGTTTGCAGGTTATAAAACGTTGTATATCTCTATCTACATATATGAATGAACATCGTGATCTATATATATTGACGCATCAACCGACTCAACGTCATTCACCTGATGAGACCCGTAATGGTCGAAAGCATGCTTGTGAATCTGATTAAATCATCGTAATTTCTTCGAACATTTTATTTTTTCTATATATATATATATATATATATATATATATATATATAAAATACTTCAGACGACACTTGCTGTAGATATCATTTTAATGATGACTGGATGCGTCGCATTTCGACTTGTTTACAAGTCTTTTCAACAGTGTGGAGCATTTTCAACATGGCGAATATATAGGTAGCTTTAACAATGCTATATATATATATATACTTCAGACGACACTTGCTGTAGATATCATTTTAATGATTATAAAAAGATACTTCAGACAACACTTGCTATTAATAAATCTGGTGATAGAATGAATCCTGTATAGAACAACTATAGAGGAATGACAAGATATGTACAAGTATTATTAATCAAAGATTTACGTCATGGGTAAAACATTTTGTTAAGATATTAGAAGAGCAGGCGGGATTTCGTGAAGGCTATTCGACAGTAGACAATATGTCTGTATTACATGCACTTATCCAAAAACATTTATCCAAACGGAAAGGGAGGTCCTACGTCGCATGTATAGACTTTCGTAAAGCGTATTGAAAGAAAGCATTTCCTTTTATAACTGAAAAAATAGGGCTAGCAGGAAATATGTTCAATGCGTTACAGGCCATTTATGAAAGAGTGAAGGACAAAGTAAAGTTAAACGATTCCTTCTCAGAAATATTTGATTCATCTATAGGGCTACTCCAAGGATGTGTACTGAGTCCTTTGTTTTTTCATTATATATACATGAACTGATATATACCCTCGATGCTAGTGAGCACAGAGGAACACAATTATTTCCTGAATATATAGAGCTCCTTATTTTACTATTTGCGGATAATATAATAGATAATAAGACACCTTGATACATTGAATGCCTATTGTTTGAAGTGGAAATTACAAGTCAACTTGTAAAATACTAATGTAGTTGTTTTTAGAAAACATGGGGGACTATACGAAAATGTGAAAACCGGTATTATGGAAGTGGGGTGGTTGAAGTAGTCCCACAATATAAATATCTTGGGGTTTTGTTTACATATAATTTAAGCATGCAAAAGTCTGTCCAAAATGTATGCATCAAGGGCAAAGATGCATTATATGAACTACTAAGGTCTATGAAAACGCTAGGAAATTATTCCTATGATTTATCCTTCAAATTGTTTGACACGAAAATAAAACCTATTTGTATGTACGATGCGGAATTGTGGGGACATCAAAAGTATGAAGCCTTGGAAAGAATACAAACAACAGCATGTAAAAGGTTCTCAGGAGTACCAGGTAATACGCCTAATGTTATGGCTAATGGTGAATGTGACAGATTCCCGATGTACTCAGAAACTTTTGTCAGATGCATCAGGTATTGGCTATCCATACTTAAAATGGTAGATAATAGACTTCCCAACAAAGCTTACAATATGAGTACTAGATACGATAATTACCTATTATATAAACATAATCCTTTTCCAGAAAAATATAGGTCATTACTTTCCAACATCCAAAATTGTGGCGGTATTTAGCGTTACTCCGAACTGGTGGAGCCAAACTTCAGATGGATATTGGACGTCGAAATAAATACCTAAAGAAAATCGAATTTGTAAATTGTGTAACTTAAATGCTAAAGAAGACGAGTTTCATGTCATCTTGAAATGTACATTGTATAATGAAATAAGACAGCAATATCCCAAAGAAATACATACACAACTGTAATTTTGAAATGTTCTGTATACTTATGGCGGACACTAATGCCAAAACTTTTCTGAACTTGTGTAAATTCAGCAAACATGCCATTTCTATTAGAAACGAAAGAAAGAAAGAAAAAATTGTGAACCATTGTATTATTCTTTCGTATGTGTAAATTTCATTACCAATGTATATATGTATGTCATCTATGATAACTTGTATATGGACCTGAGGCCAATAATACAATGAACTGAACTGAATATGCATGTATATATCCACGTGGATTGATCCAATCAAAAGCATCTGATGTTGCCTATATATATATATATATATATATTAGTAGTCAGTTAATGGTAAGGTTGTACTTGCTCGAAGTCAGTGATCATATGATCAGATGGGGTAAGTGTTTCGGTTTGCCGAAGAGATTATGGTTATATGATCGTTGATGCTAACTATTAATTTCTCGAAGACATTGGTTGTTATGTCATTGATGTTAACTGTGTTCATTTGTCGAAGACATTGGTTGTTATGTCATTGATTTTAACTGTATTAATTTCTTGAAGACATTGGTTGTTTTGTCATTGATGGTAACTGTGTTAATATCTCGAAGACATTGGTTGTTATGTCATTGATTTTAACTGTATTAACTTCTCGAAGACTATGATTAATTTGTCATTGATGTAATAGTGTTAATTTCTCGAAGACATCGGTTGTTTTGTCATTGATGTTAACTGTATTAATTTCTTGAATACATTGGTTGTTTTGTCATTGCTGTTAACTGTATTAATTTCTCGAAGACATTGGTTGTTTTGTCATTGATATTAACTGTGTTGATTTCTCGAGGCATTGGTTGTTTTGTCATTGATGTTAACTGTGTTAATTTCTTGAATACATTGGTTGTTTTGTCATTGATGTTAACTGTATTAATTTCTCGAAGACATTGGTTGTTTTGTCATTGATGTTTACTATCAATTTCTCGAAGAAATTAGTTGTTTTGTCATTGATGCTAACTGTATTAATTTCTAGAAGACAATTATCATATGATAAGTCATGCAAACTGTGTTGATGTTTCAATTATCAAATTTCCAGAAAATAAAGTGAAGGAATTTCCTTAAGCAACATTAATAATCTGTTATTTACATTTAAAATATTGTCATTCATTGTACATTTTAAAATTCATGAAGAATGAATGATATTATATTGATATGATTAACTAGATATTCAATTTGTTGAGAAATTTGAGCGTGGGTCAGCAAATGGCAAAACGTTTTCACTCACTCTCGCGAAATCGCATTATGAGAGGAAACGGAATTAATATTCGTTTTATGTCCATCACTATATATCAAATTGCAAACTACAATTTTTACTGCTTCCGCAATGTTTCTGGCCTCACACCTCACACAATCCGACATTTCCGTTCCTTCTTGGCCATTGTCTATTCATTACCTATCGCATATCAAGGGGAAGTCTTGTGGGATTTATGCACAGGGAAGTTTCCTTGGTCAACTGTCATGCCAGACAAATCGTGGTCTACAATTTTCACCAAACTAGAATAAAGGGTAACAACACAATAACAATATCATATGAACATGGTGGGATCAGAGTTCCAGATGTAAGAAATGGCATTTATGTTCGAAATTTAAAATGTATAAGTAGACTTACTACTAGCAATAATAGATGGAGTCATATTACCATGAATGCATTACCTCATCCGTACTCCATCTGGTTTGGCAGCTCGAAATATATATTTTAAAAATATATAAATAAATAATATAAAAAATTATTTTGTATAGCAAAATTATGTAATAACTGTGGAAAGATGTTTTTATTGTGTTGAAGATATTCCTGACAAAATGTGAATCAAGAACTTTATTAGAAAATCAAATAAAAAGCCAAACAATCTGGAACAACCACGACTATTGATAGCAAGCCGATATTCTATGAACACCTGAAGAATAAAGGTATAGTTCTTGTTAATAATACTATAAATGAAGAAGGTAGGTTATTAACATTTGACGAATTCCTGGAGAAATATCAAATCAAAACCAATTTCATAACTTTTGAAGGCATAAAGGCAGCGGTAAGGATTCGATGATATGTAATATTGTTCCAAACAAATAGACTAAAAGTATTGAATTGGTTACAATGCAGGATTATTCACAACATTTTGCCAACTAAATACCTACGTCATAGAATGAAATATGCTGATTTTGTCAAAGGACACAGAAACTGTGATCTGGAAATGTGATATTGTAGAAAGAATATGGTACGAAGTAGCAGAATGGCTCCATGCCGTATAAATAACGATTATTTTTCTGTTGCAAATGTTTTGTTCTGATTTTAAAATGATAATAACAATTCTATAGATATAATTATCCTCAGAATAAACCAACACATATTCAAATGTGCTAATGGAAAGTATGTGCCTCTTATCAGTTTTGTCAAAAATGAAATCATTGAATATCATTGACGTCACACGGTGCCTACACTCCTCAAATGGAACTGAGCAAAGTTTTGTCAAGTTTGGGTTTGAAAAGAAATAAAATTATAAAAAAAAGTTTTGTTCTTTCCTTCATCATAAAGAACTGTTCAGGGAAAGATTAATTGGCAAAATGTGTGAGTTGTGATGTAAATCAGTTGACAGATTAAACGTATGACAACAAAAAATTCAACGATAGAAACATTCTTTGATATGTATACTTCATAACCTGAAATGTCGTCTTGGTAAGTGATCATGTTGAATCCTGGAAATATACCTTTTTTAAAATTGCCATAGGTATACAATGTAATTTATATCATCCAATCATGAACGAATATACGTTTTACATCTGGTGTCAACAGCTACCTTAACATTATGTATTGTATGCAAAGATAACCTTATTAAAGTGAATTTCATTTTAAGTTGTCATGAACATGTTACAAGAATTTAAGATGCTTGTATTTACCATATAAATTTTACTCAAACCCAAACATTCCTAAATTCAGTATGCTCATGGCTATGGTCAATCAAGATGTTGTACAAAACATAGCCATTTATATATACAGTGCAATGAATATTAGAGATTCCCTTCTACGTCAATGATAACGTATTATTGGCATATTTTATTATGTAAAAAAACGTATTGTCCATTACTTTAAAATGTCGTTTATACACATATGTATCGCTCTGTTGAACCAAACATGCAACCTGGAGCTATGGACTCTACTACAAATGAAGTTGATGCAAATATGCATTGACCTCAACATGTACAATCGTCATCTTTATTTCATCTATTGACCAAATTTTTCAAATGGCACACATTTTTAATAGCTTCCGTCTCATTTTATTTACCATTCAAGGATGGGTACATAATTGTATCTCAGCCTATAATTTAACCTTTGTATCCAATCCCTCGGCGTGGGAATCTCTTGTCGGGATAGAGAAATCACAGCAATTCCGTTATGGGCTGCTCATGATCTACCCCCGACAAACTTCAAACAATTTGCAGATTACATTATTTCAAAGTGAACTATTAACAGGAAGACACCCGCCTCTTGGATTACCTCATGGATATTCCGAGGCGACTTTAACTCTGGCCACCACCAGCTTATCGCTTTGTAACAATAGCCCAGGTATATAAAGTCAGGCAGGATTTAGTGGTTAGGAGGGTCGGCAGGAATTACAGGCAACTGCGGACTGATGTGAGGGTATCTGATATATTTTATAGACATTTAGACTCCTGATAAGTACAATCCTATGTTCAGTCATGCATGAACAAACGATTTTGCGACTGGTTTCATCCGATGCTATCTTTTAGTGATAAGGGATCAGCATCGCAACGTTCGGTCAAAGATTCGCTCACTGTAAACCTTGTAAGAGGATACAAGTCACAAAGGGATAAAAATCATTGTTCTTCGGGTTCTTGAATAATATACGTTCGATACGAAATTTATTAAAGGCGCACTGGTACTCCTTACCCTGAAAATAAGTGTAAAACTGCAATTCTGTCATACATTAATACATAATAATTTACAACGTTGAAGTTACCATATCAATTGTTCTAAAGATATGGACTCATTTACATCATATAATCAAATTGAAAAGGAAATATGATAGTTTAGATAACCGCAACCAATCGAGAGACCGACTACAATGAAATTTCTTTGATTTTCAGAAATCATTTTAAAATCAATTATATCCTCTTTTAAAAGATTGTTTAATCCGCAATGATTTCCGTCGTCTTACCTTTCACAATATTTTTTAACAGGAGCTTCGTAACACAAAGTAAATATTTTATTGCATACATAAATCTAGAGTTGATGTATGTGACTATCATACATTCGATCATGGTGCAGTTGTTGTAAATAGCCTACCTTTCAATTGTGAAATATACAAACTATTATGTTGACAAATCCAATGGAAATGGCGAATCACTGAAAAGATTACTTTCACAAGTTCACCGTAATATACATTTTTATTCATTGCAGTATATTTTAAAGCATTTTTATATGGTTACAAAGTTATAAAAATTTAGATGAATAGAATGGCAATTCATATAAGGATATACGGATCAATTTATTGATTATGTGAATATTTATTATTTCAGAATAAGGCGAATATCCCCAATATTTTTTTTCGAATTCTTGATTAAAATACGCTTCAAAAAGAGCAATATAAAATGTGAAAGAGACGCAAACAATGCTGTGTCAGTAAGTTTAATATCAAGACGCATGCATGGTACAATTACATAACACAATTGGTCATCTGATGTTTGCCAACTATTGATCAGAAAAAAACGTGATTTAACTCAAAATGTATTCATTGACGAAGTTCAGCATGTACGGACGAATCGATTCGATAAAGAGAGTTTTGACAGCTGTAATACCGAGTCTCGTTGTAAGAAGTAAGAAATCCATTTCTACTTGAATATACCATTTTACCTTTATAACTGTATAGGTGCCGCCCCGATCAACGATGTCTCTTCGAACCAGAGTTCTTAGGCGTCTAGAAGATATCAATTGAATATTCATGGTTAATTACTCGACAAAGTCCAAATCCTCCACCTTAAAATAGAAAAGGCGTAATAACTATTATAATCATCAAACGCAAGCTCTGAATTACGTGCTCAATACGGCACATATGGTGTGACTAAGTCATGTGGAACAGCATTTTAAGCTATAATGGTGCTACAAGCGTTGTGACAACCAACAACAGGAAAGCATTAAGGTAACTGCAGATCATTTATTAAGTTCGGTTTAGTTGGCTTCAACAAAAGAATTTAATCAAGAGCGTGTTTAATGCATGCACTATACCATCAGTCTCCAATACTGTCTTAAAGTGATAGTGTCATGTCTGCAAAGCGCACGTGTATGCAGGAGAGACACGTGTTTCATGACGTACACCACCCATCTCTCCTGCTACTGTAACCATTACCTGACTTGTCTGTGCTTCCTAACACTCGATATTGAGCTATGAACTTGTATTGTTTAATGACTTACTTCTTCGCAAAAGTTGCGACATAAACACATTCTCCGAGGCAAAACGCAGTGAAAACAGCTCATGTTGACTTTGTCAGAAAGAGAAAGTATATCAGATAGCGATATAGAGAATGAGATATGAATTTATAGTAAGATTCTCAATATTCTTAGCAACGGATTGATCGGGGAACACCTTTCAGATACCTTATATTTCTTTAGCAACACATAATGACGATATTTTGCAAAATTCACAATTACACACATTGAATTGTCATTGTGTCATTCACATTTATCAGAGAGAGAGAGAGAGAGAGAGAGAGAGAGAGAGAGAGGTGGGGAGAAATAGAGAGAGAGAGAGAGAGAGAGAGGGGGGGAGGGAGGGAGGGTGGGAGAGAGAGAGAGAGAGAGAGAGAGAGAGAGAGAGAGAGAGAGAGAGAGAGAGAGTGAGACAGACAGACAGACAGACAGACAGACAGAGACAGAGACAGAGACGCATTCAGTTCAGTTATTCATTTTGGTAGATATTTTTGTCAGCTTCAACAAAACACACAATACTTAATAGAATAATTTAAACAACAAATCATAAGAAGATAATACTTATTTCCCAGTGAGAAGTAATTAAGAATAAATAACCATTTCATTAAAACGTATATATGAGGAAATCAGTTCTACTGGTTTCCATATGAGGAGTGCATTTAACACGTCCCTGGGTAATTCTCTACCTGGAACAACATTCCAGAGTTATCGATCGATACAGATGGACAATGATTGCTGCTGTTACCGTGAATGGGCGTGGCCTCATCAGTGACTTGCTTTGTTTTGTACACAGAAATATCATTTCTAATTGTAAGCCCCACGTTATCATTATTACCAGTATCTCATTTGCAGTTATTGGCTTTGTTGTGTGATGGGATAATTACGTAAATCAGTAATGGGTCATCGAGTAATCAGTTTTCAATTCAAAACATCATTGCAAACGTCATCTTTACTCAATAACCACAATCGATCTATGAAATGTACACGGTTTTATGCTCTCTGATATTAGAACATTCAAAGGGAGTAATATCTGAAGTGATAATTTCAAATCAACTTGGATAAATCATACTTTGTCTACTCTAAACACGTCTAGAAGTATCTATGGAAGCAAGAATGAAATGTTAACGCCCCTCGTTAAGAAAAAACGTGAAATTTTACTTTTAAAATGGCGTTCAATGCTAATGATGAAAAAGCTATCCAAGCGTTACTAAATAACAGCTTTCGATCATTCACTCACTTCAATTTAATTTAGCACAATTTCAGGAATAAAGGATATAATTACATTTAAACATTCCCCTCGTACTCAAAAAATACTTTAAATGATAACTTTTCCATAACAATAATTTTATTTTCAAATTAGCCTATAAAACTTGTTAGGGTTCAATAGCAACTTTATCCTGCAAGATTATTCGTGACGAATTATGTGTACAAACTGAACCAGAAGGTTTTATATACAGATAAAGAGTGAATAAAACTTTAACCATTATACAATAAATGCACATTAAGACTGGAGGCTAAATATTCTAAATAAACGTTTTGAATAGGGATTCCAGTTATATAATGGTAAAAATAAAATATAATAATTGATTTCATTTTGAAGTTGCAGCTAAACGTTACCAACTTCACTTGGTAATTAAACGCAGATTATGTTTATTATTATAACGCTGTTTTTCTAATAGTTGTATATGACGCATATGAGGAGTAGAACGAATTATTTAAATGAACAGAACCAACACTGCATGAGTTGATTTTAATATGAACTTACCCAATTGTTTAACTTCTGTTTATGAGTAAATTGCTTCACTATACAGTTTAAAATAATGATTTCCTACAACAAGATAAATAATCAAAAAGAGCTCATGAACAACGACTACATGTACATATTTGTACTGCTTTTTAAAAAATATTGTTAAGTTAGGTATAGTTAAGAAAAAGTTATTTTTCAGTTCATCAGGAAAAAGCTAAATCTACTTCATGTACTTCTAAAGCATCGTTCGTGATGAAACGTAACTAACTGCATTACAGGAGAAAGAAGTTCCAGATATGCTAAAAGTGTTTGTACTGTTACACAGCAGTGCATGTCTGTCTTGAAGTGACCAGTAAGTCAGGTTCTTTGAATAACCGGTCATTTTGCCATTCCGTCATTGCAGTTAAAGGTGCATCCATTGTGTTTCATAAAATTTTATTTGGTTTTAATACGTTCCAACACACCATATGTGCCGTTTACAATACAAACACATTCACTCAGCTTGCATATTCATCCCCAATCGCCAAATATATCATAAATACTAGTTTCCAATTAATATCGAGTAACATCATTATGCATGTGCAGAAACGGAAAGTGCACGTCCTATTTACATGCACAGTAGTTATATGACCTATTGAACATTATCAACCCAAATTTGGTATTTTGTCTGGTTTAAATAAGATTCCAAATATACGTTTGACTCAGTGGCGCGCGCCACACGCAATGCATTGTCCGGTTTTCGATCAGAAATCGATACTTATACCTTCATATCGTCAATATACTAAGTCGAGTATCATCAAAATGATAGTTTTCGGTAACAGTTGGTACTTCTCGATAAAATAAGACCATTTATAACGTTTGGCATATTTGACCCCCAATAACACAATGGATGTACCTTTAAAGAGTGATGGTTCTATCCGCCTTGTTTGTGCATTACGTGAAATTAAATATTTTCTCAAATGATTTTACAGTTTTTAAAGCCAAATACATACACTGATGTAATATCCACATATCCTCTCTTTAAGAACGTGAAGTAATTAGAGCCATTTTCCAGGACGTTTAAGTAACACTTCTTACAGAGATACAAATAAGAGTCACCAAACATATTTCAACTGCTTAGATTATACATTACTCTTATCTACCAATTTATGTTTTATAAATGGTTTTAATATTCTATAAGATTTCTAACTAGCAACTCTACGAAACAAATTGGTTCACAAATGCGTTTTATTGTTTCGATAATTTTTTATATTTTCATAAAGTACCCAATTAAGTATACCATAATATTAGCTTCAATAGAGAAACATCATATCATTTCTTTCTTATGCCCCAACATGTTTCGTACGTTATTAGAATATAATTGACAATCAGTCAATCTTCAATTAAAGCAATATATTGAAAGCTATAGACAATAATTGCTTGTTGAAGAGACAAGAAATAAACAACAGGAACCCACATGTTTTGCCATCAAATTGAATTCAATCAATAAGATTAAACTTAGAAATCAATGAACAATTGACTGGTGCAATAACGTCCTTTTTATTGATTCGATAATATTTTATATCTTAATAAAGTACCCGATTAAGTATATTCTAAAACCAGTTATAACAATCAAAAATATAATCTTACTTCGTTATATGCATTTAATATGAATAAACAAATAATAACCACTGTATGATTAGAAATATATTCCAATTTCATTGGCTGCTCATGCGCCTATATCCAATCATAGTGAATATGATTTTGTTTAATAAAATTATTTACAGCATTATTTTCGGATTGATTTAATCATTCCCAACGTTATGAATGTTCATCTTCGAGTGTATAGGACGGCGACTTACTGTAAACTGTTATCTGATCTGAGTTTTATTGATAAGAAAATTAAGGGGGCAGTAGCACGTTTTTCTGGTGAAATAAGTCCATGAAATGTAATTGATAAATAATGTCACGAACAGTAAAATACCCTTCCCTCTTCAGAAAATCAAGCTAAAATATGAATGTACATGGTTCCGTAAAGCCATGGGAAACGTTTTTTGTCATTAGAAATAATAAATTGTGTTCACAATAAAATGGCCGCCATGCAATTTTTGCTTTATACACAACATCGTTATTACCACTACGGATAATTGGTTTGTGTAATAAGATGTTTAACCCTCTAAAGTAAATATGAATGATATCATTATAAATGGGAAATTTGAAAAAAAAATATTTGCAAAAAACGTGCTACTGCACCTTTAAGGTATATCCCGTTTGTATAGGTGGAATCTAATTAGTATGCAAAAACGTCCACTTGAAATATATTGTTTCATTGGTATTGTATGCCACGAACATTAAAATCATCCAAGTCAGGGTGCTATCGGGTTATTGTGTTGTAACGAAAATCGAGAGGACATTCCTGTTTATACATATATATTATTAATGCATGACTATAATTGTACCATAATCTATTTGCCTGGTTCAATCTGCTCTCATTAGATGGGCTCAATTTAAAGGGGAGGGGTTATATCGGGGTATAGTTTGTTAAAAAGAGCGTCAAGGAGACATTCCTCTTTATACATACATATATGTTATTAATTCTTGATTATATTATAATATCCAGTTGAACATGTCCATGGGATGTTATATTTTTGCAACTTATTTGATATTTGACAAAGATTTGCTCAAATTCATTCAACACTAAAAACAATCAGAAGTAAATCCATCCATCGGTTCATCAATTGTGAAGAGCTTTGCTGCAGCAAGACATCGTTGACCAATATGATCCTCAATCACTGTTACCTTGTGGATATTCTATCAATAGTCATGCTCCATTAATAAAAGTTGTAAATTTAGTTTTAAAAGCCATCGATTTCCTCATTTCACTAAATTTATCATTTCAACTAAAAAGGCGTAAAATATTCCACAAATCTTGAATAAAGTCATAATGTTATCAGCATATTTTCAAACTAGTTTCACAGCAGAGGGATAAAATACAACGAGATGTACTTGCCTATAGTTCAGAAGATTTCATCCTTTCTTCCGCTGACTTTCGTCATTTCAAGGCAAATATCATTTCAAGAAAGAGTTTTTAACAACCTTTTTTACAATCATATATCTGTGATAATATTTTTCAAAGAACATGTAAACGCGACATGTGTCTTTACTTCAGAGGGGAAATGAAATGTTTAACATATGAATCATGATAATACACTTTAAGTATCTAGATCTGAAGACGTGGCATATGGTCTCTTGCAATAATCGCATTGTCAACAATAATTGAAAACAGAACTTTAAAGCACAAAATTAGCCCACACGGAGTGAAAGATTGCTTGTTTAAATTGATAGCCAGAGACCTTAAACTGACTCCGATGTAGATTTCTACACCTCACGTGTAATGACTCAGTACAAAGCATTCTCTATATATTCCCACCCTCTAAAAGTCACGCTTTTTATCCTTTAAATCGAATCTGGCAATGCGGGGCTTCTATTGCCCGTGTCTACAAGGTTCCCCTTTCATCTAGGGCAATTTGCATCAATAATTAAGTTGACTTTTTACGAAGCAGCATGGTGTAAGTCCTAAAGGCAAGGAATGATCACCATAAAATTACTTTAAAAGCCATGTTCATCGTAAATGTGTTTCTTACTTGTACACGGGGATTCTTTAAAAACCACGCCTATTCCATTCACTGGATGTCGCGATCATTTCATAGTTTATTAGGAGATATAAAGGGTAAATGAATTTAATTACATGATCAAAAGCTCACCTGATTGAAATGATCAAATGATTAAAATGTTCAAATGATTAAAATGAACAAATGATTAAAATGATCAGATCATTAAAATGATCAAATGATTAAAATGATCAAATGATTAAAATGTTCAAATGATTAAAATGATCAAATGATTAAAATGTTCAAATGATTAAAATGATCAAATGATTAAAATGATCAGATCATTAAAATGATCAAATGATTAAAATGATCAAATGATTAAAATGATCAAATGATTAAAATGATCAAATGATTAAAATGAACAAATAATTATAATGTTCAAATGATTAAAAAGATCAAATGATTAAAATGATCAAATGATTAAAATGTTCAAATGATTAAAATGATCAGATCATTAAAATGATCAGATCATTAAAATGATCAGATCATTAAAATGATCAAATGATTAAAATGATCAAATGATTAAAAATGATCAAATGATTAAAATGATCAAATGATTAAAATGATCAAATAATTAAAATGATCAAATGATTAAAATGAAACCTGTTTTTAAGTGAGGATTGATATAAATATAACAAATAATACACATAACTATCTAAAACCTGTTGGTAAACAGATTATGTATTAGAGGTACACACTCTTATTCAGACTGCGGACATGATATTCTTTTAATTTGTAATGTATACAATGTTAGGTATAAGGATCGTCCTCGCTCTTAATCTGATTTATAACTTAAATATATTCATATAATAGGTAATACATACGTCACATCACTTAGTGCAGTCGTTTTATTCCTTTTTTAGTTCTTTTATGGCCAACGATTATCAAGTTCACAAAATGTTGCCAACAATTATGCAGGAAAAATACATTTAGATCAGTTTCATTTAGGGACAAGTTCTCTGCGAAACTACAGTTAAGTAGTACATTCGATTGATGAGTGTTCTCTGCACGGCCGCCATGTCTTAAAGCAGTCACGCAGACGTTAATCTTCCTCCTCGCCAGACATACTTGGTCGCCCTCAGAGCATTCACGGGAAAACAGCGGAACTAATATGTGTCGCAAAGCAATTTTAAATAACTATTTCACTATTGAAAAAGATTCAAAATTGAAATTTAATCGAATAAACACGCATTAAACAGCCGGGAGAAGTCCAATGACAACAATCTAGCTTATTGTGGGACAATGTTCCCCTTTTGTGGGTGGATTGGTAAATCACATGCACGTCTCGAAGTAAAGCGACGTCAGATGTGGCGCGGCCACTCAGGCGCCGAGCTACACAGAACAGACGAAGTCTACGAGCACTGTATTCAGCCTCACACACCGCAAAATAGCAGAAATAATTGCTATCATAATATCGCTTCACTAAGAATGGATCAAAGCTATACAAAATGTGTTGTTTACAATGCAGTCACAATCCAATTTCAATGTGGAACCACTACCCGGAATGAACCCTGAACCACGCTCCAATGAACGTGTAAAGATCTGGTCACGTGACATACCGGAAACAGATTTCAGCACCTCCAGTTGAGGAGAGTGACTTGTGAGGACGAGTTATGGCGAGGGGGAATGGGTAGACTGAAGCGACGGTAGCGAGAGGGGGTGGGAGGGTGATTTTATAGGTATTTAGCGGGTACGTAGAGCAGTAAGACGGTGATTCATCGCCCCCCGCTGGAGTTGACGTTCACTCACAGGTTAGCCCGGCTCTTTCAGTGAGATCTCGCGACATTTAGTACGGGAGCTCAGCAGTGACAAGCCGTCATAAAACGTAGACAAAAGCCTCTTAATATTGACTACCCCGTGGATCATTGGGAATCGTACATCGGGGCCTTTGAAGTAAGGTTGCCCCCTGTGTTTACACTTTCCCTATTGTACATGTCTGTATATACTTAATACTGATGAAAATAAGATGGAGTCACTTGTTTAAGCAATGAAATGCGAGAGCATCATAAACATCATGATCAAATACCTGTGTTGTATGTGAATAGATTATTTTTGTCGTCCTGCTGTTCAACGACATGGTTAGCATTGTAGATGACAAATCGACCTTGTGTTCATCTCTATACACATCTCGCGTACCCGACTTGGCCACCATGGCAGAAAGGAGGGACCAAACTTTGATCCTGTGGCAAGTCATTAACCCACAAAACATTGTAGTGTTATTTTCCAAGTTATCATTAAATTCCTTTATTTGATGTTGAAAATTGAAAGACCGTGATGCCTGCCCGGGTTTTGGAACAACAAAAATACACTAATATTACGAGTGGGTGTACTTGAATCAACCAGCCAACGCGTTAAGTGCGAAAGTCTTCCGTTGTAGTTACTTCTTAGCTGGTATGTTATCTCCCTACGCTTGCTTTAAATCTCGAGAAATTGTCATCTCAACGTGGTCAAACATACAAAACAAATTATGTTAGAATGTTTTATATTTGTCGCTTTAATTGCATGGAAATTTCATTTGACTCGATTCCAAGATACACAAATTACATCGCGAAGAAATTTCTTGGAACATTACCGAGATAGAGAAAGGTGTGAACATGCATGACATTAAAGGGGCAGTAGCACGTTTTTTGCAAAATTTATTTTTTCAAATTTCCTATTTATAATGATAGTGTGTGCCATTTAAATTTACGTTAGAGGGTAAAACATCTTATTACACAAACCAATTGTCCGTACAATGTAGTAGTAATAACGGTGTTGCGTATAAAGCAAAAATTGCATGGCGGCCATTTTATTGTGAACACGATTTATTATTTTGTATTACAAAAACTATTCCCATGGCTTTACCGAAACATGTACACTCATTTTAAACTTTATTTTCCGAAGAGAGAAGGATGTTTTACTATTGGTGAAGTTATTTTTCAAATACATTTCATCAACTTATTTGAGCGAAAAAACGTGCTACTGCCCCTTTAAGCCATACTTTTATCAAGCTGGTTTCTCCGTAGATGTAATACAAGTTTTTAGCAGTATTATCTTATAAAAATGTGTATTTATCCTTTCCTCCCTCTCAAGAACAAGGAAAGCACTTCATACGCTTTATCTCTTAATAATAACGGAGCATCACATAGTGCACAAATTCAGTGCATGTCTACCCATTGTCCTCCAAGTCCATCCCAGGCTCGCAGGATGCACTGCAATACAGACTTCTTTCGGAAGTTACACTGCCGTTGTGACAGCAGAGAACTTCTGTTATGACTTTGAAAGCAGAGTTAAAACCAAAATCACCTTATCTCACAATACCTGACGTTTTTTCTCGATAGATACATTTCGAGTACTCTCAGATTATGTAAGGACAGTTCCGACACGATCACAGACCTTTTTTATATTTTCAGAAACTAATTGACACATTGCTGAAAGGAAATCAATGCTTAGTTTTAAGACTTCCACTGAGCGAAAGGCAACACTGATTTACGTTACCAAGATTCGTGTCTTCAGTGTTCACGGTTAAACTTTTTCAGGCTGAATTTAAGTTAGGGTTATCGTGACGTATTTTCTGTGAACCATAAACCTTTTTTGGTCACATTTGTCAAATTTTATGCATAGGTTAAACCAATGTAGAGGTAAACTTGGTTTAAACTAAACTGTCAGTTGCTTCTCTGCGTTTTAGCGAAGTCCCTGTTCCTGAACGTTTCGGAATTTTTTAGGGAGAGATGGGTCCCAGAAATGGAACTCACTTCCGGTTACATTTTGCGACAACAATGCATAATTGTGAATATGTCTCAAGATACGTGCATTACATTTTTAGGAGTTGACGTTTATCCGTACACTACCGTTGAAATTTCTCGTAACGCCTTGTTAACGGTCATTTTACGACATGCTACATGATGTTATGTCACCTATATTCGCGGTGAATATGTTACTCCGTGTATTATTCCAATTACACACATATCTCAAGCTAGTGATGAATTAAAATTGCCTTGTATGATAAACTGATAGTTGTTTTTCCACTATGCACTCTTAGATTGATAGTTTATTAAATAATATTTACACAATAGACAGTTAAAGTTACACTTAAATTGATCAAAATTGTTGTAACGTCGGGTTTTTACGTTCAAGTAGGTATATTAAAAAAAGTTCGGTGACCCTCTATTACTGAATGTGTTTATTCATTCAACTACACATCATACTGCAATTTAGTAAGATCTGAAATATTTGTGTCAATGAAAAGTCTGAAAAGCTGAATATGCTAACAACGGTTATAAAAATACCGTTTGTCTTCAAAAAGTGCTTAATTTAACTTTGTTTATTTGATGATCAAAACATAAACTTACTATACATCCCCGTATGTGATTAAAACGTATCTGATAGGAGTCTAATTTTATTCATTGAAATTAGGTGGACCAAATGAATTTAAAATCTCGTAATTTTCAGTATATATAAAGTCGATAAACGAATTCTAAAATATTTCATTTCATCGTCTCAACTCTCCTTAAAACGTCGCATTCTGTTAATAATATTGAATAGTTGTCCCATACCATTACAGACTCTTCGCTACGAATGGCATATCTCTCCTTGATGTGTTTGTGTTCAAGCTAAAGATGACTGTTTCTAAAACACCTGTCTGGAATCATTTTCAAATCAAAATCCAATAAGCGACTTATAATCATGTGATATATTAGTCGGTGTTCTTTTATCGGCTGACATTTATGATGACCTAATCATATTCGGTCAAGTGTAAGGAAGTTGAAATCATATCGTCGTGACAAGCTTTTATATCAGCGTTCACAACATACTCACTTCACAATAGACCATCATCTCAATACAGAGCGTGAAACGGCCATTATGTCCAATTTGTTAGGGTTCATGTACACTGTCTGACTGGCACATTACCTTCTGAATGATTAGAAATAGTCATGCAAAGATACAAAAGGTTAAAGAGGCGTCGTGTTCGGAACTTCAAACGTAATGACCCCGTTAACGGCACGGTCTCCTCCCACTAGGCGCCCCCTCCGCGTCATCATGGAGTACCTGAACACGTCTTATAAGGCGGAATGATTTGTATTGTGAGCTCGCCACTTGTTGTAGGTGCATTGAGAGGCGGAATGCTTTCTGTGTACAATACTTGTAGTGACTTCAAGGTACTAGTCATAGCTCAAGGGTGCATCGAGTTCACACACTTGCATCTGCATCTGCATCATCCCCACCCAACCCAAAATAACACCAAATCAAAAAGCAAACTTGTTAAACACACATGATTGAGTCAATTTAGAATGTTTTATTCTTATTTGAATAATTCGTACATGTGTTTCTTGCAGTAACAGAACAAATACTGAAAAGAAAATCGTATGGAAGCTTCATATCAGCCTATTTTTTCAGATTGACTTCTTTCATTTATTTTTATTGAAGTTTATATACGCTTGGAAATTAATTAAGCTACTTTTTTAACAGCAAAAAAAACAGACAAAATGTCAGGAAAACTGTTATTGATTTCAGGTAGAACAATCATTTAGCAGTGTTGAAACTCAAATAACGGTTCACTGTCTTTTGGATAATGGTTGTTACAATAATTTGGTATTTTGGTGTCAAAATCCAAGTTTCAGTTTGAAATGAAATGAAAGTCAATAGTTGGTGCTGTAATGTGATTAGTGTCATTCTTTCAAGTGAATACACTTTACTAACTGACTTTTTAGCAAAAGTCAATTGAAGAATGCACCTGCAAACTCACAAAATCATGAAACTGTCAATTTCAATAAACTTGTCTCAATGAACAAATACGGTCACTACTAAAGGTATTGGCTTATCTAAAGCAAGAAGAAGTGTTTTATTAACAGATTGAATTCAAATAATCCCCCATTTATTCACAGATCATAGGAGTGTAGGCAATTTCTCAATTATCGTTAAAATAGGGTCTTCGTATCATGCATGATAGAACATGTTTTGGTGTGTGAATGTAAACTTGTAATCAGATATGTTGTTAACAATAAATCAATTCTAAAATTTGAAGTGTAGTTTCTCTTCTAGGACAATAGTTATTTTAGGTAAAAATTCAGTACCTTCACATTAAAGTTAAACCCTCACATTTTCATAATGTTTGCATATGGTGGATTTTTATTTCGATGAATGAGTCGCTAAATAACCAATTGTTATGTTTGGGGTGATAACATCGTTCAATTTATGAAGCAATCCCAGAGCACCACATTTCAGTTTACAAACTAGGGTGTTGCTTAATTAATTTCCAAGAGTATATAGAGAAGAATGTATGTATGTATGTAGGTAGGAAGGTTGGTATATATGTATGACATGAACACTCATAGAACATTGTACTATTTATAAAGAATCATCACAATTAAACTGCTTGCTTTACACATGTTTCATAAAGATGTGTTGAACAGTGTACTGGGCTGGTAACGATAGAGTGAGTTATTGTTTAACGCCGCTTCGGCAGTATTGCAGCCATTATCGGCTGATAACGAAGCATTGCCTTGTTTTTCCATGACTTTTCTTAACTGTACATAACAACAGGCACATATAAACTGTTTCTTTCTTTCTACATAACCACAGGCACATACGTTATGTTTTATAAAATAAAGCATATTTATTAATGGTCTCGACATGACAGAGAGCCTACCTTCTTCTCTGGTCCTATTTCTGTCGATTGAAAATTAAAGAAAATCCTCACAAGGTAAGCTACATTTACACTACTAATTTGATACTAGCGCAAGGTTTCATGATAATAATATCCGAACAAACTTTCGCTTTTCTTTGGTCTTAGTCTACATTGTTTCCATTGAGACAATAACAATTTCCGGAAAGTCCTAACCACCGAAATTCAAATATACAATGTTTGAAGGACACATGTTTTCGAGTTCTGAACCGGAAACGAGCAGAGAGGACGGACAACGTTCTTATCAATACCACAGTTCAGTTTGGTGTTGTGGAAACATTGTTTTGTAACTTTAACGATATCTAATAAACAAGTGAATTTTTTTAATTTCGAAACAATGTTGTTCTGTTAATTTCAAAATATTATAATATTTGAATTTCAGTTCTTCAAAATTTCATAAGTTATGAAAAAATACACGCTACGTACAGAAGCCGTCATTTATGATGAAGTGATGTCATAAAACATGCTTCTTTTAAATCAGATTTTAGTTCGTCTAAACGCCAGTAAAAAGGATTTTATGTCTTTTATCAAATGAATTTCAAAGGTTTATAATGCAAATGAATCCAGCCAAATTGCCTTACACCCTATCCACCGACTCTTCACACATAACGAAGGAGTATAACTCATTATAGAAAATATCAGTACAGTAGTTCTCACCACCTGAATCATAATCAAAGGGAATTTATTTAAGGTTATACAGAACGTACCATAACATTCACGCGAAATGAACTTTGTTTCAGTACAAGGATGATTTGAATACAGTTGGTTTGTGTAGTATTGCTCAATTCATCTATAATTCAATCCATACTGTAGCACGTTTTTTCACTCAAATAAGTCGACGAAATGTATTTGAAAAATAATGTCACCAATAGTAAAACACGCTAACAATCTTCTGAAAATCAAGTTGCAAATGAGTGTACATGGTTCCGGAAATGGAAATAATAAATTGTGTTCACAATAAAATCGCCCCCATGCTATGTTTGCTTTATACTCAACACCGTTATTACCACTAAGTATAATTGGTTTGTATAATAAGATGTTATATCTCCTAAAGTAAATATAAATGACATAAACTTTCATTATAAATGGGAAATTTGAACAAATAAAATTTGCAAAAAAACGTGCTACAGTGCCTTTAAAATAAAATGTATATTTTCAGAATGATCCTCATTGCTGATCGATCAAAAGCGTCTACCGTGCAATAATGAACGTTTCGAAATTGAATTAAGTAAATATTAATATTTTCATTATTTCATTTGTTGTTATGCTTTTAAGGTTGAAATATAGTTTTCTAAAACAACTTCTTTCGAATTGATTCATCATTAGTTCAGTACTAATTCTGCCTAATATATTTAGACAAATATATTTCCCACTTAATTATACTCGGAATTGATTAATTGAATTAAATTCCCTTTTTATTATAAGATCTACCAACAGTGGCTCCTTTCACAAAGCACCAAGGTGACCGCTCGTCTCGAGTTTAATGTTGCAAAGTGGTAGTTAACCTTAGTAAGTGTTGCATCATGAAAGGAGGTTCGGGTAATCTTTATATGAAATAGTTGTAGTTGTCACCTTAGAGTAATATATATATATACAGTCGAACTTGTCTATAAAGGCCACCCAGGGACCGACCAAAAGTGGCCTTTATATAGAGGTGGCCTTTCTATAGAGGTTCGGGTGTGCAGTCATACTCAAAGACAACTAACGAAAATTCTAATATCATATATTTAGGTGTTACCTGTTGAGATAGATGCCACAATCTACAACGTCGTTGAAGGTAAACCGGTGGAGATGTGTATGAAAACATGTTCGTTGTAAGTTACCTCCTGGTGCAGAATAAAAATTGAGAGACGGAACCTGGCAGAATTTCTGCATATGTTGATATTTTAGTATGATCATTTGTAAATGTTTGATCACATATATTTTCGGAAATATATCTCTCCGATGTTATTGGACTATGAGAAAACTGCATTTGTCTGCGATTATTATGAACGAACTACAATGTTTTCTTATATTATATTATATTTATATATTATATATATTTTGAAAGAAAACATTTGTTTTAAATTGTTGTTTGAAGATTCAAATTCATAAATGTCTTACACCTTTAAAGGAAATTTAAGCGTGTTGTTTGAATTAAAAAGACAATGTTGTTTTAAAGAGCTGATAACAAATACACTTTCCACAATTAACATTTGAATTTAACCTCATACAAATGAAAACGACCAGCAGAGGTAACAGAAATGTAAACATTCAGATCACATAATCATGTTTGATAGGATCTGAGATTCAGATGACACAAATAAACATGAGCACTGTTAATTTCAACTCGAAATCATTAAACATATCCATTATCCGTAGTTAATTCATAAACAGCATAACATTATGATCACGTAATATGGCTTACTAAGTTCAATAAATACTAAATAACATTTAAATATTCAAATTAAAGATTTAAATAAAAT
The DNA here is from genome assembly GCA_936450465.1 of Gibbula magus. Lineage (NCBI taxonomy): Eukaryota > Metazoa > Mollusca > Gastropoda > Trochida > Trochidae > Gibbula > Gibbula magus. Next base: position 70,531,166 of record OW388297.1, on the reverse strand, counting down.
AATTTCAAGTTCATAAAATTCATCTAATAACAAATGCATGTTCGCTAACAGTTTTATCAGTAAGATGGTAAAACAGCGTACGAAATCCATTCTATGTATTAAAGGGGCAGTAGCACGTTTTTTTTCGATGAAATGTATTTGAAAAATAATGTCACCAAACACCATTCTCTCTTCGGAAATTCAAGTTAAAAAATGAGTATACATGGTTCCGTAACGCCATGGGAATCGTTTTTGTCATTCGAATAAAAAAATGTGTTCACAATAAAAATGACCGCCATGCACTTTTTGCTTTATACGCAACACCGTTATTACCACTACGGATAATTGGTTTGTAGTATAAGATGTTTTACCCTCTAAAGTAAATATAAATGACATAACCTTTCATTATAAATGGGAAGTTTGAAAAAATAAAATTTGCAAAAAAACGTTCTACTGCCCCTTTTAGTCCTAGCACTCCGTTAATCACACTACTATAAACTAACACGAACTTACACGATTCAGATTAAATTTCTGACAAGACAAGCCACGCAACACATTTCGCCAAACAGTTTTGAACAAATCCACAGTTTACGTTAAGGTTCTAAACTGACGTAAAAGTGAAGTTGGATGCTTGTTAACTGAAATAATTAGATAACAATTCAAAGGCACAAGATCAAACACTTGAAGTTCAATAACTTGATCAACTTAAAGCCCAGCTGTGTTGTTTTAACTTCATTGTCAATATGTTGAGTTGTTGCTTATAAGAGATTATTACTTTTTGAGTTATTTTTTTGTAAAACCATAATGGAAATCATTAGATAAATAATAGGTATTTTTTCAAAAATGATTCGGAAAAGGAAGTTAACGATTAAAGAATGATTATGTAAAAGTGAATCAATAAATAGTAATAACATGACAAATGGCGAAAGATTGTAGTCAATGTTGGACTTGGACACCTTTAGTCGAAATAACTACATGTATTATGTTTTGCGATTAACATAGTTTTATTTGTAGCCGATCCTTAACAAATTCAGATAGTTATCAAATTCATCTAATTACAACTAATTTTTTTAAAAATGAATGTCCGAGTTAATTATAAAATCTGTTCCATATTGTAGCAAAACAATTCTAGTTGAAATAAAGTAAGCAAATATAAATTTATTTTAAGTTTGTTTTGTATGGTATTCATAATAATTGTTAGATAAATAATAACATATTTAGCATTTACCTACCATTAATCTTAAAATACATATATATTACATAAAAATACTTCAGACGACACTTGCTGTAGATATCATTTTAAGTTTTAAAGTATTAAAATGATATCTACAGCAAGTGTCGTCTGAAGTATTTTATTTGCTATATATACACTTACTTCACGTGCGACCTTATTCAACGTTTAATATATATATATATATATATATATATATATATATATATATATATATATATATATATATATATATATATATATATATATATATATATATAATATATGTTTACGTTGTAGCCCGAAAGAAATCAAGGACACATTACATGTATTTTTCGAATTCTAAAGATTAATTCAATGAAACAGTTTTTATGAGAAATTTACTCGCATCCTCTTAAGTGGGGCAACTCTGACATCAGAAACGATTTTTCAAGTGAAACGAATATTTTGTGATAATATTTGTTCTCACTTGTCCGGACCCCTCGTTTCCATATATTATTCTATACAAATATTATATCTCACATATCCGGATACCGATAAGCAACAAAGCCATACTGTACACACACACGCAGTGATAGTTAACTCGCGGCTAATCGTTTTTAATTTGTCTACACGGGGTCTGCACGAGAAATTCCATGTTCATATACAGGTGACGCCTGTCATTTTAATTGCGGAAGCGCGCTCATTTATATACTTCTTAGCTAAATGAACATTTGTTTTCGTATGTATTTGTTATAACAACTGTTTTGTGAACTGTATTTTAGACAATGTAATGAAGAGTAAGTTGAAACATGAAGGAGAAAATAGTGTGTACTGTTGTTTTCAATAACATTTACTCGTTACTTATATTCAATTTTGACAAGCTAACCAAATCGTCTGGATAAACGGAGTTTGACTGTACCCGGTAATGCTAAGAAGGTGTACTTTCACATGTCAACAGAACTAGAGTTGGTCATCACATCAACAACCGTGTTTGTTTTGGTACCGTTTTCTGGGGTCCATAATGTCCGAGCTTTGTGTTGCTCCCATTGATCACAATTACTGCTCATCATATTGGCACGGACTGATTAAGATGATGTAGTCACCAATGCAGAATTTTTAACCACACATACTACAATTGCCAGTTGTGATGTTAAAGTTCGCTGAGCCTCCTCTAATGCCCCTATTTCACTACGACCCGAATTGCCACGAATCGCCACGAATTGGAAAATTTGCACTTTCGTGAACATTCGTAGATAATTCGTAATTGATTCGTGATACTCGTAAATGATTCCTAGTTGATTCGGCAACATTCTTGTAATTCGTGGCGTTCGTGGAAAAAGTTTTGTTTGTCAAAAGATTTTCACGAATCATCTACGAATTTCAGATTCGTAGATGCTTCGTAGACTGTTCGTATTTAATTCGGGACGTTCGTAACAACTTCGTAAACAATTCTTGGAAATTCGTGGTTGATAATTTTGATGTTCTCATCCCGAATTAACCCCGAAGCATTTACGAATTTTCTACGAAGAGCTAATTCAATTTGATGTTGATATTGAAGTTCAAATTCGAGTGCCAGAGCAACACGTGCTCTCCATTGCGCCTCCATAATGGTTTGATGACTTGCAATCGCCGAATAGTCACGAACTATCGTAAACTATTCGTACTTGATTCGTGATATCGTATCTTATTCGTGGAAATTCGTAGTACATTCGTGACTGTGTCTTAATCATTTCTTACAATGCGTAGACAATTCGTAAAGAATTCGTACATGTTTCGTAGGTTTTTAGCATGAAAAGCTACGAATGTTCGTAAACATTTCGTACAAGTGTAAATGCTGTTCACGAATTTTGCCGAATGCTCACGAACATTCACGAATTTATGCAGCCGCCTATTCGTGGTGATTCGTGGTGATTCGTGGCAATTCGGGTCGTAGTGAAATAGGGGCATAAGGGAACCACTGAATGAACCACTAAATGCACCACTAAATTAACTACTAAAAAAGCTCTGTGTCAGCAGTATATTACTCCTGCACCGTCACACAGCCTGTACGGAATCTCTCAAACTGTCGAATGCAACAAGGTATAACACATTAATTTCACTGATTCAATCAGACTCACCTCAGAATTCTAAGGTTCTAGTTCCGACTTCACGGTACCAATGCAGGCGATTCCGCCGATAATATTTTAAAACAGGCGCGATTACAGACTTGTTGGGTCGATTTCCCACTTTATAAGCACGCAAACGAATCCCTATCAATTTGATGGTAAATTCATTCAAAGCCAAGGGTGCGTTGTGCAGAGTCTGGTAATGGCAGGACGATGATGCAAGACCCGGATGTAGTTTGGCTGACAACTTTTGAATGTCCTCTGCTCGGGTTTGGGATGTAGAAAAAGATCCGAAAGGCCAGGAAACATCAGACGTCACTACAGAAAGTGCAGACAGACTTCAATCATCAATACCAATGGTACTGTTGAAGCTGATGAGAAAAACATGGTATTTGTCAATAATTGTTTATTATTATATGATGTTATCTTTGTAATTACGTCCGAAAAGGGTCGTTTTCACGCCGAGCGGCCGCTAGAAACAGCCCGCCACAACAGCAACACTGTGACGTCATAAGCCAATTTGCTACGTCAGACCATTGTTTATGACGTCAAATTATATCAGTCACTAGTCGGAGTGAAAATATATGTTATTTTCACTGTAGCTTGATAGACAGTTTATTTCATTGATAAATCCCAGTATTTCATTTCTCGTCATATAATAAACATCAAGATCAATGGCACACCTGAATCTGAATACAAAGTTACAAATATCAGTATTTCTTATGCCACGTCTTCTGCATGCCTATGTTCTTACATGACGGTTGCTATCGGTTGAGCAGGCCCTGCTTGTGTTCTCGGAGTATTGGTGTTACCGTTTTAGAAAGCGATTAATTTCCATTTATCCTCATGATGTTGCAACTAGGAATGACTTTGTGCATAATTACTAGTTTCTAATGAAAATTGAGTAACATAATTCTGCATTTGCAGAAACCGAAACTGAACGTCCCATTTACATGCACAGTAGTTATGGGACCTATTAAACATTATCAACTCAAATTTGTCTTTTTGTCTGTTATAAATAAGATTCCAATTTTACGTTTGACTCATTGACGCGCGCCACACGCTGTGGATTGTCCGGTTTTCGATCAGAAATCACTACTTTTACCTTCATATCGTCAATATGCTAAATCTACTATCATCAAAATGGTAGTTTTCGGGAACAGTCGGTACTTCTCGATAAAATAACACCATTTATAACGATTGCAATATGTGACCCCAAACAACACAATGTTTGTACCTTTAAATATGTCACACTTTAAGTGTGAGTCTTTTTACCTGGACAACACTTATGAAAGTGAGTGGACTTAAAGTGAGTGTTTAATGTCCCTGTGATTAGAGCCCGTATCCGCGTACTGTCACGAGTGACTGTGGTGGCCGCTATATGTCACTTCCACCGACAATAATGTCCCCTCTACAAAGTACGCTACAATCTTCAAACGCTTCCATGACGAGGACATAAACATCAAAGGGACACAACTCGTGACAAGTTTCATGGCACTTTAAAAACACTCGAATGATAGAAGTTAACCAGTGGGGCTGAGGTTCCAATGAGGTTGATATTTTACAATTTTATGGACATTTCCTCACTCCATTCAGTGTAAATTCATGTATAATGAATATATGCGTTATGAAAAATGTTCTTATTTAAATTCGTAATTCATGTACAGTTGAAGTATTTCAGTAATAGAGATTATTACCCGAGGAAGTGTGTCATATGACTTTTACGAAACGAGTGTGAATTTTTGTATTTCCCGAGCGAGAGCGAGGGTTATACATAGATTTGCACGAGTTTCGTAAAAGTCATATGACACACTTTGGAGTGTAATAATTTCTTTATTACCCATTTTATTCCATTTGATTCGCGTAAAAATAACCAGGAAACGACCCACTTCTCTTGCGACGGCAAGCTACAGTGACGTCACGAACAATCGTTTTATGACGTCACAGACGACAGAATACGGGAGGTCGCGGTGAAACAATGGCTGCTAGGCAAACGTGATATGTGCACATGTGCTCATATCAATAATATTAACTCGGTTATTTTCAACCATATGGGTAATAAATCATCATATTAAACTGATAACGTCATCCAAACAGATTGCATGCTTGTTCCCCATCACCCCATATTGTGTGGCTCTACACACATTATTTCCATAATGATGCGTTATCTAGTGATAAATAAGTGCATTCCAGAACGGTGCCATATTGTGCCTGTTGTGTAGACAGGAGTTAGTTTTAGACGATAAATTGTTCATTATTTTTAAGCCAATAAACACCTTCACATATATTAACCCAATAAGTGCCCCATATAAGTAAGACATGTTATTTAAACCAAAACACAATTTCATTTATATGGGTGCACGTACAGGTGCCCGTATAAGGAGAAATTAAACGGTCGTTAAAGCCTTTTGGTGTAGACCATCAGAGAGGTAACACTTGACAAGATTTGTCATCATAACCTCTCAGATCTAACGCCAGCACAGGTACAGAATGTATAATTTATCTGGCCTGCTATATCATTATGTAAATCTCGATAGAATTATGAATTCATAAGGGAACAAGTGCGACATGACGATCATAGGGTGCGCTGCTGTCACTTGTTTCAGAACACCCTTTGAAGTTTGAGATCGTAAAAGAGAAACTGTCTATCACGGCGTAATGCTATGCTAATTCAGTCGAATCCTTGCTCTTGGTCCCATATCAATACGCTGGTGTGCAATTAAGAGGATCGGGGGCTAAACAGCAGCATGCTCCCTTGAATACTGATTAGAAACTAGCTTGTTTTCTTGCATGTCTCGTGTGTATCGTACTAACGTCGTGTCAGAAATGATGATGGCACGACGGTTACTTTCGTTTTATGAGCTGGCTTTACTACTTTCGTTTTATGAGGTGGCTTTACTACTTTCGTTTTCACGGTCAAGGGGTATTTAGCTTGTAAACTAACACTTCGAAATGAAAAAAATAACCAAATTGAATGTAAAATAGACAGAAAACGAAATAAAGACGGAAATGTAGTATTTATGTAAAGGGATTGACTTATTCCTATTCAACTTTTAAAAGTGCTTAAAGTGTGCTGTACATATAAACTGGATTTCTTAAAATTTGATGGATTTGTAAAAAAAAACAATATTAATTAAGTTTAATAAACATGGTTGAATACGCGTATGCTAGTTTCCCCCCACACGTGATTACGAGCGTAGTTATTCGTTAATGACTTGAATACACGATAAGGCGAATTATTCATGCAAGCTTTTGAAATAGAATGAATGAATAATTATTTTAAGATGAAATAGAAAACTCTACTAAATGCTACTCCAGGGTGCCATATAACACCGTTTTTGATTGACAATATGTAATTATACATGTAATTATGTCGATCTTACTTACATATTCATTATTTAACTAATGCGTCCATGTAAAAATAAACCCAAAAGGAGAAAGGGTGACGTAGTTAAATATCTATTTAAAATATCAAATTACCATCACGGTTCATACCACTTTGTCATCACAAAGATCCAACTAAATTAAAGTTCCCTCAACGGCTGCCCATCCAGGATACCACTGTCATATTCAACCTAACAGTTTATGTAACACAAATGTTTAATGTCCAAAATGCAATTCTTATGCTTGTGTGACAACCTAAATTCAAGTATAAATGTAATTGTACTATAGGCCTCACAGGCCATCATCTACCAAAAAAGAGACTTGAGTCTGACAAATGAATATTTCGAAATAAACCGCAGTTTGTAAAACACTGCTCCTGGAATTGATAAATGCTGTATATGAACAGAAAGTTTTATAATATACTTAACACTCAAAACATATGCTAGCCATACATAGAAACTGCGTAAACAGAAAATTAATTGAAAATACAACTCAGTCAAGACAAAGCTATGGATACACTTTATAATATGACTCATTGTACCATAACAAAACGTCAAAAATATGAATAATATCCGTAACGACGAACGACCAAAACGAGGCCACTAATGGCCTCCATGTCTGTACAGTACACCACTGCATCGACGACGTTAGAGTCTACCTGGGCCCCGTTCCATAACGGCGAGCGCTTATAATTGCTCATTGATTGCTCAATGTAGCGTTCAAGTAGCGCTCATTCTCTCCTGAACGACACGGTGGGGCAAAACCTCAAAGTTCGCTCGCTCTGCTACGTAGCGCTACATTGAGCAATCGCGTTCAATAATAGGTGAATAATCCGGAATATCCAGGTCGTGCGGAGAACTGGTCAAACGTGGGTTCAAGGTACACCCAGGGGATAGATCTAGACCCATATTTAATAAAATTAGACTGAAACGGTACAATGGTAGTGCCATGTTGGACAAAGTTAGATTTACTTGTAATATAATTGCCTAATTTAATTTCTAATGGTCCTAATGTGTTCCTTGCCCTCAAACACGTTGAAATTGACATCTAGATCATCAAATTTGAGTAAATAATAATGGACTTGTGGTCATTTGGAGATGTGAGCGGCCATTTTGACGCCATATTGGATTTCTGTGTTGTATTATAGACAAACACCATTTTGTATGGTCTTAATGTGTTCGTTGCCCCCGAATTTGCAGCCATGTTACGATGACGTGATATACCCTGGCTCTGTTCCATAACAGCGAGCGCTTATAATCGCTCATTGAGCGCTACATTAAACCTCTCTTGAACGCGATTGCTCAATGTAGCGCTAAGTAGCAAAGCGAGAAAACCTCGAGGAATCGCACCGTGTCGTTCAGGCGAAATGTAGCGCTCAATGAGCGATTATAAGGGCTCGCTGTTATGGAACAGAGCCCTGGTTACTGGTTGAGAATTCCATTGCAACCCTTGGTCGAGCGTTGTCAAATTGACGTTGACGGTCGTCTCGAGGACGTTGTGTGGCACTGTTAGCATAGGTCAAGATAGTCCCCTGGTTAGGAGGCGGGAGCATAGCTCCGACAGTCTGAGCAATACAAAATCCTCAGGCCCGAAGTAACAGCCCCCCCCCCCCCCCCCCCCCCCCCCCCCATTTGAGGGAGGATTTATTTTTTTTTGCTCTCTATTCCAAATTGGTTTTCAACCTGAAAGACATTGCAAACAACTTTGGGAGAGAGAAAAAATAATTTTCACTTATAGAAAATTCTGATAATGTACGTAACGTTTGCATAAGTTACAAGTATCGTGATTGTCTATCTAAATAGACAATGACAATAAACACAACTGGCTCTATATACTTTGAGCTATACACTGAGCTTACAAATTCCAAATCCCCCCCCCCCCCCCCTCCCGAAATTGGTGCTACGGGCCTGATCCTGTAGCGTTTGGGAACTTCACATCCTCCTGAAAATTCTAGTGGGTTCAATTAAGCATTGCTTCCTGATACAACTCCTATTGCTGGTTGTCATGTGTGTCAACAAGACAAGGGTACAGGCCCTTGCAGGTGAACCTTACCAGTCTGACCGTGCCAGTACCTCTTGACCACGTTCTGCTACATTTCTAGTTTAGCCTAACATCTAATAACATAGTTACATATAGTAAATTTTAGATTTTTTCGGGACGAGGCGAAAAGAAGAGTTTTTGGACTTCTTTATGGTGTCCTACAGTAATGATGCGTAAACAAATTAGTCAAAGTCAAGGAGGTTATGTTGATAACATCGTTTTAATTTTCTAAGTGAAATGCCAAACATTTAGGCCAAAAGCATTTTTGAAAAAACGATTTCAGCACCCCAAATGTATTTGAACAGACCAAAAAAAAGTATCATACGCTGATGTGTTTATCAAAGACATTCCAATTCGCCTTTTTTTCAAACAGCAGTATTTCGTTTTATAGTCTGTTGAATATGTGGCGTCGTTTCGGTTGCTCCTCAGTTTTAGATGTAAGGACAGGTCTAGTTTACACATTGGTGTGGACCATTCACGGGACTCAGTTGAATTAACGGAGAGATATGTATCCTGAACGTATAGGTTATGTATAACTTATATTCTTCTATACGTTACTCTATGCAGTCCAATCCATCTCCTTCGATTATGCACATCATGATGGGATTGCAACAATATAACTCCTAGATTGTAAGGGAAACGTTTTGTCAGATCCATCCTACTACGCTGAACTTTTACAAAGCATGGCCATTGTTCTTTGTAGTAAATCAAAGCGCTTGTCATATGCATCATTGAATACTAATTTTTTGCTATGATTAACTTGAAGAGAAAATTATTGTTGCCTGAATAAACAATCGGTGAACTTTTAGTCCATTAATGCACAGTGTTAAATCATGTGTTGAGTTCAAAGGTATAATGCCAATGGTTTTATTTTTTCCCTACCTTATTGCATTAGAAGTACGTGATCAGTGTTTATATATATTGCATTTATAACGTGAAAATAAATGTCAATGTAGGTAGCTCTGGTTAATGGTATATTTAGAGAAATAAATGAAATGACACTTAATTAATTTTGTTGTATGTTTAGAGAAATAAATGTAAATGACAATTAAGTAATTTTGTTGTATGTTTAGAGATATAAATGTAAATGACAATTAAGTAATTTTGTTGTATGTTTAGAGAAATAAATGAAAATGACAATTAAGTAATTTTGTTGTATGTTTAGAGATATAAATGTAAATGACAATTAAGTAATTTTGTTGCATGTTTAGAGAAATAAATGTAAATGACAATTAAGTAATTTTGTTGTATGTTTAGAGAAATAAAATGTAAATGACATTTAAGCAATTTTATTGTATGTTTAGAGAAACAAATGTAAATGACAATTAATTAATTCTGTTGTATGTTTAGAGAAATAAATGTAAATGACATTGATATTATTTTGTTGTATGTTAAGAGAAATAAAGGTAAATGACAATTAAGTTATTTTGTTGTATGTTTAGAGAAATAAATGTAAATGACAATTAAGTTATTTTTTGTATGTTTAGAGAAATAAATGTAAATGACATTTAAGTAATTTTATTGTATGTTTAGAGAAATAAATGTAAATGACAATTAATGAATTCTGTTGTATGTTTAGAGAAATAAATGTAAATGACATTGATATTATTTTGTTTTATGTTTAGAGAAATAAATGTAAATGACAATTAAGTTATTTTGTTGTATGTTTAGAGAAATAAATGTAAATGACAATTAAGTAATTCTGTTGTATGTTTAGAGAAATAAAGGTAAATGACATTTAGGTTATGTTGTTGTATGTTTAGAGAAATACATGACTTAGTGTGCATCCGTTATCTTGTGTATTTAAAGATATATTTGGTGTTTGTAGAGGAAGAGGTGTGTATGACATTTCAGTTACTTCGTTTAATGATGAGAGGAACACATTATATTACCTTTCAGTATTTTCGATGTAACTTAAGAAGAATGCACAGGTGTAAATGTTAGTTACAGAAATGAATCAACTACCTTTACTATATACTAAAGTGGATAACATGTCTTGGTCTTCTGAGAGGAAAATGTTTATATTTATTTATATTTATATTTTACATTCAATTATAATTCACAGGCTGTGCCGAATGATGAACAAATGAGTATATACATTTTAAAGAAATAATCTCCATTCATTTCTTTTTCAGGTTCTAGTGCTGTACAGTTGTCAAAGATTGTTTAAAAGTAATTTGTGAACAATCTGGTTTGTATGTAACGAGGAAAGTAATTACCTCTTTTATGTTGTTTGTTTGGGCCAAATATTCACATACGTAATCTTCCATCTACTTTTTTGAATGTTTAAAAGACAATTTTGTGTCAGTTACGTTGCTGGATGTTGGATGTTGGATGTTGGATTTTGTCTGTCTCGTTAATTTTTGAAAAGTTTAGAAATACACATGTTTATATGTTCCCGTTAAATTAAGAACGAGTATTCAAGTGAACAATGCAAGATTGTGTCATGGCTGCATTCATTGTCATTTATGGTTTGAAAGAGGGAATAAGGTAACCTCAATGAATGAGTCAACGAACGATTCTGTGAAGTTATGAAACTTCAGTCTCGCCATTGTATTTCTATAGGAATATATCGATCTCCTAGTTACGTTTTTCATTTCAAAATACCCTGATTTCTTTCTGAAAAAATATCAAATTGTTCAAAGCGTTATGACATGTATCTTCAAAACTTACAGAGACAAATACAATATCTACGAAGTGAAACTTAATTATTTATAATATAATATTTCAATTATGAAAATTTAATTGTTATATCTTTCGATAGGGTTAATTTGAGACAGGTGACTTTCTTGAATGAATACAAAATACTAAAATTCAGCGACAGACATCAATTTATCAGTCTTGTGGATTGTTTCCAATTAATTACTGAGGGTTAGTAAATTAATCAAAGCGAATAAGTCTTTATTATGAATGATGGCCACATACACGTGTAAACAGAAAATCAGTCCAACTTTTCAAAATCTCCAAAGTAGATATCTTCGAAAATATATATATATATTTGTCTGCATACAACATCTACCTTTATGTTCGTTATGTGTGTATTCATTCATTCTGTAAAATGGTATTGTTTCTACATAAAAATTAATTACTATAAACATGTAAACAAATTCAAAAGTTAATGATAATAATGATAATGGACTTGTATAGCGTTTTACTTCCAGCATACAACTGCTCAGCGGCGCTTTATACCGTCTGAGATTATTCATGGAAGTATTGTCTGAATAGATAAGTCTTTAGCTGAGTTCGAAAGTTTTGGTAGTCGGGAGCTGATCTCATCTCTAGGTTAACTTAAAGATATAAACATAATTAATAATTCAATAATAATGTTTTAGCTATTTTGATAACAGTGTTTAGTTACAATATGTGCTATAAATGTTCATGGTTTCTGTTAACTAGTTTATATATCTTAAGCATTCATTAGTTAAAGAAAAATGAAAGGATATGTAATTTGAATGACTTAATGGAGGACATCTGCCTATTGAGAAGGAACAACCATGAAATCCATGTTAGGCCTTCAATGGAATTTATTATCCTTAAAATGGCTAATTTCAATCATTAAAGGCCATCGGAATTTGACCCAAGCCATAACATTCCAACAGTAGAGATGATAATCAACATTACCGTTTTACAGATCGCATTCATGGTCACGGGCGAGAAATTAGAGGGCAGGGAAGCCCCCAAATCTCTTATATACGGGTAGCATATGGGTTACAACTGCTATGGTCGGGTCGGGTTTATGCTCCGGCTACAAAGTGGAGGTTAAACTATTACGATTATCAGATGAGATAGAATTATGCGCTAGGATGAAAATAACAGGCCTTTATTCTTAAATGACAGGTGGATTAACCCTACAAACCTGCAGACTGAGATAAGATTGCTTATCACAAAAGTCAAATCGTTTAATTTTGTGGCCTGGGAGTGACTCCTTGTCTTACCTGGCTATTGAGGCGTCTCTTCACACAGTTTGAACATTATAGCACGCAGGCTGGTCAACTGCTAAGCGCTTAAGCCGTGTGAATTGCAACTTTGAAAAGGATAACGTATATATGATACACATCCACATCTATGTTAATGGTAGACGACACTTACCGCTTAAGGTGTGTGTATGCTAACTTTGTAAAGGATGTTCTACATATGACACATACTTATATATGCTAATGTTAGACTACTTTTACCGCTTAAGCTGTGTGAATTGTAATTTGTGAAAAGGAACTTTATAGATGCACACAAATATATGATAATGTTAGAATATACTTAGTTTGAAAAGGCGTGTTATATGATGCATAGTAAAATATGAAAATGTTAGTGTCACTAAATAGTATAGTGAGTTTTTGTCTACAGGTACTTAAATATATAGTGATTCAGACTTCATTTAACGTTCACAGAAATTCTGCAAAATATGAACTTTTTAAATGGCAATAAATACCAATGTAATTATACACTCAGGGGCAAAAGAAACGATACCAAAAAAAAAATAAGATATTAAACCCACGAGGGATAGATACAACTGGTACATCATGGTACATGTACATCATGTCTCTTAAACTGAATTTGTAATAAGAAACATAATCGTTTTGAGATGTCCTTAATTAGGCGAGATGGGAGAATGAAATATAGTTTTATATCCTACAGCAACGATGCAACGTCGATTTAAAGTCAAAGCAACATTATGCCGACAACAACTTGTACTGACATCACTTCCATATTTCCCCTTAAATACAAACATTATTTAATCAATATCAATAATGTGATATATCTGTGAGATATGTGTTATATCTGTGAGATATGTCCTCCTCACAAAATCTATTTTATCCAAAAGAAATATTTGATGTTTGATGTTTGGCTTTTGTGTTTTGGCTTTTGCCCCTGAGTGTACTTTTAATTTGACTTATTGTTTTATTACATAAATGCACATCATTTTACTTGTGCATTCTACCAGACGGTATAAATATGCGACTTGACAGTACATCGATATGATAATCCGTTTTCATCATTAACAAAATAATATTCACAGAGAATATGGCAAGTTCATCATTCAAATCACAATAAAACAATAAAGCTAATAGGTTGTGTTTTTCCCTATTGAACTTCCAACAACGTTTCCTTCATAGCTCCTTTCATCTGTATTTACCGTGCAAATATTGACGGGACGCAAATGGTGAGCATCAAATACGCCAGGAAGAGTGATAACTCTATTAAACTCATGTAACAAGCGCACTGTTGGATATTATTCAGTAATCATTGGCTGCTGGGACCAAACTGCCATATCAAAGTCATTACATGTTTACATGAACCCGAGTAAATCGTCTGGGGCCAAGGCAACTACCGAGAACAAGGGATCATTGTTTTAAATCACTTCAATAGTTAACTGCATCCCAATGCTAATATATCGAACACATAATCTCGTGCCCAGAGGCATAGCCGAGACGCAGAATAATGTATCAAGGGTTCGAGGCTACTGACGAATGACACTTTGGTAGCGAACTGACATACGCTGCATTCAATATCGATGCCTCTAATTCACGCCTTAGGCGAAGAGAAAGAGAGAACAAATAATAACGATTAAAAGTTAAATCACGAGGTATGACGAAGGGTGATGTGTTGAGGTTTCTGTTGAGAGAGAGGTGCAAGAACAATAGGAGGCATTATAAAACCATCAAACTAATTATCATAAACTAGTATCATCTGACAACATCATTTTCACTTCCGAATATTGATTTCTGCATCTAATGCTGGACCGATTATTTTTCATCGAATCCCAACATTTTACAATAATTCCATTTAAAACATTTGTCATCTAATTAAGATCTACAGTAGTAGACTGTTGATCGTTTCAACAGACAATTTATGAATCAATATTTAAGGCAGTTATCCTTGCAGTTGATACAATACATTCTTAAGCAATAATTTCGTTTCAAAAATAAGGTTACAATGTAAAGTGATATATATATATATATATATATATATATATATATATATATATATATATATATATATATATATATATATATATATATATATATATATATATATATATATATATATATAAACTAATATATTCATGTACGTATGTGCTTTGACATATTTCTCAAAGAAATCATTTCACTCCACAATCGTGTCACAAACAAGGTTAGTCGTGTCAAATAAATGGTTTGAAAAGAGTAAAGCTTCAGCACAGTTATATGATTATAAATCGGATTTCTCAAAGAAACTATTCAATTAAAACAACCCATATCATGAAAAGTGTTAGGAAAGGTCAACATCAAAGAATATATTTATGCGGCCATTAAGTATTTTATACCAGATTTCCCAAAGAAAGCAATTCACTTCATACAAAAGCATACCAATGTTCATGACAAACATCAGATAAGAAACTAGCTTACCATTCATTGTTGTTAGCAAAGGAAGTATTAATCGATAAATTGTACATTATATATGACGCATTTGAACTCACAAAAACAAAATATTTCATTATCTGTCAACCATTAGTAAGTAAGTATACACATACGATTGTTTGTCAACCATCCTTTTGATAAGTATTCCTTACTGACCTTTTATATTTGGCGGAGAGGGAAAATTCATGAAATGTGCCGAATATTATGCATGTATGTGAAAAATCTTATTTTGGAAACTAAATCGTTTTCATTCATCGCTTTAATCCCGACTTCAGATTTGCTGTGTCAACAAAACAGGATCTCGTGATATATAAAACATTTTGACACAATCAAATAATGCCAAAAAAGGTTAATTAGATAAATTATAAAATGTATGACAACGCTACCAGTAACTACAAGATACGCAGTGGGGTATGATTGGCATTAATTCACGTGGAGTCTATATGATCAAATAATAAAAATGCATAGTTCAATAGAACATACAAAATACTAATAAGCTCAGGACTTCAATAACTATATAATCCCTTTAAGGAAAAGAATTTTAGTTTTTAAAATGACTGTCTCCGGTACAAGGACTGTGTAATTCAAATAAAGTAAACATTTGGCTGTAAAGAATTATTGCCCACTCCAAGGCAATATCATAACGTCGACTTCATGAGTGGTTTTATTGTTTTTGAATGTCCACATCATCGATGGAATTAAGAAGAAGTTGAAAGTCGACATATTCAAGCTATGCAATGTACTGGACAAACATGTAATGATTTCTCGTCTTAAATATCGTGATGTATATAAACATGCATATTTAGGCTCAGACTGGGTCTTAGTTTTACATGTTCTCTAGGGTAAATTCCTCGGGAGAATAGCATGCAAACACGAGGCGGCGGACATCAAAGGCTTCAGGTGGGGAACAGGTAGATCAATAATCACGGCCAACGTTGAAGAGTTCAAAAGGGGAGACTACCGATACTATCATTAAGTGAGCGAATGCTGTGTTTGGGTCGCTATACCATTAGGCCGTGATACTCAGCTTTTGCTACAATTGTCTTGTTTGTGTTTCAGAAAGATCAAGCGGGGAATCTTATCACTCAAATCATACACATATTGGTCTTCAAACCGTTGCCAACGCCAAACCTGCAAATTAGTGTAAATATTCGCCTCTTCAGACAGATTTAGAACTCTTCAGCGGAGAGGTGCACACTGACGTATGTCACGTGATGCTGATACGAGATATCGTGAGACCTTTGCGAGATTGTATGCACAAGCTAGATAGGGCTCTGCAATGTGAACAAAAGAGACATAATACCAATATATATTTGTAATTGTTTTAATTTTTTACTACTTAATCAAAATGTGTGTTCTCAGAAGACTTTTATTCACAAGCTTAGGAAGATATGTTTAACAATAGATATTATTTTTAAATGTTGAACTTGTTTTAATACCGGTGTTTATATAACATGGTGATATATTGTAGTATTTTCCGAAAAAGTTGCCGTTTCATCTCCTACTTGCGTCTTTTTTAATAAATGATCGATTAGGGCATTTCGGCAGCATTACAATTAATGTATTGTCGATCATGCAGTATACACAATTCTCCATCTGAATAAATCTGCCGGAATTTAACATTTTCTAGTTTTTTTATTTAATTATTTTGAGTCACTTTCGACTACAGGATTTTATTTATTATAACATTATTATTATAAAGAAATGCTATTTAAAAAACTCATCTTGCTTTCAAGGGAAGATTTAGCTTGAATTGTTAATATATATATTAATGTTTCTTTGATTGTCAAAATTCTAAGCTTCTGTAGATGCGAGTTTTTCAGGACGACTATACTCCATCCCTTGAAAGGAACTTGCTTCCGAATCCTGCTGACTGTTCATTGTGCTATGTTAATAAACGAGTCTCACACATATGTTGTTTGTTAAAAGTGAACATTAACATATTTTAATTATCAAAAAATTATCTCAACAAGCAAATTGAGAATATGGTATGACGATCAGGTCGTTCCATTGCCTTTATTTACGACTTGGCCCATTCAGTGCTTTAAGCTCAATCGCTTTTGAAACGAATCAATGGGTGGGACCATTTGAATCGTTGAAAATAATTAGACAGTTTTATTAGTTGGAAATAATATCAGAAAGCTTATTTTCCATCCACGTCTGTCATCAACCGTAAAATTAATATTTCTATGCATTATTGTTCCAAGACGCCATATTGGTAATTATGTGCCTCCAGCGGAGAGAAGAGATAAAGGGAGGTTATCCCACTGACAATCACCGGCATACCGCTAATTGTTTCTTATCGCTGTCATATGAAGCATATGTAATGAACAACAAATGTTAAATCATTGATTTTTTTAAAGTTATTTCCTTTGTGCAAACTTAATCTTTAGGTGATGATTAAATCATTTCGTGACAAATAATCGTAAAAATGAATGAATTTGGTGTGAGCGTTGGAATACACGTTGTTAAATATCATCACGTTAGAACATAAAATTTACCATTTTGTTTATAAACACCCGTATGGATGACGATTTGACACAGGAAATGATCTCACCGTTAACGAAAACCGTAAAAACATAATAAATTGAATATAATGTCAGTTTGTTCATTGAAACTTATTTCGATGCTTATAATGACTGTTTGATCCACATGTAATGCAATTAAGTACACCTGGTTGGCATTGCATCATTAAGTTATGAATAACTGATCACCTTTCTGATCTCCCGTAAATGATCAGGGTAATCAACAACAAAGAGTAAACCTCATTTCACCTGATGACAATCCCGTTTCATCTGTCAATACAATATAAGCATGATTGTACACCTTCGCTATTCAACATAAGCCACATCAACATTAGAATCTGTATCGAACAGCATATGAAGCATTAATAAAGTGTATCTGCATAAAAGTCAACACTTAACTTTGGCAAACAAAATTAACGGTGTCGCCAAATTTCAATTTGTAGTTTAAAGTTTACATTACAAAATTGAACTAAATGCCACAATTTCTCGCACAGAACACTAAATCAAATATTTACAGTAAAACTAAAACATGCAATTCAGTATATGAATCGAAGTAACAGGTCGAATAAAACAGAAACGCAAGACTTCTGGGTGTGTATATCTTAATGAGTAACACCATTGTTAGGAACAGAAATAAACATTACATAATTTATTCTCAAAAAGCACAAAGGTGATATAGAGAACATATAGCTGCATCCCAAAAGTTTGTTCACCCACTTTGTGTGCAAATATTATGTGAACTTGTTTTCCGTTTAAGCTCAATAAAATTACATGTTATACAATGACAATGAATCATAATATATTCATGTGTGCATTAACCATTCTCAAACCTATCATGTGATAGTCCACGTTTTCGAACTTAGGCATAATTAAATAGACAGAAAGGGTCACTTTTTTTTCAAATTTTATTTATTTTCAAATATAAGTTTTAACATCGATTAAATGAGAACAAGTTCATCACAAATTATTGAGTGAGTACAAGAGGACAAATATGATAGTTGATCACTGTTTTACAGAAGAAAATGCAAACTGCAGTTTTGGCAAAATTTACTCCATTTATAAAAGAAACTTTAACTGTTTACTGTGAGGTATAACGTTGGTTAATGTTATGGAACATTGAACTTGTTTCGTATCAAACGAAACACAGGTGTAGGTTTAAACACATACACAATGTATATGATATTATTTTAATAAGACACAGACAGTGTTTACTTCTTTTGATAACATTATCATAAGAGGATGATTATCACATTACATAAGGTAGCTACATTTACAGTCCGTACATAGATGCTTACTCGGTTGGCATCGGGTGAACGAATATAAGTTAAGTTGGACATACATGGACTTGCCCTTCTCAACGAATTATAAAACCAATTATTGCATATTTAATCAAAACTACAAATTACACTTTAAAAGATTCTGTGGGTAATCTTCCCGTAGTTCAAATGTTTGATATCTACGTATATTACGTCGTTCTCTCATCTTCATTGCCACCTTTGGTCAGCATTTATTACATAACTTTGCTGACCTTGACTTATGGACCTCAGCATCATTTGATCATCATGCCTGTTAATTATCAGTCTTCATTGCAATCATAAAGCTACATTATATCGCTAAGGCGTGAAGTGCAGACAATGAAAGTTCCCCTAGAGAACCCGTCGTACTTTGATACCAGACTCTATGTCGTGACCAGCACTGCGGAGAGTTGAAGGTTAATTGTTTCCTACATGCTGGAGGTGCAATAGGGTTCGCTTCTAGTGGCGAGGGAGGGACGCGTTAATAACTAGGCTGGGTGAAACATCCCGTGTTGCATTCATCCAAAGTTTGCATTAATTTTCCACACATGAAGTGAGTGTAACACGATCCGGGATTAGAAGTTTAGCAAATGGCCCATCAGTTGGAGGCGGTCTAGTTTTACTAACTCTTAGTAAGATTTGTGACTGTTGCCTCCGCTCAGCCTTCTCACCCATCACAGACCCACTCTTGCTTGTCTTCAAAACACTGTCACTAATGGCACATTGTTCTATGGTGTTATAACATCCATGGAATCACAAAACCACATTTTACCAGTTAGAATTTCAATCATATAATAATATAACATAATCTGTTTGGATCAATGTGCTCTATTAGGTATAGATGCATTTGCAGCAAAATATGATTTAAAATATCCCAGGAAGACGAAAGGTAATGCATAAGACATTCTAAACATATCATTGCGCAAACAAATCTTGGCAATAATAATGTAATCTGTTTTAGTACTTTATCTCTTTTTCATAAATGAATATTTTTTAAAAGTTCGATGCGAGTATTCACATCTAACGTTAATGTTTGAATCTTAAGACAATGTTTATGCTAATAAATGTTCGAAAACCTGGGTAAAAGTTTGAAAATGCAGAATCATATAAGTTTGTTACGGTATATAACATTATTCCATGTATGTTTAAAATATGACATTTGTTAAGTATAATAAACAACTAAGATTTTGGAAGACAGTTTTCGATCAAGGAGACTATCTGATCTTCTTATTCACGTTCGTTGACTAGTAAACTGTCAGGCAAAATAAAGTACTCACTTCTGTTGATCTTATCATATGTATGATTTTCAATTGCAAATATCTCAAGTTGTCGATGTCATAATCTTAACCTGAAATGTACAGGTGTTTAGTCAGCAGTCTAGAATACTTCCAAATTTTTGGGGGGGAGGAAATTTCAAATTTTAAATTTCCTCAAAAACGTTTTGATGATACACAACTGTTCATCAATATAATATAAGTCATGTTCTTTGTGAAATTTAATAAATGTGCCTGATTCTGCAATCATTTATAACATTTTAAACATGGTACGGGTCATGTCGGTGTAAAATTCATTTCTTACCCATGTCTTCATTTAACAAATATATTAACTCACATTTTACCACAGTCACCAGTTAATTCATTCAAACTACTGCAGATAATTATTATTGCATCATGCCATAATCAAATGCATGTGATTTCTTTTAAATATTGAATTAACCGAAGCCAGCTGAGGTGAGTACTTTATTTTGCCCGGTAGTTCATTTTAAAAAAGTTTATGTTAAATTTACACATGAACACTAACCCCAATTATAACAAGATATCTGTTTTTGAAATCATTAATACTGAAATGTGATGCCGAAACGTCAATTGTCCTTCTGGCTCATTTGCTTTTGGAGAAAACTATTAGTTACAAAAATGCAATGCCGTGTTATGTATTCACTAAGGAAATGCAATTGTAAACATATACTCTTTATAGATAAATACAGTTTTTATCATCAGGAAATATTCATATCCAGTGAGTACATTAAAATATCAAGCGTTTCAATTGCGAAACAACAATTTATTTATTGTTGATTGTTACGTAATCACCCGATCATAGATTTACCATATCAAGTGTATGCATACCCAAACTGTTGCTTGAAACATGTAAACAACTGATTGAAGAACTATGGTATTGATTGTATACCCTAATCGATACTTGATGTATTGTCCTTTTCTCTTGAATATGGCTTTACACATTATGAAAAACATATTTCTAAGAAAACATTGTTTTTTATAATTTTATTTCTTTTTCGAATACATAGACATGTAATACATATCTTATTCATAATACACAGGTCAACAATATAAGCATTTATAAATATCGGTACTGGTTTCTAATAAAACATGATACACGAGAAAACCATAAACAACATTAACTTATTCTTCAATGTCCTTATTCATTTTCCTCACAATTGCTAATATTATGTAAGTTTTTAAATAATACGATACGAATGTATCCAACCTTGTGTTACTCAATATTCCATTTGATGAAGGAGTAAGCATATATTGATATTTTTCGGGCGAGAAAATGTCGAATTTAGTAAATGGATAAACTCCACAGTTGAAGGGGTTCACGTAATCACAACTATCATTAGTAAATGGATAAACTCCACAGTCGATGGGGTTCACGTCATCACAACTATCATTAGTAAATGGATAAACTCCACAGTTGAAGGGGTTCACGTCATCACAACTATCATTAGTAAATGGATAAACTCCACAGTTGAAGGGGTTCACGTTATCACAACTATCATTAGTAAACGGATAAACTCCACAGTTGAAGGGGTTCACGTCATCACAACTATCATTAGTAAATGGATAAACTCCACAGTTGATGGGGTTCACGTCATCACAACTATCATTAGTAAATGGATAAACTCCACAGTTGATGGGGTTCACATCATCACAACTATCATTAGTAAATGGATAAACTCCACAGTTGAAGGGGTTCACGTAATCACAACTATCATTAGTAAATGGATAAACTCCACAGTTGAAGGGGTTCACATCATCACAACTATCATTAGTAAATGGATAAACTCCACAGTTGAAGGGGTTCACGTAATCACAACTATCATTAGTAAATGGATAAACTCCACAGTTGAAGGGGTTCATGTAATCACAACTATCATTAGTAAATGGATAAACTCCACAGTCGATGGGGTTCACGTCATCACAACCATCATTAGTAAATGGATAAACTCCACAGTTGAAGGGGTTCACGTAATCACAACTATCATTAGTAAATGGATAAACTCCACAGTTGAAGGGGCTCACGTAATCACAACTATCATTAGTAAATTGATAAACTCCACAGTTGAAGGGGTTCACGTCATCACAACTATCATTAGTAAATGGATAAACTCCACAGTTGATGGGGTTCACGTCATCACAACTATCATTAGTAAATGGATAAACTCCACAGTTGATGGGGTTCACATCATCACAACTATCATTAGTAAATGGATAAACTCCACAGTTGAAGGGGTTCACGTAATCACAACTATCATTAGTAAATGGATAAACTCCACAGTTGAAGGGGTTCACATCATCACAACTATCATTAGTAAATGGATAAACTCCACAGTTGAAGGGGTTCACGTAATCACAACTATCATTAGTAAATGGATAAACTCCACAGTTGAAGGGGTTCATGTAATCACAACTATCATTAGTAAATGGATAAACTCCACAGTCGATGGGGTTCACGTCATCACAACCATCATTAGTAAATGGATAAACTCCACAGTTGAAGGGGTTCACGTAATCACAACTATCATTAGTAAATGGATAAACTCCACAGTTGAAGGGGCTCACGTAATCACAACTATCATTAGTAAATTGATAAACTCCACAGTTGAAGGGGTTCACGTCATCACAACTATCATTAGTAAATGGATAAACTCCACAGTTGAAGGGGTTCACGTAATCACAACTATCATTAGTAAATGGATAAACTCCACAGTCGATGGGGTTCACGTCATCACAACTATCATTAGTAAATGGATAAACTCCACAGTTGAAGGGGTTCACGTAATCACAACTATCATTAGTAAATGGATAAACTCCACAGTCGATGGGGTTCACGTCATCACAACTATCATTAGTAAATGGATAAACTCCACAGTTGAAGGGGTTCACATCATCACAACTATCATTAGTAAATGGATAAACTCCACAGTTGAAGGGGTTCACGTAATCACAACTATCATTAGTAAATGGATAAACTCCACAGTTGAAGGGGTTCATGTAATCACAACTATCATTAGTAAATGGATAAACTCCACAGTCGATGGGGTTCACGTCATCACAACCATCATTAGTAAATGGATAAACTCCACAGTTGAAGGGGTTCACGTAATCACAACTATCATTAGTAAATGGATAAACTCCACAGTTGAAGGGGCTCACGTAATCACAACTATCATTAGTAAATTGATAAACTCCACAGTTGAAGGGGTTCACGTCATCACAACTATCATTAGTAAATGGATAAACTCCACAGTTGAAGGGGTTCACGTAATCACAACTATCATTAGTAAATGGATAAACTCCACAGTCGATGGGGTTCACGTCATCACAACTATCATTAGTAAATGGATAAACTCCACAGTTGAAGGGGTTCACGTCATCACAACTATCATTAGTAAACGGATAAACTCCACAGTTGAAGGGGCTCACGTAATCACAACTATCATTAGTAAATTGATAAACTCCACAGTTGAAGGGGTTCACGTCATCACAACTATCATTAGTAAATGGATAAACTCCACAGTTGAAGGGGTTCACGTAATCACAACTATCATTAGTAAATGGATAAACTCCACAGTCGATGGGGTTCACGTCATCACAACTATCATTAGTAAATGGATAAACTCCACAGTTGAAGGGGTTCACGTTATCACAACTATCATTAGTAAACGGATAAACTCCACAGTTGAAGGGGTTCACGTAATCACAACTATCATTAGTAAATGGATAAAGTCCACAGTTGAAGGGGTTCACGTAATCACAACTATTATTAGTAAATGGATAAACTCCACAGTTGAAGGGGTTCACGTCATCACAACTATCATTAGTAAATGGATAAACTCCACAGTTGAAGGGGTTCACGTTATCACAACTATCATTAGTAAACGGATAAACTCCACAGTTGAAGGGGTTCACGTCATCACAACTATCATTAGTAAATGGATAAACTCCACAGTTGATGGGGTTCACGTCATCACAACTATCATTAGTAAATGGATAAACTCCACAGTTGATGGGGTTCACATCATCACAACTATCATTAGTAAATGGATAATCTCCACAGTTGAAGGGGTTCACGTAATCACAACTATCATTAGTAAATGGATAAACTCCACAGTTGAAGGGGTTCACATCATCACAACTATCATTAGTAAATGGATAAACTCCACAGTTGAAGGGGTTCACGTAATCACAACTATCATTAGTAAATGGATAAACTCCACAGTTGAAGGGGTTCATGTAATCACAACTATCATTAGTAAATGGATAAACTCCACAGTCGATGGGGTTCACGTCATCACAACCATCATTAGTAAATGGATAAACTCCACAGTTGAAGGGGTTCACGTAATCACAACTATCATTAGTAAATGGATAAACTCCACAGTTGAAGGGGCTCACGTAATCACAACTATCATTAGTAAATTGATAAACTCCACAGTTGAAGGGGTTCACGTCATCACAACTATCATTAGTAAATGGATAAACTCCACAGTTGAAGGGGTTCACGTAATCACAACTATCATTAGTAAATGGATAAACTCCACAGTCGATGGGGTTCACGTCATCACAACTATCATTAGTAAATGGATAAACTCCACAGTTGAAGGGGTTCACGTCATCACAACTATCATTAGTAAATGGATAAACTCCACAGTTGATGGGGTTCACGTCATCACAACTATCATTAGTAAATGGATAAAGTCCACAGTTGAAGGGGTTCACGTAATCACAACTATCATTAGTAAATGGATAAAGTCCACAGTTGAAGGGGCTCACGGGTTAATCGATACTATTTTCTTTTTCCGGTCATATGATTGGTTTCCGACCAAACAGTTGCAGAAGAAAAACCAAGGCGAATCATGTTTACAATACTAAGGTTCAAATCGACTACCGAGAGACATTAGTTATTGGCACTTTAAACTTTGGGAAACGTTGGGCAGAGATTATTCATATTTAAAAGCAATAACCTTCTTCGTTAAATAAATATACTGTTGGATTTCAATCGATAGTATCCTTCACGAAAAGCACATGCAAATATTTGAGAAAATTCAGGTGATTGTAACATACTGACACTCACCTTTGTGTTACTTAAGCAGTATGAAATATGTTTTCACAATTGCTTGAGCATAAATGGTTACTGTTACAACACTTCCATCTATTGATTGTTTCCCAGTCGATCTGTTACTAAAATAGAACCAACCGTTTATTTCAAATCGCAATATTGACAAACTGTAACCTACGCCGCCGATAGTTACCTACCATCTTCTTATTTTCTGTTTCTTTCTTATGAAGTCACAACATGCTGATGTCTACCATGCTCGGTGGGTATGAGCAGAAGGAATTTCATTACAATGTTTGCGCACATGACACCGGATGCGGGTCAAATGAAAATGGAAAGGGACACTCTGGTTTGAACTTCAATACATGTATTTGGGTTTATTTAAAATATGGCAAACGTAAGAGACAAGGTTGTTGTGTGTAAAGATATATGTGTATGGACAATACAACTACTTACATCGCCAACATGACAAATCGCTTTAAGAATTTGCTGAATGTGCTAATTTTATTTCAACTGTCCATGTTTTAATAATTTGTACAAAAGAAATTTTTAAAAAACAAGATCTATCAATTTGCGTAATTTACGCAACGGTAGCGACGTAACTGCTCACATCACAACAGACATTTTTCATTAGCTAGATGTATGCGTTTTAACAGACTCCTCTTAAGAAGTGCCACGCATGATATTTCATTTCCATCTGAACCAACTAAACAATTTTGGGAATCTCTCTTGAAAATAATACAACATTTATCTTTTTCGTTTAAAGCACCAAATGGATTATACTACCAAGGGGGATAACTCAGGTTAGGATGGGATGTCCAGCAAGAGGCCACCTGGGCTCAACAAGGATTACGGATGGCCGTGAAATACTATAAACCTGACAACTACATATGTTAGTGTCCGGTAGGAGGACTTGAGACGACAAGGCAGTGACTTGATGAAGATGGTAGTTTGTCGTTAGGAAGACCTTTTCTTACCCTAGTCTCCCTGGCTGTGGAGCTTACCGCGCCAAGTGTCAGACGCACTAATTTATTAATAATCGCTTGTCATCTCTAACGTGCCCGCTTCTGTCTTTTGAAGAAGCGAGGTGGTAAATAATCCCCAAGGTGGATCCCAGCACACAACCAGCGAGAGATCTACAGAGGACCTGCTCGGCTTTTTTAGCTGCCTAGACGATTTGCTTGCGGAGGAATCTGTTGAAGAAATGAGCTTCTTTGAAGGGGAGTTTATCTTTTTAAAGAGTGGGAGATGATTTTGCAAAATAAGCCATTCTCATATTGTAACGAATTTTTAATAACATCATATATTCTACGATTTTAAACTATTTTAAATGCGTTAGGGTTACATTCTGTTTTTATTGTTAAAACCATTGTTGCACGCCAATTATTAATATGAATAATTAACAGATAATGTACATTTCTCGATATTACAAACGTTATGCTCTAGGCCTATTGTAATGTACCGTATATTAATCTGAAAAATATGTAGGAATTCGGGTTTTAATTAACTGCGATATCGGCAATATTTAATATATATTTAAAATATATTATTATATATATTTAATATAAAATTTGCACCGTGACAACCTGAAGATCAAAAATGGAAGACGTGATGGTTAATGCAACAGAAATACATTGTGTATTATAAATCGGTGAAGTTTTACCTTAATGATGACAATTTCATTCTCTGTAGTCATTTAAGAGATTAAGGTTTACCCCAAAGCCACACACAGCCCTGGTTCATCCGTTTTCAACACTCTTATCTCCCATACTATTGGATACGGAAACATGAAAATCCTTAGACGCAATTGGCATGAATACATGTTTCAGACCGCTATGTAATTGACCTGACATGCGAGGATAAGTAGGAATATGCTGGACAAGTTAACATTCGTTGATTTGTTTATCTGGAGTATGATGAATCAGGGAATGGATGACAGTAGTATTCCACTGACGGTTCTTCTTAACGTGTGCATGGGTCGTAAAACCGTAATTAGTTAGTGATGTAAAGTTGATTAAACCCTCCCGAACCCCCTCCCTTTGAATTCATGGATCCTCTTTTCTTTATGACACATACCCAGGAAACAACGAAGACCTACTTGAAGGTTTGTGTGAAGATGGGTAGATTGCTTGGTGCAGTTCAGATCAGTCTGATTAAAATCGACCTTGTTCCGAGGAATAAAATTTGCAAAATTATGCATCTACCGGAAAACGAACAGGTTCTGTAGATTCCTCTCAAAAGGTCTGAGAACACCCCGTACAGGCGCGTGTTCCGAACCAGTTAAGCACAGCCAAAGCCCAGTCAAATAGCTGACCAATCACAACGTAGTTTTTAAACGGTCAATGTTTTGAAAGCATTCGGAACAGACCAAAGTTGTTAGTTGTTTGGAGTTATCTACCCCCAGCTTCTCGTCCCGAAAGCATTTGTTGGGCGTCTTTTGATTGGCTACCTGACATTGCGCTCGAACACGCGACCCTACGGGATGTTATCAGACGGTTTGGCGTGGAACCTTCTACTGATATGAGTTCGTATCCCGGTATATGTACTATTTTGCAAATTTTTATTCCACGGAAAACCGTCGATTTTAATCAGATTGCAGTTCAGATCAATAGGTCTGTGTTGGACTACACAATTAGCACCATGCTTTCCTTCATTCTCATATCAAAGAGTTTACTCCTTTCAAATTTCCGATCCTAACTTCTGGTCCACATGGCCTGGATCCGAGGGCAGAGATGGAGTGTCCTGATTGGTTGCAATTGAATCTAGTTGTGTAATCAGTGACGTCGTTGTGAAAATGACATTTACCAATGGCACGTCATAATGACAAAATAAACGTAAGATAAACGTTTTCTTCTTTAAAGGGGCAGTAGCACGTTTTTTGCAAATTTTATTTTTTCAAATCTCACATTTATAATGATAGTTTATGTCATTTATATTTACTTTAGAGGGTAAAACATCTTATTACTCAAACCAATTATCCGTAGTAGCAACAACAGTGTTGCGAAAACGCAAAAATTGCATGGCGGCCATTTTATTGTGAACACATTTTATTATGTCGAATGACAAAAACGATTCCCATGGCTTTACGGAACCATGTTCACTCATTTTTTAACTTGATTTTCCAAAGAGAAAAGGATGTTTTAACTATTGGTGACATTATTTTCCAAATACATTTCATCGACCTATTTGAGCGAAAAAACGTGCTACTGCCCCTTTAATGTGTTTTCCTCGAAATATGCTATTTGATTTTGTGAAAACATTTGATCATAAACATGCTGATAAACAAAGAAGCCCACATCAGAGATAAATACCAAAAATAGTTAATTTATGTTATTTACACCAGACATGTTTGAAGGACATATGCTTATTAGCAAGACCCTAAAGACTCAAATGCCTAGATCTTTGAAGTCACACGGTCGACATGACTGCTGAAAGAAGAGTTTTCATTGGTTTGGAAGCAGGGTTATAGTATGGGGTTCCCCTTTTACCGCTAGGGGATTTTGCTGTAGCCATGAAATTCAGGCAATGTAGAAAATAGATAACACCACTAACGACCTGACGAAAATCAAGGAGTCAAGAAACTCCAACCCATCGTCAAACCTAATATACGAACAGCATTGTCATAGTTCCCATTCAACCGTTAACAAATGTCTGTCATTACACGGTATGGTGTTTCATTAAAGATACATAAAACTTTAAATGACTTCCTCTGACTCAAGCTTCATTGTTTCATGGTTTGTTTTTTAATCAAAATTAGGAATATAATCTCTCATAATTCTAATTATTATGGGGCTGTCATAGGACAACCAAGCCTCTAAATTGGGATTAAACTAAGGTTGTGAAACAAAGTAGACTTTATTAGGTTTGGGAAAGTTCGAAATTGACATGGAGAACGTTTTAGATTATTATCGCATTTACTGAGGTATAGCAATTCATATATTTGGTGTTCGTTTCTGTTTTTCAAGTTAACGGTAATTGATTATACAGAAATTCGTTCACCAGATTTTAGTAATGAAATTATTTCAAATAACGACCTGGAGGGTTAAATATTTTATCATTGATACATATTTACGCGTCGATCATGTCAAATCATTTTCAAGTATATATACAATTTGTAAAGGCAACGACAATTTGTGTTTATTTAGATACTTCGAATATGGCCACGGTCAGTAATAGATGTTATTTTACAAACTGTTGGATTAATACAGAATTGTGTAGGTAACACTATTTTCTTAGTCGATAAAGCGATGGGCATGTAAGTAAAACATGTAATTCCGTACGTGGCGGGAGTGGATAGTGATCATTTTCTACTTCAGATTTCAACATCAGGCGCTAGGATTCGAATTCCTCCGGTGGCTCGGCATCTTAGTCTGTCGGGGGCAGTGGTAAGCGCGTTCGGCTTTAGATCAAGAGGTCCGGGGTTCGAATCCCGCCAGGGACACGGCAACTTTGTCTGCAGTAGAGAACTGTTCTACATGCCGTAAGGTTTGGGTGCAATGCTACACTGAATTTCAGTGCAGTACCACCCATGGTTCGCTAGTTCCAGCAGGTGCTCGCAGGTTTCACCGCAATGCATAGCTACATGGCATTGCGGGCTTTCTCCCTGCCATAATACTAGCAGCCGCGATGTAAGTGAAATAGTCACCTCACCTCACCTCTTGCTACAGAGACTTAAATTACACTTGTAACGTCATCCTATTGTTCTTTCACTCCATTATTTTCCAGTAATGGAGAGTTGCACATCACATCATATTTTTTAGGTAGAAATTTAATTTCTTTAACTTTTTAAAGCAATTTTGATAAGAGCAATGCTTTAAGTGTAATTTAAGTAGGGTAATATCCTCATAACTCTCCATTCCTTAAAAATAATGGGCCTCGGCTCCATTATTTTTAAGGAATGGAGAGTTACTCGGACATTACCCTCTACGTATTTTACAAGCGACATGTTTGGATACAACGTGGCATTTAAATTCGGGACAGTTTCAGGCGACGGTTATAGATTGCTTTGCAAGACATAGGCACAATAGAATCGCGAGATTTCTCCCTGTTCTAGCCGCAGTGATATAAGTGCTATTGGACACAGCCTTAGATAAAGATCACGTTAGATGCTCATATTCTAAGACATCAAAATTAATTCAAACTGGTAGTTCACTGAATTACGGTTCATTATTCCATCCATGTTCTGTATAGTCGGCATTCCTCCGGGAGTCGCAATCTGGAACTCCTACTTTACATCAAATTCTCGATTTTTTTTGCAGTATATGTACATTTAAGCCCGTAAAATTGTTTTATTTAATTTTAACTAAATGAATAATCTTTCCTTTGAACACTAGTGTATGTTATCATATTGTTTATATTATATATTAGGTAATAATAAACATATTAGGATGTTATTTAATCTTAGGTAACTGTGGTATCTTTATTTTGAATACGATTTATTCTTTATATAAAATTATTTTATTTTAAAATCTGTGGAAAAATTATTAAAATGTTATTTTTCGCTCAAGTTCTTACCTCAGCCTCAAAGTTATGACCCGAAACAATGTGTAAGCATACAGGTAAGTACATTATTTTGTTTACAAACATAACTACCCAGTAGGGCAATGGGTGCAATAATGTCGAATTGTCCACAACTATTCGACGGAACATTTTACGGGGTGAACAAGTACACGTTCTGAGAATAATCGCGGTTATGTTCTGACGAAATGATAATGCATACAACCCGGAGCTATTAAGGATATGATCACGTATTCTACTAGTGGGAAGGAAAGGCATGGTCAACCCGTATGAAACCCATACTTTACGACCAAGGTGTGCATTAACATCTGTGCGACTATATTTCGCATGATTATACCATGACGAGTACTTATTATTTAGTCATACACATTATTATTGTATAGGATGATTGATACCCGAAAGGTCACTCGGTGCGTTTTCGTCCATAAGTTTGGATGTGACCTAGAACGAAGACGAAGGTTCATATCTTCCTTATATAAAACTCAGTAAACACGTTCTAATATCATAGACTGTAATCGTGTAAGTTAATAGGTGCAATGGTATGAACTCGATTTCATGAAATTCACTAATTGCTTGCTTTAGGCTAAGTTAGATCCGGATAAACGGGGTCTGACTGTTTAGCTCATTTGTAAATGTCTTATATCAAAATCATGATTCTTGGAAAGTGTATGTTTTTTTCTCGTCTAGATCGTCAAAATAATGAAGGTTCAAGCCACTGACATGTTATCACAATGTTATGGTATAATGGACTAATTCTCTTGGGTAAAAAAATACGTCTTTAACTATAATTTCGCCCAAATAGGTATAACCTTTGTAAGTGATTTGAAACATAGTGACCGCTTAAAAACCAAATTTAAATAAGCAAGTATATAGTAAACCCAGTGAAACTTTTTCCTGTATTTATTTTGAATAAAACTTCATTCATTCATTATTACATTCAACATTTGAAACTAAAATGGGTGTGGGCAGATTTTCATATAATTAG
Organism: Gibbula magus; assembly: GCA_936450465.1. Lineage (NCBI taxonomy): Eukaryota > Metazoa > Mollusca > Gastropoda > Trochida > Trochidae > Gibbula > Gibbula magus. The sequence goes on along the minus strand of OW388297.1, from coordinate 70,499,395 downwards.
TCCAATTTTAGATATCGATGTATTTAATTAAAAACAAAAATGCAAAACTGGCCATCAAACATATATAATCAAGAATTGAAACCCTACCAAAGGAGTATATTTCGAGCTAATGCAAATTCAGCATTGGCGATAGTTGCCTTACTCTGAGGGCGTGGGTTCGAATCCTGCATGGGACTCGGCCCCAAAAAGTACAAGAATTTGTACTTTTGAAGGTAGTGTTATCCCAAATATAACCATGTTATATTTCTTCACTATCTAAATGGCAAGTATTTCTATTGAATATTGATTTAAAAATCATATTTGGATTTCCAGAAAAAGGAACATTGTCCTCAATTTCTTAATAACTGTTGTCAAATTTATACTTGTTAAAATAAGGTCATACATGTACTCAATTATGGAACTTGGGCAAATTCCTTGCTAAACGTACTTGAAATAGAAACATGTAGTTGATATGTAATTAATAGTACATTCTCCTGTTGTAATTTTTCATTATATTTGTTTCTGTATAATTGAGTATTACAATACCAACCAGTCATTTATTACACTGTAATCTACCACAACCTGTCATAATCGATGAAATGTAATATTTTAAGGAATAAAGAACTGGATGAATAATGCACATGTCCAATTAGTTTACATTAAAATTACCTAACAATAACATATATCTTTGACAAATCAGAGACAAATACCAAAACAGTTTATTTTTAGTATTTACGTCAGCCATATTCGAAGGACATATGCTAATTAGCAAGACCTTAAAGAGTCAAATGCCTATATCTTTGAAGTCACTCGATCGACATGGCCGCTAAACAAGGAGTTTTCATTGGTTAAGAAGCAGAGATATAGTATGAGGATCCCTTCCCCCCGCAAAGGCATTTTTCCCGGAGCCTTGAAATTCAGGCCATGTAAAACAGATGTTAGGATAGGAAATCTGGTTTAGTAATATGTGGTTTAGTAATTTTCATTCTTGGTTACTTCCGAGTGCAACGTACAATAGAAGTATATTGGTACATGTGAACAATAATAAACGAAGCTGTGATCAACATGCATGTCACTTTATATGACATCAGAGATAAGTACAACAAAAATGCTATATACTGCATTTATATTGAGACGAAAAACAGGATCTATCATAAAAGCGAATAACAAAACAAATATAACAAAAATAACACTGATAAATGAATATAAAATATATAGAATAAAACTACATCTCGGGTACTCGAGTTCACAAATCGGGACTCCCATCCGTCGAAATCCCAATATTCACAAAACAAGGATTAATATTGAAGGTGCTATATGGTAGTACCAGTACTTGGTCCAATTGATGTTGTAATGTCTTGTAGTTTTATTGTTGTATGTAATATTTACACATAGCTACACGTTAGATATCATGAAACAATATGGCTGACGTAAATAATAAAAATGAACTGTTTTGGTATTTGTCTCTGATTTGGTCTTATTTATTTATCAGCCACAAAATCAAAAAACATATATCGAGGAAAACACATTAAACGAGAAAACGTTTTTCTTACGTTTATTTTATCATTATAACGTGGCATTGGCAAATGTCACTTTTACAACGGCGTCGCTGATTGCACACTAGATTCAACTGCAACCAATCAGGACACTCCATTTCTGCTCTCGGATTCAGGCCATGTAGAACTGAATCGGAAATCTGGAGGTAGTATCCTCTGTGGGAAGATTATGAAATATCTCAGCTGTTTCATATGAATGATATCGTGTAGCTAGTACTGCATACCTTGAGTCAACAAATAATATTATTCAATAAAGGTACTTAAGGAAAGGCTAAACATGGTATGATTATATCCTTTAATTTTGTTTAGTTAAACATGAACATAAAGATAACATAATTACCTTCCTAACTGTGTCAACAAGATGCGACTCAACAACATATATTACCTACAGTGTATTATAGCGTTTAATGAACCAGTTAATGATACGTATTTCTAAAAACCACGAAGCCATGAAGAGCGATGAAATATATCACCATAATAGCCCAGGTCACCAAGTGCCTGACATTTGAAAGTAATGATTACCCATTGTGTAAACGTTCATAGTAGGAGTACAACAAGGTGCAGTACTGACTCCTGTCTATTTCACTTGAAAATCAGAAAGCGTTTCCATTGTAGTGGCTAAACATTTTGCGTTGAAAACATTCACCATTTCGGTGTATCGTTGAAATAATATCCCCCTGAAGACGCCCCTTTTAATATTTAGTGTGTGATTGAAAAGCAACGGGTGTATAAAACTTGTGTCAACGTGACGCCAGTTGTAATGGATTGAATCATCTTATTCTTTGGCCACAGATAATGGCTGTATAAAGTTAAGAGGGAAAGCTCTCTATGTGCTTTTGTTATTGTTACACTACAATATGTGACGATGTTAACAAGTACCAGAAGCGGGTAAGATGACTTTCCTATTGAAACCCTTGCCTCAATTAAATCTGTAATTCTGCTGAAGTAGGGGCCTTGCTATTCTCTAGATCACCACGCAAAGCAATGAGAGGAAATTACCACTTCTGTTGCTCTGTAACGGGCACGCCGGAGGGAGGAACTAATTGCTGGCAAATCTCTGATCATTTCACAGCGCGATTACCTCCACATCCAAGACTTCGGCATTATGATGCTTTCATCTTCCCCCCTTGTCAAATTGCTCCTAAGATCAACTTTTATTGTTTTGGAATTATTTGTCGAGGTCATAAACAGCTCCTTTGGGACTCATCGCGTATTGTGGCGTCACAGGCAGTGAATTTACACACCACTTTCAGTCTTGTCGAGCGGCGATTCATTTGTGAGCAATTACGGAACGCGACTTGACTAAATCTGTCCATCTCGGCTTGCATTGATGTGGGAATGGACGAGCCCCGGTCTGGTTTGCAGATAAGACGGCAATTTTCTAGCAATTTGAAATTAACCTCTTAAGCTAAGGGCAATGGGTGCTCTATGAGCGGGGTATTTGATAGATGATGCAGCTAGCGAAACTCTCACTTATACACAAGAATGGCAATTTCTTGGAATTGCCATTCAAAGAAATTGCCATTTTTCTGTAAATTGATACACATTAATAAATAACACGACACTTTTCAACAATAATCATGTCGTTTGGTTTTTATTCCATGTTTCTTACTAATATTAACTAAAATCACATACATTTTAAAGATTAACCAGGATTATCAAAAATGCATATTTTGGAACATAGTTTCCAAAGTGTTATTTTTCTTAGACATGGGATCGATATCCAATCACGATCAATTCTAAGAATAAATTTGAAACATCGATCAAGAATGATAAACTTATTAAAACAAGAAGTCATAACAAATACTACCCATGATCCGTCATCTATATTGAGATATTCAGAAATGTTACTTATGGGAATAGACTACACATAAACATGAATGTCAAGAATTTTCTGATATTTCCTTTATACTTTTCAATTTTTTAAATTCAAATTTGAAATGAAATTTTAGGGTCACCGGACTCTTTAACGAGTTATGCCATTTAAAATATGCCCCCAATGACAAAATCTGACAAATGCATATATATATATATATATATATATATATATATATATATATATATATATATATCACTGGTTTTTAAATGTTTTGGTTTCACGTTTTATTTCAACCACTTTTGCATAATATTTTTTTTTTTGTATTATTTATTCAAAATAAATAATATTGAGAAGGATTTAATTTGATTATTATAACACTATTTCATCCAAATATTCTGAAGACTGAAGATATAAATATACCGAGTGTTCTACCCGAAGTTTTACTTCCAAAAATGACACAGATAATGTAGGTCTAGACGAATCAGAATTGCTAAAACTATAAGCAATAATTGTTTGATAAAGTGTATTGAAATCTTAGCGAAATCTTGAAACAACAAAATTACATCAAGTTTCGTCCCCGCGTGCAACACTCGCCGCCAATTTAACAAAATTATGCATGTAATTTAACTTTTTTGGAAATATGATTATTCATGTAACTTGTCGCATATTGTTGAAAATATACAAGTTTTGAAAGATCGATTCATTCCATGTTGAGTTTTCTCAGCGAAGTAAACCTGGTAATGTCTCACGAAGTGGTGAGTGGTGAGTGGTGAGCGCCGAAGGTGCGACAGGACATGTTTTCCATTCGAGCACCCGTGTCTTCACTTTAAGCAGACTTCAGACAACAGTTTCTGTCTTCACGTCCAATGGTTTTGTCACACAGAGTAAAAAAAGTATTTATTGTACAATAATTCCACATGATATGTTAAACATAACCAAATGTTGGTTGTGAACACGTGCCAATATATAGCGACTCAGAACATGCAGACAGTATACACTATATGTCCAACTATATGTATATCATCATGGCGGGAAAACATCGTAATAAAAGGGATGACAAATATCTGAGGTTTTTTGTGTATGTATAACATAATAGGAACCTTAATGGACACTAATATCAATTAACTTGACATTGGAACTAATTTAATGGTTTGAAAGATTTCACATGGACATCTGAAGAAGAAAAAAGATCTTGAGCTCTACTGATGACGGCAGTCCGTAAAGAAGACTTTAATATGGATCTAAGTTAAATTATATTCTATTGAATAACGAATGTATGAAACAAGCTTCGTTTCAAATCTGATTGTTTGTGACGTTTCCGATAGGCCGTAAAGCTTATTGTATCTGCTTATGCAGTAATATTCCGGGATATCATGTCTTCAGTCATTGGTCAATAACGGACTATTCCGGTCGTTCATGGGTTTTGATTCCTGTCCATTGGTTACTCAAAACGTAACTGTCTCGTCAGCAGGAAAAGTTTCTATCCAAGTTGAAATAATATAAATAATGATAAATTTGAAAGTGACCCCATTTATTCACAAATTTCATTTCCTGTTAACAATTATTACCATTTAGCATCATGTTGCCTTTGTGATTTAGAATAAACTGACTGTTATAAGTTAAATTTCCCATAATTGTGTAAGCTCTATTCATGGTACAAGCCTTCTATCATTATGATGTAACTCCTGTATATACAGTGTTGCTTCACACTCTCGTACTGTGCAATAAATGACTGTAATTGCCGACCTGTGATAGATGGAATCCCATAAAGCTCAAACACACGTAATGTTACAACATCACAACACAGGAGCGGAGTTGTGACCACAATAGATTACCCTAAACTTATCTACAACTTGCTCACGAGTAACCGGCTGAATCAATTCTACATTTTACCTATGCCCGTGGCTATTATATTTCGAATTCAATAATGCAAACCCCCAATTGTATTTTGTATATGTTTTACAACTCACAATCCATAACCATTGGCGATTCATATTAATTTGATATCCAATCACTTAATAATTTAGCAATGGATTACCCCATGTCATCAACAACCTCATGATTTAAAGACATGTTATTATCCTAATAAATCTTCACTTTCTAACTCATAGATTCCATGTCCACAGTAATTCAATTATTTTGAATGTAATTATCAATTGAACAAATACGGTTTCATAGGGGTTCCCTGACTCTAGTCAAATACTATTATGAACACCCTGAAACTTATCAGTTTATATCATTGATGAAAACGTCTAGTAAAGTTCAATTAGAAAAATTGTCCATCTATATTAATAAAGCTTGTTTACATAGACAAACTGTGTTACTACCAACAAATGTATAAATTTAATATGTACTACAGGCCTGTGGCCTTTCAGTATGAAATAAAGATTGATTGACTCCAGTCCAGCTTGTATATTTAAGGATAAAATAACCTTTTGTACTCCTATGATTTTGATATGTATTACCCTGATATATAACCAATAACATCCACACTGCTGTATCTTAATCAGGGTTCATGGTATAGTCATAGTAATATGACTTTCATTTCATCATCTGAAATACTTAGAACCACACCTTCACCACGTCACAGGTCATGTTCGTGGTTATTCATGCGATAAAATAAGTATCCTAATAGTTCAAGCATCTTTACTATTTCAGTCATCGACTTCATTACTTCATTATTTTTTAACCTGATTACCAATTGCACATCAGCTAATCTGCGTTCAAGAATCAATGACCATTTGTGTTTCATATTGATATTCCCTCATTTCATAGATTAAAAATCAATATTCAAATAAAAACAATCCCATTTTTACAGCATTCAATGTTATTCAATGAAAGTGGATGAACATCAGTATTTGCCTTACAACGTCCAAATGCTTTCCAAACAATTGTTTTTGAATTGGCAAATACAATGACATCTTACGTATAACATATATCTATTAAAAAGAACAACATCACATTTTGGAAATATTTACATCTGGAATATTGAGGAAGTACATGTTGCAGAGTAAGAAATAAGCATGAGCTATCTGAATATTAGGTGAAGTAGGTGTTAGACGAGGCTGTATGTCAAGCCCGTTTTATTTTCCTTTTTCGCTAATTAACTGTAATTACAAGTTTGTACTATGTGTATATAGGTATTAAATGTATTATATGTATATTGGATCAAACTATAAACATCTGGTTACAATACAACTTTTTTTTTAACTCTCTGCGGATGGTATTGTATTAGCACGGTTAGTGATTTACAGAAACGAATACGTGAATTAGACATATTTTAAGGCCATTACAACTTGCGAATTTATAGAGGTGAAACCAAAATTGTCGTCTTTAAGAACGTGGAAAACTTTCTAAAATGGAAAAAATGCTCTTCCCATGAAGAAACTAGCAGATATCTGAATATATCAAGATAAAACAAAATATGTAAATTATGTAACCTTGTTGCTAATTACATTTCCTTCTCATGTGTCCTTTTTGTAAGACTTTACGAAATACATACCTAAAACGATACTTTGAAAAACAGCGATTTCAGCAACCAAAGTGTATTTGAATAAACCTGACAATGAAAGTATCATACTCTGATGTATGAAATTGTGAGTTCATCTCTTTCACATATATATAAGATCTACTTTCTCCGACAGCAGCAGTGTTACGTTTTATTCTCATTTTAAAATTCGTTGTTGTTGTTTGGTTAGAGTTTAAATCTGCTTCCACCTGTGGTGATTTCGCAAATGGGTTTAAATTCGTTTCTTTTGTATACCTGTAAATACAATATTTCTGGCATTTACATAATAATACGAAGATAAGTAATAGACAGATATACTTAAATCATAAGAGATAAACTATCAAGGTTAGTAAAAATGAGACTTGAATCCAGTAAATATAATTTCAGAGAGGTAACAAACATACACGATGCTCGTATATATTAAAAGTTAACACAATATATCACCACGACGTATTATATAAATACAAATATGTCAACAGTTTTAAAGACAAACAATACACATCAGATAGATATAACTCAAACGTTCACAATTTGAAAAGCACTCATCGTTATAAATCATTACAAATCACTACATCATAATTGAAGTGCACCCGTGTTAATGCAGATTAGTATGTACAATATGAAGCTTATAAGCAGTGGATGTTTCCAGGAGGTAGTGCAATGTTGGTGAGCTCCGTGTGAACGAGGGGTGAGTCATGTGTCTAGCCGGGTGAATTCGTTCATACTGCCACAACGATCATCATTAGTGTTATCAGCCCCACAAAATGAACCGTAAACACCGATGTCAAGCGGAGAAAATCTGCCAAACAACAATACGCTTTACACGGCGATAAATTGTCCATTGTTGGAGGAAGCCTCACGTGCGCTGGGACAACGTGCAACACTATCACTACTTCCACCTGTCAGAGTCCACCTCGTCATACTCATACATGTTCAGGGAGTAATGATGACATATCATCCCCGGTAACCAGGATAATTATTTCCTTGAACTCTCTGATTCACGTAAATTATTTTTATCAAACTTTTAAAACCACAAACATGTATTATCTGATTATCTAAGTCATGAATGTCCTAAAGGTGGTCCCAACTTTGGGATAATAAATACGTGAGGTAGTTTCTGATCTATCTGTACCTATAGTTGGATTTGTTTAGGTGGGACACGTTTGAGAATACACCTTCTTTATAATACGGTACAGTTTAAAATGTATGAAAATGTTCCTAACCATATGGACAGTTTTTAACATCAGAAATTGACATAATAAATTACTTTAGACAGAGAAAATTAATTATGTTTCTTTTCCTGAATTTAAATTTCTCTTTATATCGCTTGATTAAAAGGGTTTTTTTAATATTTGCAATTTATCCCAAGAACCGTTTTACCTTGTGACCTCATAACTTACCATCATACATAATCAGTACGTAGACATAATTGTCCATGTACAAAACGTAATAAACCTCTCAAATGTGAAAATCGTGAAAATGTCGGCTTTTCTTCGTCACTCTAAGAGAGAAAAAGAAACTTTTCACTGGTAACACGAAATATCCTCCACACATGACTTGCAACAAAAGCTATTAACGTACTTCGACCTCATAGAAAACAATCGCATTAATCGGCGTGTGTCATTGTCATACTTCAAGTGTATGACAGCCCTTTTCATCTTACTTACAAATGGTATGGTTACTCGCCAGTATTTTGGGCTCCGTCAGACATGTTTATAAACTTTTAAGCCATCAAATACCTTTCAGAAAATTCGTTTATGATGTAATTATTTTCCGAAGTATGAATTTTATTTTTTTTAAATAAAAATAAAGATTATGCATTCAGCTCTCTAACGTGATAAATAAGTCCTATGTATTATTCTGAAAGCTTAAATAACTAACTATTCAATCTCTCTGCTTTAGTTTCCTGGCAATAGGACATCACAGGGAAACGTTCTTGATAGAGTAGTCTCCCTTGAATCAGGACGCCATTTTGTAAAGGCCCGGATGAATATGATTACAGCCAGTTATCATCCCTAATCAGCGACCCATGAGACTTCAATCGGGTATAAATTTACCCGTTTATTATTGTTAATTTGCTGTCATATTTTCCACACGACTGACTTTCTATGGCGGCCACTATACATTACTGCGAGTCTGGCAAGCATCACAGATATCGGACAAGATAGAGTCTGATTTGGGTTAAGCGGGTTGAAAATTAATAGCGCAGTCAAGTCTAATTTTCTACGTGACTTATTCCACTTCTTGTAGAGCGGGAGCCTGACGGGTCGACTAATGCTACTCGACTGGGCACATATCGTCTCCTCCAAGCCGTTTGTCACCTCACACCCTCCCTGATCTTTCCACGCTAGCTGCAGGAGAGAGAAGACAGACACTAGCTGCGGGAGAGAGAAGACAGACACTAGCTGCGGGAGAGAGAAGACAGTCATATGCAATGATGTAATCGTCAGGAGAAAGGCAGTATTCCTCAACTTGATTGACGCTAAAATCAGTTGTTTTTTATGTTGATGAAACTCAAGGGGATATTCTCTTTTGTGGATTTTAGGTATTAATTCCTTGTGTGAATCGTGTCAATTTTATTTGAATGGTACGTTGATGAGGGCTTTAAAGGGGCAGTAGCACGTTTTTTTGCGAAATTTATTATTTCAAATTTCCTATTTATAATGATAGTTCGTGCCATTTAAATTTACTTTAGAGGGTAAAACATCTTATTACACAAACCAATTATCCGTAGTAGTGATAACGGTGTTGCGTATTAAGACAAAATTGCATGGCGGCCATTTTATTGTGAACACATTTTATTTCTTCGAATGACAAAAAACGATCCCCATGGCTTTACGGAACCATGTACACTCATTTTAAACTTGATTTTCCTAAGAGAGAAGGGTGTTTTACTATTGGTAAAATTATTTTTCAAATACATTTCATTGACTTATTTGAGCAAAAAAACGTGCTACTGCTATGCTATGCGCGAAAGTGAAAAATCACCTTAAATTTCGTTTCCTTAAATGACAGTAATGTCGTTTTAAAGAGAGGGTTCTATCGCAGTAGCCGGTATTTTGTTTTTGTAAATCACATGAAATGAGAAAAACGCTATATTTTACTAATGTCATTAATTGATTATGAAACATATGTATTGATATAATATTCACAAAGTAACACATAATTTGTCATTAGACCTATCAAAAATGTCTTGTCATGCGGAGCAAATTTTTCTGTACACATGGCTTCACTTCCCAATGTTTTACTTTGTACTGAATGTGCGGAAGTTTCTATCAAATTGTAAATATAAAGTCATGAAAATGTCATTCATAGTAATGTTTAAACTGAATTGTGTTCATGCCTATATATCATATACTGGTATGTTTGTCACCGGAAAAAAATCCATCGAGGTTAGGTTCCTATCGATATTCCCTGATAGAACCCACCCTTTAAGAGGTAATGTCGCCATATCCAATACATTTGGCGGATGTATATGTAGTAACAATATCAGTAATACCAGAATATTAAAGTCTCACCTAATTACATTAAATATAAAAATATATATTAGATGGTATGCTGTGGTAAAACTGTTTCAGTATGTAATGAATTATTCTGAACTGAGTCCTGAGAGACTATTAGGGTATTTGATTTTAAAATTATGAAGCACATTTATCAATATTTGAAAAATAATTGTAAAATGTTTAAGACATAACATGACAATGTAACTATTATTTCTATATATTGATAATTTGTATTTGCAGTTGAAACAGTTTAAATATAACATAAAATACATTCAGTATCAGTATTTATTGTTCACAGAAATCATCACTATTTCGCTTTTTCGTCGCATTGTGACCATCGTAATCATGTCTTAAAAACTATCAACTGCGATTTCAGAAGAAAAAATGATTAAAAAGTCAATTACCGCAGTTCATAAACACTGAACTAACGTTTTCGAACGTAAGAGTAATTTCGAAATGTGGGAATTATATTCTGAGCTCATCAGGCCCTAAAGACCAAATGTACATATGGCATTGGCCGTCGTCCGGCGTGCGTCCGGCGTTCGTCTGTCGTCCGTCATGAGTGAACTTTTGACATTTTCGACTTTAGTTCGAGAACTGCCGCACACACAAAGATGATTTTGTGGGGAGCTATCTTGCACCTTGGGGATCAAAGTTTGTGCATTTGGCCATCACCCCTCTCTAAAGTGAACGTGGCAGGCATTTTCCCTTACACAATGTAAACGACTTCTTCCCCTAAACTAGTTGGCTTAAAAAGATGCAATTTTGAGAATAACAACTCTGTAACATGGAGACTAAAGTTTGCTCATTTTGTCTTGATCGCCCATCGTATAGGGGCATGGCAGAGTGTCCAACCTCAAACCTTCTTTTGACTTCTCACCATAAATGCTAATTTTGTTTATAAATGTTCGTATCTCTAGCAATAATATTAACCTGATTAACCATAACAGCGAGCGCTTTCAATCGCTCATTGATTGCTCAATGTCGCGCTCAAGTAGCGCTCATTCTCTCCTGAACGACACGGTGCAAAATCTCAAAGTAGCGCTACATTGAGCAATCGCGTTCAAGGGAGGTTTAAAAGTAATCGCTAATTGAGCGATTACTTTAAAACCCCTCTTGAAAACGGCCCAGTTTTCAGCATAAAGCAATACAAACTATACGGATACGAACTGGAAAGCCCATGATTCTATAAAATGACTTTAAAATGTTTTGCTCCGTCTGCGCTAACAATCAAGATTAGTTGTACTCTGAAACTGGCTGTTGAGCTTTTATTAGATTAAACTTATTAAATTAAATTTCGCAAAAAAAATTTGAATGGCGATGATGTCTCCTAACTAAGGATTATTAAACCACCATTTTCTCACAACAACTAACTTGACCTCAAGTACGTATTAACAAATGTCCTTCCGATCCCATCAAATTAGTTTGCCGTTAACATATCTTTTGTCCTTACATAATTATACTGAACTTATATTCTAACCTCCACATAAAGAACAAATATTCATATATGTGAATTGCTATATTTAATTATTTTCAAAAATTTCACTGTTCTGACCGTTCAGTTTTACAATTGTTTTAAAAGTATTGAAATTTAATTTACATAATTTCTTGTTACCTTGGTTACAGACATTGTTATAACGCTTATATTTTGATTCGCAGAGCTTACGTGCTTTTTAGTGTCTCGTGTATTGTATTTTATTGTAAAAGTACGTGACAGTTAAATAAACATTCTCTCTCTCTCTCTCTCTCTCTCTAAGTCATCAACCTGAGATATTAAATCATGCAATTTCTGATGAGCTACAGAGCCCATGGCTCTATTTTTACATGTTATTTTCAGAGCTTCATATGTGGTCAGAAATACTATTGATCTCTCTCTCTCTCTCTCTCTCTCTCTCTCTCTCTCTCTCTCTCTCTCTCTCTCTCTCTCTCTCTCTCTCTCTCTCTCTCTCTCTCTCTCTCTCTCTCTCTCTCTCTCTCTCTCTCTCTCTCTCTCTCTCTCTCTCAGCTGGGAGTACACAATGATACACTGTCGGCCAAAGGAAAAGCGTACTTGCTGAAAAATGAAATAATTTCTGAAATATGATTAATGGTAGTCTCCACGTTATGCTGAAACAATAATTAATATGAAAGTCGATTGAAATCGTGGACAAACTGTGATTCGAATCACTAACATTCATGAAAACCACGCCCAATGAAGACCGCTATTTCCGGTTGATTCACTTGCGCACCGTAACCACGTACATCTGTAGCGTCCACAACACTTCAATGCGAATGCATGGCTGTATTGTTGCTGGTGGTTGTATGGAAATCTGTTTCAAATGGGTTTTTTTTATCTAGCACTGATCGAAAACTGAACAATTTATGTTGTCTCATTTCAACAATCGCCATTCTTTTGTGACATGACAACTTCTGAAGTTTAAATACATTAAGCAGAAATGGTGCAACTTCATAATGCTAGAATATTGCCAAACTGTTCATTATAGTTTTTACGAAATCTGATAAGATATCTAGTAGACGTTTCTTTTGACAGACAGTGTATGACAAATAAAAACGTACTTAAATGCATCTTCGTTATTATGATGAGCAGGTGGGTATATCATATAAACATATTTTGTATTTGTACAAATTTAAATTGATGAGACCACACTTCGGGGATGAAAACAGACAATCAGACACAGATAAATCTTCCTCGCTAATATAAATAACACCAATATATTTCCTAAAAGCACAACAAGTTACCCTAAGACGGTACATAAGTGATCATGAACGAAACGAGTGAAAAGATAAAATGATGTTCGAAATTCGCATAAAAAGTAGATCACATCACAAGATGTATTACTATTACAAACCATGCATACAGAATTTTTAAAAATAGTAAAAATCATAAAATATTCTCGACCTAGAAAGTCAATGCTTCAATGGTGCTAAGGTAGTTGTAAGCGCCTTCTTTAATTAACATTGACTTACGTCTATCCAAGTGCTATATATACGAGAACCTGGGAGACAGACAGGTTTTAATGGTAAGTTGTAATGTGTAAAGTTGAATTATTGTGTTTCTTTTAATATATATATATATATATATATATATATATATATATATATATATATATATATATATATATATATATATATATATATTGTACCACGTGACACAGAAATAAAACAATTTTCTTCTTCTTCGTCTTCTTGTAATGTCTTCTTCCACTTTTAGAGGTTTTGCCACCGGCGTTTTGATTACATTGAGTTAAACGAATGAACTATGATATAAGAAGTTACTGAATTAGCTTTTGTAGCCTTCATCACTTCAGATGATGAGAGAATCAAACAAACTTTCTGTTCATCACTAAAACCTGAGAAGTATGAGAATAAGCCAGAAGAGTAACAAGGCAATTAACAATGATATTACCTGTACGTAGTATGAGCCTGTGGATTAACACGAGATTTATGACACCATCGTCACGCTTGATGTATATACGAACAATAATGCCATTCTTGCTCGTGCTTTGATCTTCGCCGACACTCCACCTGAGCAGTCGCCCGGATTGAAAACGTCCAGTCTTGATCCTTAAGATTTTATTACATGTCAAAAAGCCTATTTATAACAGCAGCGTTATACATATTTTGTGTAACTTCCTCTACAATCCATTGTTGTCTAATAATCCAGGTGGATAAGTAATTGTCCTGGACAGTTTGTCTTATTGTCTAATGGAATTGTATTGCAGGTGATGATGGAAGCGAGTGATATATACATGCAATAGACATAATTTATATGTGTTTGTTCGAGCTGGAATATATGGATCTGTGACATCTACAATGATCAACTTTGATGGATGATACTCTGTTACATATGATTGCACTTCAGATGATTAAATTATTTCTTTTGTGTTCATTAAATCATCATGGTTCTTCGCAAATTCAGATTTAAGTTTTGTGAAATTAGATATTTATTAATCATTTAATTTATTCAGATTATTTAGAATTAATTATTAATTATTAAGAATATTATGTGCAACAGGGCATTATTCAAATGTTTCATTCCGTTATTTATTCAAATGAATAAAGGAAAAAGACATGCAATGTTTCCGCTATTGTCACCATCCATATTATTATCACTGTAGCTACTAACAACATATTGTCATCATCCATATTATGAATACTGTAGCTACTAACAACATAATGTCACCATTAACATTATAGTCACTGTAGCTACTAACAACATATTATCATCATCCGCATTATTATCACTTGAGCTACTAACAACATATTATCATTATCCACATCATTATCACTGTGGCTACTAACAACATAATGTCGCCATCCACATTATAATCACTGTAGCTACTAATAACATATCAGCATCATCCACCTTATGATCACAGAAGCTATTAACAACATATTATCATCGTCCAAGTTATTATCACTGTAACTACTACTAACAACATAATGTCATCATCAACATTATGATCACTGTAGCTACTAACAACATATTATCATCATCCACATTATTATCACTGTGGCTACTAACAACATAATGTCGCCATCCACATTATAATCACTGTTGCTACTAACAACATAATGCCATCATCCACATTATTATCACTGTTGCTACTAACAACATAATGCCATCATCCACATTATTATCACTGTTGCTACTAACAACATAATGCCATCATCCACATTATTATCACTATTGCTACTAACAACATATTATCATCATCCACATTATTATTACTGTAGCTACTAACAACATATTGTCATCATCCACATTATTATCACTGTAGCTACTAACAACATATTATCATCATCCACATTATTATCACTGTAGCTACTAACAACATATTATCATCATCCACATTATTATCACTGTAGCTACTAACAACATATTATCATCATCCACATTATTATTACTGTAGCTACTAACAACATATTGTCATCATCCACATTATTATCACTGTAGCTACTAACAATATATTATCATCATCCACATTATTATCACTGTAGCTACTAACAACATAATGCCATCATCCACATTAGTATCACTGTTGCTACTAACAACATAATGTCATCATCCACAATATTATCACTGTTGCTACTAACAACATAATGTCATCATCCACAATATTATCACTGTAGCTACTAACAACATAATGTCATAATCATAGCGAGCATCAGTATTAGATTCCTCTTCTATTTCTTTTAAACACCATATAAGAACAGCATCTTCAACAACTTTATCCCCATCGCCATCATCATCATTAAATGTAACAACATAACAATTTATAAAATCAAAAACAAAATATCATATTTATCAGTAACTAAACACAACATTATCAACACCGCATTAACACTATTTTTAAAATCCTCAACAACATTATTTCCATCAACAATTCCATAAACAATATTATCAACATCAACTGTTTTTTTCAACTTCTCGTTTGTCAATAACATGATGGAAGCACGACGACTACACAACGATTGACAATGCTGATATATGAGCGTTTATCGACTTAAGAAAGATTTGTATGTTGATCGTTATATAACTTGCATCGCCATTTACATTTATGTTCTTTTGTCGAGTTATTACGTTTAAACATGTTTTTAAGAAAGATTTGAAGTTGATCATTATAGAAATCGCATCGCTATTTACAATTATGTTCTTTTGTCGACTTATGACATTAAACATGTAAATAGTTGAATTGATCATTGCAAAAATTGCACATTAATTTAAATTTGTGTTATTTCTTCATGTTATCCGACTGGCATATATGGTACTATGAACGTTAAAAATCATTGTTCACTTCTTCATTGGAGGGTGTTCGAGTTTTCTAAGTTGCAAACAGTCAACAAAATACAGGCCTGAATCAAATTTGACGAAATCGTCGGAATTGACTCCCCATTCATAATTTCGTGCTCAGGACGAATTTATTTCTTAGAACCTGTTTACCCTCTGTGATTTTGATGTCAACAAAAATCAACGAATTAACTTGTCATCTGAGGTTGAAAAGCACAATTCTTCCCATGTGTGTTCTATTGTGCTGCCCTCACAAGGATGCTTGTTGTATATTTAGTGGGTGGTGGTCACACAAGCGCTTGACCTTTGTGTGAACATTATGGGCGGGTCAAACCAAAAAATCATCATCGGAACTAGATACGGATCAGTCATCTCACAGATTAACCTCTGTGAGCATGCGCAGTCAAGGACAGCGGCTTTGGTCATCAATTTGAAAACAAGGAGTTACTTAGCAATAATGATTGAGATAACCGTGGCGATGTCTGTGTTGACCGGTGACATCAAAACGAGGCGGGGTCATCAGGTACGTGTCAGGAACAGGCTGCTCTTCCAAGATCAAGTGGGGGCAACTGATTGCTATTTGGGGTCATTGTCTAGGGGTCATTACATCCCCTCATCACCCCAGGGTGGCAAGGGAAAGTCCATGATTTTATGCCTCGCCATTGAAGCGAAGGACTTTGAACAAATTATCCAGATGCATTTACAAATACCGTTGGTAGATTTGTTCATCTGATAAATTTTATTGGTTGAAATTCCGAAAGTGCTTATATCTGTTCGGCTTTTCCTCTTTGTTGATGTTTATGTCTGTGAAAACTTAGTTTGATGTTCAAACTTGCTTTGATCGTTTTGTCATTGTTCATGTTTATAGACGCAAGTTTGATTGTATATTTATCCCTGAAATTCGTCCAGATAACACTTTATACTACTAGTGGCGTCGGTGACATCTCGAAATACGGTAAGGCGGTACACTTAAGAGAAATCAGAATTGTGTTTCATGTTTGAAATAAAAATGTTATGTAATTAATTTGAAAAATGGAAATTCTATGTTGTCGGAATTTGGTTTCTAAGGTCAAAGTACGAAAAGCTTTTTAAAATAATGTTCGAGGTATGTTTCATAATGGATGTGATATTTGCTGGACATGTTATATGATATAACCTTTGGATACCTATACACTTGTTTTAGGTATTTTCAATTATAATAATGAGGTGACAACGATCTTATATATATATATAGTTCTTACATTTAATTTACAATCGGCAAATCAGTAACTTTAAATGAAATAAAATAGTATGCCTTTCATTAAGAACATGTTGATGTAAGGTCACCAAGCAATTGCCACCTCGGTTTCTTCCGTTTCTTTTCGTAGAATTCAGAAAGTTGACATCGGGAAGGTTGTCTATATGTAATGTACTGCGGAGACGAAATCCAAGTGCGATATTGACGTCTGTGCATGTATATTATAAATGTTCTGAATAACACCCTCAGCTGTGTGTTTCAAATAGACTGTGTTTATAGCATGCATATTATCACCATACATATATGGAAACAAGAGTGTGTCCCCTCTGGGACAAAACCCCGGGAGGACAAAATTCCATAGGGACAAAAGCCCTTAGGACAAAATCAATGGGGACCCTACATATACAATGGCAACACACCCCTTTATTTTAGAGAGAGGGATGTAACAAAAGCACTAACATCCAGTTTGAATACAAAAATGTTATATCAATACTAATCATTTAGTAATTGTATTATGCTAATAATATGTATGCTTATTTATTGATTAATCATAATCATAACCTACAGGGCTAATACTCAAGACCCTGATTTATCAACGACGATTCTCCTTGTATCCTACATCCGGGCCAAACATTCTTTCAAATCGCAACAATACACGATCTTCTGTACTTATAAGATTTGTCGGGTTTTGTCCCTATATGCGGAACAATTTTGTCTGGGATTCCGTCCCCATGGAGGTGTCGGTCGGTCGGTGTCTTCCCATTCCGTCTACCCAGGGACATTATATACATATAAGGTCTATATAAGGTCCCTGGTCTACCGTACTATTCTGCCTACACGTGTGTTAAACAACATGTTACGGTCCAGTGGTCATGAAGTAAGATTCATGTACTAACCTATTCCACCTCTACAGACATGGACTCTACCAAATGTTAGGGTCAAGTGTTAGGCATAGCATACCTGTATTATTATATACCTATAGTAATTATGGAAATGGTAAATAAATTGTTCTTTCGACCTCAGATCCAACTAATCATACATGAAGTTAAATCAATTGCAGATATCGATCTCTAACAAATGTTAGGGTCCAGTGTTTGGCATAATATATCTTTGTTCTTTATTTATTGTTCTCAAACCAATCTTTTATGCAGAAAACTCAATTATAGGTGTATAATTACCCATCATTTGTATATTCTAACCCGTCATGAATTTCACTGTAATGCCACCGGAAAATTCTATTTTCAGTTAAAAATATGAAAGACTTGGAAAAGAGTACAGAATAAAGAATACAAATAATTATAAAAAGGTAATAACGTCTCTAATGTTCACCACCGGTCATCTTAAACTTTGTTATTGAACGGTCTTTCATAAACTATTTCTTTCAAAATCTAAAAAGTGAAGTGGTTTAAATATTGACTTCAAGACTGAAATTGTACCTTGTCGCTAATTTTGGATATCTGATTAAAGTATGATTAATTATTTGAATATTAGATTTGTATGACCCACTGTTTGCTTGTTGGCAGAAGGGATTGGCGTTCGTGCCGAGTTGCATGATACAGTAGTTTTGCATGCAGAATGGGATGTAGGTAAATTGGGACTGTACGTGGAATGGGACTTTATGTAACAATTTTGTCCGGGTAAGGTTTTGTCCGGACACTGTATCCTCGAAATCGTTTAATATTCCAGTCTCACATTCTCTTTAAACTCGGACAATTTGAAATCTGAGCTTATGGAAACCAGAAACAAACCTTGTAAATTTCTGGACAGATGTAGTAATTGACAAATCAAAGAGCATAGTTGGGTAATGATGGTATCTCCCTAATTGTCGCCTCGCTTATTACGTGACCACATTGCCCGCTGTTTGATATACACATTGGGAGTGGAGACTTCTAACCTACGGGAAGACGTAAAGAGATTTAAATAGACTTCAATTAAGATAATATTGGCTCCATCTCCGCCCCCATCGTGTACCATCGGGTCCATCTAGTCATTCCCACTGATTCTTACACTAATTACGTCATGCCTTAATTTGCTCAAACCAGGGGGCACTCTTTCATGTACCCCCGCCTCCGATTGGTTGGTTTTGTTACGGCCATTTTACGACTCTCTGATGAATTTTACGGCAGCCAAATTAGAGTTTAAATGGTCAGTGGACAATTTGTTGAAGATTAAATCAGAGGAATCTTCTTATGTTCCCCTACGATTAGCATGTCCCTTGACCGGGGGTCATTCTTGGAGCCGGGCCAGGGTGTTTACGACCTGGAGGGGTCGTCATATCGCTCGAGGTTATGACAATGTTTTTACAAACATTTTAGTGCTTCTTTTATAGAAGTTCGACTTATCACCTCCGCTACAATACATTACAACTATAAACGGTTGAATTGTGTTCCTGATTTCAAGCTAAATATTGGTCATATAAAGTAGACGACAATCAACAATTAGCCATTGGAAGACAGTGGGGCTTGATCCATTGTACAACGCTCTCCTTTCTCACTTAGGCCAGTCATTTCCGCATTTTATGGCCACAGTCATTCTATCAGGGAGCAATTTTCCCATACACGAGTCCAAACGGATACCGCAGGAAATGATATTAATCACTGATGCCGTGACGGAAAGTTATCGCCCGAGTAATTCAGTCAAATAATTATTAATGTTTATCTACCTCTGATAATTGATAAAATATCGAAAGAGGTAGAAAATAAAATAATAATATTTTTATAACTTTCATAACAACAAAAAATAGTTTTAATTGATGTAAGTAAACTATGTGAAATGTTATGCAATCAATATTACTTTGGAAAATGATAATAGAAATAAAACATATGTATTCACCTCCATACTATTTTTATTCACAGTTTCTGTCATGTGTTGTGCCCAACACGTGTAATGTAAGTTTGTATGAAAACGTTGAATTCTTATTCAAAGTGAGAAGAAGAGGCTTAAATATTTGTTTTAAAACTTAGAGATTTTCCTTGTGTTTGACTTCGATGTAATTCAGTTTCGATGAGTTTGTAATGAGCGAGAACATAAATAAATAGATTCAGCTACATGTGTGTTGCAAATATGGTAGTTATGAAATGGAGAAAGCATTAAGCATTTGTTAGGGTTACATATTCAAACCAGTGAAATCGAAAATAGTGTAATTATTGAAATTCTATAAACATGTTGTCCCAATAAAATCGATAGTATATGCATTAACACCGTGAAGACGATTCAAACAATGACATAGTTTAGTATGGAAAGTATTCTCAACCCCAAACCACATCAAAGGACCAAATTATTTTGGCGTGAGATGTGGAATGAAGAATTTATTTTTAAACTTCTTACATATGGTTTTGTGTGAGCATTGTAACATCGTATATTATTTTGAAACCAAGTTGAAAGTGTTTTGCTAGCAAGTACATATCATACAAGAATGAATTTAAACATAAATTTAAAACAAAAATTAACCAATGAAAAATTATTCAGGCTGAGTATTGCAACAACATATCAACCAATATCAAACCAATACCAAATGAAGTAAGCATTGAAATAGCAAACTAGTTTAGTGTACTTTACAAAAAGTATGAAAAATGATTAGACAATAATATAATTCAGTAAAATCAACGTTGATATACGAAGAGGTGTCCTTATTGAGACCCAAACAAAAATGGCTGAACATTTAAAATTTATTTCATCGCAAAAGCTTAGTTTGGATTGGACGAGGAAACAAGATGATAATCTAGAAAAACACAATACCACAATTTTTATTATATATTCATATATTGTGCTATGGATTTAACATTTTCTCATGTTTGTTTTTCTACTTTAAAACATAACATAAAGCATATTTGATTTTTTTAAACAAAAAAAAACGTTATTGTTAAAGATTGTTTCTCCTATAGTTTTAAGAAAATGCGTCATTGAATGTTTGTAGATGTATACGTATATAGAGGACAGTTTCTTCGTTTATATCAATGAATATATATATTGTTTCAAATTAGAGAAAAATGGACTTTAGACACTAATAAGGATTTTATTTATGCATATTTTTCGAAAAATTATTTTAACGAATATGAGAAAGAAATTAAATTAAAATTTCATGTCTTTAAAGAAAATCGACAAAACCCGTCGTCTTACTGAAATTTCGTTTGAGGTAATATCAAGCGATAAGGACTGGTCGAATATCTTATTCTTTAAATTTATAATCTAAAACGTATTTGAGCGTTGTGAGTTCAGCTAACATCTTTTGAACAACACTGCAAACTATTTTTACAACAATGTTTTCAATTTTGTTCAATTTGGTTATTTCAAATTCTAAACAATTAAGAAGGTTATATCTATTTATCTGATTAAATTGTTTGTTAATATTTTAAAATGCATTTTCACATAAACTCAAATATGGCTTTATTTTTTAAACTGTAGAAAAAAGTTATTTTAATAAAAAAAAATTAATTATGTTTTCATAATCATAAACATAATGATAAACCTGCTTTTCAAAGCTAAATTTAAAGTTTTATGTTATGTTATATATATACATATACATTAACTGCATATACCACATAACAATTTACGTGGTCCTTAAATCATTTCGATGTGTTCTTATGCTTCACGTTTTTCGCTTGACGGTTTCTGTTTCACTACAACAGCCATCGACAAAAGCATGTCGTTAAACGTGTTCATTTTGGTATATATCTATATCTGTAATCAATGTTATCCTTTTTATGAGATGTTAAAAGAAAAATATATTAATAGCAATTTATTAGAAGACTTTCGTTGATGGTTCATAATATATCTACTTCAATCTATGTTGATTGGTGGTTATTTTTTATATTATTATAAAAATGTGTCTTATAAGTCATTTTCTCGCTTAATAATACACGACTGCATCAATTTCAGTATCGTATGAGTCTGTATGATTGTTGAGTACATCGATGAAAAGTTTATTTATTTAGCAAGTTTAATATATTTTAGCACAAAAATTACGTTCGTAGTATATCCTTCGCGATCAATCAGCTGGGACAGGACGCTGGGTGGTTATGCAAGGGGGCGGGAGGGGACGGGGTTGTCGGTACCTTTCATGTGATACAAGACCAGACTGTGGATGTTATAATGTAGATACCATCGTGAAATGATGGTACTGTAAATCTTGTTTTCCTTCTAGGCCAGTGTCACGTGTACTTGTATTTGTTTAGGTATAATATATTCATGATACAATGATCATGCATTCATTAATTCAACAGCCTCCTAGCTATTTTGTTAAATATTCTCCACTACTATCAGCTGATTTTAATGATAATTTATTCCTTGTGAAATGTTTGTTTGCATCTTAACGTTGATAATATATTTCTTATGATTTTTTAGATAATTAACTATTTCCCATAAAATGTCCTGAAACATGTTTAATCAATGTGGACTGAGTGGAAAATCCAACCAAACTGAAACAAACATAGCACAAACATAACACAAACTTACTGAACATTAAACTAAAAATATTTATCTATTTTCAAATTTCATCCAATGTACTAAAGAAGAAATTCAAACTTAATTTAATGTCACAGTTAAATACCTGAGTCGCTTCTAGAAAAATATAAATATATGATATTTAAAGCAGTTCATAGTTTACAACAGTTTCTCTAGACGTACGTTTATCACCACTATTTGGAAAATATTGTATATGTATTTTATACGTCAGTTCATTTCTTGTATTCTCTAGCTTACTGTAATGAAAACATGCATTTCATTATAAACGTGTAATCCTTTTCATATATCATTTTACAATTCCAATTCATGGCAGTATAAAACATTACATTTCATGAAAAGAAACAATCTGGAATATGTTATTGATATAATGATATTGGTATATTATTTGTATAATTAACTTCTTAGTCGCTTATTATGCTTATTATTACGCCTAGTGCTCGACTGGCAGATTTAGCAAGCTCCTTGGCAGTATAGTTTAGATCCAAGTGTTCCTGGAACCACAATCCCAAATACTTGTACGAATTTGCATAAGATATTTTTTCATTGCCAATTTGGAATGTACTTTCATATAATTGTGCCCGATTTGGTCGATAATGAACAACTTTAGTTTTCTCTATATTTATAAACATTCTCCATTTCGAGCACCACTCAGCAACCATGTCAAGCATACGTTGTAGACTCGATTCATCAGGCGCAATTAGGGCGACATCATCGGCATATAGTAATAAACTTAAATCACGGTCCCCAATTTTCACTCCACATCCAAGATTGTTAATTTCACAAGCAAGATCATTGACGAAGATTGAGAAAAGTGTGGGGGAAAGCACGCAACCCTGCCTAACTCCGGATTGTACACTGAACGGGCTCGTGAGGAGGCCATTGATATCCACTAGAAGTTTGATTGTACATTGATTTAATAGCTTCATAGAAATTACCGGTTATTCCTAGTAGTTGAAGTTTATACCACAAAGAATTTCTATCAACTTTGTCGAAGGCTTTCATAGCGTCGATGTAGCAAACAAAAGTTAATGAAAACATGCATTTCATTATAAACGTGCAATCCTTTTCATATATCATTTTACAATTCCAATTCATGGCAGTATAAAACATTTCATGAAAAGAAACAATCTGGAATATGTTATTGATATAATAATAATATTGGTATATTATTTTATAATTAATTTCTTAGTCAATGAATAGTTAACTGACTAGGTATGTCGTACGATACCATGCACTTAGTTGTGTTAAAATCCTTTCTGGTAAAATTTTGAAAGATGTTTCACTTAAGTTCTTTTGGGTTTTGTTTCTGATTATGATACTGAAAAAGAAAACTATCTTCGACATTTCCAAGTTTAAATTTCTACAATCAGTTCATAAAATATTGGATAACATGTTTTAAAGCAATGTATGTTTTTTATAATTTTTTCTAAACTGTAATCATTATCGCTAGTCATCAACATTAAACTTGTTTTAGGAAAAACGAAATACTGCATTTTCGTATTATGTTGATTGGTTATAACGTTATTATTTAATTATTAATTATTTATTTATATTCAATGCAATTATCTGTTATTCTGCGATAGCATCATTAAATTAATATATCCAATTATATAGCGTGTCGCAACGTCCTATATTATATTATAACATGACTTCTGTGTAGCGTTCAGTCTGATTGGTTGATTTGAACCTTTGTTGATGACAATGAATACCCACAAGTTGGCAATGGCGACTCACCGTGATCTGATACATCGGTTTAAAAATAAATTTTGAGGGTGTCGAAAAGCAATGAATACTGGACATTTTACAAACGCAACTTATATCTTATAAATATCATGAAACAGGTTGGTTGTATCCTTCCCGTGGAGTTGAGAAGGTTTTTCAGTAATCTGTTGACCATGGTCATCTACGTAAGGCATGTAGAGGCCGTGATGTGCAGCCTGCACGACACACAATAGATATAGATGATAGAGATGGATGCGTGTGTCTGTCACATGCTACAATCTTCTGAATCGAGGAGTAATATGCCTGCTGCAGTCCAACATCAAGAATAACATTTCCTCCCTGACATGACAATACTAAATATATTCACTATTTGAACAAAATATTATGAAATAAAGAGTCTCTGATATGTCAATGTTTGTACTGAGCCCCCCACACTAGTTTTAGTTCTAGACTTGCCTTGGTCTCCATCTAAAATAAGGATGTGGGTGACAGACAACCGAGCAACATGACAGTGTTTACAAACTTGAGTCTAGATCTCTAAATTAGCAAGTCTAGTTGGGTATGGAATATAATCAATAAAGAAATAAAGAATAAGAAAGGAAAAAATAAATAGTTGAAATTTAAAAAGTAATACTAGCAGTTCGTGAACTATATATGTTAGCTAGAAAAAAGCCCTCGTATTTTGGCGTAATACCTATTTGATGTTCTAATAGGATACAATGAGGTAATATTTAACTGTACTAGCAAGAATATCACCTCGCCAATGTTAGAATTAGTTTATAGTATGCACATATTTCATTAACATATTTAGAAGTTAATATTAATGTATGTATGTTGATGTTAATGTGTAAAATATTCCCCTGCCAGCTCGAGTTGCAATTTGTATATATAGAGTGTTTTGATGAAATATTTCCGTTCATGTACATTGGTTTAACGAAAATATACAATATACATGCATGTCTACGCCTTTGTCTATGCTTATGTTAATAATTTTGTTTGACCTGAAGAGTGTCCTACTTGTTCATATATATACAGATACAGTGATGAATGAATAACTATGACATCGTTACGCATGTTAGATATGTATATCTCATCTAAATGTGAACCATCGGCAGCACGGATCCACCACTGTACTGACGAGAGGAGAGATTCCCGCATCAGTTATTCGTTTGATATATCTAGCGACATTCCAAGCATATATTCATTAACAAATTGCATTTACGAAGAGGGAGACACGTTCACTTATATATTTCTTTTAAATTCGTCAGTTTGTATTTTTTTTGTAACGACACGGTTGTTTTAAAGGAAAATAGGTTAAAAACATAATGTTGTCCAAATTATGTAATGACATACCCTTTTAAACTTCTAGGCCAAACTTCAGGAGATTGTATTTTTTATGTTTGTTGTAGATTCCTATAAGAAATAAATAATAATTTGGCTATGTGGTATGGTGTAATGGATGCAAATAAATTGAACACCGACAGTCAATACATATGCATAGAAATTGTTCATCAAATACAACCAAAAACATGCTTTACTGAATTAGTTTATTACATTGTATCACAACAATGAAATATGTACAAATAAACAATCAACATGGAATAATCTCTGCGGTATGTACCTTCAGAATGCGTACATGGGAAGCACGTGCAGACCATGCAGAATGAGACGTGTGTGCACGAGTAAACGTTTCTCCGTAACCATGACGCCCACATACAGTTAGCATTGTCTTTGTCATTCACACCTCAGATGAGACAAGTACAGGTCAACAATAACAACAACATACATTTTCAATGTATAGCTTCATATAATCTATGCATGTCTTCTCAACAGTTAAAACTTCACCTGCACACATGCATGCGTTGGTGGAGGAGGTATCGGCACAAACTGGGTGTTTGTGAAAGCACGTGAATCCCCATTTCCTCTCTATGTGTTAATCACTGTCTCTATGACGCTGATGACGTCATGCACGTTGAGTTACGTTCTTTCCACCTCCGACTGAAACGGTCGGAAGAGTCCGTTTGGAGCTGTGGAGCTACTGCTCTTGGAGGAGACTGGGGAGGGTTTGTGGATGGTGGGGGTAGGGGGGTTGGAGAAGGGACTTGAGCACAGAGTCGGGGAGGGCGGTGTAGTAGGTGTAGAGGGAGTGGTGTGACCCATCATGGAGGCAGTCTCGAGGGGTGATCTCACTGTAGGTGGCGAGTGAACTGCGTGGGGGACAGCCATGGTGGGCGGTCTGAGGAAAGACGTTGCAAGTCCGTTGTAGTACTCTGGCCCTGGACGAAGCCCAGCAGCAGCTGCAGCCGCCATGGGATGTTGAGGTATACCCGCTTGGGGGCGCTGCATTCCTACACCTGTGTAACACCCGAATGGACTTCCGGTTGCAGCAATACCGTAAGGATAGGAGGCCGCTGCGGCTGCGATGTAAGCGTAGATGTTGGGGTCGGCAATACCGTAGGGCCAGGCCATAGCCATTCGCTGTCGCTTGTCCTTCATACGGCGGTTTTGGAACCACACCTAAAGGAGAAAACATTTCATTAGTTTAGTTTGGATTGATATTTATGTCGCAACATACATTTACATTACAAACCAAACCCATAACCATAACGTGTTTAAACATAATCGTTTAAAATATATTTGCCGTAGTTAAATTTTAAACGTCCAAAAACTATTAATTTTACAGGTGACTTTTTAAATCATTAAAAAAAAAATTAATTACCTTGATAGTGCTCTCAGGTAGATTGAGGGAGGCTGCGAGCTCGCAACGTTTGGGGCGAGACACGTAGTTCTCCTTGAGAAACTCTTTCTCCAGACGCCCGATCTGCTCCCGAGTGAAGGCGGTCCTGTAACGCCGCACGCCGTTGTCGTCCGTTACCATATCTGCAACAAAAAACATTCCGTCAGTAAACGTGTACATTTTGCACAAATCCAGTCAGTAATAATTAAATTCATCAAACAGTAAAATTTAAAACAGTAAAAATATTCATCGAAGGACGGCTCGATGACAAAGATGTGTCCATCTGTAGTCTGTTGATCGGAGTACAGTTAGTCAATAAAGCACAGAATGACAGGTGTTAGACGAGCTATGTTGTGATGGTTCCCATACAGGTAGTACACGGCATCGCTACCTATCCTCAAGACATGTTTATGAGTACTACTGGCCGATGTCGCTGAAAATGAAATGTACATGCTAATTACCTAAGTGGACCATGATGACTTTCTATGTTGACAGCTGACGTGAAATTGAGCCTGAAGAAGTGTACATACTGATATATAGCTCTATCAGATCGTGTCACTTCCTGTCAGATCCTGCTGGCCAATAAAAACAACCATATGGACGAGGCTCGAATTACGTCACCAATTAGCGCCTTGACCGTGCCGTCAAATATCACGTGACACCTGTACTGGCCACCTATTGGCTGGCGATCCCTACGGACTATTAACAAGACATATTGGTCATTGTGAGATGTTATCTGATAACTTCAAAGCGATGTTTAGTTAAGGTCGATTTAGATCTTAGAACTTTCGGCTTCTTGCGAATCAGCAAGTCATATTGGCGTGAAGTTGTTTAATTGTCTGGCCCACCGTATCGCCCTATCAGGTCTCAATAATCGCCGGGTTAATAAAAGATGCTGTGAAGTTTTACGAGGGGTTCGACTACCCATGGCGGGGACAAATCGCTCTGGTTGTTTATGATAGAGATCCACGCCACACAAGTAGAAGATACCCCTCGGTTATACAGGGTAGCTGAGAAAATAGCACGGTATCAATACACGATACCCCCACATATCCACGATAGTAACCCAGATATACACGGACATTCAATGAAAAGTACACGCATGTACTGAAGGTATAGGCTGACGTTTCCTATCGGAAATGAAAACTTAAGAAGAAATGTCTAAAGTTTGGAATTGAAATAAAGTCAACGGGAGCCTCTCTCCATTAGCTTTCTACTGCTGTTATAGTCTTGCTTTGTTTCTCTTTCTTTTTTGGGTGACGGGCTACCGTCAATAATTGTAAACCAGATATGCACTTCGTGTATGGGCGAGTATCCCCCAAATGATACACCTATCCACTTAGCAATTTTAAAGGCTCGCCCCTGATCGAGCAACATTTTTCTGTCCCTGCGGTAGGTTGAGACGCAATCGATATTACGTATCTACATGGATAAGTATAACAGTCTATGGCTTCTCATTCACGCACTTTCCTATACACAGAAGCAGTCTCTCAAAGATGAATCAACCCTATGGTTTCATCCACTTCTGATGACCGTTTAGAAAGCCGCTTACAGAGACTATTGTTATCATAGTACGGAAATATCGTGGTATTTGTAATTATCATGCAGTAAGTAATCAGAAGTCGGCATCATTGCACATTATACCTGATGATGCTAATGCATAAACCTTTAGCCTGCATGTCTGCGTGTGATTTTACTGTCAACGCCTAGTGTGGCGTAGTGTAACATTGCATTTCAATATATATTTTTTAAAACCAAGCGTTATAAGAAACAAGTTTTAGTGGCTAGTATATGCAAACGTGTTGTCATGGTCTATCTTTTTACTTTAAAAACCTGCACATGTAGTAGTCTTTATGTTTAGTTTTAAATGCATCTGTAAATATCAAAATTCATTTATATTTCAGTTTGGTGATATAACGAGTGTTGTTTAACAGACTTTCGACGACTATATTGAAATGAATAGAGATCATCTTTATTTCTTCCAAAGTTTAATAGAATAAATAAGTACACATAGTATACTTTTTGAATCTAATAAAAGCACATAATTATGGTTTTGAATATTATTTTAAAACCTAATTGATAATTTAACAGCAATCTGGGTGCAGAACATGATTACACTGAATCACATGACCACACGGCACGTGTCTCGCATGCTAATCCAATATTACACTTCCGACGAGCTTTACAAGTGGATTACTCGAATTAAGTCACCACAGACGGATTAATCCGCTCGTGCTTGCTCAGATAATCCTAATCCGTGACGTCATGTTAGCTTTTCGCGACAAGTTGAAGGGTGTTGAAAGGAGTCCAGGATTGGGCAATGGTGTCTTGACGGCACACGGTAGCCATCCCTATTGTTTTACCTGCCCGGCAATTAGTCTCCCCCTCTATCCTTTGATCCCCCCGTTTATGACTCGTTGTCTAACATCAGCAATCTATCCTGTCTATGAGCGAGGGTCGTGGGAAATCAACACCCCTGGACAGTTGTCTTTTCCCAATTGTAATTACCTTTGAAATTAATTAGATTTATCCAAGGCAATCACAGATGACAATGGTTTATAAAGGAATCCAAATGGACAGATGGTTAACTAATCTGCTCCCTCAGACCGTCAACCCGAGTAATCTGTATTTATCATATATAGTCTTAGCTTCAGTAATTAAATATTACTGGGACTTATTAGGCATAACGTATTATACTTATATATAAACACAGACTTCTATATACATCAGATCTGGGGGATTCTGTTTTATCCTTACCAATTCTGACATTTATTTTGATATAGCCAACAGAACAGTTATTTGGTTAAAGCTTGGTAGACATGTTGAACTATGACATTATTGGTTTGTGTGAAACGTTTTTACGTGATGATGAACAGATTATTGTTGATGGTTACAGGTGGATATCGCATAATCGATCGAATATAGATAAACATGCAAAAAGGGGTTCGGGGGGTGTTGGCTTTTTAGTTAAGGAAAATATTTTTAATATGTATGATTGTTCTGTACTTAATAATGAATGTGAAGGGATTCTGTGGATAAAGCTGACTGATAAGTGTGCGACCTACATCTACTGTATGTGTTACCTGCCCCCTGCAGGTTCGTCTCGGCGTGGAATTGACCCCTCAGCGTTCTTCTCCACTCTACGTCAGCAAGTCTATACTTATCAAAACGATGGTGTGATCTGTATTTTTGGGGACTTCAATGCTCGGAGTGATGACAGTGATTATATCGAAGGAGTAGACAAGATCCCAGCACGCTCTGTTATAGACCATACATGCAACGCACACGGACAGGAAATGATAGACTTTCTTATAGATTGTAACATGTGCATGCTAAACGGTCGCATTGGCAATAATGACTTTACGTATTTGTCATCACGTGGTAAGTCTGTAATTGACTATGTGTTTGTGCCCCATGAGCAGTTGCCGCTATACACTGATTTCATGGTAGCCTGTATGAGTGACGTTATAAGTGAAGGACAATTAGCAGTACCTAATAAGATACCTGATCATTCCATATTAGAATGGGTTGCTGATGTATCTGGATTCGCTGACACTGTGAATGACAGTGATAGACAGCACGCAGGGGGTGAGCATTTACGGCGCTTCAATGTGAAGGATATCCCAGGTGACTTCTTACATGACTACTCTGAGGACGTTGTGTCTGCAATAAAACGCATTGAACACAAGCTCTCCACACAACATGATATCAACTCAGCTTATGACGACTTTGTTGCTCTTGTTACTGACAGTCTTGATGATGTATGTCCTAAGAGATCGGAAGTATATACTCACAAACGAAATAAACGCACCGGCAAACCTTACTGGAGCACAGAACTGCAACTTCACTGGGATAAAGCGTGTCGACTGGAACGCCAGTGGCGTCGAGCAACCAAGCGTGGACAGAAACGAGTTTTGCATGGTCAGTTTTATTCTCAACGGAAATACTTTGATAGACTTCATAGAAAGGCGAAGCGGTCTTTTCAAATTAACGAGCAGAGGACGATGTTGGAACAATTACAAAGCTGTAATGCGTCTGTGTTTTGGAAGTCTTTCGGCAAGATAGGTATTGGAAATGACCGGAAAACCCGTATCCCCATGGAAGTTGTTGCCAATAATGGTACAGTTATTTCCGACCCTGAGCTCGTCATGACGAAATGGAAAGAGGATTACGAACGTCTCTACAGTGAAAATACAAGCACGATGGTATTTGATGAAACTCACCTACAATCAGTGAAAGAATCCCTGAAAGAATATGACGACACAACAGCATCGAATGACGTCACAGCTATGAATG
Source organism: Gibbula magus (assembly GCA_936450465.1). Taxonomy (NCBI): domain Eukaryota; kingdom Metazoa; phylum Mollusca; class Gastropoda; order Trochida; family Trochidae; genus Gibbula; species Gibbula magus. The sequence goes on along the minus strand of OW388297.1, from coordinate 70,467,784 downwards.
AGGGGATAACCCGAGAGGAAGTTAAAACCGCCATTATACGAGCTAAACTACGAAAAGCTGCAGGTATCGACTCGATCCCGTCTGAGGCAATCAAGAATGACGTCTGTATTGACATTCTCCATGTTCTTATTAACAATTGTTTCCAGAGTGGTTATGTCCCTGAGACATGGAAACAAGGCATCATCAATCCTATAGTAAAACCTAGCACGACTGACGTTCGTCAACCATTAACTTATAGAGGCATCTGCTTGATATCCGTTGCCTGCAAAATATATTGTGACATTCTGAATAACAGACTGACAAGGTTTATAGAGGAAAATAATTTGTTAGTCGAAGAGCAAAATGGCTTCAGAAAACACCGCAGCTGTATGGACCACATCTATAGCCTTTACGAGATAATCAACAACAGAAAAACTGCCGACCAATCGACGTTCACCTGCTTCATCGACATGAGAAAAGCATTTGACAACGTGAACAGAGACTGTTTATGGTATAAATTGAAGTTGTCGGGTGTACAAGGTAACATGTTGAAGGCTGTCCAATCTCTGTATGAAGGTGTGAGTTGTGCTATCCGTGTGAATAATGTCCTAACTCCATGGTTCAAGGTTCCAAATGGTGTCAAACAAGGCTGTCTGCTGTCACCTACCTTATTCGCAATATATATTGATGATTTGGCTAGGAATGTACGAAATATGAACTGTGGCGTCGATGTGAATGGAGACAACATAAGTATTCTGCTTTACGCAGATGACATTGTTTTACTTGCACCAACTGAGAAGAATTTACAGTCTATGCTAGATGAAGTTAATGAGTGGTGTCGCAAATGGAGACTGGAATTAAATGGTCAAAAGTCTCAAATCGTTCATTTTAGGCCACGATCACGTGACTGCTCCCAATTCAAGTTCGCATGTGGCGATATTCCATTGCATTATTCGGAATCCTATAAATATCTCGGCCTGTGGTTTGATGAATATCTTGACTTTAAAACAGCCGTGAATCAATTAGCAAAATCAGCAAGTAGAGCTCTAAGTGCCCTTTGTACCAAGTTCTGTGATGCAGGTGGAATGGCCTATGATGTTTTTACAGCCCTATATAACTCACTAGTACAGCCAGTTCTTACATATGGAGCAGCGATCTGGGGGCTTTATGAGTACAAAGTTATCAATACAGTTCAAAATCGAGCCTGTCGCTTTTTTCTAGGAGCTGATAGAAAATCGTCTAATATCGCAACCAGGGGTGATATGGGGTGGACATCATGCGTAACCAAGCAACGCCTCGAAATATACAGAATGTGGATGCGAGTGCGCAATATGCCAGACTCTAGACTCCCTCACAAATTGCACAAGTGGTCACTTAACCGGAAGAGAACCTGGGAAAACAGAGTGAGAAAACTGAGCGCATCGTTAGGTCTAGAGCAATATCTGCTATCAGACAAATCTTCTTTACCAGCAATACATCAGAAATTGAAAATGTTAGATGAACAGAACTGGTTCACTGAATTGTGGAACGATAAAGGAAATTTAACAAACGGAAACAAATTGAGGACTTATCGCTTGTTTAAGAAGGACTTAATCCCCGAACCCTATGTTATCAACACGTTTACAAGACACCACCGCAAGTCCTTCATACGACTAAGAGCATGTAGTCTGCCGCTACATATAGAGACTGGTAGGTATTCTAAGCCGCCCACTCCATTACATGACAGAGTCTGCCCTCTCTGTCCCCTAGATATCGAGGATGAAAAACATTTCATAATCACCTGTCCGCTCTACTCGGATATAATGTACGACATTTTTATAGCTGCCGAGAAGATTGATAATGCTTTTACTCAGAAAAATTCAAAAGAAAAATACGTTTTCCTAATGCAGAACTCCATGTGTCAACTTCTTCTTGCTTCAAAGGTGCATCTTATGGTGAAAAGAAAAATTTCACTTTTATAGTTGTAATATTTTAATATAAATATTTTATCATGTCTTTTTATTTATATGTAAAATATTCTGTAATTTTATATTATACAGCATAGTATGTCTTAATATATGATTGTATGTATGTGTGTATGTATGAATGGGTTTTTATTTATTTTATTTATTTATTTTTTATTGATGAACTTCATATGTGTGTGTGTGCGTGTGCGTGTGCGTGCGCGCGCGTGAGTAACTGATACCGTTTGGTGTGTGATAGGTAAATTTGGCTCTATGTCTGTTTGTGTGCGTGTGCTTGAATAATACGTAATTCATTTCGGTAATGTATATAATTATCTGTTTTAGATTATCCCTCCATTTTATGCTACTAATGTGATATAGAATGATTATAGTGTCTCATAGGCCATATGGCCGGGTGCTTTTTAATATTTTATGTATATTTGTATTTGTATTGCATTATATTGTAAAAGTACGTGACACTTTAATAAACATTTTCTCTCTCTCTCTCTCATGTTGTCTCCTATAATTCTGTTTTGAATGTTGCTGTACATTATTTGTTTGTAACGTATTAAATGTCGAAATGTAAATGTATTTTAGTTATATACAAAAGTGATGCTGAGAGACTAGTGTCTATCTATCTGTCTATCTATCTGTCCGACTGTCTGTCTGTCTGTAACATCGGACTACAGCATCAAGTCGTCTAACAGAAGAGCATACATATACTTTATAGTGGCTCACCTCAACAATGATTTATATATACTTATGAAGAAACACAAACATATACGTAAATATACATTTATAAAATGTATATGTGTGTCAAAAAACAAAAAAAGTTTCAAAAAATTAAGTTTTCAATGGAAATTCACTTTGTTTGCCATTTAAAGCTTATATCATTCAATAGTTTAGGTGTTGTATGGATAACCTATGTTTGATAAATTAATCATTCATAATATTGTGTGCTTATTTTAAAATCATCAAGAAGAGTCTGTTCCATACATAATTAAAAAATGAAAGTTACTAAATAACGATAAACGTATTTACATGATAACTATGGTTAATATTTCATTAAAATGCAGCATAACCAATAGAAAAATTTCACTACCTGCATGTATGAAATATTGATAAATACACTTTTTAATGAAATGGTTTGTTAAATGGGTCACTTTTCCCTTATCTGTTATTATTTGTTCAATTAGTGCAAGTATTTATATGACTTTAAATAAGAATTTGATTTCAACTTAACCTCAATGTAACAGTGTTGTGAGAAAACGTGTTATAGTGCGAGTTAGGGGAAGCAGAAATATGATTTAGACGATAGGGATTTTTTTTAAATATGACCTTTTCTTGAATACTTCGATCTTTATATATATATATATATATATATATATATATATATATATATATATATATATATATATATATATATATATATATATATACTACATTATTAATAAAAAGAGATCTTTTATGTGCATTTAAAAAATTAGCGCTATTGTTGTCTCACCTGTAGCATATTTCATGTTCTGTATTGATGTGTGTAACCGCCGATAAGTAAAGTAAACCTATAAGATTAATTAAGAAATGAAAATGTTATATTTATATCTCACCTGGTCCCAATAATGTTACTCAATATCAAGTTATGGAACTGTTACCGCCCTTTATGTTTAACTTATCATTGCACTCGTCTATCCTATCTACAAACATATTAATAAACTATATAATTTTATTTACAATTTATTTACAATGGTATAACACTTATGTTTAACTGATGAAATGAAATCTTCAATAGTGGCTGACTACAAGTTTCTCTGATCTTTTAATATTGAAAAAGAAGTTCATACATATTTACACATTCCAATGCAGTTCCGTCTTTATAATTAGCTTTCATGAAAACTTTAGTTTTGGAATTTATGCTTATTCTTTTATCTGAGGAAGGAGTTTTAAGCGTCTTTTGTATGCAAAAAAAAATGTTGTCATAGTTATAATATTCCCTTTCTCTTCTGTCATGTTTGTAAGATGTCATTCTCCTTCTCGTTTGCTTCAAAATGAAACTAAGCATTCATGTTTTATGGTGGAATATATTAAAATAATCGTAAAACACAATAATATGAAGAGGAAGAACGAAAACAAAGTACTTTTGTTTCGTTATTCCTTCAAGTTTTTACGTTATGGTTTAACTCATTATAGAAATGGAAGGTATATTCTGTTGCTCTGGGTTGTCATAAACAGCAGCTTCAAGATCTCGTCAATTTGTTTAACATCTGACTTTATAATTTAAATTTGGGAAACTTTCAAAATATAATATATTCATAACAGTGACTAGAAAACATAACTTCTTTATTTACTTGCAAAGCTTATTCAAACATAAAGAAAACATTTCAATTTATGTCTAATTTCACTTTCGGGAATAATAAAGTGGTAGACAGACAGACAGATAGTTTATTTTGGTCTCACCACATATAAACTGTAAATAACTGTGATAGTACCATGCAAAAACACCACAATGACATTTCAACATGTTCAATGCCAGGTCAAACTTGGAAGCGTGTATTTGGATTATTTAACAGTTAATTCAACTTTGATTTGGCCGGTCAAAAACGTAATGATACAAGATGTGAAACTCTTTGTATTGTATTAATCGTAACCGTTTTCCCTGTATAATCCAAAGAAATACGTCTAATAATTCAAATTTAAACCTAATACCATGATCAGTGATTAAGCTTATTTTATTCATGAATTAAATCGAATAAGACGTTATACAAATTGAGGGAAGCAAAGTTTTGGCTTTCCTGCCCGGCGGGACATTTCTCACTAAAAAGCGGTGGACAATGGTGAATCTGGACGGAGCAGGTAGCCAGTGGCAATTGGATTAAACTGACCAATAAATCACGTGCTCGAGGATACTGCACGTGCAATGACTACTTGATTGGGTCAATAAAACTGTACATGAGGAGATGGGGGCTTAGGTGAAACAAAGAATGTTCTTGTCTACCTTAGGAAATTAATTATTTTATTGGATCACAATATCGTATCACAATATTTACTGTTATTAGGTAACCGAGATAAAGAGAACAAGTACCCGCTTGTCTCCGTCATAGAAAAACCATTGTCTTGTCTGTTTCTATAGGGAAATCACTGTCTTATATGTTCTATTGTTAGATAATGATTGGTGTTATTGTTTGCCATCAATCAATTTCCAAATTTGTTGACTGGTTTATATGTTGAAATTTTAATTTACTAATTAGTCATCAGTTCTTGTGTCTCCTTGTTATCTATCTTTAAGTTATGTTATTCTGATAGTTATGTAAAATTTGCATTATTTAACAAATATATATCTTAATAGTATACATGTCAATTACTATATGTGTATATATATACATATATATACCTTATACGTTTTAACAATATTGATATTATCACATTCTTTGAATTCATCTAAAACATGTATTCAATGTCAACATGATAACGCATATTTGAATTTGACAATTTCACTTTTACTGAAGGTCTTAAGGTTTTTAAAATGAATAAATTAATTTTGTATGTGCAACTTATTCTATCCTATATTAATGATGCTGATGTTATAGACTGAACTGAAATATAGAAGCTTTCTGTGAAAATGTTTATACGCGATATTTACTGTTAGAGTTTGTCAAACACAAGAATATTTATGTAATCTTATGGGGCATCGTTTCATAATAAAGTCATCATCATTACAATTCATAAAAAAATAAGTGTTTCTAGTACTGAAGCTTCAAGGCGTGTTTATATATACAAAAAGTGTGTAGTCTTTCATTTAAAGAACATATATCTCTTTAATGTCAACGAATTGTCGTTATGTTCTATGTTTTCGTCAAGTTTCCCCCAATAACGTGTGAATCTAACGCATTAATGAATACACGAACCATTACGTAGCAACAAGAGATCGACAGAATGTAAGCGATAGTACGGCTTTCAAATGATTAGTTTTAAAGTTATACTTATAACGGCAGTAGAAATTGAAGTTTAAGAATGGAATAGACAATTCGACTTGTGAAAAGCATTCATAGGAGTAATGTCGATATAATATCACGGTGTATTATTTTCGAACGAAACATGTGAATGGTTGTATTGCCTAAATGTTATTCCGTCATCGCCAACTGGAATAGTTAACAGTTTAACTGTTGTACTTGAGATAAACAAAACTGTTATTTATCGAGGTGGGAACTGAAAAATATCTACTAAGTGGCAACGACATGGGCAGATTGTGATTAACGAGTTTTCCGGATAGATTGAACATTTTACCTTTTCTCAATGGACTCTTCATCAGATGTTCGTCTTCGCTTGATGACGTCATCTTGATGTCGTCTTCGTGTCGTCGTTCTTCGTCCGATGTCAAGGTCGATGTTGTGTCTACGCTTGTGCCGCTGTCATTCAAGCTGCTGTCAGCACTCTTAGGCATGTCCATTTCAGGCACGTATTTCTCGTGCAATTCACGTGCAGACTCGAACCGGTCGTCTGGTCGTTCCACATCGATGTAGTTTGGGTCAGCCATGGTGTGCATCGCGGGTATGAGAACGGTTCTCTTCGGATATATATAGGTAAGTCACAAGATTTGTCCTTTTCAAAGAAGTAACACGTATTAAGTTCCAATAATTGGCAGTGGTTGATGTTTAGTAGCAGTATAAATCAACTTCCGTCCGGTTTGGAGTAACCAGCGTGTATCACTGAATCTGGCCCGACTTTCATACGAGATCTGCCACCCAAGTCAAGTCAAGCCTCCTGATTTTCACACGATACTCCTAAACCTGTCGATTTTTTCGCTCGAGTTACAGTAAATAGTTGCCTGCGAAATGACGATCTGAGATGATGTACAAATGCCAGGCAAGATCCGAATCACAATGATTTCCAAGCCCAACACGCTCCGGCTAAAAGGTCGCTGGGGACACAAGATTTGATTGACAGTGAATATGGGCGGGGCTTAAGACTATTCAAGCAGCGTCAAGAGAGTTAGCCACGTTGATTGGATGGGCGGGGATGATTGCAGCCAGTTAGCGTGCAGACAAGCTAGATCAATCATCCCACCTGGGTCAACAGGCGTAATGAGGACTGACGAATGTTGCGCAGCTTGTTGTCGGATAATTCCAAGGACACAGTCGACATGATTATTCAAAATACATTTTCTAGAATAAGGTCTTTTTAAATTTTTAAAAATTGGATCAAATGGTATTAGTCAACAACTGAAAGGATTTTAAAAAGACGACAGACCTACATTCTATAATATCGTCTGGCAACTGCTTTAAAATAAATAGTCTGCAATGAACATTTTCTTCATTTCAACCATTATAATATTTCTCTTTTTTTCAAAAGGATGTCCCCAATTTTGGAGATATGAAATCCGAGACATGTACTTTTTATTTGTAAAGCAAACTGTCCCAAAATGCGCTCCGATAAGTTTTACAGAAGAAAAAACAAAATTTTTATGTTCATGATATAAGATAGATAGACATAAATTATTTGTTTGCCTTTATAGGTAGAATATACATTAAATTAACAAAACAGGATATCAGTTAAAGGCTTCTACAACATCTCTTGGATGTTTCTATATCAGTTAATTAACTACAATGTTTTATTCGGCATTACGATGAACATACTTCTTTTGAGTTTAGTTTTTTAAACAGTTCTCATTTTTTAAAAGGGTAGAGGTGTAATGAAATAATTTTGAAATACTATGCTATGAATGTGCTATGAACTTATTTTATTGACTCAAAGGCCATAGACTGAGTCCTTTTTTATATTTAATGTATATCTTTTGTATATGTATGTCTGTTGTTGTTAAAGTACATGACACTTTGATTAACATTACCTTATTATATGTGATTTTAATATTGCAGTCAGTCTGAGCAGCTTATGAAAACAAGGAACATAAAAAAAGAAATAACATATCAAGTGTAGACAGAATTAACGATATCTTATCAAAACACAACATATTTATTCCTTTGGGATTTGGGGGTTATTTCAAGGAATGATGCAGGGGTCACTTTGATATGACCGCGAAGACAGACGACGGTTTCCCCGAGACAAATTCTTCAGCAGACGAGAAATGATCGGGCAGACGACATGAATTCAGCCCACAGCACTCAGATTTCAGCGAGTTGTGATAGTTGGAGATTGGGGCTATCAATTGTTGAACAATGGAATTACTTGTATTACAATATGTCATTGACAAGTTTACGTAGAAATCAGCTGGACCCTTGGTAATCCAATGAAATTAGGCCCCGATTCGTTGTCCGGGACTATTGTCTCAGCACGGCGCCCCTCGCCATTAAAATAACACAGCCCTGATCACCGATGAAGCGAGGGCAAATCTGGTTAAGCGGGACAACATTGTAAACACGTAAATGACAATCAAAGGCGAGCATGTATTTGTTAATTCGATAGATGTTCGCCGATTGTGTGAACTCCCATGTTTATGATATAGGGACAAACACATAGGGATGGTTGTGAGCGAATTAGAGGTATTATGATAATAGAGAGACAATGATACGGCGACCTGGGGAAAAGGACTGAGGATATTACAGGATCATAATTACACCCAAAATTATTTCAGGTCTTTTGTTAATTTGTGTAACATCCCTGGTAATTGGGCTAATGTACAAATAATTTTACAACGTTTCTCGTCTTCTAGACTTCAAAGGCATTAGCAAATGTGGTCTACGATATTTCGTGTTACGACTGAAATATACCCGAGGGTATGTGTATATAATGAAAGTATAATGTGTCTGATTTATATTGGCTACATGTGCGTGACATCGCAATAAACCGATTTATCTAAATTATACACTGACAGTACGATATCCCCATCATTTACAACATCACTGAATTTATTTGCAAATCTTTATCATGTTGACAGTGGCCTTTTGTTTTTTACTGACAATATAGAATTATACCCTACGTGTTGATGTCCACATCGATGAGGTTTTATAAATAGATCAGTGATCTTTTAAACATATATAGGAAACTCAGTTTCTTTTCAGATAAACTAATGTGGACGTTTTCCGGTTTTGTCGTTTTTTATATTATTCATCGTCTCAAAGGAACAATATGCCTATACCACCATAAAACTTTTGGGGAGACAAAATCAAAGTGAATGCTTCTGTTCGTACAGCGATGCTATGAATCATTGATCATCAGAATAATATTTAAAATATATGGACTTTAAAGGGGCAGTATCACGTTTATTGCAAATTTTATTTTTTCAAATTTCCCATTTATAACTATATTTTATATCATTCATATTTACTCTAGAGGGTAAAACATCTTATTACACAAACCAATTATCCGTCGAATAACGGTGTTTTGTATAAAGCAAAAATTGCATGGCGGCCATTTTATTGTGAACACATTTTATTATTGCGAATGACAAAACTGATTCCCATGACTATAAGGAACCATGTACATTCATTTTAAACTTGATTTTCCGAAGACAGAAGGGTGTTTTACTATTGGTAACATTATTTCTCAAATACATTTCATCAACTTATTTCAGCGACAAAACGTGCTACTGCCCCTTTAAAGGTACCGTATACGTCATTTCTAGTGTATTATGTGGAATATATAGCCTATGAAACGCTGTATGTTTTCTAATTTTCTAATATCTGCATTATGTTTCAAACTGATATAATTAACATATATGTGTAAATAGATATGTTACAAATTGTAAAATTGGTATAAATACAACGATACGATGTAATACGCAAAAGACGTTGGTTACGCGATAGAACCGCTTCTTTAATTCAACACGATAGAATCATTACCAGCTATTATACTCACCCCCTTTTGCGCATGCGCGAGAATCCCCTTTAACGAGCCATAGCTATTGTAGATGATTACTGTAGAGACACATCTTTATGTCCATATAACTAAAGAATCCGTTAGCGTAACTAAAATTCAAGGTCTGGGTTATGAAGACCAAACTATGCTCTTTCGGTAGATATTTTTCGTTTTAATATGGCGTAAAATGTGATTGTTCCCGAGCTGATTTTCCAATGGCATATTCATTTATATTTCGGCCCTTATAAACATGTATATATTGATAAAAACTTGTGGAACGGACTGTTTTTCGCGAGCCAAATCATATATTTCTAATAAAGTGTTTGCAAATTCAAGGTCTGCGTTACACAGATGATAAAGTGTCCTTTAAGGATATGTAATTTAAACCGATTTAAAACTTATACCCATTGTTCCTGGAACATTTGAAAATAGGGAAAATCTGAATTATTCGTTGTCATGCTTCGCTGATCCTGACTATGTGTCTTAATGTCGGTAACCCGTCACAGTGGGCGGTCTTTAATTATGTTTGTCTTGTAATGTAATCTTGAAATGGTCGACTTTGTTTGAGAATGTCTTTCTAGATAAAGTTCGAAAAGTAGTTTCAGCACTGCTTGGATTATTCTTTATAAGCGTAAGCATATTTGACACAAGTTCCTCCTTCAGTGTGTTTTATGCCCATAGAGATATAGCTATACGTTTTCGATATTAATAAATAAATACGTTTATAAGTAATGCAGATCATTCATAGTTAGTTTGAGCTGATATTGAAATACAAATTACAGAAAATTGAAATTTTGAAGTTTCACAGAAATAGAATTTACACGTCCGTGTAAGCCCTTTGCAGGTACAGATACTGGAGATCAATATACATTGTCATATACTCATTAACTGTAACCTCGAGCTCTAGTTTAGTTTCTATTATCTGGAAACTGAACTCAATAGTTTAATAAGAGACCTGGTAATGTATAATGTAACATAAAGTTTAATCTTTCTCCAATTAGGGCAATGCTTAATCACACACTTATTTAAGCAGATGGGAATTCCATGTTTGTTTTTTTTTTGTTTTTAAAATATTATCACTTGTTTGTTCCACATTTGATATGCAACGTTTACATAAACGTTTAACCATAACAGAATGGTTTAAAGTAGAACAAGCTTTACATTTTATATTATTGAATTATATCTTGAAATAATAAATGATTATATATCCACGTATTAGATAGAAATGAGTAGAGATACCCATTATATAATTGTCGTTAGTCGATTAATGTCGAAAGAAGTCATATGAATATCAATAAATATTTAATATTAAGGTAAGTGCATGTATACTTTATTCTGTGTTTACATGGACATGGACATGTGTTCAGTTTGTCTAGACTTGCTGAAAAATCACCTAAACTGTTTTAAAGACGTTTTACAGTCATGGAAAAGCACTATACTGCCTTTATTACTTAGATTCAGTTTATGCCCACACATGTGGTCACCACGTGTCTAGCTATCAATAGAAGAAAGAACATGACTTCGAAGCAGCATGCATGGAACGACCATGATTGGTTGCGTGTCCTCATCGATATTGTTAAACTTTTCTCATACTAGTGAAGAATAATCGTGTATATCAAAAGTAAGGGTTTCAACTTAATTAATTGTATATAAACATTTCAGGGTTTAAAAAATAATTAAAAAGTAGCATTTATGAATAAATAACTGTATTCAATAGATGATCGTGTAACTACATTTCATAAACAGTTTTGTATTTTGTACACACGTGTATTTTAATAAGTTACATCGAAGAAGAGCATTACGTATAAGGGTATCAATACGTCAATGTCAATGTGGCAGTAGTTTACATACTCAAGATGTGTTTCAAACCACACAATTTTGACTGTTAGTTTCATAGTTTTAAATATGTGGATTATATTGTTCTTTTTAAAAAGAAGAGTCCCTCAAATCTAGTAATGCCCCATTGCTATTTATAACACAATATATAGCTTTTTAATACAGCAAATCGTAAAGAAATACAATCCCAAGAATGATAGTATGGTAATAATTAAATTCCATAGACTAAATTTAGTGTACTTCAAACCATTGTTAAATTGTTATCACACCTAAAGGGGCCTTGATTAGAACTGAGGAAGCTAGACTTGATATACTTTTCTAGACTGGGCTAGTCGTCAGTTGAATATTTTCAGCTAAGTTCTATAGGACAGACTACTGACCACCGAGAACAAGTAGCTCAGTTTAACTGATTCGCAATACCCATATGTGTTTACTTAGCCTCAGTGACGCAACAAGGTCCAACCCCCTGCAGTGGCTGTGCAGTGAGTTGGAGCACAGCTCAAGCGTAACGCTGGCCAGCTCCACTTTGACTTAATGAGCCAAGGGCAGATAATTTCAGAAACTGCCTCTAATAGCTGGTAATGAATCATAATCCTGTTTTGGTATTGGTTTCAGGGTATAGCTACTTGCAGTCACCTTTAATATTATTGACAACAAGTTATACAACACATCACCATATACTAATGTGGTGGACAGAGAGGGTATACGATCGCCTCCTTGTTACAACATACAAATATACAATGGTCACAAAGCGTATATACATGCTCGGATACAGACAGACAGATAGATATAGTTTATTAAAGTGTTACATGTATGTACACATATAAAAAATGTAAATATATACAGTGTAGTGACATAATACATACATCCAGCCTCTGTAGGCTTACGAGACCCTGTTACATAAAATACTTATAAAATAGGAACAAAAAAGTATAAATAAACGGTAGCAAAATTTACAAAAAACATTTATGAAGCAGAGGTAAAAGAGCAAAATAATAAAATGTAACCATTAGGAAAATACTTCCCTCCTTTTAAACATTTCATTCACAGTAACTGTAACATTAAATGCATGTATATGCACACGTACTTCATGCAAAGAATGCGACAACAAGATATCTGTGAAATAGAACTGATTTGGCAAATAACTAGAATATTTAATCTTGTCCACAAATATGAAACGCAAATCAGTTGCAAGAGGACATGATTCCTGGAATCTGGTGACTACCATTACAGGTGAAAGTTTGTTCTCTGTTGTCCTCACACAGGGTTTACCTCATTGCATTGAGACGAGAGTGATATGAACTTCAATGCACTCTTTTTACAGTTCAGATCACATATTTCACTACATCATCTACGACAAATGCATGTATCGATATGCAGAGATATGTATAAAAGTACATGTATTTGCAGCAAAATCATTCTGTAATGTCAACATTAAATAACGCTCATATTAAACAGCTGTTAACTGGGTACTGATTAAGTATTTTCTTGCTTTAACATATTTGTCATGTAAATAGAGGTATTTACTTTTCAATATTGTTCTAAATATGTTTTATGTTCGTATCATAATCTATTGCTTACAACAGTTATAGGTTTGATTTCAAATCACTGGATATATTAATTGATAAATAAAGTTTTTATAATAATTATCTAAAATATGTTTTCCAGTATAATGACATGTTTATGTACTTTTCAAATGCCATCAGACAGTCGATAATGTGATTTGTATGTTAGCTAAATTGTTTATCTTCTACAGTAAATTAATGTGATGGTTAACGTGATAAAGTTTCTCATCTATATAATTTTCGCTTATTGAACACGATGACTTGTGATGCTAGATCAGCGAGTGGTGTTCTGTTTTGGAATACAAGTCTTTATTGAAATATAAGTAAATGTGATAAAACGATGTATATTTCGTCCTTAATACTAATGCTATCATTGTGTTATAGGAGATTAATGACTTTTCGAATTTCTCATTTCTATATTTTTTACAAGAAAACGGATTCCAATAATTGTTTTTCCCATCAACATCTCCTTAAGGATGAAATGGCTATGTAAACAATAACAAAATAATTTGTTTGTTGCAGAACTCTAGCATATATAACGACAAAACATGTTATAAATAAATCGAAGATGCTTGTTCAAAGGATGTAAAATGAATCAACTATAACTGGATAATTTAACGTTTTATAACTACGATGAAAAGCTAGACACCTAGCTAGATGCCGTATTTGATGTTTAACCGGTTATGAAAATGGCTTGGAAAATGTTGATGTTGACACGCTTCCATTTATAAATGTGGACGGCTGTGGTAAAACATGTGTTTAAAACACCAACAAAGTATTTTAATAAACATATATTTGATCAATAGTTCAACAAAATGTAGTATTTCACGAAAAATGGGATTCTATGTTTCGTGATGTCACGGTATGTGCTGAACATATATCCTGGGTTACCAAGAGTTTTATATATGCTTCGTTATATTATATACAGCGGAGAGTGATGGAGCATTTATAAAACCCTGGGTAACCGAGGATGGTGCTACACGTATCCTGGGTTACTAAGAGTTTTATATATGCTTCGTTATATATTATATACAGCGGAGAGTGACGGAGCATTTATAAAACCCTGGGTAACCGAGGATGGTGCTACACGTATCCTGGGTTACCAAGAGTTTTATATATGCTTCGTTATATATTATATACAGCGGAGAGTGACGGAGCATTTATAAAACCCTGGGTAACCGAGGATGGTGCTACACGTATCCTGGGTTACCAAGAGTTTTATATATGCTTCGTTATATATTATATACAGCGGAGAGTGACGGAGCATTTATAAAACCCTGGGTAACCGAGGATGGTGCTACAAGTATCCTTGGTTAACTTACAAAACGCGAACTACTGCAAAACGGTCGTGGGACAAAATCCCCAATGGACAAAATCTCCTGAGACAAAATCTCCAATTGGGTAGAACACCAAAGTGAAAAAGAATTATGGAGGTTGATCTAAGGCCAGTGTATATCTATATCGCCATGTAGTGGTATTTAATATCCATATGGTTGAAAATAACCGAGTTAATATTGTTGATATGAGCACATGTGTACATTTCACGTTTGCCTAGCAACCATTGTTTCGACGCGACTTTCCGTATTTTGTCGTCTATGACGTCATAAAATGATTGTTCGTGACGTCACTGTAGCTTGCCGTCGTAAGAGAAGTGGGCCGTTTTCTGACTATTTTTACGTGAATCAAATGGAATAGAATGGGTAATAAAGAAATTATTACGCTCGAAAGTGTGTCATATGACTTTAACGAAACTCGTGCAAATTTGTGTATATCCCTCGCGCTCGCTCGGGCAATACGAAACTTCACACTTGTTTCGTAAACTTCCTCGGGTAATACTTTGTATATATAGCTCAATTGATTCAAGCCTATCAACAGCAAGCAATACTCCTACTCAAAGACTTTTTTTTAAAGAATTTTGGATTTTTTTTATTTTTCATTTTTTAATGCACCGATATACAAAGATTTACAATTCGTTTCGTTTCACAGGTTGGATATAAGGTTCATTTGATATACAACTTTGTTTGAAAATTCGTATGAATATACGTTAAATATCCTTTCACATGACATTATGTAAATAAATTATAGCAACTCGACCATACTGGCATGAAACGTAAGCTATAGTCTTTGTTAAATCATAATAGTATGATAACTATTATTGGGTTCTATCCATAGTTAGATTGGTTAGAGTCTTTGTTATGACATTTCAATTTCAATTTCAATTAAAATAATGATTACATTTAAAGAGTAAATGTGAAGATATTGTGTGTGTTCTTTGTAACTATTATTTTAAAATGTGCATTTGTATTAATCCATTGTTGGATATCTTTTCAAAGAGAAATTACATATGGGCAATTCCAGAATAAATTATTAATATATCAAATGTCATATTTACAGTTTAGGAACATGGGATTATCAATATATCTAATTGTATTGAGATATGAATATACAGGTAAAATTCTATGATTAAGTCTATAATGAAATCACCGTAATTCGGTACATTCGATGGATCTGAAAGGCATTTCATTAATTTTACTCCACTCAGAAGTTTCGTTCGAAAATAAAAGTTGGGATTGATGACTTGATTTATTTCTCAAACTAATCTTTAAATAAACTACCACACTGATCAAAGACAAAGACATATTGGATTTATTTATCAAAACAACAACTTCTAACAAACAAAAGATCATAAAGAAAACAAAGCCTACTCATTAAAATAACATTATGTAATTATATATAGAATTTGGGGAATGAAGAAGAAGAAAATAATTTATTTGGACTTGAACAGATTTGTTCCTCGTCCACAATTCACATGGTTACAGTCATGAACATAGCACACATTTGTAGAGGCTGGATATTGTATTGTGATTTAATTCTTAATTTGTACGTTCCCCTGCAAAACAATTGCTTATCCCAACTACAAAACGAGCATTATGTATACAGGACCAACTAAAAGGGAGCTTTATCAGCTTAAACTGACGGTGGTAACGCATTGTTACTGTCCAGGGTTCCCTTCTTACAATGACACTTACAATTGATGCCAAACACTGCCTGCTCCGATTATTTACAATGTATGGCATAACCATTACGATACTTATCTGTAGCAATATTCTTATATTTGGAACTTGAATGAGTTAAGGGAGATAACCCAATTATATTAAATTCTCGGCTAACTCAACTAAATTTATGTGCTACTACAGATTCTTGTAGCATGTGTCATACGACTTTTACGAAACGAGTTAATTGTTTGTATTATATGAGCGATAGCGAGGCGAAACGAGTGGTAGTTATTATATTACCTGTCATATGATACACTTTCGAGTGTAATATTGTCTTTACTACCATTTCTATTCCATTTGAATAGAGTAAAATGAACCGGAAAACTACCCATTTTTCATGCTTTCAAAAATACCTTGTCATTATGGGCAATACATTTCATTTAGTGTTTAATCATTGTTTTCATCGTCTATAATACATGGACGAATCTATAGCAAAAGTCATGCTGTACCTGAATGGCGTATCTGTTGAATTGCATCGATTTCCCAAAATGGAAGTAAATTGCAGATTCCGTCCTCTAGATGATTTAAAATATTATCGTAAGCTTGATTTTGTTTCATAATGTTTTACTCAGTCTGTAAATGAACTAGGTGAATAGATAAATGATTGCGTCAATATATACTAGTTGGAACCTTTCTCTTTCGTATGCATAGGAAACTTCCCCAAGTGTCATCTGATATCAAGTAATTAACACGAGTTGATTAACGTTACCCACATCGGGAGATTACCGAGATTTCATAGATAGTAACAACTTTAACATGTTATATCTGGGAGCACACTATCTGTAATAGTACAAATTCTTTAACTTTTTCGGGTCAAGTCCTTTGTGGGATTCGAACCCACATCTTCAAAGTCAGGCACCAATCGCCAGCACTGACTTTCTCAACAACGTATACTCATTTGTACTATTGCAGATAGTGTGATCCCAAACATAACAATGTTACCGAGGACGCTTTTACTTTTATCAACGGACATTTATATACGCAGGGGCAAAAGTAAAATGATGTGCATTTCTGTAATAAAACAACACGTCAAGTTAAAAAATAAATACAGGAGCGAAAGATACCAAATTTTCAACAGAGTCAAACACAAAATGTTTCTGCATGATAAAGTCGATTTTGAATGTCTGTGATGAGGATATATCTCGTTAAGAGGATTTACACAATTTCATTCATGAATATGATAGACTTCATAATTTGTGTTTGTTCAAACACATATGGGGGTGCTGAAGTCGCTATTTCAAGGGGGGTTTCTGGACATAATGGTCGGTATTTAAGGTAATCATTTGTGGAATATGTTAGTATGGGATGTTGTCGGCATAATTAACCTTCTTGCACTTACATTTGTTGACTCATCATAACTGTAGGACGTTTAAAACAAGCCAAATACAATTTTGTACTCTCCCATCTCGTCTCGTTAAGGAGATTCGAAAACGACGATTTTTATAAACAAGTGTTTCTCAGAAATATGAATAGATGATGTTTGGAAATTTTAGCTTCTGAATTTGTTTATAGTTTGTATGTAATCGTTTCTTTTGCCCCTGGGTGTATCTTATATCAGACGCCAATCAAGACATGATGGTGAAATTACATTTATCACCCAAAAATTATTTTTCAATTTATAGACCATACATCTCTAAACACAGCACTCCCACTTGGGATGTACAGTTTGGTGATGTCATCAGGGTTTAGTCATGTATTGTACAACTCAGCATTTGTTGAGTTCGTGTAGTTGATAATACTGGGTAGCTGTGCAAAATATATTGTCAAAACGATATCCCATTTTTTTTAAAAACGGAATTGTTTCAAGTTCATTTCCATGTCTTATGCACTTTTAACATGAGTATGATCGGATGTTTGTTTTCAGGAATAGTTATGATTTCAGTCAGTCCACTTATATAAGCATGTGCACGGAATAGTTACTCAACCAGTATTGTATATAACTATTCTTATAGACGAGAAAATATGTTATCTTGTATAGGTAGTAGTCATATATAAGAGAGGTCTGTTTCTTTTAAGTTTTTCTATTCGATTTTATAATGTCAGTTGTTAACTACCATTTATATATGTATAGATATGGTATATTTTGTTCTACATGTTGATAACACGTTCATGTCTGTGTCTGGCTTATGAGACTGTTGAAGTGAGTGTTGGTACTATATAAATATAGTTATAAATTAATGGTCGTTGTTCGTTGGCGTATTTTTAGTATGGTTTCACTTCTACGTGTATTTAATACATGGATATTGATATTTCAGACTCTATTTAACTGACAACTTAAAGTGACAAAAACAACGAAGGGAAAGCAGACATTAAAGTTCAAAATAACAACAGCTTCAAGAAGATATTTGGTAATCGTTCAAATTGATAAGTGCAGTCGATCACAAATATACAAATGTTATCACCATATTGATATTGTTTGACAAAAGGACAAAAGCCACCCTGACAAAACCCACCCGGACAAAACCCACCTGGACAAAAGCCAACTGGGTCAAATGCTACAAGGGATAAAAGCCACCCGAACAAACTTTGTAGAAATAAATCAGCACCGAAACAATGTCACGACCATTATGGTATATCTTCTCTAAACAGTATGGGAAAACCTGGTATTAAAATACTCCTAGAACCAGAACCTAAACAACTTTCTGTGTTCACATTGCTGGTAGTGTGCGGTATCGCATATATCACTGTGTGGAGGCTCTGGTCGTTTACATTGAATTACCCATTGTTCCAAATATCAGTATCGAATTTACATGTATAATGAATAATAATCTTAATTGTGAAATCATTCACGAAATGACACATATACTAGTAACTATGCACTAGATTAAAGTTCAACAATAACAAACATATATTACATGGACACAAGAGATACACAACTATTGACATCTAAACACACTAAGCTTGAATAATGACTTCTTCAATTCTGTGTTTAGTGATACAACTTGTTCATCCTAGCCCTCCTCTCACAAACCAGTCGTATAATCATTCTCTCTCGATATTGTTTTCGATCATCGTAAACCAATACATGCAAATAATGTTACTTTTTAAAAAGAATTAACATCAAAGTTACAAATAATTCATTATCTTGTATATGACTGATTCACATATGATCATATCTGTCAAAACGGGTTTCAAAAGGCGTTCTAAAGGACCAGTATATGCTACCCTTATTCCACTCCAAACGACTGTATGCATGTGTAGATAATAACGTTTTTGAAACTTACCAACGATATTACTCTGTGTTCAGTAGGTAATGAGTTCCATAGTCCGACAGTATATCCGACAGGGAGGATCTCGCATTACTTACAATATTTGAGTTTATATATCATACACAAGTATGTGTCTCTTCGAAACGTGGGGAAGAAAATTACTATTTCACATATTTTTCAGAAATAGTATTGAGTATTCTAAAATAACTGGGTTGTTTTTGGTAGTAGGTTTTCTCCAGGAGGCTTGTTCCTTATTGTTGTTGTTGTTGTTGTTGTTGTTGTTGTTGATTATGTTTATCCCTAACTTCATAGACAGGTATCCCCTTTAAAGTCGCCATCTCCAATACTTTTGTTTAACCTTCCTACTGACTGATTGTCTTCATTTCATGTAAGGTACCTTTGAACACCAAAAGAAACTGAAAATGTTCTGTATATGGAATCTTGTTCTAATATCAGAAAATATTAATATTGAGTAACATATTTACCTACTTTTTTCCGAAACGTTTGAAAATGTTACTCTTGCTGGCGTCATTAAATGCGGTCATGTCGTTAATTATATGTCAGTCAGTCACTTTTAGCAAATTTTTGATGTAAAACAAGAGCAAATTGGAAACTGATCTTCAAAATACAGAGCATGTGTATCCTTAATTTTAGTTTAAAATTACTGATAATTCATATACGAACATACCAATTTTATTTTATTATTAATTAAAGAACAGAAAACAACATGGCACGATACGATGATATACGTAATCATGTTCCCATGCGTAATATTCATTTTAAACTACTTACAGGGTGATGATATCAAATGTAAGGCGAGAGGAACATTGAAATGATGTTGATTGCTACAAGTTGCATGACATTGAAAGCTGACAATACCAAACCTCTTAAGGCATATCGAATGTGTTACTTTGAGGGCTAACACTCGTCATCTCCAGCGAGGCTTGAATCCATCTGTAACTCCTATTGCCTGCACCTGGGCTCGCAATATACCGTGTGATTTACCTACTCGAGCAGACAAATCTTTGAAAATAATTCTTAACGTCAAAAGGAACAAGTGTGGTTAAAAATATGTACCAAGACGACTACGCTTTTGAAAACAGATCGCTAGTCCTACGAAGCGAGTAATACACCTCAAAGCGTCTAAATGTCTTCAATCATTACAGTAAGTTATGGAATTTTTATGACGGCCAACAAGGTGCATTACTTTGTCCATTGTTGTTCTTTCCATTTCATATTTTTATAGAAACATCATTTATTCATCAGTGTTTAACGAGGCAGTGAGGTTGACAACAGTGTACCCGGAGTAGAGCCGGGTCCATGATTGCACTACAGGTAGGTGTATTGGATTCAGCTAATGGGCTGGAATACAGGTAACCATAGCCCTTGTAGGAACGTGAGACTAGCAGCGTTAATTCCCTGTGAGATAAGTCGGCGTGTAAGCGCCGTTCCATGCCCCACTGGATACATCAAACGATATGCTATAAACCTATAAATATTTCATTATTGAAAAAGACAAGTGTCCTGCGAGAAATAAGATGTTTTCGTCGTGTTTTTCTTTAAGGAAAGAAACGTAATATTCTTGTCGGTGGTAATGCGTTAAGACCATTTTTGCGTCATAAACAGAGTATCATATACATGCCCTCATATTAACAAGAAATGATATTGTGAGACCAAGAAGAACCAGCAGTATAATTGATTCAAACTATTATTAAAGAAGTTCCTTGCAATCTGTTTACAGAAAACCGGGAGTTGTCATTGGATTTATTGGATTTATGTAGTTTATTATTGTATTTATATTCATCACTTCTTCAATTGTATGTGTGGCTGTGCCTACGTTTTTAACAGAATACCGCCATTGAATTAGAACAACACAACGCGGAGATATTAAAACAATGATGATACATAACAGCGATATATTTAAATACGATACATTATCTTATTGTTATGTTTTATGTTTTATGTTTTATGAACCCAATCTCGCTTTCGATAGATATGTATGTACACAACTACACACTCGTATCATAAATGTGGTATAAAACTCTCTATTGATATTGTATAACGGGACACATTTTGTCTGTTCTTGATATATTGTTGTTTCTAAACAAGTCATGATGGCAGAGTCTTCACCAGCTCCCATGCGCGTCTTCCACATTACATTAGGTAGGTTTTCTCGTCCTAAAGTACTTCTTGAACAAAGACTATGTAAATTCTGTAACAGTAATTGTAAAGAGGATGACATTCACTTTCTCGCTGTTTGTAATTTTTACTCAGATCTCAGGAATGAATTTTGAAAATCTGTATCTTCTGCTGACCCTTCCTTTCTACATCTCAATCCGACTGACCAGGCTGTATATTTACTATCTAGCAGTAGGTTATGTAAGCCACTGGCTGCCTTAACATATAACATGTATAGACGGAGGTTGCGCCTCACTTAATTTTAATATTTACTCCATCCTTTTATTCAATGTTTTATGTCCATATTTATCTATATTTTGATATGAATAAAGTAATTCGGTGTCCAATAGGTCTTTTGTAGGCCGGGTGCTATCTTTTTATCTGCAATGTTTTTATATCATGTGAATATTGTCTTAGTTTGCCATTTGTGAAATATATGTAAGAACGTGACACCGAAATAAATGTTTTTCTTTCTTTCTTCTTCATTATAAACCTTATCGGGAAAGGCTTCCACCAATGTGTAATGATAGTTAAAGGACATACATTAAATCTATTAAGAAACCATTTCAAACTCCGCAGCTTACTCTTGCATTCAACCGTAGTTACACTGAAAAATGTGGTTTAAATAAATTGTATATAGCAAAACGTGATTGTTGTGCCCTTGTAGGCATACCGAGACCCTTTAACGCCTGCAGCCTCTAAACTCAAAATCAGTGACAAGCTTTAAATACAAGCAACTACTGTCCAAACTATGCTTGGTTTACTTAGTACAAAGGAATACTTTACATAATGTTCTTCTGCTTGTGTATATATTTCAAACTACACAGAACCATTTTGAATGATTCGGCCATAAATTTCTTCTGTTTTCAAAGGCTTGCACCCAGTGGCTTCGCTCCAGTAAAAACGAGCCTTTATCCATCAAGTACATGAAAGTGTGGCATGTACGTCTGAAGAGTTCCGTGAAGCTCGCGGCAGGGGAGGATCTGCTTATCATGTAACAAATCAGTTTTCTATCTTACACAACCAATCAGAAGCCGTCTTTCAAACAAGCACGAGACACCCAAGCCACAAAGTCCATAAATTCGCCATTTTGTTTGAGTTATCGGTCCTTGATTGACACCTCTCTAAGTTGGGAGATCATAATGTCACTTATTCCTCTGTCATATCAAGGGAAATTAATTGTTATGTCTCGGAGTAGATGATGGATCAGCGTGGGAACCACCTGCTCTCATTTTATCGGGGTTTTTTTTAAAAGTTGTGTTGGTGTTCTATAAAGCGCTAGTTGTAACTGTATTCTTATGTTTCATCATCGTGCACACGACTGTCATGGATGTGAAATGTTGTGTACGAATCGAGTAATACACCGTCTACCCGAGTTCTAGTTTTTGGTCTCTGAATGTCAAACCAAATTTATTTGTACACTGTTTTTGTTTACAAATTTATAAATCTCTCTCTCTAAATTCGTTTTTAAATTCTCTGAAATATGTCTTTTGTTTATCTTTTTTGTTATATCTTTTACATATTCTCATGGTAATAATGGTTGACACCCCCTAATAATTATAGGAATGAAATGTTTTATAAACAACGTAACGTGTCAGGTTCGATTATTTTTTTTGGTAAAACATGTTACTACCGGATGTCTTTCTTTGAATAGTTTCCTTGACCACCTGCTATTTCTCCACTTATACTCTAAAACACCAAAGAAAGAGGAATATAAGCAAAATGAAATTTATACAAAAGAATTCATTCCTTGTGTCCTGAGATCTTGGCATTGATATATTGTTACAGTGTTTGAGTGTTCTCATTTTGGTTCTAATAAATAATGTAAAGTTGCACTTGAAAACAAAATTCTACTGAACCCAAATACACACAAAATCTTTCATGGAGTCTCATTCGCACACAATACATACATGGCAATTATTATATATTAGACATCATGTGTTTGTGCCATTTAATTTCGAAAATACCATAATATCGAACAATATTAATTGTCCATGCATTTAATTTGCTAAAATCAATTTTCTGTTTAGGGGGTGTCAACCATTTTTACCATGAGTATAATATATACTATGTATCTGTGTTTTAACACGCACTTTTATGTGTGGTAGGTGGTAGGTGAACTGAGAGACAGTTGGATAGTGTCCGCCTTATACTTGTCATATATAACATTAGGGTACGGAAAATAACATTATATTATTGCAACCATTTAGCCTCTGAAATAAACCGTTCGAAACCTGATATTAAGATTACAACAATGAAAGCGAATCTAAAATGATTCCGCGGGATCGTATATAGCAGGGCATTCCACATTTGATAACATTTGTTAGACTTGGAATCTACATGAAGGAGGAAATTTCAACCATGACTCCATGAGAGTGCATGATTTATGAGTCTTTTGACATATTTTTTTTTTTAAATTTTACCTATCTGAATAAATGCGAATTTTCAAGTCAAAGAAAAGAACACGAGAAAAGCTTGCGTTTGACAGAAAACATGAACAAAGATTTCCAAGCAGATTTAAGTTTAGTCTACTCTTGGTCTAAACCTAATTAGATGCTATGAGTTTGGGCTAAGGATGCACTTACTCATTTTGTAGACAGAAATTTGACAGACACTGAAATAATTCCATCTCATCTCCCTCACTCCCCGCCAATCTGCTCCTCTGGCAACACCATCGCAAATGATGGGACGGGAACAGTAAAATATTAAATTTAGACAAAAGATATCATTCCCCAAATCTTCGGCTCCTCGAATCCCATCCCTCGATCCACTTAGTCGTGAAACCTCTTCCACCTAAACATGTTAAAAGAAAACCCGGATGGAGTGCCATAAGTAGTTGGATACAAACAGAAATCAAAATATAGTCTGCCCGTCCTTGTAACCTCCCCATCAAACTTCGTCGACCAAGAAACCGCTTTAGCCTCATCGTGTATGTAAACGCTGATGAGGTTAATGTGAGAAGACGTTGGAGACGGAGAGAAATCAAAACCATAACAGCAACAGTCATCCAATAGACTATTTCGTCTAAACGTGTAAGCAAAAGCGTATGGAGGCTGATGTGAGAAGGCGCTGAAGACAGAGAAATTACAATTGAGACAGAAGCCAAAACCTTTCCTTCCAACCCCCTCCCCTCTAACCACACCGTCTGCTCCCCCGAGTCCTGGCGGCCCCCAAGGTGTCGTTATTCCTCCTTCTTGATCCTGGGAGGTCGAAACTAGCAGCACATCAGCGTCTCTATCTGCCCCCAGTAATTGAAGTCGGGAGAATTATCGCACAGTCAATTTGTAATAAGGCTATCAATTTATCGCGAGAAGGGGCTAATCCGATGGAGATTGCTTTCCAATGCCAAATGGTATCGTTTAAAGGAGATGTGCTGTTTTCTCTATAGCTACTTGTACTCGTAGAATTTATTGCAAACAAAGGAAGCTTTGATTTACTGTCGGGGGTTTAACAGAGACACTTGCATTGTCCTTTACGAGAATTACAATAGAATCATAGCAAAGGTCAAACTCTTACTTCATTTAGTCCTTCAAATTATAACACGATAGTCATGGTGATTTGGACGGAATATATAGTTGTTGACCATTTACTAAAATTACAGAAGTACCAAAGGAAAGGTAAAGATGTGTCAATTGGTATAACTATTTCCAATTGAAGAAGTATAATTATGGAGTTTAGCATGGAAGTGTAATCTGTATATGTATATAAAAACGGAGGTAGAAATTCATATAAAATGGGTTTAGTTCTACCAGACAAAGCTCACGTGTAACACATTCTTTATTTGTTGCACACGCAATTATCGCCTGGGAAACGCTTTTCCTTAATTTAGAAGTTTAAACATTTTAATAAATATTGTACAGTTTATATTGTTAGTTTGCAGACTGTACCGCAGACCCATGCCTCGATCAACTTTGAGTGTGTCTTTGCGAGTCTTGGCAAACATCGACCCTGTTCAGAGGAGTAAAAGCTGCGAATTATTGCATGTATTCGCTCGGATGTATCTCTCATCACGGTGATATAGGCGATGTTCTGACGTTAGTTCGATCACGATGCTTCCATCGGTTAACCAATCACGTTGCGTCTAACAAAAGCTTTCGGCACACGGAGCGATGGAACTCCCGTGCGCCATCCTTTTGTTTGTGACCGTAACGTTTTGATCGCGTAACGAATAATACGAATGATTCGAAATAGCTACGGTCTATAAAAAATCTGTGATGTGATTGGTCCTCTAATGACTTGATTTGTCTGCACAATGGTTGCTAGGCAAACGTGACATGTGCACACGTGCTCATATCAATAATATTAACTCGGTTATGTTCAACCATATAGGTAAAATAAATTTACATTTTACTCCACTAGATCATGCACTATGTCACCTAAGTCTTGTAGCACTAAGATGCCGATACTCTCTACGTACATTAAGAGAGAGTTATACAAGCTGTTTTAAAGCATTTTAACCTTTAAAATTACAGTGTCAGAAGTTTCGAAAATCTAGACCTTCTATAAAGTGGTCTTTTCTAAAATAGAACCCATCCGCCCATATCACAGTATCTCGTACATCAATTATTTGTTTATTCATTCCACCAAGTTTGACATCATTCATACCCGAATCTTCCAAATCATCACATACTTTCCTAACGGTATCCAGTAACCCGTTTATCTTATCCCAGAAGCAGACTCCAGTTGGCAGAATGGAAACTTTTCATATTTCACTGTGTCCGAGGATGTCGCAGTTACGACTGTGATTAAACAGGCAATCAGTAACACGCTTCCCCTGTGGTTGGAAGGACCTTGTATCTCTCTTCCAGGATCTTCAAACGTGTCTAAGCTCTGTAATACAAATGACTTCCCATCCGAATCTTGCCGATTTGTCAGTGTCTATCACACTCCAACATCAGCCCATTTCACCTTATAATCGAGCGTATTAAAACCATATCCCAGCTTAGCCATTTAAATTCCCACAGGGGGTGATCTTATTAAGCTCATTTCTTGACGACTTTGATTGCCGGCTGATTCAAGCTGCTTGTATGTTTTAATGTATCTTGATCGTCAACTAGAGATCAGATTGACAAAAACTATGACTTTTCTGCAGTTGAGATATTCGTCACGGCAGGTCCGTCCTTGTCTGGAAACTATAGGAGGAGAACAAATTGTATTACTCTATCACTGCTCTCTGCATCTCGATGTATTGATATTCTTCATTATTTGCTTCCTGTATCTCGATGTATTGATATTCTTCATTATTTGCTTCCTGTATCTCGATGTATTGATATTCTTCATTATTTGCTTCCTGTATCTCGATGTATTGATATTCTTCATTATTTGCTTCCTGCATCTCGATGTATTGATATTCTTCATTATTTGCTTCCTGTATCTCGATGTATTGATATTCTTCATGATTTGCTTCCTGTATCTCGCGGTATTGGTATCCTTCAGTACTTTAAATTTACTTTTAATTATTTTCACGAACAATTTGAGTCATCAGTGATATACTTTTCTTCGCATTGTATGTTTTGATTTCACGTCGTCCAATGGAGGTTTTCCTAGTTCCTTTGAAACATTTTAAAAGATGTTTTCACGTGTCAAATAAGCAGCAAATGCATTTATTTTGTTACATATCAAAATGTGTCGGTATTGTCCATCCGTGTTTTATCTCTTAATAACCGTTGATTTAATAATAAAGCAATATATGTTTATGACCTGCAACGTTACGTTATCCATAAAATGAGAGAGAATGTGTTGTTGTTTGTTCATGTATGTTCACTTGTTTGTTAAGAAAAGGTTGATGTCCGAGTAACTCTCCATTCCTTAAAAACAATGGAGCCAATGCGCGAAGGGCCGAGGTCCATTATTGTTAAGGATTGGAGAGTTACGAGGTCATTAACCTACTTAAATTACACTCAAATTATCAAAATTACTTTTAAAAATTAAAGAAATTAAATTTTTACTTATAACATATGATGTAATGTGTAGCTGTCCATTCCTGAAAATAATGGAGTGAAAGAACAATAGGATGACGTCACAAGTGTAATTTAACAAATTTAGTGTTGTTTTAGCAAGACGTAAATGTGTTGAGTATACAGGACTTATGGATTTTCACCACAAGATTGATATGAGTAGTTTGATATAGCATGATTGGTGGGGAAGTAATGATGGCAGTTGTTTTACACAAGGTTTAATTGGTATATTCTTTGAAAGTTTTGAAGAATAGACTCATGTATAGTGTGATGGTGTTGATGGACTCAAATAAATGTATTGTTATCCGCCTTACCTCACCTTCACTCTTTTACCTCAACGGGAGACTCAAACCTCTCTAAATGAAAACCACTGAGGATCTACAGCCTACGACAGGAATATTATCTCAATTTGCGTGCTGTCTGAGCTGACATAAACGAACACTGTCTTCTTTGTTTATTGAAATCTAATTTCTGGGATCAAATAAAAGGCAGTTCATCAATAGCTTGTAAGGTTGGCGATTCAAATAATAAAGTCTAATCAGAGAAAGGTTTGAATAGCTTGGTAGATAAACTCTGTCGGTGGCTCGGTCTTGATGAGAGGGGAGTGGACGAGGAAGGAGTTCAATAGAGCCAGTGGTGTGCAGCAGGGAGAACGCATCTCCCCTTCATTGTTTCCTTTAGTCATTAATGCTTTATTATTAGTCAGGCAATTTCTGTCACTCAGTCACAATGAAAAATAGAAGAAACCAATTTCATATTCTTGATTGAAAACAATGCATAAATTGTGACTCCATTGTAGTCCAGGTTTGTGAGGAGGACAGGGAACTGCATGGGATAAGACCTACTTGATTAACTGGCAATCCGGACAGGTTCTTACCGGTTACAGGTTTAAATCCTTTAATAGACGAACTCAATTTCAAGTTATATCTCTCTTATATCTATACATATACTTTTTAAAGCATATCCATCCGTTATAACATATATAAAGATATTTTTCCGACATCGGTTTTCAAAAATGGTATTGGCCAATACAGGTGCATACAGAACGTTTGTTCACCTACTTGTGTATTTCAGTGCAAATATCATCCTATCAACGCGAAAACTAACTATCACTTTGCATGTTTGCGTTATAAGAAGACAATTGAGTGTTCCATAACATAAATTGATTTGATATCTCATAGTAAACAGTTACAGTTTTGGCAGCTCTTTGAAGTGACCAGGAGTCAATATTTTCAAAATTTCAGTTTTTATTTTCTTCTGTGAAATATTCAGTAAGTGGGATCAACTTGGTCAAACATACATCATATACTTCCTCTTATACTCATGCAATGCATTTGGGGTGAAATTATTCCCATTTAGTTGATATAAAAACTTTTATTCGAAAATTAATGAAATTTGAATTTACAATTTTGATATCTTCTGTGTATTTCATTATGGCAAATTTCATAAACATGCACCATTGACGCGACCACCACAGGGTACGTTTGAGAATGATTATTTCACTCATGGATATATGATTTATTGTCATTGTTTTTAATACAATTTATTGACGTTACAATGAACGTCAATTTACATGATATTTGAGATAAAATAGACATGTAGGTGAACATACTTTTGGTATGCAGCTGTAAATATATTAATAATTATACTATTTGAAAATTAATTATTAGCAAACTACCGTGTACATATTTGACCTCATCAGGGTCCGTTGCCTATAAATTTATTAAGTTAACTTTTAGATCATTTTAAGTAAACATAGTACGGGTCTGTGCTGATATTCTGATATTCTAAAAAAAATTAAATAAATAATGATTAAATACAATATTTTTTCTACATAGATTTACTTATCATTTTTGTTATAAATTGGTTTTTGATGAGCAGCTTGTAGATGTGAACCTTTCTCCGATTGTAACTTGAAAGTATGGTTCTTTCACACATTCACTTGTGTTTAAACAACACTGTAACTTCTGTAAAACACACATCATGTGGAACACAATGTAAATATTCATGCAAATATTGAAATATATTACAACTCAGGTTTTGGACTCCCGATAACATACAAACTTATTACCCGTTATAAATATTGATTTCCGCAGAATTTCTGTACATTTCAGGAATCTGTTCTAGGGAATAACATTTTCAAAGAAAAAAGACCGCATTACAAAATTATGACCATGTAAAGTAATTTAAAAACATCTTTATCCTATTATGGTCATGAATATTCCATGAAAAATGTACATAATGTAACATTCTATTTAGTTTTAGATGAACAGTAAATGTCGCGCTCTTGGGCATTCAAATCAATCATTTTCTTATTTACTCAATCAAATATGGTACGGGTCGAAATTAAAGCTAACATTTAACACTGGTAATTTACCAGATAGATACTGAGCTAAAGATAAGCTTCAACATCTGATGAGATTCCCTTGGTCCAACAGCTGGCTCCAGATATATAGTTTACCTGTACACACCTGTGGCATCCAGACAGGTGGGAGAGCAGTTAAAATGTCTTTACTTATTAAAAACCGTATTACATTCACTAATTTAAAACCTTGGATTCCGTTAATAGTAACTCAGCAAGAGGTCATCCACAGGATTAATCTAGTGATTGAGTCCGTTTTCTCTGTGGCCGTGCGATGCCATGAAGTCTCATTCAGACAGTTTTATTGTCGTAAACAATACTGAAAACAAATCCTACTTTCCTTAATGGCTATTAATTTAAGTTTAAACTTCGGTATTTATAATTGATACTATTGTACCAAAATGTTATATCTTTAGATCCTAAATCTGGTTCCAATATAGAACATTGCATAGGTTTCTACGAACGAATGACTTAACATTAAAAAAATGAAATACAAAGCAATACCCTCAATCTTACATTTGTTATACGATTGTAAATTCATATTAAAGAGGTTCCACGCACAAGTAAAATCCATTACAAATACCTGAAACTTGGTCATAAGATAAGATTGAATACTGACAATAACAAACGAACTAAAAAAAGGTATCTTACCATTGAAATAATTCTATTTCAATTTCTACAGTTTTCATTAATTTCGACTCTGCCTTACACAATTAGAAAATAGAGAAAATAGAGTATCAATTACGGAGACAGTATCAACGAAATAAAAGGCTTGTCCATTTTAATCAACAACAACAAACAAATAATCAGGAATAAAAGTGAGGGGGGGGGGGAGATATTTGGAAAACTAAAACATATTACAGTGACCCCAAAAGTTTAAGAACCAACATTTAAAGGGGCTCTAGCACGTTTTTTTGCAAATTTTATTTTCTAAAACTTCCCATTTATAATAATAGTTTATGTCATTTATATTTACTTAGAGGGTAAAACATCTTATCATACAAACGAATAACTCGTAGTTAATAACGGCGTTGCGAATAAAGCAAAAATTGTATGTCGGCCATTTTGATGTGAACACCTTTTAATATTTCAAATTACCAAAACGATTTCCATGGCTTAACCGAACCATGTACACTCAGTTTTTAAATTCATTTTCCGAAGAGAGAAGGATGTTTTACTATTGGTGACATTATTTTTCAAATACATTTCATCGACTTATTTGAACGAAAACAACGTGCTACCGCCCCTTTAAAATCAGGCAAGCTGAAAATAAATATATAAACCGAAAATATGTCTATATACGTCTGCAAAGACGTTGCTATTCACGTCATCAACTTCTGAATGCCCGTCCAGTTCCTAATCTCCTAGATGAAATTAACCTTCTTCAATCATCGCCAATATGCACGAAGTGTTCTGCCGACTGGTACTTACATTCACTTGTTGTTTACTGGAAACAGATGTTAAAATCACATTTGCCCAATAATACTATCTCAATCAATAACAGTTTACTAAAAATGATAATGAAGAATAATTTGTACGTGATGATCTGTATGCTATTTATCTTCAACTGAAATAGTCGCCTGTAGCGATTCTTCAATTTGATTTAAAATGTAATTTGTTTCTGTACCATAAACATGTTATTTTCATGTTCAACGTTATATTTAGTTTTTTTTTAATATGCATGTAGTGGGAAAATTAGCCTGTATTATGCCATGCCGATATTCTAGAATCTCTGCACAAAACCTGTATGGATGGCTTAGATGTTAGGGTACACTATCAGCTAAAAGAAACGCCTACTGGATATCTTATCAGATTTCGTAAAAACTATAATGAACAGTTTAGCAATAATTATTATAGCATTATGAAGTTGCACCATTTCTACATAATATATTCAAATTTCAGAAATTGTCATGCAACAAAAGAATGGCGATAGTTGAAATGAGACAACAGGAAGGTTCAGTTTTCGATCATTGCTTGGTCAGAAAACCTTTGAAACAACATTTCATACAACCACGAGCATCAATACAGGCACCGTAGTACGCATTCGCATTTTATAAAAATTTACGTGGTTCCGGTGCACAAGTGAATCAACTGAAAATAGCAGTCTTCATTGGGCGTGGTGTTCATTAATGTTATTGATTCGAATTAAATTTTCCCACGATTTCAATAGACTTTCATATTAACTAGTGTTTCAGTATAACGTGGAGACCACCATTTATTATATTTTAGAAATTAGTTCATCTCTCAGTTTAAAACAAAAGCTAGTAGGCGTTTCTTTTAAGGGACAGTGCACCATTGTATACACCTAGGTGAGGTGAGGTTAAACGCCGCTTTCAATAGTATTTCACTTATATCACTACTCCTAATATCATTCAGGGAGAAAGCCCGCAACGCCATGGTAGCTATGTATTGTAGTGAAACCTGCAAGCAACAGCTGGAACTAGCGAACCGTGGGTGGTACTGCCCTGAATTTCAGTGTAACAATGCACTCTAACCTTACTGTATGTAGAATTGATCCGAAGCTGAACTAACCACTGCGTTATCCCGCCTCTTGTATACCCAGTAAGTTTATTAATTACCATTGTATTGTATTTATTGTATCAGTCATAAAGTTTATGTTTTATGCGTATTAATTACTCCTCCATAGAACATACTGCAATATACTATTGAAACGGAAATATTAAATGTGTGTATTCACGCTGCAAGTATGACGTCACAATAGTGTGCAGTTGTGACGTGTACATGTGTGTGATATTACAGATATAACAGATTAACAATAAGTCTCTCTGTGCATCATGAAATGCGTTAATCGGTTTTTACCGATATCCAATTTCTGATTGATCTGGGCAATTTACGTTATTGATAACACATGTTATAATTGAAGGTTTATTTGTATAGACAGTCAGTCATGGGTTATAAACTGCAGCATCTGTGTCGAAGGCTGCGTGGTCGTAAACTGCATGCGTCTCCGTCTCATTCTCAAAGATTTGATTGGTTCGCAGCAGGGGGGACCGTATACTAACTCCCAATTAGAAATACTTGAAGATCAATGGCTGTGGGCGGGTGAATAAGTTCATGCAGTAATCCTCGAACCAACCCCCGATGAGAAGAGAAGAACAGAGACGCCATCTTGTAATAATATAACACGACAATAAAGCTGAATGAAGATAAAACCTTGCAATACAACAATAGAAATAAAATAGTATGGTTATCAAGACCTTCAGTGGTCACATTAAACATGTCTTCAATTCGAATGTATATTATCAAGATATTTGTTCGGCATGTTGAACATGTCTTTGAAATATTTGAGCCTCTTAGGTACATTTCAACTAATCTTCATTTGTATATAGAACATCCAGATTGTTTATGGCCATATTCAACATGTCTTCAATTGGTATGTATCTTATCAAATATTGGGCCTATCTTAAATTATCTTCAAATTGCATTTATAACGTAAAACTCGTATTCGTTCATACGTTCTTTTATCAAAATAAATTACTAAAATGCCTTACAGCGTTCGTTTTATATGTGTTTAATTTAAGAGATCATAGGAACCTTTCTCTTGGCCGTGAGCATGTTTAAATGAAAAAAACTCGATTTTTCGTTACGTGACAAACAAGTCTTAATGGTTGCATATCACTCTTCTTCATTTGATGGTAATCTGTCTTGAACATGGAGGGGGGGATGAAGCAAGGAGATTTTTTAAGCGGGTCACTCGTTCTTTATCAAGCTGGAGACTGAGGAAGACATGTGGACACTTCTCAACGTGTTATCAGCAGACACCTGTTGTTGACACGAACACGGGTTGGTGAAGCTAACATCGCACCCGGGATAGCTATATATAAGTGTGTCTTCATCAACTCCATCATTAGACTCCACAACACACTTGTCAACACCGAACCAATGTTTGCACTGGACCAAACTCTCTGCATCGCATTTCCGCAAACTGAAATGACTTCCGTCTTGGGTGTTGCCAAAATGGCGTCATTAATGCGATTGTTGCCGTGCTAACATTTAGGCGTTCCGATCTCTTGTTCGCATACCTTCATCTTTTATTTTTTGTAAACTAAATCTGATAAGACCTGAAAACCTATAGAGATTCCTGAAGCAAGAAATTGGTGATCCAAAAATGTTGAAACAAAATTTTACTTTTTTCTCTTTTGATCTGAACAGATTTCTGGGAAAGCAGTAAGGTTCAAGGTTAAATTACATTCCTTACTATAGGCATAGTACAACCACGTTGCCATCATTTTGTTAGGGGAGGTAATTTGACATGTAAACACGTATTTTCAGTACTCGCACAAGTACGACAGCCTACATCAATTGATCAACCTTATATGACTAGTAGTCTCTAACACTTTAATGTGCGTTAATGACAATTATACCATGGCATATATGTAAATTTTATGTATTTTGACTAACGGCCTTATTCTGAAATACAACATGTCTGTTTATATGACCATACAACATAATTGAATTGTATAAATTCATTATACACGTGCCACTATCGATATATTAGAGTTGTTTACGAAATTATAAATTTGTCTCATACACGTTAGTTAGCTGGGCGAAGGTTGGTCGCTATAATTTCAACCCGAAGCTTAAGTCACGCCGGTGGTAAATAAATTGCAATGAAAGCGACGTTAATCTTGGCAAGGACGTGCAACCTGCGGTGAAGAACAATTAGACCTCACATAATCTCGCCTCTGAAGCTCGGTTCTCCTATGATAGAAAATAATTCAATTAAACAGACGCGGTGACAGTGATGAGATCGCCACCTATGATATCTGTCACTGTCAATCATATTACCACAACATGTTTATATCGTTCAATTCACCTGTCCCCTTTGAAGTCACCGCCAGGTGCGTTGATTCTATTGATTGCAGTGTATCATCTGTCATGATACGGAGACGGCGAGCACGCATTCCGGCGAGGGGTCGTATTACATACGTAACCCGGATTAGATTTGTCAAATAATTTATGTTCTTATTATTGAATCATTTGATTGAATCATGATCTAATTACAGTCCTACATATAAACATATTTCATTTTGAAGAGAAGCAACACCGTTTGTTACCTGGCATTCATCTTCATTCAACACTTGCAAATTTAGTTAAAACCCAATCCAAAACACAACAACCATTGTTAGTGAGTCCATCACTTATGTTAAACAAGTAATTTATGGAATATGATCTGTTATCGTATAACGTATTGAGATTTGATTATTCCATTCAACTACTCACACTTATAAATCATATATTGATTAGGGTACAAATAAAATTAAAATTTTTGTATAATATGATAATTATATTAGACCAATTTACTTATTGAATTCATAGGTAAATTAATATTTTAACATTTAATTTCATCGGGCAAATAAATAGAAAATGGAAACAAAGATAACAATTTTAAAAAACGTGCTTCTTTTAAACGTGTTTAAACTACATAATCGGTTTAACCCAGGACACGTTTCGGTCCATGCTCACTGATAGAAATGTGATGGTGGACCCTATTATCGTCGGTCTTATTACTTTACATGCATGCTGTATATCCACAGAACTAGAAGAATCTTGATCATTGTTGGTTTCAACGAAAACTGGAACACAAATATGTAAAACTTTAGTTATGTCTGTGGAAAATAAATGTTTTGACATAGACGTAAAACTCATGTATTTCAAAAGAAGCGTCCCATTTATCGGAGTAATTAGAATTTAATTGTTAGATTTATCCCCAAAATAAAAACACCAGAAAACAGATTTATATTAGAATTAATTATACACAAAATATTCTTATTGGAGTTATGAGAGATTATATGACATTTTATCGTAAAGAGCTTTAAAAGAAAATTGGAAATTTAAAAAATTTTTATTCTGTTATCAAAATAAACTTTTCCTCATAACATTGTTATGAACATATTATTCAGATGTCATTACTTCAAAAATATTTAACATCAGCAACGTCACTAAATTCAAGGTACAGTACAGCCGATTTTTTTAGGAAAAAGATGGCATTCTTCCCATTTGGGGATTGCCTGTAAATCATTGAATGAATCAAATAGTACATTCTTAACACTACACGTGGCCCTAGGCATAGCTCAATGGATCGCTATCAGTGAAGTTCAGCATCAACGGGCGTGGCTCGCTAGATGGGTGGGTTACCCGCCTCAATACTGAAGGAAGACTGAGAGTTTGAAGTTTGAGACACTGAGACATGAGTTGAGAGGCTCATGGTGTCACCTTGGGCAAGGGATTCGAAATGTGCCTCAGCAGTACAACTGAGTACCTGGTTTGGAAGTGCAGGCAATGTGACAGATAACCTTCGAGCGCCTTAATTGGTAGCCCAGGTTACATACTCCAAAGCGAGTTGAGAATGAAAAAGGAACGATGTTGGTACCAGGGTAATAATGTGTGTAGCGCTTTGAGCACGGCCCTTTGTGTTGTGGAGTTCAGCGCGATATAAGTATCCTCATTATTATTTTTAACACTTTTATCAAATGATATCATCAGTTGCATAAACGTGCAGATGGACATTCCCCAAGATGACCTTGGTTATTTTGGCCCTTTTTAAAAAATACTTAACTGACAAATTACGAATATTGGCGTTATTCTCTGGTAATACCAACATCTTTTCACAACAACTTTCTTAAGGATCTGCATTGGCTTCCAATTGAAGAATAATACATTCAAAGTTATGTGTATGGTATATACATGTCAAAATAATAGGCACCATCATACTGCTCAAACACGCATCCCTGTAAAAAAAAGTGTTTCGCTCAGCATCTTCCCCAGATACCGAAATATAATCGTTCCGGTTATGGAGAAAAGCAATTCAGTAACTGCGCTTCTGGACACTGGAATCAACTATCGTGTCTAATTGTTCATATGCTACAGTTCATACTATTACTCGCAGATTTATGTCATACCATTGCCTTAGCTTATTATGGTTTATGCGTTTTGAGCATGCACCTTGTGTATGAATACATCGCTCTATATATACCCAGTATTATTAGTAAACGTATATTTAGTAGCAGTAGAAGTAGCGGTAGTATTAGTAGTAGTAGTGATAGTAGAATATATATCAGTAGAAGTTGTAGTAGCAATAGTAGTAGTGGTGGAAGCAGAAGCAGCAGCAGCAGCAGTAG
Organism: Gibbula magus; assembly: GCA_936450465.1. Classification (NCBI taxonomy): domain Eukaryota; kingdom Metazoa; phylum Mollusca; class Gastropoda; order Trochida; family Trochidae; genus Gibbula; species Gibbula magus. Next base: position 70,430,748 of record OW388297.1, on the reverse strand, counting down.
TAGTAGTAGCAGCAGCAGCAGCAGCAGCAGTAGTAGTAGTAGTAGTAGCAGTAGCAGCAGTAGTAGTAGTAGCAGCAGTAGTAGTAGTAGTAGCAGTAGTAGTAGTAGTAGTAGTAGTAGCAGCAGTAGTAGTAGTAGCAGCAGCAGCAGCAGCAGCAGTAGTAGTAGTAGTAGCAGTAGCAGCAGCAGTAGTAGTAGTAGTAGTAGTAGCAGCAGTAGTAGTAGTAGTAGTAGCAGCAGCAGTAGTAGTAGTAGCAGCAGTAGTAGTAGTAGTAGCAGCAGTAGTAGTAGTAGTAGTAGTAGTAGCAGCAGCAGTAGTAGTAGTAGTAGTAGTAGTAGCAGCAGTAGTAGTAGTAGTAGTAGCAGCAGCAGTAGTAGTAGCAGCAGCAGCAGTAGTAGTAGTAGCAGCAGCAGTAGTAGTAGCGGTAGTAATAGTAGTAGTAGTGATAGTAGAATATATATCAGTAGAAGTTGTAGTAGCAATAGTAGTAGTGGTGGAAGCAGAAGCAGCAGCAGCAGCAGTAGTAGTAGTAGCAGCAGCAGCAGCAGCAGCAGTAGTAGTAGTAGTAGTAGCAGTAGCAGCAGTAGTAGTAGTAGCAGCAGTAGTAGTAGTAGTAGCAGTAGTAGTAGTAGTAGTAGTAGTAGCAGCAGTAGTAGTAGTAGCAGCAGCAGCAGCAGCAGCAGTAGTAGTAGTAGTAGCAGTAGCAGCAGCAGTAGTAGTAGTAGTAGTAGTAGCAGCAGTAGTAGTAGTAGTAGTAGCAGCAGCAGTAGTAGTAGTAGCAGCAGTAGTAGTAGTAGTAGCAGCAGTAGTAGTAGTAGTAGTAGTAGTAGCAGCAGCAGTAGTAGTAGTAGTAGTAGTAGTAGCAGCAGTAGTAGTAGTAGTAGTAGCAGCAGCAGTAGTAGTAGCAGCAGCAGCAGTAGTAGTAGTAGCAGCAGCAGTAGTAGTAGCGGTAGTAATAGTAGTAGTAGTGATAGTAGAATATATATCAGTAGAAGTTGTAGTAGCAATAGTAGTAGTGGTGGAAGCAGCAGCAGCAGCAGCAGTGGTAGTAGTAGTAGCAGCAGCAGTAGTAGTAGTAGCAGCAGCAGTAGTAGCAGTAGTAGCAGTAGTAGCAGCAGCAGTAGTAGTAGTAGCAGCAGCAGTAGTAGTAGTAGTAGTAGTAGCAGCAGCAGTAGTAGTAGTAGCAGCAGCAGTAGTAGCAGTAGTAGCAGTAGCAGCAGTAGTAGTAGTAGTAGTAGTAGTAGTAGTAGCAGCAGCAGTAGTAGTAGTAGTAGCAGCAGTAGTAGTAGTAGCAGCAGCAGCAGCAGTAGTAGTAGTAGTAGCAGCAGCAGTAGTAGTAGTAGCAGCAGCAGTAGTAGCAGTAGTAGCAGTAGTAGCAGCAGCAGTAGTAGTAGTAGCAGCAGCAGCAGTAGTAGCAGTAGTAGCAGCAGCAGTAGTAGTAGCAGCAGCAGCAGCAGCAGCAGTAGTAGTAGTAGTAGTAGCAGCAGCAGTAGTAGTAGTAGCAGCAGTAGTAGCAGCAGTAGCAGCAGCAGTAGTAGTAGTAGTAGTAGCAGTAGTAGCAGCAGCAGTAGTAGTAGTAGCAGCAGCAGCAGCAGTAGTAGTAGTAGTAGTAGTAGTAGTAGTAGTAGTAGTAGTAGTAGTAGTAGTAGTAGTAGTAGTAGTAGTAGTAGTAGTAGTAGTAGTAGTAAAAGACATTAGTTATTGCCAAAGTGACTTAAAATTTGGTCCACTCTGGACGAAATTCAATGTCATTTACATTAAAGTAAACAAAACAAGATTAAAGGGATATCAGAAATCACCATACAATATACCTGATTTAATGTTTTGATAAATATGAAATAACCGGATACATCTAATAATTAAAACTGGGTAATGATGAGCTACACCTCGGGAAAAGAGTTTCAATATTTATTCAAATCAATTAATTTGTTGACATAAGTAGATATAAGTAGATGTTTATAAATGGTTTATGTTCATGTTTCGTCAACTTTTTAAACCTTAAAGTATAATATTCTATTCTACATTATCTTCTATGGGTTTTTTTAAATATTGTTATTTTGTGACACATTATGTGTAGATTATCTTCAGTTTCAGTAATTTACTACAGATCAATTTGGGTATTGAAGAAGTGTTGATATATTGAATCAATATGTCCCAAACATTTTCAACACTTTTTCCATTATTGTCATTCACCTTTTTACAAAATTGAAATTTACATTTCATCAAAAATTATTTTTGATGATACACAATTGTTCATTGACATATATTCTATGTGAAAATTAATAAATGTGCCTGATTTGCACACATTGACAACATTTGTTGGTCATGTTGGTGTAAATTTAATTTCTTACCTCTGTCTTCATAAACCAAGATATTCTAACTAAAAGTTAACCACAGTCATCAATTAATTCATTCAAACTACTGCAAATAAGTATTATTGTATCGTGTTATAGTCAAATACATCTGATTTCTATATTCGAAACCAGCTGAGGTGAGTACTTTCTTTTGACTAGCAGTTTATTTTCACGAAGTGAAAAAGCACGTTCAACCATAGTACATGTACATCAACCAAGCCAAAGGTTAACTTGAAAAGGTAGGCCGATCTTGGATGCTCCATTCATGCAATGAAAGTAATTTACAAACTATGCATTATTTGTGAAATTAATAAATAGAACAGTCTGATTAAAATCGACGGTTTTCCGTGGAATAAAAATTACAAAATAGTGCATCTACCGGGATACGAACTCATATCATTCGAAGGTTCCACGCCAAACCGTCCTTGTTGCGAGGAATCTAAATAACCTGTTCGTATCCCGGTAGATATATTATTTTGCAAATTTTATTCCTCGGAACAAGGTCGATTTTAATCAGACTGATAAATAGAAAACATTACATTCCCCGTACAATAGCATGTATATCTCATCTAGTGAGGAAAAACCATTACACTCGTGGCTTGAACACAAGTCAAACATGTAATACTACTTCACTCCATGAGAGATACACAGTATTCGATGAGAAATGTAAAATATCCTCTCTTCTCTATGGTGGCTGAGAGGGGCCATTTCATTTTGTGTTAAACCCTCAGCCATCATACTTCTCTATTTCTTTTTCAACAGCATTGTTAATGGCCCTTCAATGAAGTAATATTGGTGAGCGTGTGACTTATCTACATGTTATCTCATCTAACTCTGCTTTCCACGCTTCATTACAACATGTCATGTCACTAAAGCCCTGTTTATACGGCGAGCGTTTGCATATGAGTATATTACACATATGCAAATTTGCTCTTATGAGCACAATTCGCCGTATGAACGCATTTGCACATATGTATATTTCACTACCGTAAGCAATTTTGCACCTAGCCAGGGGCAGATTCAAATGTTTACTACCGTGAGTAATTATGGTATTTTCACTTTTCTAGTAAAAGTTCGTCGTATACAGACATTGTGACTTCACACAGGTTGAGGAAATATATTAGAGATCTTTAGAAACTCTTAATATTGTTTTTCAAATTCTCTATATAGGATAATATCCTTCTTGCACGCGATGACCTTCGAAATCCATCTGACTATCCGATTTTCATTATATAATTAGGGCGATATAGTCAAAACAATGTTGACAGATATAAATTAATGTCATTTATTTAGTTTACATCTAATAAATATTAATTGGCATGTTTTTGGAATTCTCTATTCATATATTGAAAGTTGGAAGCCCATTTGCTTAGGCAGAAATTAAACGCATATGAACGCATAGTAAATTTACTTTTACTGTATATTACTACCATAAGCAATATTGCATATGTGCAAAGTTCGCCATATAAACAGGGCTTATGGTGTCAACATGGTGCGCTACACGGCCCTGTGGTTTGTTGGTCTAACAGATTGGAATCGTAAATGAAAATTGAAAATGAAGAAATCAAATTTTCGAACAATAATGTGCATGTGTTGATATATAGAGTGCCATGTGTGATGGAATAATTGTACTTTAATGGCCAGTAATAAAACAGAACTTATAATTCATCTTTATTTACAGTTTGAGCATGAATGAGTCTTGAACGTTTGTCAACAGACGTATGTTAAGGGAGTCCAACAAACACCAATCAAGAAAGAAGAGTTTATATGTAATTTCTTTGAAATGTCCAACAGGCACCCATCAAGAATTATTAGTTTGGATAAATTATATTTGAAATGTCCATTAAGCACCCATCAAGAAATAGAAGTTTAGATATGATTATTTGAATTGTGAAACAATTACCCATCATGAAAGAGGTCTTTATAAATTTATATCAATTCTTCGAAATGTCCATCAATCACCTTTCACGGAATAGGCCTTTAGATAACATTATACTTTCTTGAAATATCATTTGTTTTAAATGTCCATCAAACATCCATCATGAAATAGGACTATAAATAAAAGTGATTTAAAATGTTCAAAAAGCAACCATCAAGAAATAGGAATTGAAACAAAATTTATTTAAAATGTCCAACAAACACCTATCAAAAAATAGTAATTTAAATATAAGTTGACCCATGAAGAAAGAGGAGTGTATATATATAATTATTCAAAATGTCAATCAAACATCAATCATGATATAGGAGTTTAAATATAATTTTTTCTTCGAATTGTGAAACAAACACCATTAAGAAAGAGGAGTTTTTATATAATGTATTTGAATTGTGAAAGAATCACCCAAAAAAAAAGGACTTTAAATATCATTTCTTTGAATTAAGGAAAAAACGCCCATCAAGAAAGAAGAGTTAAGATATACTTTCTTTAAATGTCAAACAATCAGCCATCAAGAAATAGGGGTTCAAATATAATTTCTTTGAAAATTCCAAAAAAGCACCCATCAAGAAATATGACTCTGACTTATCGTTAAACGGAATAGTTTCCTTAGTTGCATTACATTGTCCGTTATGTTTAACTGAAGGGATTGAACCTTTACAATTAGTCAGACTATCACATCAATCCTGCCAGTCTTATCTAGTCACACATCTTGGGAAGATCGTCAGACGCAAATTGCATCCCAAATTATTGGAGGAATCATACCCCTTATCGGGTTACCCGATATAAGTTTGCACCAAACGACCTGGTTCATTAAGACTTTGTTATCAATTATTAAATCTTATAATAAAGTCTAGAGCAATTAGATATCACGAAGTGGGCAGTCATTGGTCAAACTAAACCATTGGGGGAATGCTCAAGCGATAACGATTCATGTCTACTACAAGTGTGTTCAGTGAATCGAGCGCATATTCAACGCTACGCGGAGCGCTCAGTGTCGCTGTGGTCTCGTCTGAAAGTCATGAAGCGTCGCTCTCTGGTTTTGAGATAATTTGCCAGTTACAGGAAGAGATAACCTCAAGATTTGATAATACATTATTTACTTTTCAATTTTTAATTGGAATATTTTAAGCAATAAAATGTTGCTATTTGTAGAATTGTGCAATCGATAGAAGTATGAAACAATAGTATATTTGAGGTAACATTTTTATTTACAATTTGTCAATTTGAAAAAACGTTTGGCGGTTTGGGAGCAATTTGGATCAAGAAGTGAACATAAAAATTCTCGCGCCATGTAGGCCTACGCGTCAGCAGGGGTAGCGAAGCGAGCGACTGGTAAGCGAACGTCTGTGTACTCTTCTTGAACTAACGTACAATGATGTTCATGTGACACTGAGAGGAAGAGTCCGAGGGAAGGGAGGTAACTCTAGAGGTGAGAGAGGACGACTGATAGGTGATTGATTGTTATGTGGTTGAGATAGTTGGGCAACTGACATCTCGCACTGAACAGCACTGATCTATCTCGCATCTACATCTGTACACAATCTCATGTGCAGGTCATAGCGGCCATGTTCATATTTCACGAATAAAGAGAGCGAGGCAACTGCTAGACACCTGAACATGATCCATAGGGATGAGTTAAGTATGGAGTTGGATTAAATGAAATTTATACATCTGCACACCATTCCTCGTCACACTGGTGAAATAAGTGAAGATAGTGAACCTAGATTTCCTGGCAAGTGATTAATGAATTTGGTAAAGAGAAATTAAAATAAATTGTTAATTGGAATTGAGATATGGATTTGGAAAATACAATGAAAAATGTTAAATGGAAGTAAATTGTGGATTTGGAAAAATTAAAAAATATTAACATATATTACAAAAAAAATATTCCTTGGTAACTATGAAGCTCGTCCTCAACAGAGCGTGGGCAACAGTTGTTGCACCTAATTTATCAATTGTGATTAACTGAACCTATGCATTACCTACACGACGAAAAACTGAAGTAAAGTTTATTTTGGAAAGTCAGAAAAGAAAACAGGCATCAACGGGATTTAAAGTAAACCCAATTAAGGTCGACTTAAGGATGTTCGCTCCTCCCTGTTGAACTTAAAAGAAATAAATATGATTAAGTAAAGCTTTTTTGTCATTTTTATTTACTTCATAATATTCTACATAATCTACATACTTTTAAAAAACAAATGAAATAAAGAAAATGTGACTTTAAAACCTCCAAAGAGTGCTTAAACAGCATAAATGGCCTAAATTTGACTAAAAAAGGGGGTTTTCAGGTACATTTTGTGTCAAAGCTCCAAAAAACCCACACTACCATATATATATATATATATATATATATATATATTTCGGTAGTGGAACATGAACTTTGTAACATATCAACAAATGAAAAAAGTTTAATACTAGAAATGTAGTATTTTAAAGTTTTCAGCAGTTTTTTTCTCATTTTCCCATAGACTCTCATGTTAAATTGTACTTCAACCCACTATCTTACAGGCGCCGCATCTAAAAAAAAACCACACAACCCCCTATTTAAATGCTGATTTTTCAATCATATACTTTGATCTTTTAAAAAATATAAGTTAGAAAAAATGTTTAATACTATAAATTTGAGGAGCGAACATCCTTAAGATCAAGCAGACAGAGCGAAGTAATGCTTACATTTATCTCCTATCTATTATTTATTTTATACCTCATCCACTATGGAACAAACTGTACGGAGTATATTATAACATATATACCTCAACTCCATGAAGAGAAGACGGTCGTGTGTAAGATTATGAGTAATCATTTTGTCCTAAAGTCATGTCATACCCCCTCTGATCGACTTAATTCAGGATATTAAAACTCGAATTATTTTTTGTTATTAAATAAGTTATTAATCATTATAATCATGATCGATATAAAGGTGGACTTGTCACAGTTGACACTCCATGTATAACCCGACGTCACCTGAAGTCGGAGGGGGACGCCCCGAGCAGACCGTCTGTTATAATGATGGGACGGGGAGCCTCGCTGGAACAATACACATCAAGCAGGTTACGTATATATACTTACACCAACAGACAGGTGCGAGTGATGCCCTTTGGTGATGTGTTTATTGAATTAACGAGGACATCTCCTTGACAGTCACCTCAACCAAAACCAGTCCCCCTGATTGGCCTGAACACATCTCAGAGGCTCCTTTTTATTATATTGAAAAAAAAAAAGAAAAAATTAAATTTTTTAAAAATATTCATTTCAGAGGCTAAATGTTAGACTAACCTACATGTACAACGAGGCAAATACGGAAATACTTTACTAATATCTGACGATTTTATTAATTTATATTTTTTTTTAAATATTTTTTTTTATTTCAAGAAACCTGTTACATATAGCGACCTCTAATAATCTGGTAATCGAAATTGAAATAAAAGTATGAAGAATTTAAGATTTCAGATTCTTCGGGTTTTTTTACACTGGAAACAAAGATAACATACCCATTTACACCGAATCTATTCATGTGCATATACTAAAACTTACTTAGGTCAAAGTCAAACATTACATTCATATTGTTGCGTTATATTAATTCATCAACTATTCATTGAGTTGATACAGTAACACCCTGTTGGTATCATGATGTCATTATTGATAATATATAAATATTACATGATCGGCAGGACACAATAAGTAACACTTCCAGAAAGATTATTAAAGTTATGATATCATGATACACCATGCGCCACTCGTGAAAATATCGTCTTTACCCCGTCACGGGGTGAGAGATACGTGATATAGCACTGAAAACACAAAATATTCTGTTTATTATATGCTTTTGTGGTCGGAAATATGGTGTTTTACGTCCAAAACTGCTTCAATTGAGCGAGTTCTGGCGACGCCATACCATTGTTGCTCTGTCACTTAGCAACGGCGATGACGTCGCGTTGATTGTAAACGTGACGTCATACCACTGTACACATGACGTCATCCCCTCTGTGATATTTCACTGAGTTGAGAAAGTGATATACAACTGCAGTGATGAGAACACATTTACTCAAACTGAGAAAACTCAGTCTCACATCGCTTAGCATATAATAACACATTTTATTACTCGTCCGTTGAAGATATCGCAGTTTAATAAATCTACCGTGTTATTACACTTAGTGTAATAACATCGCGTGCTGCCGATTGACGTGACGTCATAATGGCAAACATATGACGTCACAATGGCAGCGCCGCGGTCGCAATGGAGTGTGTCCCATTTATCGACGAGTTTGTGGAGTTAAGTGGCATATAAATCAGTGAGTAATGAATAAAATACTAAACTCGTTTCCGTTTAATAACATATTTATGAAACTCTTGAGATGGTATTTGTATTTAACTCGCTTTCGCTCGTTAAATACAAACCACTCACTCGTTTCATAAATATGTTATTAAACGGAACGTCGTTTAGTATTCTCTATTTCTCAAACTGAGAAAACTCAGTCTCACATCCCTATGCATATAATAAATAAATATTACATGATCGGTAGGACACACTAAGTAACAATTCCCAAAAAAATATTAAAGGGGCAGTAGCACATTTTTTGCAAATTTTCCATTTATAATGATAGTTTAAGTCATTTATATTTACTTTAGAGGGTAAAACATCTTATTACACAAACCAATTATCCATATTGGTAATAACGAAGTTGCGGTGAAAGCCAATTTATTGTGAACACATTTTATTATTTCGAATGACTAAAAACGATTCCCAAGGCTTTACGGAACCATGTAAACACATTTTAAAACATTTTAAAGAGAGAACAGTGTTCTACTATTGGTGACATTATTTTTCAAATACCTTTCATCGACTTATTTCAGCGAAAAACGTGCTACTACCCCTTTAAAGTTATGATAACATTATACGCCATCCACTTTTGATCAAACTTGTCTTGTTTACTTTTATAATCTATATGTTTTTCAGTTTGATATATATTACATTAATAAAGTCCTGATTAATGATTTTTAAAACGTTACATTTATACATACAAACAGCAACAGTACAGTAATATTCTTTCTCAACTCAAACACAATCAGCTGTATACAAGTCGAAGTTCATGTTGTGAACAAGTGGGAAAATGTCACTTTTTTTAAAACATTGCCAAAAGTTTTGTGCACTCTGAAAATCTCAACATAGATAAATGATAGTTGCTACTTAAAGGCGCTGTAGCACGTTTTTTGCAAAATTTATTTTTTCAAATTTCCCATTTATAATGATAGTTTATGTCATTTAAATTAACTTTAGAGGGTAAAACATCTTATTACACAAACAAATTATCTGTAGTGGTAAAAACTATGTTGCGTATAAAGCAAAAATTGCATGGCGGCCATTTTATTGTGAACACAATTTATTATTTTGTATTACAAAAACGATTCCCATGGCTTAACCAAAACATGTACACTCATTTTAAACTTTATTTTCCGAGGAGAAAAGGATGTTTAACTATTGGTGAAATTATTTTTCAAATACATTTCATCAACTTATTTGAGCAAAAAAACGTGCTACAGCACCTTTAAGAGTGGAAACATGTTCAAAAGTTATTTACAGCTATTTTAACCTTAAAGGGGCAGTAGCACGTTTTTTGAAAATTTAATTTTTTCAAATTTCCCATTTATAATGATAGTTTATGTCATTTATATTTACCCCCCCCCCCCCCCCCATCGTAACGAAAATGAATTGATGGACGTTCTTTTGTTCAGCATTCACTTCAAATTTCCTTTCTCGAATAATTCATTTATAAACCATAATGATTTAAAACAGTCCATTTCCATTCATTTGTTTTAAACTGTACATAATTTGTTTTTTACAATACCTCGCATGTCTCGGTCAGCCACAATCAAAGGGGAGTAACTCTAACTTGCGTCGCATAAGCCATTTACCTCAAGTGAGCATCGGTTCAAACTCGCATTCTATGATGTCTCTCCGATCGATCATATCTGGTGGGGATGTTGCGTAGGGCATTGTAAACAACAAGTTGTTAATCAACAATTATATACGCAAAATGCGGTAATCAATGTACAAGGAAATATAAATTGTTCACAGACGGAAGAGATAGAATGTCTCGAAATAACGTCGACTTAAAGGTACATCCATTGTGCTGTTGGGGGTCAAATATGCCAAACGTTATAAATGGTCTTACTTTATCGAGAAGTACCAACTGTTACCGAAAACTACAATTTTTGATGACACTCGACTTAGTATATTGACGATATGAAGGTAAAAGTGTCGATTTCTGATCGAAAACCGGACAATGCACCGCGTGTGGCGCGCGCCAATGAGTCAAACGTAATTTTGGAATCTTATTTAAACCAGATAAAATAAAACATTTGGGCTGATAATGTTTAATAGGTCATATAACTACTGTGCGTGTAAATAGGACATGCACTTTCGGTTTCTGCACATGCATAATGATGTTACTCGATTTTAATTGGAAATTAGTAATTATGATATATTTGGCGATTGGGGATGAATATGCAAGCTTATTGAATTTGTTTGTATTGTAAACAGCATAGGTGGTGTGTTCGAACGTATTAAAGCCAAATCAAATTTTATGAAACACAATGGATGCACCTTTAACACATCGGTTAGGTAAAAATAACACATCGGGTAATTTGGAATATAGAAATTATGTGACTAAACTATCAAAGTCTTATCAACCGATCTCATTAAGGGTGATTAACGGTTATCGTTTAGAGCAGTACTTATATTTAGGTTAGACAATTCCTAAAGGTAAGTTTAACATGGTTATATTTGGGATAACACTACCTTCAATAGTACAAGTTCTTGTACTTTTTCGGGCCGAGTCCCATGCGGGATTCGAACCCACGCCCTCAGAGTAAGGCAACTATCGCCAGCATTGACTGTGCCAACAGCTTACCACACAAGCTGTTGGAACAGTCAATTAAGGCTTAAGAAAATTCTAAGAAGCTTTGTGAATCCGGGCCCTGGTATCAAAGTACGACGGGTTCTCTAGGGGAACTTTCATTGTCTGCACTTCACACCTTAGCGATATAATGTAGCTTTATGATTGCAATGAAGACTGTTAATTAACAGGCATGATGATCAAATGATTCTGATGTCCATAAGTCAAGGTCAGCAAAGTTATGTAATAAATGCTGACCAAAGGTGGCAATGAAGATGAGAGAACGACGTAATATACGTAGATATCAAACATTTGAACTACGAGAAGATTAGCCACAGAACCTTTTAAAGTGTAATTTTTAATTTTTAATTTTGATTAAATGTGCAATAATTTGTTATAATAATTCGTTGAGAAGGGCAAGTCCATATTTTTGTCTAACTTAACTTATATACGTTCACCCGATGACAAATGAGTAAACATACATGTATATGTACGGACCGTAAATGTATTTACCATGTATGCAATGTGATAATCATCCTCTTTTCGTTTGAAACTGGGTCATATCATTGTGAAAGGTGATTGTTCACATTGTTTGCAACTACGTCACAAAGTCAGGTTGGAAAGGCATTTACACCGTGGGGTTTTTTCAATATTACTTTTTCAACTAAAGGGATACGTGCTAGTTATCAGATGACGGTAGTGTATGATAAATCTAATGGGCAAATTGTGAAAATTATATTCAATAAATAGTAATTGAGAACTTTAATGAATAAAATGCCGAATAAGTCACATTTCATGTAATCCGAAATCAGTTGATTAATAATTATTATTACAGGAATATAGACCTGTACACTTTGCGTTATATATGTGTCTGGGAAATGCTGTGTTGTACATTTTTCTACGAACGGCACAGAGAATAGGAACATATGATCTAGATCTATAGCGTTACCCCGATAGTAGAGTCAACGACAACACCCTTAGACAAACTAGATAACGTCATACCGATTATGACGTCACTGTTTCTGTTCTACGGTGGGGATGGCAACGTGGTCAACAAATCCAATATGGCGACTTTTCTTATAACGTTGAAAAGCATATTGTTCATAATATTATACTTTTGTACTAGAGAAACGCGAGGAGGAAGAGGTCGTCAAATCGACCTGCTATATTTGTATCCTTATGGGTCGGATAACGGTAAGATTATTTTGAAGGTGAATGTAGCTGGAAATGCTTTTGGGGGCAATTCTTAAAAAAGGATATGGTTTCGTTAGACCGAAACTTCTGCTCTACCTTACACAGTGAACCGCATACTAACGAACTGCTATCGAATTGGGATGCAGGTAGAGCCTCTCGATGAATAGATGGATTCATGTACGGTTATTATTTTCAAACGTTCCATACTTGCCTCGCTACGATGTGGATCTCTTAAACTAGAACTCGAAACGGGCAGATACACTACTCCCCCTACACCACCTGACCAAAGAACTTGTAAATATTGCTCCCACTCATGTGTTGAAGACGAAAAACACTTTCTTTTACAGTGTCCCTTTTATGACGACATACGTGAATCTGTTTTACCAACATTGTTTTGTAATCAATCTTTTATTGGGAATACCTTAGATTTTAAATTCAGCTTTTTGGTAACTTCTACATCTTTTTTATCCAAATTAGGCTTAATGTGTTTTAAAATGTTTTATCGCCGTAAATTTTTAAAGCATACTGTTTCTTAACTTTTATTATTTTATGAATAGTTTTACATGTTGTGTATTACCATATTTCTATCTTACCATTATATCATGCTTTTATTGTAATTCTACTTTTATGCTTATATCTATGTACATTTCAACCGTGTCTCCTCGGCCTTTTTAGGCCTTGCATAAAACCATTTTATCATGTATTTACAATCTGTATGTGTACCATGTAATTTTATGCGTGACACGTAAATAAACAATTCATTCATTCATTCATTCATTCATTATTACGATGTCTCTGATAAGTGCGGACCATTGTCCAGCTTATTGCAACATTTAAATTCAAAGTGTGGTAGCATTAAATTTTTTGAGTTGTACGGAAACCTGTCCGTTCAAAATAAAAGTAAACTCTTTAAAATTGTTAACACCGCTTTGGACTTTTTTTTTACTATTGGACTTCCTATTGAAAGTATCAGCAGTGTTTATGAGCAGCAACTTTCAAAAAAAGCAAATAAAATTTTGACGCACTCAACGCACATACTTTTTTCGGAATATTCTTCACTGCCCTCTAGCTGGACGCAGACTGCGTATGCCGACGAGTAGAACAAACAGGTTTCGTCAATCATTTGTTCTATGAGTACTATGATAACTATCAGCTTTTACTCCCCCTCATGTTTGTATTGCAAATCCCCATCATTCTCATGCTTTACCTCCATCATGTTTGTATTACAAATCCCCATTGTATACCATTCTCATGCATGTTAAATCTCCCTGATTGAGTTTCCTCACCATTGTTTTGTTTGCTATATAAATGTACCATATTTTGTTATTTCCTTACATTCCACCTGATGAAGGAGTGTATATGTACTCAGAAACGTCGTGTATTTTTACATTAAAGAAGTTGTTATCCAGAAAATCTTAATGTTCTTAATGAACTATGTGTTGTAGCACTGTAGGTAGAGGTTACAGAGATATCGAGGCGCTATAGACTATTTGTTCAGAGGGTGGATGGCGGGAAGTAGGTAGAGGTCGAGAGTCTCTGCCGATTCCTGACAGAAACCTCTAAAACCCTACATGTAAAACATTTCAAACATAAGTTACTGTATGTGTCATTGTTTGCAGATATTTATAGAATTATGTTTTGGAGAGTGATTTCTCCATGACCAAGACTATTATATTTCCTTTTTTTATTGAAGACGTGTCAAGTCTAGGATGTAAGAAAGTACACAAAGATGCTATTTCCATCAAGGACCACCCCATGATGACGTCACTCTGGTGTACACAACAGTGCTGGAGACTGAAGACAAAAGTAGCCTTGATGAAGGTGAGTGTTGGCGCTGTAAGTACGGTATATGGACAAATAGACGTCGGTCTCGCATAGAAAACAACGTCAACGGCTGCAATGAAGAAAATAAATCTGCAAGTTTACTAAAGACCGGCATGTAATAAGCACAGGGGCTAAAAGGGTGGCTGAAATCTGGGCGTTTATTTGACTAAATACGCTACCAGGGATGTACGGTAATGAAGACGATGTATGCAATATGAGATCAAGCTATCACGCGTGGTAGAGGCCATTTGATATCAATGTGAAGCCCAGCATATCGGAATGGTCTAAACCAGTTTTTTACTCAACCGTGGTGAGATCACTCATTAGATAACAATGAGTTGGTTACACAGACAGACAGACAGACAGACAGATTGTTTATTAGCGTCTCACCATATGTACATTAAAATATATATAAATAAAAAGTATACATAGAATCATAAATGAACATATGCCACTCCAAAGGAGTTATGAGAGACGATTAATATATATACATGACATAAAAGACATAAAATATAATTAAAACGAGAATTTGAGTTAAATACTATTGGTACAAACATAAAGTAAAGGGTAGCATTAAAATAAGAGACTAAAAGTTTGCATAAACATTATTTATATAAAATTTGTTGGCGTCTTAAAAGTATTTTAAAGCAGTTTTTGGCACTAATTCTTATAAGGTCTTCAGAGCTTAAAAGGAGTGATAACTTCTCAGAATCCGATAATAGAGTAAAACGTGGAATAAAACACTTCGATGATGTATAAAGTTCTTCTCTTATGTCGTTGTAAAGTGGACACTCGAGTAAAACGTGATGTTCTGACTCAACTTGGTTAGGGCAATGAAAACATGTTCTATCTTTAAGTTCGAGTCCTTCATAGCGGCCGGTTTCAATTCGTAAGGGGGCAGTACCAGTCCTGAACAGAGCAAGTGCACGTCTGTGTGATTTTGGCATTTGTATTAACAAATAAGCTTCTGTTTCGAAAGTTGATTTATGACTTCTGTAGTGCCTCAACTTGTTTTTGCCCGGACCTCTCTTAGCATTTTCCCGTTGTAATTCTGTTTCCCATGTTCCGATAAAAGCTTGGAAGGACAATTCTTCACAGTCTCGTACAGTAATGGTGTTGGTTAAAAGAGCTTCTTTAGTGATCCCCAGGTTATCCATTCGACGGTAGAAAGACGAATGCCAAGTCTTGTTGCGTTTCAATAATGGATTACATCCCAAATTAAAAACATAGGAATTTAAACGTTCTTGGTCCATATTCATCATTCGTCTCCAATACCGAATCAAACATAAATCTTGTCGTACCTTCACAGGGGTCCATCCCATATCACCAATAACTGCTTCATTTGGAGCATATTTTCCTAAGCATAAATAAAATCTCATCGCCCGGTTTTGGATTGCGTTGATTGAAGTAAAGTCTTCTGTCCCATAGATAGATATACCATAAGAAATAACTGGCCATACCAGTGCATCGTAGAGTTTTGTATAAGTTCTAAAACCGATGTTACCGAGAGTCTTACACTTTGATATGACAAGACCGAGAGCACGACCAGCAGCTGCGGCCACGTGACTAGCTGTTACCTTGTAGTCGAGGTGTTCCGTTATTGTCAGTCCCAGGTAACGGTACTGGCTCACTGTAGACAGGATCTTCTCTCCGCACGTGAAGGTGTGTTCAGAAACAGGAGCGCTGGCTTGCCGAAAATGAACAACTTGTGATTTAGTGCTATTTATAGTTATGTCATTTCTGTCACACCACAGATTTAGCTCATTTAACATAGTCTGTAGATCCTCTTCACTTTCAGCTAATAGGACAACATCGTCCGCATATAATAAAATACCAATACGTTGATCACCTACTTTTACTCCAATGCCTTTGTCCTTTATACACGTGACTAAATCATTTATATACATGTTAAATAACAGTGGAGATAGGACACAGCCTTGCTTTAAGCCACAACGCACATTAAACCAGTCTGTAGTGAAGTGGTTTATCCGAACACAGCAACTGACAGATTTATAAATCCCCCTAATAGCACAAATGATCTGGGAGTTGACTCCGAAGTCTTTCAGTTTGTTAAAAAGTAGATCCCGTCGTATGTGGTCGTAGGCTTTTTGAAAATCAATAAAAGCGGCATATGTTGGTAATTTTCGTGCTTTCCGTGATTCGATTATGTTGGTAACGGTAGATAATTGATCGATGGTAGAGCGTCCTTTTCTGAAACCGTTTTGCTCGTCGGCTAAAAGATTATTATCTTCACACCATTTGGACAGACGATTATTTAAAACTGAACAATAGAGTTTGTAGCTGACTGGAGATAAAGCAATTCCTCTATAGTTTTGCGGATCACGACGGTCACAATTAGAGTTTTTCACAATCGGTTGTAGAACAACTTTAGACCAGCACTCGGGAATCACACCATATTTGAAGCATATATTAAAGGTTTTATGAAAAAATAAGATACTTGTTTTATTTCTCAGTACTTCTATAGGGATTTCATCTATTCCTGTAGCTTTTCCAGATTTGCTTGTAAGGATGGCCATATTGATCTCTTCCAAGGTGATAGGCTGGTTCAGTGGATCACAGTTGGGTTCTATTGTTTCATCCTGCGGTTTTCCAGATATTTGATAAGGCTTCTTATTAGGGTTAAGTAACAGGTTAAAATGTTCTTTCCATGTATTTAACAAAGTATCTATATTTTTAGTAAACACGTCACCTACTTTCACTTCTTCCGGTATCTTATTGTGTCTCTCAAATCCAACTCCAATCAGTATGGCTTTCAGCACAATTATCAGTATTGAGATCCTCCGTGTAGTTCCTCTCCCAGCTCCATGATAGTAGGGAGTGGTCAGGTATAGCACTTGATGAGCTTAACATATTAAACGCTTTGGCATTATCACACACCTCAGACGCTCTGATAACTGTGAAATTAGAAAAAGAGTTTAAACTTTCATATGGTACTAGACAGTAATCAACAACTGATAACCCTTTGGATGACACACTCGTAAAATCGTCCTTCAATACTTTTCGTCCGTTTAAGATACACATATTTGCATTTCTAGCAAACTCACACATCAGTTCACCGTGCCTGTTCACTCGCTCGTCTATTACAGTTCTTTCAGATACATCATCTACACCTGCAATAAAATCATTTAATCTACCACAGCGTGCATTGAAATCACCACAAATATAAAATGAACCATATTTTTGATAGTCATAGACATTTTGTAACAAAGAGTCAAAAAATGTTTCGGCACTAATATTACGAGTTGAAGATTCTGGGGGCAAATAGCATACACAAACAAGGAATACATCATCATTGTCCTTATTTTCACACTTAAGCCACAGTATACCTTCGTTCTCAGAGTCCAAGATCGTCACATTATAACATGTCATAAAATCATTCTTTAAAAACACACCGATACCCCCTGAGCCTTTTTTCGCATTCACATGTAATTTGGGTCTATTTTGTCCAAACCACTGATACCCAGGTATCGAGATAGAACAGTCATGCTTTAGATGAGTCTCAGCTATACATACTATGTCATGGTTGATATCATGTATACAACGTTCTCTTAATAAACTGTTTATTGAAGTTACATTATCACTCCACCCATTAACGTTCCAAAAACTGCAGGAAACCTATCTTCGTCTGTGTTGTCGAGAGTGATCATCACTAGTGTTGCTACGGCGGTCTCGACCTCTCCAGGTGGATCGAGGTGCACTCCAATCTCGCTCGGCGTAACGGTAGTCCTCTACCGCTGGTTCACGTGCACGCTCCGGGTCGTCACGAGCTTCCCGCTGGTTAGCGGGACTCCTACTAGCGTTGTTCTGCTCTACGATACGCCGACCTCTGACCGTGAGGCGGCCCCCACCAATTGCTGACACTAACGTCCGGATGTTGGCCGCGTTTGCTCTCTCTTCCGGGGATAGGTCATGCATGATGTAGATGTCTTTGTAGACTCTGGATTCCTTGAGTTTCTGCTTTGCTACCATGATGTTCTTCTTGTCTGTGTCGCATCTGCATGTAGCAATAACCAGACCGGGGTAGCGACGATTGTGAGATTCTTTCCTAACTGCGGATGTAACCTGAATGTCATTCAACTTCAGTCCTTCTTTTAACATAGCATTCACCTTCCTTTCTACATTCTCATTCTGTCCTTCTGGAAGGTTACGCACAACGACGTTAAGTGATCTGTCAGTTCTTACAGCATTTGTTGTGGTTCGTCTTACATCAGCAATGTTTGTTTTTAGGTCATGTTTTAACTCATACTTGGTCTTCTCAAGTTCATCACAAAGAGATGACACTTTATCTTCCACTGTTACAGTTCGAAGATCTAGTTTCTCTAGGTCATCAGATATAGTTCTTCTAAAATCACATAGCTCTTTATCTACTTCTTCCATAATTTTCACTGTCAATCGTTTTTCTATATCTCGTAATTTCTGGTTGAAAGAGTCTTCCATTTTACTAATTGCATTTAGAATAAGCTTGGTATCAGCATTATTGTTGATCTCAGAGCCGCATGTCTCACCTCTGTTGATAATGTTGACATTTTCTTTCTCCCGCGTAATGGCGGCCATCTTGTCCAGTTCATTAGTGTGGACGATTGCTGTATGTTCCAATGTGTGACCATCTGATCGTATTTTCTTCTGTACATTGGATGTAACTTCATCATACATACAGTCATTCTCCTTGCTGTAACTTCTCTTACGTTCGTTGGTAACTGACCTGACCCGGGTGGCTTGTTGTGGTGACATGACTGCTTGCACATAGTCGTCCGAGTCGGTGACTGTCAGAGATAAACTATCCATATCTGACATCTTGGCGTCCGGTAGGTTGAAATACTATTTCATATGGTAATATGACAGTTCAGTGGAAGTAACTTACTTATTAAATACCTTTGTTAGTGTATTTTGTAGTGTCTTTTTTTCGCTATTCGTGAGCACATTCAAAACACGACTTGCCAGTTCACACGCATGCGCACAATCTGTGACTGTGTGATACCACCGCGTGCTGCCGTAACGTCATAGTCGTTTTTGGTTGACATCACAATGTTAGCCGCGCGACTGCAATAGCGGGTGACCTATTTGCAAGTAAGCGTCACTAACAACGATTTTCTTGCAATTCAGCGCTACTTACATCATTGAGTAATGAATAAAATACTAAACTCGGTCCCGTTTGATAACATGTTTATGAAACTCGTGAATGGCATCTGTATTTAACTCGCTTTCGCTCGTTAAAATACCAAACCATTCACTCGTTTAATAAACATGTTATCAAACAGGACATCGTTTAGTATTCTATATGTATCTAATAAGGCATTGATATTTTGAAATATTTAAAAATAAAACTCTGAACTGGTTACTTTTGAAGATTAGTTCATCCACACTCTGAAAAAGTCATAATATCAACCAAATGTAGAGATACAACTCTTACGACTTCTAAAATGGATTAAATTCTAATTGCAATCCTGGGCCATGTTCAAGAGAGGTTCATGAGTGATTACTTTTAAACCTCTCTTGAACGCGATTGCTCAATGTAGCGCTACGTAGCAAAGCGAGCCAACTTGTCGCACCGTGTCGTTCAGGAGAGAATGAGCGCTAATTGAGCGCTACATTGAGCGCTCAATGAGCGATTATAAGCGGTCTTTTCCCCGTGATGAGACTAGTCATCGCTTTTACAATTGCAATATCCTTAAACTATACATCACACACAATATTAATTGTATCATTCAGTTTAGAAAAAAAACCAAGGAACTTGTATGATAACTATTTATGTTCATTCTTTGTTTTCATCCTCCGATGCCAGGGTGCGAAGTGCCTGTGTTACGAAAAGGCTTACCCCCGCGATTTGAAGGTGCCCGACTCTCAATGCAGTACCCCATGTCCCGGCAACAAGGTGGAGCAATGTGGTGGGAACAACGTCGCATCTGCACTGTATACGGGTACGTGTACGCACCTTGTAGCTACCCCGGATGATAATGATAATAATAATAATAATGGGCATTTATAAAGCGCTATATCCATACACAAGGTGCATGCTCAAAGCGCATTGAAAATAAGAACATTTAAGGTGATGAGATGAAATACTATGGAATAAAGCCTAAATGTAATACTGTTAGCATTGATTAAGGATATTTAAGATATCGGATGTAACATTAAGATATATGTTTTCCTTGTGGGTTTAGTTATTTGGTTATGTGTTGTTTATTTCCCTGGCACTCATAGATGCAATACATTGAAGGGATAAATGTTTTGACCTTATTGATTTGCCAGTGCCGTGTTCAAGATAGGTTTCAAAGTAATCGGTCAAAGAGCGATCACTTTGAAACCTATCTTGAACGCGATTGCTCAATGTAGCGCTACGTAGCAAGGCGAGCAAACTTTGAGATATTTGCACTGTGTCGTTCAGGAGAGAAGAAGCGCTCATTGAGCGCTACATTGAGCGCTACATTGAGCAATTTAAGCGCTCGCTGCTATTGAACGGGGCGCAGGTGTTCGCGCGATGGGCTGTTCCTCATTATTAGTTTAATATATAATTTCACTGCAATTACATCAGATTATAGGTCACATTTTTATTTATTACTCACCCGTTGAAAATATCACGGTTTAATAAATCTACCGTGTTATTACACTTAGTGTAATAACATCGCGTGCTTTCGATTGACGTAACGTCATAATGGACAAAATATGACGTCACAATGTCAGCGGTGTTTTTAAAAGACCGGACACAAAAGGTTTAGGGCAAACTGACCTAGGTTCGGACAGTGTTCCGATCTAAATACTTTCGCTCGTTGTATTTTCAATATTTGACTCTTTAACAGCCAACAATAAGTGGTGAAAGTCGAGAATGGGGTTATTGTTCAAAATTCCAAACACTATATTCATTCATTATATGAATAAATATGTAATTTAGCAGTTTTAGACGAGTAGGCTATATACCAATTCGGACAGTTTTGACCTTGGTTCGGACAGGGTCGCCCGAAGTTCGGACAGTTCGTTTCCAGTCCAGCATGGACACAGAAGGGTGACAGATAAACTGCAGTGCGATATTTGTTTCAGCCTATAATGTTCTTTAAAAAAAATTTGAAAGTAATTGGTAAGCAGGATAATTACATCTATTCACATGCAGGTAAGAACGTTTTGTGTAAAATCTCTGAGCAATAAGAATAGCTCACATTTTTAAAATCTATTCAAATTGAATTCACCTTTACCATGGGCCGGGTACAGTATCATTTGATTACTACTTGCTTACAATTTCATACACATGCATTTGTTAATAAAAAAAATTCAGAGCACCGTAAATCGTTAATTAAGTAACTACATCAAATGATCAAGGAGTCATAGCAGGCTGTCATTGTAAACATAATCGTTGAACAGCCGTGTTTATCCCGCCGTCCTAAGTGATGCGCATCATATTTTAGCATTTGTGGTTAAAATACATCTTAAGGAGAGATGGGACGATGAAATCAAATATTTTAGAATTCGTTTATTTTTTCAAAATAGCAAGTTTACTATGTCTTTTATCCAAAAATGTAAGAAAATGTTGGGGTCACCGAACGATTTAAAAAGTTATCGGCATTAATAATAATACTCCCGTCGGCAAATTACGCCATTTTTGACTGATTTGATGTATTTAGATGAAGCGCTCGCTTTCAACGAATACGCTCAAAATCCTTTCAAATACATTTCAGTTAAATACGGGGATGCACAGCAAGTCTATATTTTGAAAATTAATGACACTGGAAAGAGAAACAAAATTAAATTAATCACTTTTTAATTAAAAACGGCATTTTTCTCATCGTTTTTCGCATATTGAACAGGATTTCTCACTGGCACACATATTTTAGATATTGCAGTTGCACTTGCAGTTAGTGTATGGATAAGCGTATGCCCCAAACAACGTAATCCATATATTTTTAGACTTATTCATTACCATAATTGTTGTCGCAAAATGTTACCGTAAGTTACCATCTCTCCTTAAGGAATTTCGAACAGTAAAACAATGAAAATATATGCAGGTAATGGTTCAAGAAATTACTCGGCTATAATTAAATGATTTACGGTACTCTAACCACGTGTAGACGTAAACAAAACCTCTAGGAGGGACCGGGAGGGGGTGTGCGTTAGCAACAATGTTGTACATGTTCATTAATTCTTTAATTGTTTTTCTTTTCTTTTCATACGTTATAAAATGTGATAATGCTTAGTAAAAACTACAGTGTAACACATTGAAGTTATTAATCCTAATAGATACAGTTGGAGTTATATGATACGCATTGTTCATTTGTAACACATTTAGATAACTTGGTATTCTTTGTTACATTGAGCTAAACAAAAGATGAGAGTCGACAAGTGACACAACGCAAATATTTAATCAATCATTTCAACACCATACAGTGCCCTGTTGGCGGACATGTCGATCAGTTTCCTCTCTTCAGTTTTGGTGAGTTGAGGTTGTACCCCGTTCTTAGCATACACTTTAACCCTGCCTTTATTTATTTACATTGACCCGATCAGAAACTGTAGATTTCGAAACGTTATACATCTTGGCAGTTTTTCTTATAAACATCAAAACTGTGAACAGCTTTCATAAGCCTGGGGACTTGACATGTTTCTAACGCAGCTTTTATTTGTCTGGCTGTCTGGTTACCGGAGATACGACCACTATGACGTCACTATAATATATGACGTCATACGGGTATCGCATGTAATGGTGCCATATCATTAGAGCACTGTACCATGCAAAACAATTTTTTATTTCACTCTCGTTGAAGATACTACTGTTGTGAAACATTGAAATGTTATTCAACACTGTTGTGAAACATTGCACGTGAAAGCGATCGCAGTCGGAACTACTTTCCAGTAGTCACATGGCCTTTGGGATCGCACTGGATTTCTTGGGACATGTTTTTTTCACGCAACGTCGTTATGATTAATATTGTACGGACGCTTCTATCACAATTTACCGTCAATCAGTATCCCTTGGTTGATTCAGAGTTAGTTCCCTTGGCACATATGTTATCTCGTTACGGCTTTCGGGATTTGACCGCCATTTTGCTTCGTCATGCAACTTGACGTAGCCTCAGTTTATGTAAACTCACAAGGAATAAACGTCACGTTGAACCCACGTATCCTGTGACAGTCGTCTGTTGAGTATTATTGCAACTACATTGTAATCCTTAACAGGTACATTTTGATATTTTCTTCTCCTTTTGA
The DNA here is from genome assembly GCA_936450465.1 of Gibbula magus. Taxonomy (NCBI): domain Eukaryota; kingdom Metazoa; phylum Mollusca; class Gastropoda; order Trochida; family Trochidae; genus Gibbula; species Gibbula magus. Next base: position 70,407,330 of record OW388297.1, on the reverse strand, counting down.
GGAATGGTTTTGATTGTTTAGAATGTAAAAAAATTGCTTCGTGTCGACATGTAAGTTTTCAAGGTTGTGGAGGCATTGTTCATGTCTGTCTGTTGTTACAGAAGATAACATACCAAGATAAATGAATAAACTTGCTTCAATTAAGGTAAGTATCAATGCTGATATAAAATTTTAACTTTTGCTATAAATGTCAGAACTCCATTTTCGGGGGTGCTGTCAGCAATTTGTGCCGTCAATGTTAACTTCATCGGCAACAAGGACAATGATCCCCACAATTTCGCTAGATAAAACTAGCTGCGGAACTGTATGTAACTTAACTCCCCAGTATCATTGTCGTCATGGTGTTACAGAGCCTATTTTGGCAAAGCAACTGCAGCTTCATACAACTGTAACTAGCCTAACTGAATCGCGCTTGAAAACAATCGCATTCCGATGACGTCACAATCACCTGATATCATTCATAAGATCTAATAAGATTAATACGATGTTTTTGTTTACTCGCCAATTTGCGCTTCTTATAGTTCAACATAAAGACAATGTAATGAGAGTTTTGAAATTGTACTATTGTTCAAAATTGAAACTGTTATTAACGGATATTTGCTTGGTCTATTTTTGGTGTTTAGAGAGATGGCGTTATGCGTCCATGGTAAGAGATGTATCCCTACGCACATCTACATGAATGAATAGTAAACTTTAATTACATATATCATTAATTTAGAGCGTGTAATAAATAAAATACTAAACTCCGTCCCGTTTAATAACATATTTATGAAACTCGTGGATGGTGTTACAGAGCCTATTTTGGCAAAGCAACTGCAGCTACATACAACTGTAACTAGCCTAACTGAATCGCGCTTGAAAACAATCGCATTCCGATGACGTCACAATCACCTGATATCATTCATAAGATCTAATAAGATTAATACGATGTTTTTGTTTACTCGCCAATTTGCGCTTCTTATCGTTTCAACATAAAGACAATGTAATGAGTGTTTTGAAATTGTATTGTTCAAAATTGAAACTGTGATTAACGGGTATTTGCTTGGTCTATTTTTAGCTCATCAGGCCTGAAAGGCCCGATGGGCTTATGGCATGGCATGGCGTCCGGCGTCCGTCCGTCCGTCCGTCCGTCCATCCGTCTGTAAACTTTTCGCTTTTTCAACTTCTTCTCCAGAACCAATGACTCTAGAGAGCTGAAATTTTATGTGCTGACTCCTTGGCTAATGGGCATTCTAAATTGTAGATTTCGTGACCCCATGACCCCAAATGGGGTCACAGGGGTCAAAACCTTAAAAACCTATTTTCATCTTCTTCTCCAGTTCCAAAAGGTCTAGAAAGCTGAAAAGTTGTGTGCAGACTCCTTGGGTAATGGGGATTCTAAATTGTCGATTTCGTGACCCTATGACCCCAAATGGGGTCACAGGGGTCAAAACCTTAAAAACCTTTTTTCATCTTCTTCTCCAGTTCCAAAAGGTCTAGAAAGCTGAAAAGTTGTGTGCAGACTCTTTGGCTAATGGGGATTCTAAATTGTAGATTTCGTGACCCCGTGACCCCAAATGGGGTCACAGGGGTCAAAACCTTAAGAACCTATTTTCATCTTCTTCTCCAGTTCCAAAAGGTCTAGAAAGCTGAAAAGTTTTGTGCAGACTCTTTGGCTAATAGGGATTCTAAATTGTAGATTTCGTGACCCCATGACCCCAAATGGGGTCACAGGGGTCAAAACCTTAACAACCTATTTTCATCTTCTTCTCCAGTTCCAAAAGGTCTAGAAAGCTGAAAAGTTGTGTGCAGACTCCTTGGGTAATGGGGATTGTAAATTGTAGATTTCATGACCCCATGACCCCAAATGAGGTCACAGGGGTCCAAACCTCAAAAACCTATTTTCATCTTCTTCTCCAGTTCCAAAAGGTCTAGAAAGCTGAAAAGTTGTGTGCAGACTCCTTGGGTAATGAGGATTCTAAATTGTAGATTTCGTGACCCCATGACCCCAAATGTGGTCACAGGGGTCAAAACATTAAAAACCTATTTTAATCTTCTTCTCCAGTTCCAAAAGGTCTAGAAAGCTGAAAAGTTGTGTGCAGACTCCTTGGCTAAAGGGGATTCTAAATTGTAAATTTGGTGACCCCATGACCCCAAATGGGGCCACAAGGGTCACAACCTTAAAAACCTATTTTCATCTTCTTCTCCAGTTCCAAAATGTCTAGAGAGCTGACAAGTTGTGTGCAGACTCCTTGGCTAATGGGGATTCTTAACTGTAGATTTGGTGATCATGTGGCCCCAAATAAGGTCTTAGGGGTCACAACCCTAAAAACCTATTTTCATCTTGTTCTCCAGTAAGAAAAGCTCTAGAACAAGCTGAGAAAATTTAGTATAACAATACAAATCCTGATGAGCTACAGAGCCCATGGCTCTATTTTTTGGTGTTTAGTGCGTCCATGGTAAGAGATGTATCCCTACGCACCTCTACAAGAATGAAGAGTGAACTTTAATTACATATTTCATTAATTTAGAGCGTGTAATAAATAAAATACTAAACTCCGTCCCGTTTAACAACATATTTATGAAACTCGTGGATGGTATTGGTATCTAACTCGCTTTCGCTCGTTAGATACCAAAACCATCCACTCGTTTCATAAATATGTTATTAAACGGGACGTCGTTTAGTATTCTCTATATTTTGTTGTTTTACTGTCCATTATAAAATTCCCGCGTGAAAACAAAAATGTTCCCACCATTTTATTCAGCAGCCGGAAGTGTCCGAGCCTTGGTCGATTTGTGTCCGAACTTTGGTCTACTTGTGTCCGAACCATGGTCAAACCTGTCCGAACCAAGGTCATTTTGACATGTTATCAAAATCGCAATTCTAAACCCAAGAATAAATTTGAAAGTACTAAAATACAAAGTTAATCGACTACATAATTGTTTCTTCCTGTACGTGCATATATTTGAAAGAATATGATCGCTTCCTTCATTCCCTGAATTGTCACACAAAATTTACGTTCACACAAATATTTTGTGGATTTCTTTCATGAAACCGTTATTTGTACCTACCGCTAAATTTCGTTTTCAAAATATACCTGACTGTCAGATATTTCTCAAATGAATCAAGTATTGTCAGAAATTGAACAGAAATATTTAGAAACCAACGGAGTGTTACAATTTGCTTTGTTTTTGTGTCAGCTGTATATTGAAAGTGTCCGAAGTTCGGGCGACTTTGGGTGGTGTCCGAGCTTAGGTCAGTTTGCCCTATAGTGCAATTTGAGAAATTTAAAGGGGAGTTATTATCAAACTGAAATCCCATTTTAATGTATCCGGAAGGTTACCATTGGACGTGACTTTTGACCTTTAATGACGCGTGTTCAATCGAAAAATGATCAACAGTAGACATATAGAATACTAAACGATGTCCCGTGTGATAACATGTTTATGAAATGAGTGAATGGTTTGGTATTTTAACGAGCGAAAGCGTGCCATTCACGAGTTTCATAAACATGTTATCAAACGGGACCGAGTTTAGTATTTTATTTATTACTCAATGATTTAAACAGCGCTGAATTGCAAGAAAATCGTCATTAATGACGCTCACTTGCAAATGGGCCACTCGCTATTGCAGTCGAGCGGTTAACATTGTGACGTCAACCAAAAACTACTATGACGTCACGGGTCGATTATGACGTTACGGCAGCGCGCGGTGGTATCACACATTTGTGTAACCATCTCATTGTTATCTAATGAGTGATCTCACCACGGTTGAGTAATAAATCTAGTTATCATACACTGGATGGTGTTCTCGGCAGGATAAAGGCAACGGATATTTTCGGTATCCGTTTGGCTCATATACGGATAAAGATGCAAATTACAGAGGTCAAGTGACGGAACTTCTTTTGGAAATGACGTCACACGCGTTAACATTTCAAATGCCTGTAATAACCGTGACAATTATAGCGTAGCAGCTTCATGTAAATATACATGCTCCCTTTCATATAGATCCACATTAATTTGGGAAATGATAACAAAAAAATCATTGTGCAATGCATAGTGCGGCAAAATTTTATTATGTTCAAGCAGTGCCAAAACATGTTCATCGCGAGTTGAAAACTACCGAGCAAACACTTTATAATACTCACAGGTAACAAAGACAGTTTGAGTCACACATTCATTTATCGAACGGCAATCTTCACGGTTCCATAATGTGACTTTTGTAAAGGGGATTTTAGAATTAGCTGCCTAACATTCAGTTTAGCTCTCCGTGTGGTGCGAGTCGCCATTTTCAACCGAGATTCGCTTACAGTCATGGTTACACAAGCGATAGGACGCGAGTTCGAATTCGTTGTCCTCACGTTAAATATTTTTCATTTGAAAAACTATTTTAAAACGTATTAAAACATTGAAATTTAAGATCATGCCAACTGCCAAAAGTAATTATATTTACTGAAAGCATAATTTAGGAGGCGTTATTTTGTGTCATTTTACTGTGAGAATAACACGCAGTTCATTTGCATATATCAGTACTCTTAGTTACAGTTAAGTTCAACTTTGAAATAATGTTGTCATGCTGTTTTGCGCAAAAGGAATGAAGAATGACATTGTATGATAAAGAAGTTATCATGCTCGTGTGTTTTGGGATGGTAAATATCCTGCATTAGGAATAAACACAATGTGTTTAGCTCGCCAAGGCTCGCAAAATACAATGTTTATTCCTAATGCAGGATATTGACCATCCCAAAACACACTCATGATAACCTCTATGTATACATGTTTGTGTATCATCAAGCGATATCTACAATCGCTTTATTATAATTACGGCAAGCGATGTTTCCGATGACAGAGATTTCTCCGTTTGAGAAAAGTTTCTCATCATTGCAGTGAAATGTATTTTCTAATCACACATCCAAATATCGGCCTGAGTTATAACTTTTAATAAACTGGGTTTGATATAAGTCTTCTCCGTGTGTATTCGTATCAATACCTCTGAAACATCCCGGAAGAAATTTCCAAATTGTGTTGCTGTTTCAGGACATGTTCAAATGAAGAAGTTTCAACTTGACAAATTATACCGCTTGGCTGTACAGTATGGGGAGGAAGATAAACGATTAAAAACTGCAGTGATGGCCAAAAGTGAGTATACCTTACCTTACTTTACTTTACCTTACCTTGATACGGGTACGCACCTTGTAGCTACACCAGGGCTCTGTTCCATAACATCCATAACAGCGAGCGCTTATAATCGCTCATTGAGCGCTACATTAAACCTCTCTTGAACGCGATTGCTCAATGTAGCGCTAAGTAGCAGAGCGCAAACCTCGAGGAAAAACACATTGTCGTTCAGGAGAGAATGCGCTACATTGAGCGCTACATTGAGCGATCAATGAGCGATTACTAAGCGCCCGTTGTTATGGAACGGAGCCCTGGGCCATGTTCAAGAGAGGTTTAAAAGTAATCGCTCAAACCTCTCTTGAACGCGATTGCTCAATGTAGCGCTACGTAGCAAAGCGAGCAAACCTCGAGGAATCGCACCGTGTCGTTCAGGAGAGAATGCGCTACATTGAGCTTGTAGCTACACCAGGGCTCTGTTCATTGAGCGCTACATTAAACCTCTCTTGAACGCGATTGCTCAATGAAGCGCTAAGTAGCAAAGCGCGCAAACCTCGAGGACTCGCACCGTGTCGTTCAGGAGAGAATGCGCTACATTGAGCGCTACATTGGGCGATCAATGAGCGATTACTAAGCGCCCGTTGTTATGGAACGGAGCCCTGGGCCATGTTCAAGAGACTAGAGAGGTTTAAAGTAATCGCTCAATGAGCGATTACTTTTAACCTCTCTTGACCGCGATTGCTCAATGTAGCGCACAGGAAATTGAGGATACCCAAGATCTCAATGTAAACAATGTATATAAAAGTATCCACACCCCCTCTATACAATATGCTAAAGGATGCGTTTTCAAACCTCTCGACTCGACTACATTCGTGGCTTATATTTCAAAACATACACGACATATAACAAAACTTACCGCCGATCCTTTATTAGGTTTCATAGTAATTGGACATGGGCAACTTTTTGTTGACTTACTTAGGCTACTTTTCGCCCCAAATTACGCTGCTAAGTCGATTCTACCTGTACTGAACTGAACTGAACTTTATTACAAGAACTCAGGCTGCAAACTGCAGCATAAGAGTTACATACATATTTACATACATACAGAAGAACAGAGAATATAAGGTCACAGCAATTAAATTAAAAGTAGAGACATTGTGAAGTTATGGACAATATTTTTTGAATAACGACATTATAATTTTACAGAACATTGACAGTTAACAACATCGAACTATACAGTGACGTCACTATACTGACTTGAATGCCTCTACGCTCTCTCTCAGCTATATTTAGATAGAAAGCATGGTCATACAACTGTGTAAACATGTTGATTTTTTACACCGGGGCAAGCGATGGGACCCAGAAATCGAACTCGTTTACGGTAACATTTTGCGACAACAAAGTATTGTAGTGAATAAGTCTTAAAATATATGGTTTACGTTGTTTAGGGCATACGCTTATCCATACACTAACGGAAAGTGCTTAAATTTTCCGTAACGCTCTTTTAACGGTCATTTTACGACATGCCGCATAACGTTATCGTCACCTTTATTCGCGGTAAATATGTTACTGTGTGTGTTATTCGAATTACATAGTATCTTTAGTTACTGACACATTTAAATCGCCTGGTATTATCTACTGATAGTTATATTTCCATCATGCACTCCTAGATTGATAGTATGTTCAGTAATGATTACACGGTAGACCGTCAAAGTTACACTTGAAAGCATCAAAATTGCCGTGACGTTAGGTTTTTACGTTTATGAAGGTAAATTAAAAAATAGAGCCATGGGCTCTGTAGCTCATCAGAGTTTATTTTGTTTGATGATGAAGACAGAAATATGTTGTCTCAATATAATGTACTTCTCTTTCTACCACCACCACAAACCAGATTAAAGAACAACATATCTGTAAGTCCCCTGCGACACTTGCCGAGGCGTTTATTACGAGTGTACACGGTACAGGAATATACACGCCTCAACATCTTGTTCCACTCACATGACCTTTCTATACACTGACGTCCATAGACCCTGCGAACATCTGCAACCTATAAAGAAATGTACATAATATCAAATATATATGAAACATACTCTCTACCACCCACAAGATAGATCACATTCCATCCACCTACAAGGTAGGTATCACTTCCAGCCACCCACAAGGTAGGTATCACTTCCGCCCCTACAAGGTAGGTATCACTTCCAGCCACCCACAAGGTAGGTATCACTTCCGCCCCTACAAGGTAGGTATCACTTCCAGCCACCCACAAGGTAGGTATTACTTCCAGCCACCCACAAGGTAGGTATCACTTCCGCCCCTACAAGGTAGGTATCACTTCCAGCCACCCACAAGGTAGGTATTACTTCCAGCCACCCACAAGGTAGGTATCACTTCCGCCCCTACAAGGTAGGTATCACTTCCAGCCACCCACAAGGTAGGTATTACTTCCGCCCCTACAAGGTAGGTATCACAGTTCCGCCACCTACAAGGTAGATATCCTTGGCACCGCCAATGAGATAGGTATCCTTACCTATAAAACAAGGTATCCCCCTCCACCTACAGTGTAGGTGATAAAATAGTTTCATACGTACATGCAAAATATTTTCAAAACAAAAAATAAATATATCAACTCAATGTTGAGTTCTGATGGTCGCATCCGAGAATGAACTTACCGCGCTATGACGTCACCTTTATATCCCTGCTCAAAGCGCCCCTTGGCTATGCATTACCTCCCCTTTTATCTGGTTTGTCCCTAAAGAGAAATCAATTTCTATCTAATTCGCCTACTCAACCGATAGAAATTTCATAATCCCTAACCCTGACAAATCTTATTCTTGAAATTGAGAGAGAGCACTCAGCAAGGTCAACACACAGGAGATTATGCAATATTCTGACCCCTTGGCTCTGGTTACAAGCCAGCTGTGTTTTTTTTGTTTTACCGCCAAATTATGTAATAGACTCTTGCTTGCACTAAACACTGGCAGCACTGATCTAACTGTATAAGGTTTAAAGAGAACAGGCAATGTGATGAATCTCATGGTACATAGTACAATTTAGAATCACCTTGGCTAAACAATCTCGGTTCTAAGCCTTGTCATCCAAACATCTAAACATTCTGAACAAAATATTCCTTCTAGTTTGTTCTGGATGAAAACAGGATTTTAGGTAATGGCCTGTGAGGCCCTTATTTGGGGCCACTGGGTCACCAAATCTACAATTTAGAATCTCCATTGGCTAAAGACTCATTACACAACAAGACAACCTTCTAGGTCTTTTCGTTCTGGAGAAGAAGATGAAAATAATCTTATCTTATCATTTCATCACCAGTCATATGCAGTTCACATATCTCATGTAAAATAAAAGAATTCTTAACTCCTCTTCAATTTAGTCCTGTATGCCTTGTCACAATTTTCAGTTCATAGGCTATTCAATAGTTCTCATTTCACATTGATTACATCAATTTGACAAACATGTCCACAATGTAGATTGTTATCTCAAGTCGACATACATTTCAAATAAAGTGAATGAAGTGCACATGAAATATCAGTTCAAAATTCATTTTCAAAGGGTTTTTTTAGGCTGTGGCCCATGTTTGGGGTCACAGGGTCATCAAATTTACAAGTTTGAATCCCCATTGGCTAAAGAGTTTGCATACAATATTACAGCCTTCTAGATCTTTTTGTTCCGGAGAAAAAGATGAAAACAGGATTTTAGGTAATGGCCTGTGAGGCCCTTATTTGGGGTCACAGGGTCACCAAATCTACAATTTAGAATCCCCATTGGCTAAAGACTCATTACACAACATGACAACCTTCTAGGTCTTTTCGTTCTGGGGAAGAAGATGAAAATAATCTTATCTTATCATTTCATCACCAGTCATATGCAGTTCACATATCTCATGTAAAATAAAAGAATTCTTAACTCCTCTTCAGTTTAGTCCTTTATGACTTGTCACAATTTTCAGTTCATAGGCTTTTCAATAGTTCTCATTTCACATTGATTACATCAATTTGACAAACATGTCCACAATGTAGATTGTTATCTCAAGTCGACATACATTTCAAATAAAGTGAATGAAGTGCACATAAAATATCAGTTCAAAATTCATTTTCAAAGGTTTTTTAGGCTGTGGCCCATATTTGGGGTAACAGGGTCACCAAATTTACAAGTTAGAATCCCCATTGGCTCAAGAGTTTGCATACAATATTACAGCCTTCTAGATCTTTTTGTTCCGGAGAAAAAGATGAAAACAGGATTTTAGGTAATGGCCTGTGAGGCCCTTATTTGGGGTCACAGGGTCACCAAATCTACAATTTAGAATCCCCATTGGCTAAAGACTCATTACACAACATGACAACCTTCTAGGTCTTTTCGTTCTGGGGAAGAAGATGAAAATAATCTTATCTTATCATTTCATCACCAGTCATATGCAGTTCACATATCTCATGTAAAATAAAAGAATTCTTAACTCCTCTTCAGTTTAGTCCTTTATGACTTGTCACAATTTTCAGTTCATAGGCTTTTCAATAGTTCTCATTTCACATTGATTACATCAATTTGACAAACATGTCCACAATGTAGATTGTTATCTCAAGTCGACATACATTTCAAATAAAGTGAATGAAGTGCACATAAAATATCAGTTCAAAATTCATTTTCAAAGGTTTTTTAGGCTGTGGCCCATATTTGGGGTAACAGGGTCACCAAATTTACAAGTTAGAATCCCCATTGGCTCAAGAGTTTGCATACAATATTACAGCCTTCTAGATCTTTTTGTTCCGGAGAAAAAGATGAAAACAGGATTTTAGGTAATGGCCAGTGAGGCCCTTATTTGGGGTCACAGGGTCACCAAATCTACAATTTAGAATCCCCATTGGCTAAAGACTCATTACACAACATGACAACCTTCTAGGTCTTTTCGTTCTGGAGAAGAAGATGAAAATAATCTTATCTTATCATTTCATCACCAGTCATATGCAGTTCACATATCTCATGTAAAATAAAAGAATTCTTAACTCCTCTTCAATTGAGTCCTTTATTACTTGTCACAATTTTCAGTTCATAGGCTATTCAATAGTTCTCATTTCACATTGATTACATCAATTTGACAAACATGTCCACAATGTAGATTGTTATCTCAAGTCGACATACATTTCAAATAAAGTGAATGAAGTGCACATAAAATATCAGTTCAAAATTCATTTTCAAAGGTTTTTTAGGCTGTGGCCCATATTTGGGGTCACAGGGTCACCAAATTTACAAGTTAGAATCCCCATTAGCTAAAGAGTTTGCATACAATATTACAGCCTTCTAGATCTTTTTGTTCCGGAGAAAAAGATGAAAACAGGATTTTAGGTAATGGCCAGTGAGGCCCTTATTTGGGGTCACAGGGTCACCAAATCTACAATTTAGAATCCCCATTGGCTAAAGACTCATTACACAACATGACAACCTTCTAGGTCGTTTCGTTCTGGAGAAGAAGATGAAAATAATCTTATCTTATCATTTCATCACCAGTCATATGCAGTTCACATATCTCATGTAAAATAAAAGAATTCTTAACTCCTCTTCAATTTAGTCCTTTATTACTTGTCACAATTTTCAGTTCATAGGCTATTCAATAGTTCTCATTTCACATTGATTACATCAATTTGACAAACATGTCCACAATGTAGATTGTTATCTCAAGTCGACATACATTTCAAATAAAGTGAATGAAGTGCACATAAAATATCAGTTCAAAATTCATTTTCAAAGGTTTTTTAGGCTGTGGCCCATATTTGGGGTCACAGGGTCACCAAATTTACAAGTTAGAATCCCCATTAGCTAAAGAGTTTGCATACAATATTACAGCCTTCTAGATCTTTTTGTTCCGGAGAAAAAGATGAAAACAGGATTTTAGGTAATGGCCAGTGAGGCCCTTATTTGGGGTCACAGGGTCACCAAATCTACAATTTAGAATCCCTATTGGCCAAGGAGTCTGTACATATAATTTCAGCTCTCTGGAGTCATTGGTTCTGGAGAAGAAGATGAAAATAGCTTTTTAGGTTATGACCCCTGTGGCCCTTATTTGGGGTCACAGGGTCACCAAATCTACAATTTAGAATCCCCATTGGCCAAGGAGTCTGTACATAAAATTTCAGCTCTCTAGAGTTATTGGTTCTGGAGAAGAAGTCGAAAAAGTGAAAAGTTTACGGACGGAGGGACGGACGGACAGACGGACGGACGGACGGACGGATGGACGGACGCCATCCCATGCCATAAGCCCATCGGGCCTTTCAGGCCTGATGAGCTAAAAAAGACGTTAAAGTGAGGAAAAACCTCTGGTGACCCCCTATTTTTATTTCTGAATTCGTTTGTTTATTCAAATGTGCACATTATACTGCATTTATAGCAATATCTAAAACATGTGTGTCAGTGAGAAATCTTGTTGAATATGCGAAAAACGATAAGAAAAATGCCGTTTTTAATTACAAAGTGCTTAATTTAATTTTGTTTCTCTTTCCAGTGTCATTAATTTTCAAAATATAGACTTGCTATGCATCCCCGTATTTAACTGAAATGTATTTGAAAGGATTCTGAGCTTATTCGTTGAAAGCGAGCGCTTCATCTAAATACATCAAATCAGTCAAATATAGCGTAATTTGCCGACGGGAGTGTTATTTTTAATGCCGATAACTCTTTAAATCGTTCGGTGACCCCCAAATTTTCTTACAATTTTGGATAAAAGACACAATAAACCTGCTATTTTGAAAAAATAAAACGAATTCTAAAATATTTTGTTTCATCGTCCCATCTCTCCTTAACAGGCTGCATATCAAGCCCAAGGGGTGTTGACGTATTGATACGTCATTGACGTTTGACCCTTTGACATGCATACGTCAAAAGTCTGTGACAAAGTTCCCTGATTCATGAAAAAATTCACATTTTCCGAATGAGAAATCAATGGGCTTTCACATGATGTAATTAATATCTATATACACTTATATTTAATTGAGAAATGATGAATTAAAAATATTGAACGTATTTTCAATCACAAAACTGCCTGCAGGTGGTTGTTTGACGTCATAATAAAAATGTTAACTACTCGATTCATTGGGTTTAAATTCTATAGTAGGTGCATGCAAAATGCATAACTTTCACATCACTATGTTCAGAATATCCTAATCTAGCTGATTTACAAATTTGGACATTGAATTTATTTCTGTTAGAAAATAATCGGAGATTTGCGAAAATGTCGGCAAATGAAAAGATCAACCGATTACTTTTTCAAAAAAACGTGAAAATAAACAAAGCATTTCACTTACATATTTTAGAATCTCAAAATCTTCCACAAATAAATAAAAATGTATCTGTGCATTGTTTGTCAATTCTTGTTTCCAAATATAGTAACATATCCAACGTGGTAGTGCCAAATCGGCCATTTCTTCAATTCACCCCATGACAAGTTCCCGCTATTTTCCCATGTTACGCGACTCAAAGTGAACGTCAAGCTAGCGGAAGCTGTATCTATTTTTAGAAATGGTCGTCGATCTAACCATAGAGTGTTATTAATTGTTAAAATTAAACAAATTGACACCCAAAACGATGTTGTTTTATAAAAAAATCGATCTAAAAACAAAAAATGAGGTTGTAATTATTATTTCATCAGTTCGTAGAGTCCGTGTCCTTGACCCGATAAATTTGCATAAGTGAACCTAGCCCCCCCGGATGTGACATTGTTTTTACGATTAAAATCACTGTGAGTAAATTTGATTTTTGATTATAATTTAAAGATATATGAAAAATAAATGTCATATCCTACCATTATCACAAAATATTATCATGTATGAGTTTACATTCGAAGTACGAAATGTGTTTGACATGACATGGACCATCCTCGATAATCCAGCGCTATTGTTCCGATAAATCTACACACAAGCGCTGGAATAATAAAATGTGACTCAGATATTTATTTTAATTATTTTAAGATTATGTTAATTACTAAGGCGAGAAAAACTTTAAATGAAGGATACCCATGTGATGTAATTGTTACAAATTTACAAATATGACGCTCTCTGCAAAAACCTGAAAACAATCCAGCAGGCTAAAGGTTAAAGTGGTGATGGCACTACCAATGTACGTGGGTACGGTGTGCAAGTGAATCAACAGGAAATATAGTTCTTCATTGGGCGTGGTTACCTTGAATGACGTTGACTCAAATCATTTCAAGGAACATCATATAAAAAAAATTGGAGACCACCATTGATTATATTTCAGAACTTATTTCATCTTTCATTTTAAGGAAAATCAAGCCGACAGTGTACACAATACTTGAATTTACTCGAAGGCGCCGATTTGGTGTAATGTTATTTATAAGCATGTTTATAGCTACACCAAATTACATTATTCAATAATATATTCACAGATGACAAAGGGAAATGCGTGAAATGGAAACCACGACCCGCTGTTTACTTTACATCTTGGCGGATGACAGTGAAGATATGCGTCGTCATCTGCCATTACAACAAGTTTGTCTTCGCTTTACTCTCGGTGAGTCGATGTCTGCCATTATAACAAGTTTGTCTTCGCTTTACTCTCGGTGAGTCGTTGTCTGCCATTACAACAAGTTTGTCTTCGCTTTACTCTCGGTGAGTCGTTGTCTGCCATTACAACAAGTTTGTCTTCGCTTTACTCTCGGTGAGTCGTTGTCTGCCATTACAACAAGTTTGTCTTCGCTTTACTCACGGTGAGTCGTTGTCTGCCATTACAACAAGTTTGTCTTCGCTTTACTCTCGGTGAGTCGTTGTCTGCCATTACAACAAGTTTGTCTTCGCTTTACTCTCGGTGAGTCGTTGTCTGCCATTACAACAAGTTTGTCTTCGCTTTACTCACGGTGAGTCGTTGTCTGCCATTACAACAAGTTTGTCTTCGCTTTACTCTCGGTGAGTCGTTGTCTGCCATTACAACAAGTTTCTCTTCGCTTAACTCTCGGTGAGTCGTTGTCTGCCATTACAACAAGTTTGTCTTCGCTTTACTCTCGGTGAGTCGTTGTCTGCCATTACAACAAGTTTGTCTTCGCTTAACTCTCGGTGAGTCGTTGTCTGCCATTACAACAAGTTTGTCTTCGCTTAACTCTCGGTGAGTCGTTGTCTGCCATTACAACAAGTTTGTCTTCGCTTTACTCTCGGTGAGTCGTTGTCTGCCATTACAACAAGTTTGTCTTCGCTTTACTCTCGGTGAGTCGTTGTCTGGTCGGCATTGACGTAATCTAGTTCCACCCTAGCTTCGGATATTGTTGTTGTAAATACTTTTTAAACGTCTGTCTTGAATATTTAGATTTTAAAAAATGAAATAAAATAATAAATTTGCGATAATCTATTTTATATATGATGATTTCGATATGAATTAATCGCCTATCAGACAGACATGCGTGTTTATTCAGCATGTAAGGTTCAGTTGCCGTTAATTTAGCAATTTGGTCACGTGACTTTAAAGACGATTTTACAGTCTGCAGCCTGGGTGGCAAATAACGTTCAGTTCAGTTCAATTCAGTTCATAAGGTATATCGTTTCATAAATATGGCAATTTTTTAATGACATCAGTATTTTTTTGCATTAAGAAGATTGTACATTGTTTGTCGGTTAATTGATTCAGACCACTTTTGGATAAAAATGTTTTTTATACGTTGCGTAAACATTGACATAAATACATGTTTGTCACCAACATCTTGATTCATCCAAACATAAGAAAAGCCATTTAAAAACAATATATTTCTTACATCGACAGCATGAGTGCTTTCCACGATTATCTAAATATAGTAACATTTGATATCATTGATACGGCAATCTGTACTCCGGCATTCTTATGAATTAAATAATCGTCGGGTTAATTGGTGGTTGAAAGTAACAATCACCTGGCGAATATAGAGCGACTTAAAGCAAAGCAATCAACTACTAGTCTCGCGAGATTACAAATTGCATGCAACTCGTTGCAACGTGTGGACGCAAATTGCATACAACGTCATTCGTGCAATTTGTGGCATGCAACGTTTTGTATGCCACAAATTGCACCGTGTGAACGCGCCTTTACGGTACTCTCGAAACAGATTTCGGTCATGTCAAGCTGACCGTTTGTTAAGTTTGTCCGGCTAATGTCATCTTAACCACGTCCATTTGAATTCAAATTCTCAAAGTCAGCGTTTTTTCCCCATTCCTTGCTTTTATGCATGCTCAATCATCAATGTGAGAGAGCATCGGAACTTTCAGAAGAAGTGAGTGGTGCTTTAACGCCGCTGTAAAAAGAAATCTTACAATTCTTACATAATGATCACTTGTATCTTTTTGCACGGAGAAAGTCCAAAATACAGTGAAACCAGGTAATGTCGGCTGGAACCAGTGAAGCGCGTAATAATCTATCTATCTAGAGTAAACATCAGATGGTTTTGACTGGATCAATCTTTTTTATACGTTGAGCTCATTTCGACCAGTGTATCTAAGTACTGTGTTGCTGAAAAAGAACTTGAAAAGATACACTGGTCGAAATGAGCTTAAAGAAGAATGATCCAGTCAAAACCATCTGATGTTTACTTTTTTATATATATAACCGTACTTCATTTTATATATATACATATATATACCCTGCAGGTGGGTATGGCATGTACCTGTACGTCCGTTCAACCCACGCAAAAAGCCAGCGAAGCGGACACTCTGAGGGAGACGGAGGGAGTCAAGTGTGACAAGAAGTGTAAGGGAAACTCAACTGAGATCTGCGGAGGGGAATTCCTGACACACAGCGCGTATCTAACAGGTTGGGGAAACTTGCCCATTTGAACCTAATACTTCATATAGGAAATTCCTAATATAGCTGATTGATGCTTTCCTAACTGGTCCTGTGTAAAGTGTCTCCGATGTTCTCTTGAGTCAAGGTTTACTAATGAGGAGATACTTACCCAAGGAAGCGTGATTTCTACGAAACGAGTGTGGATTTTTATATTGCCCGAGCGAGAGCGATGTTACACACGAATTGGCATGCTTATCGTAAAAGTGTAATGACTCCTTTATTGTCCATTCCATTTCATTTGAAACGTTAGAAAAATAGCCAGAAGGCCTAATGTTCTTGTGACGTACAGCTACATAGACCCACGTACAGCTACAAAGACCCACGTGCAGCTACATAGACCCACATACAACTACATAGACCCACGTACAGCTACATATACCCACGTACAGCTACATAGACCCACGTACAGCTACATAGACCCACGTGCAGCTACATAGACCCACGTCCAACTACATAGACCCACGTACAGCTACATAGACCCACGTACAGCTACATAGACCCACGTACAACTACATAGACCCACGTACAGCTACATAGACCCACGTACAGCTACAAAGACCCACGTACAGCTACATAGACCCACGTACAGCTACATAGACCCACGTACAACTACATAGACCCACGTACAGCTACATAGACCCACGTACAGCTACAAAGACCCACGTACAGCTACATAGACCCACGTACAGCTACATATACCCACGTACAACTACATAGACCCACGTCCATCTACATAGACCCACGTACAGCTACATAGACCCACGTCCAACTACATAGACCCACGTCCATCTACATAGACCCACGTCCAACTACATAGACCCACGTCCATCTACATAGACCCACGTCCATCTACATATACCAACGTCCAACTACATAGACCCACGTCCATCTACATAGACCCACGTCCAACTACATAGACCCACGTACAGCTACATAGACCCAAGTCCAACTACATAGACCCACGTCCAACTACATAGACCCACGTCCAACTACATAGACCCACGTCCAACTACATAGACCCACGTACAGCTACATAGACCCACGTCCAACTACATAGACCCACGTCCAACTACATAGACCCACGTCCAACTACATAGACCCACGTCCAACTACATAGACCCACGTCCAACTACATAGACCCACGTACAGCTACATAGACCCACGTCCAACTACATAGACCCACGTCCAACTACATAGACCCACGTCCAACTACATAGACCCACGTCCAACTACATAGACCCCCACGTCCAACTACATAGACCCACGTACAGCTACATAGACCCACGTCCATCTACATAGACCCACGTACAGCTACATAGACCCACGTCCATCTACATAGACCCACGTACAGCTACATAGACCAACGTACAGCTACATAGACCCACGTCCAACTACATAGACCCACGTGCAGCTACATAGACCCACGTCCAACTACATAGACCAACGTCCAACTACATATACCCACGTACAGCTACATAGACCCACGTCCAACTACATAGACCCACGTACAACTACATAGACCCACGTACAGCTACATAGACCCACGTACAGCTACATAGACCCACGTACAGCTACATAGACCCACGTCCAACTACATAGACCCACGTACAACTACATAGACCCACGTACAGCTACATAGACCCACGTCCAACTACATAGACCCACGTACAGCTACATAGACCCACGTACAGCTACATAGACCCACGTACAGCTACATAGACCCACGTCCAACTACATAGACCAACGTCCAACTACATAGACCAACGTCCAACTACATAGACCCACGTCCAACTACATAGACCCACGTCAAGCTACATAGACCCACGTCCATCTACATAGACCCACGTTCAGCTACAAAGACCCACATACAGCTACATAGACCCACGTACAGCTACATAGACCAACGTACAGCTACATAGACCCACGTACAACTACATAGACCCACGTCCATCTACATAGACCCACGTACAGCTACATAGACCCACGTCCAACTACATAGACCCACGTCCAACTACATAGACCCACGTCCAACTACATCGACCAACGTCCAACTACATAGACCCACGTACAGCTACATAGACCCACGTCTAACTACATAGACCCACGTACAGCTATATAGACCCCCGTACAGCTACATAGACCCACGTACAGCTACATAGACCCACGTCCAACTACATAGACCCACGTCCAACTACATAGACCCACGTCCAACTACAAAGACCCACGTACAGCTACATAGACCCACGTACAGCTACATAGACCCACGTACAGCTACATAGACCTACGTACAGCTACATAGACCCACGTACAGCTACATAGACCAACGTCCAACTACATATACCCACGTACAGCTACATAGACCCACGTCCAACTACATAGACCCACGTCCAACTACATAGACCCACGTCCAACTACATAGACCCATGTCCAACTACATAGACCCACGTACAGCTACATAGACCCACGTCCAACTACATAGACCCACGTCCAACTACATAGACCCACGTCCAACTACATAGACCCACATCCAACTACATAGACCCACGTCCAACTACATAGACCCACGTCCATCTACATAGACCCACGTCCATCTACATAGACCCACGTCCAACTACATAGACCAACGTACAGCTACATAGA
This sequence comes from Gibbula magus, assembly GCA_936450465.1. NCBI lineage: Eukaryota > Metazoa > Mollusca > Gastropoda > Trochida > Trochidae > Gibbula > Gibbula magus. Next base: position 70,388,775 of record OW388297.1, on the reverse strand, counting down.
CCCACGTACAGCTACATAGACCCACGTCTAACTACATAGACCCACGTACAGCTACATAGACCCATGTACAGCTACATAGACGCACGTACAGCTACATAGACCCACGTCCAACTACATAGACCAACGTCCAACTACATAGACCCACGTATAACTACATAGACCCACGTACAGCTACATAGACCCACGTCCAACTACATAGACCCACGTACAGCTACATAGACCCACGTACAGCTACATAGACCCACGTACAGCTACATAGACCCACGTACAGCTACATAGACCCACGTCCATCTACATAGACCAACGTCCAACTACATAGACCCACGTCCAACTACATAGACCCACGTACAGCTACATAGACCCACGTACAGCTACATAGACCCAGGTCCAACTACATAGACCCACGTGCAGCTACATAGACCCACGTCCAACTACATAGACCCACGTACAGCTACATAGACCCACGTCCATCTACATAGACCCACGTACAGCTACATAGACCCACGTCCATCTACATAGACCCACGTACAGCTACATAGACCCACGTCCAACTACATAGACCCACGTCCAACTACATAGATCAACGTGCAGCTACATAGACCCACGTCCAACTACATAGACCCACGTACAGCTACATAGACCCACGTCCATCTACATAGACCAACGTACAGCTACATAGACCCACGTCCATCTACATAGACCCACGTACAGCTACATAGACCCACGTACAGCTACATAGACCCACGTACAGCTACATAGACCCACGTACAACTACATAGACCCACGTACAACTACATAGACCAACGTCCAACTACATATACCCACGTACAGCTACATAGACCCACGTCCAACTACATAGACCCACGTACAACTACATAGACCCACGTACAACTACATATACCCACCTCCATCTACATAGACCCACGTCCATCTACATAGACCCACGTACAGCTACATAGACCCACGTCCAACTACATAGACCCACGTCCATCTACATAGACCCACGTCCATCTACATAGACCCACGTCCAACTACATAGACCAACGTACAGCTACATAGACCCACGTACAGCTACATAGACCCACGTCTAACTACATAGACCCACGTACAGCTACATAGACCCACGTACAGCTACATAGACCCACGTACAGCTACATAGACCCACGTCCAACTACATAGACCAACGTCCAACTACATAGACCCACGTACAACTACACAGACCTACGTACAGCTACAAAGACCCACGTCCAACTACATAGACCCACGTACAGCTACATAGACCCACGTACAGCTACATAGACCCACGTCCAACTACATAGACCAACGTCCAACTACATAGACCCACGTCCAACTACATAGACCCACGTCAAGCTACATAGACCCACGTCCAACTACATAGACCCACGTACAGCTACAAAGACCCACGTACAACTACATAGACCCACGTCCATCTACATAGACCCACGTCCATCTACATAGACCCACGTACAGCTACATAGACCCACGTCCAACTACATAGACCCACGTCCAACTACATAGACCCACGTCCAACTACATAGACCCACGTCCAACTACATAGACCAACGTCCAACTACATAGACCCACGTCCAACTACAAAGACCCACGTACAGCTACATAGACCCACGTACAGCTACATAGACCAACGTACAGCTACATAGACCCACGTACAGCTACATAGACCCACGTACAGCTACATAGACCCACGTCCATCTACATAGACCAACGTCCAACTACATAGACCCACGTCCAACTACATAGACCCACGTACAGCTACATAGACCCACGTACAGCTACATAGACCCACGTCCAACTACATAGACCCACGTGCAGCTACATAGACCCACGTCCAACTACATAGACCCACGTCCAACTACATAGACCCACGTACAGCTACATAGACCCACGTACAGCTACATAGACCAACGTACAGCTACATAGACCCACGTACAACTACATAGACCCACGTACAGCTACATAGACCCACGTCCAACTACATAGACCCACGTACAGCTACATAGACCCACGTACAACTACATAGACCCACGTCCATCTACATAGACCCACGTACAACTACATAGACCCACGTCCATCTACATAGACCCACGTACAGCTACATAGACCCACGTACAGCTACATAGACCCACGTACAGCTACATAGACCCACGTCCAACTACATAGACCCACGTCCAACTACATAGACCCACGTCCAACTACATAGACCCACGTCCAACTACATAGACCAACGTCCAACTACATAGACCCACGTACAGCTACATAGACCCACGTACAACTACATAGACCCACGTCCAACTACATCGACCAACGTCCAACTACATATACCCACTTACAGCTACATAGACCCACATCCAACTACATAGACCCACGTCCAACTACATAGACCCACGTCCAACTACATAGACCCACGTCCAACTACATAGACCCACGTCCAACTACATAGACCAACGTCCAACTACATAGACCCACGTCCAACTACAAAGACCCACGTACAGCTACATAGACCCACGTCCAACTACATAGACCCACGTACAGCTACATAGACCCACGTACAGCTACATAGACCCACGTCCAACTACATAGACCCACGTCCATCTACATAGACCCACGTCCAACTACATAGACCAACTTCCAACTACATAGACCCACGTCCAACTACAAAGACCCACGTACAGCTACATAGACCCACGTCCAACTACATAGACCCACGTCCATCTACATAGACCCACGTACAGCTACATAGACCCACGTACAACTACATAGACCCACGTACAGCTACATAGACCCACGTCCAACTACATAGACCCACGTGCAGCTACATAGACCCACGTCCAACTACATAGACCCACGTCCAACTACATAGACCCACGTCCAACTACATAGACCCACGTCCAACTACATAGACCCACGAACAGCTACATATACCCACGTACAGCTACATAGACCCACGTCCAACTACATAGACCCACGTCCAACTACATAGACCCACGTCCAACTACATAGACCCACGTCCAACTACATAGACCCACGTCCAACTACATAGACCAACGTCCAACTACATAGACCAACGTCCAACTACATAGACCCACGTCCAACTACAAAGACCCACGTACAGCTACATAGACCCACGTCCAACTACATAGACCCACGTACAGCTACATAGACCCACGTACAGCTACATAGACCCACGTCCAACTACATAGACCCACGTCCATCTACATAGACCCACGTCCAACTACATAGACCAACTTCCAACTACATAGACCCACGTCCAACTACAAAGACCCACGTACAGCTACATAGACCCACGTCCAACTACATAGACCCACGTCCATCTACATAGACCCACGTACAGCTACATAGACCCACGTACAACTACATAGACCCACGTACAGCTACATAGACCCACGTCCAACTACATAGACCCACGTGCAGCTACATAGACCCACGTCCAACTACATAGACCCACGTCCAACTACATAGACCCACGTCCAACTACATAGACCCACGTCCAACTACATAGACCCACGAACAGCTACATATACCCACGTACAGCTACATAGACCCACGTCCAACTACATAGACCCACGTCCAACTACATAGACCCACGTCCAACTACATAGACCCACGTCCAACTACATAGACCCACGTCCAACTACATAGACCAACGTCCAACTACATAGACCCACCAAAACTACAAAGACCCACGTACAGCTACATAGACCCACGTCCAACTACATAGACCCACGTACAGCTACATAGACCCACGTACAGCTACATAGACCCACGTCCAACTACATAGACCCACGTCCATCTACATAGACCCACGTCCAACTACATAGACCAACGTCCAACTACATAGACCCACGTCCAACTACAAAGACCCACGTACAGCTACATAGACCCACGTCCAACTACATAGACCCACGTCCATCTACATAGACCCACGTACAGCTACATAGACCCACGTACAACTACATAGACCCAAGTACAGCTACATAGACCCACGTCCAACTACATAGACCCACGTGCAGCTACATAGACCCACGTCCAACTACATAGACCCACGTCCAACTACATAGACCCACGTCCAACTACATAGACCCACGTCCAACTACATAGACCCACGAACAGCTACATATACCCACGTACAGCTACATAGACCCACGTCCAACTACATAGACCCACGTCCAACTACATAGACCCACGTCCAACTACATAGACCCACGTCCAACTACATAGACCCACGTCCAACTACATAGACCCACGTACAGCTACAGTCGTGCTAAATCGTCACAAAAATATAGGAACTAGTGATGGAACAATGCTTGCTATAGGCAATCTATGTGGTCGTTTTGGAAATATTAACTCGGTTATTTTTCAACCATATGGTTAATAACTAGAGGATATTGATATTTCTCGTCAGTCCACAATAACAAATTACAATTTACGCCCATGTATAAAAGTTTCTCTTACAATATGTGCGGCTTGACCGTGAACGCTGAAGAAAAGTCCACAAATAAAATTCTCACGTAGGATCTTGGAAGCTCTAAATGCTTATATACGCTGTTCAAAATGCACTTTTTTGGCATCTTTAACACCCCTTCTTGCTCTGTATGCAAACTGATACGGATCAAGTAAATGACTAACGTCTAGTCATTCGTTTCAGGATGAATACGCCTTAAGCATCTGGCCCAATCACTTTCCTTATATTGAGTGTTGAGAAATATCTATAACTAAATATAAGATACCCACGGCAATAAGACACAGGCGGTCAATGGGACCGACGGCGTGCTTTATGAGACAATAAAACATGCTCGTGATTTTAGACGTCAGTTAGGGCCGTCGCTTAGCAAATGACGTCATATTTAACGTCACGTTGATTGTTCAATGCTAGCGAATGTGTAGTGCGACGGGAGACATTATTATTTTTGAAAAATAGTTTTTACAAACAACATTATTTCTCCACGGTTTTTTAATATAAAAGCGAGTTACTGTTAAAGGGCATCTCATATAAGAAATAGAAGACTCGTTGTTGTGCTTTATCGTAGAATAAAACATAGCAGAGAGCATAAAACACTCAGGGCTGCGCCCTTCGTGTTTTATGCTCCCTGCTATGTTTTATTCAACGATAAAGCACGCCAACTCGTCTTCTATTTCTTAAATATAATTTAGCCAAACCTTGGTGAATGTTTTGAAAATAACACACACATAAACAAAATGTTTCTGTGATCAGCTTCAATGTGAAAGTACGAGTACTTCCATCCAAAACTGTGTTCCACCTGTAGGAGATATCGCTTTTATGAGATATAGAGGATACTAAACGACCTTCTATTTAATACCATTTTTATTAAACGAGTTAATGATTTTGTATAAAACGAGCGAAAGCGAGTTTGATACCAATCATTCACGAGTTTAATAAAAATGGTATTAAATAGAAGGAAGTTTAGTATTCTGTTTATTACTCGCCCACCTTTAATCCAGCGAAATAGCTCTGAAACTATGATTCCTGCAAGTTCGATACCACTGTGACGACGTTCCTCCCATTGTGACGTCATAACCTCGAGCTGTACGTCATACGTGCGGCGGTATTACACTAGTTTAATATTGCCGTTTAAATATTACTTAGAGGATATGTGTCTTTTCTTGACTAATACCATGTTTATCTCATCGAGTGAGGTAGAAAGGTTATATTTTCACGAGTGGCGCAGCCAAGAGTGAAAATATATAACTTTTCTACCTCACGAGAACATAATATCTCATATATAACTATTAAGGGCATCTCATATAAGAAATAGAAGACTCGTTGTTGTGCTTTATCGTATAATAAAACATAGTAGAGCGAATAAAACTGCGCCCTTCGTGTTTAATGCTCCCTGCTATGTTTTATTCAACGATAAAGCACGCCAACTCGTCTTCTATTTCTTAAGTAACTAATATTGATAACAGTAAAAAATATCCTTGGCAAGCCTCCAACTTTTATCAACTCGTGTTGATATATTTGATATCAGAAGACAGTTGGTTGAGATTCTCTATGTACAGAACATAAGCAATATTGCAGGCATACTAAAGACAAATTCGAATTTCAACAAAAAGAATCGTATATAAGCGATACGGAATGAAAAGAAGCGAATCTGCACACAAATGAGACGGTCAGCGATTAGAAATACACGAGGACGCGTAATGAAAGACGCGGAACGCAACACTGTGACACTGTTTATTCTGAATCATTTATATTTCGGCTCATTTTAGACCTCGGGTTCACATAAAAAGAAGACGTTGAGTAACATTGAGAAGATAAACTAAATGTGCTGAGCTTGTATTGTCATCATCGCGGGCCCTTGGCAAACTGTACTGTTTAGTAAAGGAAAAAACACGAGTCTGGATGTTGGTTTCAACCCTTTTTTAGGGGTTTTTGAAGTTTAAAAGTATAAAGGTGAGTGTGAGGATTTTTAACAAAGTTTTTGGAAAAACAAATTTATCAAATGAAAATTTTGACATTTTACGGTTTATCCATTGGAGAAAACACTCCTCTATGAAAAACCTCAAGATTGGGATAACCTCTCGGGCTTTAATCCCTCCCTTTAGGTTATTTTAGAGCAGAAGACCTCGATATCTGAAGATGAATGTTTTCTCAACAGTCAACAGTTAGGCCTAATCCTTTCACAACGCCAATCCTCTGTGGTGATCTACAGAGCGAATGGTTGCCGCTTCTATTCCCACGGTCTCCGCTGAGAACTTAGACATGCGATTGCCTACCTTCCTCAATGGATATTAGAAATTATGTATTATACGTAATTTGGAGTTGCTTTATAGGTCTTAAAATCAGATATCAATTCCTTCTTAAGATTGAAATTTGGCCATCTGGTTACAACGGTTGGAAAAATACCAAATCCAAATCGCAGTAAGACCTCACTATTCGTAGTAGAACATTATCATAGATATTTAGTTATTACAACAAATATAGTTACCTCTCAATGAAGAGATACATTCTCACATTTCTTATCATTATCTCCTTAATTTCCCTGTACATAACGTTAACCTGTTTGTGTTTCCCTCAGGTCACTACAACACCAAGGACGCAATACTGGGCTTGAAGGCTAACCGTGTGCACAAAGCACTCGAGCAAAACTGGCTTCGTAAGAGAAATTTTGTTCTTTTTCTATAACAACATCTTTCAACATCCCTATGTAAATGTATTTCTACAGTCATTATGTCTAAAGGGTACAGAGGGAAACCATTCTTACTTAAGGTGAGATGGGACGAGTAAACGAAATATTTTAGAATTCGCTTTTTTTCAAAATAGTAAGTTTATCATGTCTTTTATGCAAAAATGTCAGAAAATTTGGGGGTCACCAAATGATTTAAAGAGTTATACGTATCAAAAGTATCTACCCTGTCAGGAAATTAAATTAGCATACATGGCAACCTTCTGTTGCACGGTTAGTGATCCTTGCTTTTCCCAGTCCTCACTTATGAAGCAACTTAAAGGTGCATCCATTGTGTTTCATAAAATTTTATTTGGTTTTAATACGTTCCAACACACCATATGTGCTGTTTACAATACAAATAAATTCCCTTAGCTTGCATATTCATCCCCAATCGCCAGACATATCATAATTACTATTTTCCAATTAAAATCGAGTAACATCATTATACATGTGTAGAAACCGAAAGTGAACGTCCTATTTACATGCACAGTAGTTATATGACCTATTGAACATTATTAATCCAAATTTGTTATTTTATCTGGTGTAAATAAGATTCCAAAATTACGTTTGACTCCTTGGCGCGCGCCACAAGCGGTGCATTGTCCGGTTTTCGATCAGAAATCACTACTTTTACCTTCATATCGTCAATATACTAAGTCGAGTATCATTGAAATGATTGTTTTCGGTAACAGTTGATATTTCTCGATAAAATAAGACCATTTATAACGTCTGTCATATTTGACCACCAACAACACAATGGATGTACCTTTAATGGTGATGTGCGTGTGTTCTTAGTCCAAACAACAGTACACCGATGAGGAACGGTGCAAAGTAAGGGTCAAAGATGTAGGTAAAATCAGCACTGCCACCACGCCAGTAAAAAGGCTAAGATTTCTTGATCAGCAACACGTATATTGAACATGTGTTTATAGTAATGGCGACCGTAAGTCGGGAGCCGATAACCCGAATGGTATACGCGAAGAGATATTCCTAACAACTACTGGCGATAAATTATTATAAAATGATTTTATTACACTAATTTCTGCGTTTCTGATTGAACAAGAGCTCTCAAAGAACGTCTGCCATTTCTCCATGAATGCAGATAAAATGTGCAGCCATACCCCGTGCATTCATACCCATAAAACTGAGCGTAACTTTTTCATGCAAAGTATGAAATACATTTGTCATTTGCTCTTCACACCTACACCGATAAGTGAAATATGTATTTCATTTCCGAATGGAACAATTTACTTCACCTGGAACACTTCAGTTAATAGATACAAGTCCTCACAGCGCTTCACTTACAGTAGCCATGTTTGGACGTCGCGTGATATGCTAATGAGGATTAATCCAAGAATGCGGAATATAGAAAAAACGAACTCCGATTTTATGCATGTGAATGCTGGGGTAAACGAAATTTAATCTTCTGCCGTTATAAATCAAGGATTCTTCAATTTTGATTTAGCCATGTACAATTTTGTTTCGTTGATGTATAAGATTTTTGTAAATATTTAAAGATTTTGTAATTATAAGGATTTATTTACATGTTTGTGTCTCTGTCGAAGTATAACAGCAATAAATTGTGTTTAAAATCGCTGAGCTATGCTACGCGAATTTATACAATTTATTGCTGTTATACTTTGATAGAGGCACAAAACATGGAAAACAATCTTTAAAAAGTGCAAACTTTCAACGATTAAACTCAGAATACTATCAGATACACGTTTATCACAAACGTGGATACATTGCAAGTTTATATTTGAAAATAAATGACAATGTTAAGGAATACAAAATAAGATTAAGCAGTTTTTCCATAAAAATGGCATTTTTATCGTCACTAACTGAAGTAGGCCTAGTAGATATATAATTATCTGTCAAAGATGTGTTTTACAAATTATATGGGACTGGTGGGATATTGTTGAATATTACCCATACGGGTGAGAAGACACAGGTGATTATTTTTGTGATATTTGCACATGTGCTTTCAAGTGATTCTCAACGTTGATTGGTCGGTTACCCGGAGAAAGAATGACTATGACGTCATAAAACAATGGTCTGACGCGACGAATTATCTTATGACGTCACAATGTTACTGTGGCGACGGGTCTTTCACAGCGGCCGCCCAACATGAAAATGTAATAACCAAGCGTAATTTGGTCAATTTAATTGCATAATGGGTAATATATAGAATAACCAACTCGGTACGAGTGATTACGGGAAATATCCACTCGTCTAAATAATGTTCAGAGCCACTCGCTAAAGCTCGTGGCTGAACATTATTTAGACTCGTGGATATTTCCCGTAATCACTCTACCTCGTAGGTTATTCTCTAAATATACTATCAATCTAAGAGTGCTTGATGAACTATCAGTTAAATATACAAGGCGATATATATTCATTACTTACTTGATATATGTATGTAATTTAAATTACACACGTATTTACTGGGAATATAGGTGGTGGTAACAACATGCAGCATGTCGTTAAATCGCCGTTAAAAAACGTTTCGGTACATTTAAGTGCTTTCCGTTAGTTTATTGATAAATCTATGCTTTAAAAATGTTAATGCATATATTTTGAGACTTATCCACAACAATAAATCGTTGTAGCAAAATGTTACCGTAAGTGTGTTCGATTTCTGGGTACCATCTCTCCTTAGGTTAATATTCCTTCTTCACACTTTGTTCCTATCTTTTTCACATTTTTATGTTTGTAAAGAAATATTTTCTGAATAATCTTAACTTGTGATAAATATGATAATAATTGATGAAATTTTTGTGAAAACAATTACCACGGAATTCGCTTGTGACTTGATATACACGTGTTACAGCCTTAAGTCATTGTTTCAATTTTTTTACATAATGTCAGTATGTAAGTTGTGCTTTTACATATTCTGTACTCTTTTGCAGCTTTCTTAGTGAAAAACAATGCTATATTAATGTCTATGAAAGATGGTAAAGCTTTTGTGCTGCGAACACCACCTCCAGTTCCAGGTAGGCATGTTTTCCACCGAGCTTCCAATATACGCGATCAGTAGTATAGTAATATACACCACAAATAAACTACCGAGCAATCAAAATATATGATATTTTTATCCACGAGTGATTATTCAGGCAAGGTAGTTAATCTTTTTCGAAGCCGTGATCTTTGTGTGATTTATTTTTAAAAATTGAAACAAAGACTCCATTGTCGAAAAGATCGTATCGTGAATATTGTAAATAGAGTATACGAACAAAATGGCATTATATGGAAGGAAGTTTAGTATTGTGTTTATTACTTGCCCAGATTGATCAAGGTGAACTTGTTTGCTATAACATTGTTAATTTATCATTTTTATAGTGCAATAGGTGTAAAGCATCTCCACAATGAAGACGTAATATTTTATATCATATCTATTCCAGGCAAAAACGTGACGATCACAGATGACAAAAGTAAGTATGTTAGTTCTCTTACTTTTGGAAGAAGTACTTTCTGTATTCAACTTTTCTTACATGCATGCACATAATGGAATACGTCTGTAAAATAGTACAACATCTGGGCCGTGTTCAAGAGAGGTTTAAAAGTAATCGCTCAAATAGCGATTACTTTTAAACCTCTCTTGAACGCGATTGCTCAATGTAGCGCTACATAGCAAAGCGAGCGAACTTTGAGGTTTTGCAACGTATCGTTCAGGAGAGAATGAGCGCTACTTGAGCGCTACTTGGGCACTACATTGAGCAATCAATGAGTGATTATAAGCGCTCGCTGTTATGGAACGGAACCCTGATGTTTCGAACAGTGGTTGAGCACAGCTGTGTAGTTGTTAGTATGCCTGCCTCTCACGCCAACAGCCCGGGTTCGAATCCCGGTGGACACAACAAATATTTGTGACATTGGTCTCATACTGTGTTGTGTCCTTGGACAAGGCACTTCATCCACACTGCACTCAGTTCACCCAGCTTTACAAATGGGCACCTGAACAGGGGAATGTTTGGACCTATATAGATTCCTACAGGGTAATAATTGTGTAGCACCTTGAGCATGGATATTATTATGTTATTATTATTACTGTTAGAAATAATCCAACTCTCAAAGATAAATTTGAATGTTGGGCGTTCCATTGCTTCACCATGTGTGATAAAAATGTGAAAAAAAGTGAAATGGTTATAGGCCAAACAACATTCCAAAAAATGTTTCTGGTATTGGCCCTTTCCCCTGCATTGGTGCAATTGTAGACTTATGCTATGTGGAGGAGAACACATGACTCCGAGGTGCTCTGCCCTAAGAAAAAACCTAAAGAAGACCAGTCTGATAAAATTCGACCCTGTTCCGAGGAATAAAATCTGCAAAATAGTACAGGATACGATCTAGTTCAACGGACTGTTGAACGAGGAATCGCCCAAACGATATGATGTAGATGCACTATTTTGTTGATTTTATTCCTCGAAAAAGGTCTATTTTAATCAGACTGAAAAAAAGATTAAACCCCTTGAGCTTTCTCAAATTTATGAACCGCCAAATGTCAAAATTTACATTTCATAAATTTTGATTCCCAAATCCGGCGTTATAAAGAGTCTCCCTTACCGGCGTTATATTGAGACAGAGAAGGTATAACTTAAATAGAGTAATTGAAGTCTTATGGGTCAGACTACCTCCGTGGTCAAGAAGTAAAACGTCTGGCTAAAGAGAAAATTATGTCCCACCGTGTTCACACTGAACATTGTCTCCTTGGATATTTTTCTATAATAATAGTTGAGAATATAATTGTGATAAACTGTGTTCTTAGTTTAAATGATTCGTAGTCTCCCAAAATGGCTTACTTTCAAAAGTAAAAACCCCTCGAGGTCTTGCTGATGTAAATTTCATACAGGGTTATTCCAAGAAGTGAAAAGAAGTGACCTACAGAACAATAGGGGAAACCAGACCTAGGTTTATAATGATAGTTAGTTCATACCTCAAGATACAACGAGTGTGACAAGTAAACCAGACCTAGGTTTATAATGATAGTTAGTTCATACCTCAAGATACAACGAGTGTGACGAGTAAACCAGACCTAGGTTTATAATGATAGTTAGTTCATACCTCAAGATACAACGAGTGTGACGAGTAAACCAGACCTAGGTTTATAATGATAGTTAGTTCATACCACAAGATACAACGAGTGTGACGAGTAAACCAGACCTAGGTTTATAATAGAGATGGGCGGTTTTACCGGTATACCGGAAAACCGTGGTTTTTCAATCAAGTGGTACGTACCGCGGTACATTGGAGAAAACCTGGGTTTTTATCATTAGAAAATATTACCTTTTTCTGAATGATATTTGTCAGAAAAAATTAATATCTTACTAATAAAAGTAACTATTCTTTAAATGGTTCTTTATGCTGTTGTTATTTGATGTAGTTTGAATGTAATACATCTCTAATGAAAGTGTCTGCAATTTTCTAACTTATTGGTTGCATGTTGATATGCTGGTTACAGTGGTATTTCTTAAGAAAAACTTGAAATGATAGTTATGATTTTATCTACTTTTGAATTCTTCATCTTTGGTGTTCTATTATACTGAGTTCTGAATAAATGACACCAGGAACAATTCTACCTGTATATTATACATAATCTAATCCTATTCATTTCAAGCACGGTATATCGTGGTAAATACCGTGGTACTTGGACCAAAAAATAGGTATACCGCGGTACTGAAATGTTCGTGGTTCCCAACCCTAGTTTATAATGATAGTTAATTAATACTTCAAGATACAACGAGTGTGACGAGTAAACCAGACCTAGGTTTATACTGATAAACTGACTTGCAAAAGAAATGCAACCGAACCATTTTTGGTTCCAAATCAAACAAACGCATATTATAGTATTATTTATCGAAAATACATACATTTGGAAGGGTATTTCAGTTAAAATAACCATTAATTGACGTGACGTAAAGGGTCAATTGTGCAGTTTTCGATCATCAGGTTTTTAAAACATTGAATAGAATAACGATATTTTAAACTTAACGGTGTAAGAATGCTTACAAACACATGAGGAAAAGGCCAAGTCTCTATTGTTAATGGCCGAGGTTGGAATTGCAAAAGTTGTTTCAATGGGTGACAAGACAGCAGATCAGTCTTTCTACGGCGTGGATAACATGGTTTTCCACTCCGTGGCTTTTACGTACTGCTGCCAGTTGGTCTGTAAAATTTAGCGAGTCTGGCTATTGTACACTTGGTGCAATCCATGATTAGGCAACTTGGTTAAGCGTCGCTGCAACCTGCAGGATGCAAATTGTTCTCTCTTTTTCTGTAGCACTTTAAAAAACTAAGGTTCGTTGCATTCAATCGGATATGTTAATGCAAAACCTCCATTCTGTTGATGTTTTGTACCCAAATTTCATTTGGTTAACTTTGTACACAATCTGAAAGTTTTAACCAATAAGTTCATTTTTCTCGAAAATTACGAAGAAAATGTGCATTTGCGTACAAGGAATGTACAGGTTATATTAATAAGACATGTTTAAAGTGTTTTCAATCGATCACCTTCGTTCCTCGAACATTAATAACCTTTTGTATTTTGGTGGCGTTTCTTTTGCAAGTCAGTTTAGTTAATTAATACTTCAAGATACATCGAGTGTAACGAGTAAACCAGACCTAGGTTTATAATGATAGTTAATTAATACTTCAAGATACAACGAGTGTGACGAGGAAACCAGACCTAGATTTATAATGATAATTAATTAATACTTCAAGATACAACGAGTGTGACGAGTAACCCAGACCTAGGTTTATAATCATAGTTAATTAAAACTTCAAGATACATCGAGTGTGACGAGGAAACCAGACCTAGGTTTATAATCATAGTTAATTAATACTTCAAGATACAACGAGTGTGACGAGGAAACCAGACCTAGGTTTATAATGATATTTAATTTATAGATCCAGAAACAACGACGAATGTGACGACCGCGGTCTCTGTGAGTGTGGTGGTCAGTGTGCTGGTGTCTCTTGGTGTGTGCATCTTTCTCAAGTGCAGACCCAGGTACGTTTCAAAGCAACATAATCATGTTGCGGAAGTCACATTTATGCCCAATTTATAAATTGTGTCATTTGATTAAAAATTATCAATTTTAAACAAAAATAACCAGAATACGGTCAATCAGTTCAGTTTTACGAACAAACAGCCATTTAAAGTTGTGGTCATGATTGAAAACTGGACAATTTTGAAAATTTTAATAAAGTAGATAGGAAGACAGAATTGCTTTTATAGCGTTTAATACGTAATATAAGATACCCACAGCATTAAAATCAAGGCGGTCAATGGGACCGACAGCGTGCTTTATGAGACAATAAAACATGCTCGTGATGTTAAACGTCAGATAGAGTGTCGCTTAGCAAATGACGTCATATCTTATATATCACTGTGTTCTACGACAGGAGGCATTAATATTTTCCTAAATTAGTTTATACAAACAACAAAATATCTCCACGGTTTTTATTATAGCGAATCACTGTTTAACGGCATCTCATTTAAGAAATAGAAGACGAGTTGGCGCGCTTTATCGTAGAATATAAGATAGCTACGACAATAAAACACAAGCGGTCAATGGGACCGACAGCGTGCCTCATGAGACAATAAACATGCTCGTGATTTTAGACGACAGTTATAGCGTCGCTAAGCAAATTTTACGTCACTTTGATTGTCCAATGCTAGAGAGTGTGTTCTACGACGGGAGGCATTAATATTTTCAAAATGTAGTTTATGCAAACAACATTATATATCTCCGCGGTTTTTTTTATAGAAAAGCGAGTAATTATTTAATGGCATCTCATATAAGAAATAGAAGACTCGTTGTTGTGCTTTATCGTAGAGAGCATAAAACACTCAGAGCTGGCCAGTGATGCCTTGTAGTGTCAGTAGTTGTTGACATAATAGGATCATGAGTATTGACGATTTGATTATATCGATATCTAGATATGTTAGGAATGTTGATGAAATCTGTAAATTTAAATTGTTGAAACTATTAGTGTTGTGTTTTAGATATATGTAATGTAATAATGTTTTATATAAATTAACCATGTCATGCTCTGTTTGATGTATAAAGAATTTATTTTTGGGTAATAAAGTCTTACATCACTTGATCTTACACAAGCGACATCTCCCGTGAAAGCCAGTTGTGGATCATTCATGATAAATGATGATTAAATTTTTCAGGAAGAAAGAACCCGATTATGCTGCAGTAAGTATTGTCATTTTCCAATATTATCATATAAAATTATTTGCGACATTCTGCGCTACGTAAATGCGCGTTCCATCAATCATCTACGTGAATTGTATACAATGTTATTTTGTCTGGTTACGATAAATTAAATTGAATCGTTTTCAATGTTATGCTGTTTGGTTATATTGATTTTGGGTTTACAATCGACCGTGAAGTTGAGAGTGGTCGTGAGTGACGACGAATGATCATTTGGTTGCAATTCAATGTAGGATTACGATTCGCAATTGGGTACGATTGATCGTATCGCTACGATTCACAATTGGGTACGATTGATCGTATAGCTACGATTCACCATTGGGTACGATTGATCGTATCGCTACAATTCACCATTGGGTACGATTGATCTTATGGCCACGATTCACCAATGGATACCATTGATCGTATCGCTACAATTCAACATTGGGTACGATTGATCGTATCGCTACGATTCCTTATGATTGATCGTATCCCTACGATTAACCATTGGGTACGATTGATCGTATTGCTACGATTCGGTATGATTGATCGTATCTCTACCTTTCACTATTGGATATGATTGATCGTATCGCTACGATTAAACATTGTGTACGATCGATCGTATCGCTACGATTCACCATTGGGTACGATTGATCGTATCGCTACCATTCACCATTGGATACGATTGATCATATCGCTATGATTCAACATTGGGTACAATTGATCGTATCGCTACGATTCACAATTGGGTACGATCGTAAAATCGTATGTAAGTTTACCAGCTAGGATCGTAGGCTTTCCAATGAGTTTACCAGCTAGGATCGTGAGCTTCCCGGAATGTTATCCAGCTAGGATCGTAGGCTTTCCAATGAGTTTACCAGCTAGGATCGTAAGCTTCCCGGAATGTTTACCAGCTAGGATCGTAGGCTTCTCAGTAAGTTTACCAGCTAGGATCGTAGGCCTCTTAGTGAGTTTACCAGTTAGGATCGTAGGCGTCCCAATGAGTTTACCAGCTAGGACCGTATGCTCCCAAGTAAGTTTACCAGCTAGGATCGTAGGCTTCTCAGTAAGTTTACCAGCTAGGATCGTAGGCCTCTTAGTGAGTTTACCAGTTAGGATCGTAGGCGTCCCAATGAGTTTACCAGCTAGGACCGTAGGCTCCCAAGTAAGTTTACCAGCTAGGATCGTAGGCCTCTCAGAAAGTTTACCAGCTAGGATCGTAGGCCTTTCAGTGAGTTCACAAGCTAGGATCTTAGGCTTTCCAGTAAGTTTACCAGCTAGGATCGTAGGCCACTCAGTAAGTTTACCAGCTAGGATCGTAGGATTCCCAGTAAGTCTACTAGCTAGGATCGTAGGCTTCCCAGTAAGTTTACCAGTTAGGATCGCAGGCCTCTCAGTAAGTTCATCAGCTCATCAGCTAGGATCGTAGGCTTCTCAGTTAGTTTACCAGCTTTGGTAAGGATATCCTTATATTGACGAAGATTGGAGCTTGCAATTTCTAAACATTTTTCTTTATGTTCGATTGATTTTGTTCAGCTTGCCGAAGAAGAAAAAATGAAGAAGAAGAAGAAGAAAAAGTCGAGAAAGAGCGGAAGAAAACCAAACGGAGGCGACAGATCCGGGTCTAGGGGCAGGCAGCACTCACCACGAAAAATTGAAAAAAGGACATAGCTTTCACTTTGTGAAGAATAAATAGACTTTTTGCACGTGTCCCGTGATTTCATTTGGCTGATATACGTGCCGAAAGACCTCATGTAATGAATTAAGTTCAAATAGTTTCACTTAAAACCATACCGTCCCCTTTAACATATATTTGGCAACAAATTGTTTCTAATGAAAACGGCCTTTCACATGTGCAGAGACCTTATACACACATACAATAGTAACAGGATATCAAACGAACTTCCCTTTATATAGTAAATTTATTAAATGATTCTGCTTGTCTTGAGCCTTGGCGAGGGACAGAAACTTTATATGAAAGGGGAACGAGCTATGTATCCTATGTATTACCAACGTGTATTTCATACGATTTATTGTGTTTTAAAATATATTTGTGTTGTCCCTATAAAGGAACGGAACAGCGGAGTAAAATCAACCCTGTCACAGCATATATAAGTTCATAATATTGCGATATTCACACTTTTAAAATAAATAATAAAGTAGTCCAGGCTTTGTCAAAGTTCATCGTTAGCCAATCAAATTACTTGAAGGTGTTACGACACATATGTGTCATAACATATTGTTATGAAACCCCTTTACGAAGTACCACGTGGGTAATAATTACCATTCTCTTCCCACTTAAGTTGCCCCCGGATTTCCCATAGTAATCTCTGTTCTATTACGAGCAGTTTCTCGGCGGGAAATAGAGAACACCGATTGGTTGCATTAGAAATTAGTTGTGCAATCAGCGACGCCGTTGTAAATGTGACATTTTTAAAGTCACGTCATAATGCTATTTTTCGAAACAGAAACACGGTATAAAAGTTTTCTCGTTTCATGTGTTTTCCTCAATATATTATTTTTGAATATGTGAAAACAATTGACCATAAACACCACAACTATAGATTCAATTGCAACCAATCAGGACACTCCCTTTCTGCCCCCCTCCCCCAATTTCAAGCGAAAAACAACAGAAGATAGGGTCGGAAATCTGAAGGGAGTAACCTCTGTGGGAAGAGAATGGATAACTGTATCAAGTGTTTCTTGTCTATTTCTAAGCATTTTTCTTTGAATAAGAGGTTTTATATACCTCAATGCCCATTTAACAGTCTTTGAGCTGGGTTTTTTTCGGGAGAACTTCCCTACGAAAGGAACTAGGGCCTTGCAATTCCTATTGAGAAGGCCTTAAGGTGCGTTTACACTTGCAAGAATTGTCCAACCGCATTTCAAGACCTCAGTGCGTGCCAATGCGTGAAGCATTGTTTATATAATTTATTTACATAAGAATGCGCACACCTCCGTTTGCGCATTTTTCGCGTACACCTCACAAACCGTTTTTCCTCTAATAAGCGCCGGGTCTCCAATAAGCCCGGGCGCTTCTTGGAGGAAATACGGTATATGTTGCGCATTTGACGCGCAAAATTGCACACAAAGTGCGACGAATTGACCTAGCAATACATGCATAATTCGCGAACAACCACGACTATGTTGCGTTCTGTGCAAGCATGTGTTGCGTCTATGGTCCGATAAAGTTGCGTTTTGGTACGGAGTAAGCGCAAATGCACACACAGGCACGACTCAATCACGCATGCTTCACAAGATCGTGACCTTTTTTAGTCACGCTTGGTGTTCGGTACTGCCCGTATTGAGTTGTCTTTAAAGGCAGTACCCAATCTTAAATCAGTTCATCCCTTACTTTCACAAACCATGAACAACTCACAAAATATCGCAATTATTGAAGAGAGGAAAAGGCTCATGTATCTGACAGTGGCTGCACTTCTATTTCTTGGAGAAGAAAAATAATACAGGAAGCAAGAATACGTTGGACCCCAACCTCTTAAGAGGAAAGCTGAAACAAAGTTGGTTTGGGAATGATTGACCAGAAGACACTCTTTCGGACACTATGAACGGTTACTCACTGAACTTCACCGTGAAGATCGCCCAGACTACAAAATGTTTCTCCGTAGGGTCTATAACCTTATATTATTCAAAATAAAATAGAGCCATGGGCTCTGTAGCTCTTCAGGGTTTATTTGGTTTGATGATGAAGATATAATGCACAATCCCTAACCCTGACACATCTTAGTCTAGAAATTGAGAGAGAGAGCACTCAGCAAGATCAACACACAGGAGATTATGCAATATTCTGACCTCTTGGCTCTGGTTACAAGCCAGCTGTGTTTTTTTGTGTTTTACCTCCAAATTATGACAAATAGACTCTGGCTTGCACTAAACACTGGCAGCACTGATCTAACTGTATAAGGCTTAGAGAGAACAGGCAATATGATGAATCTCATGGTACATAGTACAATTTAGAATCACCTTGGCTAAATAATCTCTGCACAGTTTTATCGGTTCTAAGCCTTGTCATCCAAACATCTATACATTCTGAACGCAATATTCCTTCTAGTTTGTTCTGGATGAAAACAGGATTTTAGGTAATGTCCACAATGTAGATTGTTATTTCAAGTCGACATATATTTCAAATAAATAGTGAATGAAGTGTCATAAAATATATAATACCTTATTTGGGGTCACAGGGTTACCAAATCTACAATTTAGAATCCCCATTGGCCAAGGAGTCTGTACATAAAATTTCAGCTCTCTAGAGTCATTGGTTCTGGAGAAGAAGTCGAAAAGGGGAAAGTTTACGGACGGACGGACGGACGAAATCCCATGCCATAAGCCCATCGGGCCTTTCAGGCCTGATGAGCTAAAAATGGTTGATAATTAACTCCTCACCTGGAGAAGAAACAGACTTGAAACCACTTGAGGTGGGGCTAAAACTAGCAAACACATCCCGCTTCCTTGCCACTGGTGATAGCTACACAACTTAGTCTACAATACAGATTCAGAAGTATTGTTTGCAGAATCTGCAAGATCCTACCCGAGGTTTACAGAGTCATCATTGATATGTTCAAGGTGGAAGTACTAAGGTGCCCTGTGACCTTTTGGAGCTGGAGAAGAAGATGAAAATAGGTTTTTGGGGTTGTCACCAAATCTACAATTTAGAATCCCAATTAGCCAAGGAGTCTGCACGAGAAAGTGGTGAGGTGAGGTGAATTGGTGTTTAACACCGCTTTCAAGAGTATTTCACTTATATCGCGGCTGCTAGTATTATGGCAGGGAGAAAGCCCGCAACGCCATGTGGCTATGTATTGCGGTGAAACCTGCGAGCATCGGCTGGAACTAGCGAACCATGGGTGGTACTGCACTGAAATTCAGTGTAGCATTGCACCCAAACCTTACTGCGTGTCGAACAGTTCTCTATTGCATACAAAGTTGCCGTGCCCCTAGTGGAAGGTTTCAATTGAACAGCCGATGATGACTCATCTTAGGTTTGAACTGTCTAGCGAGCATGAGGTATCGGGTAATGTCCTCCACACTGTAGTATCTCTCAATCGATTCGACTGTGTAGGTCAACAATACGACGTGCGATTGCGTAGTCTACAACCTGGAATTGATATAATTTATTAGACAAGGTGGAATTTCATGATCTGCAAGGAATAGCATATAATTATATTCAGTAAATAGTAATTGAGAACTTTAATAATAAGCGTTAATGTTCCCATCATCATACTTTTTGTCCATGTTATATAACCATGCATGTATTCCATGTATTTATTATAAATGAATGTGTATAAATTTAATTTTGTATTTATGCTCACTCAGACGTTAAACAAATTCCCTAACTAAGAATTATCTTATCTTATCTTATCTTAATGAATAAAATCCGAATAAGTCACATTTCATTGTAATCCGAAATCAGTTGATTTATAATAATTATTTTTACAGGAATATAGACATGTACACTTTGCGTTATATCTGTGTCTGGGAAATGCTGTGTTGTACATTTTTCTACGAACGGCACAGAGAATAGGAATTATGATCTAGATCTATAGCGTTACCTCGATAGTAGAGTCAATGACCGCACCCTTAGACAAACTCGATAACGTCATACCAATTATGACGTCACTGTTTCTGTTCTACGGTGGGGATGGCAACCTGGTCAACAAATCCAATATGGCGACTTTTCTTATAACGTTGAAAAGCATATTGTTCATAATATTATACTTATGTACAAGAGAAACGCGAGGAGGAAGAGGTCGTCAGATCGACCTGATATATTTGTATCCTCATCTGGCGAATAACGGTAAGATTATATTGAAGGTGAATGTAGCTGGAAATACTTTTTTGAGGCAATTTTTTAAAAAAGATATGGATTCTTTAGACCGAAACATCTGACGTCCGAATGCTCTACGTAACACAGTGAAGCGCATACTAACGAACTGCTATCGAATTGGGATGCAGGAAGAGCCTCTCGATGAATAGATGGATTCATGTACGATTATTTAGACGATATCTGATAAGAGCCGATCATTGTCCAGCTTATTGCAACATTTAATTCAAAGTGTGATAGCATTTACTTTTTTGAGTTGGTAAGGGAACCTGTCTGTTCAAAATAAAAATAAACATTGATTATAAACGACAAAGACGTTTTTAGCGTAAATTACCAATGGCCACGTATGCGTATATCTTTGTTTACTCTCGGAAATACATTCCTGTGTTCAAAAATGTAATTTAATTGTTATTTTTCGAGAGAGAAAATGTCAGGGATCAAGCTGATGTATTTACTTTCTACATGCGACCTTTAGTTCACGAACTAATACAAGGTATCTTTTTGTAACCATTTTGTTGAACATTGTTCACTGTGACGTCATTGACAAACAATGACCGTAAAATGTACTGTGCATGGTAATCTTTCGTACTTTTTCTAAATACAACCATAGTGGCTGATATTTCACTCACTGATAGCTATTGTTTCTAGCTTGAGCATGGTATGAATTTCGGAAACCTTTGAAAGGAAATTAATATCATAGTTCAATAGTCCATAAGCGAGACCCGTTTTCAGTGGGTAAAAAACATTTTTATAGCTCGAAATGCAAGGGTATAAACAAGTGTGTAATGGTCGGTCTACACCGAACTCAAGTACTAAATTGAAATAGATTTGCAAACTAGAATACATAGACATCTATGTAGAATATTTTTCCATTGGCGTTTTAAGCAAAAATCCATGACGATCATTACGACAAAAGTGGGGAAAATATGTCGGTGCCGATTCACGGCAGTTTTAGCATCATGGTGACACTGCATTCCGTTTGCAAACTATTTTTATCATCAGGGTGTGATTTCAATCATGAACATATCTTGAATCATGGCAGATGTGTACACCACACATCATTCACTAAAATATGTATATATCAAGCGAAAATTGCATTGCAGAACGTTTATTTCACGGAACTCCGAAGTCAAATGAAAATTGCCGTAGACAATTTGGTGTTTCGGTAAACGAATTAAAAATATCATAAATAAATGTTACTCCCAAATTAAACGCAAGCTTCGAATTATATTCTCTACCAAGTAGATTTTATGTCCTCATTGACACGGAAGTACATGCTTTCACAACTCATGTAAAGCCGACATGTATCTCGAACCCCGACAAACATGTACATGTAGGCCCGCTGTCCATCGCATAAGCCCCGCCCACTTCACCCGCACATTGGCGCAATAAATATATGGCGGGAACGTAGTCGTCGTATACTCTTTTGTTTTTGTAGTTGTCTTGCAAGACACCAATTTATTTAAGATTTATAGTGTTATCTGTTAGTTCATTTCAATTAACGTGACATCAAAAATAAACAATGACGATCTTCCGCAGGCCACGCCTCTGCTCTGCAAATTGTCTCCCCTTTGATCATCACAACTTCCGAGTAGATGACAAAAGACCATTTGAACTGATAAGACTGTCACTTCAACTTTTTTTTTTATTAAGGACAAACATAAAACAAAAATTCACCAGGATTTGCATGCATCAATGATGCACGTCTTAATGTATCAAGTTTTATTTTGTAAAAAAAAGTCATTATGATATATTCCCTAATGTAAAATAAAAAATAGAAAAATAATATTTAGGTCATAAAAAACAACAACACCGGCTAGAAATTATTATTTAAAAAGTCTTTACATGTTCCTATACATTCAAAGACAATTCTTTTCAAAATATATTGTTAAGCAAATGTCACATAAAACTATTTATTGTTTCTAATTACATATGTAGCTGGTGCTTTACCTTTCAACATTTTTTACTAGATGACAAAGATAAATTAAAATGTATTTCCCCAAAGTATGAATATTAAACTTGGATTTAACATAATAAGTCTCTGCTTGGGAAAAGGGGTTACTAAATTACTTATGTTAATAATGGAGACATGTCCCAACATATTATTTAGTCAATTCACAAATTTGTAGTATTCATCATTTATTCAATATTCAATTTTTCCAGATTATACAATATTTGAATTTATTTTTAAATTGAACAATAATTTTTTATTTTTTTTAGAAGTGATGTTTGCCATAAGCTTTTTAACTAATAATTATTTTTATAATATAAATTTGAAAATTCTAAATACATTTTACTGTTATATTTATTAAGTTATAATTGTTTACTTAATTAGCAATACAAGTAACATTAATTTATTGTAGAATATTCTAATTTTGAAATTTTGAAATATTCTCATAATAAATTCATAGAAAAAAACCACATGAAAATTGCATTATTATTGAAAATACACAATGTTTTAACAAATGTAAATAAATCTGACAACAAATTCATTGTATTCAATTTATCTACCTTACTTTTCATATTTTCTGTTTCCCAAAAAGCTAATCCTGTGCATTCTACTGGCACCCTCTTCTTGTAAAAATATGTAAATTGGGATAATATTAATCTTTGTTTAGCTTACTTTTTGTTCAGTGTTGCACCCTTCTTGAATATTTATTTAAGAAATAGAAGACGAGTTGGCGTGCTTTATCGTTGAATAAAACATAGCAGGGAGCATAAAACACGAAGGGCGCAGCCCTGAGTGTTTTATGCTTTCTGCTATGTTTTATTCTACGTTAAAGCACAACAACGAGTCTTCTATTTCTTATATGAGATGCAGTTACTCGCTTTTATATAAAAGCTGTGCAGATATTATTTTGTTTGTATCTATTATTTTTTTGAAAATAGTTATGCCTCCCGTCGTAGAACAAGTTCACTAGCATTGAACAATCAAAGTGACGTACCATGTGACGTCATTTGCTAAGCGACGCACAAACTGACGTCTAAAATCACGAGCATGTTTTATTGTCTCATTGTTTTATTGTCGTAGGTATCTTATATATGAGAATAAGCGCATCTAACTTGATCAAGTCGGGTGTCAGTCCCGTGGACGATTACAATATCAACGGATTTTTCAGTGCCAAAGGTGCTGTCAATTCATTACATCTTCATAATTCAAAATTGATATAAATAACATTTCGTCCGCGACGTGGGTTTTCCCGAAATATCTACAAGCACGTTGTGGAGGTCAGGATATAACGTCAAGACTCGCGTGATATCGTGCTGGCGCGACAACTGAACATTGTTTCGCGCCAGATAAAATATTCCATTGTAACTTCATACAAACTCTCATCGTCCTTTGGTCATATTTCCCTCAAAATTATGTATTGAAATACCCCTTCCAACTTTCAATCAAATATATGATAATTTGTACCATGCCCGCGCGTCGGTCCCTTTTATGTCGGCCGTGGTGTATCTAATAGTTACACCAAGGCCTGAAGTAACCTTTGACCGTAGCTTTCTCATTGGCTTTCTGTAGTTTAGCAAGCCACGCATATCGTTCACGCCCATAAGGAATGTGCCTTAACAGGATGTAAATCTTCTTTAAAAATTGAAACAAAAATAGAGCCACTGACTCTGTAGCTCATCAGGCATTAAACAATAAACTAAATACATTTCAAAATTTAAATTTTCCAGGAGAATTTATCGCTGATATAACAAATTTTAAGTCCTTGAGAAAAATATGAAAATAACTTTTTTAGGTTGTGACCCGTGACCCCAAATAGGATCATGGGGGTCAACAAATCTACAATTTAGAATTAGCATTTGCAGAGGAGTTTGCACACAACTGTTCAGCTCTCTAGACCTTTTTGAACGGGGGCGGGATAGCGCAGTGGTTAGCGCGTTCGGCTTCGGATCAAGAGGTTAAGAGTTCGAATCCCGCCAGGGTCACGACAACTTTGTCTTCAGTAGAGAACTGTTCTACACGCAGTAAGGTTTGGGTGCAATGCTACATTGAATTTCAGAGTAGTACCACCCATGGTTCGTTAGTTCCAGCCGTTGCTCGCAGGTTTCACCGCAATACATAGCCACATGGCGTTGCGGGCTTTCTCCCTACCGTTATACTAGCAGCCGTGATATGTGAAATACTCTTGAAAGCGGCGTTAAACCCCAACTCACCTAACCTCACCTTTTTGAACTGGAGAAAAAGATGAAAATAGGTTTTAATGACCGGGATCACAGGGTCAAGAAACTACAATTTACCATTCCCATTAGCAGGGGAGTCTGCTCAAAACTTTTCAGCTCCCATCCCACTCGTGACTCGACATTGTGGCGGAATGAAACTGAATGATTTCAACTTCAAATATCCCGCGCAGATCTCGTGCAGGTTTTTACAACGTGCATATGTGGGCGTGGTACAAAGCAGTTACTTATCCAATCACTCGAGATGGATCCAGTTACACCACGCCTGATCGCTGTTTGATTGACAGCTGAATTTGCGTCTCGGACTAACGTCCTCGACAAATACAGCTGTCAATCAAACAGCGATCAGGTGTGGTGTAACTGGATCCATCTCTCGTTTATGGATGAAGTAACTACTACATAACATTTGCTTGACACTTTTCTCCCGTTGTCTTTATAGTAATTTAGATGGGTAAATACATTACATTTGTCAATGTTTTCAGATTTCATAGAGCAATACACTTGACATTTGCAGTTCGATACAGTTTATGATATAAATAGTAAATATAAAAGCGAACATAAATTATAAAGGTTCAATGAATATCATTATTAATTTCATTATATCCATTCCGGAAAGTGGTAGGGGAGATTGGGGCAAGATGCCCAGTTGGGGTAAAACGCCTACGCCACGTGACACGCACAACCACGTGGTTAGATCGGTTATTTCTCTTTGCTGTCGTAGCTTTCAGGTTTGATGTCATCTGTCAATGGAGGTATTTCAAATGAGTTTATGTATTTAGGTGGTATATCTTCTATAATTTATTAAACACTCAAATATATGCTGATATTTTTTTGGAACCAGATATCAACCTTCACTCGTTGTTGTAGGCCATTTCAAGTAAACTGTTAAACATCACAACGCTAGTTACAGGAAGATATCTCTGTTAATATTAAGTCCCAACATAGATAGCCATTATTCAAAGCTGACATTTTGAAAGTATTTTTTATTTATTAGCATGTGATTTAAAAACTAGACACACTGTAGATTGTTTTGGTGAATTTGGTTGTTTGTGTTACATTGTTCTTTTACTGTAATACTTGTATACTTGTATACCTTTAGATATGCAATGTAGAGAGGTAGACAATGGCACCATGACAGAGGGGATTAACTTTGTTGATCACAGTTGTTTGTGAAATTCATGATATCTCTGTCAATATTTAGTTATATTGCACAAAAGTGATATCAAATTGAAGCTTAGTTGACAGGGTCTCTGCAAAAATTATTTGTCAAATTGATTTGATCTATATATTTTTTTAAAATAGCAATGAGGTTAGTGGGGTCATAGTTTGGTACCATAAATGGTCACTATAGGGGGTTTTGATGGAGGGTCACATTATGGGTCTATGGGACTATACGGGTTAAGGCAACACACAATTGGAAATGTTATTCTTATGACAAAATGCACTTTGAATATGGTAAATACGTACATTAGTATGTATGTATTAATTGAACCGTTGACTCTTTCCAATGAATTAATGAACATGGTGAAATATGTTTTCATCTTTGTTTTAATTCTAAACGGAAATCAGCATGTCGTGGATATCTCAAGAAGAAATGATAAACATCTTCAACTAAAGCACCACAGATGCAAGATTTACTTTCAGATAAATTGACACGATACAGATCACCGTTTAGGGAACTACAAGAATTTCTTAAATAACTGTGTATAATGTTTATCTTCCTATCGCCGAAAAGAGGGTGGATGCCAGGAAGTAGGTTGAGGTCGAGAGGCTCTGCAGATTCATGATATCTAAAACATAAGTTATTGTATGTGTCATTGTTTGTAGATATTTATAGAATTATGTTTTGGAGAGTGATTTCTCCATGACCAGGACTATTATTTTCCTTTTTCTATTGAAGCCGTGTCAAGTCTAGGATGTAAGAAAGTACACAAAGATGCCATCTCAATCAAGGACCACCCCATGATGACGTCACTCTGGTGTACCACACAGTGCTGGAGACTGAAGACAAAAGTAGCCTTGATGAAGGTGAGTGTAGGCGCTGTGAGTACAGTATATGGACAAATAGACGTCGGCTGCAATGAAGGAAACAATCTGCAATCTAAAGACCGGCATGTAATAAGCACAGGGGCCAAATTGGTGGCTGAAAACTAGGCGTTTATTTGACCAAATACGGTACCTAGGGATGTACGATAATGAAGAGATGTATACAATATGAGATCAAGCTATCACGCGCGGAAGAGGCCATTTGATATCAATGTGAAGCCCAGCATATCGGAATGGTATAAACCGGTTTATTACCCATATGGTTGAAAATAACCAAGTTAATATTATTGATATGAGCACATGTGCACATATCACATTTACTTAGCAACCATTGTTTCACCGCAAGAGAAATGGGTCGTTTTCTGGTTAATTTTACGCGAACCAAATGGCATAAAATGGGTAATAAAGACATTATTACACTCGAAAATGTGTCATATGACTTTTACGAAACTCGTGAAAATTTATGTATAACCCTCGCTCTCGCTCGGGAAATAAAAAAAATTCACACTCGTTTCGTAAAAGTCATATGACACACTTCCTCGGGTAATACTCTCTATGTATCAAATAAGGCATTGTTCTTTTTAAATTGACATACTAACACTGTGAACTGGTTACTTTTGAAGATTAGTTCATCCACACTCTGAAAAGTAATACTATCAACCAAATGTATAGATACAATTTAACCCTTACGATTTATAAAATGGATTAAATTCTAATTGCAATCCTGGGCCATGTTCAAGAGAGGTTCATGGGTGATTACTTTTAAACCTCTCTTGAACGCGATTGCTCAATGTAGCGCTACGTAGCAAAGCGAGCCAACTTGTCGCACCGTGTCGTTCAGGAGAGAATGAGCGCTAATTGAGCGCTACATTGAGCGCTCAATGAGCGATTATAAGCGGTCTTCCTCCGTAATGAGACTAGTCATCGCTTTTACAATTGCAATATCCTTTAAATATACATCACACACAATATTAATTTTATCATTCAGTTTAGAAAAAACCAAGGAACTTGAATGTTAACTATATGTTCATTCTTTGTCCTCATCCTCCGATGCCAGGGTACGAAGTGCCTGTGTTACGAAAAGGCTTACCCCGCCGATTTGAAGGTGCCCGACTCTCAATGCAGTACCCCCTGTCCCGGCAACAAGGTGGAGCAATGTGGTGGGAACAACGTCGCATCAGCATTGTATACGGGTACGTGTACGCACCTTGTAGCTACCCCGGCTGTAACATTGTGATATATATGTTTTCCTTGTGGGTTTAGTTATTTGGTTATGTCTTGTTCATTTCCCTGGCGCTCATAGATGCAATAAATGAAAAGGATAAATGTTTTGACCTTATTGATTTGCTAGGTGTTCGCGCGATGGGCTGTGCCTCATTATTAGTTTAATAAATAATTTCACTGCAATTACATCATATTATAGGTCCCATGTTTATATAATAAACCAACTTCCAAACGCAAGGCATAACTCTTATCAGTTTCCATTACTACTAATTGAGGCCTTGCAGTATTTCCCTCGTTATGCCGTGCAAAGATAGTGGGTCGCTGCACCTGAAATGCATATATAGCTGGCCCCAATGTCCTAGCAATGATATCTTAATACCGCAAGGCCTAAATCAGGCAGTAATGGAGACTGGCAATAGTTATGCCTTGCGTTGGAAGTTTATAATAGTCAATGACATGCATTTGTCATGGACGTTGTCAGTTGTTGGTTTCTTATTGTCCCCCGCCGCAACGCGGAACAGGGGACTATGTATTCAGCGACGTCCGTCCGTACGTCCGTACGTCACATTTCTTGTTTACGCGATATCTTATGAAGCGTTCCATCCAAAGTATTAATTAAAAAGTATAAATTTGATGTCTGCCTACATTGTGGGAAGACGCAGACACCAGTCAATTTTGGTGACCTTGGCCCTGTTTTCAAGGTCACCACGACACTGACCACTTTTTGAACTCTTGTTTACGCGATATCTCATGAAGCGTTGCATCCAAAGTCTTCAAATTTGGTGTCTGCCTACATTATGGCAAGACGCAGACACCAGTCAATTTTGGTGACATTGGCCATATTTTCAAGGTCAACACGACACTTTGACCCCTCTTTGAACTCTTGTTAAGGCGATATCTCATGCAACATTGCATCCAAAGTCTTCAAATTATTTGTCAGCCTACATTGGGGAAAGACACAGACACCAGTTGATTTTGGTGACCGTGACCTTACTTTCAAGGTCACCGCGACACTTTGACCACTTTTCAAACTGTTGCTAACGCGATATATCATGACCGGTTGGACCAAATGTTTTCAAATTTGGTGTCAGTCTACATTTGAGGATGACGCAGACACCAGTCGATTTGGTGACCTTGACCTTATTTTCAAGGTCACCTCTACACTTTGACCACTTTTTGAACTCCTGTTAACGCGATATCTCATGAACCCAAGCACCAAAAGTCTTAAAATTTGATGATCATCATGACACATTTTACCAGTAATGCAATAAATAAAGTAGCTTCAATGATGTGTCTTACCTACTCCATGTCACCGGCGGGGGACATTGCCATGTTAGTGGCAAACACTTGTTCAGGTACGTATGTTAAATCGACATATAAAAAGGTGCTAAAACAAGTCGAAATATGATTACAGAGAAAAACTTATTTACTGGAGTGGCGTCACAAAAGGCAGGTAGGCTTTAGTGATTTTAGAATTCGGTTGTTAGGCGGTGTTTTTAAAAGGCCGGACATAAATACTTTATGGTTCAATTTGAGAAATTTAAAGGGGGGTTATTGTCAAACTGAAACCCCATTTTAATGTATCCGTAAAGTTACCATTGGACATGACATCTGACCTTTAATGACACATGTTCAATCGAAAAATTATCAACAGTAGACATATAGAATACTAAACGATGTCCCGTTTGAAAACATGTTAATGAAACGAGTGGATGGTTTGGTATTTTAGTTTCATACACATGTTATTAAACGGGACCGAGTTTAGTATTTTATTTATTACTCAATGATGTAAACAACACTGAATTGCAAGAAAATCGTCGTTAGTGACGCTCACTTGCAAATAGGCCACTCGCTATTGCAGTCGCGCGGCTAACATTGTGACGTCAACAAAACTCGACTATGACGTCACGCGCCGATTATGACTTTACGGCAGCGCGCGGTGGTATCAGACATGTGTGTAACCAACTCATTGTTATGTAAATAGAGAATCTCACCCAAGTGTCTTCTGATATCAAATATATCAACACGAGTTGATAAAAGTTACAAATAATATTTTGACTTTTATCAACGAGTGTTGATATGTTTGATATCAGAAGACACGAGGGTGAGATTCTATTTATCATCCAAAATCATTCTTCATTAGTTTTTAATGAAAAATTAAAATATCTGAACACACAACTGCCATTTGGCTTCCAATGCTGTGATGTCATAGCATTGTGACGTCATCGTGATTATGACGTCATAGCATTTTGATGTCATTACTTGATGATGCAAAATCATTGTGATGTCATGTAGCTGACGCCAACAGGGCATTGTTCAAAATCTACTGCCAAAACGATATCTCCTGTGGAACCCAGTTTTGGATGATAATGAGTGATCTTACCACGGTTGAGTAATCAATCTAGGTATATGTGTATCATCAAGCGAGATCTACAAGGGCTTTATTATAATTACGGTAAGCGATGTTTCCGATGACAGAGATTTCTCCGTTTGAGAAAAGTTTCTCATCCTTGCAGTGAAATGTATTTTCTAATCACACATCAAAATATCGGCCTGAGTTATAACTTTTAATAAACTGGGTTAGATATAAGTCACTTGGTCGTCGATATTCTCCGTGTGTATTCGTGTCAATACCTCTGAAAAGTCGCGGAAGAAATTTCCAAATTGTGTTGCTGTTTCAGGACATGTTCAAATGAATAATGGTTACCTTGACAAATTCTACCGCTTGGCTGTTCAGTATGGGGAGGAGGATAAACGGTTAAAAACTGCAGTGATGGCCAAAAGTGAGTACACCTTACCTTACCTTACCTTGATACGGGTACGCACCTTGTAGCTACACCAGCGCTCTGTTCCATAACATCCATAACAGCGAGCGCTTATAATCGCTCATTGAGCGCTATATTAAACCTCTCTTGAACGCGATTGCTCAATGTAGCGCTAAGTAGCAAAGCGCGCAAACCTCGAGGAATCTCACCGTGTCGTTCAGCATAGAATGCGCTACATTGAGCGATCAATGAGCGACTATAAGCGCTCGCTGTTATGGAACGGAGCCTGGATGTTACATTCCGATTTATCATCCAAAACTTCAACTCCCACAATATATATATTTATTGCATAATTTGGAGTGAGATACTCGGTTCTATCAATGAAATAAACCCTCTATCAAGCTACTTTGGTAATAACCTTTATCACCACTCTACTGAGTGACGATAAACTTTATCACCACTTGCGTGACGTCATCGGGACAATGTTTTGACGTCATATTGTCAGCTTGCGAAAGCTGTACGTTTGCCGTTGAAATCACTCCAACTCAACGTAAAACACAGAAATAATGATATAATAAATTGAATATCTGTTTTTCCTTGACAAATACCATGTTTATCTCATCTCGTGAGATACCTACTCGTGATATACCTACTTTTCTACCTCACTCAATGAGATAAACATGGTATTTGTCAAGGAAAGACAGATATCCTCTATATATCACTTGTGTGAGATCAAGCATTATTATGTAAGCATATTTTCCCAGCAATCTGACTGATCACGTGGCTGTCGACAGTATACAATTATAGACTGGTGATGAGGTCAATACCCGGTTTTTAATGGACCCGAGAAAACAATACTGACCAAGGTCAATATTGTTTTCTCGGGTCCATAAAAACAGGTATTGACCGAATCGCCAGTCCATAATTTTTTTTATTATGTATTCAATACAGAAACGAAAGGAAAACAATGAAATACAGTCAAACAGCTAGGATACAGTTACCGTATTTCCTCTAATAGGAGCCGGGCCTCAAATAGGAGCCGGGCCTCTAATAGCAGCCGGGGGGTAAAGGTACCTAAAGGTGAATAAGAGCCGGGCCTCCAATAAGGGCCGGGTCTCTGATAGGGGTCCGGTTTATATCGCATTATTAATTACTCCCTTCTAGATAATATTCCCCATATATGTTCCCAGGTACTAAGAGGGTTAAACTACCATTCTAAATTAGGTTTACGTCAAATGGCGAGGAGTTTGTGTTTTTCTGAGACATTTTCGTCAGCTATCAGATATTATCACGTGCATTGGTCAAACCTAATAATGAAATAAGGGCCGGGTCTCAAATAAGAGCCGGGCCTTCAATAAGCGCCGGGGGGTAAGAGCCTTAACATGTTAATAAGGGCCCGGGCCCCAATTAGAGGAAATACGGTATATGACGTCATGCAACACCTTTTAGACGTCATGCAACAATCGTTTGACGTCACTCATTATATGATCGAAGGTTTTTACAAGTTCTGATTGGTCCAAAGACGGTCACATGACAGTCCATAGAAAACGATATTGACTTAGGGACAATGGACGCAGCAATCAACTTTGATATAATTGACCCATTGTTGACGTAATATCTTTGTGACGTCACCGCAACCATTGTTACGTAATGCAAAGCAGCGTCAACTTTGATGTCATAATTTTCATATAATGCACGAGCAACAATTCAGGCACGCATTCGCATTAAAGTGGTGATGGCGCTACCAATGTACGTGGGTACGGTGTGCAAGTGAATCATCAGGAAATATCAGTCTTCATTGGGCGTGGTTATCTTGAATGTTATTGACTCGAATCATTTCAAGGAATATCATATAAAACAAATTTCAGCAGAACTTGGAGACCACCATTGATTATATTTCAGAATTTATTTCATCTTTCATTTTACGGAAAATCAAGTAGGCGTTTCTTTTGGCCGACAGTGTACACAATACCGGAATTCACTCGAAGGCGCCGATTTGGTGTAATGTTATTTATCATCCAAAACTGGCTCCCACAGTAGATATCGCTTGTGTGAGATCAAGCGATATCTACAAGCGATATCTACATTGTAGATATCGCTACAATCAAATAGTCATAATCCTATTACATCATCAGTTAATGACATTACAAAGCCTTTGCATCACTGAGAACACTGCTGACAATGCTATGACGTCACAATGGTGATGACGTAACAATGCTATGATGTCATAATGCTTATGACGTCACAATGCTAGGACCTCACTGAGATCACTGCTGAAGAAGCAAAATAGCAGTTTTCAGTTCCAGTTATGTCATTGTTGAAGAATGATTTTGAATGATAAATACAATCTCACCCTTGTGTCCTCTGATATCATATTTATCAATACTCGTTGATTAAAGTAAAAATATCCTCGACAAGCCTCGGATATTTGCAACTTTTAATCATCTCGTGTTGATATTTTTTATATCAGAAGACACTTGGGTGAGATTCTCTATTTATAACCATGTTTATAACTACACCAAATTACATTATTCAGTATTATATTTACAGATGACAAAGGGAAATGCGTGAATTGGAAACCACTACCCCGTCTTTACATTACATCTTGGCGGATGACAGTGAAGATCTGCGTCGTCATCTGCCATTACAACAAGTTTGTCTACGCGTTACTCTCGGTGAGTCGTTGTCTGCCATTACAACAAGTTTGTCTTCGCTTTACTCACGGTGAGTCGTTGTCTGCCATTACAACAAGTTTGTCTTCGCGTTACTCTCGGTGAGTCGTTGTCTGCCATTACAACAAGTTTGTCTTCGCTTTACTCACGTTGAGTCGTTGTCTGCCATTACAACAAGTTTGTCTTCGCTTTACTCACGTTGAGTCGTTGTCTGCCATTACAACAAGTTTGTCTACGCTTTACTCTCGGTGAGTCGTTGTCTGCCATTACAACAAGTTTGTCTACGCTTTACTCTCGGTGAGTCGTTGTCTGCCATTACAACAAGTTTGTCTTCGCTTTACTCACGTTGAGTCGTTGTCTGCCATTACAACAAGTTTGTCTTCGCTTTACTCACGGTGAGTCGTTGTCTGCCATTACAACAAGTTTGTCTTCGCTTTACTCTCGGTGAGTCGTTGTCTGCCATTACAACAAGTTTGTCTTCGCTTTACTCTCGGTGAGTCGTTGTCTGCCATTACAACAAGTTTGTCTTCGCTTTACTCACGGTGAGTCGTTGTCTGCCATTACAACAAGTTTGTCTTCGCTTTACTCTCGGTGAGTCGTTGTCTGCCATTACAACAAGTTTGTCTTCGCTTTACTCACGGTGAGTCGTTGTCTGCGTTTACAACAAGTTTATCATCGCTTTACTCTCGGTGAGTCGTTGTCTGCCATTACAACAAGTTTGTCTACGCGTTACTCTCGGTGAGTCGTTGTCTGCCATTACAACAAGTTTGTCTTCGCTTTACTCTCGGTGAGTCGTTGTCTGCCATTACAACAAGTTTGTCTTCGCTTTACTCACGGTGAGTCGTTGTCTGCCATTACAACAAGTTTGTCTTCGCTTTACTCTCGGTGAGTCGTTGTCTGCCATTACAACAAGTTTGTCTTCGCTTTACTCACGGTGAGTCGTTGTCTGCCATTACAACAAGTTTGTCTTCGCTTTACTCACGGTGAGTCGTTGTCTGCCATTACAACAAGTTTGTCTTCGCTTTACTCTCGGTGAGTCGTTGTCTGCCATTACAACAAGTTTGTCTTCGCTTTACTCACGGTGAGTCGTTGTCTGCCATTACAACAAGTTTGTCTTCGCTTTACTCACGGTGAGTCGTTGTCTGCCATAACAACAAGTTTGTCTTCGCTTTACTCTCGGTGAGTCGTTGTCTGCCATTACAACAAGTTTGTCTTCGATTTACTCACGGTGAGTCGTTGTCTGCCATTACAACAAGTTTGTCTTCGCTTTACTCACGGTGAGTCGTTGTCTGCCATTACAACAAGTTTGTCTTCGCTTTACTCACGGTGAGTCGTTGTCTGCCATTACAACAAGTTTGTCTTCGCTTTACTCACGGTGAGTCGTTGTCTGCCATAACAACAAGTTTGTCTTCGCTTTACTCTCGGTGAGTCGTCGTCTGCCATTACAAAAAGTTTGTCTTCGATTTACTCACGGTGAGTCGTTGTCTGCCATTACAACAAGTTTGTCTTCGCTTTACTCACGGTGAGTCGTTGTCTGCCATTACAACAAGTTTGTCTTCGCTTTACTCACGGTGAGTCGTTGTCTGGTCGGCATTGACGTAATCTAGCTCCACCCTAGCTTCGGATATTGTTCTCGTAAATACTTTTTAATCGTCTAAATTTACGATTATCTATTTTATACATGATGATTTTGAGATGAATTAATCGCCTATCAGACAGACATGGTGTTTATGACATCAGTATTTTAGTATTTTAGTTGTCGTGCTTTATCGTAGAATAAAACATAGCAGAGAGCATAAAACACTCAGGGCTGCGCCCTTCGTGTTTTATGCTCCTTGCTATGTTTAATTCAACGATAAAGCACTCCAACTCGTCTTCTATTTCTTAAATAAAACCTTACTTCACAAACCTGTCCCTATATGTACCTGCAGGTGGGTATGGCATGTACCTGTACGTCCGTTCAACCCACGCAAAAAGCCAGCGAAGCGGAAACTCTGAGGGAGACGGAGGGAGTCAAGTGTGACAAGAAGTGTAAGGGAAACCCAACTGAGATCTGCGGAGGGGAATACCTGATACACAGCGCGTATCTAACAGGTTGGGGAAACTTGCCCATTTGAACCTAATACTTTATTATAGGAAATTCCTAAAATAGCTGATAGATGCTTTTCTAACTGGTCCTGTGTAACATGTCTCCGATATTCTCTTGAGTCACGGTCTACAAATTAGGAGATAATTACCCAAGGAAGCGTGATTTCTACGAAACGAGTGTGGATTTTTGTATTGCCCGAGCGAGAGCGATGTTATACACGAATTGGCATGCTTATCGTAAAAGTGTAATGACTCCTTTATTGTCCATTCCATTTCATTTGAAACGTTAGAAAAATAGCCAGAAGAAGGCCTCATTTTAATTAAACTACATAGACCCACGTACAACTACAGTCGTGTTAATACGTCACAGAAATGAAGGGACTAGTGATGGAACAATGCTTGCTATAGGCAATCTATGTTGTCGTTTTGGAAATATCAACTCGGTTATTTTCAACCATATGGTTAATAACTAGAGGATGTTTGATATTTCTCGTCAATCCACAATAACTAATTACAATTTACGCCCATGTATAAAAGTTTCTCTTACAATATGTGCGGCTGGACCCTGAACGCTGAAGATAAGTCCACAAATAAAATTCTCACGTAGGATCTTGGAAGCTCTAAATGCTTATATTACCCATATGGTTGAAAATAAACGAGTTAATATTATTGATATGAGCACATGTGCACATATCATGTTTGCTTAGCAACCATTGTTTCACTCGCTCTCGCTCGGGCAATACAAAAATTCACACTCATGTCGTAAAAGTCATATGTTACACTTCCTCGGGTAATAATCTCTATATATACGCTTTTCAAAATGCACTTTTTTTAATCTTCAACACCCCTTCTTGCTCTATATGCAAACTGATACGGATCAAGTAAATGACTAACGTCTAGTCATTCGTTTCAGGATGAATGCGCCTTAACCATCTGGCCCCGTCACTTTCCTTATATTGAGTGTTGAGAAATATCTATAACTAAATATAATTTAGCTAAACCTTGGTGAATGTTTTGAAAATAACCATTCTCTTCCCACAGAGGTTAGTCCCTACAGTTTTCCGGTTCTACCCTCTGTTTCATTACGCTTGAAATCGAGAGCAGAACCAAAGTCCCCTAGCGATGGAAAGAGAAATCTCATACCGTATCCCTGGTTCTTAACCAATGAAAACTCATCTTTAATTGGCCATGTCGACAGGGTAACTTAATAGATCGAGGCATTTTACTCTGAAGGGTCTTGCTCATTAGCATATGTCATTCGAATATGTCTGATGTAAATAACGCAAATGAAATGATTTTGGTATTTGTCTCTGATTTGGTCTTCTTTATTTATAATTATGTTTATGATCAATAGTTTTCACAAAATCAAATAGCATAGTTCGAGGAAAACACAGAAAACACAGGAAAACGAGAAAACGTTGGCCTTACGTTTATTTTATCATTATGACGTGTCATTGGCAAATGTCACTTTTACAACGGCGCCGCTGATTGCACAACTAGATTCAATTGCAACCAATCAGGACATTCCCTTTACGCTCCCGATTTCAAGCGTAATGTAACAGAGGGTAGCACCGGAAAACTGTAGGGACTAACCTCTGTGGGAAGAGAATGGAAAATAACATACACATAAACAAAATGTTTCTGTGAAGAGATCAGCTTCAATGTGAAAGTAAGAGTATGGAATTTTATGCTATAGTTGTATAATAAAAAATATTCTGTATGACATTTACTGGTTGTTATAATGCGATTTTACTTTTTACGTCACTTTGATTGTTCAGTGCTAGAGAATGTGTTCTACGACGGGAGGCATTAATTTTTTTTATTTAGTTTATACAAACAATATAATATCTCAACGGTTTTTATAGAAAAGCGAGTAACTATTAAGGGCATCTCATATAAGAAATAGAAGACTCGTTGTTGTGCTTTATCGTATAATAAAACATAGTAGAGCGCCCTTCGTGTTTAATGCTCCCTGCTATGTTTTATTCAACGATAAAGCACACCAACTCGTCTTCTGTTTCTTAAGTAACTAATATTGATAACAGTAAAAAGATATCCTCGGCAAGCCTCAAACTTTTATCAACTCGTGTTGATATATTTGATATCAGAAGACAGTTGGTTGAGATTCTCTATGTACAGAACATAAGCAATATTGCAGGCATACTAAAGAAAATACGAATTTGAACGAAAAGAATCGTATATAAGCGATACGGAATGAAAAGAAGCGAATCTGCACACAAATGAGACAGTCAGCGATTATTTATAAATACACGAGGACGCGTAATGAAAGACGCGGAACGCAACACTGTGACACTGTTTATTCCGAATCATTTATATTTCCGCTCATTTTAGACCTTGGGTTCACATAAAAAGAAGACGTTGAGTTTTTTTTAAGTAACATTGAGAAGATAAACTAAATGTGCTGAGCTTGTATTGTCATCATCGCGGGCCCTTGGCAAACTGTACTTGTATTGTAATCATCGCGGGCCCTTGGCAAATTGTACTTGTATAGTAATAATCCCGGGCCCTTGGCAAACTGTACTTTATTGCAAATCACGAGGTTGGTGGGGGTGCTGTTTAGTTAAGGAGAAAACACGAGTGTGGGTGTTGGTTTCAACCCTTTTAAGGGTTTTTTGAAGTTTAAAATTATAAAGGTGAGTGTGTAAATGTTTTGATTACCCATGGTCCAAGTGTAAGCGCACATAGATAGTCTTCCAGTTCTAAAACAGATTATAAACATCGGTCTAATTTCGCCTATTGTTTGTACTTTCTTTTCATGGAATAACCTCTTGTGAGGATTTTTTAAAAAGATAATTTCCGTTTTAAGTTTTACTTTCGAATGCAATACCTTCAATGAGACTTCATATGATTTGAACAAAGAACATATTTGTATCACAACTCTATTCTCAAAAATCTTAATCGAAAAGTCCACAAAGACAAATTTTTCAGTGTTGAAATGTGCGTTTCCAACTTGAAACCGGGCCCTCTACCTCTCAACGGTCAGGGAGACACAGGATTTTGAACACAGGATTTGGGAAAAACAAATTTATCAAATGAAAATTTTTACATTTTACGGTTTATACATTGGAGAAAACACTCCTTCTCTATGAAAAACCTCAATATTGGGATAACCTCTCTGGCTTTAATACCTCCCTTTAGGTTATTTTAGAGCAGAAGACCTCCAGTCTGATTAAAATCGACCTTGTTCCGAGGAATAAAATTTGCAAAATAATATATCTACCGGGATACGAACAGGTTCTGTAGATTCCGCGCCACAAGGTCTGAGAACATCCCGTATAGGCGTGTGTTCCGAACCAGTTTAGCGCAGCCAAAGCCCAGTCAAATAGCTGACCAATCACATCATAGTATTTAAACGGTCGCTGTTTTGAAAGCATTCGGAACAGACAAGAGGATAGCTGTTTGGAGTTATCTGCCCCTAGCTTCTTGCACCGAAAGCATTTGTTGGGCATATTTTGATTGGCTACCTGAATTGCGCTCGAACACGCGAGTCTACGGGCTGTTTTCAAACGGTTTGGCGTGGAACCTACGACTGATATGAGTTCGTATCCCGGTAGATGCACTATTTTGCAATTTTTATTCCATGGAAAACCGTCGATTTTAATCAGACTGAGAAGACCTCGATATCATGTTTTCTCAACAGTCAACAGTTAGGCCTAATCCTTTCACAACGCCAATCCTCTGTGGTGAATGGTTGCCGCTTCTATTCCCACGGTCTCTGCTTGGAAACTTAGACATTTTGGCGATTGCCTACCTTCCTCAATGGATATTAGAAATTATGTATTATACGTAATTTGGAGTTGCTTTATAGGTCTTAAAATTAGATATCAATTCCTTCTTAAGATTGAAATTTGGCCATCTGTTAGGTTACATTCAACGGTTGGAAAAATACCAAATCCAAATCGTAGTAAGACCTCACTATTCGTAGTAAAACATTCTCATATATATTTAGTTATTACAAGAAATATAGTTACCTCTCAATGAAGAGATAAATTCTCACATTTCTTATCCTTATCTCCTTAATTTCCCTGTACATAACGTTATCCTGTCTGTGTTTCCCTCAGGTCACTACAACACCAAGGACGCAATACTGGGCTGGAAGGCTAACCGTGTGGACAAACCACTCAAGCAAAACTGGTATCGTAAGAGAAATTTTGTTCTTTTTCTGTAACAACATCTTTCAACATCCCTATGTTAATGTATTTCTACAGTCATTATGGCTAAAGGGTACAGAGGGAAACCATTGTGGGACGATTAAACGAAATATTTTAGATTTTTTTCAAAATAGCAAGTTTATCATGTCTTTTATCATTCTCTTCCCACAGAGGTTAGTCCCTACAGTTTTCCGGTGCTACCCTCTGTTACATTACGCTTGAAATCGGGAGCGTAAAGGGAATGTCCTGATTGGTTGCAATTGAATCTAGTTGTGCAATCAGCGGCGCCGTTGTAAAAGTGACATTTGCCAATGACACGTCATAATGATAAAATAAACGTAAGGCCAACGTTTTCTCGTTTTCCTGTGTTTTCTGTGTTTTCCTCGAACTATGCTATTTGATTTTGTGAAAACTATTGATCATAAACATAATTATAAATAAAGAAGACCAAATCAGAGACAAATACCAAAATCATTTCATTTGCGTTATTTACATCAGACATATTCGAATGACATATGCTAATGAGCAAGACCCTTCAGAGTAAAATGCCTCGATCTATTAAGTTACCCTGTCGACATGGCCAATTAAAGATGAGTTTTCATTGGTTAAGAACCAGGGATACGGTATGAGATTTCTCTTTCCATCGCTAGGGGACTTTGGTTCTGCTCTCGATTTCAAGCGTAATGTAACAGAGGGTAGAACCGGAAAACTGTAGGGACTAACCTCTGTGGGAAGAGAATGGTCTTTTATCCAAAAATGTCTGAAAATTTGGGGGTCACCAAGAGTTATCGGTATCAAAAGTATCTACCCTGTCAGGAAATTTAATGTATAGTTTTGTTTCCTTGATACGTTTTTGTTTCCTTGTGTAAATATTTAAAGATTTTGTAATTATAAGGATTTATTTACATATTTGTGTCTCTGTCGAAGTATAACAGCAATAAATTGTGTATAAAATCGCTGAGCTATGCTACGCGATTTTATACAATTTATTGCTGTAATACTTTGATAGAGGCACAAAACATGGAAAACAATCTTTAAAAAGTGCACACTTTCAACGATTAAACTCAGAATCATATCAGATACACGTTTATCACAAACGTGGATACATAGCAAGTTTATATTTGAAAATAAATGACACTGTTAAGGGATATAAAATAATATTAAGCAGTTTTTCCATAAAAATGGCATTTTTATCGTCACTTACTGAAGTAGTAGATATATAATTATCTGTCAAAGATGTCTTTTACAATGTATATGGGACTGGTGGGATATTGTTGAATATACTATCAATCTAAGAGTGCTTGAACTATCAGTTAAACATACAAGGCGATATATATTCACCACTTACTGGATATATGTATGTAATTTAAATTACACACATAGTAACGTATTTACTGGGAATATAGGTGGTGGTAACAAAACGCGGCATGTCGTTAAATCGCTGTTAAAAAGACGTTTCGGTACATTTAAGCGCTTTCCGTTTGTTTATTGATAAAGCCATGCTTTAAAAATTTTAATGCATATATTTTGAGACTTATCCACAACAATAAATCGTTGTAGCAAAATTTTACCGTAAGTGTGTTCGATTTCTGGGTACCATCTCTCCTTAAGGTTAATATTCCTTCTACACACTTTGTTCCTATCTTTTTCACATTTTTATGTTTGTAAAGAAATATTTTCTGAATAATCTTAACTTGTGATAAATATGATACTAATTGATGACATTTTTGTGAAAACAATTACCACAGAATTCGATTTTGACTTGATATACACGTGTTACAGCCTTTAGTCATTGTTTCAATTTTTTGTTTACATAATGTCAGTATGTAAGTTGTGCTTTTACATATTCTGTACTCTTTTGCAGCTTTCTTATTGAAAAACAAGCCTATATTAGATTCTATGAAAAATGGTAAAGCTTTTGTGCTGCGAACACCACCTTCAGGTCCAGGTAGGCATGTTTTCCACCGAGCTTCCAATATACATCCTCGGTTACCCAGGGTTGTATATATGCTCCGTTACTCTCCACTATATCACCCATGGGAAACCTTATCAGAGGAATCTGTACTCAAATTACCCGCCCTTGGCCGGCTTGAGCCAATCAAACTGCTACGCAGCTTGGACCTGCGAACCAATGACAATTCCTATCACTTCGCCACGCGAGGTCATTTTGTTAGCCATCTCTCACCGGTTATCTTCCTTGACCATTTCCGTCTTATCCTATTGAGCATTTTCTTTGGTTACTGACTTTGTCACGCCGGCCAAGGACCGGTAATTTAAGTACAGATTTCTCTGATAAATAGAGTTTCCCATGGGTGATATAGTGGAGAAACGGAGCATATATAAAACCATGGGTAACCGAGGATGCCAATATACGCCATCAGTAATATATAACTAATAATATACACCATACATAAACTACCGAGCGATTATTCAGGTCAGGCCGTGATCTTTGTGTGATTTATTTCATAAATTGAAACAAAGACTCCATTTTAGGAAATAACGTATCGTGAATATTGTAAATAGAGTATACAAAAAAATGGCATTATATGGAAGGAAGTTTAGTATTCTGTTTATTACTTGCCCAGATTGATGAACTTGTTTGCTATGACATTGTTAATTTATCATTTTTATAGTGCAATAGGGGTTAAGCATCTCCATTATGAAGACGTAATATTTTATTTTATATCTATTCCAGGCAAAAACGTGACGATCACAGATGACAAAAGTAAGTATGTTAGTTCTCTAACCTTTGGAAGAAGAAGAAGAAGTACTTTCTTTATTCAATTTGTTCTTACATGCATGCACATAATGGAATACGTCTGTCAAATAGTACAACATCTGGGCCGTGTTCAAGAGAGGTTTAAAATTAATCGCTCAATTAGCGATTACTTTTAAACCTCTCTTGAACGCGATTGCTCAATGTAGCGCTACGTAGCAAAGCGAGCGAACTTCGAGGTTTTGCACCGTATCGTTCAGGAGAGAATGAGCGCTACTTGAGCGCTACTTGGGCGCTACATTGAGCAACCAATGAGCGATTATAAGCGCTCGCTGGTATGGAACTGAACCCTGAAGTTTCGAACAGTGGTTTAGCACAGTTGTGTAGTGGTACACTGGTTAGTATGCCTGCCTCTCACGCCAACAGCCCGGGTTCGAATCCCGGTGGACACAACAAATATTTGTGACATGGGTCTCAAACTGTG
Organism: Gibbula magus; assembly: GCA_936450465.1. NCBI lineage: Eukaryota > Metazoa > Mollusca > Gastropoda > Trochida > Trochidae > Gibbula > Gibbula magus. The sequence continues at coordinate 70,345,136 of OW388297.1, read as the reverse complement.
TTGTGTCATTGGACAAGGCACTTCATCCACATTGCACTCAGTTCACCCTGCTTTACAAATTGGCACCTGAACAGGGGAATGTTTGGACCTATATAGATTCCTACAGGGTAATAATTGTGTAGCACCTTGAGCATGGATATTGTTATATTATTATATGACGAGCAATGAAATACTGGGATTTATCAGTGAAATAAACTGTCTATCAAGCTACAGTGAAAATAACTTATATTTTCACTGCGAACAGTGACTGATATAATTTGACGTCATAAAACAATGGTCTCACGCGGCGAATTGGCTTATGACATCAATTTTGCTGTGGTGACGGGCTGTTCCCAGCGGCCGTTCGGCGAGAAAACAACCCTTTTCGGACATAATTACAAGGATAACCTCATATAATAAATAGAATATCTGTCTTTTCTTGATTAATGCCATGTTTGTCTCACCTCGTGAGGTATACAAGTTATATATTTTCACTCGTGGCTGCACCACTCGTGAAAATATAAGACAGATATCCTCTATTTATTATTATTACTGTTAGAAATAATCAACTCTGAAAGATAAATTTGAATGTTGGGCGTTCCATTGCTTCGCCGTGTTTGTTAAAAATGTGAAAAAAAATGTGAAATGGTTATAGACCAAACAACATTCTAAAAAATGTTTCTGGTATTGGTCCTTTTCCCCTGCATTGTTGCAGTTGTAGACTTATGCTATGTGAAGGCGAAAACACGACCCCGAGATGTTTTGCTCTAAGAAAAACCTAAAAAAGACCAGTCTAATTAAATTCGACCCTGCAAAATAGTACAGGATACGATCTTGTTCTATAGATTCCTCCCTAAACGGACTGTTGAACGAGGAATCGTCCAAACGATATGATGTAGATACACTATTTTGTTGTTTTTATTCCTCGAAAAAGGTTTATTTTAATCAGACTGAAAGAAAGATTAAACCCCTTGGGCTTTCTCAAATTAATGAACCGCCAAATGTCCAAATTTACATTTCATAAATTTTGATTCCCAAATTCGGCGTTATAAAGAGTCTCCCTTACCGGCGTTATATTGAGACAGAGAAGGTATAACTTAAATAGAGTAATTGAAGTCTTATCGGTCAGCCTTCCTCCGTGGCCAAGAGGTAAAACGTCTGGCTAAAGAGAAAATTATGTCCCACCGTCTCCACACTGATCATTTGTCTCCTTGGATATTTTTCGATAATAATTGTTGAGAATATAATTGTGATAAACCGTGTTCTTAGTTTAAATCATTCGTAGTCTCCCAAACTGGCTTACTTTCAAAAGTAAAACCTCCTCAAGGTCTTGCTGATGTAAATTTACATACGGGGCTATTCCAAGAAAAGAAGTGACCTACAGAACAATAGGGGAAACCAGACCTAGGTTTATAATATGAGTCAATTAATACTTCAAGATACATCGAGTGTGACGAGGAAACCAGACCTAGGTTTATAATATGAGTCAATTAATACTTCAAGATACAACGAGTGTGACGAGGAAAACAGACCTAGGTTTATAATGATATTTAATTAATAGATCCAGAAACAACGACGAATGTGACGACCGCGGTCTCTGTGAGTGTGGTGGTCAGTGTGCTGGTGTCTCTTGGTGTGTGCATCTTTCTCAAGTGCAGACCCAGGTACGTTTCAAAGGAACATAATCATGTTGCGGAAGTCACATTTATGCCAAATATTTTAAATTGTGTAATTTGATTGAGAATTATCAACTTAAAACGAAATAACCAGTTTACCGTCAATCAGTTCAGTTTTACGAGCACAACCATTTAAAGTCGTGGTCATGATTGAAAACCAGACAATTTTGAAAACTTTAATAAAGTAGATAGGAAGACAGAATTGCTTCAAAAGAATTAAATACGTATTATAAAAAGTATATGTGCAATTGATATTAAAGCATTTGGGGTGAATATGAAAGTCGAGTAAAATTATATAATCTAAACCAGCACCATTGTAATTTGGTTCATTTTAAAACCAACTAAATTACCATGCAAAACTGATCATGCATCTTTAAGCCTGGTTGCATTTCGTCGCCTTCTCTTTGCCAGAGTTACCTCATAGCACTGCACTCTATGCCAAACTCAACCAAGGGCGGATCCAGGATTTTTTAAAGGGGGGGGGGGGGGGGGGGGGGGGGGGGGGGGGGGGGTGGTCCCAAAAACAAATTTTTTCACTCAGTGGGGGGGGGTCAGGACCCAAATCTTATACATGGATTTGAAAAGAGGGGGGGGGGGGGGGGGTCCGGACCCCCCTTGACCCCCCCCCCCCCCCCCCCCCCCTGGATCCCCCCGCTAGTGTCAACGTTGTGTAACACGTTGCTCCGCTAGCTTGAATTAGCTCTTTGAACAGCGCCCAACAAAAACCATCTCACGAGTTTAATTAATATGTTATTAATTAACCATATCATGATCTGTTTGATGTCATTTTTGGGTAATAAAGTGTTATCTTATCTTACATGGCTTGATCTTACACAAGCGACATCTCCCGTGAAAGCCAGTTGTGGATAATAAACGATAAATAATAATTCATTTTTTCAGGAAGAAAGAACCCGATTATGCTGCAGTAAGTATTGCCATTTTCTAATATTATCATATTATACACTTTGCGACATTCTGCGCTACGTAAATGTGGGTTCCATCAATCATCGACGTGAATTGTATACACTGATATTTTATTTGGTTACGATGAATTAAATCAATCTGAATCGATGTGAATGGTTTTCCATGTTATGGTGTTTGGTTATACTGATTTTGGGTTTACAATCGACCGTGTGTTTGAGATCGGCCGTGAGTGGCGAATGATCATTTGGTTGCAATTTAATGTAGGAATACGATTCACAATTGGGTATGATTGATTGTATCGCTTCGATTCACAATTGGGTACGATTGATCGTATCGCTACGATTCACAATTGGGTATGATTGATCGTATCGCTACGAATCACAATTGGGTATGATTGATCGTATTGCTACGATTCACAATTGGGTATGATTGATCGTATCCCTACGATTCACAATTGGGTATGATTGATCGTATTGCTACGATTCACAATTGGGTACGATTGATCGTATCCCTACGAATCACAATTGGGTATGATTGATCGTATTGCTACGATTCACAATTGGGTATGATTGATCGTATCCCTACGAATCACAATTGGGTATGATTGATCGTATTGCTACGATTCACAATTGGGTACGATTGATCGTATCCCTACGAATCACAATTGGGTATGATTGATCGTATTGCTACGATTCACAATTGGGTATGATTGATCGTATCGCTACGATTCACAATTGGGTATGATTGATCGTATCGCTACGAATCACAATTGGGTATGATTGATCGTATTGCTACGATTCACAATTGGGTATGATTGATCGTATCCCTACGATTCACAATTGGGTATGATTGATCGTATTGCTACGATTCACAATTGGGTAAGATTGATCGTATCGCTACGATTCACCATTGGGTACGAATGATCGTATCGCTAGGATTCACAATTGGGTACGATTGATCGTATCGCTACGATTCACCATTGGGTACGATTGATCGTATCGCTACGAATAACAATTGGGTATGATTGATCGTATCCCTACGATTCACAATTGGGTACGATTGATCGTATCGCTACGATTCACAATTAGGTATGATTGATCGTATCGCTACGAATAACAATTGGGTATGATTGATCGTATCCCTACGATTCACAATTAGGTATGATTGATCGTATCGCTACGATACATAATTGGGTACGATTGATCGAATCGCTACGATTCACCATTGGGTACGAATGATCGTATCGCTAGGATTCACAATTGGGTACGATTGATCGTATCGCTACGATTCACCATTGGGTACGATTGATCGTATCGCTACGAATAACAATTGGGTATGATTGATTGTATCCTCACGATTCACAATTGGGTACGATTGATCGTATCGCTACGAATAACAATTGGGTATGATTGATCGTATCCCTACGATTCACAATTAGGTATGATTGATCGTATCGCTACGATACATAATTGGGTACGATTGATCGAATCGCTACGATTCACCATTGGGTACGAATGATCGTATCGCTAGGATTCACAATTGGGTACGATTGATCGTATCGCTACGATTCACCATTGGGTACGATTGATCGTATCGCTACGAATAACAATTGGGTATGATTGATCGTATCCCTACGATTCACAATTGGGTACGATTGATCGTATCGCTACGATTCACAATTGGGTATGATTGATCGTATCGCTACGATTCACCATTGGGTACGATTGATCGTATCGCTACGAATAAAAATTGGGTATGATTGATTGTATCCTCACGATTCACAATTGGGTACGATTGATCGTATCGCTACGAATAACAATTGGGTATGATTGATCGTATCCCTACGATTCACAATTAGGTACGATTGATCGTATCGCTATGATTCACCATTGGGTACGATTGATCGTATCGCTACGATTCACCATTGGGTACGATTGATTGTATCGCTAATATTCACCATTGGGTACGATTGATCGTATCGCTACGATTCACCATTGGGTACGATTGATCGTATCGCTACAATTCACAATTGGGTACAATTGATCGTATCGCTACGATTCACCATTGGGTACGATTGATTGATAGCTACGATTCACAATTGGGTACAATTGATCGTATCGCTACGATTCACCATTGGGTACGATTGATTGATCGCTACGATTCACAATTGGGTACGATTGATCGTATCGCTACGATTCATAATTGGGTACGATTGATCGTGTCGCTACGATTCACAATTGGGTACGATTGATCGTATCGCTACGATACACAATTGGTTACGATTGATCGTATCGCTACGATTGACCATTGTGTACGATTTATCTTAATGCTACGATTCACAATTGGGTACGATTGATCGTATCGCTACGATTCACCGTTGGGTACGATTGATCGTATTGCTACAATTCACCATTGGGTACGATTGATCGTATCGCTACGATTCACAATTGGGTACGATTGATCGTATCGTTACGATACATAATTGGGTACGATTGATCGTATCGCTAGGATTCACAATTGGGTACGATTGATCGTATCGCTACGATTCACAATTGGGTACGATTGATCGTATCGCTAGGATTCACCATTGGGTACGATTGATCGTATTGCTACGATTCACCATTGGGTACGATTGATCGTATCGCTACGATTCACCATTGGGTACGATTGATCGTATCGCTACGATTCACCATTGGGTACGATTGATCGTATCGCTACAATTCACAATTGGGTACAATTGATCGTATCGCTACGATTCACCATTGGGTACGATTGATTGATCGCTACGATTCACAATTGGGTACGATTGATCGTATCGCTACGATTCACAATTGGGTACGATTGATCGTGTCGCTACGATACATAATTGGGTACGATTGATCGTATCGCTACGATTGACCATTGTGTACGATTTATCTTAATGCTACGATTCACAATTGGGTACGATTGATCGTATCGCTACGATTCACCGTTGGGTACGATTGATCGTATTGCTACAATTCACCATTGGGTACGATTGATCGTATCGCTACGATTCACAATTGGGTACGATTGATCGTATCGTTACGATTCACCATTCAGTACGATTGAACGTATCGTTACAATTCATTATTATGTGAGCATATTTTTCAATCGATCTGATTGGTCGAGAGGCCATCACGTGACAGTCGACAGAAAAGCATATTGACTCCAGCCCGAGTCCGACCAAAAGCAATATTGACTTGAGTGACGTCAAACGAATGTTGCATGACGTCAAATGATTGTTGCATGACGTCATGCTATTGTAACCATGACGTCATCTGACCGTAGTCCCAGCTTTTTAAAACAAATTACATTTTTGACTGTATTTGATTGTTTTCTTTTCGTTCCTGTGTCAAATACATAATAAAACAATTATGGTCTGGTGATAAGGTCAATACCTGTTTTTATGGACCCGAGAAAACAATATTGACCGCGGACTTCGTCCTTGGTCAATATTGTTTTCTCGGGTCCATAAAAACAGGTATTGACCTCATCACCAGTCTATAATTGTATATTATTCGGTACGATTGATCGTATCCCTACGATTCACAATTGGGTACGACTAATCGTATTGGTACGATTCACCATTGGGTACGATTGATTGTATTGGTACGATTCACAATTGGATATGATTGATCGTATTGGTACGATTCACAATTGGGTACGATTTATCTATCGCAACGATACACCATTCGGTACGATTGATCGTATCCCTACGATTCACAATTGGGTACGATTAATCGTATCCCTACGATTCACCATTGGGTACGATTGATCGTATCGCTATGATTCACCATTCGGTACGATTGATCGTATCGCTATGATTCACCATTCGGTACGATTGATCGTATCGCTACGATTCACGATTTGGTACGATCGGATATATTGGTACGATTCACCATTCGGTAAGATTGATCGTATCGCTACGATTCACCATTCTGTACGATTGATCGTATCATTACGATTCGACATTCGGTATGATTGGACGATTCAACATTGGGTACGATTGATCGTATCGCTACGATGTATTTGTATTTACGATTGGTCAAGTTAAATTCTTATTTCGACCAAATTGTCTTAGCCAAATGTTGGTAGTGATGACAACTGACCACACCGCTTTAATCGGCAGCTAGGATCGTAGGCTTCCCAGTGAGTTTACCAGCTAGGATCCTAGTTTCCCAGTGAGTTTACCAGCTAGGATCCTAGCTTCCCAGTGAGTTTACCAGCTAGGATCGTAGGCCTCTAAGTGAGTTTACCACCTAAGATCGTAGCTTCCCAGTGAGTTTACCAGCTAGGTATAGCTTCTCAGTGAGTTTACCAGCTAAGATCGTAGCTTCCCAGTGAGTTTACCAGCTAGGATCCTTGCTTCCCAGTGAGTTTACCAGCTAGGATCCTAGCTTCCCAGTGAGTTTACCAGCTAAGATCGTAGCTTCCCTGTGAGTTTACCAGCTAGGATCGTAGCTTCCCTGTGAGTTTACCAGCTAGGATCGTAGCTTCCCTGTGAGTTTACCAGCTAGGAACCAAGCTTCCAAGTGACTTTACCAGCTAGGATCCTAGCTTCCCAGTGAGTTTACCAGCTTGAATCCTAGCTTCCCTGTGAGTTTACCAGCTAGGAACCTAGCTTCTCAGTGACTTTACTAGCTAGGATCCTAGCTTCCCTGTGAGTTTACCAGCTAGGATCGTAGGCCTCTAAGTGAGTTAACCAGCTAGGATCGTAGCTTCCCTGTGAGTATACCAGCTAGGATCGTAGGCATCTCAGTGAGTTTACCAGCTAGGATCGTCCTTTCCCTGTGAGTTTACCAGCTAAGATCGTAGCTTCCCTGTGAGTTTACCAGCTAAGATCGTAGCTTCCCAATGAGTTTACCAGCTAGGATCCTAGCTTCCCAATGAGTTTACCAGCTAGGATCCTAGCTTCCCAGTGAGTTTACCAGCTAGGATCCTAGCTTCCCAGTGAGTTTACCAGCTAAGATCGTAGCTTCCCTGTGAGTTTACCAGCTAGGATCGTAGCTTCCCTGTGAGTTTACCAGCTAGGATCGTAGCTTCCCTGTGAGTTTACCAGCTAGGAACCAAGCTTCCAAATGACTTTACCAGCTAGGATCCTAGCTTCCCAGTGAGTTTACCAGCTAGGATCCTAGCTTCCCAGTGAGTTTACCAGCTTGGATACTAGCTTCCCAGTGAGTTTACCAGCTAGGATCCTAGCTTCCCTGTGAGTTTACCAGCTAGGATCCTAGCTTCCCTGTGAGTTTACCAGCTAGGATCCTAGCTTCCCTGTGAGTTTACCAGCTAGGAACCTAGCTTCCCAGTGACTTTACTAGCTAGGATCCTAGCTTCCCTGTGAGTTTACCAGCTAGGATCGTAGGCCTCTAAGTGAGTTTACCAGCTAGGATCGTAGCTTCCCTGTGAGTATACCAGCTAGGATCGTAGGCATCTCAGTGAGTTTACCAGCTAGGATCGTAGTTTCCCTGTGAGTTTACCAGCTAAGATCGTAGCTTCCCTGTGAGTTTACCAGCTAAAATCGTAGCTTCCCTGTGAGTTTACCAGCTAGGATCGTAGGCCTCTAAGTGAATTTACCAGCTAAGATCGTAGCTTCCCTGTGAGTTTACAAGCTAGGATCGTAGCTTCCCTGTGAGTTTACCAGCTAGGATCGTAGCTTCCCTGTGAGTTTACCAGCTAGGATCGTAGCTTCCCTGTGAGTTTACCAGCTAGGATCCTAGCTTCCCAGTGAGTTTACCAGCTAGGAACCAAGCTTCCAAGTGACTTTACCAGCTAGGATCCTAGCTTCCCAGTGAGTTTACCAGCTTGAATCCTAGCTTCCCTGTGAGTTTACCAGCTAGGAACCTAGCTTCTCAGTGACTTTACTAGCTAGGATCCTAGCTTCCCTGTGAGTTTACCAGCTAGGATCGTAGGCCTCTAAGTGAGTTAACCAGCTAGGATCGTAGCTTCCCTGTGAGTATACCAGCTAGGATCGTAGGCATCTCAGTGAGTTTACCAGCTAGGATCGTCCTTTCCCTGTGAGTTTACCAGCTAAGATCGTAGCTTCCCTGTGAGTTTACCAGCTAAAATCGTAGCTTCCCTGTGAGGTTACCAGCTAGGTATAGCTTCTCAGTGAGTTTACCAGCTAAGATCGTAGCTTCCCAATGAGTTTACCAGCTAGGATCCTAGCTTCCCAATGAGTTTACCAGCTAGGATCCTAGCTTCCCAGTGAGTTTACCAGCTAGGATCCTAGCTTCCCAGTGAGTTTACCAGCTAAGATCGTAGCTTCCCTGTGAGTTTACCAGCTAGGATCGTAGCTTCCCTGTGAGTTTACCAGCTAGGATCGTAGCTTCCCTGTGAGTTTACCAGCTAGGAACCAAGCTTCCAAATGACTTTACCAGCTAGGATCCTAGCTTCCCAGTGAGTTTACCAGCTAGGATCCTAGCTTCCCAGTGAGTTTACCAGCTTGGATACTAGCTTCCCAGTGAGTTTACCAGCTAGGATCCTAGCTTCCCTGTGAGTTTACCAGCTAGGATCCTAGCTTCCCTGTGTGTTTACCAGCTAGGATCCTAGCTTCCCTGTGAGTTTACCAGCTAGGAACCTAGCTTCCCAGTGACTTTACTAGCTAGGATCCTAGCTTCCCTGTGAGTTTACCAGCTAGGATCGTAGGCCTCTAAGTGAGTTTACCAGCTAGGATCGTAGCTTCCCTGTGAGTATACCAGCTAGGATCGTAGGCATCTCAGTGAGTTTACCAGCTAGGATCGTAGTTTCCCTGTGAGTTTACCAGCTAAGATCGTAGCTTCCCTGTGAGTTTACCAGCTAGGATCGTAGCTTCCCTGTGAGTTTACCAGCTAGGATCGTAGGCCTCTAAGTGAATTTACCAGCTAAGATCGTAGCTTCCCTGTGAGTTTACAAGCTAGGATCGTAGCTTCCCTGTGAGTTTACCAGCTAGGATCGTAGCTTCCCTGTGAGTTTACCAGCTAGGATCGTAGCTTCCCTGTGAGTTTACCAGCTAGGATCGTAGCTTCCCTGTGAGTTTACCAGCTAGGATCGTAGACCTCTAAGTGAGTTTATCAGCTAGGATCTTAGCTTCCCAGTGAGTTTACCCGCTAGGATCGTAGCTTCCCTGTGAGTTTACCAGCAAAGATCGTAGCTTCCCTGTGAGTTTACCAGCTAGGATCGTAGGCCTCTCAATGAGTTTACAAGCTAGGATCGTAGCTTCCCAGTGAGTTTACAAGCTAGGATCGTAGCTTCCCTGTGAGTTTACCAGCAAAGATCGTAGCTTCCCTGTGAGTTTACAAGCTAGGATCGTAGCTTCCCAGTGAGTTTACAAGCTAGGATCGTAGCTTCCCTGTGAGTTTACCAGCAAAGATCGTAGCTTCCCTGTGAGTTTACCAGCTAGGATCGTAGGCCTCTCAGTTAGTTTACCAGCCTTGGTAAGGATATCCTTATATTGACGAAGATTGGAGCTTGACATTTCTAAACAGTTTTCTTTATGTTCGATTGATTTTTTTCAGCTTGCCGATGAAGAAAAAATGAAGAAGAAGAAGAAAAAGTCGAGAAAGAGCGGAAGAAAACCAAACGGAGGCGACAGATCAGGGTCGAGGGACAGGCAGCACTCACCACGAAAAATTCAAAAAAAGACATAACTTTCACTTTGGGAAGAATAATATTTAAATAGACTTATTGCACGTGTCCCGTGATTTCAGTTGGCTGACATACGTGCCGAAAGACCTCATTTGATGAATTAATTTATTGTCATATATTTGGCAACACGTTTTTGTTTCTAATGAAAACGGCCTTTCACATGTGCAGAGACCATATACACATATACAATAGTAACAGGGTATCTAACGAGCTTCCCCTTTCATATTAAGTTTATGTCCTGAGAGAAATGATTTTGCTTTGTCTTGAGCCTTGGCGAGGGACATAAACTTGGTATGAATGGGGAACGAGTTATGTATCCTATTTATTACAAACGTGTATTTCATATACGATTTATTGTGTTTTAAGATATATTTGTGTTGTCCCTATAAAGGAACGGAACAGCGGAGTAATATCAACCCTGTCACAGCATATATAAGTTCATAATATTGCGACGTTAAATATTCACACTTTGAAAATAAATAATAAAGTAGTCCAGGTAGTGTCAAAGTTCATCGTTAGCCAATCAAATTACTTGAAGGTGTTATGACACATATGTGTCATTATACAATTATAGACTGGTGATGAGGTCAATACCTGTTTTTATGGACCCGAGAAAACAATATTGACCAAGGACGAAGTCCGCGGTCAATATTGTTTTCTCGGGTCCATAAAAACAGGTATTGACCGAATCATCAGTCTATAATTGTTTTATTATGTAATTAATACAGAAACGAAAGGATAACAGTGAAATACAGTCAAAAATACAATTCGGTTTGAACAGCTGGGCCTAGGTCATATGACGTCATGAAAACAATAGCATGACGTCATGCAACAATCGTTTGACGTCACTCAAGTCAATACGGCTTTTGGTCGGACTCGGGCTGGAGTCAATATGCTTTTCTGTCGACGGTCACGTGATGGCCTCTCGACCAATCAGATCGCTGGAAAAATATGCTCACATAATAAAACATATTGTTATGAAACCCCTTTACGAAGTACCATGTGGGTAATAATTACCATTATTACCCATATGGTTAAAAATAACCGAGTTAATATTATTGATATGAGCACATGTGCACATATCACGTTTGCCTAGCAACGATTGTTTAACCGCGGCTTCCCGTATTTTGTCGTCTGTGACGTCATAAAACGATTGTTCGTGACGTCACTGTTGCTTGCCGTCGCAAGAGAAGGGGGCCGCTTTCTGACTATTTTTACGCGAATCACATGGAATAGAACGGGTAATAAAGAAATTATTACACTCGAAAGTGTATCATATGACTTTTACAAAACTCGTGCGAATTTGTGTATAACCCTCGCTCTCGCTCGGGCAATACAAAAAATCACACTCGTTTCGTAAAAGTCATATGACAGCCTTCCTCGGGTAATAATCTCAGTTTCTCTTCCCACTTAAGTTGCCCTCTTCGGATGGTGTCGGCCTTGGACGCCTAAAATCTTTATTACAAATGTACAGGGAAGCATAATTGTCAGTTTTGGAGAAAGTAACGTTAAATCCCTAGCCTGACGGATATGCTTATCAAAACACAAGCGCGATTAATTAATTGAGTTGAGGTATTTAATTAAGAAAACATGATTAGCATAAATAACACTGATGTCTGCTAACAGATATGAAAGAAATAGTTTATAGAATTTGAAAAGAAATATTTTATTATCACCTACACCGACCACGTCCCCGACCTCCTTAAGTTGTCTTGAACAACAGACGTATTGTACATTTGTAAATAGTGTGTATATAACTTTGTGAACAACACCCCGTGTGAACGTGTACTCCTGAAGAGCGGAAGTGTACGCTTGTCAATAGCAGAGTGCTATGTTGGAGGCCACATGTTCAACACTTTTTTCTAATTTGCTATCTTCAAACACAGAATTGGGTAATTATACTTTATTTAGTAAAAGTATGGGCCTTATTCGATGCACAGGCCAAGTTATGGCAATAATAAGGCTTTTATAGCTGTATAGCACAGTCATGATCGTTACTAGCGATGTTAAATACTACAAATCTGTTTTAAAATGTTTGTTTACATAAAAACTAGAAATATTTGCAAGTTCACATTTCCCATACTAACCCCTTTTCTATAACGAGCAGTTTCTCGGCGGGAAATAGAGAACACTGACTGGTTGCATTAGAAATTAGTTGTGCAATCAGCGACGCCGTTGTTAATGTGACATTTTCAAAGACACGTCATAATGCTATTTTTCGAAACAGAAACACATGATAAACGTTTTCTCGTTTTATGTGTTTCCTCAATTTATTATATGACTGCAGGTGAAATACCGGGATCTATCAATGAAAATAAACCGTGTTATCAGTCACTAGTGAAAATAACAATGGAACGTGTTATCAGTCACTAGTGACTGATATAACAATGACCTGACGTCATAAAACAATGCTCCGACGTCATGACACGTTCATGACGTCACATTGTTGCTTAGGCGACAGGCTCATTCTGGAGCCGACTAACGTAAAATCAAGTCTATTTCGGTGAATATGCAAAGATTTGGTCATATAATAAATAGAAAATTTGTCTTTTCTTGACAAATACCATGTTTATCTCATCTCGTGAGGTAGAAAAGTTATATATTTTCACTCGTGGCTGCGCCACTCGTGAAAATATAACCTTTCTACCTCACTCGATGAGATAAACATGGTATTAGTCAAGAAAAGACAAATATCCTCTAAATATTCTATTTGAAAATGTGAAAACAATTGACCATAAACACCACAACTATAGATTCAATTGCAACCAATCAGGACACTCCCTTTCTGCCCCCGATTTCAAGCGAAAAACAACAGAGATTAGGATCGGAAATCTGAAGGTAGTAACCTCTGTGGGAAGAGAATGGATAACTGTATGACAATATCAAGTGAGTGAGTGAGTTAGTGTTTAACGCCGCTTTCAAGAGTATTTCACTTATATCGCGGTTGCTAGTATATGTGGCTGTGCTTTGCGGTGAAACCTGCGAGCATCGGCTGGAACTAGCGAACCATGGGTGGTACTACGCTGAAATTCAGTGTAGCATGGCACCCAAACCTTACTGCGTGTAGAACAGTTCTCTACTGCATACAAAGTTGCCGAGGCCCTGTACTTGCGGGATTCGAACCACGGACCTCTTGATCCGAAGAATATCAAGTGTTTCTTGTCTATTTCTAAGCATTTTTCTTTGAATAAGAGGTTTTATATACCTCAATGCCCATTTAACAGTCTTTGAACTGTTTTTTTCCGGGAGAACTTCCCTACGAAAGGAACTAGGGCCTTACAATTCCTATTGAGAAGGCCTTAAGGTGCGTTTACACTTGCACGAATTGTCCAACCGCATTTCAAGACCTCAGTGCGTGCCAATGCGTGAAGAGCGGGTTCTCGATTTGCCGGACAGCCGACTTCTCTCTGAACCTAATTCCTTTTGGAACTAGAGAAGAAGACGAAAATAGATTCTCAGGGTTGTGACCCCTGTGACCCCATTTGAGGTCACGGGGTTACGAAATCTACAATTTAGAACCCCCATTACCCAAGGAGTATGCACACAATTTTTCAGCTCTCTGAACCTTTTGGAACTAGAGAAGAAGACGAAAATAGGTTTTCAGGGTTGTGACCCCTGTGACCCCATTTGAGGTCATGGGGTCACGAAATCTACAATTTAGAATCCCCATTATCCAAGAAGTCTGCACACAACATTTCAGCTCTCTAGACCTTTAGGAACTTGAGAAGAAGATGAAAAAAGGTTTTCAGGGTTGTGACCCCTGTGACCCCATTTGAGGTCATGGGGTCACGAAATCTACAATTTAGAATCCCCATTACCCAAGGAGTCTGCACACAATTTTTCAGCTCTCTGAACCTTTTGGAACTAGAGAAGAAGACGAAAATATGTTTTCAGGGTTGTGACCCCTGTGACCCCATTTGAGGTCACGGGTTACGAAATCTACAATTTAGAACCCCCTTTACCCAAGGAGTCTGCACACAATTTTTCAGCTCTCTGAACCTTTTGGAACTACAGAAGAAGACGAAAATAGGTTTTCAGGGTTGTGACCCCTGTGACCCAATTTGAGGTCATGGGGTCACGAAATCTGCAATTTAGAATCCTCATTACCCAAGAAGTCTGCACACAACTTTTCAGCTCTCTGAACCTTTTGGAACTAGAGAAGAAGACGAAAATAGGTTTTCAGGGTTGTGACCCCTGTGATCCCATTTGAGGTCATGGGGTCACGAAATCTACAATTTAGAATCCCCATTATCCAAGAAGTCTGCACACAACATTTCAGCTCTCTAGACCTTTAGGAACTTGAGAAGAAGATGAAAAAAGGTTTTCAGGGTTGTGACCCCTGTGACCCAATTTGAGGTCATGGGGTCACGAAATCTACAATTTAGAATCCTCATTACCCAAGAAGTCTGCACACAACTTTTCAGCTCTCTGAACCTTTCGGAACTAGAGAAGACGAAAATAGGTTTTCAGGGTTGTGACCCCTGTGACCCCATTTGAGGTCATGGGGTCACGAAATCTACAATTTAGAATCCCCATTATCCAAGAAGTCTGCACACAACATTTCAGCTCTCTAGACCTTTAGGAACTTGAGAAGAAGATGACAAAATAGAGCCATGGGCTCTGTAGCTCATCAGAGTTTATTTTGTTTGATGATGAAGACAGAAATATGTTGTCTCAATATAATGCACAATCCCTAACCCTGACAAATCTTAGTCTTGAAATTGAGAGAGAGCACTCAGCAAGGTCAACACACAGGAGATTATGCAATATTCTGACCCCTTGGCTCTGGTTACAAGCCAGCTGTGTTTTTTGTGTTTTACCGCCAAATTATGTAATAGACTCTTGCTTGCACTAAACACTGGCAGCACTGATCTAACTGTATAAGGCTTAAAGAGAACAGGCAATGTGATGAATCTAATGGTACATAGTACAATTTTGAATCACCTTGGCTAAACAATCTCGGTTCTAAGCCTTGTCATCCAAACATCTAAACATTCTGAACAAAATATTCCTTCTAGTTTGTTCTGGATGAAAACAGGATTTTAGGTAATGGCCTACGGGGCTCTTATTTGGGGCCACTGGGTCACCAAATCTACAATTTAGAATCTCCATTGGCTAAAGACTCTTTACACAACATGACAACCTTCTAGGTCTTTTCGTTCTGGAGAAGAAGATGAAAATAATCTTATCTTATCATTTCATCACCAGTCATATGCAGTTCACATATCTCATGTAAAATAAAAGAATTCTTAACTCCTCTTCAATTTAGTCCTTTATGCCTTGTCACAATTTTCAGTTCATAGGCTATTCAATAGTTCTCATTTCACATTGATTACATCAATTTGACAAACATGTCCACAATGTAGATTGTTATCTAAAGTAGACATATATTTCAAATCATTGTGATTGAAGTGTCATAAAATATCAGTTCAAAATTCATTTTCAAAGGTTTTTTTTAGGCTGTGGCCCATATTTGGGGTCACAGGGTCACCAAATTTACAAGTTTGAATCCCCATTGGCTAAAGAGTTTGCATACAATATTACAGCCTTTTAGATCTTTTTGTTCCGGAGAAAAAGATGAAAACAGGATTTTAGGTAATGGCCTGTGAGGCCCTTATTTGGGGCAACAGGGTCACCAAATCTACAATTTAGAATCTTCATTGGCTAAAGACTCATTACACAACATGACAACCTTCTAGGTATTTTCGTTCTGGAGAAGAAGATGAAAATAATCTTATCTTATCATTTCATCACCAGTCATATGCAGTTCACATATCTCATGTAAAATAAAAGAATTCTTAACTCCTCTTCAATTTAGTCCTTTATGCCTTGTCACAATTTTCAGTTCATAGGCTATTCAATAGTTCTCATTTCACATTGATTACATCAATTTGACAAACATGTCCACAATGTAGATTGTTATCTAAAGTAGACATATATTTCAAATCATTGTGATTGAAGTGTCATAAAATATCAGTTCAAAATTCATTTTCAAAGGTTTTTTTTAGGCTGTGGCCCATATTTGGGGTCACAGGGTCACCAAATTTACAAGTTTGAATCCCCATTGGCTAAAGAGTTTGCATACAATATTACAGCCTTCTAGATCTTTTTGTTCCGGAGAAAAAGATGAAAACAGGATTTTAGGTAATGGCCTGTGAGGCCCTTATTTGGGGCAACAGGGTCACCAAATCTACAATTTAGAATCTTCATTGGCTAAAGACTCATTACACAACATGACAACCTTCTAGGTCTTTTCGTTCTGGAGAAGAAGATGAAAATAATCTTATCTTATCATTTCATCACCAGTCATATGCAGTTCACATATCTCATGTAAAATAAAAGAATTCTTAACTCCTCTTCAATTTATTCCTTTATGCCTTGTCACAATTTTCAGTTCATAGGCTATTCAATAGTTCTCATTTCACATTGATTACATCAATTCGAGAAACATGTCCACAATGTAGATTGTTATCTAAAGTCGACATACATTTCAAATAAAGTGGCTGAAGTGTCATAAAATATCAGTTCAAAATTCATTTTCAAAGGTTTTTTTTAGGCTGTGGCCCATATTTGGGGTCATAGGGTCACCAAATTTACAAGTTTGAATCCCCATTGGCTAAAGAGTTTGCATACAATATTACAGCCTTCTAGATCTTTTTGTTCCGGAGAAAAAGATGAAAACAGGATTTTAGGTAATGGCCTGTGAGGCCCTTATTTGGGGCCACAGGGTCACCAAATCTACAATTTAGAATCTTCATTGGCTAAAGACTCATTACACAACATGACAACCTTCTAGGTCTTTTCGTTCTGGAGAAGAAGATGAAAATAATCTTATCTTATCATTTCATCACCAGTCATATGCAGTTCAAATATCTCATGTAAAATAAAAGAATTCTTAACTCCTCTTCAATTTAGTCCTTTATGCCTTGTCACAATTTTCAGTTCATAGGCTATTCAATAGTTCTCATTTCACATTGATTACATCAATTTGAGAAACATGTCCACAATGTAGATTGTTATCTAAAGTCGACATACATTTCAAATAAAGTGGCTGAAGTGTCATAAAATATCAGTTCAAAATTCATTTTCAAAGGTTTTTTTTAGGCTGTGGCCCATATTTGGGGTCATAGGGTCAGCAAATTTACAAGTTTGAATCCCCATTGGCTAAAGAGTTTGCATACAATATTACAGCCTTCTAGATCTTTTTGTTCCGGAGAAAAAGATGAAAACAGGATTTTAGGTAATGGCCTGTGAGGCCCTTATTTGGGGCCACAGG
Source organism: Gibbula magus (assembly GCA_936450465.1). Lineage (NCBI taxonomy): Eukaryota > Metazoa > Mollusca > Gastropoda > Trochida > Trochidae > Gibbula > Gibbula magus. Next base: position 70,327,640 of record OW388297.1, on the reverse strand, counting down.
GTCACCAAATCTACAATTTAGAATCTTCATTGGCTAAAGACTCATTACACAACATGACAACCTTCTAGGTCTTTTCGTTCTGGAGAAGAAGATGAAAATAATCTTATCTTATCATTTCATCACCAGTCATATGCAGTTCAAATATCTCATGTAAAATAAAAGAATTCTTAACTCCTCTTCAATTTAGTCCTTTATGCCTTGTCACAATTTTCAGTTCATAGGCTATTCAATAGTTCTCATTTCACATTGATTACATCAATTTGACAAACATGTCCACAATGTAGATTGTTATCTAAAGTCGACATACATTTCAAATAAAGTGGTTGAAGTGTCATAAAATATCAGTTCAAAATTCATTTTCAAAGTTTTTTTTTAGGCTGTGGCCCATATTTGGGGTCATAGGGTCACCAAATTTACAAGTTTGAATCCCCATTGGCTAAAGAGTTTGCATACAATATTACAGCCTTCTAGATCTTTTTGTTCCGGAGAAAAAGATGAAAACAGGATTTTAGGTAATGGCCTGTGAGGCCCTTATTTGGGGCCACAGGGTCACCAAATCTACAATTTAGAATCTTCATTGGCTAAAGACTCATTACACAACATGACAACCTTCTAGGTCTTTTCGTTCTGGAGAAGAAGATGAAAATAATCTTATCTTATCATTTCATCACCAGTCATATGCAGTTCAAATATCTCATGTAAAATAAAAGAATTCTTAACTCCTCTTCAATTTAGTCCTTTATGCCTTGTCACAATTTTCAGTTCATAGGCTATTCAATAGTTCTCATTTCACATTGATTACATCAATTTGACAAACATGTCCACAATGTAGATTGTTATCTAAAGTCGACATACATTTCAAATAAAGTGGTTGAAGTGTCATAAAATATCAGTTCAAAATTCATTTTCAAAGGTTTTTTTTAGGCTGTGGCCCATATTTGGGGTCATAGGGTCACCAAATTTACAAGTTTGAATCCCCATTGGCTAAAGAGTTTGCATACAATATTACAGCCTTCTAGATCTTTTTGTTCCGGAGAAAAAGATGAAAACACGATTTTAGGTAATGGCCTGTGAGGCCCTTATTTGGGGCAACAGGGTCACCAAATCTACAATTTAGAATCTTCATTGGCTAAAGACTCATTACACAACATGACAACCTTCTAGGTCTTTTCGTTCTGGAGAAGAAGATGAAAATAATCTTATCTTATCATTTCATCACCAGTCATATGCAGTTCAAATATCTCATGTAAAATAAAAGAATTCTTAACTCCTCTTCAATTTAGTCCTTTATGCCTTGTCACAATTTTCAGTTCATAGGCTATTCAATAGTTCTCATTTCACATTGATTACATCAATTTGAGAAACATGTCCACAATGTAGATTGTTATCTAAAGTCGACATACATTTCAAATAAAGTGGCTGAAGTGTCATAAAATATCAGTTCAAAATTCATTTTCAAAGGTTTTTTTTAGGCTGTGGCCCATATTTGGGGTCATAGGGTCAGCAAATTTACAAGTTTGAATCCCCATTGGCTAAAGAGTTTGCATACAATATTACAGCCTTCTAGATCTTTTTGTTCCGGAGAAAAATATGAAAACAGGATTTTAGGTAATGGCCTGTGAGGCCCTTATTTGGGGCAACAGGGTCACCAAATCTACAATTTAGAATCTTCATTGGCTAAAGACTCATTACACAACATGACAACCTTCTAGGTCTTTTCGTTCTGGAGAAGAAGATGAAAATAATCTTATCTTATCATTTCATCACCAGTCATATGCAGTTCAAATATCTCATGTAAAATAAAAGAATTCTTAACTCCTCTTCAATTTAGTCCTTTATGCCTTGTCACAATTTTCAGTTCATAGGCTATTCAATAGTTCTCATTTCACATTGATTACATCAATTTGACAAACATGTCCACAATGTAGATTGTTATCTAAAGTCGACATACATTTCAAATAAAGTGGTTGAAGTGTCATAAAATATCAGTTCAAAATTCATTTTCAAAGGGTTTTTTTAGGCTGTGGCCCATATTTGGGGTCATAGGGTCAGCAAATTTACAAGTTTGAATCCCCATTGGCTAAAGAGTTTGCATACAATATTACAGCCTTCTAGATCTTTTTGTTCCGGAGAAAAAGATGAAAACAGGATTTTAGGTAATGGCCTGTGAGGCCCTTATTTGGGGCCACAGGGTCACCAAATCTACAATTTAGAATCTTCATTGGCTAAAGACTCATTACACAACATGACAACCTTCTAGGTCTTTTCGTTCTGGAGAAGAAGATGAAAATAATCTTATCTTATCATTTCATCACCAGTCATATGCAGTTCAAATATCTCATGTAAAATAAAAGAATTCTTAACTCCTCTTCAATTTAGTCCTTTATGCCTTGTCACAATTTTCAGTTCATAGGCTATTCAATAGTTCTCATTTCACATTGATTACATCAATTTGACAAACATGTCCACAATGTAGATTGTTATCTAAAGTAGACATATATTTCAAATCATTGTGATTGAAGTGTCATAAAATATCAGTTCAAAATTCATTTTCAAAGGTTTTTTTTAGGCTGTGGCCCATATTTGGGGTCACAGGGTCACCAAATTTACAAGTTTGAATCCCCATTGGCTAAAGAGTTTGCATACAATATTACAGCCTTCTAGATCTTTTTGTTCCGGAGAAAAAGATGAAAACAGGATTTTAGGTAATGGCCTGTGAGGCCCTTATTTGGGGCAACAGGGTCACCAAATCTACAATTTAGAATCTTCATTGGCTAAAGACTCATTACACAACATGACAACCTTCTAGGTCTTTTCGTTCTGGAGAAGAAGATGAAAATAATCTTATCTTATCATTTCATCACCAGTCATATGCAGTTCTAATATCTCATGTAAAATAAAAGAATTCTTAACTCCTCTTCAATTTAGTCCTTTATGCCTTGTCACAATTTTCAGTTCATAGGCTATTCAATAGTTCTCATTTCACATTGATTACATCAATTTGAGAAACATGTCCACAATGTAGATTGTTATCTAAAGTCGACATACATTTCAAATAAAGTGGCTGAAGTGTCATAAAATATCAGTTCAAAATTCATTTTCAAAGGTTTTTTTTAGGCTGTGGCCCATATTTGGGGTCATAGGGTCAGCAAATTTACAAGTTTGAATCCCCATTGGCTAAAGAGTTTGCATACAATATTACAGCCTTCTAGATCTTTTTGTTCCAGAGAAAAAGATGAAAACAGGATTTTAGGTAATGGCCTGTGAGGCCCTTATTTGGGGCAACAGGGTCACCAAATCTACAATTTAGAATCTTCATTGGCTAAAGACTCATTACACAACATGACAACCTTCTAGGTCTTTTCGTTCTGGAGAAGAAGATGAAAATAATCTTATCTTATCATTTCATCACCAGTCATATGCAGTTCAAATATCTCATGTAAAATAAAATAATTCTTAACTCCTCTTCAATTTAGTCCTTTATGCCTTGTCACAATTTTCAGTTCATAGGCTATTCAATAGTTCTCATTTCACATTGATTACATCAATTTGACAAACATGTCCACAATGTAGATTGTTATCTAAAGTCGACATACATTTCAAATAAAGTGGTTGAAGTGTCATAAAATATCAGTTCAAAATTCATTTTCAAAGGGTTTTTTTAGGCTGTGGCCCATATTTGGGGTCATAGGGTCAGCAAATTTACAAGTTTGAATCCCCATTGGCTAAAGAGTTTGCATACAATATTACAGCCTTCTAGATCTTTTTGTTCCGGAGAAAAAGATGAAAACAGGATTTTAGGTAATGGCCTGTGAGGCCCTTATTTGGGGCCACAGGGTCACCAAATCTACAATTTAGAATCTTCATTGGCTAAAGACTCATTACACAACATGACAACCTTCTAGGTCTTTTCGTTCTGGAGAAGAAGATGAAAATAATCTTATCTTATCATTTCATCACCAGTCATATGCAGTTCAAATATCTCATGTAAAATAAAAGAATTCTTAACTCCTCTTCAATTTAGTCCTTTATGCCTTGTCACAATTTTCAGTTCATAGGCTATTCAATAGTTCTCATTTCACATTGATTACATCAATTTGACAAACATGTCCACAATGTAGATTGTTATCTAAAGTAGACATATATTTCAAATCATTGTGATTGAAGTGTCATAAAATATCAGTTCAAAATTCATTTTCAAAGGTTTTTTTTAGGCTGTGGCCCATATTTGGGGTCACAGGGTCACCAAATTTACAAGTTTGAATCCCCATTGGCTAAAGAGTTTGCATACAATATTACAGCCTTCTAGATCTTTTTGTTCCGGAGAAAAAGATGAAAACAGGATTTTAGGTAATGGCCTGTGAGGCCCTTATTTGGGGCAACAGGGTCACCAAATCTACAATTTAGAATCTTCATTGGCTAAAGACTCATTACACAACATGACAACCTTCTAGGTCTTTTCGTTCTGGAGAAGAAGATGAAAATAATCTTATCTTATCATTTCATCACCAGTCATATGCAGTTCAAATATCTCATGTAAAATAAAAGAATTCTTAACTCCTCTTCAATTTAGTCCTTTATGCCTTGTCACAATTTTCAGTTCATAGGCTATTCAATAGTTCTCATTTCACATTGATTACATCAATTTGAGAAACATGTCCACAATGTAGATTGTTATCTAAAGTCGACATACATTTCAAATAAAGTGGCTGAAGTGTCATAAAATATCAGTTCAAAATTCATTTTCAAAGGTTTTTTTTAGGCTGTGGCCCATATTTGGGGTCATAGGGTCAGCAAATTTACAAGTTTGAATCCCCATTGGCTAAAGAGTTTGCATACAATATTACAGCCTTCTAGATCTTTTTGTTCCGGAGAAAAAGATGAAAACAGGATTTTAGGTAATGGCCTGTGAGGCCCTTATTTGGGGCAACAGGGTCACCAAATCTACAATTTAGAATCTTCATTGGCTAAAGACTCATTACACAACATGACAACCTTCTAGGTCTTTTCGTTCTGGAGAAGAAGATGAAAATAATCTTATCTTATCATTTCATCACCAGTCATATGCAGTTCAAATATCTCATGTAAAATAAAAGAATTCTTAACTCCTCTTCAATTTAGTCCTTTATGCCTTGTCACAATTTTCAGTTCATAGGCTATTCAATAGTTCTCATTTCACATTGATTACATCAATTTGACAAACATGTCCACAATGTAGATTGTTATCTAAAGTCGACATACATTTCAAATAAAGTGGTTGAAGTGTCATAAAATATCAGTTCAAAATTCATTTTCAAAGGTTTTTTTTAGGCTGTGGCCCATATTTGGGGTCATAGGGTCAGCAAATTTACAAGTTTGAATCCCCATTGGCTAAAGAGTTTGCATACAATATTACAGCCTTCTAGATCTTTTTGTTCCGGAGAAAAAGATGAAAACAGGATTTTAGGTAATGGCCTGTGAGGCCCTTATTTGGGGCCACAGGGTCACCAAATCTACAATTTAGAATCTTCATTGGCTAAAGACTCATTACACAACATGACAACCTTCTAGGTCTTTTCGTTCTGGAGAAGAAGATGAAAATAATCTTATCTTATCATTTCATCACCAGTCATATGCAGTTCAAATATCTCATGTAAAATAAAAGAATTCTTAACTCCTCTTCAATTTAGTCCTTTATGCCTTGTCACAATTTTCAGTTCATAGGCTATTCAATAGTTCTCATTTCACATTGATTACATCAATTTGACAAACATGTCCACAATGTAGATTGTTATCTAAAGTCGACATACATTTCAAATAAAGTGGTTGAAGTGTCATAAAATATCAGTTCAAAATTCATTTTCAAAGGTTTTTTTTAGGCTGTGGCCCATATTTGGGGTCATAGGGTCAGCAAATTTACAAGTTTGAATCCCCATTGGCTAAAGAGTTTGCATACAATATTACAGCCTTCTAGATCTTTTTGTTCCGGAGAAAAAGATGAAAACAGGATTTTAGGTAATGGCCTGTGAGGCCCTTATTTGGGGCCACAGGGTCACCAAATCTACAATTTAGAATCTTCATTGGCTAAAGACTCATTACACAACATGACAACCTTCTAGGTCTTTTCGTTCTGGAGAAGAAGATGAAAATAATCTTATCTTATCATTTCATCACCAGTCATATGCAGTTCAAATATCTCATGTAAAATAAAATAATTCTTAACTCCTCTTCAATTTATTCCTTTATGCCTTGTCACAATTTTCAGTTCATAGGCTATTCAATAGTTCTCATTTCACATTGATTACATCAATTTGACAAACATGTCCACAATGTAGATTGTTATCTAAAGTAGACATATATTTCAAATCATTGTGATTGAAGTGTCATAAAATATCAGTTCAAAATTCATTTTCAAAGGTTTTTTTTAGGCTGTGGCCCATATTTGGGGTCACAGGGTCACCAAATTTACAAGTTTGAATCCCCATTGGCTAAAGAGTTTGCATACAATATTACAGCCTTCTAGATCTTTTTGTTCCGGAGAAAAAGATGAAAACAGGATTTTAGGTAATGGCCTGTGAGGCCCTTATTTGGGGCCACAAGGTCACCAAATCTACAATTTAGAATCTTCATTGGCTAAAGACTCATTACACAACATGACAACCTTCTAGGTCTTTTCGTTCTGGAGAAGAAGATGAAAATAATCTTATCTTATCATTTCATCACCAGTCATATGCAGTTCAAATATCTCATGTAAAATAAAAGAATTCTTAACTCCTCTTCAATTTAGTCCTTTATGCCTTGTCACAATTTTCAGTTCATAGGCTATTCAATAGTTCTCATTTCACATTGATTACATCAATTTGAGAAACATGTCCACAATGTAGATTGTTATCTAAAGTAGACATATATTTCAAATCATTGTGATTGAAGTGTCATAAAATATCAGTTCAAAATTCATTTTCAAAGGTTTTTTTTAGGCTGTGGCCCATATTTGGGGTCACAGGGTCACCAAATTTACAAGTTTGAATCCCCATTGGCTAAAGAGTTTGCATACAATATTACAGCCTTCTAGATCTTTTTGTTCCGGAGAAAAAGATGAAAACAGGATTTTAGGTAATGGCCTGTGAGGCCCTTATTTGGGGCAACAGGGTCACCAAATCTACAATTTAGAATCTTCATTGGCTAAAGACTCATTACACAACATGACAACCTTCTAGGTCTTTTCGTTCTGGAGAAGAAGATGAAAATAATCTTATCTTATCATTTCATCACCAGTCATATGCAGTTCACATATCTCATGTAAAATAAAAGAATTCTTAACTCCTCTTCAATTTATTCCTTTATGCCTTGTCACAATTTTCAGTTCATAGGCTATTCAATAGTTCTCATTTCACATTGATTACATCAATTTGAGAAACATGTCCACAATGTAGATTGTTATCTAAAGTAGACATATATTTCAAATCATTGTGATTGAAGTGTCATAAAATATCAGTTCAAAATTCATTTTCAAAGGGTTTTTTTAGGCTGTGGCCCATATTTGGGGTCACAGGGTCACCAAATTTACAAGTTTGAATCCCCATTGGCTAAAGAGTTTGCATACAATATTACAGCCTTCTAGATCTTTTTGTTCCGGAGAAAAAGATGAAAACATGATTTTAGGTAATGGCCTGTGAGGCCCTTATTTGGGGCAACAGGGTCACCAAATCTACAATTTAGAATCTTCATTGGCTAAAGACTCATTACACAACATGACAACCTTCTAGGTCTTTTCGTTCTGGAGAAGAAGATGAAAATAATCTTATCTTATCATTTCATCACCAGTCATATGCAGTTCACATATCTCATGTAAAATAAAAGAATTCTTAACTCCTCTTCAATTTATTCCTTTATGCCTTGTCACAATTTTCAGTTCATAGGCTATTCAATAGTTCTCATTTCACATTGATTACATCAATTTGACAAACATGTCCACAATGTAGATTGTTATCTAAAGTCGACATACATTTCAAATAAAGTGGCTGAAGTGTCATAAAATATCAGTTCAAAATTCATTTTCAAAGGTTTTTTTTAGGCTGTGGCCCATATTTGGGGTCATAGGGTCACCAAATTTACAAGTTTGAATCCCCATTGGCTAAAGAGTTTGCATACAATATTACAGCCTTCTAGATCTTTTTGTTCCGGAGAAAAAGATGAAAACATGATTTTAGGTAATGGCCTGTGAGGCCCTTATTTGGGGCCACAGGGTCACCAAATCTACAATTTAGAATCTTCATTGGCTAAAGACTCATTACACAACATGACAACCTTCTAGGTCTTTTCGTTCTGGAGAAGAAGATGAAAATAATCTTATCTTATCATTTCATCACCAGTCATATGCAGTTCAAATATCTCATGTAAAATAAAAGAATTCTTAACTCCTCTTCAATTTAGTCCTTTATGCCTTGTCACAATTTTCAGTTCATAGGCTATTCAATAGTTCTCATTTCACATTGATTACATCAATTTGACAAACATGTCCACAATGTAGATTGTTATCTAAAGTCGACATACATTTCAAATAAAGTGGCTGAAGTGTCATAAAATATCAGTTCAAAATTCATTTTCAAAGGTTTTTTTTAGGCTGTGGCCCATATTTGGGGTCATAGGGTCAGCAAATTTACAAGTTTGAATCCCCATTGGCTAAAGAGTTTGCATACAATATTACAGCCTTCTAGATCTTTTTGTTCCGGAGAAAAAGATGAAAACAGGATTTTAGGTAATGGCCTGTGAGGCCCTTATTTGGGGCCACAGGGTCACCAAATCTACAATTTAGAATCTTCATTGGCTAAAGACTCATTACACAACATGACAACCTTCTAGGTCTTTTCGTTCTGGAGAAGAAGATGAAAATAATCTTATCTTATCATTTCATCACCAGTCATATGCAGTTCAAATATCTCATGTAAAATAAAAGAATTCTTAACTCCTCTTCAATTTAGTCCTTTATGCCTTGTCACAATTTTCAGTTCATAGGCTATTCAATAGTTCTCATTTCACATTGATTACATCAATTTGACAAACATGTCCACAATGTAGATTGTTATCTAAAGTCGACATACATTTCAAATAAAGTGGTTGAAGTGTTATAAAATATCAGTTCAAAATTCATTTTCAAAGGGTTTTTTTAGGCTGTGGCCCATATTTGGGGTCATAGGGTCAGCAAATTTACAAGTTTGAATCCCCATTGGCTAAAGAGTTTGCATACAATATTACAGCCTTCTAGATCTTTTTGTTCCGGAGAAAAAGATGAAAACAGGATTTTAGGTAATGGCCTGTGAGGCCCTTATTTGGGGCCACAGGGTCACCAAATCTACAATTTAGAATCTTCATTGGCTAAAGACTCATTACACAACATGACAACCTTCTAGGTCTTTTCGTTCTGGAGAAGAAGATGAAAATAATCTTATCTTATCATTTCATCACCAGTCATATGCAGTTCAAATATCTCATGTAAAATAAAAGAATTCTTAACTCCTCTTCAATTTAGTCCTTTATGCCTTGTCACAATTTTCAGTTCATAGGCTATTCAATAGTTCTCATTTCACATTGATTACATCAATTTGACAAACATGTCCACAATGTAGATTGTTATCTAAAGTCGACATACATTTCAAATAAAGTGGCTGAAGTGTCATAAAATATCAGTTCAAAATTCATTTTCAAAGGTTTTTTTTAGGCTGTGGCCCATATTTGGGGTCATAGGGTCACCAAATTTACAAGTTTGAATCCCCATTGGCTAAAGAGTTTGCATACAATATTACAGCCTTCTAGATATTTTTGTTCCGGAGAAAAAGATGAAAACAGGATTTTAGGTAATGGCCTGTGAGGCCCTTATTTGGGGCCACAGGGTCACCAAATCTACAATTTAGAATCTTCATTGGCTAAAGACTCATTACACAACATGACAACCTTCTAGGTCTTTTCGTTCTGGAGAAGAAGATGAAAATAATCTTATCTTATCATTTCATCACCAGTCATATGCAGTTCAAATATCTCATGTAAAATAAAAGAATTCTTAACTCCTCTTCAATTTAGTCCTTTATGCCTTGTCACAATTTTCAGTTCATAGGCTATTCAATAGTTCTCATTTCACATTGATTACATCAATTTGACAAACATGTCCACAATGTAGATTGTTATCTAAAGTCGACATACATTTCAAATAAAGTGGTTGAAGTGTCATAAAATATCAGTTCAAAATTCATTTTCAAAGGTTTTTTTTAGGCTGTGGCCCATATTTGGGGTCACAGGGTCACCAAATTTACAAGTTTGAATCCCCATTGGCTAAAGAGTTTGCATACAATATTACAGCCTTCTAGATCTTTTTGTTCCGGAGAAAAGGATGAAAACAGGATTTTAGGTAATGGCCTGTGAGGCCCTTATTTGGGGCCACAGGGTCACCAAATCTACAATTTAGAATCTTCATTGGCTAAAGACTCATTACACAACATGACAACCTTCTAGGTCTTTTCGTTCTGGAGAAGAAGATGAAAATAATCTTATCTTATCATTTCATCACCAGTCATATGCAGTTCAAATATCTCATGTAAAATAAAAGAATTCTTAACTCCTCTTCAATTTAGTCCTTTATGCCGTGTCACAATTTTCAGTTCATAGGCTATTCAATAGTTCTCATTTCACATTGATTACATCAATTTGACAAACATGTCCACAATGTAGATTGTTATCTAAAGTCGACATACATTTCAAATAAAGTGGTTGAAGTGTCATAAAATATCAGTTCAAAATTCATTTTCAAAGGGTTTTTTTAGGCTGTGGCCCATATTTGGGGTCATAGGGTCACCAAATTTACAAGTTTGAATCCCCATTGGCTAAAGAGTTTGCATACAATATTACAGCCTTCTAGATCTTTTTGTTCCGGAGAAAAAGATGAAAACAGGATTTTAGGTAATGGCCTGTGAGGCCCTTATTTGGGGCCACAGGGTCACCAAATCTACAATTTAGAATCTTCATTGGCTAAAGACTCATTACACAACATGACAACCTTCTAGGTCTTTTCGTTCTGGAGAAGAAGATGAAAATAATCTTATCTTATCATTTCATCACCAGTCATATGCAGTTCAAATATCTCATGTAAAATAAAAGAATTCTTAACTCCTCTTCAATTTAGTCCTTTATGCCTTGTCACAATTTTCAGTTCATAGGCTATTCAATAGTTCTCATTTCACATTGATTACATCAATTTGACAAACATGTCCACAATGTAGATTGTTATCTAAAGTCGACATACATTTCAAATAAAGTGGCTGAAGTGTCATAAAATATCAGTTCAAAATTCATTTTCAAAGGGTTTTTTTAGGCTGTGGCCCATATTTGGGGTCATAGGGTCACCAAATTTACAAGTTTGAATCCCCATTAGCTAAAGAGTTTGCATACAATATTACAGCCTTCTAGATCTTTTTGTTCCGGAGAAAAAGATGAAAACAGGATTTTAGGTAATGGCCTGTGAGGCCCTTATTTGGGGCCACAGGGTCACCAAATCTACAATTTAGAATCTTCATTGGCTAAAGACTCATTACACAACATGACAACCTTCTAGGTCTTTTCGTTCTGGAGAAGAAGATGAAAATAATCTTATCTTATCATTTCATCACCAGTCATATGCAGTTCAAATATCTCATGTAAAATAAAAGAATTCTTAACTCCTCTTCAATTTAGTCCTTTATGCCTTGTCACAATTTTCAGTTCATAGGCTATTCAATAGTTCTCATTTCACATTGATTACATCAATTTGACAAACATGTCCACAATGTAGATTGTTATCTAAAGTCGACATACATTTCAAATAAAGTGGTTGAAGTGTCATAAAATATCAGTTCAAAATTCATTTTCAAAGGTTTTTTTTAGGCTGTGGCCCATATTTGGGGTCATAGGGTCACCAAATTTACAAGTTTGAATCCCCATTGGCTAAAGAGTTTGCATACAATATTACAGCCTTCTAGATATTTTTGTTCCGGAGAAAAAGATGAAAACAGGATTTTAGGTAATGGCCTGTGAGGCCCTTATTTGGGGCCACAGGGTCACCAAATCTACAATTTAGAATCTTCATTGGCTAAAGACTCATTACACAACATGACAACCTTCTAGGTCTTTTCGTTCTGGAGAAGAAGATGAAAATAATCTTATCTTATCATTTCATCACCAGTCATATGCAGTTCAAATATCTCATGTAAAATAAAAGAATTCTTAACTCCTCTTCAATTTAGTCCTTTATGCCTTGTCACAATTTTCAGTTCATAGGCTATTCAATAGTTCTCATTTCACATTGATTACATCAATTTGACAAACATGTCCACAATGAAGATTGTTATCTAAAGTCGACATACATTTCAAATAAAGTGGTTGAAGTGTCATAAAATATCAGTTCAAAATTCATTTTCAAAGGTTTTTTTTAGGCTGTGGCCCATATTTGGGGTCACAGGGTCACCAAATTTACAAGTTTGAATCCCCATTGGCTAAAGAGTTTGCATACAATATTACAGCCTTCTAGATCTTTTTGTTCCGGAGAAAAGGATGAAAACAGGATTTTAGGTAATGGCCTGTGAGGCCCTTATTTGGGGCCACAGGGTCACCAAATCTACAATTTAGAATCTTCATTGGCTAAAGACTCATTACACAACATGACAACCTTCTAGGTCTTTTCGTTCTGGAGAAGAAGATGAAAATAATCTTATCTTATCATTTCATCACCAGTCATATGCAGTTCAAATATCTCATGTAAAATAAAAGAATTCTTAACTCCTCTTCAATTTAGTCCTTTATGCCGTGTCACAATTTTCAGTTCATAGGCTATTCAATAGTTCTCATTTCACATTGATTACATCAATTTGACAAACATGTCCACAATGTAGATTGTTATCTAAAGTCGACATACATTTCAAATAAAGTGGTTGAAGTGTCATAAAATATCAGTTCAAAATTCATTTTCAAAGGTTTTTTTTAGGCTGTGGCCCATATTTGGGGTCATAGGGTCACCAAATTTACAAGTTTGAATCCCCATTGGCTAAAGAGTTTGCATACAATATTACAGCCTTCTAGATCTTTTTGTTCCGGAGAAAAAGATGAAAACATGATTTTAGGTAATGGCCTGTGAGGCCCTTATTTGGGGCCACAGGGTCACCAAATCTACAATTTAGAATCTTCATTGGCTAAAGACTCATTACACAACATGACAACCTTCTAGGTCTTTTCGTTCTGGAGAAGAAGATGAAAATAATCTTATCTTATCATTTCATCACCAGTCATATGCAGTTCAAATATCTCATGTAAAATAAAAGAATTCTTAACTCCTCTTCAATTTAGTCCTTTATGCCTTGTCACAATTTTCAGTTCATAGGCTATTCAATAGTTCTCATTTCACATTGATTACATCAATTTGAGAAACATGTCCACAATGTAGATTGTTATCTAAAGTCGACATACATTTCAAATAAAGTGGCTGAAGTGTCATAAAATATCAGTTCAAAATTCATTTTCAAAGGTTTTTTTTAGGCTGTGGCCCATATTTGGGGTCATAGGGTCAGCAAATTTACAAGTTTGAATCCCCATTGGCTAAAGAGTTTGCATACAATATTACAGCCTTCTAGATCTTTTTGTTCCGGAGAAAAAGATGAAAACAGGATTTTAGGTAATGGCCTGTGAGGCCCTTATTTGGGGCCACAGGGTCACCAAATCTACAATTTAGAATCTTCATTGGCTAAAGACTCATTACACAACATGACAACCTTCTAGGTCTTTTCGTTCTGGAGAAGAAGATGAAAATAATCTTATCTTATCATTTCATCACCAGTCATATGCAGTTCAAATATCTCATGTAAAATAAAAGAATTCTTAACTCCTCTTCAATTTAGTCCTTTATGCCTTGTCACAATTTTCAGTTCATAGGCTATTCAATAGTTCTCATTTCACATTGATTACATCAATTTGACAAACATGTCCACAATGTAGATTGTTATCTAAAGTCGACATACATTTCAAATAAAGTGGATGAAGTGTCATAAAATATCAGTTCAAAATTCATTTTCAAAGGTTTTTTTTAGGCTGTGGCCCATATTTGGGGTCATAGGGTCACCAAATTTACAAGTTTGAATCCCCATTGGCTAAAGAGTTTGCATACAATATTACAGCCTTCTAGATCTTTTTGTTCCGGAGAAAAAGATGAAAACATGATTTTAGGTAATGGCCTGTGAGGCCCTTATTTGGGGCCACAGGGTCACCAAATCTACAATTTAGAATCTTCATTGGCTAAAGACTCATTACACAACATGACAACCTTCTAGGTCTTTTCGTTCTGGAGAAGAAGATGAAAATAATCTTATCTTATCATTTCATCACCAGTCATATGCAGTTCAAATATCTCATGTAAAATAAAAGAATTCTTAACTCCTCTTCAATTTAGTCCTTTATGCCTTGTCACAATTTTCAGTTCATAGGCTATTCAATAGTTCTCATTTCACATTGATTACATCAATTTGACAAACATGTCCACAATGTAGATTGTTATCTAAAGTCGACATACATTTCAAATAAAGTGGCTGAAGTGTCATAAAATATCAGTTCAAAATTCATTTTCAAAGGTTTTTTTTAGGCTGTGGCCCATATTTGGGGTCATAGGGTCAGCAAATTTACAAGTTTGAATCCCCATTGGCTAAAGAGTTTGCATACAATATTACAGCCTTCTAGATCTTTTTGTTCCGGAGAAAAAGATGAAAACAGGATTTTAGGTAATGGCCTGTGAGGCCCTTATTTGGGGCAACAGGGTCACCAAATCTACAATTTAGAATCTTCATTGGCTAAAGACTCATTACACAACATGACAACCTTCTAGGTCTTTTCGTTCTGGAGAAGAAGATGAAAATAATCTTATCTTATCATTTCATCACCAGTCATATGCAGTTCAAATATCTCATGTAAAATAAAAGAATTCTTAACTCCTCTTCAATTTAGTCCTTTATGCCTTGTCACAATTTTCAGTTCATAGGCTATTCAATAGTTCTCATTTCACATTGATTACATCAATTTGACAAACATGTCCACAATGTAGATTGTTATCTAAAGTCGACATACATTTCAAATAAAGTGGATGAAGTGTCATAAAATATCAGTTCAAAATTCATTTTCAAAGGTTTTTTTTAGGCTGTGGCCCATATTTGGGGTCATAGGGTCACCAAATTTACAAGTTTGAATCCCCATTGGCTAAAGAGTTTGCATACAATATTACAGCCTTCTAGATCTTTTTGTTCCGGAGAAAAAGATGAAAACAGGATTTTAGGTAATGGCCTGTGAGGCCCTTATTTGGGGCCACAGGGTCACCAAATCTACAATTTAGAATCTTCATTGGCTAAAGACTCATTACACAACATGACAACCTTCTAGGTCTTTTCGTTCTGGAGAAGAAGATGAAAATAATCTTATCTTATCATTTCATCACCAGTCATATGCAGTTCACATATCTCATGTAAAATAAAAGAATTCTTAACTCCTCTTCAATTTATTCCTTTATGCCTTGTCACAATTTTCAGTTCATAGGCTATTCAATAGTTCTCATTTCACATTGATTACATCAATTTGACAAACATGTCCACAATGTAGATTGTTATCTAAAGTAGACATATATTTCAAATCATTGTGATTGAAGTGTCATAAAATATCAGTTCAAAATTCATTTTCAAAGGTTTTTTTTAGGCTGTGGCCCATATTTGGGGTCACAGGGTCACCAAATTTACAAGTTTGAATCCCCATTGGCTAAAGAGTTTGCATACAATATTACAGCCTTCTAGATCTTTTTGTTCCGGAGAAAAAGATGAAAACAGGATTTTAGGTAATGGCCTGTGAGGCCCTTATTTGGGGCAACAGGGTCACCAAATCTACAATTTAGAATCTTCATTGGCTAAAGACTCATTACACAACATGACAACCTTCTAGGTCTTTTCGTTCTGGAGAAGAAGATGAAAATAATCTTATCTTATCATTTCATCACCAGTCATATGCAGTTCACATATCTCATGTAAAATAAAAGAATTCTTAACTCCTCTTCAATTTATTCCTTTATGCCTTGTCACAATTTTCAGTTCATAGGCTATTCAATAGTTCTCATTTCACATTGATTACATCAATTTGACAAACATGTCCACAATGTAGATTGTTATCTAAAGTAGACATATATTTCAAATCATTGCGATTGAAGTGTCATAAAATATCAGTTCAAAATTCATTTTCAAAGGTTTTTTTTAGGCTGTGGCCCATATTTGGGGTCACAGGGTCACCAAATTTACAAGTTTGAATGCCCATTGGCTAAAGAGTTTGCATACAATATTACAGCCTTCTAGATCTTTTTGTTCCGGAGAAAAAGATGAAAACAGGATTTTAGGTAATGGCCTGTGAGGCCCTTATTTGGGGCCACAGGGTCACCAAATCTACAATTTAGAATCTTCATTGGCTAAAGACTCATTACACAACATGACAACCTTCTAGGTCTTTTCGTTCTGGAGAAGAAGATGAAAATAATCTTATCTTATCATTTCATCACCAGTCATATGCAGTTCAAATATCTCATGTAAAATAAAAGAATTCTTAACTCCTCTTCAATTTAGTCCTTTATGCCTTGTCACAATTTTCAGTTCATAGGCTATTCAATAGTTCTCATTTCACATTGATTACATCAATTTGAGAAACATGTCCACAATGTAGATTGTTATCTAAAGTCGACATACATTTCAAATAAAGTGGCTGAAGTGTCATAAAATATCAGTTCAAAATTCATTTTCAAAGGTTTTTGTTTAGGCTGTGGCCCATATTTGGGGTCATAGGGTCACCAAATTTACAAGTTTGAATCCCCATTGGCTAAAGAGTTTGCATACAATATTACAGCCTTCTAGATCTTTTTGTTCCGGAGAAAAAGATGAAAACAGGATTTTAGGTAATGGCCTGTGAGGCCCTTATTTGGGGCCACAGGGTCACCAAATCTACAATTTAGAATCTTCATTGGCTAAAGACTCATTACACAACATGACAACCTTCTAGGTCTTTTCGTTCTGGAGAAGAAGATGAAAATAATCTTATCTTATCATTTCATCACCAGTCATATGCAGTTCAAATATCTCATGTAAAATAAAAGAATTCTTAACTCCTCTTCAATTTAGTCCTTTATGCCTTGTCACAATTTTCAGTTCATAGGCTATTCAATAGTTCTCATTTCACATTGATTACATCAATTTGAGAAACATGTCCACAATGTAGATTGTTATCTAAAGTCGACATACATTTCAAATAAAGTGGCTGAAGTGTCATAAAATATCAGTTCAAAATTCATTTTCAAAGGTTTTTTTTAGGCTGTGGCCCATATTTGGGGTCATAGGGTCACCAAATTTACAAGTTTGAATCCCCATTGGCTAAAGAGTTTGCATACAATATTACAGCCTTCTAGATCTTTTTGTTCCGGAGAAAAAGATGAAAACATGATTTTAGGTAATGGCCTGTGAGGCCCTTATTTGGGGCCACAGGGTCACCAAATCTACAATTTAGAATCTTCATTGGCTAAAGACTCATTACACAACATGACAACCTTCTAGGTCTTTTCGTTCTGGAGAAGAAGATGAAAATAATCTTATCTTATCATTTCATCACCAGTCATATGCAGTTCAAATATCTCATGTAAAATAAAAGAATTCTTAACTCCTCTTCAATTTAGTCCTTTATGCCTTGTCACAATTTTCAGTTCATAGGCTATTCAATAGTTCTCATTTCACATTGATTACATCAATTTGAGAAACATGTCCACAATGTAGATTGTTATCTAAAGTCGACATACATTTCAAATAAAGTGGCTGAAGTGTCATAAAATATCAGTTCAAAATTCATTTTCAAAGGTTTTTTTTAGGCTGTGGCCCATATTTGGGGTCACAGGGTCACCAAATTTACAAGTTTGAATCCCCATTGGCTAAAGAGTTTGCATACAATATTACAGCCTTCTAGGTCTTTTTGTTCCGGAGAAAAAGATGAAAACAGGATTTTAGGTAATGGCCTGTGAGGCCCTTATTTGGGGTCACAGGGTCACCAAATCTACAATTTAGAATCCCCATTGGCCAAGGAGTCTGTACATAAAATTTCAGCTCTCTAGAGTCATTGGTTCTGGAGAAGAAGATGAAAATAGCTTTATAGCTTATGACCCCTGTGGCCCTTATTTGGGGTCACATGGTCACCAAATCTACAATTTAGAATCCCCATTGGCCAAGGAGTCTGTACATAAAATTTCAGCTCTCTAGAGTCATTGGTTCTGGAGAAGAAGATGAAAATAGCTTTTAAGGTTATGACCCCTGGGGCCCTTATTTGGGGTCACAGAGTCACCAAATCTACAGTTTAGAATCCCCATTGGCCAAGGAGTCTGTACATAACATTTCAGCTCTCTAGAGTTATTGGTTCTGGAGAAGAAGTCGAAAAAGTGAAAAGTTTACGGACGGACGGACAGACGGACAGACGGACGGACGGACGGACGGACGGACGGATTGACGGACGCCATCCCATGCCATAAGCCCATCGGGCCTTTCAGGCCTGATGAGCTAAAAAGGTTTTCAGGGTTGTGACCCCTGTGACCCCATTTAAGGTCATGGGGTCACGAAATCTACAATTTAGAATCCCCATTACCCAAGGAGTCTGCACACAATTTTTCAGCTCTCTGAACCTTTTGGAACTACAGAAGAAGATGAAAAAAGGTTTTCAGGGTTGTGACCCCTGTGACCCCATTTGAGGTCATGGGGTCACGAAATCTGCAATTTAGAATCCTCATTACCCAAGAAGTCTGCACACAACTTTTCAGCTCTCTAGACCTTTTGGAACTTGAGAAGAAGATGAAACGTTAGTGCAGCCGCCGACTCTTGCTTGCTACTTCGCCTTGCAAGTTTGGTACTGTAAATACGGTCTCGGAAACTTAGGTTGGTCATGATTTTATATTTAAAATGTTTTACTGTTTTAGGTATGCTCGAAATTGTTCAATTATGTGATTTAGCTTAAAGAGCCATCAAGGATGTTAGTGTTTCAAATTAAAAATAATTTTTGGAAAATATACTTATAACGTCATTCACCAGAGAAATCTTTTATCTACAACATGGCATATGTTAAATAATTTTCATATCACGACAATGTATTGCAATTTGGTTTCAAAGAGAAGTATCACTTCGACTAGCGCGCGCTACGGGTATCTGACGTATATAAACACAGTCCCCTTTTATGCGTAATACGTACTACACAAACAGTTAGCGCTTCCGAAGCGTGAAGGCTCGTCTCTAGTGCAAGTCCCCATAACAACCCATGTGCTGCACGTGTCTCTCTTGCAAGTTACCCTTGTCACACATTACTGAATGTGACGATTGCTTTACAAACAATGTTTCTAAATGTTCTGAGAATATACAAATTATTTCCTGTTTAATGTACTCTTTATTGAGATAAGACCAGAAAATTATGACAAATTTTTACTCTCATTAATTATAAAATTCAAGAAAAATACCTAGTTGGGTAAAACAATTATTCCAATATCTGCAGCAAATACATAATTGAATGAAATGGTAAATAAATAACCGCCAATAAATTATATATTTCGATTTCTTTGATTGCTCATATTTTGTGTTATTCTTTCGTGTCTTTGTTTACTGTGTGTGAGCTAGACCATAATGCTTTGCTCTTGAAAATAATAGACTGGATCTATATTTAGACTGGAGAGTGAGTGAGTTATTGTTTAACGCCGCTTCGGCAGTATTGCAGCCATTAGCGGCGATTAGACTGGAGAACACCTTTACTAATTAATGCAATTTCTCGGCTTATTTTAAGTTGGTAAAATTAGGGAAAAATTAAGTGTATTTATTTCACGGAGATAGATTTTTGGCTCTTTAATGCGAAAATACACAGCGTTACGGAGTTTCGGTGGCATACACAACAGAAATATTTTTTTAATTGCTTACATTGTTCGAGGAACGTTCTCTTTGAGATCGATGGGTTGATTATTTAACCCAAACCTGCACCTGCATCACCCAAAACTATGTTCCACAGGAGATATTGCTTGTGGGAGATCAAGCGATATCTCCTAGGAGATATCTTTCTGGCTTTAGATTTTGCACAATGCCCTGTCACCGTCAACTACATGACATCACAATGCATTTACGTCATTGAGTAATGATAACACAATACTATGACATCATAAACATGATGATGTCACAATGCTATGACCTCACTACACTGGAGGTCAACTGGAGAGATATGCTCAGAGATGTACACTATTTTCACTTAAACGTAATAAGAATGATTTTGGATGATAAATAGAATCTCACCCTTGTGTCTTCTGATATTAAATATATCAACACTCGTTGATACAAGAAAAAAGTGAGCATGGCTCACATACCCCCGCCATCCGCTATCCGTCCATTGAGAATTATAGATGTGAAGGTTACTTTGTTTAAAAAACAGCTTCAAGCATCATATTGTCCAAAATAATTTAAGGAACTGACTGTTATAACAAATTTCATTCACCAAGATGTAATATTTTTCAGGTAACTTAATTTTTCCCATTAGGGCATCACAATGGTAATTTGTACCAAGTTCAATTACAGATTCAAGGGCTTCATAACTCCGTAAAAAATAATATTTCGGAACTGGACTGTGAACTCCATGAAGAGTATTATCTGGACTACCTACATGTAAAATTTCATTCACCTAGATGTAATAGTTTCTGAGAAAACTTGTCCCAATTGGAGCATCACAGCTCTTTTGGTACAAAGTTCAACTTCGGATTCAAGTGCCATAACTCCGTAAAAAATAATATTTCGGAACTGGTTTTCGAACTCGATGAAGAGTATCATCTGGACTACCTCCCTATTAAATTTCATTCACCTAGATGTAATAGTTTCCGAGAAAACTTGTCCCCATTGGAGCATCACAGATCTTTTGGTACTAAGTTCAATTTCGGATTCAAGTGCCATAACTCCATAAAAAATAGTATTTCGGAACTGGTTTTCGAACTCGATGAAGAGTATCATCTGGACTACCTCCATATTAAATTTCATTCACCTAGATGTAATAGTTTCTGAGAAAACTTGTCCCCACTGGAGCATCACAGATCTTTTGGTACTAAGTTCAATTTCGGATTCAAGGGCCACAACTCCATAAAAAATAATATTTTGGAACTGGTTTTCGAACTCGATAAAGAGTATCATCTGGACTACCTCCATATCAACTTTCATTCACCTAGATGTAATAGTTTCTGAGAAAACTTGTCCCCATTGGAGCATCACAGTTCTTCTGGTACTAAGTTCAATTTCGGATTCAAGGGCCATAACTCCATAAAAAATAATATTTCGGAACTGGTTTTCGAACTCGAAAAAGAGTATGGTCATGAGTACTCACAACCAAAATTTCATTCACCTAGGTTGAACAGTATCCGAGAAAACTTGTCCCCATTGAACACAATAAAACTAAGTCCAAAAAGTGACGTTTCCATGGAAACGACAACAAATATCAATTTCAGAAAATTGAAAATTGTCTGTGCGCGATCGGAAGAACATGGTTAACATCTGTACAAAGTTTGGTTGATGTACCTTGACAGTTATTGAGAAAATTGACCAGACGGACGGACGGAATGACCGCTATATACCCCCTCCTACTTCGTAGCGGGGGTATAAAAAGTAAAAATATCCGAGGCTTGGCGAGGATATTTGTAACTTTTATCAACAAGTGTTGATATATTTGATATCAGAAGACACTTGGATGAGATTCTCTATATATACCAATGGTGAAAGATCTTGTTGGATAATTGTTTTATGTTTGTATGTATTTCTTTATGGTGTATAATACAATGGTTCATATCAATGTCAGTTTGAAGCAATCTGACCCCTATTTCTGGTATCAACTTTTATTCACTGTATACAGATGTAACTGCAAACAAAAGAGCAATAATATTGTTTGATTTACTTGTTTATTCCTGGTCCTTGTGTTGGTGTGTATGTACAATGACATTGATGAAACATGGCCGACAGGAATAATGTACATATGAAAACGACAAATGATGAAATTTGATACAAAAACAATCATGAAAATAAATTGTACAAAAGAAATCATGGAAATAAAGCTTGTATGTAAAAGTTAATACTTCCCTTTTGATTTATCCAAAAAGAAGGAAAGTTTATAGAGGAACAATAGTTACTTCAGAGAAACCTCAAGGTCATGATTGTTGTTGAAGTTTAAAACTGTTCAATCAACAAAAAGGATTACTATTCTATTTACACAACTTTATACAAACATTAGCACAATACTACAGTCTTCTGTAGACTGGGGGTATAGATATAAACATATCTATCAAACATACAAACAAATCTTCAGGTAAACTCACAATTCTGTGGTAACATGTTAGTGCTATATGCCAGGGTGACATCACCAAGATGTAAGATAACCGAACATAGAGACACAAATGTGATATTGTCAAACAGTATACATTTCAAAGTTTTCAACAATAATATCTAGCTCATATATACATCATATACAAAGAATTTCAAAATGATTCAAGAAGAATGCCCAAAAACATCCAATGTTCAAGATGGTTGTTTGTTTGCAAGATCCACACCCACTACCTATGGGGTTCTCGCTGTCTCTAGCAATCATGAACACCGGAAGTTTTCAATGCATTTTGATCTGATGTGGGTTCTGATGGAGTCATCAATGCATTTGTGTTTAACCAGGTCCTGATGTAGTCATACCGATCGATCTAGGCATCTACGATGTAGTCATACCGATCGATCTAGGCATCTACAATGTAGTCATACCGATCTAGGCATCTACGATGTAGTCATACCGATCTAGGCATCTACCATGTAGTTGGGGTGAACCACGAGGAAAGGGTCGTCTTCACGGATCAGTGTTTCAGTGTCGTGTTTCGATCTTGGTTTCAATCCAGTCTGCGTCAGCTCAATCAGAACATGGTCCTGTGGGAAAAATAAATATTTGTTTTACCATATAATTGACTAGAACACATTCATTTATAACAATAGGGGTGTGGCGAGTTAACGCCACTTTCAAGATTGTTTCAATTACATCACGGCTGTTAGTATTATTGCAGGGAGAAAGCTGGCAACACCATGTGGCTATGTATTGCGTTGGAACTTGCGAACCATGGTTAGTTCTCTACTGAAATTCAGTGCAGCATTGCACACAAATAGAGAATCTCACCCAAGTGTCTTCTGATATCAAATATATCAACACCAGTTGATTAAAGTTACAAATATCCGAGGCTTGCCGAGGATATTTTTACTTTAATCAACGAGTGTTGATATATTTGATATCAGAAGACACGAGGGTGAGATTTTATCTATCATTCAAAATCATTCTACAACAATTATTAGCCAAATACTGATATATCTGAAACACAAAACTGCCATTTAGCTTCTTCAGCAGTGATCTCAGTGAGGTCATAGCATTGTGACGTCATAAGCATTATGGCATCATAGCATTGTTACGTCATCACCATTGTGACGTCATAGTATTGTCAGCAGTGTTCGAAGTGATGCCAAAGCTTTGTGATGTCATTAACTGATGATGTAAAAGGATTATGACGATTTGATTGTAGCGATATCTACAATGTAGATATCGCTTGATCTCACACAAGCGATATCTACTGTGGGAGCCAGTTTTGGATGATAAACCTTATTACACGTAGAACAGTTCTGTACAGCAGACAAATTACAGTCCCTGGAGAGATTCGAATTCCAGACCTTTTAATCCAAAACTGAATGCTCTATCCCGCCCCAACAACGATAGATGGTGTATAAAGTATTACATCATGAAAATAAACTTCATTAGTAAAACCATAAAGGCACAACCTGAGAATGGTTACTAATTACATCCTGCAGTATCACTGCAACAGCAGCTGAAATATCAAAAATAAATTCCCGAAGTTCTCGCCTTTTAAAATGGTTGCCTCTTGAAGATATATACTTACATGATGCACAAGCCTATCAACAACCTTCTCTGCGATAGTTTTCTTCTCCATGAGCTCCGCCTCCGAGTCAATCTCCTCTTCCATCTCACTCAGGTACCAGCTGATCAACTCGCTCTTCCGCAGTCCCACAGAGTCGTCTCCTGCTGGAGAACGGTAAATACCATCAAAACCTGTCTTTATCTCTGGCACATAAAAAATCCAGGGGATTTCCTCAATTGCCAAAATAAAATAATTTGAATATTAAAGCCTTTAGCAGAAATGGTGTCTTCAAGGTAAATGTTTGCAAATTCCCCTGGGGTTTGGTAAACTCTTCTGATCAACTTCTCCCTAGGGGATCAGATCTTATCTGCTTGAGAATGGCACGTTGACAGACCATGGGCCATTTTGCACATTCGATGAAAAAATGGCCCATTAAAATTTCAAATTTTACTATTGCTAGAAAGGGGAATGGTCCATTTAAAGTTCCGAAAAGGACTAAAAGCCCTAAAAATGGCCTGTTGTCGAAGGTATCTTTCCCAGTCCCTTACTTGCACATAAATTTTTTTGGAAATTTTTAGATTACCCTCAATTGCAAAAATAAAGAATCAAAACATGAAGCCTTTAGCAGAAACAGGTCTTCACTCTTCAGTAACTAGTGCCATATATCAACCAAGGGTATGTCACTTTCTTGAGATAGCTCAAATGCAATTGATCTTTTAGGTTATTTTCTATTAACGTGGAGCGGCATCCACATACTGAAGTCAAAATTTACATCAAAGCACTAGCCATTCGGACAAAACATTTCTATTACACTTGTTAAAACCCAATCCTACTAGCTGAATACATCTAACAACTACAGTCTTAAATTTACAACTTGGCTTCTGTTCATTACAGGTTTTCTAGCGGTAACAAGGGCGACCAGTCTTGTAGTAATTGTGAATGTTGTATACACGTCAATGTGCACAACCCACCATCTGCCTCCTCCTCCCGCCTCCTCATCTGCAGCACCATCAGGTTGGCCATCTGTTTGTACTCCTCGTATGTCATCTTCAGGCCCTTCTTTGACATCGGCGCACTTTCTGTCGGAGTCTCTGCGTTCGCTTTCGCTTGGGACTCCTCGCTAGTTGGCTGCGACTCTGATGTTAACAATTGGGATTTAATTTATTATTATTGAGAGTTTAAATGCAATTTTGTTGAGAAATTGGGATTTAATTTATTATCATCCTGTAGTTTGAATGCAATTTTGTTGCGAAATATGTAAGCATTGAAACTAATGAATTTTTCATAGAAATGATACAATCTGATTTTTTTTAATTTAGGCTGATTGAAAGGAGTTCATAACATGAATCCAAGTTGGTCAAACTTTTGTGGAGTTCCAAGCCAGCTATAAGACAATCAGGAACAAGAAATGTAGACATAGACTGACCTTCGACCTCCATCTCCTCCTGATCCTCCGCCTCCTCCTCCAGGTGAATGTCCGGCTGCTCGACGCGGATGATCGACTTGTTCAGTAGGCGGAAAGCTTCCTTCACATGTTTTGGTTGTACCTACAGGAATACGGTACACACTTGATAAACCTACATTAGTCAAAATCTCTGATAACTGTCCCATAAAGTGTTTTGCAATAGAAAAATATTTTGTCCTTTTTTTAAACAAGTAGCCGGAGGCAAATTTGTTGGATGTTTGATACCTCAGGGTAAAGAAGTAACTTTCATCAGGAACTCAAACTATGACTCTAGGTGACCGGGAGTAACACCGCCTTCAACAGTGTTCAGAGTGGAGAGTATTAATTAAGGGAGAAAGCTCATAACACTATTTGGACTTTGTATTGGCGTGAAACCTACAAACATAGACTGCGACTAAAAATCATTGGCAGTACTGCACTGCAATTTAACAAAGCTGCAGAGCCCCTGCCAAGATTATAACTACGGATCTCTACGGAGCTGAAAACGCTAACCATTGTTAATCTGAGGCCGACTTCAACAACTACTGACCTCATCCTGGCAATGCATCCTGGCCATGGACTCAGACAGTCGGATCATACTCTCCAGTTGACGCACAGTGATCCTCCACGCAGACTTGGCGGCACCGGTTCCGTCACGCTGACGTAGACGCTTGTACTCCTCGATCATATACTCCTGGGAATCCTTGTTGATCTGAGAATACAAGGACGAGTTGGACAAAAATGTTAGATTATTTTGAATTTGACAATTTGTTATTTAATCTCAGTTATGTGTAAGAAAACCTTAGGTTAGCTATTATGCTATGAGAGCTACACACAGGATGGATGGATTTAAACAACCGCCGGTCACATGACCAGGGGGGAGAACGGGGACAGCTGACCACGAGTTAACTTTACTTTTTACTCAATTTTTAACATAGAAGTCTCTCCCCTGGGAGAAGTAAAGGCAATCACAAACGAGGCAAAGTTTATGCTAATAACGAAGTATAGTTAAGAAATAGTTCATATCAATTAGATAATGGGATAAGTGATGAATCAAATTAAGGCAGTCTGGCAAATGTACCTGAAAATCATCTTTGTTTGGAAATAATGTCAGTTAATGAAAGTAATAAGCATAAACTGTTGACCATGTGGAGCTTCACTCTCCCTTCAAACTTGGCAACGACTTTTAAACATTAATGTTGTCCGCTTTTGCACTCACCGACGAATCTTGACCACAAAGCTAATTCTGTATTTAAGAAATTATGCACATTAAACAAACATACCATGTGAGGTAAACGTACTCCAAAACGCCCTTCTAAGGGGGTTTCCTAATAGGCCTTAATAATCTGTCTGTCATGTTCGTGGATATTCCTATTCCACTTGAACAGGCAATGATGACTCACCTTAGGTTTGAACTGTCTAGCGAACATGAGATAGCGGGTGATGTCCTCCACACTGTAGTATCTTTCAATCGATTCTTCGATGCGACTGTGTAGGTCAACAATACGACGTGCGATTGCGTAGTCTACAACCTGGAATTGATATAATTTATTAGACACAAGTTGGAATTTCATGATCCGCAAGGAAAAGCATTACCATTAAATTTTTTATGTTTATTCACTTACTTTTACAAAATCAGTGTCGAAACATTCAGTTTCCAACTAACAGAAATCACTAATTTCAGTAAGGGTATAATCCTGGAGGCACAACTTGCGTCTATTCTGGGTAAAGGAGCAACTGAAAACTTGGCAGTGTTCAAGAGAGGTTTCAAAGTAAACGCTAAATTAGCGATTACTTTTAAACCTCTCTTGAACGCGATTGCTCAATGTAGCGCTACGTAGCAAAGCGAGCGAACTTTGAGGTTTTGCACTGTGTCGTTCAGGAGAGAATTAGCGCTACTTGAGCGCTACATTGAGCAATCAATGAGCGATTATAAGCGCTCGCTGTTATGGAACGGAACCCCGATGTAGCACATCCCAACAACATTTATAAAATCTACTAACTTTGAAAAGCAGTGAAATACAGGGTTTTTCGAGACTGATCATGTTTAACAATTGTTTAAAAAACTTGTTTTTTCCAAGATTTTTAAGGATTAATGCCAAAACTCTGGACCATATAAGACTTCAAGGAACCCAATTTCTCTTCACTGCAATATTGAGACGAGGTGAGGCGAGTTAGGGTTTTACGCCGCTTTCAAGAGTATTTCACTTATATCACCGCTACTAGTATTATTGCAGGGAGAAAGCCCGCAACGCCATGTGGCTATGCATTGCGGTGAAACCTGCGAGCAATGGCTTGAACTAGCGAACCATGGGTGGTACTGCAATGAAATTGTGTGTAGCATTGCACCCAAACCTTACTGCATGTAGAACAGTTCTCCACTGCAGACAAAGTTGCCGTGCCCCTGGCAGGATTTGAACCACGAAGCTCTTGATCTGAAGCCGAACGCGCTAACCACTGCGCTTTCCCGCCCCCTGCAATATTGATATAGCATGTAAATTTTGAGAACTGACTTAAAAATACTACTATTCTGCTTCTTGTAACCATGAGTTGGCAAGTTGTTGATAGATATGTTCTAGGAGTGTTTAATTCTACTGGCTGAAGTCAATGTTTTATTACAAACCTCGTTACATTCATCAACCAGCACAAAGAACAAGTCAAATCTGGACATGATGGGAGCCGTCAACGTGATGTTTTGCTTCAGAGATTTACTACGGTCATATCGACCTCCGATCGGATTGGCTGCCGCAAGGATAGATGTGCGTGCATTCAGCGTGGCCTGGAACAAAGGGAAAGATTTATTGCAGTTCATAACTTCATTGCAACCTTTTGTGAATAATTGTTGATTATGCCTATTCTCAAATAATAGTCATTCAAGCACAACATCAACTCATTAAACAAACTGTTTAAAACTCAATCAAGCAAAATACATCTAAATCATAATCCATCGGGCGAGTAATAGATATATTTCAACAAAGTAAAGTTGCCCTTGGACCTAAAAGGATCAGAAAGAAAGCTGGCCTAAAAGGATTCATGCAGCTTTCAAGGAAAGCTAAAATTCAGCACACAAGGGGAAAATACCATTCCAACAACCTACGTCTACAATGCCCTGTTGGTCCGCAGAGTGATATCACACTAACTTGGGGCTTATATCAGTTGGAAAAGGTGGCCCGATATCCTTTACCATTTCAAGTTACGAGATACCATTAGTTCCAGTGTCTTGCTTTAACCACAAGAACCAAGATAAACACTGACGATTGAGAGGAACTACACACCCTGACTCCAGCCTTCGTGATTGAGATGGTCTGTTGCTCCATGGCTTCATGAATAGCTACTTGATCCTTGGGGTCCATCTTGTCGAATTCATCAATGCAACACACGCCATTGTCCGCCAACATGAGGGCACCTGCCTCGATCACAAACTCATGAGATTCCTCGTCCTTGACAACAGCAGCTGTCAGACCGGCCGCACTGGAAGCTTTACCGCTGGTGTACACCGCTCTCGGACTGAACTCCTCAACCTGTTTGAGAAACTGACTCTTGGCCGTGCTCGGGTCGCCCACCACACAGATGTTGATGTCGCCACGGAGGTTCGTCAGTTCCGACGTTACCTTGGGAACGCCGCCAAACAACATTAGGAGGATGCCTCTTTTGATTTCGTCATTCCCTGTAAACACAATGAAAATTAAACAGAAAATTCTTTATAAATTGGAAAATTAAATTGTTGACATTTTATCACACAATGACAGTGTCTTCAATGTTGAAGATTGACAAATTTAAAAAAAATCATAGTTTAAAATTCCATGATGGTCACAGAAGAAAATCTGCTTAAAATATCAATCCGTACTTTTATTTGAATGAACACCTTTATTTGAAACGCACAACAAATGTTCAAAGGGAGGTAATTTGGACTATGAGTCTCCAGTGGTAGTCTATACTGTTTAACATACTATCAGTGTTCAAAACACTATAGCTTCAACTGGCAATCAGGGCTTTTGGTTTAAAAAATATTTTTTTTATATTCAACCAGTCCTTTTCAAAATCTGAGGTGAGGTGAGTTGGGGTTTAACGCCGCTTTCAAGAGTATTTCACTTACATCGCGGCTGCTAGTACAATGGCAGGGAGAAAGCCCGCAACGCCATGTGGCTATGCCTTGCGGTGAAACCTGGGAGCATCGGCTGGAACTAGCGAACCATGGGTGGTACTACGCTGAAATTCAGTGTAGCATTGCACCCAAACCTTACTGCGTGTAGAACAGTTCTCTACTACAGACAAAGTTGCCGTGCACCTGGCGGGATTCGAACTCTGGACCTCTTGATCCGAAGCCGACCGCGCTGACCACTGCGCTATCCCGCCCCCTTTTCAAAATCTGACAGGTCCCTCAGTACAATGACAGAGTAACTGAGTTTATAATGCTAGCAAGATAGGCTCGCTGGTTACAAACACTGCATACCGTGTATGGTCGGGAAGAGACTGGAGCAGAGGTTCTGGTAGAGAGCTTTGTCCTGGCTCATCTCGTACACCTTTTGCCACTCCTCGTCAGACATCTGTTTCTTGATCGTCTCGGCGGTCATCTCTTCATCGTTTACATCTCGTCCGCCAAACTTGAGGGGTATTCAAATTATATTATTAATATTTCAGACCGCATTAAAGGATTTCAATTACATGGCAACATGAAAACTTTGATTGGCAAGCAACCCACAAAGAGAATAAAGAAATATAAACAAATGTTTGATTTGTACTAGAGTAAAGTCCTCAAATTTCGTCCACTTTAACGGTTGACCTCGCTTGCCGGAATTCTAACCCTCACTGGCCTCACCTGGCACTTCTTGGTCAACAATCAGCCCGCGGCGAAGAGTCTTTGTTATAAGAAAAATGATTGGCTGATATTCTAAGGGGGGTAACTCTTATGAATGAAATAGCGTAAAAGCAAGGGTATGCGTCGTGTTATTTTGTCCACCAATCTCGTAATTTCGTCCACAGTTTTAAGTATCGGAGACACTGTATTATAATTTCGTCCACCTGTTTATGTCGTTTTCAAGTCTCCCGGGCGGGAAGGTCGTGACGTAACAGCTTCGTCATGTTGTATCAGCCATTCAACACTGCTGTATGTATCATGTGACTAATATCATGTGACTGCTATTCTTAGTAAGAAAAATAACAAACGCAACAACAATTTGAGGGTAGGACAGACTGTAAATTCGCCTTTATTTGAAAAGTGGACGAAATATCAGGACTGGACGAAATTGTAGGACTTTACTCTAATATGTTCATTCTGCCATTCAAACAACCAGTTGACAAGAATTGTTTTATTGAAGCTCAAATTTAGTTGTTTCCTCCCTACAAACCCCCAATACTACAAAGAGTGTTGTTGCGCAAATTGTAAGAGTTTCATTAAAGTCATGTAGTTCACCTTTGCATAAGGCCTTTATAATTTCTTTTAATGCATTTGAATGCTGTGAAAATTGTCATAAAATGCCTCAATCCTGAAGGCCTGCTACAGATACATAACAATCAAGAGTTTCCAGACAAACTACAGGAACTTCACAGAAGCAATGGTTGATTGGCAAACATGAGAAATATTACACACTACTTTCCAATACACAAGCCTGGGAGTAGAGACATACCCTCGCATTAGTCTGTGCCACTGTGCATGCGAGGTAAGCTAGCTTGTACGTGAGATCACGTACACCAAGAGCCTTCAGACCTCGAACTCCCTCCGTCTCGTAACCGTCATTTCCATGTACACGGGCATCACTTTCTGCTCTCGCTCCTGCATTGTAAAGTATACCTTAATATTGATATCTAATAATTCATTTCTTTATCAATCTTATTAGTAATCAGTAAAGGAAATGTACAGTGCAAAAACTTTAGATATTAAAGACTGCGGTTTCATGGTGTCATAACATTTACTTTTCAGACATTCAGATAGGACATTGATGTAAAAACTTCATGTGAATTAAATTTGTTCATCTGAAATATAAACGATAAAACGTTTTGGTCAAAATAAAAGCAAAACTTTACCAGTTAATGGGCTATATTGCAACAAACAGTAGCGAGTCCATATAAAGACCATTCAAAGGAATCACAATATGGCAAAGAGAATAATCTGAGATAGCCACTGGCTAATAATGATGGATTGTCCTGGAATATTTCAGGTAAAGATTATAATTTAAAAGTGGTTAAGTTTCATTTTGTCAATTTTCAATTGTCATTTTCTTCAACTATCTCCCACCTGGCATAGACATGGTGCCGATATCTGGAATGACGATCAGAGTTCCAGTAAAATCACATCGATCTCCGGCCTGAGCTGTCTCTACTGCTTCCGCTCTCAACACAACCTCCACACTGAGAAATCAAACAATTCATTATTACCAATATTAAAAATACTATTAGAATAATGTTGCTTTGTAATAAATAGATTCTGTGAAATATTAACATTGTAAATTTATCACCAATTTTAAGAAAAGTTGCATTGCTCTATAAACACTTTATTAAACATAATACAATTATTGTCTTCTCACCTCCTGGGGATGCTACCACGCGGCAGTTCTGCTTGAGTCTCCTGAACTCTCACTTTCTGGAAGTCGACAAAGCGTGACTTGTTGACATCCAGCATAAACCGGGAGCGGTTGTTACACACGGGGTTCCGGCAGATGGTAGGCTGTAGACAAATTATTATAATGAGTTACGGTTTAATTGACTACACAGCTATTAGCGGTGACATAATTGTAACATTTGACGGTTATAAAAAAATAACGCATATCCAACAATTTCAGATCTGTCGAGTTATTCTTAACACATCTAAGGAAGATTGATATAAAAACATTGCAAGTTCCACGATCCAGCTGCCATAATCCACTTAACCCATAAAGACGGTTATTTACCGTCAAGTTGACCACCAGTCTGATTAAAATCGACCTTGTTCCGAGGAATAAAATTTGCAAAAGTTAGCATCTACCGGGATACGAACAGGTTCTGTAGATTCCTCGCCACAAGGTCTGAGAACACCCCGTATAGGCGCGTGTTCCGAACCAGTTTTGTGCAGCCGAAGCCCAGTCAAATATTTGACCAATCACATCATAGTTTCTAAA
The DNA here is from genome assembly GCA_936450465.1 of Gibbula magus. Classification (NCBI taxonomy): domain Eukaryota; kingdom Metazoa; phylum Mollusca; class Gastropoda; order Trochida; family Trochidae; genus Gibbula; species Gibbula magus. The sequence goes on along the minus strand of OW388297.1, from coordinate 70,295,107 downwards.
CGGTCGCTGTTTTGAAAGCATTCGTAACAGACGAAAGGATAGCTGTTTGGAGTTATCTGCCCCTAGCTTCTCGCACCGAAAGCATTTGTTGGACGTCTTTTGATTGGCTAGCTGAATTGCGCCCGACCACGCTAGTGTACGCGGTGCTGTCAGACGGTTTGGCGTGGAAACCACCTACGAACGATACGAGTTCGTATCCCGGTAGATGCACTATTTTGCAATTTTTATTTTTGCAATTTTTATTCCACGGAAAACCGTCGATTTTAATCAGACTGGTTGACCACAACAATACTTTTTACTTTCTAGACACAGGTCATCAATATTTGGAGTCAGGTGCACACGGGAGATGTACAGAGAGCAGGGAATCTCACAATTCACTTTAATTCATGCAACATTGACTGCTGTGAAAAGTTAAAGATATGGGTGACAACTTCAGATTTCATGAGTACCAACCTGTGTGTATTTGAACTGTTGTTCCACATCCTTGATGATGGTGCGACAGTCGAGGCACATGAAGGTGCCGGACACGAGTTCTGGATGGACAGGGTGTGTCCTCACCACTTGACCAGTTATACGCAGCAGAGTTCCGATCTTTGCCGTCGTCATCTCGCGCACTCTGTTATTCACACAAAATTCTTCAATTAGATTTTCTTAAATGTTAAATTTAAATCTGTAACTATTTTTTTTCTGAATTTCAAGTTTAATTCACGTTAAAAGTAGAGAAATTTAGTCTCTAACTGCAACATGAGGTGGACATTGGATAAATAAAGTTGGCGATACTTTTAAAAGTTTTCTTCTTAAATCATAAATTATGAAAGTAATCATCCTCAAATTGAATCATTTGATGTTCATAATGATCTATTTCTTGAGATTTGGTAATAACTTTTTTACAAATATTATTGAAAGGTTTCTTGCCTTTAAGTTTATCTTTTCTCTGAGGAGACACCACTTTTAAAACATCATAATCTTTCTTTAAGGTGATTAAATAGCAATAGCTAGTGTACAAGCTTCATTGATTTACTCGAGCAATAGAGGTGAAACTTCCAGGTTTACTCACTTGAGTCGTGTGGGTACGTCAGTGAAGCTGACATAAAATTCCTTTGCTGGAGGAATCTGGCCCCAGTCCTTGGCATAGTTCTTGAGAGCTCGGCACAGGAACGGATAAACTCTGTCAAAATGTCAGATATTATCTCATTAGCACTAAGTTACTTAATGCATAAATTTGATATCTTTTATTTGAGACAACATGTATTAAAGGTGCATCCATTGTGTTTCATAAAATTTTATTAGGCTTTAATACGTTCCGACTCACCATATATGCTGTTCACAGTGCAAATAAATTCAGTCAGATTGCATATTCATCCCGAATCACCAAATATATCATAATTACTATTTTCCAATTAAAATCGAGCAGCTTCATTATAGATGTGCAGAAACCGGAACAACACGCCCCATTTACATGCACAGTAGTTATATGACCTATTAAACATGATAAACCCAAATTTATCAGTTTGTCTGTTATAAATAAGATTCCAAAATTACGTTTGACTCATTGGCGCGCGCCACACGCGGTACATTGTCCGGTTTTCGATCAGAAATCACTACGTTTACCTTCATATCGTCAATATACTAAGTCGACTAAGATCAAAGTGGCATTTTTCGGCAACAGTCAGTACTTCCCGATAACATAACACAATTTATGACGTTTAGCATATGTGACCCCAAACAACACAATGGATGTACCTTTAAGAGTTCAAATTTCTATGAAGACGAAAAAGACAACAGTTTTACACACAAGCAAGTTATACTTTGCTTTTTATGGCAAGTTTCTGTCAGCTGATAAGCAATGTTGAAGATATTTACAAAATGCACCGTATAAACACATGCTACAGATTAACTGTAACCTGTTTTTTGATAATAGTCTTTCTAAGAAGGCAAAACATGCAAATTTGGAACCATAATGAAAATTATTTTTCTTGTTAAATAACTTAAATAACAAAAAATTACTAAATGTTTCATGATACTTTTCAGCCTCATTTTAAACCTTGTCACGACTGAGGTGAGGTGAGTTGGGGCTTAACGCCACTTTCAAGAGTATTTCACTTGTATCGCGGCTGCTAGTATTATGGCAGCGAGAAAGCCCGCAACGCCATGTGGTTATGCATTGCGGTGAAACCTGCGAGCAGCGGCTGGAACTAGCGAACCATGGGTGGTACTACGCTGAAAGTCAGTGTAGCATTACACCCAAACCTTACTGCGTGTAGAACAGTTCTCTACTGCAGACAAAGTTGTCGTGCCCCCGATTCCAAGTATTTAAACCTGTGAGATGACCAACTACGTTCCTGTTTTTACAAACAACGTACAGTACTTAATTGGCAAGGAAAGGTTTATCCATCTTTGGTCCCTTGGTCTGTTACTAAAGTATCTAGTTATTATTGCCAATGCTTTTGGTACAGTTCTCTTGGAGTGCCATTACATTCACAAGCCATTTCTCACCTGTAATATTCCTCGAGAATGGTTGTGGCGAGCTGTTGGTTGTAAGTCTCGACATCCTCAAAGTTGACGGTCAATGTGTTCCTTTCGGGTCGAATCAGTTCCTGCACTTCTGGCAGGTATTTTGCCTCGCCATCAACTGAAAATCTACAAGAACAATGCGAGTTATAAATTAAGGCATTCGATTCCAAGAAATTATCTGAATAATATTTGCATCAAATAAAGTTAGGTTTCCATTGTAAAAGTAAATTTTTTAAATAAATTAGTTGAATATATGGTTGGGGTGCTGAACGAAATAGGACCCTTGGGCTGTATTCCTTATTTTGAACATGGGAGTTTCATGACAGCTTCAATGTCAGACCTTTGTTTCAAGGTACACAGCTGAGGGGGTCGTTTTTGTCAATTCTGAGCATATGAAGAACTCTGTGCATCCAAATTCCCCAAATTTTAAGGGACAACAAACGAAAAAGTTGGGCAAATATCACCAAGCTCTAGTCTAGCCCAAGGGACAAAACTGCAGACACTGAGACAGCGACAGAACATCATCTGGACTTTTTTAATTGATCATATGATTGACTCTGGGTTTCTAGATTATTTACAACAGACTGAACAGTGGGAACTATTAACTTCAAAATAGCTTGTAGGTTATATCAACAATTTCAGCATTTAAAACTAATATTGTCCATTTTGTGACTATTAAGTCGAAACCACGTGACACAAAGTTGATTGATAATTTAATTCCTCTAAATTACTTAATAAATATCATACAATAGGAATGATACAAGCATGGATATGACAATTAGTTTATCAAATGCACGAACGAACATGTGAACAAAAAGGTAGTCTCTTGCAGAGAGTGTTTCGTGGACATTGGCATGTTCGAGGGGGGCACTTCCATACTGTCCGATTCAACTTTCTCAAGTTGACGTGATGTTTGCAAAAGAATTAAAACTTAACTATGTATATAAGTTCAACTTACTCTTCTAGAAAGTCTTGAAACAACTTTTGGCATCGTTCGCCGACTTGATCTTTAACTTGTTTGGTTCTAACGGCCTGATCTGCGACATCCATGGCTAAATTTCACTGTGATCCAGATGTACACAAAGCCAGTTTCCCGCGAAATTTGGTCACATGGTACACATCTCCCGCGGTTAGTGACCCTGAGGTCATGCATATCTGTTGCTCATGAATACTCGCTGGATAAATGATTCGAGGTTGAAACATACAAATAGTTGTTCCAAAGGTCACCCATTGCCTTCGGCGAAATTTCAAATCACGTTATCAAATGAATCAGTCACATGACTAAGATTGAGAATCGGAGAACCGGTTATACTATGAAGGAAGATAAATCATTTACAAACAACATAATTGGTGTCAATGTGAATTGAAAATCTATGTAGAATAAACATGTCAACAGCTGGACATAAAAATAGGCCTATTATCATATAGTAAAATGCCTAACCAAGGGACTCTATCTAATCTATGTAATAACCCTTGAAATCAACTTGAATTCCTAAACACTCTTTGTTCGATTTTTTTCAAAAATATTATACAACGAAAAGTGTGAGGAAATATATCGATTCAATAGCAATGCAAAATTCAGTTTGGTGATTTACGTTCATTAAACTCGGACATTTTATTGAGTTTGAAGTGAGGCTTATTTATTTATAGAGCTGTTGGTATATATCAAGAAAGAAAATAAGAAATAACTTCTGCACCAACAGTTCCCTTAATGGCTCATTTCATATCAATCCCCTGTATTAATCAATGACCATGTATTATATATAAAATTACGTATTTATATTCTTTAATGTAAAATATATTTTCTTACTTCGTTTATATCATTACAATATTTGATACATGTAGTTAATGTAATGTCATTTTAATGCATCAACATTAAAACCTTTGAAGCTTCGATTTGGAATGTTTTTATAAAAAAATGTATCATCTAAAAGGTTGACACTGTTTATCGACAGGAAATTTTATTGATGCTTTAAAATGCTTTATCTAAATTATTTAAATGCTATTATTAATTACACCTTAACGTACAGTATTACTCCTGAACAAAGAAATCACTCCTATTTATTTGGTACGAATTTTATTGGTAACGTTGGGTTTTTTGTGTTACGTACTCTAAAATGCTTCCAGCATCCCACATATTCATATATTAAAGTATTTATCAACATTTAAATTAAATTGTCGAAAATGAAATGTCAAAAATTTGTCATTAAAGTGTATTGTTCGGCTAAGCTACATTACGTTGTTAAGCACATGTACACGTTTACACATCGCCTGCTAATTAAAAGCTCATTAGCATTGACATTGTGTAATCCGTTATTAGTCGACTCCCAGATTGACAGGCAGAAATAGCAATTAGCGGCTTTTATTTCCTGTGTGTTGCGTATTGTATTGACAACCGAACTCCACGATAGCCATCTGTTGTAAGGAGCTAATTATCGTATCAAATTTAAATTTATTTATTCCAAATCCAATTCATAAACACACTTTCGATTGGATGTAGGTTTAAAAATAAATTATATTGAATTTAAATTACTTTCGTGCTATCTTTTTTTCAGACATCAATATTCTACTGGCATATGATTTGAAATTTCAAGATACATCGAAATAAATATGTTATGGTTTACATGGAAAATTATGAAATAATGTTAATAGTCTGCTAAATATCAGGTAACTAGCCTGCATATGACGTCACAATGAATCGCATCAAGCATGTGTCGGATGTAACCAAAGGACTTTAAATGCATTTATGTACGCTAAAAATACAATTTTGTTAACTACAAACTGTACTAATCTGATTTCTGTATAAAATTACATACTAGCTAATGGTGTATATGACAACGTGACCGGAAAAAAAACATGATTTATTGTTATAACGGAGTTTCATCACACACCTCCACAACACGACATTCTATACGTGACCTGAAATGTTTAAACAGTATATATCGTGTAAACTTTGTTTCCCTTTGTATTTATGATCTGCTATACCGTTGAACAGTGACCAAATAGTGGCTATATACCCTGATTGCTTAAGTTGAACTACAACTACTATCTAACAATTTACATGTTACTATCAAATATTATACTATCATAAATCTTTTTTTTTAACGTGTTGGCATTTTATCAATGACTAGTCTCCTTGACGTGGCACACTAAACTTCCCTGTAGATAAATTCGGTCTCTGCCCTTACGTAAATTCCCGAGAAAATGAAAGTAGGTGCCCATGAACCGTTTTGTTACTTAACATTGCTTGGAAACGCACAACCTTGTGTCATGTGACTGTCACGGGGAGCATAGTTACCGTTTATATCCCAAATAATGAGAGAGTTATTCTATTTATCTCGATTCGTGCATGAATGAAATCCATACATTGGTAGTTGGAAGTTATTCAAAAACGTTAAAATATTGACCATACACACTTTTGAAGAACTGATATTTTTAAATGAATCGTTATTATTCTTCTAAAAAATAAAATGTATGCACATTTCTATATAGGCTAATACTATCTGGTATATGTCTACCCAAATAGTTTATGCAATAGTGCAAACGTATATATTTTATCAAATTGCTTGATCAGTTCGTAGGCCTATTCATGTAAAGGGATAAAAGTATGAAATAATTTAATTAACAGATTACGTTAATCTGAAATCTGCTTAAATTACGCCAAAGCAAGCTCGATAGGTTCAAACTCGAACTCTACGGTATCACGAGTTCGGTCACGCCCATCTCCGAAATTGGCCGAATGATTAGCGAAATTTTCCGATCTCTCTCGAAAGAACGTTCCAGAAGGTTCGAAATGACGTCATATCCGTAAGGGTATAAAAAGAGACCACGCCACTTGCCGGTAGGAACGCAGGACAAGCAACCTGACGAGTCGGGTTAGAAAATAGTGAAGCTTCTTTTATCTAATATCACAGGCATTTTTGAAACACAGGTAAGTGTTATAAATACACCGTGAGTCCCAGTTATTATTTAGGACATTCTATCGACCTTGCAATACATTATTTGGAATTATTTTAACAGAAATTATATGATTTTACCGGTTTTGTACACCACGTGTTGGGCAACCAATTCGCAAATTTGATCGACCTGTTAATTTATTACAAAAAAGGGTGTACCCTATGATCAGTAAACATATATTTGTTTTAAAAGTAGGATTTGTACTGTTTTAGTTTTTGAAAATATCTGCACACCTTATCCGTATCTCGATTTTGTTTCGCCAATCCCACATTCCTTTGTCTGCAAAATCGATAACATGAACTTCGATCTAGAGCAAGATCGTTTTGCCTTTAGTGTCGAATACGTTTTACATTACATTCAGATTCAAATGAAATCGGCATCATTCATATTTAATTATATTACCAATTAACACGTGGAGTAAGGCTATTGCGTAATGCAGATAAAAGCTCGTGGTCTTGGTTGTAAATCGTTTTTTATTTAGCAAATAATCTTAGGTTCTTAACAAGGTCTTTAACATATTATTTATGTGAATAAGATAATTGATTATTTTGAAATTGATATGTAAAAACCTGAAGAAAAAACAACTTCACCCCAGTCTTAGATTTTGATATATTCTATTCACATGGTTTGAATCTGAGGGCAATTGGCAACAGTGAAAATTCTAATTTCTAATATTTTTTCCAGAAAAATGGCAAAGGCACCTGCAATTGGAATAGATCTGGGGACCACCTACTCATGTGTGGGCGTGTTCCAACATGGCAAAGTTGAAATCATTGCCAACGACCAGGGAAACAGAACAACACCCAGTTATGTGGCTTTCACAGATACAGAACGTCTCATCGGAGATGCTGCCAAGAACCAAGTTGCTATGAACCCCGAAAACACAATCTTTGGTAAGCTTTAACATTTTCAGAAGTAGGGATAAAATTACTTTGTGCAACTGTTTGAACAGTTTCTGTTAAAATATTTTGTGGAGGCTATTTGAAATTTTTAGTGTGAACATTTGATTTCACATCCTTGTTGAGCAAAGCTATTAGACTCCAAGGATATCTAACTTTTAAAACCCTTCTATGACCGCCAGGAATATATAGCGCACTGTGTGCATATGTGCGTTTATTCGAAATCTTTTCCCGAGATAACAGAAGTACAACTTTGAACCTCATAAAAAAAAATTATGGAATGGAACTCATTTTTGCCTTATTAAACAATCAATTCATTTAATAAATGAAAATAAATATTGAGTACTGACAAGGAATAATGGTATAGAATGTTAATTTTCTGTTGTCATTTTCAGATGCCAAACGTCTTATTGGTCGCAAGTTTGATGAATCCGCAGTCCAATCGGACATGAAGCACTGGCCTTTTGATGTGGTCAGTGATGCAGGGAAGCCAAAGATCAAAGTCTTTTACAAAGGAGAGGATAAAACATTCTTCCCTGAAGAGGTCTCTTCCATGGTTTTAACTAAAATGAAGGAAACTGCAGAGGCATACCTTGGAAAGGTTTGTACATATATTAACATTTAGTTATTTTTTCTATGAACAAAGTGACGAGCTGTAAATTCTTTTTTTTTGCCAAACTATTTGAATGCCTCATAAAATTTTCAATGTATGCTTATGACTTGTTTTCTGTTTCAGACTATCACAGATGCAGTAGTCACAGTACCTGCATACTTCAATGATTCTCAGCGTCAAGCTACAAAAGATGCTGGAACTATTGCAGGAATGAACGTCCTTCGTATCATCAATGAGCCAACGGCTGCTGCTATTGCCTATGGTCTCGACAAGAAGGTATGTTGTCGATACTTAATCCTTAACTTTTATAAATTCCTAAAGATGCTCTTTACTAATACTCGCCGCTTATGGCTGCGATACTGCCGAATGGCGTTAAACAATAACTCACTCACTCACAAAAGTAATGCACCTTTCTGACTTTCATTGAATAAAGATCTTTGACTCTTGTTTCGGGGATATCAATGTTTTGAAGACATAATTTAATGTTTTAGCAAGTTAAGACCACGTTATCAGTGATAGAAACTTCAAATGCTTTAAGTCACCAATTTCTTGATTCTCTGTAATGCAATCTCATTAGAATGTTTTCCGTTGCAGGCTGTTGGTGAGCGTAATGTACTCATCTTCGACTTGGGTGGTGGTACCTTTGACGTGTCCATCCTAACAATTGAAGATGGAATCTTTGAGGTTAAATCTACAGCTGGTGATACTCACTTGGGAGGAGAAGACTTTGACAATCGTATGGTGAACCATTTTGTTCAGGAGTTCAAGCGCAAACACAAGAAAGATATATCTGACAGCAAGAGGGCTGTGAGGCGTCTCAGGACAGCGTGTGAAAGAGCAAAGAGAACTCTCTCCTCCAGCACTCAGGCTAGCATTGAGATTGACTCTCTTTACGAGGGTGTCGACTTCTACACAAGTATAACGAGAGCTAGGTGAGTCCAGTTGAAAGAAATATACAAAATAAGTAAACTTGAATAGCATAACAAGATGTTACTTTGACAAGCCCTCTTCCCCCTCAAAACAAGTGGATATTTCTTATTTCAATGATTACCAAATGTTTGTGTTTTGCAGATTTGAAGAACTGAATGCCGATCTCTTCCGTGGTACCCTCGAGCCAGTTGAGAAGGCCCTTCGTGATGCAAAGGCAGACAAAGCTACAATCCATGAAATTGTTCTTGTCGGAGGATCCACACGAATCCCTAAGATCCAGAAGCTGCTACAGGATTTCTTCAACGGCAAGGATCTATGCAAGAGCATCAACCCTGACGAGGCTGTAGCGTATGGTGCAGGTACGGATTTATCAATAACCAAATTCAAACAATATCTTCATGAAATAATGCAATATATTTACAATAGTCTTAAATAATTTCAAGACCACATTTGAATGGATACAGCTAAGAATTTTACAGTTTCAAATTGGCTTAGTAGCAAATAACAAATAATACTTGATGTGTTTCAGCTGTTCAGGCCGCCATCCTTCACGGAGACAAGTCAGAGGAGGTTCAGGACCTGCTGTTGTTGGATGTTACTCCTCTGTCCCTGGGTATTGAGACTGCTGGCGGTGTGATGACCGTTCTCATCAAGAGGAACACGACCATCCCCACCAAACAGACCCAGACCTTCACAACATACTCCGATAATCAGCCTGGTGTTCTCATTCAGGTAAAGATTGTTAATTTGTCCTTTGATTGTAGGGAGAACTGTACACAGAACAAGATAAAAGATCTTGATTTAGTTACGATTGTCATACTGGGGTACAATAATAGACTAAAGGGAATATTTTGTGATCACTTGCTGGTCTGTTGCAAGCAAATATTGACTAATAAGAAATAATTTGTTTCAAAATTATGGTAAAATGGCCTTTATAGTGAAGCATTTTAATCACTGCAACATGTTTCAATTATTTGAAATTAATTGCCAATTGATTGTCATTGCAGGTTTACGAAGGAGAGAGGGCTATGACCAAGGACAACAACCTTCTTGGGAAGTTTGAATTGACTGGAATCCCACCAGCACCTAGAGGCGTTCCTCAAATTGAAGTGACATTTGACATAGATGCCAACGGTATCCTTAATGTGTCGGCTGTTGACAAGAGCACCATGAAGGAGAACAAGATCACCATCACAAATGACAAGGGTCGTCTCAGCAAAGAAGATATCGAACGCATGGTGAACGAAGCAGAAAACTACAAGGCTGATGATGAAAAGCAGAAGGAGAGAATTCAGGCAAAGAATTCCCTTGAGAGCTATGCCTTCAACATGAAGTCAACTGTCGAGGATGAGAAACTAAAGGATAAGATCAGCGATGAAGACAAGACTGTCATCACTGATAAGTGCAAGGATGTCATCAGCTGGTTGGATGCCAACCAGCTAGCAGAGAAGGATGAGTTTGAAGACAAACAGAAGGAACTAGAAGGTGTGTGTAACCCAATCATCACAAAGCTGTACCAGGCAGCTGGTGGTGCAGGAGCTGGAGCAGGGGGTATGCCAAACTTCACCCCCGGCCAGGCTCCCGGAGCTGGTGGTGCCCCCACAGGAGGAAATGCTGGAGGACCCACCATCGAAGAGGTCGACTAAATCTCATCTCTGAACAAAATCAACATCATACTGCAACTCATGAAATCCATCCGTGTCTAGTCCGTTGAGTTGAACACTTTTTAACAAGATTAGGACCCTAAGATCAAGTTTTGTTCATGTGCAAGTTTTGCCATTATCATGTCATTCATGCTGACAAGTCTGAAGCATAATTTTGTTTAAAACATTTATCATTCACGTTCCAGTGCTAAAGTCACGAAGAATATTGTCTGTGATCTAAATAAAAGAAGCATCATTTAAGTTCTGTTCCGTTGTCATTGATTTATTTTACAGGGTTAACTGAGAATTTGGTTGGTTGAAAGAATTCCCCACCTGGTTAACCTTGTATGGGCCCGTTTTGTTGGAGTTTAAAAATTTCCAGTGAGCTAAATGTATAATATAAGAATGGAGAATTGTAATCAGAAAAAAACACAGACATGCTAGATGTGACTGTTCCAGTGATATATTTTGAGCAAGGCAAAAAACTCTGTAAAAGAACATTTTTAGCTCATCAGCCTGAAAAGGCTATAAAACCTATCTTCATCTTCTAAACAAAAACACACCTGTAATGTGCAGATACTGGCCTCGACCATAAGAACCCATATCCTCTCAAGTACCAAAAGGTTAAGAAAGCTGAAATGTTGGCAGGCAGATTCCATTAAACGACTTCTCCTAAACCTGTTGGCTTAGGAAGCTGAAATTTTCAGAATAACATGATATTAAAGATTAAAGTTTGTTCATTTGAACTTGACTGCCCATCAAATACCAGCGTGGCAGGGGTCCACCCTCAAATCTAAACTGTTTATCCAAAACTATTTGTTTAGACCTTCAATCTTGAATATGCAATAATGCCGTTCCTAATAAGCCACCAAGCCAATGAAATTATTCAACCTGAAATTCAGAGGATTTAATTATGAATGTTTACTGGAATGATTATTGAAGGTGAAGTGAAATTCTTCTGAATACGCTAACCTCAACTATTGTGAGCAATGTTTTCATGTCGTTATCCTCCAAACTGAAATAAAATCCAAGAATTTCTCTTAAAGTGAGTAATATAAATTAAAGAATTCAAAATTAAGTTTATAAAACGGGACATGTATTATTACATCTATAGAATTTGAATGTTCAAAATGTGGATATGCAGTTCGTTTTTGTTAAAATTAAACTAGCCCTTTTCAAAATCTCGGAAGTCCTTTAATGTGTAGATCTAGGCATCTAGATAAATCCTAAGAGCACAAATGTCAATGAGGATTGCAAAGTGGTAAGATCTTTTCATTCTGAACAGTCTAAACTTTGATTTAATCTTACCAACTTCCCAATGCAAGGCATAACTCTAGCCAGTCTCATTACTGGCTTATTTAGGCCTCCACTATGCATTTCTGGTGCAGCAATTCACTATCTTGACACAACCAAGCGAGGGGAAATACCGCAAGGGTTAAATCAGCCAGTAATGCAGATGGGCAAGAGTTATGCCTTGTGATTGGAAGTTGTAATCTTACACGCAACGACACTGTTTGAAATTGTAATAAGGGACATTTCTGAAAAATGCTGATGTTAAATATGAATATGAATTTAACAAAAATAATAAAAACATTTTATGCCCCCTAATCAACTTCCTAATGCAAGACTTAACTCTTGCCTGTCTCCATTACCGGCTGATTTAGGCCTTGCAGTATTTCCTTAAAAAATCTGTGTTTAGAAATCCAGGCCCGCTATGCATTTCTGGTGCAGCGATTCACTATCTTGACACAACCAAGCGAGGGAAATACCGCAAGGGTTAAAACGACCAGTAATGCAAACTGGCAAGAGTTATGCCTTGCGTTTTGGAAGTTATCTTAACAAAGGGGGTATATTGTTTTTCATCTGTCGGTCCGTCTGTCTGTGTGTTTGTCCACAAAAACTGTCGATTACTAGCTAGGGCTGTTTAAACTTGGCATGTGCATACCTTGTGATGAGACCTTTCATGATGAGGTCATCATATTTGACCTGGCGATACCGGATACACTCGATAATGTGTGAACATTAGTAGTTAAAAGAGAAAGGCAGTATCAACCAACTATAAGAACAATCCAAGGATGATATCTTCAAGGAACATGTTTAATGTAATGTTTCACCATTCGTGTCTGTGAGGGTGGCTGCAGCTCATGCCTAAAAGGGTCATCGTCTTGCGTCCGTCAACATTTGAGTGAATGAGTTTAACGCAACTTCAGCAGTATAGCGGCGACAGTCAACATTGAAAAATTTTGACTTCTACACATGCACCCCTAAAGCTGAAATTTTGTGGGGAGGTACCTTGTAAGAATGTTTATAGCTTTATACCTTGTAAGAAGTTTATAGCTTTGGTCATAATGGTGTGGCAGGCTTTATCCATGAAAACTTCAACAACTTTTTCTCAGACACCTGTTGATATAGGAAGCTGAAATTTTCAGTTTACAGTTTATTAAAAAAATATTTTATTTTTAGCTCATAGTCTTCTTTTCCAGAACTGCTTGGTCTACCGAGCTGAAATTTTGTCTGCAGACTCCTTGGCTAATGGGCATTCTCAAATGGGATCACAGGGGTCACAACCTTAAAAATAGAGCCATGGGCTCTGTAGCTCAGCAGGATATCATTGATTATTATCTAAGGTTGAATATCTAAGTTATATCAAGTAATACATTGTTAACAAGCAAAAAATAGGTTTTTAGCTCATCTGGCCTGAAAGGCCCGATGGGCTAATGGCATGGCATGGTGTCCGGCGTCCGTCCATCCATCTGTAAACTTTTCGCATTTTCATCTTCTTCGCCAGTTCCAAAAGGTCTAGAGAGCTGAAAAATTGTGTGCAGACTCCATGGCTAATGGGGATTCTAAATTGTAGATTTCATGACCCCGTGACCTCAAATGGGGTCACAGGGTCACAGCCCCAAAAACCTATTTTCATCTTCTTCTCCAGTTCCAAATGGTCTAGAGAGCTGAAACGTTGTGTTGTGACCCAATCTACAATTTAGAATCCCCATTGGCCAAGGAGTCTGCACACAAAGTTTCAGCTCTCTAGACCTTTTGCAACTGGAGAAGAAGAGGAAAATAGGTTTTAAAGGATGTGACCCCTGTGACCCCTGTGACCCCATTTGGGGTCACGGGGTCACAAAATCTACAATTAAGTATCCCCATTGGCCAAGAAGTCTACAGACAACATTTCAGCGGTCTAGACCTTTTGGAACTGGAGAAGATGATGAAAATAGGTTTTTAAGGATCTCATCCTTTTCAAAATTGGTACATATCTTTTATACCAATAGGAGAGCTGCAGTGCGAAGTTTAAACCGAATTGGTGAATTTTTCAATTTTTGGCGAATTTTTGTATTTTAAGCTCATCAGGCCTGAAAGGCCCGATGGGCTTATAGCATGGGATGGCGTGCGTCCATCCGTCCGTAAACTTTTCACTTTTTCGACTTCTTCTCCAGAACCAATGACTCTAGAGAGCTGAAATTTTATGTACAGACTCCCTGGCCAATGGGGATTCTAAATTGTAGATTTGGTGACCCTGTGCCCCAAATAAGGGCCCCAAGGGTCATAACCTAAAAAGCTATTTTCATCTTCTTCTCCAGAACCAATACTCCAGAGAGCTGAAATTTTATGTGCAGACTCCTTGGCCAATGGGGATTCTAAATTGTAGATTTGGTGACCCTGTGACCCCAAATATGGATCACAGGAGTAACCACTTAAAACAGCTGTTTAAATGGGCTGTGAAGATAATGAGATTTTATGTGCACTTCATATGTCAGCTTAAGAGTAATACTACATTTAATATGGACATGTTTGATGTTAACAATGTGAAATTGGAACTTTTGAATCTGTGAACTGAATATTGTGACAGGATGCATAGGAAAAAAATTTAAAAGGGTTAAGAAATGTTTTATTTTACATTAGATATGTGAACTAAATATGACTGGTGAGGAAGTAAGATAAGACTATTAAAACAAGCTACATGAGTTTGTGATACCACATCTTCTTTTCCAATAAAGAAAAAGAAATCAAGATAGGGAAAACAAAATTTAAAATATATAATTTACTGGCTGTGAGTCCAGGGTCTGCATGTTGTGTTGACCTGGGGAGTGACCACTCCCTGGCAGAGATGCAAACAGCAGCTAATACACAGAGGTTTCAGGTTACTTCTCTGCTGTGTTACTGATTTAGTCTTACACTCAAATGCTCAATAGAATATATTAATTAAGTATTGAAAAGGAGCCTATGAAACTATGAGCCTATGAGAAACAGGATTTTTAGAAACAAATAGGGGCTCTTTTTCTTTATGTAATAAATGTTGATAATTCCAGAATTAAAATAAGAAGTAAAACAATAAACTGCAAAGGTCTACATTATTTATGATGAATATGGATTAATGTGTAACCAATTTTGATAATAGCTTTTAAATTTGATGACTGGGCAATGACTTATTATGTTATATCTTAATCCTTTCCTTAGAGATAATAAAATATTCCTGATGAGCTTCAGAGCCAGTGGCTCTATTTTTTAAACTTTTAGTCATATTCGGAGCATTTTTTGTCCGATCGATAACAGAAAAACTATTCATCTCATCCTTTTCAAAATTGGCACATGTCTTCTTTACCACTAGGAGAGGTGCAGTTCGAAATTTATAAGGAATTGGTGAATTTTTTAATTTTTGGCTAGTCATATTCTGAGCAATTTTTGTCCGATCAATAACCGAAAAACTATTCATCTCATCCTTTTCAAATTTGGCACATGTCTTCCTCACCACTAGGAGAGGTGCATTGCAAAATGTAACACCATTTGGTTAATTTTTTAATTTTTGTTGATTTAAATTATTTTTTTTACTTCGTCATATTCGGAGCTAGAATGAATGAAGCTACTTCTGTGTTGTGATTTGTTGACTTTATCATTTTCTTTTTCATGTAACTTTCATCACAATAATAATAATAATAATAATAATAAAAATAATATACAAAATTTGTATAGCGCCCTATATGGCTTAACAAAAAACCACTCTTAGGCGCTTCACAGAGACAAGGGATGAGACACTATTGATGATTTGTATAAGCCTTCTTGTACAGATGAGTCTTGACGCCCTTTTTGAATGTGGCAAATGATTCCGAGTCTCTGATTGTGGCTGGTAGATTGTTCCAAACAGATGAAGCTGTTTTGTCAAAGCGCCTGTCGCCATATTTGACAGTTCTGGTTTTTGGTACGGTGATGAGTGAAGCTGTTTCGGAACGGAGGGATCGTGATGGTTGGTATGGGGTGATGAGCTCCTGGAGGTAACTTGGACCTGTGCCGTGTAGTGCCTTGTATGTATGTGTCAGGATCTTGTGCTGACATCTCATGTGTACTGGCAACCAATGAAAGTCCATCAAAATTGGTGTGATATGGCTTCTTTTCCTTGATCTTGTTATCAGACGCGCAGCGCAATTCTGCACTCTCTGAAGGCGAGATTGGAGCGACTGGGGCAGTCCACACAGGAGGGCATTTCCGTAGTCCAGGCGTGAAATGACGAGGGATTGTACCAATATTTTGCAGCATTTCTCTGTGATGTAAGGCCTGATGGCTCCAATGTTCCTTATTTGGTGGAAACATGATTTGCTGATGGCATTCACGTGTTTCTCCATTGAGAGTGTGCTGTCGAAGTGGACTCCAAGATTCTTAACTGAGTCGGTAGCTTGGATAGTGCTGGTTCCAACATTCAACTCAATGTCCTTCGTGATCTGGCTCTTGGGCTTGAAAACAATCACCTCAGTCTTGTCTTTGTTGATCTTCAACATGTTTGAGCTTGTCCAACTTGCAACCTCACTCAAACATGTTTCCAGGTTCTTGGTGGCTGAAATCAAATCAGCAGATGGGTGAATCACTTTGTGCATCTGTTTGTCATCTGCGTAGACGTGGTATGGAAGGTTGTGTTGGTGACATATTTCACTCATGGGTTTGGAGTACAGACAGTACAGAACTGGTCCAAGTACTGAGCCTTGTGGCACACCGTATTCAAGGAGCTTGTCCATTGACAGGGATGTTCCTATTGCCACTTGCTGGGTTCGACAGCGCATGTAGGATTTTAACCAGGAAAGAGCCTTGTCTGAAATTCCATAGGTGTAGTGAAGCCGTTGAAATAGTATGTCATGATCGATGAGGTCGAATGCAGCAGATTGGTCTATCATCACCAATATGATGGAACACTTGTCGTCAAGAGCCTTGGTAATGTCATGATGAACACGAAGAAGTGCCGTCTCTGTTGAATGTCCTATTCGATAGGCAGATTGAAAGTTGTCCTGTAGGTTATTAGATGTTAGATGATGTTGAAGACGAGACGAAACAACCTTTTCCAAGACTTTAGACAGGAATGGTAGGTTAGATACCGGACGGTAGTTCTTCATTGTCTCCTTGTCTAAGGGGTCTGACGATAGCTTTCTTGAAATTGGTTGGGAGTTGAGATTCAGACACTGACTTGTTTAATATTGCTGTGATGAGAGGAAGAACATGCTCCAGGCATTGCTTCAGTAGCCATGTTGGGACTGGATGAAGCTCACAGGATTTCAGTGGTGCTTTCAGGATCACTTTCTGTACTTCCTCCTGGGTAACCGGTGTGAAATGTGTCAGACGTTCTCCAGAAAACTCCCTGTCAACTGCCATTGACGTGTTATCTGGGACATCCAAACCAGAAGATGGGATATTGTCTCTTATTGTAGCAACTTTGTTGGTGAAAAAATCGCTGAACTTGTTTGCTAGAGTTTTATCAGAGGAACATGATGGTAAAGGAGTCTTTCCTGACTGTCCCATAAGGTTCTTTGCGAGTCCGAAAAGTTGTTTATGATCAGTCTTGCTTTCAGCAATTCGCTCAGAATAATGATCTCTCTTGGTCTTGATTAGCAGTTTACCATATTCCTTGCACTCGTCCTTGAAGAGTTGTTTGTGCACGCAAAGTTGAGTTCTTCTCCACTGTCACTCTGCAGCGTGACGAGAATGCTTCATCTCTCTGAGCTCGTCTGTGTACCATGGAGCATTTGGTCTCAGCGTGATGGTCTTTGTTTGCAGAGGGGCATGTTTGTTAATCAGAGAATCAAATCCGCCGTGGTAGGCTTGAACAAGCTCTTTCAAGGAACCGTCAGTGCGCTGAAGGTCGGTTGACTTCGCCATGTCCTCACGGAAAGCTGGGATGGAGATACCTCTGTATCTGCGGAAAGTACGTCATTGTCGTGTCGGTTTTGGTTTGGAGCAGTTCAGGAATGAGTGTATTGCCAGATGGGTTTCCCTTAGTGTCAGTGAAGCAGGGATCCACTATCGTTGGTGGTTAATCCAGGAGTTGGCTGTCCTCTCTGGTTATCAAGACATCTAAGGTATGACCATGGGTGTGAGTAGCTCCTTCAACATGCTGAACCAGTCCATGAGTTTCCAGTATTCCAAGGAAACGGTTTGCATCTGCATTTAACAAATCTTCGAGATGGAAATTCAGATCTCCGCAGACAACTATCTCCTGTGGTAGAACAACCAGACAGTCCAGATAAGTAGACCACTCCTTGAAGAAAACATCTTTGTTGAAGCCATTTTGCTTTGATGGGGGAGGGCGGTATACCACACTCAGTATGAAGAGTGTTTCACCTGCCTTGATCGAGCATTCAATATGTTCGAAATGAGTGAAAGTTTCTTCTGTACAAGGGTTCACTATCAAACCACTCTTGTGCAGTATAGCTACGCCTCCTCCGCGTCTGCCGATCCGAGGAATATGCTGTATCTCGTATCCAGGTGGAACAAGTTCTGCTATCACATGCTTGACAATTGTTGTACTCAACCATGTTTTGGATGTCGATGTCGTTGGTGGTAATATAATCACCAATGGAAAGTGCCTTGTTTCTAACAGATCGACAGTTCACAGCGACGAATGTGATGGGAGCCTCATATGATTTTTCTGGAACACACTCTTGAGGACGAATTGCTTTCAGATTGAAGGAATTCACACTGACTTGTCTCTGCTTCTGTATAGGTTTACAGTTTGACTGAATTACACAAATATATCTTTGAATCTTTCGGCCGGCCCGGCAACCTCTTTTCCTAAATCTTCTTTTATCAGGAAGGCTTGCAATACTTTCATTCAAAAGTGTAAGCTTTTCCATCTATTGATGAACTTAGCACTGGTTGAATAGAGAGGAGCTGTTCCCTGGTGTAAACAATAGCAGCTTGATTGGACTCCTTTGTTCTCTCCAAGTGTGTGGACATGGTGGGAGAGAGAGCTTGGGTGCTGATTGGTCCAGGACTTGTAAACACTCCAATATTCACACAAAGAACTTGCAAAGAACTAAAATTGTTGTCTTTGGAAGTGGTAAGTGTAGAGTAAATAAATTATCATTTTACTATGGTGAAGATGAAATTGAAATAGTTGATAATTATAACAACTTGGGATTTAAGTTCCATAAAAACAGAAAATATACTTTTGGTGTAAAGGAACTTGCTACACAAGCTAAGAAATGTATGTATTTGTTACTGAAAATGGCAAGAAATAACGATCTACTCCTTGATTGTGTTGTTAAAGCGTTTGATGTTATGATCCTCCCTATCATGTTATATGGCTCTGAATTTTGGGGCCATGCTAAAACAGATATACTCGAAACTATACATACTAAGTTTCTCAAATTAGCCTCTGGTCTTAGAATGTCAACACCGAATTTTTTGTTGTACGGTGAATTTGGAAGACATCCGATCAGTATTCATGTATCTAAAAGAATGATTCTTGGCATAAACTCAACACACCTCTTTCCCATTTTAAATTATCCTCAGTAATTTACAATTTCATGTCACTTGATAGCGTTGTTAATAATCACTCCTATTCATGGCTTAGTTCTGTTGAAAATATCTTAAACTCATGTGGGCTAAGTAATGTATATACTTTACCTGGTAATTATAGTCGATTATGGCTACTTAAGACAGTAGAAACTACACTAAAAGATCAGTTTTACCAAAAGTGGAGAAAAGATATCGAAATACGTTCGAAGGGACAATATTATGAATACATTAAGATTTTACCTTCTTTTGATTCCTACCTTTTATTACCCAAGTATATTAGTTATCCGTTGTTAAAATTTAGAACTTCTAATCACTGTTTGCCTGTCGAGACAGGACATTGGAATAATACCCCAAGAGAAAATAGAACATGTAGATTATGCGACTCACCTTCTATAGCAGATGAATTCCACTATATTTTTCGTTGTGCTACTTTCCATGAAACCAGAAAAAATTATGTTCCAGCAAGAATACTTACCTTCGCAAATATTTCATCTTATAGACAACTCTTTACCACACAAGATTTTATTGTTTTAAGAAACCTAGCTAAGTTCATAAACATTATACTCTCTACAATTTCAAAAGCTAAGAAACCTGACCAATAAGTCCAATATTATGCTTAGATCATTTAAACTTGTTTCGTTTCTGATTGTACTGTATATGACTGTATTTGAAAATATCCTGTTATAACCCACCGCCATTTTGACATTGTATATTATATTATTATTGTTGAATATGTACTCGCATACCACCAAAGGTGGTTTTTGAGAATAAAATGAAGTTGAAGTTGAAGTTGAAGCAAAAACACTTGCAGAAACAGCATTTCAAACATCAAAAATAGAGCCATGGGCTCTGTAGCTCATCAGGGTTTATATTGTTTGATGATGAAGACAGAAACATATTCTCTCAATATAATGCATAATCCCTAGCCCTGTCAAGGTCAACACACAGGAGATTATGCAATATGCTGACCCCTTGGCTCTGGTTACAAGCCAGCTGTGCTTTTACAGCCAAATTATGTAATAGCCTCTGCCTTGCACAAAACACTGGCATCACTGATCTAACTGTATAAGGCTTAGAGAGAACAGGCAATGTGATGAATCTCATGGTACATAGTACAATTTAGAATCACCTTGGCTAAATAATCTTTGCACAATTTTATCGGTTCTTAGCCTTTCCATCCAAACATCTAAACATTCTGAATGCAATATTCCTTCTAGTTTGTTCTGGAGAAGAAGATGAAAACAGATTTTTATGTTTTGTTTATTAGGGAAAATTTGATTGAAGTGCCATAAAATATCAGTTCAAAATTCAATTTCAAAGGGTTTTTTTAGGCTGTGGCCCATATTTGGGGTCACGGATCACCAAATTTACAAGTTGGAATCCCCATTGGCTAAAGAGTTTGCACACAATATTACAGCCTTCTAGGTCTTTTTGTTTCAGAGAAACTGATGAAAACAGGTAATGGCCTGTGAGGCCCTTATTTGAGGCCACAGGGTCACCAAATCTACAATTTAGAATCTCCATTGGCTAAAGACTCTTTACACAACATGACAGCCTTCAAGGTCTTTTTGTTCTGGAGAAGAAAATGAAAATAGTCTTATCTTATCATTTCATCACCAGTCATATGCAGTTCACATATCTCATGTAAAATAAAAGATTCTTAACTCCTCTTCAATTTATTCCTTTGTGGCTTGTCACAATATTCAGTTCATAGGCTATTCAATAGTTCTCATTTCACATTGATTACATCAATTTGAGAAACATGTCCACAATGTAGATTGTAATCTTAAGTTGACATATATTTCACATTCCTACTGAATAAGATTAACTGCAAAGTTACTTTTTTCTCAATTCTGCATTTTTCAAACCCAAGTTAGGACTCACATATCTAAAAGATCAGATGACTCTTTCTCAGGTATTTTATTAGGGAAAATTTGATTGAAGTGCACATAAAATATCAGTTCAAAATTCAATTTCAAAGGTTTTTTTAGGCTGTGGCTCATATTTGGGGTCACAGGGTCACAAAATTTACAAGTTAGAATCCCCATTGGCTAAAGAGTTTGCACACAATATTACAGCCTTCTAGGTCTTTTTGTTCCGGAGAAACTGATGAAAACAGGATTTTAGGTAATGGCCTGTGAGGCCCTTATTTGGGACCACAGGGTCACCAAATCTACAATTTAGAATCTCCATTGGTTAAAGACTCATTACACAACATGACAGCCTCCTAGGTCTTTTCGTTCTGGAGAAGAAGAAGAAAATAGAATTTTAGGTCATGGCCTGTGAGGCCCTTATTTGGGGTCACAGGGTCACCAAATCTACAATTTAGAATCTCCATTGGCTAAAGAGTCTGTACACAACATTTCAGTCTTCTAGGTCTTTTCGTTCTGGAGAAGAAGATGAAAATAGGTTTTTAGGTTATGGCCTGTGAGGCCCTTATATGGGGTCACTGGATCACTAAATCTACAATTTAGAATCCCCATTGCCCAAGGAGTCCAGTGGTTCAGGAGAAGAAGTCGAAAAAGCGAAAAAGTTTACGGACGGACGGACGCCATCCCATGCCATAAGCCCATTGGGCCTTTCAGGCCTGATGAGCTAAAAAGTGACATCAAAAGTCATCAAATGATTCTAAAGGTGGCAATTGTTCTTCTTGCAGACTTTGACAGCAAGCAATCAACTATGAAACTAAGAATTTCACAAAGTTGTCAGAGCTCAGAAAAGCATGACCTGCAGCTACCAAGCGCGGACATACATTATGCTACTTCTGTGTTCTTGTTCATTTTATTATTTATATTTCCACTGGTTATATTTTGGAAAAAGTTAAATTTTCTTTCCTTTCAGCCATAAACTGCTGTATATCTCTCACTGTGCCTACAGGGGTGTGCTTCCATGAACCTGTTGTTTCAAGTCACTCGAGTGAATCATTATGATGGATTAATTTCCAAAATAAAGTTGAAATCAGTAGTAATGGCAGTAGTGTATTATGTTCCTCATACCTTTTCAAGTTACTATTATTCCTACTTTTACTTAAACCACCTTTTTTTACATGAAGAGACTTGTCCTACACTTTTCACAAACAGTTTAATCTTAGCAATTACATTCCATAGCTTATCAACCCTTAGGTGTGCAGACACCTCTCTCTTTAAGTAAAATAAAAATGTCAAACTTTAACATTCAGGGGTATTAGTGAGCCATGCTCACTTTTTGCTTGTTTGCATCTGGTCTGGACTCCTTCAAATATGGGTGTGTCAGGGGGTCCGCCCTAAAATCTTTAAATGACTTCTCCCAAAGAATCATTAATGCTAGCAAGCTCCAATTTTGGGAATTTTATCTTTGATAGATGGATACTATGAATTGTAAATTTCATTGTCATGACCTTGCCGCAAACTTCTCCCAAAACTGCATTGATCAATGATACACCTTTGATATTTAACCATATCATCCACATGACCTGTCAGCACTTATCTGTGATATCCTCATTCCAAACTATGCTATCCAGGGCATTATTGTTTAACAAACACATCTTGTTTCTTTTTTCACTTATGAATGGTGCTAGAGGCTTGAAAAATGTTGCTTGTTTGAAAGCTGATACCATTAACACCAACAGCATTAAATATGACATTTGCACCACTTTAGAATTGCACCCCTGCCATGCCCTTCATTTTGGGAGTAGGGTAATGAAATTTACAATTCGTAGTCTCTATCACATATCATATTCCTACAATTTGAGCTTTCTGGCATTACCTGGTTCTTTGGGAGAAGTTGTATAAATCCTTTATGGACCCCTGTCATATTTGAAGGGGATAAACTCCAAATGAACAAACTTAAGTCTCCATGTGAAAAAGATTATTCTGGAATTTCAGCTTCCGTTGTCAAAGGGTTTCAGGGAGCAAGTCATTTAAAGGTTTTACTAATAATGCTGCCTCGATCAGCTTTTCCAGAAGACCACAAGAATGGTGAAAACATCCCAAAGTCACGGAACAGAAAAGTAAGGCCATCTATTATGACTGAAAGATTTCTGTGTTTGTGCAACACAGAGTAGCTGGGTAATTCCCTAGACGTATTGACAGACTTAAAGGATAGATGAAATGACATATGGTCCAAATCAGATTCATTAAAATGGGATGTCAATTTGACAATTGCTCGATTTTAAATTTCTTAAATCGATCTATAAATTACTTATATACGGCTTTTTAAAAAAACGCCTGATTTAGCCCTGGCGACCAGAATGAAAGTCTGCTGGGGTGTGACCCGTGAAGGGATGACTTCTGTGACGTATGTGGAGGAATTTGATTTTCGGCTATAGTCACAATTCAACGTAATTTCGCAACATTTTGATTGTTAATTTCACAAAGAAACCTTAAATAAACCAACTTTAATTTCCCATATATCGAATGTTTAGATATCCAACTAGGTAATTCCGCAGATGACAATTACACAATTATTACATAAACATGTCTTTTTGGCGATGTAATACACCTCATAAATTCATTTAGCGGCAGTGATAATCATCATTAATTAACGAGACACCGGCGGAGTAGTTATCTAGCCGCCCCGCCTGTCGCTTATCTCAGTCACGCCTCAGTGAGCATTTTCAAAAGGATTCGCCGAACAAATTGCGGTAGTGTTAAAATGGGTGAATTAAAATCGTCTTAATTATCAATTGCAAGTGTATATTGTCTTGATTTTATGCTCAATTGATTCCGATATACAATATACGTGGAGGTAATCATCTGTCATTCTTGAGAAAAATGCATTTCATCTATCCTTTAACGCATTAACATTACATATAGTCTCAACTAGGCTGACCCAGCCAACTTTACCATACACATTTCTCACCAGTGGTATTAACAACAAACATCCAGTGTTCTCATGGGTTATATTTACTTTTACATAAATATTTACACTAAGTAACATTCATTTGTAACAAATATCTATTGATGCCAGAATTTCTGACTTTTGATGGCAGATATACTGGACTCTCTTTTCATGGGACCACGTATATCATTCTCCATTCATTGTTCCATTTATCCTGGGTAAGTCAAGTTCACAATCTCACAACACTCTGGACTACGATGCATTATTCTTGGATGTTTCTGGTACTGTTTCAAAATCCAAGAACTTTTCCTGTTTCACTGCATACATTGAATAAAAATCTGACAAAAATGAAGGAATATAATGGTAATAGGATTTTAAGTATCAATAAATCAAAACCGACAAGCTGATTCAAGATGTGTTCTCAACTACAGGTAAGATAATTTTTTCAAGTAATTGTTTTAACATCATTATGCGGATACTCAAAGCTAGTGTATGAAATATACCTGAAATATTATCAGTCTGAAAATATGAAATCCTAAATGTTCGTGGTTAAAGTCTTGCCATCTTTATTGTCAAATGTCCTGTCATATGACGTAAACTGGTGACGCTAAACTGAATAGATACGTGCTGCAATATGCAAATAAATTAATGATATGTCCTTTTTGTAACTTACAAAATCATACATTGGCCTTACATCTCATTTTTGTTCTTGGAGAGTTTTCACATAAACTCTTAAATTGTTTGCTGATCCACTTTTGGATAATCATCTAAATAAATCCCTTTTAAAACATGCACATTTAAACTAAAATTATTAAACATATTAGTAGTATGTTTTGATGTACATTTGATTGAGATAGGTGCAAGTGGGCACAAAGAAAACATCGCTCAACAGATAGGACACTAATTGAGATTTGGGGCTCAGGGCCACTTCACACTTCATTAATTGATAAACAGCAGTCCACAAGAAAATAGTGACCACAGATCACCTCATAGTGATGGTTCTATCAGGTATATTTTGTGGAAACGAAATTTGAGAGAACATACACTCATGTATGGTATTAACACATGCTTTACTTCTTACATAATCCATGTGCAACATATTACTGTGGGTAATGTTTTTAAGACTTTACATTTGAAAATTTTATAAAGGCAAACGCACATAAAACGCAAATAAAAGCAATGAGAAGTGAAGCCTTTCATGATCAGCGCT
Organism: Gibbula magus; assembly: GCA_936450465.1. Classification (NCBI taxonomy): domain Eukaryota; kingdom Metazoa; phylum Mollusca; class Gastropoda; order Trochida; family Trochidae; genus Gibbula; species Gibbula magus. The sequence goes on along the minus strand of OW388297.1, from coordinate 70,269,742 downwards.
ACGAGAGTGGAAAGCTTTGCTACGGTACAGCAAGACATTGTTGATTAGTTTACCGATACAGTCTGTGTTACTTTGTGAATATTCCATCAACGTGTAAGTTTTATTATTTTGAAAATCTTTTTTAGTGAAAATACAGACTACAGTGTTTTTCATTTCACGTTTTGCAAAAATGCAAGATGGGGGACAATAGGCGACAGAACTGCCTCTTTAACTTAACCTTACCTGATTAATAGGATAGACTAGATTTGCACGATAATGCTTGCCTTGATGGAATTTATATGTTATAATGTTGCTCTTTCAACGCAGAAAAGCACAATATTTATTTAGAGGGAAAATCATGGGTGATTGTACAGTCTCGTCAACCTGGTCGGCACTCACTCACACACAGAAACGCAGTTGCCCATTGATGTGTTATAAATAGTAAAAGGGTCTTTCCATTTTTGTGTGGGCCCAACGCAACACGGGAAAGCCTCAAGGGGTTCAGTATTAAAGTTAAACAGAGAACCAGGAGGATGCCTTACGCTAAGCTAATAGAGATTTACATGAAAAAAGTGGCGGTGAGCATTCTAGACTAGATCATGTTTTGGTGCTAAAACTTTGATTAAAATGTTATTTGCATGCAAACAGGATTGAATTATATCGGGAGTACTGCACTTTACTGTGTGCTATTAATTATTAGCTGCACTGTAGCACTGCAAACATGGCATTAGCGGCGATGCACTGGAGTACCAACCCTTACGTAAGACTAACTAAACCTGAAGGATCGTAGGACTAATAAAGTCAGTCTAGCTGGAATCCAAGGGCTAAATAGTTAGAAAATCGATGTGCGCCCGGTAAAATTAAGTCTGTCCATTATATCGCAACAGAAATGGTAAAATCAATAATTATTTTGGATAATAATGATAAGTTTAAGGGATGACCAAATCACACTCAAGTCAAGGCCAAATTTACGAAAATCCAAGGATACAGATCGAGAGGACACCTGCCCCGATAAATAGTCCCGTGAAGAGATTTCGTTTCCGAAGATGTTTCATATCTCGAGCTCGGTCTTTGTTCATGTTTTCCAGCTTTTTTATGAAGTGTTTGTCCGTTTCACTTAATTTTGAAAACTCTTTCGCCATGTCGACTTTCTCCATGCGAGTTTTGTCGGCCATGATTGTAGATTTTATGCAAGTAATGAAAAAACGATAATGTTGTAAATTTATTAAACTTATTATGTCTTGTATCATTTGTTTGAACAACATATTACCACTATAAAACGTCATAATACAGGGAATTACAATACATACATAAAAACAACAGACAAAAACATCAATTATCAGTTCTAACTCCGATTTTATTATTTATCGACTAGAATATTGCAGTGTTATGGTTTTACACTTCCGGTTTGAGTTTTATTAAAATTAGAACTCATGTGCGAAATTATAGCAGTCCGTGATGAGCTGACGGTAACATTAAATTAGTAACGTCGATGGTAATATGCAAAACACACTGAAATGGTGTTTACCGATCAATCTATATTAGGCACTTTAAAGTCACCCGACAAATTTACACATGCATAACATAGGGATATACATAGATAAATATACTTACATTAAAGTGTTATACGACATTTACCATATAAGTCATTGCATTATGAATGTATGTATATACATGTATATCATATTATTCAGAAGGCGTATACAAGCAATTACAGTTGATATTGGCGAAAGGTCGGGCGGCTTTATTGAAGTAGTTGATACAGAGGGATTAAAGGTACATCCATTGTGTTGTTGGGGGTCACATATTGCAAACGTTATAAATGGTGTTACTTTATCGAAATGTATCGACTGTTATCGAAAACTACCATTTTGATGATAGTAGACTTAGCATATTGACGATATGAAGGTAAAAGACGTGATTTCTGATCGAAAACCGGATAATCGAAGCGTGTGACGCGCGTCAATGAGTCAAACCTGGTTTTGGAATCTCATTTATAACAGACAAAAAGACAAATTTGAGTTGGTAATGTTTAATAGGTCATATAACTACTGTGCATGTAAATGGGACGTTCAGTTTCAGTTTCTGCACATGCATAATGATGTTACTCAATTTTAATTGGAAACTAGTAATTATGATATATTTGGCGATTTGGGGTGAATATGCAAGCTGAATGAATGTATTTGTATTTTAAACAGCACATGTGGTGAGTTGGAACGTATTAAAGCCAAATAAAATTTTAAGAAACACAATGGATGCACCTTTAATGTTGAAAGCCGCCGACCCTTTCGCTAAATTAATAAACTGTATTAAATTGCTTACAAGTAATTAAACCACCTTTTCAATAACGCCATTGACCGTTGGACAGCATTTCCAAGACTGTAATAAAGCTTACTGGCCAGTGTTGTTTATATCTATGAGGCATTTTTCCTCTCTCATGTTTTTATTATTATTCTACTGAAAACCCTCATCGAATATACAGTCCACTCATGATTTTAAACCTTATTGTTAAACTTAAAATATTTTAATCTCCCTAACTAAGTTTTCTCACAATTGTTAACATTCTGTATAAATGAATCCTACCTTGTTTTATCCAACATCCCACCTATCAAGGACTGAGCATATATCTACTCCGAAACCCCATGTATCTACATAATATAGAAGGTGTTCTCCAGGTGTTCTCTTACCTTGTGTATTCCTTTTCTAAATAATGGCCATCAAAGATTTGAAAATAACGTCCGTCTTCAATTCAGTGTAAACAACACGGTGCATATATAATTCTTCGTTTTTTTTTAAAAAGTTGTCATCTGCCGTCTTCAGTGGTATGTCTTCGTAGTTCGTATCTATATATCAGTATGAAAGGTTCAGATTTAGTTCAACTTGCCATCACTTAATTACCTAATTTGAATATTTTTTTTTCTTATGTTCATCCAAATCTAACTAAAGTGGTATTCATCGACCCTTGTTCAAATGATTGTTAAAGACAGACATCTAGACAGATAGTTTATTTAAATCTCACCTCAAAATCTAAGAAAATATGACATTTAAAACGAGGTGAATATAATTGATAAACATATATCACATAAAAATAAACATTGGAAGGTATATGAAGGGTTAAATATACTGAACAGCAAAATAACTGCAAGTCCACTGTAACAATTTCGTTATTTCTGATTACGCTGTATTCAGCAAATTTATAATATCAGAGCATTAAAATTTTGTTGACATGATGTTAATAACGTGTTGAACAGCATGCAGACATAATGAAAAGTCTATACTGGTGTAGAACTCCTGCAGAGCATTATATTGTGTCATAGTCATTCTCTGGGAAAACAGCCACATTCCTGTTCAAATGATGAAGGGCCCAATGTGCTTGTAAATGCAATTGGAACTTGTGCAACACTCTCATGATGTTGTTGATGCAAAACTCCTGTTTTTGCTGATATGACGTTATGACGTCATTTTGAATTTCATTCAGAATGGTTCTAATTAAGGGTCTCATTTTGGTAAAACTTCAAGGTATTACATTGTTTTTCGCCAGTTTCCGATAAGTTCACGTTTTTTGCTAAGCATTACATTTTTGAGACTTGAGTCACAATTTGGGGCCCTTTTCACAGAGCAGGTCTCGGACTACGACACGAGGAATTTGAATTTTACCAGGCTCGTGCAGATCATGTTACCATGACAACATGTGACGTGCATTTTCGCGAACTGATACTCTTTGACTTTGCAATCAATGAATGGTAACCATCTGTACTCTACAGTACCAACAGCTCCACATATTCTCCCACATTGACTAATGATATGACAAACCATTGGCTGATATGCAAACAGAAACTATAATCATTAAAACTCGCGTTTCTGTTGCTGTTCAGTATACAAGGGCGGATCCAGGATTTTTGAAAGGGGGGGGGGGGGGGATCCCAAAATATTTTTTTCCCACTCAGTGGGTGGGGGGGGGGGGGGGGGGGGGGGGGGGGGGGGGGGGGGGGGGAGAGGGGGGTCAGAACCTAAATCCCGACAGTGAACTTATACATGGATCCGCTAGTGGTATATAAAATTGAAATAAACGCACTGAAAAGATCCTATATATATACGTATAAATATGTGTTGCGAAGGTCTAAACTATTTTTTAAATCCAAATCTTTGTATTCTTGATTCTGATTGGACTCGGATGTACAAATCTGCAAATCAAACTCGCGGTAAATGACGTGCTGTAGGTTTATTATGTATTTATGCATTGAAACATGGAATAAAAAATAAACACAAACTGGATTTTTTTTCTGTGCACAGTATTTTTAAAAACTCAATTTGTTAATTTTGTGATTAAAAATTGGCCATTTCTGGCCGGGCTTCTTCTTACTGTTCTATCATTCGGTTAAAATAATTATGATTCAGAACTCAGTTACTAATTCTCAATAAATCTTTGAATTATCGATATCTTCAATAAAGAGGAATGAAGTCAGAAAGGGCAGGTTCGTTACTCAGTAATATAAATCCGGATTCGTTTCCTACATTCCAGATTTTGTAATAACCCGGCGATGTTTACATCGGGCACCTGTTTTATTTCCAGGGAATAATGTACGTGAGCTTTGTTTTAAGTGCAACATTGTTAACTTAACAATAGTGCAATTATCGCTTCTTATTTAATTCCCGAAAATTTACCTCTTTCAAATGATATTCATAACTGATATTTCTAAATGTTATTCGATCAGCTGATCGACCGCCGCTGTCGGTCAGGTTGCTGCTTACTACAGGGTAGGCCTATGCTATTCCTTTGTTGTGCACCTAGAGGCAGTGCTCCGTTAGGCATATATATCCAGGGAGCATATGGCGCATCATATGCTGTTTACTAACCGTTCCAAATCTAACTGTCGCGTTTCAAAATCCATTGTTTTTATTGACAGTAATTAGTTTTACATTGTAACTTGTTAAATAATGTTTATAATATGATATGATCGGCAAAATGTTTTTTTCTTTCTTACCCATTATTTTTATATATTTACGTACACTGCAATACAGTGCTATTATTACAATTTATCACCATTTGGTTCAAAATAGTTAAGATAATCTAAACGTCGGGTCGACATAGGAATTAAGACGTCTAGCATGCTGGACTCAGGTTCAGAAGTGAATTTTTACCTCATCAGGCCTGAAAAAGCTGGAATAAAAATTATGTGAAAAGGCTGTGGCGTGTAGACCAGAAGGATATGTTTTTTTCATATCAACAATTTGTATAGAGAAGCTGTTTACAGACATATGTGTCTTGTAAAACTGATTTAAGACCATTTATGTGGCCGTATATTCCAAGAATTTTGTTTTTACTCGATATATCTTGCAAAATTCAGAGTAATCTAAAAACAATCTATCTTCTTTTATATAGTATGTAATATATTTTACATTTGATGTAACTTAGCATTTGATCATTACTGGTATACAGAGTTGTGCAATACACGTATTGCAATACAATTTTCATATTGCAATATATTGCACCAACATGTATTAAGTCAAATTTATTCATTTATCTTGTAAAATACACATTTACTGGCTTAACTTGTATTAAGAAAATTATTTTTAAGTGCTAGAATTTGTGTTGGACTGTATTACAAATGATCCTTTTAAAGATCTGAAAGTCATTTTGTCAATATGTGTCATGTTTAAACTACAAAACGAAGTATAAAAGTTGAATGTAAAGTTCATTTAGCATGTTGCAATATCATTGACACTCAGAGGATCTTGCAATATATTGTAGTACGTATTGCAATACATTACAGTTCAGCAATAATATCGCAATACGAAAATTGAGGCAACACACAGACTTAATCATTACAGGTTTTTTGTCAATCAAATATTGTCATTTGTCCAAATGTTCTTTTGCTTGTAAGGTGGCCCATGCGTTGAAGACATCTTTCCAGAAAACATTAGTCATATGTGGTATAATAAAGTTTCTCAGATAGGTCGATCCCATCTCTTATGGATCTAAAGCAGTATTGGGTAGAAAAGCTGCTGCAATATTCTTCAACTTACTATTTTTAGTATACGGTCATCGGATCCATGATATTTTCTGGGGAAAGAATTGATTCTAGTACCAATGGGACCTAACCGCCTTGTTTGTAGTCTTGAATAATTAAGTTTCGCTTTTGTCTGGTTTTCCTTTCCATACAAATAAATAGCATTTTTGTTGTAACTTATTTATCATATCTGGTTTTGGGTTGGGGATTGATGTAAACAGGTGATTTATAGTTGGTAAGATAAGACTTTTCAAAACAGTTATTCTACCAATAGGTGTAAGATCCTTACGAGAATAGGTGTAAGATCCCTACAGGAATCTGTGAAATTTTTTCTGTGTTACTTTGAATCGATAGATTGCACCTTCATGACAATTGCTTGTTTATAATTTATAAAATTGAGAACAAAATTTGGCAACTTATCAAAAGTAATGAATTTATTTCTATGATATTTTACAATGATGATAATATCCTCCTTCTATTGTCAGGGTCTAAACGGTGAACATGGGTAACAAACATGCAAGATCTGGTCACCAAAAAAAGAAAGAAGAAGACCGATCAGCTGCCGACTTTTATCAACGAATCCTGTCCGCACAGCCTGGCCAGCTGCTTCACTCATGTTCCTTTGGGAAGTGGAATCGAACTCGGAAAAAAATCTGTGGTTTTACTGACAAGACTGATTTCAGTACTATACGAGATGGCCAAAAACGGTATGGAATCTTGGTGAAACCTGATACCACTGATGGTCGGTACTTTAACGTCAGCTGGAAGAGCAGATCTGATATTGTGATCATTGAAAAGATAGCTTGGTGGGTCGGATCTGTGAAAGTTCCTCGAGTTCCAGTGCCAGAAAACGAGCATCAGAGATGGTTCCGTCAAACGCAGCGCAACAGATCCATGAAAGAGTGTAGTGTGGTCGGCTACAAAGACGGACTCGCTGTTGTGCAGATAAACTGCAATCGCCATTTTCCAACTGCTAAATTTTATCTGTTGGATTTGCTGCAGAAGACGTGTATAGGCCACTTTTTGATTCCCTACCGCAGCAAGCGATGGCATGAGTGTTACATATCCCCGAACAAACGGAAAATTCTACTGCGACCCGACCACCTAACTCGTGTTGTGGTTCTTCCCGATGTGTATGTAGTCCAGAATTTGACCCTCCTCAACGACGTTGACGCTCTAAGCGTTGACACAATCCCTCCCGCTCTTAGAGCTCATGTCCTGACATACAATGCTAAACTCTCCGATGATTACATGATCCTCGGCTATGATCAAGACATTGAAGTCCGTAAACTCTCTGATTGGTCAGTTGTTAGACGAGTTCCACATCTAGATCTCTCGGCGAACATTCAACAAATCCGCTCCAGTCATCAAGGAGATTTTGTTGCAATTCGTTGCGTCCACCCAGTACACAGTCGTGAGTTCAGTACCAATTTCGTAGCAGTTCTCAATTATCCCAAGTTTGAGATTCTGATGAGATTTGATGTGTGTGGATGTTATTGGCCGGTTTCAGAGGTGATCAACCTGCAGGTGTTTCCACGGTTTTCTCCGAGTGAGTCGTGTATAGCTGTGATGCAGAACTGTAGTTACAAGCGCAAGGTTTATGTTTACAAGCTTCCACCGGTTCCATCCTCCCTCCAGCAGCTATGTCGCCGCACCCTCCTTCAACTGGTTCCTGTGAAAGACACGGAGAAGCTTCCTCTTCCAAACAAACTCCTGGATTACCTCCAGTTCAGAGATAAACGTCCAACGAGTGCTTACTAGATGCATGAAACTCAGCTTGTTATCTACAACAGTATCCTCGGTTACCCATTGTTTTATATATGCTCCGTTACTCTCCACTATATCACCCATGGGAAACCTTATCAGAAAAATCTGTACTCAAATTAACCGCCCTTGGCCGGCGTGAGCTTGGACCTCCGAACCAATGACAATTCATATCACTTCGTTGCAAAGCACGCAAGGTCATTTTGTTAGCCATCCATCACCGGTTATCTTCCTTGACCATTTCCGTCTTATCCTATTGAGCATTTTCTTTGGTTACTGACTTCGTCATGCTGGCCAAGGGCGGGTAATTTGAGTACAGATTCTCCTGATAAGGTTTCCCATGGGTGATATAGTGGAGAGTAACGGAGCATATATAAAACCATGGGTAACCGAGGATCCTACAACATTTGATTGTTGACTAATATTCTACTCTATTTGTTCACCAAAGGGATATTTTTCAGATACTTTATCGCCCAGCATTAATTTGAGTCAGTCATAGTTCTAGCGGGACCCTGCATGTGCGATCTATTCAAGCACATGCAAATTCTTGCTAATACTAGGGATCTTATTTTGGCACTTATTTTTTCCAAGGAAATATAACATTTGTGATGGTAAATGTTTGATAAACACAGTGCACTATGCAGTGTTTGAAAAAGCTACCTGCCCATCAACCAATTGCTGGTTATTTTCAGATCAGACTAGGGACGGGTTAGCTCATTGATTAGTGTGCTCGGCTTCGCATCAAGAGGTCCAGGGTTTGAATCCTGCCAGGTTTGCTAGTTCCAGCCAATGCTCGCAGCAGGTTTCACCACAATGCATAACCACCACAGCATTGCAGGCTTTCTGACTGCAATAATACCCCAACTCACCTAATTTCATCAATGTGGTATAAAGCTTTAGATAAACTGTTGTATAAAGATTACTGACAGTTTCAGTACTAAGTTTGTTCCAGGTTAAGTGTGCCTTCACTTTGACCAAATTCTTGGTGAAGTAGAAATTGTTGAGTGAACTATGCAATTGTAATTGGTTACGTTGTTGAGCCGTCTGTTGATCTTTAGCCAATGGCCATTCCCAGATTGATTAAGAATACCGGGTAGCCCATCTTTAGCCAGTGGCCATTCCCAGATTAATTAAGAATACCGGGTAGCACATCTTTAGCCAGTGGCCATTCCCAGATTAATTAAGAATACCGGGTAGCCCATCTTTAGCCAGTGGCCATTCCCAGATTAATTAAGAATTCCGGGTAGCCCATCTTTAGCCAGTGGCCATTTCCAGATTAATTAAGAATTCCGGGTAGCCCATCTTTAGCCAGTGGCCATTCCCAGATTAATTAAGAATTCCGGGTAGCCCATCTTTAGCCAGTGGCCATTTCCAGATTAATTAAGAATTCCGGTAGCCCATCTTTAGCCAGTGGCCATTTCCAGATTAATTAAGAATTCCGGGTAGCCCATCTTTAGCCAGTGGCCATTTCCAGATTAATTAAGAATTCCAGGTAGCCCATCTTTAGCCAGTGGCCATTTCCAGATTAATTAAGAATTCCGGGTAGCCCATCTTTAGCCAGTGGCCATTTCCAGATTAATTAAGAATTCCCTGTAGCCCATCTTTAGCCAGTGGCCATTCCCAGATTAATTAAAAATTCTGGGTAGCCCATCTTTAGCCAGTGGCGGCCCCGGGCTATTCAAGGATGGATATCAAGAGATCATTTCACACTACATGTTGCAAAGTTTAAGTTATGTAGTCTGACTGATATTACATTATTCATGTTTTGGCATTTGCATGTCAAAATAAAGCTAGCACCAGAGCAAAGGTGCAAAGCAGGACACCGACACCGGGGCAGGACGTCTGTTTCATATGTTCAACACTGTGCAGCTCTTGTGGAGGAAGCTATGCATTTACTTTCCTGCTTAATTGAAATTTGTAGAGATATTGCAAAACTTAGTTAAGAGTATTTTCATAAAGGTCAAATATTATTTCCTATTGCTTATCCATGTATAAGTGTGATATATTTCAACATTATCAACTTATATTTGATATTTTCCTCTCAATAACAATTTATTGTGATGGTTGATTCTTGTAGAATTATACTTTTTCATGTTAACGTTTTGGATGATTATGATTAAATATTGTATTGAATATCATTAGAATGTGGATAAGAGTTTATCCTTGTCAGACAATGTTCAATAACATAAAGTTAAGTTGTCCATTATTCAATGATGAAAAAGAAGACAAAGTTTGTCATTTACAATCTAAATCAATTAACAATACTAGTCACCTCTTTAAGTTTGAATAACTATTTTCTTCTTTCTTTAAAAAGTTTATTAGTATACAATAATTAAATATTACAAAACATATTTAATATGTGTCTATAATACCATTTACTTTCATCAATTATGAATAATTCATTAACAGTTTTCAAAATATTTCATCATGAAATATAATAAACCCTATTCACAATTTAGATATATTATCAATATCAATTATTCATTTAAAGTTTTAATACTCATGTGTGTTGTGTGTGTACTTTTGCTTCACTACAGTGACTAGGACCAGATGTTTACTCAAAATATTTTACTCAAGAGCTTCAAATGTGATTTTCTCTATTTAATCATGTTACATTGTTTTATATAAGATCACCTTATCTCCAAAAGAACATATTCTTGTATATTTCCGAATACTGTAAATCCATAATCAACGTCGATTATTAATTTCAAAAACCGATTTGACACAACCATTATTCAAGGCAGGCGATTATTCAAGGCAGGCAATTATTATTTTTGAAACCCATAGTATATATGTGAAACTTCATAACAAAAACATCATTGCAGTATGTTTTAAATTATGAGTATTGTAAACGAAGTCCCATGTCATGAGGTTAAAATTTGCATAAATATGCTTATGCCTAAATTATTTTTTAAAAGGGGTTGGCTCTAAGTTTACTTACATTTACTAAATTTAACCCGGTGGTTATTCAAGGCAGGTGATTATTTATTTAAAAGAGGGCTTCGACCTGGTCATTATTGATGACATGCGATTGTTCAAGGCAGGCGATTAATCAAAAATTTACAGTATTTGAACCCACTACCTCAGAGCCAGGCACCAATCGCCAGCACCAACTGAACTACGGTAACAGCTTTTATTACCCATGTGGTTGAAAATAACCGAGTTAATATTATTGATACGAGCACATGTGCACATATCATGTTTGCCTAGCAACCATTGTTTCAACACGACTTCTCGTATTTTCTCGTCTGTGACGTCATAAAACGATTGTTTGTGACGTCACTGTAGCTTGCCGTTGCAAAAGAAGTGGGCCGTTTCCTGGCTATTTTTACGCGAATCAAATTGAATAGAATGGGTAATAAAGAAATTATTACACTCAAAAGTGTGTCATATGACTTTTACGAAACTCGTGGAAATTTGAGTATAACCCTCGCTCTCGCTCGGGCAATACAAAAAAGTCATATGACACGCTTCCTCGGGTAATAATCTCTATATCTGTACTATTGCAGATAGTGTAATCCCATACATAAGAATGTTGCATTTGTTCACTATCTAAATGACTTGTATATTCATTCAGCCTGGGAGCTGTGTCACTTTACATCTATCAGAGGGGTACTGCATGTAAAAACAGTTTCATTAATGGTTATTAGACCTTTTGATAAGGTCTCGGTAACAGATTTCATAAGCTTTTGGTACAGTCAGTGATGACTGAGGGTATGAACTCAAACCCCGCTATTGAGGGACTCGTCTCCCAAAAGTACAAGTATCTGTTCTGTAATTGGAGATACTGTGATCCTAAATATGACAATGTTACATCACAATATAAATAATATGTATTTCTAATTTATTATCCCACTGCTATGTAATACTGTGGGATATAGTCGTCGCCCTGTCTGTCTGTCTGTCCGTCCGTCCGTCTGTAATCATTTCGTTTCCGGAGCAGAACTAGAAAACGGTTCATGATATCTTGTTGAAACTTTCCATGTGTATTACCCACCAACTGAAGTGGTGCCTTTGATATTTTGATATTTCTGAAAATTTTACTTTTTTTCGTTTCCATAGAAATGTGTTGGATTTGGACTTTGTTTAGGGATGGGTTAGTTTCGGGAGCACAGCTCAGCTTCAAAACTATTCATCATATCTTCCTAAAACTTTGCATGTGTTGTACCCACCAACTAAAGTGGTGCCTTTTGATATTTTGAGATTTCTGAAAATTTAACTTTTTTTCATTTCCATAGAAACGTGGGGACTTGGACTTTGTTCAGAGATAGGTTCATTTCCGGTGAATAGCTCCAAAACTGTTCATCAAATCTTCCTAAAACCATTCATGTGTTTCACTAATTGAAGTGCTGCCTTTTCCGATTTCTGAATATTTTTTTTCTTTTGTTTTCATCGAAACACGTTGGATTTGGACCTTGTTCAGGGATAGGTCTGCTTCTGTAGTAGAACCCCAAAACCCTTTATCATGCCTCGAACACAGCATTTGTATTAGCCCCTAACTGAAGTAATTTATATACAATTATCTGTCAAAGATGTGTTTTACAAATTATGTGGGACCTTTGGGATATGTCATCTTCTGATGACTCTTGTTCGTGTTGTTTAATATATTTTGCACAGTACTTTTTCTTGAGTGGCTACAGGTTAAAGTGCTTTTAGTATATGCTCACTATTTCAGTATTATTTTCAATTTCATCATTCTCTGTTATTGTATATGTTTATGAAACAGGTATGGACAGTGACTACTAACTAGTCAAATGTATGTATCCTTTTATTCCACAATATGATATTCTTTTACATTGAGATTATAAACTTTGGTACTTTATCTGATATAATTCATTTCAAAGTCAAGAAATCCACCTTTTACATAGAGAAAGTATGTTTTGTTATTTTGCATAATCTACTTTTGCATAATCTCCCTATCTTTTTGATTTCATATACTTGTATTCCTTTTTAGTCCATCAGAACTGAAAGGCCAGATGGGCTTATGTCATGGGTCGTCTCCGTTGTCCTTTGTCTGCCCTCCGTTGGGTGTAAACTTTTCACATTATAAATTTTTCTCCAGGACTGCTGCAGTCTCACAGCTGAAACTATGTGGGGAGGCATCTTGTTCCTTGTTGATAAAATCTTTTACATTTCGACCTGACCATTTCGAAGATTACGCTTTTCGCAAGTATATTTTGCAAGTTTTTGTGAACAAGAAAACACCCGTCACTTCAAAGAGCTTGCAGTGTAACTGTAACAGAATAAACTTTTCGACGATAAAGCGAGAAAATACACCATCAAAGTAACTCCATCTGTTTAACGGAGATGTTTCACTTTAGCAGTATTTTGATTGGTACACTGAACTTCCCAGCGTAGACCGCTGATTGGATGAAATACCAGCCAAAGGAGGTAATAAAGTTATCCATGCATGCGTCCAGAGTATATAGAGTAGATTTATCGGAGCGTATACTCTGGATTATCGAGAATGTATATTGCCTGATGTAATGATAATGATTTATTGGCTGGTTATAGATGCTTATGGAAGATGCTTATGGGATTAGGGAATCAAGGACCCTCACTGATACAAATATCTTGATGTAGCAAGATGGGTATGTTTACCATTCCCTAGAATCTGGCAATTCTGTGTTCAAACACATAATGGTTTTCCGTTGTAGAATTGAACTGAGTTCTTTATCATTACCCAAAAACGTTGACTTGGTTTGTTTTACAAAGGCAATTAATTTGATACACACATTTTGAGTCCTTGCTTTCTTTTCTTGCCTGCTTTATCTATTTATTCACGTTTTTGTTGATGTTTTATTATGATACTTGCATCTAATGCAAATGTGTGTGTTTTTGTTTTATTTACACAAGTGTCTACCAAAGAAACCAATAAATGTTTTTAAATCATGACTGGCTTTGTCACTCTTTGTAAATGAGACAATTTTTCAGGTAACCTAAAGCCATGTTTATATGCACTCTTTTGACCATGGGGCAAAAATACCCCTGGCGTCAATTTTGCCATCCCAGGTCAAATGTTAAATCATACAGATCGTTACAGGCCCGTAGCAATACATTTTAGGGAGAAATTTATTTTTTTTGGCTCTCTATTCCAAAGTGTTTTTCAACCTGAAATAACTTTGTGGAGAAAATTCTGATGATGTACGTAATGTTTGCATGTAGGTTACATGTATCGTATCTGACGTATCTAAATAGACAATGACAATAAACACAACTGGCTCTACATACTTTGTAAGAAGTGAAGATAGGATGTTTATTTTTGGAAAATTCTGATAGTGCAAGTGGATGTTTCAGTATAATAACGCATACTGCGTAGACAAGTATTGCAACGTTTACCCAAAGTACCTTTTGAGGATGAGTAAGTTTAATACGAAACTGTATACAATATTAAAACAAGGTGACATCATGTTTTTAAGTATCTGAATAACAATTAGTACAATGAACCAACCCCTCCACACACTCCCGAAATTGGTGTAACATGCCAACATTATTTGAGGATATGTGCAGTTCTTCTCAGAATTTGAAAAGATATTCAGTCTCGTAATAAACCCATGAATTGCCCCTCGGTCGCTTTTTGGTGTCATTTCACATAGATTACTTTACAAAAGGGAGGTGGAAACGGCGGGAAACTATTGCATGTGATCTGTTTATAGATGGGAGGCGCCAATAATTGGAAGGGTATTCAGGTAAGTATTTCAGCAGGGGGTCAAATCTCTATAAAGTGTTTATATGCAGGATTTGCCCATGGGGGTAGATTTGACCCTGGGGTAAAGTGAATTTGACCCACCTCTCGAGGTGGATCAAAATTGACCATGGGGCAAATTAATTATTCCCCAGGGGGCAAATGATATTTACATGACCGAATTTGCCTTCGGGGTAAATTTTAACCCATGGGCAAATTTAACCCAGGGTCAAACAGGTGCATGTAAACTAGGCTTGAGTTCATCTTTGAAGCGCTGAGGCTACACCTAGGAGACCAGGGCCTTCCATTCCTGTAAAAACGGTTATCATTCTGCATTATACAAGTTTCATTTACTCAGGTAGATTTTTTAAAGGAGGGGTTTGGACCTTTTTTTCGAACAATACAGCTTTGAAATGCTTCCGGTATACAAAATGGAAGCAGGGTCGTTCTCACAGAGCCCTCTTTCTGATAGACATTGGACGATTGGATTCAGCAGTAATGATATATTTATTTGCAAAAACATTAATTTACGAGTATGTACACACAAATAAAAGCGTCTTCTTTCCAAACAGGTTATTCAAGTCGTGTCTTTCCAAGTAACTTTTGTTACAAGTGGAACATTTTCTTGGCTTGAAATGGAGAATCCTGAATGCTATAAATATTAGTTTAACTAGCTTTTAAAGGTTATTATTTATCATACTGTCTTTCATAGTATTTGAATCGGATAACTGTCCGAGCTTGGTCACTTTTCACCATATTTTGATATTAGAAACGTGTAGCATTTGCAGTGCAGTGTCATAGCGACTTTCCAATTGACAAGCTCCTAGACTCCAAAATCTTTATTATTAAGTTCTACATCATACATAACATAGAATGTAAGAAAGGAAAATTGATTAAATTACATACACCAGTCTCTAATCTCACACTAATCCGGACAGTAGGTATCTTAAAATGTATGTATATTAAATATAATTGGATTGTTCTTCTATGAAAATTATTTCTCATGTCATGTTGTAGACGGAATATTTATCTATTGATTGATATAATTTAAAACTGTTGAAAAGGTAAAAGAAATTTCATACATAGCATACTAACTTTTTAATGGAAGTTTCCGAGATTTGTACGAGCAGTGATCCTTTGCAGGAGTTTATGGACGCTTCGATTACAGAATGAAACTTGAATGAGGACTGAGAAAACCACGAATCAAATAGCCAATCGTTTTATTTCACCGTTTTCACAAATTTTATTTTGAATTACTTTTATAATTGAATAGTATGGGTACCCTAGTTTTAAAGCATGTTACTACACAAAACGTTTTATAAAATTAAGAAATATTTACATACAACATCGTAGTTAAAAAAAACTCAACTTCGGTTTACAATGCGGGATGACCTTCGAATGAGTAGCTGCATATCACAATTTAAACTATAGAGACGTAAAACAGTTGGATTTCTCTGATCAATACATATGCATGTAAATCAATTTGATATGTGTGAACACTTTATATTCACGAGAGAAAATGGCAATCAGTTCCGAATAACGTATATGCATGTACAATCTTCCCAAAATAAACAATATACAACTTTTCAATCAAATACATGCACCGCCTCTATGTAGGTTCGTATATGTGAACAGTCTTCTGTCAGTTCCCTTTGTATTAAACCCCAGCCACTAAAATACCATGTGCATGTTTTGCCATCAAGCCAGAGGTAACATTGCAATTTTCGATTAGAATTCAGAATAAAATTACGTTCTCGTCACTCCAACCCTAATGAAGCGCTTGTAAAATCTCTACTAGCTAGCACTGGCCTCTGCAGAAAATTACGTCACTTACAATTACAGAAATCGAAAAAACACTTAATTATTATATAATATGTATATGGTAGCAGCTATATTCAGAAAAGTCAGTCAAATAGTTTTTTTTTATACAAAATATGATATTTATTCCAGGAGCATTTTAGTTTGATTTGCGAGTCGCGCGTGACGTATTATGATGAATGTTTAACAATGTTTCACTTTCCCTTTCAATAAATGTAATACCACACAGCTTCCAGAACATAGTGGTAGTTATTTCTTAAATCTTAGATTCCTCATATGTTTATTCCATTGGGATTTCTACTACTTTGGATATAAATCCATTATCCTTATATGTAAATATAAATTGATTCAAAAGCCATACAGAAAGGTGTTTGAAGTAAAGTGGGTTTTTATATTCTTCAAGTTGCACGAACTTAGATTAAGAAATGTACACACGGCGTTACGGTAGATATGTCGTAAAATAACGAATGTTTGCACGTGCCATATAGGGTGTTTTTCTTTTCCGTCAATGTCTCTGACTTCCGAGATAAGTATATTGAGATATACGATCAGTCGGTGTGGATACGTGCACGGTGAGAGTTTATCAGGTTTGGCTGCAACATCCCCCCCCCCCCCCCCCCCTTTATGAACGCTGGGTGAAATGAAGGGGAGAGGGCGAGGGGTAACGGAAAGTCGTGCGTCATTCCACAGAAGCTTACCTCCCCATGCAAGAAACCTCGAGCATAGTAGCATAATTAGACTTTAACCGTCCCTCTAATGAATATTGAATATGTTTTTTTTTTGTTTCAGGTTAATAGTCAATGTGTTAAGAGTTGTTTTAAAATTTGCCGTTAAAACGTTTCAAATAATTTCCAACGAAACTGTTAACTGAGTTATTCATCATGGAACTGTTTACATCATTTCTTCTGTGTATATCTTTGTGTCATTAATTATAAGCATGTTTACATTTATATACATTATCATTTGTATATGTCTATAATTTTTATTGAATATTTGTTATGTTCTTTAATGGGCAAACACTATTTCTTATCATAGAATATTATAGAATATTCTTAAAGGTACATCCATTGTGTTCCATAAATTTATATTTGCCTTTAATATGTTCCAACTCACCACATGTGGTGTCTACAATATAAATAAATTCACTCAGCTTGCATATTTATCCCAAATCGCCAAATATATCATAATTACTAGTTTCCAATCAAAATTGAGTAACCCCATTATGCATGTGCAGAAACCGAAACTGCACGTCCCATTTACATGCACAGTAGTTATGTGACCTATTAAACATTATCAACTCAAAATTGTCTTTTTATCTGTTATAAATAAGATTCCAAAATTACGTTTGACTCATTGGCGCGCGCCACAAGCTGTGCATTGTCCGGTTTTCGATCAGAAATCACTACTTTTACCTTCATATCGTCAATATGCTAAGTCTACTATCATCAAAATGGTAGTTTTCGGTAACAGTCGGTACTTCTCGATAAAGTAACACCATTTATAACGTTTGCAATATGTGACCCCAAACAACACAATGGATGTACCTTTAAAATGCGAAAGTATTCACAACACCAGAAAACAATTTATCACGTTCCCTCATTCCTTCATCTTTGGTTTGTAAACGCTAAATAATCAAAATTGTTTTTTCATTGATAATTACTTGAACTGAATTGTTTTCTTAATTCTACATTTATTTGAAAAATATATGGCGATGAAAATGAAAAGTCACAGGTCTACCAATCGTATGTGGCTTTCAAAACTTATTCTTCAATCAATTGCGTCTGTATCGGTTTGACTTTGAAGATAATCATGATTAAAATCATTATGACATACAGATAGATTTCCAATGTATGTAATACATGTCGTCAAACA
This sequence comes from Gibbula magus, assembly GCA_936450465.1. Taxonomy (NCBI): domain Eukaryota; kingdom Metazoa; phylum Mollusca; class Gastropoda; order Trochida; family Trochidae; genus Gibbula; species Gibbula magus. The sequence goes on along the minus strand of OW388297.1, from coordinate 70,251,613 downwards.
ATTATCTTGTTGGGATAGAACGACTGTTAAAAGCTTTTCTTTTGTGGGTCCGCTATCAACATTTCAATATCACATCTGTCATTCAAGAGAGGTTTCCATAAATATTTCAATATACCACACATGTACTTCACCTAATCTATTTGGAACTATACTTTTTACTGTAAATAAGTACAAAACATATAAGGCATTAAAGGAAGAACATAATTCATCAAATTTCACACATGTATGCGTTACATACGGAAAACGCGTTATAACGGGGTGGTAAGACTTCCTGGTTGGAAGCAGAGACGCATGCGCGAAGTCTCCCAGGCTGAAATCATGGTTTGAGTGAGAAGCGAGTGTCGGCGTCAAAAATGGATAAATTTGGAAGAATTTCTTTGTGAAAAGAAAATCAGATTGTTCAATTAATGGAATACAGTTCTGTGGATTTATTGCATCTCGCGTGATCAATTTGTTTTTGGATTACCGTGACTGAGAGATTTAAAGGTAAGTATGTTTCTGCCGGGTAGGAACGGCTGACACTGACAGGGGTATAGCCAAAACTCGCCATGCTGTATTGAATCTAACCGGCTTGTCACGCTGAAAACAGTCTAATGCACATAAGGACACGCTTCAATAGTCACGGTGCCGAGGAGTTCCTACTTATTGTTTCTCTAATTAGTAATCTAAGATCGCTTCTGTTTATGTAAGTGTTGTCGCGTTTGTAATAATTATAGGACATGAAATTGGAATATTTTCTGAAAATGGTGCCACATCCCTGCCACAGGGTTCCAAAGCAAAACGGTGTACACAATTTTGTTAACCGATTGTTCTTTGTTGCATTGCCTTTATTCGTGTTAACATGAGATCAATATTATCAACTATCAAATTACTTTATTATGCGCGTTACCTCTTTTGTCTGTTGCGTGCATGTTGCGTTTTCTCCTTTTTCCATTGTTTGCCGACAGTGTTCAAAGACAGAAAGAAACTACGCACCTTCATAACAAACGTTACATTAACAACAGGTATGACTAATTGTTCTGTCTTAGTCAACGCCTGTCATCATTCATCAAATATCTCTTTGTCAATTTGGAGACAATCAATTTATTATTCATAATTGATGATTTCACTTTAAATTGAGGCCACCACAAACAAGCCGGTTTTATTATCTTCTTTATTTTATAGAACAGCAACAACATTTAAACAAATAATATCTTAGTCCTGCTGCATAATTATATTTAGATTAGGAGCCTGTAATACAGTCTAGGTTCTCATTCATCAAGTCTAGACTAGCACGCTACGAAATTGAAAGCCTAAAGAAATAAAGTCATAGGATAGAACATTAGTCTAACACTGTAGAAAGAAAAAAAATTGAAAAGGAGCCTTTTTTTTATATAAAATACCATTTCTTACAGTCTCCTTTTCAATATTTAATAAAATGGTGATATTTTCAGAATAAATACTTTTTTCATAGTCTGAGTGTAAGACTAGATTGAACATGTACAGTAATCATAAAAATGTCATAGACTTAATTTTAATCTGTTTATCTCATCATTCTGACTGGTATTTGTAAAATTTTAAAATGTTTTAAAAAATGAATTTATTCTTTAAAACAATTGTCAAATAACAGGAAAAAAATCTATTTGTGTGAAAATAGAATTTTCAATAAATCTTTTAAAATTTATTCAGTCTTATATCAGTTTTTAAAAAGATGCACACTACAAACATTTGAACTTTGATTAATAATTTTTTAAATGAAATTAACCCATTGGTATGTTTATGGCTTATTATAAAACAATTATATATCTTTTAAAGAAGATATGGCAGACACCTTATCAATTTAATAATAAAAATTCACACTATGACACATGTGACAATTGTTTATATAAAATGGCTAAGTAAACTTAGTAAAAAATTATTATTATAGTAGCAAGGCATACTGAATAATCTATTTGTGGATGAATAATATCAAGGACTCGGAAGTCATAGGTCCATGATTTTATGCATTGTCAGTAAATGTGAATGGGGACAGCTACAAAGTCTAAATCATAAAAGTTATGACTGACACATATTGGTGTTTGTTGTCCATAGAAAGTGCCAGTTTATTATCTATATGAATCTAAGGACCAAACTAAGTGTTTGTCACTGAATGCAGAGAGTGTATGAGGTGTTGTGTATAGGGTCACCAATATAAGATAATGGATCTCTTTTCCTTTGTTGTCTCTGTAAGACCCTGTCACTTCCTCTCTTGTAAAGAAATCAGATCTTTATATCCTATAAGAGGCCTCTTAAAGTCTAGTAAAGTTTGAAACTTTCATCTTGCCCGGGAAATAAACACCATACTTATGTAGGTAAAATGGTATTCATGTCGATCAGTTGTTTTCACTTTGTCTCGAAAATACACACCCAACTGGATATTAGAAATTGTTTATATGTGTATATTGTTTGTATGTTTCATAACGGTTAAACTTTCACCATGTGCCTTAAGGAATACTTAACCAATATAAACTGTTCCGATTTTCAATACATTTAATTTAATATTTAAATTTGAGTTTACACCACAGAGTAATATGGTTTGGATCTAGAGATGACAGTGTGATTACAACAAGAGGGTCTATAACTTCATCGACAGTAGATAACTGTTTGACATATGTTTGGGTCCATTGCTGTGAAGTCAAGTACCAACTTTGTTTTGCAAGTTCCAAGTTACCCAGGGGTCTGTCAAATGCACATGCAAAAGGTTTCCTGCAGGTGTCACTGCAAAGTATAGCGATAATTGCATTGCAGGCTTTCAATTCTTCAAATTCAAATGTATAATACTAGCTGCTGTAGTAACAGTAAAACCTTGATGTTTAACTCCCTGCCATTCGAGTCAAAAGTGCCTTAGACTATCAGGGGATATGTAGTAAGCATGTGGATAGAAATACACTGTCATACCATTAAGCAGGATGCATGACTTGCCACATCATAGTATTACCTCTCTAAGAAATTTAATGTACTGACATAAGGTTCCCAAACAAAAATAATGCAACAGTCTAGTGCAGGACATAGCAAAGGTGTAGTGCAAGACTGGTGCAAGACTGGTGCAAGACTGTTGCAAGATTGGTGCAAGACTGTTGCAAGACTGTTGCAAGGCTGGTGCAAGACTGTTGCAAAACTGGTGCAAGACTTGTGCAAGACTCATGTACATAGTGTGTAAATCCATATTTATTGTCATGGCAAATATTACTTCATCACTATCTCATACATATTCCTCTAGTAAATAGAAAATCCCTTGGCTGTTGGTGACATTTAGTATTCATTAAACATACATGGTAATCAAATGTGGGTGGATGACGTCTTTAAACATCATTTATTATTCACGTTCCCTTATATATCTCCCAGGATACCACAGGATGAATTTGTATGGGATACGTATTACTGAGTACTGAATATCCTTATACAAAAAGTATCAGCACATCTTGGAACAGTACAGTTTGGTTTGATTGGATCGTTGTCATCTCTTTTGTAGTTTATCTATTACATTTAGAACTGTAGAGATTTCTTAGAGAGTAACCAAGTGACATTTGACATGACAGTCAATTTCTAATATGGGCCTAATGTAGTTTATATGTACCTTATAAAAGACCCAGATTGACCATTGAAATCATAATGAAAACAAGGGTAGGTAGTAACAAAAATTATAAAGGAGCATTTTACATCATGTATAGAAGCGCAATCCTAGCTTAAAAGCTAAACTTTGTTTCGATATAGATTCACAATCGTGTAAGAATTTCAACTGAAACGACACCATTGTGAAAATAAAAACCTTAATCGTATTCACTGTATACAACCGACTTCTAGAATGCGCCTCAATTATATTTTTGACGAGTAAGCATAAAGAGTCCGGGATCACTTTGAAATAAATCATTGCTGGATATGTTGAAGATATTAAATAGCATTCGTATTTGATTTATAGCTTAGACCATTATGATAAGCTACTTGGTTTAGCTTTAGATAAAACCTTGTAAATAGATACACTTTTTAACCTAACCTACTCCAATCGATTTGTTTGACACACTTATTGATTGTCCATGTTGGAGTATTATGTTTCCCTCTCACTGCTGTAGGCAAAAAGTGAAATGTCTCAAATATGGTTTCTAAAGTTATCCCACCTAAAGAAGGTTCAAATGCAAAGAATTAAGTAAGAGTATTATACAGTAATCAATATAATTCATATTCCATCATACACAGTCTTACATAAGGATTAGAAATTAAAGTACGCAAAACTTCCAAGTGGTCCTTCTCCTTCTTGAACTCTGTGACAACAACTACATAAGTCTTGCGCTCTTTCTCGCTGTCTATTCTTGACCATAGCCAGTCTCACAATGAGGTAATGCTGTGTTGCAGATTAAAGGTGCATCCATTGTGTTTCATAAAATTTTATTTGGCTTTAACATACGATATGTGCTGATATCAGTTCAAATAATTTCTCTCAATTTGCATATTCATCCCCAATATATAAATATTACTAGTTTCCAATTAAAATGGATTAACATCATTATACTTGTGCAGAAACCGAAACTACACGTTCTATTTACATGCACAGTTGTTATAAGACCTATTAAATACAATCAAGTTAAAGTTTTCTTTTAGTCTGTTGCAAATAAGTTTCCAAAATTACGTTTGACTAATTGACGCGTGCCAGACGCAGTGTATTGTCCAGTTTTCGATCAGAAATCGATACTTTTACCTTTATATCGTCACTATACTGAGTCGACTAAGATCAAAATGGCAATTTCGGCAACAGTCAGTTCTTTTTGATAAAGTAACACAATTTATAAATACATTTGGTACATGTGACCCCAAACAACACAATGAATGTGCCTTTAAGAAAATGTGGCACTGGTCATCAAATATTCAGAGTACATGAGTGACAAAAAAATTACTATTAACATCATTATTATTTAGTAACAACACAAGGGGTTTTCCTAATTTAAGTATATGCCCTTTGAATATATTTAACTTTGTACCCAGAGTGGTAATGTTATTGATTACCATAGTAACGATACTATCATCAGTCTAACGATTTCAACTTGTTTGACGCTATTGCTCATGCAATATATTTTACCTGCTGGTTGAGTTCAGAGTGAGTCTATCATACCGGTAACTGAGTTAAGAATTCAGTAATTCAGCCACCCATGAATGATTATCATTAATTAATTCAGTTGATCAGGGGTTAATTAGGTGAACATGTTACCCGCGATTTTATATATAATTTGAAAGTGACAGAGCTTCCTTTCACAAAGGTGGCAGTAGGTAGTCTAAGTATTCTGTATAATTAAGGCAGTGAATTAGGTTAACCTTAGTAAAGGTGGCTTTGTGAAGGAGCCTCAGGTCACTTGCTTCACTGATATAACCTTCGATTTGTAAAAAGTCAAATGATTTAAATCTCTTTTAAAAATTAATAAAAACTTTAATCAGCTCAACTTGCGACAAGCGGAGCTCTGTGACTAAGAAGCACATAAGTCTCTGAGTATTGACACTATAGTGTTTTATGACCGTGTTCCATTATCACTAGTGTACCGGTGGAGGGTGTTTATACCTGCACTCGTGATGATCAGCCTGTTCGTTGGGCTGGTACGTGTCACAGGGTCCCCAATACTCATTTACATTGCTCCCTTGTCATTGGTTACCTTGCCTTTCCTCATTAATAACAGCCATTTTTGGGTAGATACGTAGATCATATATATCTTTCCTTGAAAAATATCACGTTTGAAATGTTTCCTCATCGCCTTGTTAAAAATTTTGTATTTTCACAAGATAAACATAAATAAAGCATTTTGTGAAAAATTTGCGAACTTGATGTTCTATTGTATTTGAATTAATTGTGTCATTTTCAGATTGAAATGTTTTAATGAAGAGTTTAAAAGGAATATAATGAATCTAAGTTGAAATCATCCTTTTTATATTGAAATTAAATATCATCGAATACAATTTTGCGTTCAATTTCTGACTGCACCAACACAACTCATTTCAACATCCATGTTTTCATTGAGACAAAGTTTGCTGTCAAACATGCTTGTTAAATCAGTTATAATGGTAGGTTTAGGCTCAAACAGGTTAACCCCCTGTGTGCCACGATAAATGTGTCTACTCTGTATATTGTTAAGTGCCCTCTAACCCTGTATCATCTCTCTTAAAGCATTTTAAGTTAAGTTCCCTCAAACCCCAAATCTTCTCTCTTACAGCAATTTAGGGTTAAGTGCCCTCAAACCCCAAGTCATCTCTCTTATATATAGCAATTTAGGGTTAAAAACCCTCTAATCTAAATCTTCTCTTACAGTCGTTTAGGGTTAAGCTCCCTCTAACCCCAAATCTTCTCTCATACAGCAATTTGAGGGTTAGAAAGGCTGTGGTCCTGTCAGGGTGTGATGTGGACTGGTTAGTGTCCTGCATTGAGGGGATGAGAGTCCCTGAGGGGACCCAGCTTACTTAGCCACTGTGTACAATATTTACATCTTCCACTTGTGCAAACCTAGCATTATGACTAATGGTCATACTAATATTTACTCTGCAATATACATATATATATCTATATATCTATATTTGAAGAATGCAATCTATTTTAATGAATGGATTTGTATATGGTAATGATCATGGATTGTGAAACTTCTGTATTCCAATTGACCTATGAAATAGAAATAGGTCACAAAGAATGATCTTGCATAGTGAAAATATGGTCAGATTTAGGAAATAAGCTTTGGGTACAAGAAGCAAAAGCAAAGGTTTAGGCAACTATCAAATAGTCGTAAGTTAACATATTGTGTAGAGTTGGTAATGATGTATATTTATTAATCGGATGCATTGTTGTCTATGAAATGTTATCAACCCGAAACTCTGATTTTGTCAATTTTCATGGTAAAATTTAGCAAAAAACCTAGTTACCAGGTTTCCTGGCTGTTGGATGGGTATTATTTCATACACTGATTATAGTTGTGACATGTTACTGTAGATTAAGCTATCAATCTATTGCAATTGCTATAGCTCATTATCGTTTATAAATAAAAATTCATTGAAAGTGTCTGTGATATTGATAGTTTATCAAATTTTATACCAATCTTTGTAAAATATCTAGTCAATATAAAAATAAAAAGAAGATATCTGTCTATTCGTGATTAATACGCTGTTAATATCATAATATGTAACATTTTCACTTCATGAGATGAGTTAAAGAACTACCAAATAGTGTATATATATTATGAAATCCTTCTAATTACTGCCGTGAATATTGCTAGTTGAGTCATAGACAGAGCCTGTCGCACAGTAACAATGTGACGTCATGAAAATTGTGTTCATCACAGTGATCACACCATTGTTTCATGATGTCATAATCTTCAACTTTAACCTTTGAGTAGTGATAACATGTTATTTACACTTTACTCAGTGAAAATAACATGTTATTGCTACTGTTAAAAAACCAAGGTTTATTCAACTGATAGAATGCTATCATTCATAGGAAACAAAGTAATAAATATGCATAACTTTTCAGTAAAATGAAACCCATTTTGAATTTTAAAGAATTTGACACCTTTTGCATTCTTAAATTACAAGGATGACTATTGCAAAAGTAAGAGCAATGTTTTTCTTCCATGCACTATTATCCACATCACAAAGTCTCACTTAGTTTCAAGACCATAACCATCAAAGCTGGTTGGGGGCGGGATAGCGCAGTGGTTAGCTCGTTCGGCTTCTGATCAACAGGTCCGGGGTTTGAATCCCGCCAGGCAACTTTGTCTGCAGTAGAGATCTGTCCTACCCGCAGTAAGGTTTGGATGCAATACTACACTGAATTTCAGCGTAGTACCACCCATGCTTCGCTAGTTCGAGCCGATGCTCGCAGGTTTCACCGCAGTGCATAGCCACATGGCGTTGCGGGCTTTCTCCCTGCCATAATACTAGCAGCCGCGATATAAGTGAAATACTCTTGAAAGCGGCGTTAAACCCTAACTCACTCACTCAAAGCTGGTTGACCGCGAAGTTATTTTTAAGATCAAGTCAAGGGAAGATGAAGTATCTCACATGCGACATTTTCTTTCGTTTAAATGTACAATTTCAAACCATACAAAGCCTAATAAGCTGCAGAGCCAATTGCTCTATTTTTATTTCATTAGATTAACTGATATAAACGTAAAGTAAACACTGAGGACTGCATGATCTGCGTTGTATAGACACTGTATCCGGTAGGTTAATCTTGCCCATTAATAATGCATCTGTACCTATTACTTATATTTATGTTATAATGTGTGTCAAACACCCAACAGTTGGTTTCTAAGGTAAGACAGTGCATTTGTTGTAAAAGTCTGTTATTTGCCATCTTAAAAAATATATATTTCTCTTTTAAACAAATGTTTTGAAAAATTCAATAATTAACTTTATATAATGTTGATTATAAACATTACATAGATTTTTATGTACAAAAAGAAATAACATTTATGAATTTTCAAATGAACATTTCACAAAATGTGATACACCTAAAAAGGATATTTAGGTTATAATTATAGAATCTGATCATTGCATATGTACAGAACATCACGATTGATATCAATAAGCAACTAGCCAGGGGCACGGCAACTTTGTCTGCAGTAGAGATCTGTTCTACACGCAGTAAGGTTTGGGTGCAATGCTACACTGAATTTCAGTGCAGTGCCACCCATGGTTCGCTAGTTCCAGCCGATGCTCTCAGGTTTCACCACAATGCATAGCCACATGGCATTGCGGGTTTTCTCCGCCGCAATATAAGTGAAATACTCTTGAAAGCGGCGTTAAACCCCAACTCACCTCACCTCACCTCAATAAGCAACTACCCTGTGTATGTCATATTCTTAATGGAAATAGATGAAGTATGAAAAGGGTCTGTCTATTTAAATTATCATCCCTCTGAAAAGATTAGTTTTAAATAAGCTCTGAAATGGAACTGATGAATTATATTTCAAAGCATGTGAGCAATGCCATCTTCTAAACAAGTCCTCCACATGTCACAGTCTCCAGGCTACAAAGGTTAATGGCAGAGGTGAGATTGTCACAGGTAGGATAAGCTTATCTGTGTATATTTGTAAGGGGCTGAGTCTTCCCTTTCCAGGTAATTACATAGGTATATATCTACCTTCTCCGGCATCTGTCTCATTACTTATATTTACAGGTGCTTCATTTAGGCCTGGTACTACCAGATACATCCGCACCTAATCTCAGCGTTTGTTAGATTAAACGTGTGTTCCCCCAGGTTAAGTCATTTGGGTTGTTTCTTGACATTTTACTTGTGAAGTTAGGATGTTTATCTCTTTCTAAAGTCATTACCCAGTGAACAGAGTATCTTGTTTGCGGGGCTAAATAAAAAAAGTTTAAACAGTGACATTTTGAGGTATTCCATGATGTTCTACCTGAACTGCTGTTGAATATACTCCAGCCAATGGTCGTTAGGATATTATTTTGCCAAATATTACAAAATGTAACCAAATTTTGCAACTTCATTTTGTAATGCATCACCCCCAACCCTCACTTCTACTATTCAAGGGGGCGGAATAGTGCAGTGGTTAGCGCGTTCGGCTCGGATCAAGAGGTCCGGGGTTCGAATCCCGCCAGGGGTGCAGCAACTTTGTCTGTAATAGAGAACTGTTCTACACGCAGTAAGGTTTGGGTGCAATGCTACACTGAATTTCAGCGCAGTACCACCCGTGGTTCACTAGTTCCAGCCATTGCTCACAGGTTTCACCGCAATGCATAGCCACATGGCGTTGCGGGCTTTCTCCCCGCCATAATACTAGCAGCCATGATATAAGTTAAATACTCTTGAAAGCGGCGTTAAACCCCAACTCACCTCACCTCACCTCTACTATTCAACAGCAGTTTAGGACGTCACCATGTGGAGTTTCAAATTCAATTCAAGATGTGCCTGTTCTCAGAGTAAATCATGGGCTAAAGGCGAGGTGAGAAGGGATTGAATGTTGCTTTCAAATTGCTGCATCTCTGGCTTTATCTAATCCCGAACCTCATTGTCTGAAGTCAATCATACTTTCAAAGGCCCTAAGGTTTGATATCATTTGAGTTGAAGATCTACAGTAAGTTCTTTGTATTGTAGTGGATGTGGTAAGTATCAGATTGCAAATTGTAGGAGTTGAATCATTTATACTGTGATTTACTGACATCTTGCTGAAAAAAAAGAAGTAATGTTTACAATTTCTAGTGTAACTTTTATTCAGTGCTGGTCATACTGTTATTTTCAGTTACCTGATCGTTACCGAGTTATAACCTGTTGGGTTAGATTGACATTTTGGGAGATCTGCCTAAAGAAACAAATGCAGTCAGGTAGAGACCACCAGTTAATGTTCCACTCTGTTAGACAAGTGATAAAGGCTATATCTCTGTACATGTTCAACATTGTAGAGAATTGTTGTGCCTCGTGGCACGGGTGAAGGCCAGTGTTCAAGTAAATGTTTACATTGTTGTTATATGAATGCAATTGTGTGACACAGTGTGAGTAGGTGCAGGGTATATCATGTATATCTCACTGCTTCTACCCAGGTGTGTTCAGTCGAGTGCAGTACGAACACACAATGACCTTTGTAAACACGAGGATCTATACCACCATATCGCCTCCTCTATTGAAAAACTTGATCACTCGTGGACAGTTTCTTTAAGGTTTACCTGCTGAATTAATTAGTTGAAAACCTCTCCACAGTTGCTGAGTTTATTTACTTTTGATATAAGCCAAATATGAAATGTGGTGATTTACATCCAAATCATCTCACTAGACTTGCATATTTATCCCCTGATGCAAAATATTTAACAATAATTTGCTGATTTCAATGAAAATTGAGCAGCGGCTTAATACATTATGAGAAACTAATTTCATGTGCCAAATTTACAAGTATACCAGTTCGATGTTCCATTGAACAATACTAACCAATATCTGTCTCCTTGTCAGCTACATATAAGTTTTCAAAAATATGTTTGACCAATTAACACTCACAAGGCACGGTACATTGTTCGGTCTTCGATCATAATCACAACTAAATAAATTTGGATTAATAGGGTAATTTTTAACAACAGTCAATACGATTACCTCTCCATAAAATAACACCATTTGTAACTTTTGACATAAGTTACTACATTATCACACTGAGTGTGCATTTATGTTATAACTTAACATTTAATACCCTAGGGTTACTGATAAATACAACTCAATCAATATTTATGAAAATTAAGAAAGAAATTCTATGAAAAAGAATGAATATCCGACCCCAAGTACCTGATCTGACCGACCTTCACTGGTTTACCTGCGTTGCATGGCTACAATAGTGTAGTCGACCTTCTACCTGCAAAACTACAAGCTGCCTAGTAATATAAGGGACACGCAGAATTAACCCTTACCTCAATTTACCTACAACACTACACCAGGTGTGCTTTCACCTGCTCACTTGCTGCTGACTTGATTAGGCAGGTGTGTAGTGAAGTCTGAACTCCAGTGCTAGTATTAATATTGTTACATGGTTTGAGAGCCGTCAGTTATGAGAAATATTTATAATAAATGAAACTTATCGAGAGTATCATTCAGTTGAATTTTCCTCCTTTGTTATAATTTTCATGGCATACACCTATTCTTCTGAAATTATTATATTTAAACATAATTATTTGAAAGAATCATGAACAATTCACCAAGAGAGATGAAGGAGTAATTGACGTAACTTATTTACTTTGGTACCATGGATCTTCAATGATGATCAGGGGCTTTAGTTCAAGGTATATCTATCAAAACTGTTGATTTTCATTAGTCAATGTCACTCTAGTTATGTTGATAAATTGTTATCAGCTTTGATTATGTTTATGTGAATTCACTGCTCATAGACTGTCTACTGAAAAGGCACGTCAGGTTTGATGTTTTGATGCAAAAATTTTCTTTTTCTTTTTCAAAGTGTTTTGTCTTGGTACCGGTATATCTAAATCGGGACATAAAACATCTGAAATTTGAAAACAAATAATTTTGTAGTGAAGATTCAAAGCTGCAACCCTTGTTTGTTAACTCAATGCCTAGATTGACTAGAGTCAGTATGAGTGCTGCTTCTTCACTTGACCGGTAAAGAGCAGAATGCATGATTCGAACATAGGTGGCGTGGTCAGAGCATGTGCAAGGCACTGAAGGCAGGGTGTTGACTGTCAGTTGCATCACGTCTTATGGAAGATTTACGCTATATGTAAGTGGACAAATCCATTTCATGAGAATCATACTTCGTGTCCCAAATCCCATGAGTGATCATCAAAATGCACCAATATTTGCTTTATATTTAAAAAGTAAAGTCATAATTGCACGTTTTGTAATGTCCAACATGGATTAATATGAAGACTGCATGAGGAGCAGTGATTTGTGAAAATTTTCCTCATTTCTTTCCGACAAATTCACTGGCTTCTCATGCATTCTGCATTTAATATCTGTTGCATTCTACCTATATTGTTCATTCAAACATAAAAATTGCTATAAATTGCTGCTATAAAACGCTCAACAGGATATGACGGAGCAATACATGTTGACTCAAAACAATCCTTTGCCTCTCCTTAAAAAATAAATATGCCATAACTTATTCTTAAGATCCGGCATGACAGTCACATTTCTTTGTGCTGGTAATTCAAATGTGGATAGTTTATAGTGCAATGAATTCTTTGGGTATCGGTAATCAAAATTAAAATTTACGAAATCTGTTGCAAGCTAAAAATTCATCACTGTTAATTTTTTCTGAGATTATAAAATATTGTCAGCATGGCACAGATTTTGAGTATTTTGATATGTTCATTTCAACTTAAATTCTCATAAATTTTGATTTGATTTGCCATATTTGGATCCACTACTTTAGAATATGTAAGAATGTTGTAAATGAATCTACCATCGAAGACTTGAATGTGATGTAGTCAACCTATGAACCCTTTAATGTGGTAATATTCTAGGTATTCCTGTCACAGTGGCCCTTACCAAACCCTGAATGAAGCAAGTGTTGATTCCTGTAATTTGGCCATCGAGAAAAGGTTTGACTCTAATTGATTCAGCTGGCAAAGGGTCAATGTGATACCAAACTTTCTTCCCATTTGATTCTGGTTTACGCTTCCAAGGCAAGAATTCTTTGTGGAAGAAATGGAGCTGTCTTGTGGTTTATGTCGTCTACCATGGTCTTCCAACCATCTATCTCCTGCAGTGTTTGTGGTGAGAGTTGGCATTCAACTTTGTTTTTCTTTGTGGTTGGAGACGAGAGAAGGGAGTTTGTCTGCTCCACCCTGTGTTTCTAACCGAGCACAGTGAAACTTGAACTGGCCACAACATATGGTTCAGTCTTGTGGTGTCTTTGTCTTCTAACGCGATCATCCTTCTTTTAAGGAACTACTGCATTCATACAATGTCTTGGGATTTGCCTCATTTATTATCTTCCGATGAACTATTATGTTCATTCATTCATTATCTTCCAATTGAATATTATATTGATCCATTCATTCATTTATTCATACATTCATTATCTTCAATGAACTATTATATTTATTCATTTGTTATCTTCTGATATCTATATATATCGAATGAACCACTACATTTATGCAAAGGTGGGTGGAATCGCAGTGGGAAGCACAATCCTCATCTAGTTAAGAAGTTTGAATCTCATCGGGTTTGACATCTTTGTCTGATGAAGAGAACTGTTTCACGTGCAGTTATGTAAGGTTTGGTTACTAAATTGTATTTTAGTTCTGTACCACCCATGGTTTGCTAGTTGATTTAAACATATTTTATTCATGAAAGAAAACAGTACATCCATGAAAGATTAGCCAACAAGCTCAGAGGAGCTTATTTTAAGGCTGCTCCTTTTTAAGGTTTGCTAGTTCCAGCCAATGCTTGCAGGTTTCACCACAATGCACAGTCAAAATGGTGTTACAGGCTTTCTCTCTGCAATAATGCTATAGCCACTCCTCACCTCATGTCTTGACTTCTCACAAGCAATCTAGACTTGCTAACATTAAAAAGACTTGTTTTGGCTGGAGTCTGGTGTTGGAGTTAGCAAAAGCGACTCGTATGGTCAAAGGCTTTTCTCTCTCTGTGCAGAAAAAGGATGAATAAAGATTCCCCTAAATTTAGATCCGGATGACTTTCCTTCATAACTGAGAGTCTCTGTCAAAGCATGAGGCTTGCATGTCTGTGATAGGCGATTGTGGAGGGAGTTTAGTGATTAGTGCAGATTAGGTGGAGAGCTGTGATAATGGGCCTCTGTGTTTGCCTCAATGTTGCCTCTAACGTGGATAAATTTGTCTTGTAAACCTCCCTGCACCAAACATTTGTTCAACGACAAGAAGTTGACATTGTCATCCAACAAAAACAAACAAATGACAACATTCTCGCTTTGCAGTTTTGATGGAAATTTTTCTATCTTGCGTTAGGTGTGAAATGGTCTTATATTAGAGATAATTTGTAGAGCCAATAAGAAACATGCTTAGAGTTTATTTCGTGTATGAGACACGTTGTAGAGGCAGTCTGAGAAGTAATGTGATCGAACTGAGTATTTGCTCTTTCATGTTTGAGTGCTGTATTGTCAATCACATAGTTTGCATAGTTAGCAAGATCTTATCTGTGTAACAACACATGGGTATGTAGCAGTCACTTTCATATTCGTAACCTTATGATTTTGTTCTCAAGCTGAGTGGCCAGAAGTAATCATTTGATGTAGCAATTTGTAAATTACCAGTAGAATAGAACAGTATAACATAGGGAGATCCAGTGGGATAGGATTGACCAAATGGTCCATCAAATTTACATGAATATATTAATATTTCAAAAGGGGAGTCAGTGAAGCCCCTGAATCCCCCCTCTGGATTAGTCACTGGTACAAAATAGGTAGGAGTAATAATCAACTAATAAATAATAATAATATAATAAGTCCATTTATAGAGCGCACGTATCCATCCACTCAGTGGTTGCTCAAGGCGCTATATAGGAGTATTATTACCCTGGTCTAACCCAAGCTGACATAGTTGTCGCTAGAAGGTCACCTCCACAACCAATACCAGGTACCCATTTGCTGCTGGGTGAACAGAGGCACACTTTGAATAAAGTCACTTACCCAGGGTGACACCATAAGTCTCTCAACTCATGTTTCAGTGTGGGGCAGGGAATCAACCCTTGAAACTCTCAGTTTTATCCAGCAATTTGACAATGTTATGTCAAACTCAAATGTATTAATTTCATTTTATACATTAGATAATGAGAAACTACCCTAAGAAGTATGATCCTCTCTGAGAAAAGACTTGATGACATAACACGTCAGCTGCAGTACAGCTTTAGGTCAAAACTGGGATATTCCTTTGTTAATGAATAGTGATTCCTGTAAATTGACGACTAAATATGGTTTGATATTAATGAATCATATAAGGCTTGTATGATATGATCAGTAATTCAATATTCACCTTATATTTACACTCAGAACTGAAAACGACCTTGAATTGTATAATTAAATTATCTGCATTTAATCCAATATATGCCACATTGTTTGTTTTCTTACGAAGTCTAGGTCAAGAACTAGGAAAGATGGCTTCAGATCTAAGCTCTGCTCTCTGGAGGCCCAGTTTGTCACAGCGATGTCATGTGTTATGTGCAGCTATTGTTTTTATCCTCTCGAGAACTCACGGATAAGGATTAGCCCAGTTGTCTCCTCTTGGTGTTACGGGGAAACCGAGTAAATACATGAGCAACTGAATACCTTTACATATTTGCCATGCAACTTAATATTTCTACATATTTGACAATAGCAACTAAATATCTTTACATATTTGCTATCGGCAACTTAATATTCTATGAATCTACCACAAGCAACTGTACATATTTACCATTAGGAATGAAATATCTTGTTATGTTTGATCTCTGTTAAGCAGCTTTATATATCTTTTTTTAAATTTTTTTATTTCCATATTTTAATTTGTTTACATTAATTCGGTTTGACAGCAGTGTACATCAACAAATAACATATGTGCGACACACAGGTTACAATGTCCTAAATACATATCGACAATAAGAAAGGTACATGCTAAGTTTCAGCAATTTGGCAACAGTGCACAAAATAAAATACACATGTGTCACACAGGTTCCAGTGACCTTAAGCCATACAGACAATAAGATATATACATGTTAATTCACACTTAAACATATATAGGTGTATAGGAATAAAGTGAAACATAAACCCATTGTTCAATATGACATGTAAGGATGACCAGAATTTAATAAATGCATCATTTTCACCAGAAACTAAATAAATGTATTTTGTTATATCGTAGTACTGCTTAATTTGACTTAATACATACTTAAAATTCGGAATATTAATTTTTTGACTGTTTTTTTAATATTATGTCTTTAACAATCAAAATAATAGCGTTAATAGGGTTATTTCTTCCTTTGATTCAGAGCATTATCTTTGAAATTGTAAATTTTAAAGAGATTTGAGCGGCTTTTAGCCATTTTTCTAAACTTTTCCAAATATTTAATATCGGATCACAATACAAAAACATGTGTTCTAAAGTTTCTAAATCTTTGTTACAAAACCTACACATTGGTGATTATTGGCTTTATATATCTGAACAAGCTGTCCAACAAGTTCAGTGTGACATGACTAACTACCTTTCTTCATTAATGATATCAAACTTTGGTGTGATTAGAATATGATTAAGTATATAAAATGAAGAAAATTATGATGTAATGTTTACTTTTATTCAATTTTATTGAATTTGAATCATTTCCATATTTTGTGATACAGACAAATAGTTATTGAAAGTTTGAAAAATATATCATAAACTGAATTTGATTCCACCGTGAGTTGCATGCTAAGAGTGGAGATAAGAGTGTGATAAGTAGTTAGATATCATGCCAGAATCTCGCACCATGCAGTCACGCCATACATACATGAAATATTCATTCTCCCTGGAGGGGAATTCCCTTCTGTTGGTTCACAGAGCATGTACAGAACGTGATGGACTCTTTGTTTTACTTCACATGGATCAGCGGAAAGTAAACTAGAGATGCCATGTCTCTCGGGAGAACTGGGACTGTGATTACCCTATTGAAACATGAAGTACTATATATAATCTCATATATATATATATATACATATTTATATAGACAATTTTTTTTTTAAAGTTTGACAAGTATACAGTTACAAATATTCAAAAGTAAAAAAACCACAGAGCCGTTTTTTTTCCTCCAACTAGTTTCATTCGTATCATCAGGGAGAATGACAGTTGTGACGTTACAATGTCACAATGATAGTGACGTAACAATGGTATGACGTCATAATATAGCAAGCGTTAGCAATTGGATGTTTTGTGTAATGGCAATATTGATCTTAAAGGGTTTGATCCATTGTATATTTGTGTTTAAAATATTAATGATTAGTGTTTTATTCTTTATAGAGGATACTAACCGTGTGATAACATTTTAGGATTATGTAAAGTATATCTTTCACACACGGTTTATCACATGTTTTATAGTATTCAAACATAATGAAGAATGCATTTTCCTTGTGAATGTATTCGTCCATGCATGTACAGGACAAATCTTGTGTGCAACGAGTTGTGATTGCCGTGCAACGAGATGTGATGTGATTGCCGTTCAACGAGATGTGATTGCCCTGCAACGAGTTGTGATTGTCGTGCAACGAGATGTGATTGCCGTGCAACGAGATGTGATTGCCGTGCAAACGAGATGTGATTGCCCTGCAACGAGTTGTGATTGTCGTGCAACGAGTTGTGATTGCCGTGCAACGAGATGTGATTGCCGTGCAACGAGATGTGATTGCCGTGCAACGAGATGTGATTGCCGTGCAACGAGATGTGATTGCCGTGCAACGAGATGTGATTGCCGTGCAACGAGATGTGATTGCCCTGCAACGAGATGAGATTGCCCTGCAACGAGATGAGATTGCCCTGCAACGAGATGTGATTGCCCTGCAACGAGATGTGATTGCCCTGCAACGAGATGAGATTGCCCTGCAACGAGATGTGATTGCCCTGCAACGAGATGTGATTGCCCTGCAACGAGATGTGATTGCCCTGCAACGAGATGTGATTGCCGTGCAACGAGTTGTGATTGCCGTGCAACGAGATGTGATTGCCCTGCAACGAGTTGTGATTGTCGTGCAACGAGATGTGATGTGATTGCCGTTCAACGAGATGTGATTGCCCTGCAACGAGTTGTGATTGTCGTGCAACGAGATGTGATTGCCGTGCAACGAGATGTGATTGCCGTGCAAACGAGATGTGATTGCCCTGCAACGAGTTGTGATTGTCGTGCAACGAGTTGTGATTGCCGTGCAACGAGATGTGATTGCCGTGCAACGAGATGTGATTGCCGTGCAACGAGATGTGATTGCCGTGCAACGAGATGTGATTGCCGTGCAACGAGATGTGATTGCCCTGCAACGAGATGAGATTGCCCTGCAACGAGATGTGATTGCCCTGCAACGAGATGTGATTGCCCTGCAACGAGATGTGATTGCCCTGCAACGAGATGAGATTGCCCTGCAACGAGATGTGATTGCCCTGCAACGAGATGTGATTGCCCTGCAACGAGATGAGATTGCCCTGCAACGAGATGTGATTGCCGTGCAACGAGTTGTGATTGCCGTGCAACGAGATGTGATTGCCCTGCAACGAGTTGTGATTGTCGTGCAACGAGATGTGATTGCCGTGCAACGAGATGTGATTGCCGTGCAAACGAGTTGTGATTGCCGTGCAACGAGATGTGATTGCCCTGCAACGAGATGAGATTGCCCTGCAACGAGATGTGATTGCCCTGCAACGAGATGTGATTGCCCTGCAACGAGATGAGATTGCCCTGCAAGGAGATGTGATTGCCGTGCAACGAGTTGTGATTGCCGTGCAACGAGATGTGATTGCCCTGCAACGAGTTGTGATTGTCGTGCAACGAGATGTGATTGCCGTGCAACGAGATGTGATTGCCGTGCAAACGAGATGTGATTGCCCTGCAACGAGTTGTGATTGTCGTGCAACGAGTTGTGATTGCCGTGCAACGAGATGAGATTGCCCTGCAACGAGATGAGATTGCCCTGCAACGAGATGAGATTGCCCTGCAACGAGATGAGATTGCCCTGCAACGAGATGAGATTGCCCTGCAACGAGATGTGATTGCCCTGCAACGAGATGTGATTGCCCTGCAACGAGATGAGTTTGCCCTGCAACGAGATGTGATTGCCTGCAACGAGATGTGATTGCCTGCAACGAGATGTGATTGTCCTGCAATGCATGTGCTGCTCATGTTCTCCAAGTGCACTTCACTCTTTACCTGTTCAGTGAAGGAGGCAGGTTCCTACAGATATGCAATCGTTTAATTTCTAATGACCCTCTGTAACCAAGTTGATAAAGGCAACAATGTGATTTCAAACAAGAAAGAAACCCAGGTAACTTATGAATACCAATGCTGTGGTTGCGCAATAGACACATTTAATGTGTTTACTGAAAAACTTGGAATTGTGCACAGATAGTTTATTGATTGTACAAGGGTTGGGTAGACAGATCGATTCTGATTGATTGCTAATGACTGTTTGATAGCATTATAACAGTAACACCTGCAGTTATGGAACAATTTTTAAAGCCTTCACCTCTTCTCAAAATTGTACAGAGCCATCTGTTAAGTGATACACTGTTGTACGTAACATAAGCAACTGTCAGAAGCAGTCAGTCTGTGAGTGACAGTGTTATGTCACACTGGTGTCAATATTGGTACAGCCATCAACCTGTGATGCAATCAGGTGGAGTGGAGGCTATTTCAGCTTATCACGCTGTTACATGGTCGTTATAGGGCTATTATCCCATATTACACCCTATCATAGCCTACTGTGCATTACTCCCCCGGGGTATTCTATAGTGCAGTTGTTGCAGGTAACGTAAACACTTGTGTAATGGTGCAGTCAATGCAGGCAACCCTGACCTCTTCCGAGAATTGGAGGTTTCTTGTGAAGGGCAAGTGTATTGTGTCTGCAGGGGTTTGTGATAACCATTCACCTGTTGTGTAGTGTACTGTCTGCATGGAATGTTAACGGTTGTGTGGTGGGTATAGTCGACTTATCTTAGAAATACAAGCCTTTTAGATTGTGAACAAATATAACACTGTTAAAATTGGGATCTCACTATCTGCAATAGTACAGATTCTTCTACTTTTGGAGTGGGTAAGCTGTTGGTACAGTCAGTGCTGGTGATTGTTGCCTGACTTTGAGGGTGTGAGTCCAAATCCTTGGAAAAGTCTGCAAACATGACACATTCTTGTACTTCCTCCGGGAAGAGTCCACTGCAAGATTTGGACTCTCTGTCAGGCACAGTTGCCAACACTGATAATTCAAACACCTCATCTTTTCAGCCACCAAGACCTCCCTAGCTCACTTCAGGGGGTCATGACTTCTTGAGGATTTCTTGTAGTACTTTGTAATATGCAGGGTATGTGATAACCATTTCTCCACTAGTGATCATCAGAGTCAGAATGTTAGTGCATTCAGAAGGTTAGGGGTTAAGGTAGCCATTGGGTTAATTAAGTGTTCAATTTCTATACAGTAGTTTACAATAATCTATTGAGGTATGTGAAACTTAGGATTTATGTGTGACCATTTTACTGCCAGTTAAACAGAAGTAAGTGTGGGAATGATTTATCACGCTCATTAAATTGACCCTTGAGTTCATGAGTTATTACCTCTACATGCATTCATTATGATAATTTGGTGAGAAATGTATTGTCACGTTAAAGCTTATATTTGAATTTATGTATAACAAATCCATTTTCAATGCAGGGATTATGTTTAATGGATGAAGGTTTTAGCAGTAGGAGAGTTATAACTGGAATGTTTTTAAGAAAATCTCTTGTTACGGTAAGCTTTTACAATGCTATCCCAACTTTCATTTAATTGCCACAACTGAATTGATCAGTGCTAAACCATTATATGTGGCCAATTTACAGGAATGACAACTTGTTTATAAGGAATAAACCTGATTGGCACTGACACCAAATAAGCTAGCCCTGCATATTCCACTCAACAGGTAAAGGGTTAATCCAAAAGATAATCAATTCAAACCATTAAAGAAATAACTAAAACAAAATTGGAGATTTCCCATATCATTGTTCTCAACCAGAACAGAACCCAGGAAGCTGGGCCCAGTCTAATATTGGAGATCTTGTTTCTGGAAGAGTATCATGTTATCTAATCGTATCTCATTACACAAGCCTGACATTCTCTCTGTATTTAATGATAAGCCTCGCTCTTACATGGTATAGAAAACAAAGCATTAATAAAAGTCAGAATTCTTGCCATAGCTAGATTGTGATGTTTTTTTTTACAGCTGTGCTAATGCATTCTAAAGGGGATTATAGTGATAAAGAATGCAACCTATAGCAAGATATGCTAATTTGGGATCTGGGCTGGATGGCATTATTTAGTTTCAGACCTTGAAACCTGGAACTGAAACATGTGAGTGTTCTGGGAGCATTGGAATATTCATGTCTGGTTGCTTCATGATGGCTAGTGTTGGCGAGTTGCTGCATTTCAAATGTTGAATTTTAAAGCTGCAATCCAAGGTTCAATTCTTGAGCCAATATCAGTCTGATTAAAATCGACGGTTTTCCGTGGAATAAAAATTGCAAAATATTGCATCTACCGGGATACGAACTCATATCAGTCGTAGGTTCCACGCCAAACCGTCTGAAAACAGCCCGTAGACTCGCGTGTTCGAGCGCAATTCAGGTAGCACATCAAAAGACGCCCAACAAATGCTTTTGGTGCGAGAAACTAGGGGCAGATAACTCCAAACAGCTATCCTTTGGTCTGTTCCGAATGCTTTCAAAACAATGACCATTTAAATACTACGTTGTGATTGGTCAGCTATTTGACTTGGCTTTAACTGTTCTAAACTAGTTCGGAACATTCGCCTATACGGGGTGTTCTCAGACCTTGTGGCGAGGAATCTACAGAATCTGTTCGTATCCCTGTAGATGCATAATTTTACAAATTTTATTCCTCGGAACAAGGTCGATTTTAATCAGACTGGAGCCAATATATTCAAATATAGGCACAGTGAAGTTTAAGGCTTTCCTCCTCCATTCATTTAACCAGGAGTGACATTAATGTAAGCCAAATACTCCAACCCTTGGTGAATTCTGAATTTCAGTGCACATTGTACACAAAGTTCCCATATGTCTCTTAGCGAATGCATCGTAATGACATAAGACAGATGTGGGTTTCTCTGTTTATAGAAGCTGACCTTCCGCTGATGGTATTTAGAGCTGTCTTAGACAGGTGTATACAAGCCAGCGTCTCTCGAGTTACTTACAAACCATTACATAACCACATGTACAGTTGCCATTTCAACTTGTTTATACTGTTATCCTCCAGATCCCAGAATAGGTATCAGAATCAGAATTCTTGTGACTAGTTGCCTGTAGCTAAGCACTTGATGGGGTACATGCCTGCAAAAACAATTGTCTATGAAATGAATAAAAATGTTGAGATCTTTTACTTGTATAAATTGATGTTGAGCACACAAAAACTTGTTGAAATTTTGTACCTGAAAAACTAATTTTAATCGATAAAAGAATTCATTTGAAGCCGCAGATAATGCTGTTTGATTTACTGAACCCAGTGAACTATTGTACAAGTGCTTGGGTTTTTATTCCTTCCTGGACTTTGAAAGTTACTTTCTTTTTTCTTGAATTAAAAGTATGAACTCTATAATCTTGAGAATGTTAACAAGACATTAATGAAGAACATCACGCACCTGCCTGCCCAGGATGCACCTGCGACCAAAACTCGTGGCTGCACGCTGCAGATGCGGAAATGCATTTCAGACGCTCTTCGTGCATGTTTTCATCATCACAGCAGGGTGCCATTAACTGCCAGCATTCGCCCGTAATCGTTTTTTAACGTTACATACAAGCAGGCCCAGTGTTTTCTTCCCAGTGTAATTTCATTGTGTTTTTTCTTGTAGTGTTTAGCTGTTTGATAATCGACTGCAGAGAAACTAAATTGGCGTTAACTGCTGTGCTGTGCTCAGTTCGACTTTTAACAATTACAAGATACAACCAGATCCAATCTTCCCTTAACTTCATGGAAAATAATTTGCTATAGTATTCAACTGTCTACTGCAGAGAATCTGAATTTGCAACGATGCACTGGAGTTGATTTTGAACAATTAAAAGACATAATAAACCAGGTCCAATATTTCCCTCCTAACGTAAATTCATGGAAAATAATTGCTGAAGTAATGACTCAGAGAACTTCATGGCAAATGCTACAGCACTTTTACAAAAACTCTGTCAGTTTCAGGGACTTTTATGATATTTGCCAGTACAAACTTACCTCTGACAAGTTCTTTGATATTTCAACTCTGGAACTTTTGTGGGAAGATTTGAAATTACTTTGAAAATTGTAAAAAAAAATTGTTAGATAATGTAGTTATTAGGTGTTTCGACTGCGAGGTGTTTATTGATGATGTTTTCATGTTGGTCACTGCTTTTACTGTATCAAATTAAAGTCTTCACTTTATTCAGCAATTCTTTAACAATAGTTTCTAAATTCAACCTTTGACTATGAATAAAGAGAGTCAACTAAGAATGTTGCAGTCAACCATGGCCAAGGCCTAAACAAAAATGTTTCTGGTCTTTACAGGCTGACAAAAATGATGCGATGACGCGATTTTTTGTATTATTTGCGACATTTTTGGGGGGGAATGAAGACAACCAAACAAAATTTATACAATTATTTATATAAATAAAGCACAAACCCTCTTAAATATGTGTTACTATTCCAAATAGTCAATAATCTCACCCCTACACTCCATCTCAACAGATACGAGTGACATTTTGCGTGGGTTTGAAACTGATGCGGATGGAAACCAGAAACAAATTCTTTTTTGGGGGGGGGGGGGGGGGGGGGGGGCCAAGGAAGCATTTGCAAAATACACCTTTAAGATTTTCCAAGTCTGATCAGGGATAGTACCACCCTGAAGAATAAACAACCAGAGGGCAACAGTGGTGCAGTGCAGCGTCATTACGTTTAGAATTTAACCTGACAATGGCTTCCAAATTAAACTTTTGATTATCCACCATCAAACTTATTTCCTTCAAGAAGAAATATTTGGAATTTTAATTTGTTGTTGGAAATTAGGGTGAAGAATTAAGAGCAACAAGGCCAAGTCAAAGATGAAACAAAACAGATGACTTTAGTGGAAGTTTGATGGATTAGTTGTGGAATTCCTCTGCCATTTGTTGACATGAAGTTAGGTAACACTCCCCAGGGCTTGACTCCTTGGTTTGCAGAACTAATCTCAGTCAACTTACTTCTCATTTCATGTGGAAATAATTGTTTCTTTTATGCTAGAGTAGCACTGTAACCATCAAAAGATTTTAATTAATTTTCTCTTATTAATTTTGTATAATGTTCATAAACATGGAAAGGGAATGGAAGTTTTTTTTAGGTTGATTTGAAATCGTATTTTATGGCCATTTAGTAATAAACCTAGTCTAACACTTTGAAAAATATATTGAAAAGGAGCCTTTTTTATATGAAAATTCCATTTCTTACAGACTCTTTTTCAATATTTGATAAAATGGTGATATTTTCAGAATAAATTCTTTTTTCATAGTCTGAGTGTAAGACTATATAATAAACCAAGATTATTATATGATTGCAGGTGAAATACCGGGATCTATCAATGAAAATAAACCGTGTTATCAGTCACAAGTGAAAATAACAATCGAACGTGTTCTCAGTCACTAGTGACTGATATAACAATGACCTGACGTCATAAAACAATGCTCCAACGCCATGACACGTTCATGACGTCACATTGTTGCTGAGGCGACAGGCTCATTCTGGAGCCGACTTAACGTAAATGCAAGTCTATTTCGGTGAATATGCAAAGATTTGGTCATATAATAAATAGAAAATTTGTCTTTTCTTGACTAATACCATGTTTATCTCATCTCGTGAGGTAGAACAGTTATATATTTTCACTCGTGGCTGCGCCACTCGTGAAAATATAACCGTTCTACCTCACTCGATGAGATAAACATGGTATTAGTCAAGAAAAGCCAAATATCCTCTAAATCTGCCTTTCACTCTGTACCATTTAAATATGGTCATTTGTGTTCTGATATGAAAATAGAATTTTATTCATAAATGTGACAATGGTTTGTAATTGTAATTTAGGGAAATTAGTAGATTATATAGATATAGATTATTACTTAGAGCACCTCGAAGGATCAGCCTGTTAGCAGGGAAATAGTCCTGCTCCATGACTGTATTATTAAGAGCCTTTAATACAGTCTAGATTTTTATTCAGCAAGTCTAGATAAACTGAATACACATATACACTGAATATGGAACTTGAAGTATAAAAATATGTAATCAAAATGATGAAGGTACAGTAATTATAAAAATTACATAGACTAAATTTTAGTCTAGCAGGGAAATATCTAAGCTATTTAGTGTGAGACAAAGTTAACTCAGTTTTTCAGCTGAGTAAATGATTTCAAAGTTATTTAAAAATAGTTGCATATAGTCCTTTATGCCCCTGGTCATTTCAAGGTGTTTTCACTTATAAAACCAGCAGAGCCCCTTCAACAATGGTCTTCGTACATCAAAGAACTCAGCTTCACAACAGGGCTTGTTCATGTTAACAAATAGAGAGAAATGACAACATCATGTCCTTGACTTCAGATGACAAAACGATACAGGGTGTGAAATAGGATTATACCATCCAGTTAGACGTTATGACAAGGTGATTAGTATGATACAGTGAGAACAGGTATATGTACCTATACCCCAGGGCTCTGTTGTACCGTACAGGGAGGGAGAGATCTGTTGACATCATTACAATAGATTAGCTGTGGCTCACCTCGGGGCATGGTTGTGATGGATTGGGTGCAACTGCAGTCTTCTACTGGTGTCATTTCACTTCATAGTTGGCCTGAGATAAGGACAAGTAACTGCATAGGTACACAGGTTCACTGGGAAACTGTCCAACATTTCACTTGTTGACTGGGATGTACCTGATTAAGACCGCACAACGGTAAAATGAATGTTTTGAACATTTGTTATCTGTATTGTAGACTGACTTTTATTATATTCACAACCTTACTTCACTCTAAGCTGAAATATTATCATCTTTTAAAAAGTTAGTAAAAAATGCTGACTCCTTTCAATATTTCAAAATAGTAATTTGTTATGAATAAATTATTAAAACTTATAAGAGACAATTGTCAGTCTTGTATATCACTTGGTCAACGTTTTAGAACTTCTTTTCAAAGTGGTCATCATGCACTACTGATTATTATGTCCCCCGCAAAGCTTTGCGGGAGACAAAAAGGTTTCGCCTCTGTCCGTGATTCCATGATTCCGTCCTTCCGAAATGCTTTCTTTTCCGGGCCATATTTCAAAAACCGTTCAATATTTTTTTTACGAAACTTGGTGTGTGGTTAGACCTAGTGCAGGAGTGGTGCCTTTTGCTCTTTAGGTTATTCTGAATTTTATATTTTTTCTGGTTTCCATGGAAACAGTTTGAACTTAGTGCATGTGGGGGTAGGGACCTTTTCCGGCCGCTGTCTCAAAATCTATGCAGTATATTTTTATGAAACTTGGTATGTGGTTAGACCTAGTGGTGGAGTGGTGCCTTTTGCTACTTAGGTTATTCTGAATTATATATTTTTTCTGGTTTCCATGGAAACAGTTTGAACTTAGTGCATGTGGGGGTAGGGACCTTTTCCGGCCGCTGTCTCAAAATCTATGCAGTATATTTTTATGAAACTTGGTATGTGGTTAGACCTAGTGGTGGAGTGGTGCCTTTTGCTACTTAGGTTATTCTGAATTATATATTTTTTCTGGTTTCCATGGAAACAGTTTGAACTTAGTGCATGTGGGGGTAGGGACCTTTTCCGGCCGCTGTCTCAAAATCTATGCAGTATATTTTTATGAAACTTGGTATGTGGTTAGACCTAGTGGTGGAGTGGTGCCTTTTGCTACTTAGGTTATTCTGAATTATATATTTTTTCTGGTTTCCATGGAAACAGTTTGAACTTAGTGCATTTGGGGATAAGGACCTTTTCACAATCTATTGAGTATTATTTTATGAGAATTGGTTTGTGAATAGACCTAGTGTTGGCATGGTGCCTTTTTGCTACTTAAATGAATGTGATTTTTATATTTTTTCTGGTTTCCATGGAACAAATTTTTTAGAAAAACAAGAAAGGGGACTCAATTTGAACTAAGAGGCTACATATGGATTGCCCGTTTTGGCTTGTCTCTGGCATTAGTGAAAAAAAAGGGTAAATTAAGATGACTAGGTTGAATTGAAAATAAGAGTGGGGGACATCACAGTGCATCACATGCACATATTTCTTGTTTTATTTATGAATCTACTCTCTTCAATTCACTAATTATCATCTCTGTGTATTTCCGTCTAATTTGTTGTTTGACATGTTGGAAGTTTATAAAGTATTTTATCAATACAACAACATAAAAACAGTGTGAACATTTTGCATTGCAAATTGAGGACGGAAAAGCCAGTGGAATGTTTCTCTTTGTCACTTGAAGTCTTGGATTATCCAAATCTTTACTTGTTGTAAATGTCAATTCAGTCTCCTGTCATTATGTTACCTAGCCTGTGTAATTAATCATCAATGTAAATCTCCTGAGACAACTAACTAGAATCACAGCCCATATTGTATTGTTTCACCTTAACCAGTGTATGAAATAAACTTTTAAAATTACCAACCCAAAATTAAAGAAAAACCTTTACAGTTACCAACCTGGACTAAAAATTAATAACAGGTTCAACTAAAATGGATTAGCTAAAAATGATATTTTGATTTGGTAACTCAACACACATTTGTTGACTTTTGTAATTTAAAGCGATTAATCAATAATCAAAACCATGTTCCATATTCCATGGTTATATAGTAATAAATCATCACACTGAGTCGCCCACCACAACTAAACTGGTGCTGAATGAACTGAAGCGATGGCTCCTCTGTGATGGTGTACAGGCAACTTCCTCTCGTAAACCATCCCTTTCTCTTCATGTGGGACTGAAGTACGTCAACTTGACGTAAACAGAAGCTAACGTTACTTAAGATGCCAGCACCGACTGTAACAGTATCAGATTTACAATCATCCTGTGTCTGACAGTTCACTGTTTGAACTTAACATGGTGACCAGAAATATATCACTTAGTTACTTGGATATTGTAACGATGGTAGTCAGTGTTGCTGTAGGAGTAAATCTTTTGATCTTCATGTTGGTAGAGCTGGTTTCAAAAAAAATATTCTTAGGAATAAATGTGTTGTTGCTTTAACAGAAGGACACAAATTAGACTAAATTTTAATATTTACTTTTTTTAAATTTTAATTATCTTAATGCAATCTTGAATGCCTATCTTGAACGCAAAATCAATGTTATTTTCATCATTTCAAAGAATATATGATTGTTAGTTTCTTGTACTGATGTGTTTTACAAAAATATGTTTTAAATGTATATTAAATGATATTTAAATGTAGAAATACTATGCTCAATGCTAAGAAAAATGTGGAATTAGTTTTCTGTTGTCAAATATGTTAGTGGTATAGTGCACTGATTAGTGCAGTCGACTTGTAGAGAACTGTTCTACACGCAGTAAGGTTTGGTTGCAATGCTACACTGAATTTCACCGTACTACCACCCATGATTCGCTAGTGCTCGCAGGTTTCACCGCAATGCATAGCCACATGGTGTTGCGGGCTTTCTCCCTGCCATAATATAAGTGAAATACTCTTGAAAGCCGCGATATAAGTGAAATACTCTTGAAAGCTGCATTAAACCCCAACTCACCTCACCTCCTACCCAAAGACCATTATTAGTGGAAGTTTAACCCAAGGTGAAACTGAAATAGGTTCATATGGTTAAGTCCAGGCTCTGTCTGTGTTCGAGAACAGGGTGTCCATTGGTGCAAGTGTTAGTGTTAATGTTAAATGTTTCCTTACATTCCAGACAGTCCATTAGACCATGGCCCTACATCAAGGAGCTCTGTCCGTGTTCGAGAACAATGTTGGGGTCAGTGATGCCGTGCTCTTGCTGCCCATGACCGAAGATGCTTTCATCGAAAACCTGAAAGAAAGATTCAAACATGATCAGATATATGTAAGTATTTTCTTTCTTATATTTAGTTCCCATTAACTAGATAGGACGGGGGATATCCACATTCATCTTCAGATGAGGAGGTCATTGGTTTAAATCCTGCTATGAGCATGACAGCTTTATCTGCTATTGAGGAGACAAAGGTGAACCTTAACTGCGGTTCTCGGAATGTTCCAGAATAACCTATCTTAGCTAATGACTGATCCCTGACTGGTACAAGATGCGATTCCTGTATTTTGGCCATTCAGAATGGTTTGATACAAATTAATTCAGCAGCTTACCTATAAAAGAATCAGAAGCCACAAGGTCAATCAAGAAATTTATTGTTTATAGACTAAACTGGAATGCTTTGAAAAATGAATCGTTTTTTGACTAAACTGGAATGCTTTGAAAAATGAATCGTTTATAGACTAAACTGAAATGCTTTGAAAAATGTATCGTTTATAGACTAAACTGGAATGCTTTGAAAAATGTATCGTTTATGCTTTCAAGGAACTGCCTATCTCTTCGAGACATGAAAGCAGGACTTAGCTAGTATATATACAGCCTCTGACAGAGAGTATTGATGTTGAAGTATCCTGTATCTGTGTACAAGATCAGTCTTTTATTCATGTTACCCAGTTATGTGACAATGAAATGCTTTGATACATATACAATATCTGTTAGCTGCTTTTGTTTAAAGGATAGATTTCAAAATAAATGGAAATAAAATTCATTGCGAAATGTTTCCTCTCATCAAATTGAAAAACACTAACTTTTTAGCTCATCAGGCCTGAAAGGCCCGATGGGCTTATGGCATGGCATGGCGTCCGGCGTCCGTCCGTCCATCCGTCCGTCCGTCCATCCGTCCGTCCGTAAACTTTGCACATTTTCGACTTCTTCTCCAGAACCAATGACTCCACAGAGCTAAAATTTTATGTGCAGACTCCTTGGCCAATGGGGATTCTAAATTGTAGATTTCGTGACCCCGTGACCCCAAATGGGGTCACAGGGGTCACATCCTTAAAAACCTATTTTCATCTTCTTCTCCGGTTCCAAAAGGTCTAGAGAGCTGAAAAGTTGTGTACAGACTCCTTGGCCAATGGGGATTCTAAATTGTAGATTTTGTGACCCCATGACCCCAAATGGGGTCACCGGGGTCACATCCTTAAAAACCTATTTTCATCTTCTTTTCCAGTTCCAAAAGGTCTAGAGAGCTGAAAAGTTGTGTACAGACTCCTTGGCCAATGGGGATTCTAAATTGTAGATTTCGTGACCCCTTGACCCCAAATTGGGTCACAGGGGTCATATCCTTAAAAACCTTTTTTCATCTTCTTCTCCAGTTCCAAAAAGTCAAGAGAGTTGAATAGTTGTGTGCAGACTCTTGGTCAATGGGGATTCTAAATTGTAGATTTTGTGACCCCATGACCCTAAATGGGGTCACTGGGGTCACATCCTTAAAAACCTATTTTCATCTTCTTCTCCAGTTCCAAAAGGTCAAGAGAGCTGAAAAGTTGTGTGCAGACTCCTTGGCCAATGGGGATTCTTAATTGTAGATTTCGTGACCCCGTGACCCCAAATGGGGTCACAGGGGTCACATCCTTAAAAACCTATTTTCATCTTCTTTTCCAGTTCCAAAAGGTCTAGAGAGCTGAAAAGTTGTGTACAGACTCCTTGGCCAATGGGGATACTAACTTGTAGATTCCGTGACCCCATGACCCCATGACCCCAAATGGGGTCACAGGGGTCACATCCTTAAAAACCTATTTTTATCTTCTTCTCCAGTTCCAAAAAGTCTAGAGAGCTGAAAAGTTGTGTGCAGACTCCTTGTCCAATGGGGATTCAAAATTGTAGATTTTGTGACCCTGTGACCCCAATCTAGGTCACTGGTCATGACCCAAATATTTTCATCTTTATCTTAAGTACGTAAAGCTGTAGAAAGGTGAAATTGTAATTGTAGGATTGGTGACCCTGTGACTCCAAAGTTGGGTCACAGGAGTCATGGTCTAAAAAACCTATTTTTTTCTTGATAACAATGTATTACTTGATATAACTTAGATAGTCAACCTTAGATAATAATCAATGAAATCTTGATGAGCTACAGAGCCCATGGCTCTATTTTTTTAAATTGATATAAATTGGAGAAGATGAATATTATGGATGACAAAGATTATACATGTCCAGCATATCTGAATAATCCTATAATAAGGTAGATCTTCTTTATGTCTGTGTTTTATGATCTGAACAAGGAATATATGAAGATTTTCTCTTGATTTATCCTGTACTTGAGCCTAGCAAAAATTGTATGTTTGAATATTTCTGAATCCTTATTTTCCACTTCTAGAGGCAAGTTTGTTTATTTCTGTTTTATGATGTTTATAATGAATATGTTAGAAGGTCTCTTGTGATTTATCTGGCTCTTAAGCTGTCAATACCCCGGGCAATATATCGTCTATTGGGGTCATAGAATACTAATTGTATACTTTACAGGGGTTATATAGGTTGGATCACCTGTGGTGAGGTAAATCTTACCTTGATACAGTCGTAAAGTGTTGTGTACGTCAACCTAACTTCAATCAATTCCACTAGTTATTGCTCATCTCTCCGTCATACAAGAAAACAATATCT
Organism: Gibbula magus; assembly: GCA_936450465.1. NCBI lineage: Eukaryota > Metazoa > Mollusca > Gastropoda > Trochida > Trochidae > Gibbula > Gibbula magus. The sequence goes on along the minus strand of OW388297.1, from coordinate 70,219,814 downwards.
CTCTGTCACATAAAAACAAAGTAAGTTCCATGGACAAGTCAAAGTCAAATAAATTGATACATTTTGGTATAGGTACTTCAACTTTTATCATGAAAAATACCATTGTCCTCCAATAAATCTCTGTCTCTATTGTAGGCTGTGACTTCATTGAATTGCGTCTACACTTGCAACATTAATGTCAGTTTCTACTGGAGGGCAAAGTGACTGAAAACAAATAATTCCCTGCATCTTTTAGAATAGATATCGTATGACTTTCTGCACAAGTCTTCAAAGTGTAGAAAAATAAAATTGAATTTGGTTGATAGATATTGTTTGATAATTTAAATGATAAAAGTAGGAAATACAACAGATTGCCAGTATTTTAATTTATCAGAAATACCATTTTACAAATATTCCATTGATTTTGTTGCAAGATTTGCCTTATTTCTCCTGATTTAACTGAAAAGAATCTTATCTGTGAGAATAAGGAGAGACTGTGCCTAATCACTCGGTCTTTATTAACAAGAGTTTAGGAATCTCTCAGGCTGAAAAACAAGCCCTCTTGAATCAAAACGGATCCTCCATATTTATCTTGTTGGCGATGATTAACAACCTCTTCTCGGTCTCAGGGGAGGTAACTTGGAAACCACCAGGCAGCATAATTCCTTCTTGGTGATAGCCTGTGTTTAGTCTCCAAAATGATATAAAAACCATGTTGTTCTCCAGCTGAATGATTAAAGATCTTTCAGTTCCCAAGTGACTTGTTTTCTTTAGCCAGACTATGGTAGTCTTTTGAAAAGCAAATCTAGACTTGGTTTTATATTAGATACCAGAGTTCCGTCTGATGAAATATGATAATCATATATGTGTAATTTTCACACTATTTTTGTTTAATTGAAACTTTAATCTTAAAATTTTCTTCTGTGACATTTAAATGCTTAAAAATGTCTTCAAACAAAAAGATAGAGGTGGAAGCACAGCTCATTCTCCTTTCCAATCATGTTTTCCTGGGCGAGCTTGAATCCCACCTTGGACTCAACAACTTTGCATTAGAGAACATTTCTTTGTTCTTAGGTTTGGGCACAATATCTAGATGTTGTTTTATGAATAATGTAGATCAGACGACTTTCAGAGTAACCGTTATTAATTTGAAGGAATTATTAGTATAAATGTTCCTTCTAGATTGTATTGCCCATTTTCTTGACGACAGGTCCAGAGATGTGCAGATTAAGATTGAGAAAAAGTAAAGGGAACTACCAGCAGACGACTGTTTGCCTACAAGAGTTACCTGCCCTTTGGTCACATGATCAGCAGTTAACATGATAAATTATTGATAATATATATAGAATTTTTTTTCCAGAATAATCGTTATGAATTTGTAACTTTGTTTTGTAAATTTTGAGAATTTGATTTGACAATGGTATTTTGAGATACACATTGCATAGACTTGCATTTGTTCTATCATAGGCAGGATTGCAAATTTGAAGATTTTTGTTAAGAAGAATTTGGACAATAATAGTTTGAGCATTGACTTAAAGGTACATCCATTGTGTTGTTGGGGGTCAAATATGCCAAACGTTATAAATCGTCTTATTTTATCGAGAAGTACCAACTGTTACCGAAAACTACCATTTTGATGATACTCGACTTAGTATATCGACGATATGAAGGTAAAAGTGTCGATTTCTGATCGAAAACCGGACAATGCACAGCGTGTGGCGCGCGCCAATGAGTCAAACGTAATTTTGGAATCTTATTTAAACCAGACAAAATAACAAATTAGGGTTGATAATGTTCAATAGGTCATATAACTACTGTGCATATAAAAAGGACGTGCACTTTCGGTTTCTGCACATGCATAATGCCGTTACTCAATTTTAATTGGAAACTAGTAATTATGATATATCTGGCGATTGGGGATGAATATGCAAGCTTAGTGAATTTTTTTTTATTCTAAACAGCACATATGGTGTGTTGGAACGTATTAAAGCCAAATAAAATTTTATGAAACACAATGGATGCACCTTTAATGCAAGTCTTCGAGAGTGTATAAAAGTCAAAAAGTATAAATGGCTTTGAAAATAACCTTTAAGAGGCATTCAGCAAGTCTATGAGAGCATGCAGTCACATTAAGCAGGCTTATCTCCAGTTGGAAGCTCCTCCTGCAAACTGATAAGAAATATTGGCTTACTTGTGCGACCTACCTACCTATCTCTTATATATATCACCCTGCTATTTTAAACTCAACTGTCAAGAGTAAAGTCTGTGCTAAAAAAAACTTGGATAGTTTTAAACATTTTATCCGAGAGTTTTAAAAAATGCATATATCCTTTGTTTATCTTATTGTAGGCTTTCACTCATGTGTTCTTTGTTTTTGAAACAATTATTTTTTCAAATGGTGAACTGAGTGTAAGCAAATAATGGCTTGAAAAGACTTTATTTGTGAAAGGATGAAGTAGATTGGTTGTTCCTTGTGGAAGGCAATTGGAAAAACTTTGATCTTTGACGCCATTGTATTATAATACATTTGAAATTGAATTTCTTTTAAAAAAGTTAAAAACCTGAAAACTGCAATGTTGAAAAAATTACATACAACATTATTTTTATCCAATATGATTGTTTTTTGTATCTTGAATCAAGATTATTATTCATACTCTGTTTTGAAAGTAAATTCTTTCTTTTGTAACCCTTGTACCAGAATACCTGAGATTTGATTTAGCAGTTAAAGCTAAGAATGAAGATACAATTAATGTATAGAATAAAGAAATTGTTTATCAATAAAAGTTGTTTTCATTCATCTCTACAACTTTTAGAAATAGAGTCATAGGCTCTGTAGGTCATCAGGATTTGCATGATTTGTTACATGATTGAGTAAGAAGACCAGTTCTCATCCCCCTCATGTGTGGAGTAACAACAGGGTTCTTTCAACTTTGGGTTTACACCACAAGAGGAGTTATATTGAGGAGAAATCCCCCAGGAAGCAAGACAAGATTTATTGTTGAGTTCTCATGTTTGATTGTGCAGGTGCTGTGTAAAGATATAACTTTTCTGTTGAATCAAGATAAGACACCCTAAATACCTAAATATATATATACATAAATATATGTAAAGGGCACCTGTTCTTAGATCTACTATGTCAATAAGCCTTTGGCAATAGAAAAGTGGTCTTGTTTGTAGACTAAATCTTGGCAATAAACAGGAATAAAGCATTCATTCTCTGACCTTGTGTTTAATATTTCTCTTAACTAAGTTTTACTGTGTCTGTTAAGTTTTAACTATATGCTGAGTATCGTTTATTAACAAAAACAAGTCGACACTTTGATGCAAGAATATGAGGGGGCTTGTCTTACTCTGGTTGTGAAACTACAAAAATCAAGTCTAGTCATTCCAGTCAAGAAAAGCTTAATTTACATAAATGTTTTGTTTAGTTTGCTAAAAAAAAAGCTTTTCAAAAAAAATAATTTGCTATAATTCATTTGTCAGAAGTAGTAAAATCATGTCCTTATTCTATGTAAAAATTAAACGAATATGGTAAATAGCCCAATGTCACTCATTAATAGTCGATGTGTAGCGAAAATGGGGATGGAGGGTTAGGTTCTATTATATTTAATAAATATTATTTTGACAAGGATTTAGAGAGCTGAGAAAAGAGGTTGACTTCCAGTCAATGTTAAATTATCCTTGGTATATAGTAAGTCTTCAATGATAGTTTCTTTGTTTATCAAATGACAGCTATAAGTGTTCTTCATGAATTCACAGATTAAAACTTGTATTGCATTCAGTCCTCCATTGCTAAGTGAATACTAGCCCAAACAATACTGAATATTTCAAAAGACAGAAAACATTTTGGTAAGGTATGATTGAAACCCTTTTGGCAAACACCACTTTTCAGTATCCTGTATTCATAAATTTATGCTTACATTCCATATGGGATATGTTTATTTGAATTTCATGAAGTTAGTGATTAACTCTATTTATTCATTTTTCTTCCAGACATACATTGGAAATGTGGTGGTGTCTGTGAACCCGTACCGAAAACTACAACTGTACACACCCAGTGTCATAGAGGAGTACCGCAGTCGCAACATCTATGAACTCCCACCTCACATGTGAGTTAACTACTCGTCTTAATTCTGCTTCTACAAGAACAATGGTATTCATGTATGACGAACAGTATTCCTGTATGACGAACAGTATTCCTGTATGACGAACAGTTTTCCTGTATGACGAACAGTTTTCCTTTATGACGTACAGTATTCCTGTATGACGAACAGTTTTCCTGTATGACGGACAGTATTCCTGTATGACGAACAGTATTCCTGTATAACGGACAGTATTCCAGTATAACGAACAGTATTCCTGTATGACGAACAGTATTCTTGTATGATGAACAGTATTCCTGTATGACAAACAGTATTCCTGTATGACGAACAGTTTTCCTGTATGATGAACAGTATTCTTGTATGATGAACAGTATTTCTGTATGACGAACAGTATTCCTGTAGGACAAACAATATTCCTGTATAACGAACAGTATTCCTGTATGACGAACAGTATTCTTGTATGACGAACAGTATTCCTATATGACGAACAGTTTTCCTGTATGATGAACAGTATTCTTGTATGATGAACAGTATTTCTGTATGACGAACAGTATTCCTGTAGGACAAACAATATTCCTGTATGACGAACAGTTTTCCTGTATGACAAACAGTATTCCTGTATAACGAACAGTTTTCCTGTATGACAAACAGTATTCCTGTATAACGAACAGTATTCCTGTATGACGAACAGTATTCTTGTATGACGAACAGTATTCCTGTATGACAAACAGTATTCTTGTATGGAGAACAGTATTCCTGTATGGAGAACAGTATTCCTGTGTGACGAACAGTATTCCTGTATGACGAACAGTTTGCCTGCTGCTTCTAAAGATACAATGGTGTGTCTATCATAGTATGTCGTTGCTTACTGACAATGTAGGATTCATTGGGTATTTGGGAACCTTTGGTAAATGAACGCTATTTGTAGAATACAAAGGGTTTGCACACATTTGACCTTGACAAATTCGCAATAGGTTTGTTGAAACATTTGCAATGAAGAATGACTTTGCATTGTTATGTGAAGCTTGCAAATCATACGAGTCTGATTTTAGTTTTATATATGAAACAACAAATCAGGGACTTGAGCAAATGTGTTTTTGTAATGTACCTCAACTGAGAACTGAAGGAGATGTTATTTTAGTTCTATTTCTGAGTTACAATTCTTATAAGTACCATACATTAACATTGGCTTATAACGATCATAGCACTGTGAGAGTTTAGAAAATCAAGCCTCGAGTCCTTAAGATTGATAGGTTCTAGTCCTTAGAATTCTCAACTTTGATCACAGCTCATGTTTAAAGAATGGGTTTAAGACATTTACAATGCATGGCTACAGTTTCAATGGTTTCCGGAATAGCAAGCCATTTGCCTTTTGTCAGTGTGGAACAGTTGTTCAGAGTCTTGTAGTGTAACCTTAGCCAATCATGATAGCATTGAGTTAAGACCAGCTTAGCCATGAGATCCAGAAGACAATGTTACTATAGGAGCCTGTAATCTCTGAAGGAAAGTACCATATAATGTGTCCTAAAGAGGAAGTGGGTATGAAATGCTAAACATCCAGCCAAAGTGGGGTTATAAATCTAATGAGAGTCGATAATTCATGGCTTGAAGCCTCAGTTGCTCCTTTGAGGTATGTGATATATGAATTATAACCTCTTGACGTATCAGGATAGGTATAATAGTCTTGTAAAACTTAGAACAGCTTTTATTGAGGTCAATATGACACTCTCGAATTCAGATTTAATAGTAACCGAAATGAACTGCAATAGATTATAGTACATACCTGTAATGTCAGAGTCCATAGGAATGGTTAATGGATATGTATATCCAGTATGTATGCTTATTTCATGAATTTTAAGTTACTATTGATATTCATTGTAAACTTATAAACATAATATGAAAATGTTAAATAAAAGATAAAAATAGATATTCATATGAATATTTATGAAATAATACCTTGCAACGTTTTTATGCCCTATACTCAAGTTTATCTGGAAGTGCTAATATTTATTACTTTACAGAATGGTCTGGTACTTCTTCATTCAGAAACTTAAGTTTTAAGCACCACCCTATCCATGGTCAATTTCTCATCTAATTCTCTATTCAATCGCCTGTATCGCCTAATCATCACACCTGTAAAGAGATGGGGGTATCAACATCCCTTGTCACACCTGTAAACAGATTGGGGTATCCGCTCCCCTCATCATACCTGTAGACTGAATGAGGTATCCTAACCTCTTGTCACACCTGTCCTGTAAACAGATGAAGGTATCCCCTCCCATTGTCACACCTGTAAACAGATGGGGGTATCCGCTCCCCTCATCATACCTGTGGTCTGGTGGAGGTATCAACTCCCCTTGTCACACCTGTAAACAGATGGGGGTATCCGCTCCCCTCGTCATACCTGTGGTCTGGTGGAGGTATCAACTCCCCTTGTCACACCTGTAAACAGATAGGGGTATCAACACTCCTTGTCACACTTGTAAACAGATAGGGGTATCCGCTCCCCTCGTCATACCTGTAGACTGAATGAGGTATCCAAACCTCTTGTCACACCTGTAAACAGATGAGGGTATCCGCTCCCCTCGTCATACCTGTAGACTGAAAGAGGTATCCACACCTCTTGTCACACCTATAGACTGATAGGGGTATTCGCTCCCCTCTTCATACCTGTGGACTGAATGAGGTATAATGAGGGTATCAACATCCCTTGTCACACCTGTAAACAGATGGGGGTATCCGCTCCCCTCGTCATACCTGTAGACTGAATGAGGTATCCTAACCTCTTGTCACACCTGTCCTGTAAACAGATGGGGGTATCCCCTCCCATTGTCACACCTGTAAACAGATGGGGGTATCCGCTCCCCTCGTCATACCTGTGGTCTGGTGGAGGTATCAACTCCCCTTGTCACACCTGTAAACAGATGGGGGTATCAACACCCCTCGTCACCCCTGTAAACAGATGGGGGATATCCGCTCCCCTCGTCATACCTGTGGTCTGGTGGAGGTATCAACTCCCCTTGTCACACCTGTAAACAGATAGGGGTATCAACACCCCTTGTCACACCTGTAAACAGATGGGGGTATCCGCTCCCCTCGTCATACCTGTAGACTGAATGAGGTTTCCAAACCTCTTGTCACACCTGTAAACAGATGAGGGTATCCGCTCCCCTCGTCATACCTGTAGACTGAATGAGGTATCCACACCTCTTGTCACACCTGTAAACAGATAGGGGTATCCGCTCCCTTCTTCATACCTGTGGACGGAAATGAGGTATCCACACCTCTTGTCACACCTGTAAACAGATGGGGGTATTCGCTCCCCTCTTCATACCTGTGGACTGAATGAGGTATAATGAGGGTATCAACTCCTTCGTCACACCTGTAGACAGATGGCCTGGTGCAGACATGTAGATGTTCCTCATTGATGTCTGCATCTGGTAAAAAGCTTGAGTTCCTCTCCTATTTAAACCTCATTGCTTCATGATTGAAGATCCATGTGTCCCAGACTGTATACTCTCTGTAGGTATCTGTAGCTGTATGTGAGTCTTGACTGGGTTGAAGGAGTGGTTGTGGCATCATGATTGTCATGATTGCCACATGGGACAAGAGGATAATATGTTTTCAAGAGTATATGCAACATAAATGCTTTAACATTTCAATAATGAATCATCCAAAACTTCATATCAATATGTTTAAAAAAAAAAAAATTTTGAGTGAAAATAATTATTTCAGTATTGGTGTAAATTAGACTTAAGTTTTCTTAAAATTTCTTATTATTGATGATTATGCTGCTAGAATTGATTATTGCAAGAGCATTCTGGGTAGTCAATATATGAGAATCACATCACATTAACAAGGGAACTAATACAGCATGTACCCTGGATGCATGAAAATAGACTATCCTTGTATATTCTCGGCACTGCAGATAGATGCTTACTGGTAGTGTTTTTGGTATAGCCAAACATTTTTGTGGCCAATCTGCTTAAATATCAATGCACAATAACAGTCATACAGGGGTGGATCTTTGAGTTTGTGGGAGGATAGCACCCCATCTTAAAAAGTTTATATACATACTTGAACCTCTCTTGATGGGGGAGGGGCAGAGGGTACTCCCTTAGGATATGCTACTGTTCATTAGCAGCTCCGACTAAGTCGGAGCTGCTATCAGTTTTTGCGCAGTTTCCGTCGCCGCCGCCGCCGCCGCCGCCGCCGCCGCACGCGCGTTTTGTATTCGCTATAACTTTTTTCCTAGAAGGTTTTGAGAACTCATATACATAACTTCTTACTTATGCCCCTGGGGAATTTTTTTGACATGTTCATATTCAAGGTCAAAGGTCAAGGTCACGAGTTCTGAAATCGCTAAAAAAATCCTTGTAAACACGATAACTTGAAAAATATTTGTACTATCAGGCTCTTATTTGGTGTACATCAACTATGGAGAAAGGCCAAGATTTGAAAAGGTTTTCACTAACATCCGTCAAAGGTCAAGGTCACAGCGAGGGCACGACTTAAGCATGCTTTTGCGAAAATGTCTTATTTCAACTATTAACACTTTGAATCTTTAAATGATTGTTATACACAATGAAAAGTGATCACTGATTGTGTGACCTTGAGTTTTAAAGGTCAAGGTCACGAGATAGGGTCAAGGTCACCAGTTCTGAAATCACTAAATAACCTTTTCCCAAGAAGGTATTAACACCTCATATACATAGCTTCTTTCTTATAAACCTGGTGGATGATTTTGACATGTTCACATTCAAGGTCAAAGGTCAAGGTCAAGAGTTCTGAAAACGCTAAAAAAATCCTTGTAAACACGATAACTTGAAAAATATTTGTACTATCAGGCTCTTCTTTGGTGTACATCAACTATGGAGAAAGGCCAAGATTTGAAAAGGTTTTCGCTAACATCCGTCAAAGGTCAAGGTCACAGCGAGGGCACGACTTAAGCATGCTTTTGCGAAAATGTCTTATTTCAACTATTAACACTTTGAATCTCTAAATGATTGTTATACACAATGAAAAGTGATCACTGATTGTGTGACCTTGAATTTTAAAGGTCAAGGTCACGAGATAGGGTCAAGGTCACCAGTTCTGAAATCACTAAATAACTTTTTTCCATGAAGGTATGTACACCTCATATATATAGCTTCTTTCTTGTACACCTGGGGAAATATTTTGACATGCTCACATTCAAGGTCAAAGGTCAAGGTCATGAGTTCTGAAATCACTACAAAAATCCTTGTAAACACGATAACTTCAACAACTTATGTGCTATCAGGCCCTAACTTGGTATATATCAACTATGGAGAAAGACCAAGATTTGAAAACGTTTTTGCTAAAATCTGTCAACGGTCAAGGTCACAGCAAGGTCACAACTTAAGCGTGCTATTGTGAATATGCCTTATGTTAACAATGAACACTTTTTAGTCATTGCATGATTGTTATACACAATGAAAAGTAATCATTGATGGTGTGACCTTGAAGGTCAAAGTTCAAGGTCATGAGATATTGGTTAAGGCCATGTTAATCTTTTGATCCAATTTTGAAATCAGAAATAGGTTTTAAGAACAAAGTTGTGAAAAGTGAACCCAGTGATGATTCAACTTGTTAGAATAACTTGAATAATGAAAAACATTTTGTCCAAAAAAATTCCCATTTTATTTATGCTGAGGAGAAGGCGGAACAGGGAAAGGCGAGACCCAAAGTTTCGGAGCTGCTCTGCTTTTGCGGTGTCCCGCAAACGCTCTTCTAGTTAATACACAATTTTGATAAAGTTATTGAAATTTGTAGGACATATCTTTGATAAAATGAAAGGACATTGATAACCCTTGATGTTATCAAGGCAATGAGATAACCTTCCAAAAAGGGAAGGCAGTTGGTAATGGTATCATTTAGTCACGCATGCAAGCAGGCACACAGGAAACAGAAATATAACCATTTTACAATTTGGCCCAGTTTAAGTTTCCTTTCATTTCATTCCCTTTGACCCAGACCACCCGAAAAAAGTGGATTAGATTTCAAGGAAGTGCCAGGTTTGGGAAATCTCCCGTTAAAGTTGACAAACAAATAGGCATCATCTGTGAAACCAGGAAGTCAAATATCGGGTTTCAGCCATTGGCGCTCACTTAGTGCACAACTGTGGAGAACCGTTTAAACATTTATCATCCCCTCTAAGCTATTTAGACATGTTTGGGTTCATGTATATCACACAGATGTACTTGTAGTTTGCTCTGTTACACTATCTTACAGTGTAGAGGGGGGAAGCTTTTGCTCAGAAGTTGAACATTTTCATGTAGATTTATCATTGTTTGATGCACTAAAGACTAGATTGAAACAACATTCAAGTGACATGAATCTTGTGAAAGTACATGTTTGTGGAAGTAAAAATGGTTCAACTTCAAATTCTTGTCATACACATGTTTAAAAACACTTTCTGGAAATTCAAATTTTGGATGTAAACATTTTGTTCAAACAAAATCTGGGAGTTTACAAAACGAGATCTGTACGGTTTGACATACATTTATAGCTCATTGATCGTTCCTTATAAGGCTAAAATTACTTGTTAGTTGTCTTTACAGAGAAATACACATTCTTCCATAGGTACATGTTTTGAGTTCATTTATGGACATTTGCTAGTCTCTTTAGGTGTATGAGAATCAAATTCTATGGATTTACAACTTGTTTGCTACATTTCGGTGTATAATTATGCTAACCAACTTCTAAATGCTTTTTAATAAGGTGTATTGCTCAAAAGAATCAAATTTCAGTAAATATATTTATCCAAATGAAAATTTTACTGTAAACCCCAAGATGGAATACTACCTCACAAAGTGAAGAGTTCTTCATGCTGGCGTTTGATTGGCTAATTGAACAGTATGATGGCAGATAGAAGTGACTCATAGCTGATGAGGATAAATACCATTGTTCCCTTGAAAGTGAAGTTGTTATCTCTTGGGGGGTGGAAGTCATTTGCTAATTAAATTAGCATTTTTTTCATTTTGCCAATGTTGTCATATCAACAGTGTAATTATGACCAATTTTCTTTCTTTGCAGGGAAAAGATGGATAGATTTGCTATATAATTTTATAATCATTATTGAGCTGTTGATTTAATTCTGAAATTACAAGTTCTGAATAAATCCTTTATGTATAATGTTGAATAGAGATGAAGTTTTGGCACAGAATCACTGAATTCTAAATTTAGTGAACAAAATGGATTAGGAATCACAAAGATCTGAATAATGACATGTCAAAACTTCAGTTTTGGAATCATTCAGATTGTATATATTACTGTAACAATGTATTATAGTAAGTATATAACAGTGTATATGCAACTCTACAATTCAATTAGTTTTTGAAACATGAAAACTGTATAATGTATATAGGTATAAGTATGAAAGTAAGTGAAAGTATCATGTTAGCGTGTTATTGTTTACAGGTCACTGGTAATGGGTTGTTACTCAGTTAACGACCTAACAGGAACTTGTAGCTTCCAAGGTGATGAAAAAAATAGCCAAGTTTGTTACAACCGACCTGACACAAGAGATAAAACCAGGAAGTTTTGTGTCCTGTTACAGTTTTTTATCCTCCAGTTTAAAGATTGTTATCAGCTGGGGCAATGACCTTGTCATAGGGTGAACTGCCTGGAAGTCTGCGCAGCTTGATACTGGAGACATTGAAGTTTTGAAGAGTTACTCAAATAAATGAATATTATACAAAACAATCTTTATTCCATCTAACCTTTTGGCTTTTATAGGTCCAGGAATATTCCAGCATATATCTTTTGCCAGTTGACAATCCTGAATTATTTCTAGTGTCAGTGATTCCTGTTAATTGGCCATTCAGAAAATGGTTGGGTCTTATCAGTTCACCAGTTTAGGATAAAGTAGCCCAGCTCAAAGAATCCTCATTGAACTGAAATATTTATTACACTTGTCAGTCAATATAAATCATCTGCTTTCCATTGAAGGATGTACTCTTGAGTCATTTGACAAATAGATGCCAATCCTAAGTCAAAAACGTTCCATCTATTGGGAGGGTTAACTTGGGATGAGTCCATGTCGCTAAAACCCATGTTCTTGCTTGATTGATGATAGAACTGCCAGATGGGGTGCTGTGGAAATGGAAGGGTGCAGCCCATGTTAGTACATTACCATGTGAATGTCTTCTAGCTACCAGTTCTTTCATCTTCTTTCATTCACAGTTACCAAGCTTCTTACTTCCACTGTGGGCCTTCCTCTTTCTCCATAGATTTGTTTGTATTAATTCTAATTTCATCTAACATGTGTTATTGATCTTTACTTTGAATTGTAATTAACTCGCTTACGGATTAGTCTCATTCAAGGACGGTAGTTCATAATATGTTTACCTCAACTTCAACTATCTTGAAAGATTACCCATCCTTGAAAACCAAGTCTAGGGCTGGGTTTAAACTAAGTTCCTGTTTCTGAGGCTCCTTTGTAATATTTAATAAAATGGTCAATCATTAAAGGCGCTGTAGCACGTTTTTTGCAAATTTTATTTTTTCAAATTTCCCATTTATAATGATAGTTTATGTCATTTATATTTACTCTAGAGGGTAAAACATCTTATTACACAAACCAATTATCCGTAGTGGTAATAACGGTGTTGCGTATAAAGCAAAAATTGCATGGCAGCCATTTTATTGTGAACACATTTTATTATTTCGAATGACAAAAACGATAGCCATGGCTTTACGGAACCATGTACACACATTTGTAACTTGACTTTCCGAAGAGAGAAGGGTGTTTTACTATTGGTGACATTATTTTTCAAATACATTTCATCGACTTATTTGAGCTTACTTAAATTTGTCTCTCTTGGATGCTTTCTCCTCCTCTGTCAGAGATTAAAGATGACAATGAAAATGATACATATTAAAATAGTTTGCTTCTTTAACTCAAACCTTTAATAAAAAAATAAGCAAACCCTCCAACAATTATTTCAAGTTAACCTTTTACCTGCCAGTCTGCAGGATAGCCCAGTTGCTATCTTCAGCCATGGCCAACACATAATATGTACCTTTGCTTTGTTGTGATTCCTGTAAATTGGCCACTTGTTACCTATCAATTCAACAGCTAAACTATAGCAAGTAAATTAGCATGTCCACTATATATGATTTGGCATGAAATTATCTCACAACTTATTAACTCTTCTCAGCAAATAAACCATCAATCATTTCCATTGATGAGAAATTTATTTTCAAGAGACAACTAACTGGACCATCAACAATACCTCCCCTCAATGTGGACTCTTGGCATGAGTGGGAAATTCTCCCCATTATCCCCTCCGAGGGGTCTCTAACGAGGGAAGCATCGCTTCGTGTTTCCTTCTCCTCCATCAGTCTGTGTCCTTATTTATGTTCAGACATCTTCAAGTTGAAAATGTTTTCATCTTGAACGTTCTACTTCTACAGAGTCTTAATTTCAAATCCAAGATGAAAGGGCTGACCTTCAAACATCAAAATTGTTCTGAGAATAGCTTATTCTCAAATTAATTTCAAGGTGTCAAGAGGGAACGTTTTTTTTGCCCCTTGAACAGGTGTTTTGAATACAGTTGAAAAGTAGTTGATCTGAAAGTTTAATTTCAACATCGTAAATGGCAATTGAGAACACAATCTATGAACCTCTAGTGAGGTTATTCTTTTGCTCAATTGGGTTTTCTTATACAGATAATCTGTTGTCAGTTCCCCTGAGCATTCTCTAAGATTTTCTGAATGTCTGAGGTAGTTCTATTGAATTTGAATTGAAGTTGAATCCATGTTGTGAAGATTTGATTCAAACTTTTCCTTCAGTACAACCATGCACAAGTTGCAGAACCAAAATTGCCATTGTACAAGCGTTGGTATATCTGTCCTATTTTACTTACCAGTTGCACTTTATCTCATGTTGTAATTCTTTATGATGAGTGACCTTTAACATGTTGGTGGTCCAAGTATCATATATTCTATAAATTTATGTAGATAATTTGACATAGGTTATCTGGAGCATCAGCACGAGACTTAATATCTAAATTCTTCAGAATGGGTAGTGCTTGCAATTAGGCCTACTAAGCTTTTATTTCACACTGTAAAATTCTTCTTGATGTTCATTACAGTTATACTCACTGATTTGTCAAACTAATTCTGATTTAAAGGTACATCCATTGTGTTGTTGGGGGTCAAATATGCCAAACGTTATAAATGGTCTTATTTTATCGAGAAGTACGAGCTGTTCCCGAAAACTACCTCTTTGATGATATTCGACTTAGTATATTGACGATATGAAGGTAAAAGTATCGATTTCTGATCGAAAACGGACAATGCACCGTGTGTGTCCCGCGCCAATGAGTCAAACGTAATTTTGGAATCTTATTTAAACCAGACAAAATAACAAATTTGGGTTAATAGTGTTCAATAGGCCATATAACTATGTAAATAGGACGTGCACTTTCGCTTTCTGCACATGCATAATGATGTTACTTGATATTAATTGGAAACTAGTAATTATGATATGTTTGGCGATTGGGGATGAATATGCAAGCTGAGTGAATTTGTTTGTATTGTAAATAGCACATATGGTGTTTTGGAACACATTGAAGCCAAATAAAATTTTCGGAAACACAATGGATGCACCTTTAAACTTGAATAAACTGAATTTTAAGAAAAAACTTCAATTGTAATCTTATTAGGGAACAGTTTTAATGTAATCATCTTTTATTAGTATAATTTTTCTACATACCGGTATTTATCATCAATATAAATATTATGTTAATTATATGTAAAGATCTTGGTCACATACACTTACAGAAATATCTTCTCTGTGAAACTAATACTAAACATATAAGACTGACAATTATAACTTATGAGCATCTATTCTAGTAATTTTTTTCAAAGTTTTAAAAACTGATGGTTCAATTAATATTTGCCATTATTTCAAGGGAAGATAAATGCTATGCTCATTTTCAAATCTTCATTTTCCCTCAAGAAAATAATTCTCCCAAGTATAATTCTATATTCATATTATCCCTAAAAAGTAAATGGTCATATCCTTCCCAAATATTATTTTGTTATATCCATTTGATTCAATATTTCATCTATAAGCTCCTAACCCCGCAAGTGACTAAGAGTGAGTCAGTGTGAAGGCTAACAATACGTAGTTACATGAATGGTGGAGGGAGAGAGAGACATGTCTATGGAATGCTATGATTTATTGATCAGCTGTGAATGGCAACAATTGGTGGTGTAGAAGAGGGGGAATCCTATCTGTGAGTGACTCAGAATGTGTGATAGTATGATGCTCTGACTGGACTCTCTGATGGTCTGACTGGACTCTCTGATGCTCTGACTGGACCCTCTGACGCTCTGACTGGACCCTCTGACGCTCTGGACCCTAAGGTGCTCTGACTGGACACTCTGATGCTCTGACTGGACCCTCTGACGCTCTGACTGGACCCTCTGATGCTCTGACTGGACCCTAAGATGCTCTGACTGGACCCTCTGATGCTCTGACTGGACCCTAAGATGCTCTGACTGGACCCTAAGATGCTCTGACTGGACCCTAAGATGCTCTGACTGGACCCTAAGATGCTCTGACTGGACCCTCTGATGCTCTGACTGGACCCTCTGATGCTCTGACTGGACCCTAAGATGCTCTGACTGGACCATCTGATGCTCTGACTGGACCCTCTGATGCTCTGACTAGACCCTAAGATGCTCTGACTGGACCCTAAGATGCTCTGACTGGACCCTAAGATGCTCTGACTGGACCCTAAGATGCTCTGACTGGACCATCTGATGCTCTGACTGGACCATCTGATGCTCTGATTGGACTCTCTGATGCTCTGACTGGACCCTCTGACGCTCTGACTGGATCCTCTGATGCTCTGACTGGACCATATGATGCTCTGACTGGACCCTAAGATGCTCTGACTGGACCCTAAGATGCTCTGACTGGACCCTAAGATGCTCTGACTGGACCATCTGATGCTCTGACTGGACCCTAAGATGCTCTGACTGGACCCTAAGATGCTCTGACTGGACCATCTGATGCTCTGACTGGACCCTCTGATGCTCTGACTGGACCCTAAGATGCTCTGACTGGACCCTAAGATGCTCTGACTGGACCCTAAGATGCTCTGACTGGACCATCTGATGCTCTGACTGGACCATCTGATGCTCTGACTGGACCCTAAGATGCTCTGACTGGACCCTAAGATGCTCTGACTGGACCATCTGATGCTCTGACTGGACCCTAAGATGCTCTGACTGGACCATCTGATGCTCTGACTGGACCCTCTGATGCTCTGACTGGACCCTTCAAATCTCACATTATAATCATTGAAGTGGTCAACCACTTTGTGAGAAACTTCTCCTATTGTTCTTTAGTTCTTTAGAACATCCTCAGTATAGGATATAGAAAAGGTATAAAGTGCTTGAGCAGTGTGGGAATAAACAGTGTTTTAAGTGTTTAAATTGTATTCAATCTAATGCAGGATTGATATTTTTTGTTACCTGGTTAACCTGGTTGAGGAAAAAGAAGTAATTTGTTCTTTTTCTTCTCATTCCCAAACTGATTATGAATTGTGTTGGGAATTAAGTCCAAACACATTTTCTCCTCTATTACATGAGCAAATCTATGTATAAGAGGGATTTACATATGTATCATGCTTGTATCAATCCAATAGTTTTACAAGTACATGAATGAATATGTATTCTTGTTTTAGTTGTTGGTTTGGCAAAGTCTAATCCTATCCAAGTTTTCCTTATAGAATTTAAAATGAACTTTATTAGCATATTCTTATAGTGAGTGAGCGATTCGCGGAAACAAACCTCATATTTGTATAAATGAATTTAAAATGTGAATTTTTTCCCCCAGTATTTGCATGCCAGCAATTGCTTGTAAAACGAGATTCAGGCATGGAATTAAACTAACACACATTGAAAACTGAAAATAAAATAAAAGGAGCCTCTTAGACCTTCAATTTAATAATATCAAACAATCTAGACTTGATCAAGTTTGGTTGCCTTGCTCTAGCAGTAACTACAACTAGGGCCTGTAGAGACTATCCATAATATATATGTATATATTCAAAAGTAAAAAACACAGAGCCATTTTTACTCCAACATGTTTCATTGGTATCATCAGGGAGTATATATATATATATATTAGAGATGGGTGGTTTTACTGGTATACCGGAAAACCGTGGTTTTTCAATCAAGTGGTACATACCGCGGTACGTTGGAGAAAACCGGGGTTTTTATCATTGGAAAAAAATAACCTTTTTCAGAATGATATTTGTCAGAAAAATTTAATATCTTACTAATTAAAGTAACTATTCTTTAAATGGTTCTTTAAACTGATGTTATCTGATGTAGTTTGAATGTAATACATCTCTAACGAAAGTGTCTGCAATTTGCTTACTGATTGGTTGCATGTTGATATGCTGATATTCCTTAAGAAAAACTTGAAATGATAGTTATGTTTTTATTTACTTTTGAAATCTTCATCTTTGGTATTCTATTATTGAGATCTGAATAAAAAGACATCTGGAACAATTCTACCTGTATAGTATACATAACCTGATACTATTCATTTCAAGCACGGTATATCGTGGTAAATACTGTGGTACTTGAAAAAAAAAAATAGGTATACCGCGGTACTGAAATGTTCGTGGTACCCAACCCTAATATATATATATATATATATATATATATATATATATATATATATATATATATATATATATATATATATATATGTATATATACACACACCAGATTTACATTACTATCGAGTGACATTTCTGTCATAATCACAAATTTCAGTCAATAGGACTTTGTCATAAGTTGGTACATTGCACGTCATTAATTGTATTATTCTATTCTTGGTATCACGTTTCCATTTGATTAATAAAAGGCGATAAATTGATCGCTACAACTCGCCCGAGTTAGAAGAAACTGTTGAGTTCAATAACTGTTGATGTCGCTTACAGTAGCACCGCACACATGATTACGGAGTGGAAGGCAAATACACCCCCCGCAGTCATCATTGATCATACAGAGCTTTCATTCTTACTTTCTTGGATATCACAATAGAAACTTTTGCTTTGAGCTTTAATTAAATGGAAATGAACTGTATTAGCTTTACAATAGATAGTTTGTATGTTCTTTGTTGTCATTGTATCTGCTGTGTCAATATTTACGATTTTTATAATCTTTAAAAATGAAAAATAACCTCATGCCACGGGTGGTTATTATGGTTTAAGAATCAAATTTAAGTCTTTTTGTGTGTTTTTAAGTAATTTTGTGGATAGTATGATATAGTACCCTGCACTGTGTAGATAAGTCTTACATTTAGCCTCTGAATGATTTTTCTTTCAAATTTGAAAAATAAATTGGAAATAAAATAAAAAGGCTCTGAGATGTGTTAATTTTCAGAGCTCTGAAATCTTGGTGTAGATTTACCAAAGTGATGAAAATATAAAGGGGTCTGGATGACAGACTATGTGTAGCTTTGCATTTGTAATATTTCAAGTTATTCTGTAAAATGTGATCATCGAAATACCAATTGTTTACATTCAGATTAATTCCATATCAGCAGATAGGACAAGGAACCCTTCCTCCGTTGTTCAGCGGTCAGGAAGATATTACCAGGCAATCATATGTTAAGTGTTGGTCATTATAGGCTCTTTAGAATCAGTCCAATTTGCATTAATGCTGCCTTTGGAGACCGGCATCGATTATTTGACCAAGTGTACATGTGAACCATTTATTCAAGTGTTGTTTCAATCATGAAAACATCCAAATAAAACAATATTCTTTCATGAAAATAACTCTTGGAAGTAGTTTTAGTGAGAAAATTACTCCATGCAGCCATGACAGTGTACAATCTAGTCAGATTTCTGATGCTCTTTCATTCTCAAAACACACTTAAAATGAGATTTATAAAAACTTTAGTTCATGTAATGTACATGCTTCATGATATAAAACATTAAGAAATAAGTCTTTCTGAAAGTTAATATCAACATCTAAAAACAAACCACATTGATGTGTCAAGGCAATAACTTATTTGAGATACCCAATGATTTCTATTGATTACCATGAGCACAAGACAAGCCTGGTGAGTGAGTGTCCACATGCAACACTTAGTTATGTCAACAATCTAAGAACATCAAGCACTGTATGGGATAAATCATGTATTCAGTCAAACTAGAACAAGCATTAAACAAAGCCACTAAAGCCAAACATATAATCCCGATGATATTAATATGAACAGAGGAATTGAGTCATAAAGATACACAATAATAGCAAAACAGGGGAGGAGAGGGGCGGAGAGGGGCGTATCCAAGGGGAACATGCGGCTAGGGGCGGGTCGAAATTCTGTTGGATCCACTAAAGGATACTCACGGGTACGCTATTGCGGCTAAACATTAGTAAAAGTACACTAAAAAGGTATGATGAAGGAAACGTAATACAAACACTTCTCTTATGTTCTTCTCCTCGTCTTTCTGTTGTTTGGCGGGTACACCCCCCCTTTTTTTAGTGTACAAGAATAGAAAGTAAGGTGTTATAGACAATATCTTATTCAATAACCTATTTAGTTATCAGTCAACAAAAACATCAAGTATTCAGCGGACACGAACATCGAACAATGAAGCCATTATATACAATGTGAGAGTCCATCATGTGATCTTTCTATGACAGTCTGACAGCACTGGAATGTTTGGATGACTGGACAGAGATGGCCTGGGTCAGCGGTCAGACCAAGTGGGATGGCTGGTGGTCAAGGCTGTCCGATCCCTCATTGATTTCACATGCAGGACTGGTGATTGGGTCCCAGTGTTTATGGTGCTTGACAAAAGGCTTGATTAAGTATGACTAATTGGAGGCTGATGACCTTCGAGTGCTGATTTCTTCTCGCTGATCTCTTTACCAAGAAACGTCCTAATTCTTTGAGAGTTCTTGAGATTTGTTTACCAATTGCCATTTGAATTTACGATGATACAGTCGTGTAAAACATGCTGCAATGCTGTCATTTTGAATGGTATAATTAAACAACAGAACAAGAGATTGCTCCCATATAAAATGTGACCACGTTTCAATTGACCGTATTTCAAAGACTTTACGATAGATGATAACGTCTTTATTTATTTTTCTCCTTTTTGTGATCGTTCTATTCACCGCAGGCTTCTGTGACTAAACACTCTAGTTAGGTCATGGTTTGAGCTCCATTCTTGTTTCATTCATTCAGGCTCATATCATATGTTCGGACAAGGTCTCACTTGTTGTAATCCAAACATACGATATTCGTGTTGATGGGCTGTCTAGTTATAACGGGGAATTAACTCTAGGCAGATGAAATCCAAAGTCCTTGAAATAGTTATGCACACTTTTATTTACAGGAACAATTATAACAACATAGTAACAAGTACAACTTGTTGATAACAGCTGGTGCTTCCAGGGGCTATTTATCCAAACAGAGTTTCACCCCTGGAGCTGAGATAGTCCTATTGCTGAGTCAAGAACCAACTGATAAATCTTGAATTATCTTGGTGTTATATAGGCAAAGAAGGTTATGCTTGGTTGGTAAGTGATTTCATTGGTCAAGATGAACTTAAAGACATGTCAGAGTCTGATGCTCGAGCTCCAAAAGCGAATCTACTTTCTCTGATGTCCCATCAGTTTATATAGCCAAAGAGATGGTTATGCCTCATTGATCCGAGGAATAATTAAGTTGACAGTATATAAATATAGTAGCTGGTTCATTGTTCTAATAGATTTGAATGTCTGGTTAGGTTAAAGGCGCTGTAGCACGTTTTTTCGCTCAAATAAGTTGATGAAATGTATTTGAAAAATAATTTCACCAATAGTAAAACATCCTTTTCTCCTCGGAAAATAAAGTTTAAAACGAGTGTACATGTTATGGTTAAGCCATGGGAATCGTTTTTGTAACACAAAATAATAAATTGTGTTCACAATAAAATGGCCGCCATGCAATTTTTGCTTTATACGCAACATTGTTTTTACCACTACAGATAATTTGTTTGTGTAATAAGACGTTTTACCCTCTAAAGTTAATTTAAATGACATAAACTATCATTATAAATGGGAAATTTGAAAAAATAAATTTTGCAAAAAACGTGCTACAGCGCCTTTAAAGGAATTAAAGAATCTAAATGGATTATCTGAATTGTGCCTAAGGCTTTTTAATGCTTGTCAAAAGATTAACAGTAACAAGATAACAATTAAAAATAGCTAAAATGTCTGCTAATAAATTACAGATTATCTCTATGACTGAATGTAATGTTTAAAGCATATATTGACTAAGGGAAGATGCAAAATACTTGAATACTTATACAGAATGTGAGTACATCTAATGAATAAAACTAATATCTTCCTTTATACAAATTTCTCAAATAATTGTTATAATTTCTAGCCTATGATATCTTCCCCTCGCTTGTGAAGTTTGGTCTCCAAACTTTTGTATGTGTTCAGGCAAAATATGTTTTTTCAATTATAAACTTTCTAAGAGCCTTATAGTAGAGTCCAAGATGGCAAGTCTTTTTCACACAAGAGTTTGTTCTGATTTTCATCTTGCACTGAATCTTCATAGATGGTTCATTGATGATGAAGTTCAACCTCAGATGTCAATCCTGCTGCTGTAGTGGCTTGACCTTCTGGTATGGTCTGTACATCTTGATGTTCTGTCCACTTTAAACAACTTCTCTTGTAGAATCAGCCAGCATCGTATGGAATTAGAAAGAGAACATCTGGGCAGTATTTGTTGTTTAATAACAATCTTCTTTACGATTTGACTATACACATAGCACATTTTGATACCATAATTAGCATCTTTACTTACTTGTACATTCTTACATACATACATTTTTACATATACACATTGAATATCCATATTCATAATCTGAAAGGAAACTGTAAATTATTAGTCATTCAATCATACATATAAATCTATCAATCATAAAATTCATAAAAGAAAATTATTTATTCATTCATTAGTTTAGCTGTGTACCCTTTTGATAACACAGTCAAAACAGACAAATGAACAAACAATGGCTACAACAGATTCTAGATCAACATCGTTTTCTTTCAGGACCTGAAAAAGTAGAACCCTGTCAGAAAATTTCTGGCCTCAAAAGAGAAGTCTAAGAAAAACTGATCCAAGCTCCTCGTCCACAAAATTTTGGAACTCGAGATGCTCTCGGCAAGTGCTCTGAGCATTCGGGGAGTCCGAGAACACAACTGAGATTTCATTTTCATAATTACTATCCATACAGACCTCCAAATATGAAACCATGACTACTTTCAATGGATCAAGACTAAGATTACAATCAACAATGCTAAACATACTCACACTTTTTTATTTTCATCTTTTGGTCTTGCCGATTTCACTTGGTTCGTCTGCTAGTCTGTGTCTTGGCATCAGCTGATGTCTGTTGTTACATCTTCAATCAAGATATACTCATATCTGATGTGAAATATAACTAGAAGTCGGCTGTAGGTCACCACGGATCATCCCAGCTCAGAGCTGGGATGAGAGATCCATCCGCAGGAGTAAAAAAATCTAATCTTCTGTTGATCATCCCAACTCCAAGCTGGAGCTGGGAAAAGCTCCAAAAGCGAATCTACTTTCTCTGATGTCCCATCAGTTTATATAGCCAAAGAGATGGTTATGCCTCATTGATCCGAGGAATAATTAAGTTGACAGTATATAAATATAGTAGCTGGTTCATTGTTCTAATAGATTTGAATGTCTGGTTAGGTTAAAGGAATTAAAGAATCTAAATGGATTATCTGAATTGTGCCTAAGGCTTTTTAATGCTTGTCAAAAGATTAACAGTAACAAGATAACAATTAAAAATAGCTAAAATGTCTGCTAATAAATTACAGATTATCTCTATGACTGAATGTAATGTTTAAAGCATATATTGACTAAGGGAAGATGCAAAATACTTGAATACTTATACAGAATGTGAGTACATCTAATGAATAAAACTAATATCTTCCTTTATACAAATTTCTCAAATAATTGTTATAATTTCTAGCCTATGATACTCAACTGAATTTGGAGAGTTCAATTTCCTTGTTTGAATATTCAATATCAAACATTTGAAAGCCAAATATCGTAATTTCAATTTCTGTTTTTAAAAAAACAACACTGCATGTGTTTATGACCATGCATGGCTGAAACCACTATGTATGTTCCTTTTAAACAGAGCTTGGTATGGAAGGTATTATCAGAGACCATACAACATTCTCCCGAGTATAAGACCAGGGTGCCAGGCAAACAAACATCTTGAAAACATGGGGGTGGGCTTTTAGACAGGAGAGACCCCAACTCAGATGAAACTTCATACCAGAGACAGTCAGACAGTCAGAATAGGTTTTATGTAGGTTTTTCACACTAAACTTAAAATAAAATTATACATTTATGTAATGTATGACCATGGAACATCTGGCAAAGTTGGGGGTTGGGCTATAACCTGAGAATAACCCCAACCAGTACAACCCCTGAAAAGTGGGGTAGGTCTACACGGTATATTGAATTAATGGTGTCTGGTATTATCTATAAAAACTCCATGTCAAGATAAGTGTTGTAGTTTCAGTGCTAGTTATCTTGATCTGTTGAAAGGTCAACCCAGTCTCCCTACACTGTTTCCTAGGGAGAGTTTGTTGCATGAGCTGCCATGAGTAGGGTCAATCAATCTGGTAAAGGAATGTCCTAATAGATCTGAGATAATGTTCCTGATATTTCCCATTTCTTAGCTGAAGGACTATTGGTAATCAGACAAAGCCATTTTTTTAACATTTAATAACCATTGTCAAGCGCTCATCAACTTACCGGTAACGCTTTTTCATCAACCTCTCCAAAATTATTGCATCTCTGCTATTGGACTTTTGTGATGGAGGTACTTCTTGCTTTTGAGAGCATGTGGATTTTCAAATATTTGTCTTTGTTGTGACCCCATTAATCTCTGCCAAGTGTCCTTATATATAGTTAATGCACTAGGAAGATGAATTTAGATTATTTTGCAGAAAACTTTACAACTAAAATAATGTCGATGTTAGCAATTTAAAACTGAAATAATGTTTGTAATATAAAAAATGACCATATTCTATTATAAATGGACATCATCTTTAATCATGGAATAAATGACACTGTATAAAAAGTGATTTACTTGCGTATTGATTCACATGTGTACAAAACAAATGGAGTAAATTTCCTTCTGCGTCCCGACCAAAATTAAGTGCAACACTCTATAAAATTGTTGCTTGACATAGAAAAAAAGG
The DNA here is from genome assembly GCA_936450465.1 of Gibbula magus. NCBI lineage: Eukaryota > Metazoa > Mollusca > Gastropoda > Trochida > Trochidae > Gibbula > Gibbula magus. Next base: position 70,195,422 of record OW388297.1, on the reverse strand, counting down.
CCATCAGACTCAAATTAGGTTTCTAGCAGAAATAAATTGATTTTAAATGGCATAGGGTCTGGGATAGGACATTTTCTGGCCTGGGTAAAATGAGGACAGTATTGATTTTCTTGGTAAGGAACATTAGAGTCCAAGAGCTTCCATTGGCGCCAGCTGCAGGAATTGTGTCTGGACCTCTGTTTGCGGAACATGCATAGATCTGCACTTAGCTGGATACATGCTTGTTCTTGAGTGAATTGTCTTATTGGACTTGCAAAGACCTACCCTTTTTTACCCACAGGAAATTGAAGGGTGTTTATGTCGTGGTGCAGTCCATCTGCTTGTCCATCCCGACATGGTACCTGTATTCAGAAATCAACTCTCCCACAATTTGTTATCCATCTTTCTGAAATTTAACGCATGCTCTGGATATATATCCATCAGTGATACACGTGTTTGTGACCATAAAGGAGGACTATTTCAATATCTGGGGTCCTGGACCCATATTTTCGAAGCTCTCTTAGCGCTAAGATAGTCGCAAGTCAATGTTAATGTATGGCACTTACGACTATCTTAACGCTAAGAGAGCTTCGAAAATATGGGCCCTGGATTTTACTCAGATTTAGTGAAATGAAATAACTACTCTACATTCAAAAATGTGATTGTATATCTTTCAGTTTTCAGTTCCGCATTCAGTTTGTCTAGACTTGCTGATTGGGACCTTGACTGTATTAAAGTCTCCCATTTGATACACAGTTATGAGGCAGTCTATAATTATCTAAGTATTTTTACTACACATGAAGTTGCAAGCCTAAAACTAGAGTTCACAGAGTAAATATCAATCTACTGTCCAGGGAGCATCATCTCCTGATAGACGATAGCTGGATCCCTGTTGCCTCTCCGTGTAGCATGGTTTTTGTCTCCGCTGATTCTGACAGCTCCAAATACCTTTCAAATTCCTTCGTTATCAGAGAATGTCTCATTAGGGTACTGCATCTTTAATTTGATGTCTTAACAGGGAGTCTGTAAACATTGATAAACTGGTATGCAAGAATAAAAAACGGAAATATCAATTGCTTTAATAAATGGGCAAGTAAGTTCTTTATAGACTGATAGAGGTGTGACCATGCTAGAATAAAAATAGAAATTAATGTAAAGACTTGCTATGATGCATGTCTTCTGAAAGCTATTATCATAAGAATACAAATACAAAGAAGTAGAAAAATACATGTATAACACAGGTATCAATGATCTTTGTTTCCTTATTTGTCCCGTACTCCTTAAATTTAATTTTGCTCCTACAAAACTTCAGGAGCATGACAGCTCCTTGGATGGGATATTACTCGGAGGCCTCATGACATCTCCCATAGATCTGAAATCTTTATGGCTCCTTGTTGTCACACAGCTGTTGCCTAGATGCTTGTATCTGTGGAACAAGCACGATGGAGATACCACCTAAGACAGAACACAATGCACGTCAGATGCTGATAATGCAGAGATTCTTGGTCCTGTAGGTCAATGACCTTTCAAATGTATTGAGTTCTCCTTCTTGGATACAAATCTTTAAACCATTAGCATTTTCTTCAAGGGATTCACCTCTCCAAAACAATATTGACGTTCTTTTGCTTCATTTTAACTGTAAAGGAGTCATAGAAGTGAAAATGTATGTTGCTCAACTATTTTATTCTGGTTACAAAACAACATGCACCAGTATTATTGACTATCATATTCTTCAACTATAAACGGAAGGATTCTATCAGGGTATTGATGGAAACAAAATGGTGGATACTCTTGATAAAAACCCTCTCTTTAACCCCATGCAAGTTCTATTCGCAGTAGAGTTACTATATCTTTGCTATCCTTTCCCCCCAAGGATGTCTTTGAATTCTGGACTATTCAAGTACATACTATTACATACAGTTCTAATAAAGTATTTGTCTTATAAGATTTAGCATAAATGTAATTGAAAAGAGCCCAAAAATAGATATTGATTTCAGAGCTGAGGCAATTTAGACATATTAGAATTTTAAGGCTTAAACAAAACGTCTATAAAATGTTTCTCCCGTGTCAGAATATAGCATACAAATATGATGAAATAGGTTCCCACTTCACTGAAAACAATATTAAATTTTATTCTTCAACAATGACTATTTTATCAAATATTTCAAAGAAGTCTCTGAGAAATGAGAATTTCACCTTAGACTCAACTCTAGACTTGCTTTTCAAGAGTGGACCTTTTTTTGAAAAAGGAGAAGTGAGGGTTATGAACTACCGTCTCTGAGGAAGACTTGATTAAATGGTTATGTGTAAGTTTAGTGGAGGTGTAGAGATACAGAAGCCACTTGGTGCCAGGAAACAGAGAGGGACTGGTTGATGTGATGATCAGTGGAGTCTTATCTTGCACAGCAAACACTGGATAATCTCCGCCTGGGGAGTAATGAACAGGTGCCCTGTAGCCAGGGGATCAGATTGGTCAGTTATCATAAACACTGGTCTGCAGGACCAATCTCCTGCGCTGGCACTCCTTGATTGGGTGCATGGACATCAGTGGAGTATTCTCTTCTCCAGACGCTGGTCATTAATCAAAGCCAGAGTTTATCAAATTAGAGCCAGTCTCAATGAAACAATTTACAAGGTCTCTTAGTTTGTTTTCAATTTTAGAATATTTAAACATTTTAAATTAAATTAAGATATCTTCCATATGATACTCATTGCAATTTCATCTACAAATTTAGAAAATATGGTATCTGAGACTTAATGTGGAGTTGATCAGCCACCATCTCACTGATGACCATCACACTTTTAACTCTCAGAAAGGTAAATCAGGAAGTATTGAATTACCAGCTGATGAAGTGGATTAGTGTCATTATGGGCACCAACACTAATCATCCTCACGCATATGATGACTAAACAGTAAACCTCACTCACTACAAGTGGAAAGCATGACCAAGTGAACTTCTAGATTCAAGCCAGAAAACAGTTCAGGAGCTGAAACAAGTCAGGGTTCCTTTCAGCTCCTCTTGATCTCTTCAAATAATATTACCAAATGTCAAAATGTCTAATTCAAGGTCTCTTATGTGTGTAGTCTTCATATTCACAATTTTAGAAATGGATAATTTTGACTGTCTTGGTCTTGATTAAGAGAATGATGGTAGCCTGCGAATAAGGATACTTAGGTCTATCTGATGACTGATGAGGCAGCTGAGAGAGAAGCACTTGGATGTTTACAGCTTTATCTGTGTCCTACTGTACACAACAAGAGCGCTCTTCTCCCAACAGATTGCAGCAGTCAAGTACATCACATCACAAGTCAAAATATTTATGGCTTCCATACACATGTGTTGAAGGTTGGACCCAAATGTTAGAGTTCATGGCTAAGGCCAGGTAGTTTGTCTGGTGGAGAGAGACAGTCTGTAGATCTACTTCTCTTTGGATTCTCAGATTTTGTGATAGCGGGTCGGAAATGGTTACAATTAATCTTCTATGACATAATGAAATATTTGTTTTGGCTTCAAAGTTAGGTTGTATTCAATCATAGCTTTGATTATGTTATACAAATTCTAGACTGTATATAATCAAGACAATGTGATGCTTATGAAAGCAGTTGATCATTGAGATGAAGTTCAGCAACAATGGGTTTGGTTTATATCTGGATGGGTGATCCATAACAGTTTTGCTCTTCTTGGAGTTAGGCCCTGACTGTTGAGTTGAGAGACTTGTGGTGTCACCTTGGATATGTGAGCTGTTGCTCTATCAACCCAGCCGTATATTGGGTACTGGTTGGATGATAAAGTACAAATCTGAAGCTTTCACCCTAAACATACCAGCTGCTTAAAGTGGATTCAACTTTTGAATTTCTTGGATAATTAAATCCTTCGTGGCACATAAAATCTTCAAAAATTGAATTTTTTAAATTTTTTATGTCTTCCTGATCTAAATGCAGGCTTAAGCTACCTGATGGTGATACATGACAAATACAATCTTATATAAAATATATTTCAAATTGCCTGAAATGGTAGTTTGTTGCTCTGTGGACATGGACTCAAATCATTACATTTGTAGAACTAGAAAAGGGACAAACTATTCTTTTACATTCCCCATTCATTAAGTAAACAAATCTGTCTGGAAATAACTAAGAGAAAACAACATGAATGCCAGAGGGTCATCTGTAGTATCAGAACCAGGCTAGGGATCGGTGAGTGTGTCAGCGTGCCCTGGGGCTCTGTCTACCTTACATCTTGGAGGGGAGCATGGGGTCTGTTACTCTCACACTTAGACTTTGAACAAATATTGTTTATATCTAAAAAAAATAATGAAAAAAAATATCGAATAGGAGCCTTTTCTAAAAATTCCATTTTTTACATATAAAGTTTTGGGTGTGAATTAGCCATTTTCAATATTTAATAAAATGGTGATATTTTCTGAATAAATATAAGAGTTCTGTGTACATGGTGACAATCAGGGGTCAGTGTAATGCAGCCATTGGAGACCTTTGATATTGACACTGTAGATGCTGAAGTAAATTGTGCTGAATGGAGTACAATTTGAAGAGAATATAAAAAAAACAATTCACAGGAATCATAGCTCATGAACAAGGGAAATACTACAGGATAGGCCAATAGTTTTGGTTTGGGCAAAGATTTGTAGCGAATAATGAATCGTGGACTGTTTCACCATCTAATTTAAATGGAGGGCTCTACTAAGCTATCAGGTTTTTTTTGTGAAGACTAAATTCGAGAGTAGAGCCATTAATGTTTTCACATACCTTGGTACATATTATTATCCCCCGCCACGAAGTGGAAGGGGGATATAGGTTTGGGCTCTGTCCGTGCGTCCATGCGTCTGTCCGTCCGTCCGTGCGTGCGTGCGTGCGTCCGTCCGCTATGAAGGGGACAGCTTTTCTCAGAAACTATTTAAGATAGAACGACCAAATTTGTTGTGTGGCTTGTAGACATAGATACCTCGATGGAGTTTGAAAATAAGAACGATGTGATTATTTTTCCCGGTGTTATTGCCCTTGTTCCGTATTTTTGGACTCTGTTCATGTATCTCCAAAGGGGACAGCTTTTCTCAGAAACTGTTTAAGATAGGGTTTCCAAATTTGGTATGTGTCTTGTGGACATACATACCTTGATGGAGTTCGAAAATAAGAACCGGGTGATTATTTTTTCCGGAGTTATTGCCCTTGTTCCGTATTTTTTGGACTCTGTTCATGTATCTCCAAAGGGGACTGCTTTTCTCAGAAACTGTTTAAGATAGAGTTTCCAAATTTGGTGTGTGGCTTGTGGACATAAATACCTTGATGGAGTTCGAAAATAAAAACCGTGTGATTATTTTTTCCGGAGTTATTGCTCTTGTTCCGTATTTTTGGACTCGGTTCATGCTATCTCTAAAGGGGACAGCTTTTCTCAGAGACTATTTAAGATAGGATTACCCAATTTGGTTCGAAAATGAGAAGCACACAATTAATCTTTGTGGAGTTATTGCCCTTGTTCTGTATATTTGGACTCTGTTCAAGGTTTCACCAAAGGGGACAGCTTTTCTCAGAAACTATTTAAGATAGGATAACCAAATTTGGTGTGTGTTTTAAGGCCATCGATACCTTGATGGAGTTTGAAAAAAAGAAGCATGTGATTATTTTTTCTGGAGTTATTCCCCTTGTTCCGCTTTTATTTACTCTGTTTCAAGTATCCAAGGATATAGCGTTTCTCAGACATTGTTTTACATCAAATCAGTTGTGTGGCTTGAGGATATCGTTACCTTAATGGAAAGAAAATGAGAAGCGCACAATTATTTCTTCTTGAATTATTGCCCTTGTTCTCATTTCTTGTGTCTGGCGGGGGATGTTGATGACTATGTCTTCTTGTTAATACATGATGATAATACAGTCAAGTTGAAACATGTTAATGAGGGTAATACTTTGATGAGATTAGATTTGACAAAGACAACATTTATAGCTACATTCATCCAAAAATAAAAGCAATGAGGGTGGAAAGCTTTGCTACTGCATAACAAGACATTTGTGGATCAGTCTAAGGATAATTATTATTAGTTAATTTTTGCATATTCGGTCAGTACACACATTTTATTATTAAAAAGTTGTAAAATTAGTAAAAATACAGCATTTTTCTCCTGTCATGTGATGTAAAAAACAAGATGGCAGACACTCAGTTGGATCCCTCTCTTTAAAATTAGGCAATCCCATTTCTTGGAGATCATCCTGTTACAGTATAGGGTGAAGATTGATTGATTGAAGGCCTGTGGCACAAGCTAATTAAGTACCTGAAAGACACATTGTCAGATTCTGGGTTAACCTATTTCTGCTGACATTGCAAGAACATCAGCTTAGTGTCTCATAACTAACTACTGTCTAATCCACACCGGGATAATATTGACACTTGTCTTCATTACTCAGTAGGTAAACATGAGTCTTTGTTAGTTGGGGGTAAGGAGGGTTGGTATAGCATCTCAGGTAACTGGATACATCATTTGGACTTTGATATGAGAATTATATATATATGCAAAATAATGTCAAATATTTATTACAATCATGCTTCATTCAGATCAAAAAGTGCTTGAATTCGCCTTTGTCCTTGAAAAGTGCTTGAATATGGATATTTTATTTAAGCCTGAGTAAAAAGCATTAAAAATAAATAGATCTTAAAAATCCTATATTTTGTTTTTGCTATGTATTTCCCAACAAATTTCAGTGTTAGGTGTGCAGCAGTTCTGGAGGAGAAATTTCAGACCTGATGAACTAAAAATAATGGTGCTTGAAAACACATCTTGTGTCCTTGAAAAGTGCTTAAATATTTTGAGCTCTTGACTTCATGAATCTTAGAAATCAAGAATTTGTACTTTTGAAGGTAGTGTTATCCCAAATGTATGTAATCTTGTTATATTTATGAATCTTGTATAATGTTTTATTTATGAAGTTGATGAAGATATCCTTTTGATATTAAATGTAAAATAGTTGATTATGATCTTCATTAAATTTTGTAGGTGAATGCTAAATTATCAGTGAATTTTTTTAAAAATAAATTGTAGTGAGGTAATTGTATGATTATGAATAAGAAATTACCTTGTTATATTGAAATTGCTAGTCCAAATCTCATGTTCTCATACTATAAAATTTACACTTGTTTTGTGTTCATTCAGAACATATGTTTGCTTACATTGTGTTCATTGTGGATCATGTAGTGGTGTTCACTGTTCACTGTTCACTGTTCACTGTTCACTGTTCACTGTTCACTGTTCAGTGTTCACTGTTCACTGTTCACTGTTCACTGTTCACTGTTCAGTGTGACTAAATATACCATAGTTACTCTATTAAAGTTTAAGTGCAAGGTCTTAGTAACATTGAAGTTCAGTGCAGTTCTACACATTGTTCCAGACAAGGCTTGTTGGTTTCACCAATGCATAACCATAATTGTTTTGCAATCTTTTCCCCTCCAAAAATACTGCAATGACTAAAAGCCTCAAGTCACCTCACCCAATCTAGTTAAACCTATCTGTAATGTTGTCTTCTCTACGAACTTTGTGGCTGTATCCAGCCATCTTTTGGCGATACCCTTCTTTCTTTGGTAGATTTGCATGCATGTTTGACATCAGACTTCTCACCTGTTTGAAAGAAAAAGCATCTGGACCTCGTTAAGCTGATATCTGAAAGACAATGGAGCAATGGAGTAGCTGAAAAGATACCTCTGTTAGTGGAATTATGATGATCATGTTCAATGATTATTGTGACCAAATGGTATTTTATATTGTGTTCAGACAGCTGACATGTTGTCAAGGAAGTGAATGTTGTCACTAAGAAGGAGGAATGTGCTTCACTCTACATACAGATGATTGGCTCTGTTTGACTTGACACCGACACCGGCTCTAGGTGACATATTGGCTTTACTCTGTAAGGGAAGGGGTTCTCATCATGAAACTCACTCATCTCTTGTTGTTTGTGAACTGGACTCATTTTACTAGTTATGGTAATCTTTATAATGGATAGTTTGTATATAGCGCACAAATCTCCACGTTGTGGACTCAGGGCGCTTCTTAACATTATTACCCTGGTCTAACCTAAGCTGCCGCAAAGCGCTTAAAGGTCACCTCCTCCACATCTTACACCAGGTACCCACTTTCTCCTGAACAGAGGCACATGTTGAATAAAGTCACTTACCCAGGGTGACACTCATTTCCACTCATGTCTCAGTGTGGGGCAGAGAATCACCCTTCAAACTCTCAGTTAATTCAGCGAGGAAGCGGGTAACCCACCAATGCGGCAAGCCGTGCCCATTGTTGCTGAACTTCACTGATAGCGGTCGACTGAGCTACGCACAGGACCACATGCCACCAACAAGAAAGAATGGAATCTTAAATGTAAAGCCTTGAAGATACAAGTTTTCTGTTTGTTTGAGTGTATGCTCAATGACTATCAAACATCGAGGACCTTGCACACAGTCTAGATTTCAGTGCCCAAGTCTAGATATATGAATATACATGGCGAATTGTAAACTCAGAAAAAGGGAAAATGGAGCTGTGCATTCAATCAAATTTGAAAAATATTTTAAACTAAATTTTAGCTAGAATTTTCTCACTTGGAGGGAAATTAGGAGGACGAGGAGACTAGCAGTTACTAGCTTCTCCTACTGTACTTTATGATAATGTAGAACCTTCGATGTAAAAGGGTGATTTTTAGCAAAGGTATCCTCAAATGTCTCTAAATGAACAAGTCAAGTTCTACTCAAAAGATTTCTCTCCATTTCTCTTTCCATTCTAAGTTTTCTCATAATCATGTGACAAAATGTGTATTGAATCATGTGACATGTGGCTCATATTGGCCGGTTGTTTGTATCACACTGATATTACTGGAGTGCAATGTTTAGGTGACCTACGGGAGGTCAGCACAAATATTGACGTTGTGATGCACACACAGATGGAGATCGAGGCATGAGCTCAAGTTAGGATGTCAACTAGTGTTGAGGAGGGAATAGAAGCATTAGCTCCTGTCGGGATTGTGCAGTGGTTAGTGTGTTCGGCTTTGAATCAAGGGGTCCAGGTTTCGAATCCCGCCAGGGGCACGGGTGCAGTAGAGAACTGTTCTACATGCAGTAACATTTGGGTGCAATGCTACACTGAATTTCAACATAGTACCACCCATGGTTCGCTAGTTCCAGCCGATGCTCGGAGGTTTCACCGCAATGCATTGCCTCATGGCTTTGCAGGCTTTATCCCTGCCATAATACTAGCAGCTGTGATATAAGTGAAATTCTCTCGAAAGTGGTGTTAAACCCCAACTCACCTCACCTTGACAAGTTACAATATTATTGCTGAGGGAAATCAGAAAATAAGATTCAACCAGAAGTTTATGCATATAAATATAATCCATTTGACACAAATAAATACTAAGAATAATATTCTAATGATCTTAGAGATCATGCATGCACAAATAACAATAACTAAGCCTTTTGAAATATTGTTTCCAAGAAGGCATGATAGCGTGTTTAGTGCTATTAACTTTGGATCATGAGTTCTGGGGTTTGAATCTTGCTAAGGGTTCAACAATGTTACTGAATTCAGGTTTGAGTGCAATGTTTCTTTGGAGTCCAGTACAGTATCACCTGCATCTGTAATTCCATTTCAAAGCAACATCAACAATAGTAATGCAAGCTCTCTGACCTCGTCTAACCAATATCAACTTGATTAATAAATGAAATAGTGTTTAATGTAGCATAAAACCCTCAATCATATCACCTCTCTTTCCCACAAATATTACACAAGATAAGATAATTTTAATGCCTTAACATCCCACATGGAAACAGTGACAATATTCTAATGCTACATAAGACAGTCATAAACATATAATGACAGATGGACATTGAGTTACATAGGTAACTTTATAATCGTTGCAAGTGATTTACTGGAGCCAAGAGAAAGTCTAGTAGCTGTGTTGGGCAACATTTGGCAGCGTAAATTATGGTGACATGTGCTTCTGATTTGAAGATAAACAGACATTTGGGCTTTATTTAACCTTCAAGATTGTTTAGGACTGTGATGTTTAGGAATTATTTAAAAAGTTGCAATAAAGTAGAAAATCTAAAAACTAGATCATGCTTGAAAAACAATAATTAGATTTAAGGGATTTTGTGTACATGTTTAGTGTGATAAGTACCACATAACCACAAACCTACAGCCTCATCTCACCAACACCCCAACCTTCCCACTGTCTATCCAACACCAAATCAGACACCAACCTCCCCACTGTCTGGCCAACACCAAATCAGACACCAACCTCCCCGGTGTCTGGCCAACACCAAATCAGACACCAACCTTCCCACTGTCTGGCCAACACCAAATCAGACACCAACCTCCCCACTGTCTGGCCAACACCAAATCAGACACCAACCTCCCCGGTGTCTGTCCAACACCCCAATCAGACCCCAACCTCCCCACTGTCTGTCCAACACCCCAATCATACCCCAACCTCCCCACTGTCTGTCCAACACCCCAATCATACCCCAACCTTCCCGCTGTCTGGCCAACACCAAATCAGACACCAACCTCCCCGCTGTCTATCCAACACCAAATCAGACACCAACCTCCCCGCTGTCTGTCCAACACCCCAATCATACCCCAACCTTCCCACTGTCTGGCCAACACCAAATCAGACACCAACCTCCCCGCTGTCTATCCAACACCAAATCAGACACCAACCTCCCCGCTGTCTGTCCAACACCCCAATCATACCCCAACCTTCCCACTGTCTGGCCAACACCAAATCAGACACCAACCTCCCGCTGTCTATCCAACACCAAATCAGACACCAACCTCCCCGCTGTCTGTCCAACACCCCAATCATACCCCAACCTTCCCGCTGTCTGGCCAACACCAAATCAGACACCAACCTCCCCGCTGTCTATCCAACACCAAATCAGACACCAACCTCCCCGCTGTCTGTCCAACACCCCAATCATACCCCAACCTTCCCACTGTCTGGCCAACACCAAATCAGACACCAACCTCCCCGCTGTCTATCCAACACCAAATCAGACACCAACCTCCCCGCTGTCTGTCCAACACCCCAATCATACCCCAACCTTCCCACTGTCTGGCCAACACCAAATCAGACACCAACCTCCCGCTGTCTGTCCAACACCCAATCAGACCCCAACCTCCCCACTGTCTGTCCAACACCCCAATCATACCCCAACCTTCCCACTGTCTGGCCAACACCAAATCAGACACCAACCTCCCGCTGTCTGTCCAACACCCAATCAGATCCCAACCTCCCCGCTGTCTGTCCAACACCCAATCAGATCCCAACCTCCCAGCTGTCTGTCCAACACCCCAATCAGACACCAACCTCCCCGCTGTCTGTACAACACCCCAGTCAGACCCCAACCTCCCGCTGTCTGTCCAACACCCCAATCAGACCCCAACCTCCCAGCTGTCTGTACAACACCCCAGTCAGACCCCAACCTCCCAGCTGTCTGTTCAACACCCTTATCAGATCCCAACCTTCCCGCTGTCTGTCCAACACCCCAATCAGACCCCAACCTCCCCGGTGTCTGTCCAACACCCAATCAGACCCCAACCTCCCCGCTGTCTGTCCAACACCCAATCAGATCCCAACCTCCCCGCTGTCTGTCCAACACCCCAATCAGACCCGTACCTCCCCGCTGTCTGTCCAACACCCAATCAGACCCCAACCTCCCCGCTGTCTGTCCAACACCCCAATCAGACACCAACCTCCCCGCTGTCTGTGCAACACCCCAATCAGACACCAACCTCCCCGCTGTCTGTGCAACACCCCAATCAGACACCAACCTCCCCGCTGTCTCTACGACACCCCAAGCAGACACCAACCTTCCTGCTTTCTGTCCAACACCCCAATTAGATCCCAACCTTCCCGCTGTCTGTCTAACACCCAATCAGACACCAACCTCCCCGCTGTCTGTCCAACACCCCAATCAGACCCCAACACCCAATCAGACCCCAACCTTTCCACTGTCTGTCCAACACTCCAATCAGACCCCAACCCCACAGCTGTCTGTCTAACACCCCAATCAGACCCCAAACTCCCAGCTGTCTGTCCAACACCCAATCAGACCCCAACCTTCCCGCTGCCTGTCCAACATCCAAATCAGACACCAACCTCCCAGCTGTCTGGCCAACACCCCAATCAGACACCAATCTCACAGCTGTCTGTCTGCACATAGACACACACCCTCTTCACAAGCCCCCAATTAGACGCCCCAACCTTCCTGGCCCTTATCTCTCACCCAGGGACTGGTGCCATAAGAAACATGTACCTCTCTGCTCTAGAACCAGCAACTGGCCATTAATAGTCTGGGAGGGGTATATTTAGCTGACAAATGTTTACAGAATCTCTCTGAATCGAGCAGAGAGATTAGACATTGCTCCAAGAGAGGAATCTGTTTGTGTCGAATTTATTTATGGGTTAGGATACAAGGTGTTTGTTGTGAAACATGATGATATGCTGGCCTGAACTCAATTGTTCATGTTCCATATATTAATTGGTTCACAAGGTTTTGAAGTGGAATCATATTCAACATTATTTAACAGCAAAAGTTTTAAGAAAATGTGAAACTAATGACTCTTCTTGTGTTTTTAACCATAATTCTCAACATACTTTTCTGATTCTGGATGAAAATTTATAAATTTATACAGTCAAGCATAATTATAGCAGTTACCTTTCTCTACATAAGTCAATAAAAGAAGGGAACTAATGATATAAGTAAACAGATCTTTGATGTCTTTATTATATTCTGGTATCCACATTATTAATTAAAATATAAGTCATTAAAAAAATGGTATAACAGTGAGAATATATTTGATGTTTGTTGAAAACACATGAACTTTTTGTACTGAGTACGTTTGAATTTGTTATTGTAGAACTAAAACTGAATATTTGCTGTTTGTTACAGATACGCAATCGCTGACGATGCATACAGATCTATGCGAGATAGAAACCTTGACCAGTGTATCATCATATCGGGGGAGAGCGGTTCAGGCAAAACTGGTATGTGCCAATCATTCTTCATCTGTCAACTATATAAGGTGATATGTTTTATTTTATCAACAAGAAACATACTTGTTAATTACTGAAATGTTGAAAAGTTGTGCTAACAATAAGTTAATCTTAATCATAAACAAATTGCACTCTCAAATTCCTCCTATGAGAATTTGCATGCATGAAATGTGGCGAGTCCATAGGTTTCACGGTGTCAATTGAAATAAGATATTAAGCCTGAATTAAAGAGAAAAAAATTGTAACAAAAGTTAGGATGTTGCTGTAAGTCTCCTGGACACTGTTTCATATGCTGGTGTTGCTAATAAACATACGAAGCAAGAAAGATAATCCTTAACTAGCTTATACAAAAAATGGTCCTGGTAATGTTGTTCTCCTCCTACAGAGGCCAGCAAGGTGATAATGCAGTATGTGGCGGAGGTGTCTGGAAAAGGACAGGACATCGACCGCGTCAAGGAACAGCTCCTACAGTCAAACCCTGTTCTTGAGGGTATGTCATCTTTATTGATGTTTAATCTTTTACCTGTTAATCTGATTTGAAGGCAGTTTGCCATCTAGTGCCTTATATGGTAAATTCAAATAAGCACTTAAAAGGGGCAAGATCATCATGAGTTTAATAGTTTCTATTGTCAGATATCAAGTTCCATTCCCTACAATCTTAACCTTAACGTGTGTCTTATAAGTGAAACCCTTATATGATTAATTTACATTGCAGCTTTTGGAAATGCCAAAACAACTAGGAACGACAACTCCTCAAGATTTGTAAGTACAATATTTCAGTTTTAATCCTTTTATAGAAAATGTAATTTTCTTCTCTGATGAGAATGCTTTTAGTGCATTTGGTAAGTTTAATGGACAAAGGGAGACAACTCTGTAAATAGCAGTAACCAAGTTTGATAGTTAAGCTTAGAACTGGTTCTTCACTTGATTTATCTGTTGCAGGGAAAATACATGGACATTGAATTTGACTTCAAGGGAGACCCTATTGGAGGCGTTATCACAAATTGTAAGTTCTGCATGACATTATTTGCAACATGTTTTAGGTGTATATGACATATATATAATACTAAACGATTCGAAACATGTTATCAAACAAGACCGAGTTTTGTGTTTTATTTATTACTCAATGCTGTAAATATCGCTGAGTTGCAAGAAAATCGGTGTTAGTGACGCTCACTTGCAAAAAGGTCACCCGCCATTGGAGTCGCGGGGGCTAACATTGTGACGTCAACCAAAAACGACTATGACGTCACTCGCCGACTATGACGTTACGGCAGCCACGGTGGTATCACACATGTGTGCAACCAACTCATTGTTATCTAATGAGTGATCTCACCACGGTTGAGTAATAATGAATTCTTGCAACTCTTTAATAAGCCTCTGCTTTCAAAATGCATTTTTAGCTCATCTGGCCTGAAAGGCCCGATGGGCTTATGGCATGGGATGTCGTCCGTCCATCCGTCCGTCCGTCCGTAAACTTTTCGCTTTTTCGACTTCTTCTCCAGAACCAATGACTCCAGAGAGCTGAAATTTTATGTACAGACTCCTTGGCTGAAGGGGATACTAAATTGTAAATTTGGTGACCCTGTGACCCCAAATGTGGGTCACAGGGGTCATAACCTTGAAAGCTATTTTCATCTTCTTCTCCAGAACCAATGACTCCAGAGAGCTGAAATTGTATGTACAGACTCCTTGGCTGAAAGGGATTCTAAATTGTAGATTTGGTGACCCTGTGACCCCAAGTGTGGCTCACAGGGGTCATTACCTAAAAAAAACTATTTTCATCTTCTTCTCCAGTCCCAATGAACGTAGAGAGCTGAAATTTTATGTACATACTCCTTTACTGAAGGGGATTCTAAATTGTAAATTTGGTGACAGTGAGACCCCAAATATTGGGTCACAGAGGCAATGACCTAAAATGCTATTTTCATCTTCATCTCCAGTCCCAATGGCTCTAGCGAGCTGAAATTTTATGTACAGACTCCTTGGCTGTAAGGGATTCTAAATTGTAAATTTGGTGAGTCTGTGACCCCAAATATGGGTCACAGGGATCATAACCTAAAAGCCTATTTCAGTTTACAGCATCTTTCTGAGATTATATGTGCACTTCAATCAGTATAAGTAGGTAAGGGAGGTAATTTTAAAGAAAACAGCTGAGTTAAAGGGGGGACTTGATTTGCCAGCCGGGCTATCGCCCGGGTCGCCCGCAACCCGGTTGTGAAGCGGCGACGCACTTGATTCAGGCGGGCGGGTGTTAAATATCGCCCGCCGGGGTAGCCCGGTTGACCCGATTTCAAATGAGCGGGCTATCGCGGGCGATAATGGCGGCATACGGATCAAACTCGTTTTTGCAAATTGGAAAATATCGGATATCTTTCCATCTGAACATTTACAATACAATTATTTATAAGCGTACTGAAGGGAAAGACTAATGTAGCAAACTTTTCTAGCTGAAGTAATAATATTGTTCATTGTTGTCGAGATATCGTTGTCATTGTCGCAAACACTTTAGAAAAGTTCGATTATTAGTTGCAGGGCAACTAAGTTGGCTCTGAAGGTTGCCATAACAATAACCCGAATCAACTTGATTTGGTTCATTTGCTCGGATCACCCGGATAGCCCGGTCACGTGACCGGGCTATAGCGGGCTATGCCCGGGATAGTGCAAATCAAGTGCCCCCAAAGGCATTTCATCTTTCTGATGTGAGAGTTCTAACATGTGCTTTGAGAATATAATATGTCTGATGAAAAAGAGATATTTAGAATTAAAAACTTAGAATTGGAGGTCTAACAAAAATTATAAGTCATATTTTATCTTTGTCTCACATTTCACATATGAGTAATTATTTGTATTTTGCAAGTGAATTTGCTGATAAAGGTACACAAGTCTAAAAGTATTCTAAAGACTTAATACAGAATCTTTTATTAAATCTAATATAATGTTCTTTGTAATTTAAGAGTAAATAATGGAGTTTTTTAATATCTCATGATATTGTGTAATTATTTGGAGAATTAATTAATTAATTAATGAGAATTTCCAGTACGGGTCAATTTGGTATACCTTATTTATATCATATTTTATACTTTAAAACTGATTTAGTTTTCTATTAACTTTGCAGTTAATTTTATTCAATAGGAACAAGAAATGAGATAGATGTCTACGTCATGGACATGTTTAATGTGAATCTATTTGAAATGAGAACTATTGAACACCCTTTGAAGGAATAACTTGAAGAGGAATTAAATCTTTTCATTTTACATGAGATATGTGAACTGAATATGACTAGTGATGACTGGTGATAACATAGGACTATACAAGAAGTAGCTATATGGGTCATTCTCAGAAAATGGAGCAATTTGGTTGATGTGATGACAAAAATAAAATCATTCTCCGTTTCAATTAAAATTTTTACAGTTTGAACAAGACAACCATAGGAAAGTAAATACAGAATATGCAATCTTAATCTCTTTTGACAAAAAAATAATTTACTTTTAAACATACTGAGTCAAGAATTGATGTCAGTGATGTTACCAATGCATTTTTAAGTTTTCCTTAATAACTGATCAATTATTTTAGTACATAATTCTGCTTGAACAAAACATGTATGGTGTATTGGGAGTTTACAGAAGAAATTAAATAATAAAGTAATTTTTTAATTTCTAATTTCAAGAAAGTACTTATGAATTGTGGAACTCAAAATTTAACAGGGTACAACAATATTTGTACAGATCGCAAATTAAGTTCAATAAATACTATCTACACTGTATGGGATGGACAAGGTCCACTTGTAATACAATAACAGATGACTTGTGTTTCTCCCTATTGTTTCTTTCAAAATAAAGGATTTCGATGTAGGTGACGTCATTGATAATTGGTAACATCACTGACAGGAAAGGTAACATTACTGACATCATAACCATTAAAACTGATTATCATTAAATGTACTGTAAACATGAAGCATTGCTGGAACAGTTCATTATCTAATGTTAAAAGCCAGGCTGTCTGAAGTCCCAACACTGTCAAATATGCTAGAAATCATAATTTTGCAAAAAATAAGGTAACATCACTGACAATTAAGTAACATCACTGACATTTCATTGCAATAAATGTTTTTTGAAATATAAATGATACTGTGAAAGACTGGGTATTGCAAATTTTGTGTATGTTAATGTAATGTTTAGATTGTCAAATGTTAATTGAAGAACTTTAATGGGTTACGGATAATAATTCCATACATCATTAATAAATGGTAACATCACTGACAGGATAACAGTGAACACTGATACAAATTCATTTAAATTCTTTTACATATGTTATACGATAAGGCAGTGTTGAAACCATTCATATAAAAGGTGGATGGTCAGATGCTCGAAGACTTGAAATTATAACTTCATCACAAAAGATATCATCAAAGATTTGAAAGGTAACATCACTGACATTAATAATAATAAATAATAGAACACATCATCCCAGCACGGATGATGTCTTTGTTTACTTTCTATTTATTAGTATAAAGGACATATTATCTGATGTTAAAGATACACACTTCCTGCCTTTAAAAAGAATAAATGAAGAAAGCTCTGCCAACAGGAAGTACCTGCACCGTATGGTATAACATAAAAACTGAAATGATTTAATCAGCAACAGGACAGACGTGTGAGGACCATTACAACTTGCAGACTAAAAACACACTTTCTAATTGATGTGTCAAAAATTATAAATGTATAGTAATAGCAATTGATGTACAGTACATTGTCAAGTTGTATCTCTAAATGACAGAATATTGGGAAAGTGCTTACTAACAGTCTCTATGACTGAATTGATAGGGAATTTTTATTTTAAACAACGTTCAATAAAGAATGAACTATGCATATCAGTGAAGCTAATCTGATATACTTTCCCAGCTTTCCACACAACGCACTGATCCACTAGTGAGGAAGTATCATTGCTCTTACATACTGGCTCCTGTGTTTTATTTGGGTGTTCATATTTCATACCAACTGAAGTTGTTCATTGTAATGCACGCACAGAGGTGTCTATCGCGCAAATCAGGTGTTCATCATAAAAACCTGGTATAGCCATGGACACCTGATATGAGTAAACCTTTTATTTGTAAATCTACTTTTGTTTAAATTTCTATCTTTCAAATCCATGTGATGATAATTCGTAGAATAGCATTTTTCAACATAAGCAAAACGCAAATACTTTTGACAAAATGTGAGATCAAACCTGCAACCCAATGGTTTCTGGTCAAGTGATCTAACCATTACACAATGAAAACCAGATGAGTTAAGAAAGGCTTTTTCATTACCTAATTTATAGTGTTCTTTGATTTGCTTGGATGAAAACTGTCATTAGTTTATGTACAAGTTATCAATTTTAATCTTCACCTGAAGTGCAAAATGTTTAAAATAAAATGAAAGTGTGTGTAAACTGGACATATTTACAATGACCTTTTCAACCTTTCGTTTTTTGTCCATGCTAATGTTTACACATAATGGCAGTTACAGTCCAGCAGTTTGGGGAGGTGTGTAGAAATCAACCCATGTATATTAAAGAGGGCATATTTTAACATTTTATCACTATTGCTGTAGTAAATGACTTTAAATCAAGTTCATATTTTTGTGTCCTGAACAATGTTATTCCTCACAAAGAATGTCCCAGCCCTTGGCTGCAGCATAATCATACTACACAAGTGTAGGTTTTCTAAATTTGATATTGGATATCTGTAGATATAAAGAACCTGAGTCATATTTTCATATTTTCATATTTTGGGTTCTAACAAATGAAATGTTCTTTCGATGAAATATGTTGGATAAATCATTATGTTTTCGAATTAGTTTTTTAATCTCAATTTTGGTCCCCAAAAACTAATATCCAGCTTGAATAAATATTGGGGTGGTTGGGGGTGTTTCCTGTTTTACCTTCATCTTCAAGATCTCTATCCAGTCTCAGGTGTTATTACAGTATTACAGTGTTCCACATCCCTACCTATAGTTGAGTAAGATTTTGGAAATTTTATTAAATAAATATTTATTACTTTTATTAGTACTATCAATCACACTCAGAGGAAGTGAAACTTGTTCGAAAAAATTAATAGTTGTTTATATCTGAAGTAATTTTTGTTCATTTTCAACAATTAATATAACTGATTTGTCAGTGATGTTACTTTTTATATCATTGATGTTACCATAATTGATATAACACTTTGTGCCATTTAGTTAAAGTGACATTTCTTTTATGTGATATTTTTTATAAACTTTGTGACATATCGCTATCTTATGGCATTTTACTAAGGATGAAAATTTACTGTCGTTAGACATATCACAATATAACTTCTGCTTTGTCAGTGATGTAACCATTCTCTGTCAGTGATGTTACTAATTTAATGATAACATCACTGACGGTAACATCACTGACAACTTTTTAGTAAAGGACTAAGTATGAACACTGATTACTCCCTAAGTAAAAAGTGAAAGTAACATGAGCTAGAGGCTCATGAAGGCAAGTTCCCTTTTGACAAACATGTTCAAAGAGTAGTATACATTTCAGATAATTTGGTAACATCACTGACACTGAAAAGTCATACTCGTCAAGTGCAGTCACTTCATAAATGTCTGCTTGACTTTATTTCACTTTGACACCACTAATTCAACATGTATCAGTTAGAACAAGGAGTGCTTTAAATGGAGAAATCATTATTTTCACTTAATCAAGGGGAGCTAAGCCTTGGATCAGTTAAAATTGTACAAGGTAACATCACTGACGCAAATCTGTGTTACCATGTTCTAACTGAAATATTTTCATAATCAATAGACCTAACATGAATGTAGGGCTCTAATTTAAAAAAAATAAACAACTGTTGTTAGACTTAACTCAGGGAATTTCTTTTTTGTCATGGGGAGTTTCATATCTATAGATGCAAACAGTGACCTCTGACCATTGTTAGTTCAGAAACGGACAAAAATTAATTTACAAAGATTTAAAAAAACACAAATTGTTGCATATATGAAATAATTTGTAAGTCTAATCCTTAAAATCATGTATAACACAACTGGAAAAATTGCAATTTGGGTTAAAATTTGTCACATTATGAAAAAAAATCCTTGTTACCATTTTTGCTCCATTTTCTGAGAATGACCCATATGAGATTGTGACATCACACCTATTTTCATCATCTTCTCAAGTACAGAAACATAATTAATTGTAGGAAAAACTGCATCTAACATATAAATTTTACTGGCTGTGAGTCCAGTGTCTGCATGTTATGTAATTGCATTGTGTTGACCTCTTCCTGGCAGAAGGATGAAAACTGATAGTTACACAGAGGTTTCAGGTTACTTCAAACTACTGTGCAGCACTGTGTTATCATAGACTGTGCGTGAGACTGCTTTAGTCTTCCACTGACTCTAAAAAAGAATTTATTCATAGAATATCACCATTTTATCAAATATTGAAAAGGAGCCTATAAGAAATGGTGAAAAAGAATTTACTAAAAAAAATTCACCAATTTATTAAGTATTGAAATGGAGCCTATAAAAAAATTTGGATTTTCAAAAACTGAGGCTCCTATTCATTATGTAATAAATGTTGGTATTGCCATAATGCAATTAAGAATTAAAACAATATAATGCAAAGGTGTATGATATTCATAACGAATGTTTTTGATTTATGTGTAACCAATTTTGATAATAATTAGCAGGGGTCATAACCTTAAAAGGTTTTTTTCATTTTCTTCTACAGCCCCAGGCCATTATTGCAATAGCTGACAGTGGTGAATTGTATGCAAAGAATTGTACCCGGTATATTCATTATTATATAATGTGTGTACGATCTTAAAAAATAGTATGATCTCTCCACCACATTATTATATGTTTGATACCAGCAATTTATTTCCAAGCTTTGTGTTGCTCTTTCAACACATATATATATAGCAGATTGGCAAAGTTATGGTAACAAAATATTTTTAAACTGCTTTAATCGTTTCACTACCTAGATTCTTATTACTAAATTCCATTATCTGACCATTGCTATAAAGTCCACTCCATAACATACCCCACTTATTATTTCCTGATGAGCTACAGAGGCCATGGCTCTATTTTTGTCAGTTTATTATTTCGCTGAAATAAGTCGATGAAATGTATTTGAAAAATAATGTCACCAATAGGAAAACGCCCTTCTCTCTTCGGAAAATCAAGTTAAAAATGAGTGTACATGGTTCCATAAAGCCATGGGAATTGTTTTTGTCATTCGAAATAATAAAATGTGTTCACAATAAAATGACCGCCATGCAATTTTTGCTTTATACGCAACACCGTTATTACCACTACGGATAATTGGTTCGTGTAATAAGATGTTTTATCCTCTAAAGTAAATATAAATGACATAAACTATCATGATAAATGGGAAATTTGAAAAAATAAAATGTGCAAAAAACGTGCTACTGCCCCTTTAAAGTATTAATATTTTATAATTCTTAAATAACTTTTTTTTGTTTGTTTCAGATTTATTGGAAAAGGTGAGTAGTCAATACGATACATCTCACCTGTTCTTTAAGAGGAAACTCAGTGAATGAAAAAACAATAATTTGATACTAATGTTTTATGATATGTCAAAGGAAGACAGAATAGGTTATAGGTTTCTTTTCAATTCTTGGCCAGAAAGTTGTTGGAGGCTTTCTTCCAGCAATAATACTAGCAGCCATAAGAGACTTGAAGCACCCATAAAATCTACAGCTATATTTAATCTTAAATCACTTCACCTTGCTTGATATCAGTCAATAAATTTCTTTGATATTTTGAGTGTCCAATCTAGGACGTGAAGTTGCACGGTTTAACTGAAAATTATCAAATAGTCCCATATAAAAATCATAGCGGTGCCTCGAGCATTGTAATTTTATCACTACCATTGAAAGCAATACTATTCCTCCCTTATTTGTTCAATAGAAAAACAAAAATTTTAATTTTGGTTCCACATTGCATACTGTATTTTTATCATTACTAGATAAATTATGATGTGATACATTTTTTTTACTGACACAAAATTTTGAAGAAATGCTATTGCCTATGTAGTCACGGGTAGCGGTGCAGGGCCCGGGGGAGAGGAGCTTCCACATCTTCTACCAGATGCTTAGTGGGGCGGAACCAGCACTGCTTGGTAAGTGTCTCAGTAATCACATTTCTTTGTCCATTTTGCAGTTAGAGTATAGTGTAAATTCCTATTCAAAATTTGCAATTTATGCACGTTTTACCTCAAACCTGTACATTGAGTACTTACGAGCTAAACTTTAGCCAATGACAAATCCTTGACCATTCCCTTGTGTAATAATTGTGATTCCTGGAAATTGGAGCACAGTATTGTTTGGCATCGACAATAGTTCAGTTAAAGGGGCCGTCAGCAAAGTCCGCCATCTTGGATTTTGTTTATTACGTGAAATGAAAACCGGCTATATTTTACCTAATTTTACAACATTAAAAGATATACACTGATAGAATGTTCACATAGTAACACATAGCATGTCATAAAACTAATAAATATTTTGCTGTTATGCCATAGCAAACTTTTCCCCACTCGCAGTGCCGATGAATGGCTCCAGTTCTCATCATTTTTATTTTTCAACAAATGTCCGCTTGTCTTTATCAAGTTGTGAAATATAAATTCATCAAAATATTACCTTTATTAATATCTTTTAATTTGACTGTGTTTTAATCTTTTATTAGTAACATATTTGTGTAAACGGGGATATCCTCTTGAATTTTGTTTCCACAAAAAATACCCTGATAGAACCCTCCTTTTAACTAAGGAGTAAATTGCAGCTAACTCATTGGCCAGGATTTGGGTACTATCTAATTAATATCCCTCAAGTCACTTAATTTTATTGTTTTCAAGAGACTACAAACGGTATGAATCCTTTATACGTATTTGGGGTATTATTTAGGAGTATTATCAACTTTATGAGTGTGTATCGCTGATGTAATTTCCCAGTCAGCCAATCCGGTACCGTGTTTACATGGAGACTATATACGGACAATGTTTACAATTCTAGCTCGTGAATCTCATAAACAAATGGTCAATACATACTCCACACTTTGAAATTAATTAACCACATGTCACTTCATATTATTCTTTTCGAGACCCTATCTATCTTAATTCTCACTTGAATAAGATATTTACCCTCTGATTTCATCAAAAATGGAGACTATATACGGACAATGTTTACAATTCTAGCTCGTGAATCTCATAAACAAATGGTCAATACATACTCCACACTTTGAAATTAATTAACCACATGTCACTTCATATTATTCTTTTCGAGACCCTATCTATCTTAATTCTCACTTGAATAAGATATTTACCCTCTGATTTCATCAAAATATAAACTTATAAATGTTCCTGTAGTATTTTATTGTATTATGTAGCTCTCCTCTCATTGCTATGATAGGATGTGAACCTAAACTTAAAGGTCCATCCATTGTGTTTCATAAAATTTTATTTGGCTTTAATCCGTTCCAAATCATCACATGTGCTGTCTACAATACAAATAAATTCACTCAGCTTGCATATTTATCCCCAATCGCCAAATATATCATAATTACTAGTTTCCAATTAAAATTGAGTAACATAATAATGCATGTGCAGAAACCGAAACTGCACATCCCATTTACATACACAGTAGTTATGAGACCTATTAAACATTATCAACTCAAATTTGTCTTCTTGTCTGTTCGGAATAAGATTCCAAAATTATGTTTAAATCATTGACACGCGCCACACGCTGTGCATTGTCCGGTTTTTGATCAGAAATCACTACTTTTACCTTCATATCGTCAATGTACTAAGTCGACTATCATCAAAATGGTAGTTTTCAGTAACAGTCGTTACTTCTCGATAAAGTAACACCATTTATAACGTTTGCAATATGTGACCCCCAACAACACAATGGATGTACCTTTAAAGGTAGGGTTATGTCGTTATCTTGGATATTTTGCATTACGTGAAATGAAAACACGCTATATTGTACCCAATTTTGCAACTTTTTGATAACTAAAAAGTACACTGATAGAGTATCCACATAGTAACACATAACATGTAATAAAACTATAAACAAGTTGCTGTTATGCTGTCGCGAAGTTTTCCTGACTCGTAGCGCCGATGAATGGCTTCAGTTCTCATTGTTTTATTATCCCCCGCCGCGTGTTTAGCGCGAAGCGATGGATATAGTATTCGGCTCCGTCCGTCCCTCCGTACGTATGTCCGTACAAAATGGAATAACTCAAATACTATTCACTGGATTCTTTTCATATTTTGCATATGGGTTCATCTTTGGAAGAGTAATGTTCATACAGAGGTTTGTGACCTTGACCTTCATTTCAAGGTCACAACGAGACTTTGTCATTTTATCCTTGTCAGCAGGATATCTCAAGTACCATTCGCTGGATTCTCTTCATATTTTACACATAGCTTCTCCAAGGAAAGACAAAGGGCTGATTAGATTTTGGTGACCTTGACATTATTTTCAAGGTCGCAACGGAACTTTGAATTTTTTGACATGTTAATGTACATGTAAAGCTTGTCAGCGGGATATCTTATGAACCATTCACAGGAATTCCATCATATCTTACACAAAGCACCTCCTTGGGAAGACGACGGGCTGATTAGATTTTGGTGACCTTGACATTATTCTCAAGGTCACAGTGGAACTTTGAATTTTTTGACATGCTAATGTACATGTAATTCTTGTCAGCGGGATATCTCAAGAACCATTCACAGGAATTCCATCATATCTTACACAAATCACCTCCTAGGGAAGACGACGGGCTGATTAGATTTTGGTGACCTTGACATTATTCTCAAGGTCACAGTGGAGCTTTGACTTTTCCAACATGTTTGACTGTGTTTTAATCATGTATTAATAACATATATGTGTAAACAGGAATATCCTCCCGAATTTCTTTTCCACAAAAAATACTCCGATATAACCCTCTTTTTAAGTTACAGTGTAATGCAAAAGAGTGAATCAATGTATACATGTCAATTTCAATGTTTGCTTTCAGAGAGTCTAAAGCTTACAAGTGACTTTAACAGCTATGCATTTCTCAACAAGAGTGGTTGTACTAAAGTAGCATCTATAAATGACAGCAATAACTTCCATGAAATCAGGGTAAGTGTCATTAGGATTTCTTTCATAATCAATTGATTGTTATTTTGTTTAAACAATTTGAAAACTTGCAACACGATATACATGACATTCTGCAATATTTCGAATTTTAAAAACTTTATGTGCTGTGTATGAATTACATCAATACCAATTGCACGCAACCATGCCATTTTTAGCTCATCAGGCCTCACCAGTTCCAAAAGGTCTAGAAAGCTGTAAAGTGGTGTGCAGACTCCTTGGCTAATGGGGATTCTAAATTGTAGATTTTGTGACCCCATAACCCCAAATGGGGTCACAGGGGTCACATCCTCAAAAACCTATTTTCATCTTCTTCTCCAGTTCCACAAGGTCTAGAGAGCTGAAAAGTTGTGTGCAGACTCTTTGGCCAATGGGGATTCTAAATTGTAGATTTTGTGACCCTGTGACCCCATCTAGGTCACGGGTCATGACCCAAAAACCTATTTTCATCTTCTCCAGTTTAAATGTAAAGCTCTAGAAAGGTGAAATGTTGTGCAGAGATTCTTTGGTCAAAGGTAATTCTTAATTGTAGGATTAGTGACCCTGTGACTCCAAATGTGGGTCACAGGGGTCATGATCTAAAACCAATATTATTTTGCTTGTTAACAATGTATTACTTGAGATAACTTAGATATTCAACCTTTGATAATAAATCAATAAAATCGTGATGAGCTACAGAGCCCATGGCTCTATTTTTTGCTCCAGTTTGGCAACTTTATGTGTCTGTTTAGTTTACAATGTTAATTGACAAAATTAAGTTTTGTAACTTCTTTTCTCCAGATTGGCAACTTTTTTTTTTTCAAGCTTTATTGAAAACTATCATGTTGTAAACAGTTATAGTTAAAGTGAAGTCTCATGAAATATCTAATGTTAGTTAATGCCATGTGAAAATAAAGCGTTGAGATGAGTTGATGACAATGTTGACAGAACGGGATGGAAGTGATTGGCTTCCAGAAGGAGGAAGTGTCTGCTGTACTACAACTCGTTGCCACCATCCTGAAACTCGGCAACATCACCTTCCATCACAAGGGCAACGACGATGGCACAGATGGCTGTGAGCTTGGCTCCACAAAGGGTTTGTGATTTGATCTGCATAAATTTTGCTTGACATCATTTTAGTTAGAATGTCACTATTGATTATCCCCCGCCAACATAGTTGGGGGGGGGATATTGAAATGGGCTCCGTCCGCCGTCCGTTCGTCCGTCCGTCCGTCCGTCCCGATTTTGTTTCCGGAGCAGAACTCGAAAACTATAAGACATATCTCAACGAAACTTGGTGTGTGGAACAATCATCATGTGTAGATGTGCCTTTTGGGGTTTTCAACTTCTTCGAGTTATTTTTTTTTACCGTTTCCATGGAAATGTAACTTAGAATTTTGTTTCCGGAACAGAACTCGAAATCCATAAGACATATCTCAAGGAAACTT
Source organism: Gibbula magus (assembly GCA_936450465.1). Lineage (NCBI taxonomy): Eukaryota > Metazoa > Mollusca > Gastropoda > Trochida > Trochidae > Gibbula > Gibbula magus. The sequence continues at coordinate 70,168,796 of OW388297.1, read as the reverse complement.
GGTGTGTGGAACAATCATCATATGTAGATGTGCCTTTTGGGGTTTTCAACTTCTTCGAGTTATTTTTTTTTACCGTTTCCATGGAAATGTAACTTAGAATTTCGTTTCCGGAGCAGAACTCAAAAACCATAACACATATCTCAACAAAACTTGGTGTGTGGAACAATCATCATGTCTAGATGTGCCTTTTGGGGTTTTCAACTTCTTCGAGTTATTTTTTTGGACCGTTTCGATGGAAATGTAACTTAGAATTTCGTTTCCGGAACAGAACTCGAAAACTATAAGACATATCTCAACGAAACTTGGTGTGTGGAACAATCATCATGTCTAGATGTGCCTTTTGGAGTTTTCAACTTCTTCAAGTTATTATTTTTTACCATTTCCATGGAAATGTAACCTAGAATTTCATTTCCGGAGCAGACATCGAAAACCATAAGACATATCTCAACGAAACTTGGTGTGTGGAACAATCATCATGTGTAGATGTGCCTTTTGGGTTTTTCAACTTCTTCGAGTTATTTTTTTTTTACCGTTTCCATGGAAATGTAACTTAGAATTTCGTTTCCGGGACAGAACTCAAAAACTATAAGACATATCTCAACGAAACTTGGTGTGTGGAACAATCATCATGTGTAGATGTGCCTTTTGGGGTTTTCAACTTCTTCGAGTTATATTTTTGGACCTTTTCCATGGAAATGTAACTTAGACAATCATCATGTGTAGATTTGCCTGAAAGGCCCGATGGGCTTATGGCATTGCACAGTATCCAGCCGTCTGTAAACTTTTCGCATTTTGTCTTCTTCTCCAGAACCACTTTGTCTAAGGAGCTGAAATTTTGTGTGTTGTGTTTAGTTGAAAAAAGGTTCATAGTCACTGTTATTCAACAACTATTCTTCTATAAATTTTCCCAAAGGCGGGGGATATGGCCGACTCTGTCTGCTTGTTCATTATTGCAATGCTCTTTGCCCTTAAAATAAAAATTGGTTCAACCTTGGTTCAAGTTATCTGAAGTTTAAATTTTGCAATTTTATTTTTAGTATAGACTTATAATTGTTTGTCATTTAAGATGTATAAATTTGTATTAGCTCATCAGGCCTGAGAGGCCCGATGGGCTTTTGGCATGGGATGGCGTCCGTCCATCCGTCCGTCCGTCCGTACGTAAACATTTCGCTCTTTCGACTTCTTCTCCACAACCATTGACGCCAGAGAGCTGAAATTTTATGTACAGACTCCTTGGCTGAAGGGGATTCTAAATTGTAGATTTTGTGACCCTGTGACCCCAAATATGGGTCACAGAGGCAGTGACCTAAAATGCTATTTTCATCTTCTTCTCCAGGCCCAATGGCTCTAGCGAGCTGAAATTTTATGCAAAGACTGCTTGGCTGTAAGGGATTCTAAGTTGTAAATTTGGTGAGCCTGTGACCCCAAATATGGGTCACAGGGATCATAACCTAAAAGCCTATTTCAATTTACACCATATTTCTGAGATTTTATGTGCACTTCAGCCAGTATTCAATAGGAACAAGAAATAAGGTAAATGTCTACATAATGGACATGTTTAATATGAATCTATTTGAAATGAGAACTACTGAATATCCTTTGAAGGAATAACTTGAAGAGGAATTAAATTTGTTTATTTTATATGAGATATATGTGAACTGAATATGACTGGTGATGACTGGTGAAAGCATAGGACTGTAAAAGAAGTAGCTACATGAGATTGTGACACCACACCTATTTTCATCTTCTTCTCCAGTATAGAAAAATAATTAATTGTAGGAAAAACAACATCTCACATATAAATTTTACTGGCTGTGAGTCCAGTGTCTGCATGTTATGTAATTGCATTGTGTTGACCTGGGGGTGACCACTCCCTGACAGAAGGATGAAAACTGATAGCAACACAGAGGTTTCAGGTTACTTCAAACTACTGTGCAGCACTGTGTTATAGACTGTGTGTGAGACTGCTTTAGTCTTAAACTGACTCTAAAAAAAGAATTTATTCATAGAATATCACCATTTTATCAAATATTGAAATGGAGCCTATGAGAAATTGGATTTTAAAAAACTGAGCCTCCTATTCATTATGTAATAAATGTTGATATTTCCAGAATGCAATTAAGAATTAAAACAATATAATGCAAAAGTCTATGATATCTATAATGAATGTGGATTAATGTGTAACCAATTTTGATAATAAAAATAATTGATGACTTGGCAATGTCTTATAATTAATTAGCAAGGGTCATGACCTAAAAAGGTTTTTTTCATTTTCTTCTACAGCCCCAGGCCATTATTGTTATAGCTGACAGTGGTGAACTGTATGCAAAGAATTGTATATTCATTATTATATAATGTGTGTACGATATTAAAAAATAGTATTATCTCTCCACCACATTATTATATGTTTGATACCAGCAATTTATTTCCAAGCTACAAAACAAACACTTGCACATATATTACACAAACAATCTATGCATATATTGTCATACTAACATTTTTATAACAAATAACATGTTTCTGTGCAACTTTGTGTAGCTCTTTCAACACATAGCAGATTGGCAAAGTTATGGTAACAAAATATTTTTAAACTGCTTTAATCGTTTCACTACCTAGATTCTTATTACTACATTCCATTATCTGACCATTGCTAAAAAGTCCACTCCATAACATACCCCACTTATTATCTCCTGATGAGCTACAAAGGCCATTTCTCTATTTTTTGTTGTCAATCTTCAAATCATCTCATCACCTTCCCTCATCCTTGCTGTTACATAACAACTAAGCCCTGTTCTGATGTCCCCTACAGAGGTATCGGAAGTGTGCAAGCTCCTGGGATGTTCTGTCGAGACGCTAACCTCGGCTCTCACACAGCGAACCGTCGACGTACGAGGGGACAAGGTCAAAACGGACCTCAAGTCAGCTGATGTATGTGATTGGTTTTGCTTTGTCCCTATTTACTCTAAATATCAAAACTTATATTGAATATGCTGCTCTAAGTTACAATTGTTGTAATTTGCTTGCGAAATATTTTTTATAATAGCTTATTATATTACCCATATGGTTGAAAATAACCGAGTTAATATTATTGGTTTGAGCACATGTGCACATATCAAGTTTGCCTAGCAACCATTGTTTCACCGCGACTTCCCGTATTGTGTCGTCTGTGACGTCATAAAACGATTGTTCGTGACGTCACTGTTGCTTGCCGTCGCAAGAGAAGTGGGCCGCTTCCTGCCTATTTTTACGTAAATGAAACGGAACTGATTGGGTAATAAAGAAATTATCACACTCAAAAGTGTGCCATATGACTTTTACGAAACTCATGCAAAATTGTGTATAGCTCTTGCTCTCGCTCGGGCAATACAAAAATTCACACTCGATTCGTAAAAGTGACACACTCATAAAGAATTACACGTAAAACATCTCTTGATGCTTGCTTCCTTATATCTACTTGTATATGAAAGCTTTTCAGCTGCTTATTGAGTAATAGTCTGGATAGCTGTGGCCAATCCTCTAATATTCCCTTTAACAAGTAGCGATTCCTGTTCACTGGCTACACAGAATGTATGACATATTGATTCAGCAGCTAGGTGTTAATTTCAAAGTAAATAATAATTTTATAAGCAATTTTATAAGCAAGAGAGTTTTTGGTTGCAGGGAGCGTATGCCCGTGACGCTCTATGTAAGGCCGTGTACAGTCGCATGTTCTCCTGGCTTGTACAGAGGATCAACGACAGTATAAAGGTAACCAGTGTCTTCATATTCTTTTGAAATTGTACACTCTTATAGGTGTTTGCCTCATCCTTAGAGCCTTACATGAATTCCTTAAAAAAAAAATTCTTTAGTGGTATGTCAGACCTTCAACTTCAACCTGAGTTATGTACCCTTGATCTATTTTGTATGTGACATATAGTTTCAAATTTCAGCATGTAAACACCTTTTAGGAAATATTAGCTAAATGCTTGAAAATTATTTGTCGAAATTTGGACAATATGATGTCATGGAAGTTGCCAAAGATTTGCTGTATGTGTTTATGATATTGCAGGCAGTTGAAAATATAGATTTGAGGATGTTATTTTGTGTGTTTCAGGTGAAGAAAAAGGTGAAAACAAAGGTTATGGGAGTGCTTGACATCTATGGATTTGAAGTGTTTCAGGTATGATGCCTGACACCTGGTTCCAGGTTATTTCAATAAAATTGAGCTTAGCATGTCTTGTAAAGTAATAATTAAGAATAAAGACGGCCGCTGACTGTCTTAAGCAGAATAGTAGTGAAGGTGGTTTTATGCTTTAGATTAATGAAATAGTTAATTGTCGTTCATGTACAGATACCTTCACCACAAATTTACTACGAGGACAAATGTTGAAGCAAAAAATCTTCTTCCTGAAAGCTTTTATTGTCAAATATTGAGAAATCATTTCCATGGAAGATCGTAAAGGAAAATGATGTTTTGATTGCAGCACAACAGCTTTGAGCAGTTCATCATCAACTACTGCAACGAGAAACTGCAACAAATCTTCATCGAACTGACGTTAAAGGAGGAACAGGAGGAGTACGTCAAGGAGGTCGGTTATCTCCCTTCCTTTCTGTTGTCAAGGAGGTCGGTTATCTCCCTTCCTTTCTGTTGTCAAGGAGGTCGGTTATCTCCCTTCCTTTCTGTTGTCAAGGAGGTCGGTTATCTCCCTTCCTTTCTGTTGTCAAGATTTGACAATAACCTGGGTACAATTGAGGGACTACAAACACTATTGAACTAGATTTTATGTTAATGCAAACCTAACTTTCACCATAATTTGGATGTGTCAATAATTCATTATATGGTTAATATATATTATTAATTTTGGAATATGTAGTAAAATGACTTCAAGCTTAAGATGTGTTTGAAAGGTTTATCTAACCATTTTCTAACAACATAATTGTTAGTTTTTGTGTTGGGGTTATTTTTGCATGACAAACTTTTAAATGAATTACATCAAGTTTAATCATGTTTCCGAATTAATATTGCACACTGTAATAAAATAAACGACTAATATAAAGAATTATGATTATCAAAATATTAATATGTGTGGGAACAGACAACAATGTTGAGATCATATTTTATGCTGATACTAGGCAATTTCAATACACAGTAAACAAAAGGAGAAATGGGTCATTAAAATTAAGGTAGTTTGGATTCACTTTCTGACATTCTCAGTTATATATATAATCTTATATTAGAATTACTGGATGTATTTCATGTTTAATCAATTATGGAGTTACTGCCATTTTAATTAATTTCTAACTCTAGATTTTGTCTTACATCATGAATGTTGTGAATTACATTTTATTTATAATGCAGTTAATATATTAACAGAAAAGAACAGTCCTGCATTTTTAGCTCATCAGGCCTGAAAGGCCCGATGGGCTTATGGCATGGCATGGTGTCCGGCGTCCGTCCATCCGTCCATCCGTCCGTCCGTCCATCCGTGAACTTTCCGCTTTTTCGACTTCTTCTCCAGAACCAAAGACTCCACAGAGCTGAAATTTTATGTGCAGACTCCTTGGCCAATGGGGATTCTAAATTGTAGATTTCGTGACCCCATGACCCCAAATGGGGTCACAGGGGTCACATCCTTAAAAACCTATTTTCATCTTCTTCTCCAGTTCCAAAAGGTCTAGAGAGCTGAAAAGTTGTGTGCAGACTCCTTGGCCAATGGGGATTCTAAATTGTAGATTTCGTGACCCCATGACCCCAAATGGGGTCACAGGGGTCACATCCTTAAAAACCTATTTTCATCTTCTTCTCCAGTTCCAAAAGGTCTAGAGAGCTGAAAAGTTGTGTGCAGACTCCTTGGCCAATGGGGATTCTAAATTGTAGATTTCGTGACCCCATGACCCCAAATGAGGTCACAGGGGTCACATCCCTAAAATCCTATTTTCATCTTCTTCTCCAGTTCTAAAAGGTTTAGAGAGCTGAAAAATTGTGTGCAGACTCCTTGGGTAATGGGGATTCTAAATTGTAGATTTCGTGACCCCATGACCCCAAATGGGGTCACAGGGGTCACATCCTTAAAAACCTATTTTCATCTTCTTCTCCAGTTCCAAAAGTCTAGAGAGCTGAAAAGTTGTGTGCAGACTCCTACGCCAATGGGGATTCTAAATTGTAAATTTCGTGACCCCATGACCCCAAATGGGGTTACAGGGGTCACATCCTTAGAAACCTATTATCATCTTCTTCTCAAGTTCCAAAAGGTCTAGAGAGCTGAAAAGTTGTGTGCAGACTCCTTGGCCAATGGGGATTCTAAATTGTAGATTTCCTGACCCCGTGACCCCAAATGGGGTCACAGAGGTCACAACCCAAAAAACCTATTTTCATCTTCTTCTCCAGTTCCAAAAGGTCTTGAGAGCTGAAAAGTTGTGTAGAGACTCTTTAGTCAAAGGTGATTCTTAAGTGTAGGATTGATGACCCTGTGACTCCAAATACAGGTCACGGGTCATGATCTAAAAACCTATTTTTTGCTTGTTGACAATGTATTACTTGAGATAACTTAGATATTCAACCTTAGATAATAAAGCAAATCCTGATGAGCTACAGAGCCCATGGCTCTATTTTTAAATTAATCACCAAGCATGCTGGCAAAATATATCCACTCAAGCATATGATGTCCAAAGAACAAATTTCTTGTTATGCCCCCTAGTAAGAACTAATTATAGACCAATAATGAGTTGCTTACTCACAACACTGGCAGTACGTTGTATTTGGAGTGTTGTGTTGCAGGGTATTGAGTGGATCCACGTAGATTACTTCAACAACGCTGTGATATGTGAACTCATTGAGAAGGTAGGAACTGGTCATGGGTTAACGATCTTCTTATTCACAGTGGACTGACACACACAGTCGAACTGTACTGAAAACCTTGGTAAATATCTGGTGTTCCGATATAAATTGATTTAGGTCAGATGAAAGAAATCTTTTATCAATATGTCCTTAATCTAATATTAATGAAAAATATATTCAGGATAAAAGTACTCTAATTTTGCAAATTTCACCATATTATTTTCCATAGTGAAAGATGTTATTTCATGTTTGGGCATGTATGATCAAAAATGTGTACTTTGATTTTTAAGGGATCATATAAAATTGTATCAATTTTATTGAAATGATAACTATCTGGAGGAAAAACATTATTTTGCTGTAAATCTTTCACTATGTTATGATGGTAACATGGTAACTTTATCAGTACCCAACCATTCTGGGTTACAAATCTATCACAACTCCTTGCAATAAACCTGTATTGGCCACTGGCTAAAGACAGACTCATGAATATACGGGCACCTGTAGGAGAGGCTTTATTGGTTCTTTAAAATATTTTCATTTGATTAATTAGGAGTTTTGAAAATGCTATTAGTTTTTTATTAACGATATATTTGTCGTCATCTGTCACAGAACAATGTAGGGATCCTTGCTCTACTTGATGAGGAGTGTTTACGGCCAGGAACGGTGTCTGATGCCACGTTTCTCCAGAAGCTGGACTCTCGGTGCAGCCAACACCCGCACTACGAGAGTCGCAACTGCAAGAAGACGCAATCAGACAAGTCCCTCCCTCACGATGCCTTCAGGCTCAAACACTACGCCGGCAATGTGAGTAAATGGCCATTTCATTGGAACTGTTTTATGACTTTAAGTTGGTGTTCAGAACATTTACATTGAACATTTACATCAGAACATTGATTACAGTAAATCATTGGAATATACAAACAAAACTGTCAAATAATCTCTATGTTCTTGCTACAGGTTTACATAATTGATTTCAATAAATCATTGGAACTATAAATGAAAAAATTATCAAAATAAAATGCAATCTCTATTTTCTTACTACAGGTTGTGTACATTGTTGAAGATATCAGACTTTTACAAAATATTTCAGTTTGATCTCTATGTTCTTGCTACAGGTTGTGTACATGGAAGATAACAGATGTCGAGTGTTATATACAAAATGATTCCAGTATAATGTTTACATTGTTGCTGCAGGTTCTGTACAAGGTGGAAGGGTTTCTAGACAAGAACAACGACCTGCTGTTCCGAGATCTGTCTCAGGCCATGTACTCCTGTCAACACCCACTCCTCAAGGGACTCTTCCCTGAAGGTTGGTTGCTACTAGATTCTTCCTCCCCTAACCTTAAGTGAGATTTCATTGATATGAGGTATTTGATGTGATGTGCTTGGAATATTGCCCAAACGACAATAAACAATTATACTCCAAAGAGTTGCTGTCATAGTACCACTGTTAAGAAATTCATGTATATGTTGAATTATAAAACTGTGTTAAACCTTTAATTATTTTAAATCATTGTTTCCAATCCTGCCGCTGGCTTTTTATGTCTAGTCCATATTCACAGGTTTCCCCTTAAGTCATAGCCACAATAGTATTTTAGACTTTCTCACTATTATGATATATGCCATGGAGATAAATTCCCTTCAATCCCTAAATTCATTCACCTCACCATTTGAGGATGAAAACAATTCATTGAAGTTATAAATGCCATCCTGGTTGTCCTAGATTTCAGTTTGAATCCTTGTCCTAACAATGTCAGTATTTAGTTTCGGTTGACATTTGACATATCATGATTATGATGTTTGTCCCCAGGAAACCCCGCCCAAAAGTCCTTGAAGAGACCAGCCACAGCAGGCTCACAGTTCAAGGTGGGTATAATGGAGACATCTAGAAATAGTTTAAAGGGGCAGTAGCACATTTTTTCGTTCAAATACATTTCGTCAACTTATTTGAGCAAAAAAATGTGAAAAATAATGTCACCAATAGTAGTACACCCTTCTCTCTTTGGAAAATCAAGTTTAAAAAAAGAGTTTACATGGTTCAGTAAAGCCGTGGGAATCGTTTTTGTCATTCGAAATAATAAATTGTGTTTACAATAAAATGGCCACCATGCACTTTTTGCTTTATACGCAATATCGGCATTACAACTACGTATAATCGGTTTGTGTAATAAGATGTTTTACCCTATAAAGTTAATTTAAATGAGATAAACTATCATTATAAATTTGAAATATGAAAAAATAAAATTTGAAAAAAAACGTGCTACTGCCCCTTTAAGGTCTGTTCATGTAGTAAAATTTTGAGACGTTCAACTTTAGCGATATATAGGGCAGGAATGATAGCACAGGGTAAGTGTGTTCAGCTATTAATCAAGAGGTCCTGGTTTGAATCTCACCAACTTTGCTGAAGAAAACTGTTCTACATGCAGTAAAGTTCTGGTGCTATGCTATGCTCAATTTCAGCACAGTACAACCCTTGGCTCACTAGTTTCAGCCGATGTTTTTCAGGTTTCATCACAATACATAACCACAATAATGTTGTGGGCCTTCTCCCTGCTATAATTCTAACCGCTGTGAAGTGAAATACCCTTGAAAGTGGCGTTGAACCCCAAATTGCCTCACTTCACCTCAACATCTTTTAACTATGTAATTGAAAATTGTTTCAACTTGGATGTCCATACCACAGTCTGATTAAAATCGACTGTTTTCAAAATAGTGCATCTACCGGGATATGAACTTGTATCGTTTTTAGGTTTCCATGCCGAACCTTTACGGGGTGTTGTCAGACCTTGTGGCGAGGAATCTACAGAACCTGTTCGTATCCCAGTAGATGCAAAATTTTGCAAATTTTATTCCTGGGAACAAGGTCGATTTTAATCAGACTGTCCATACCATTACTTGATACTGGTTGAAATTATCTCGATGAATTTTGGCATTCAGATAAAAAAAAAGTGGGGAACTGCTGCCTTTTGATCGTAAGAATTTAAAAAAATTTACAAACTTATTCTCAAATGTCAGAGGCAGGGATATGAGTATTTCATGCTTGTGCTTCTAACAGGAAGCCGCAGTAAACAAAACATATTTTGATAATTGTATTATTGATATTGTTGCAGATATCGGTGACTGAACTGATGAAGAATCTTCTGTGTAAAAATCCTAACTATATCCGGTGTGTCAAGGTGAGAGCTTTATTGATGAATGATTGCTTACATCTATCTGAATACTGTGTTGTTGATTTCACTTGAACGACTACTGTATTTGAAGATTAAATGGAAAACTGTATGTTTGACATGGTTTCATTACAAGATGACTGCATGGTCTTAATTGAAATAATTTTAATTTTGCATTATTTTTCACCTTGTTGTTCCATCCCAATCATTTACATATAGTAATTTAAGTACCATATTTCTTTGAATACAACCCCAGGGTTCTATTTACCTCAGCACTCCCTTACCCCCCGGGTTGTATTCAAGGAAATACTGTACAAGTGAAAAAGTTATATTAAAGGCCTGGGTTTTTTTTCCTCAGCACTCCCTTATTCCTGAGGTTCTGTTTGGTTATATCCGAGGAAATAAGGTATATGAAATCCTTTGTGTGTTTGTTTCAGCCCAATGATGACAAGAAGGCTGAAGTGTTTGATCTGTCTATCGTCAAACATCAGGTTCGATATCTTGGGTAGGTGCAAGTTGCTTTCCTCGACAAGTTCAGAATTCTTAGAGAGACGTTGGAGGAGCACATTTCTATGATTACATTTTGTTGTTGCTATGTATGTAAAAAAGTTGATTTATATCTTTCTTGTCAACATTAACACTGTAAAATGTCATTCACTGCAACAAGAAAATTGAGAATCCATCGAATATGATCTGAGATAATTTTAACTGATGAAAAATTTAGATTTAAAGGGATTGAAAAACATTGACAATCAAACTATATAATAGCATGTCTTCCAAGCCCTATAGAGGTTTGAAATCACATGAGGATTTTTTCACAATACGGTAACTTATATCCTACTCAGGCAATATTGTACCATAAGCACTAAAATACAGAATTGATCTCTTTGCTGGAGAACAAGATGCCTGAATGTCATCCCCTGAGAATGGTGTGGCACAACTTACTTACAATAAAAGGAACTTTAGGGAGATAGTTTATAACATTTGGTGATTAATTCATGCCTTAATCACTTGATATCTTCTCCAGCCTGATGGAGAATGTGCGTGTACGGCGAGCAGGATACGCATTCCGACAAGGTTACGATGCCTTCCTGTACCGCTACAAGATGCTGGCGGGAGCGACATGGCCCCACTGGCGGGGAGAGAGCAGGGAAGGAGTGGAAACCATCCTCCGTGAGCAGGGCATCGGTGCCGAGGAGTTTGCTAGTGGCCAGACGAAGATTTTCATCAGAAACCCACAAACAGTGAGTGCATGATATATATGGTTTTAATAATTTTAGAAGTAATATGACAGGGAAAGGTACTGGAGGTACTGTTGGTGATCATTAAAAAATTGATTAAAATCAGAGTTCCTTAAACACTTGTCCATCAAAGACAAGTTGGTAAAGGGTGATTGAAGCCATGGAAGTTGTGTAATGTTATCTGTGTGTAAGAGAGGTTTGAAAACTAGACTATCCAGAAGTAAAATATTGTTCATTTAAATAGCAAAAAATGATTACAATGTTAGCAGTTTGAAGAAATGTTACCAGATTATTGGTTGTAGGATTAGCCTCATTTAATACACTGCTTTTACATCATTAAAGGTATACAAGAAAGGTTATAGATATTGAACTGTAAAAATATCATGTAATCAACATGAAATCAGCTTTGAAAAGTAGCTTGCCCAATTTTGTCAGCTTACATTGAAAATTTAAAGAAAAACTTCAAAAAGTTACCAGCCGGGACCAAATGACGCAGATTGTGGGCTATCAGATCATTCTTATTTCATGTAATGCACAATTTTCCAGTGATAATTAATGGTACTAATCCTATTGCTTGTGATCCGCAGCTGTTTGATATGGAGGAGCGGCGACGGAACCGCATGCACTACCTGGCGACCCTCATACAGAAGATCTGGAAGGGCTGGCACCAGCGCACCTTCTTCCTGCTCATGAAGAGGAGTCAGGTCGTCCTCTCCGCCAACTGGAGGTCGTACTGGGTGAGTGCAGTTGTGACGTCACAATGGTCGTACTGCTGCCACTTGCGTAAATCATAGTTTCAACACACTCTCAGCAATTTCGCTTGATTGATTTGAGCAGGTAACAAAAAGAATACTAAACTTCCTTTCATATAATACCGTTTTCATTATGCTTGTGAATCAAACTGTAAAAAATCAATTTATCAAACTCACTTTTGCTCGTTTAATACCAAATCATTAACTCGTTTAATAAAAAAGGGTATTAAATGGAAGGTCGTTTGGTATAATCTATTTATCTTATAAGAGGAGCTTGGTCATCCTAGACAATGAATACTGGACAAAAGAGACACATGCTTGTGTGCAAATATCATATTTATAACACTGGTTATGCTTTTCCAAAGGGTCAAAAATGTTGTTTTTATCTCCAGGCAAAGAAGTGCTACAAGAAGAAGAGACAATGCACTCTGATCATCCAGTGTTATACCAGAGGCTGGAAGGTGAGCTCAGAACTAAAGCTTCTCTGTGTTAAATCTAATGGTTGGAACTGGTCTGGTCTCTATCCTGTGTTAAATCTAACGGATGAAACTGGTCCATCCTTCAAGCTCTGGTTGATGTGAATTTTCTTCCTCATCCTTTTCCTCCAATTACAGGCATATACATGCTAGCTTTGTAAATAATACAGCAAGCAAACTAGCAATCTTTAGATTTTAGCTTTGACCTGAATTATTATGAAAAATAATTGAATTGAAAAGAATTAATGTTGATTACCTTTTCGTTGAAGACCTTTACAATAATGATATTGCCTAAACTGAAAATGTTTATTCATAAGCTGAAATCATTATATGTTGGACGTTTACATTATTGTTCAGTAATTTCTATTTTGTAAATGATTTTTGCCATTTTTACCTTTTCGTTTAGTTCTGCAAGAAACTAGATTAACGACCTTCACAAAATACTCACAATCATTTCACAAGCTACCTTTACTCATAACTGTTCATCACTGCATGACTGATTTACCAATTACTGCATGGACAACTGTCATTTACTGCATGACTGCAACATAGCAATATTTTATTTGAAGAACTTTTCAGCTTTCTTTTCATGTATCTTCTCAGCTGTCCTTTTTGGCACATTCAAGTTCTCTATTACATCATTTTTCTGTATTTTCGATTTTTTTTCTCGGGTACAACCTAGTATGTTCTTGAAACTTCAAATATGACTCAAAAGATTTTATGAATGCTTCAAAAAACCTCTAAACAAGTTCTCATTTATATTTTGAAATTCTTCTGTGAATATAGCACTGCATAATATTCAACGAAGTCAATCACCTGTGAATCTTCACCACAGACCTGACAGAGATGTTGATAGTTGTCTGACACTATTTGCACTGACAGAGTGGTTTGATCTTTCACCATTCTCTGACACTCTTCAAGCACGGATTGTTCACTCTCTTCTGCATGGACCCTCATATCAAGTCTTCTCAGACCTCCAAGTCTGATCTTTGTATCAACATGCTACCATCTCTCCTATACATGGATACCAATGGCACAGTTATAGTTCTTTCCCTCTTTCTGCTGTTAGTTATCATTTACCAGCGTGTCCATAGATATTTCAGAATAACATCATTTAACAGTCGTGAGTTTGGATTATTACGAATTATTCCTGTAAAGCGACAACACAGAATGGTCTGGTATTAACTAAAAATACTTGTATGTTGAAACACGAGTGTTAGGTCTGTCTCTCCCCTCTTCTGCTTTCTTTCATCCAGACATTTTGTTTCTGACAATCCTCAACTGAATGTTCCATGGATAGTCACAACACTGTTATTCTGCTGGCTGACACTACTAGTTCCTACAAACCTCTATTTGTTTGGATACTGTTTCAATCACTGACTCTTTTCTGTTCCGTTTTTCTTCTACTCATGTCAATCCCATATATCTTTTTTTGCATTGATTCTCGTGCCACCAAATTCCTCAAATACATGTTGATGTGTTCGATATTGATTGATAGAGATATAGGGTTATTAGTTGATATAGCCGGCTAGCCACACATACAAAATGGTTACGATAAAGTCAGAATACTCTTGCTAGTCAAAATAGACACACCCAAAAATCAAAATGGCCACCTGTGTTATGCCTCCAAATTAAGTTTCTAGGTTGAACATTGTTCTTTGTATGCAAACCTACTAGATTTATCCTTCTTTCTTACCATCCTGCTTGTACCCTGCTTGTGTTATTGGCCAAGAGTTTGTTTTGCATGAATTCTCCAAGCACATCAACTTCTTTCTGTGAAGTCACTGATTCTGTGTAAGTACCCCAGATCATGTTCTGCATGGATACCCGGCCAGTAGGTGTTCTCAGGGATGCAGAAATCGGTCTATTTGCCGGACATGTCCGATTGTAAATCCAGTTTTACCGAATGGAAAATTGACCTTTCGGACATCAGTTGACCAATTGCAGAAAATAAAAGGAAAACTAAACTTACAAGCATATTAAGTAAAGGCAAACGGCCCTGCTTGTGTCGGTCATAATTGTTTATGAAATTGAAAAATGTTGATCCAGTCAAGAAGTCACATTTATTCTTCACAGCACGAGGCACGACGTCAATCGTCATTTTCTTCAGTAAATTATAATTGTCGGCAGAAAAAACACTTACCGTTTGATATTTAATTGAAATTTCCAGTGTCATTTAGTGACTGAAAGATATGACCCATTTCACAACATTATTTACAAAAAAGATTTCATTAAAATCGCATTGTAAACAAATTTTGTCAAAGATAAACATTGCATGAACGTGTGGCTTCACCGTACCGGTGATTCATGAATTTGTTACAGATTAATATTTTGCAACTTTGAATCTCGATAAACTTAATAACATCTCGTTCATAAAACATAGGTAACATATTGTAACAAAATATGATAGATCAATATCGATGTATGGTAAAGCTATTATACAAATTCAAAATAAATAAACCTATCAAAAACAAATAATTAGCAATATTATTTCACGAGACGTTATGTAGTCAAACACCGTTTGTATGACACTACGAACACGCGATCGCATTTTCATGATGACACACGTAATAAAGAGGTACGCTAATTTAAAAACTCCAATTTCTCTTTGCGTTTACATTAGTTCTTTTTATTCTATAATTATTCATTTACAATTGCGAAATATGTCTCCAAATAAAATATAAAAGTAATCTTATTAGAATAAGTTCAAATTCGTAACTACATCTTGAATAGGAAATAGTCGTATGGAAAATAGTTGGACCACGTGCTCTGCCGAGTTGTGAGTTTACGTAAATTAAATCGCTATTGAAAACGAGTTCCTTTGAATTTAAAATGATTATTTAGAAGGTATATATCATTTGGTCCATGATTTGAACTTTTGATGAACTATGTGCAATTAAATTATTAGAATTTTCTCGTCCATCTTGACGCAAATTCGCTTGTAAACTCGCTTGTGTAAACTCGCTCAAACTAGCACCGTCGGTAAATCGTAGTTGGTAAACATTGACTTTAAATTATGAACCATTTTATGCATGTTAATGATAAATTAATAGTTATCGTTAATTGCTTTCATGTTATGTTTAATAGTGTGCAATGAATGAAGAACCAACAAATAGTAATACTTTCTGATACTTTATTCATAAAAATTTTTTTACTTCCGGGTTCGTCTTTTTGGGTCAAAGATGAAATGTCCGACTGGCAAAAATTTGAATCTGCATCCCTGGTTGTTCTCTCTGTTTGCTGTGCTCAAAACACACTCCTTTCTGCCGTGTTTCTCTATCCACTTCTGTTTGCCCCAATTACTGTTCTGCATGAATGCAAGGCTCTTGTTGTTTTCTGTGCCCAATACGCCTCCTTCCACCTCTCTGGTCCATGATACTCTGCTTGTGTTAATGCTCCAAATGACTGTTTGCTTCCAGGCTAGGAGAATATTGCGGAAGCTCAAACATGAGCGGAGACGCTTGGTGGCGTCCATCGTCATCCAAAAGACGTACAAGGGTTGGCAGGTGACGCTCACTGTTGTCCAGCATGCACCTAGCGTTATTTAGTCACTCGGACCTCACCCTACTGAAATAGCTCAACCTCTGTTGACGTTTTATTTCTAACGTTGGCTTGTCAATTAAACCTATAATTAATTATGTAGCAATCATCATATATCTAGCAAGTTGAACTGCACCAAGACTGAGTTCTATTAGAAAGTTGGTTCTTGTTGTGTTCCAGAGAGTTCATGTTTGTTTACAAATAGCTGACATTTGTATCTATCATTTTCATAATACAAAATCATCATTATCATAATCATTTACTCTGACAGCCTGCTTTTAGTATTGTATGTATCTTCTTCAGGACAAAGTGAGAACTAAAATTTTAGCAGTGCATTTCTGTAATATCGTTTGTACTATCTTTTGCCAAATTTAGTTAAAAGTAATGACCTTAGCATTTCTCAATAAGATTATCAGGCTTTCAGGGTTTATATCCTTACATTTCATCATTTTTCTTTTGTTCATAATGATTTGCATGTAGATTTATGTTCTGACAATATGCTTAAATTCCAGGCACGACGATTGTTGGCAAAACTGAAACACGAGAAAAAGTGTTTGTTAGCATCTATAGTGATCCAGAAAACCTATAGAGGATGGCAGGTGTGAATAGAGCTCGTATATATATATATATGCATGCAAGCACTGGGTAGAACTAACTGAAACACTGTGATGCTAGAACTAGATGTACATACTCACATTGTCATCTTTCTGGGGCCACGTCCTCCAAACAATCTCAGTTGTTTAACCACTATCTTATTGATTGAGGTCATTATTTTGCAATTGTTGGTGGAAGTAACTTGAGGACAACTATCAAGAAGACGTCCATAGGCCCTCAAACATGTATAACTACCCCTGGGCCATTACAGGACTATTTTTTAAGATAATTTGCTTTTCATAAATACGACTTGTAGATTATATGGCACATGCCATTTTTCATTACAAATCTGGTTGACTATGAGAGAAGAAACTTAATTCATTTCAAATTAACCTTTTATCTCTAATTGATAATCTTTGACTTAAATGATGTTGATGTATGCTACCTCAAATTAAGGGATATATTAATCCCAATAAGAATTTAGTTCAATTGTGAATGATGTAAATCAATAACTCGTGTGAATGAAGTGATCTTTTTCTTTATGGACTCAATGGCATTGTTACAGCAAAGATCGTTATTCAGGTTCAAAGCATATGGCTTAGACAAGTTTTAATTTACTTAAAGGGGCAGTAGCACGTTTTTTGCAAAATTTATTTTTTCAAATTTCCTATTTATAATGATAGTTTATGTCATTTAAATTAACTTTAGAGGGTAAAACATCTTATTACACAAACCAATTATCTGTAGTGGTAAAAACTATGTTGCGTATAAAGCAAAAATTGCATGGCGGCCATTTTATTGTGAACACAATTTATTATTTTGTGTAACAAAAACGATTCCCATGGCTTTACCGAAACATGTATACTAATTTTAAACTTTATTTTCCGAAGAGAGAATGATGTTTTACTATTGGTGAAATTATTTTTCAAATACATTTCATCAACTTTTTTGAGCGAAAAAACGTGCTACAGCGCCTTTAAAATGGTATAAAAATCTTGTCATATCTTATTCTTTGAAACAAATCCATTATATTTCCATAGGTTTTGTTAGGCAGTTTAAAAACAGCAGATGCCAATGAGTTTTATTCAACAAGATATTTTAGCATTGCAAACCATAGAAGTGTATGCATATTGATAATATGCAATTGATTGAAGTGTACATAAGATAAAATAGCAATTTCTACCATACCATGTTGAGGTTATGTCCAGAAAGATGAACGTGGATTATAAGGCATGCTGCATTTAGAGTGTCTCAGTTAGGGTTTTCATCTTGTCTTAATGAATTATTATAACTAACATTTCATCATTTTGCACACATAACTGTTCTCAGAGTTTCTTTCTTTAAAAAAACATGTTATTCTCAAGGACAGAACTAACTTCTTATGTGTTTTTATCTGCACTTATATCAGACTTTACCCAATTAAACTACTTCAATTTGCAAACATGGATAGATTAGTATTAAATTCATGTGCATATCAAATCGTTGCATGTCTGCTGTATGTGAAAATGTTTTTGCTTTTGTCATTGTTCTTGTACATGTCAATGTATGTATTTGTAAAATATGTCTTTATATTTATGTGTTTTTGGAACTTAGACAACTACTATATATAAACATTTTCAGTAAAAGTTATTTTGAGAATTCTTTTAACTTAAAACCATCTCTTATCTGAACACTTGTCACAGTATTAACTCCTTTAGAGGTAAAGCATGCACTCTCAATTTATCCATTTCTTCTCTCTTTTAAATATATATGTCTCCCATTCTTCTTCCTTAAATGTGTTACATCCACTAATCGTTGCAATACTGCCGGAGCGGTGTTAAACAATAACTCACTCACTAAATATGTCAGTAAATATATAGACGTTTTAGCTGGTTAAAACTGCGATATAAAGCCATTCTTGACATGCTAAGCTAGGAATCATCATTACCTGCTAACAAAGATCTCAGCAACAGCAGGTTGAAATAATCTGTGATGCACCTCAATTAGTTGAACATCCCTCCTGATGTGAAGATTCCTGACTGCATCATCCCAAAAGATGGGAGTTTCTGCTTCCTTGCTTGGCGCTCAGCTTTACCTGTTATGACAGACATGTTGTGCTGGCAGCATTTGAACCAAATTCTAATGTACTTCGCACTGCACATAACAGAAAATTTTAAACCTTAAAGGGGCAAATAAGTTGATGAATTGTATTTGAAAAATAATGACACCAATAGTAAAACACCCTTCTCTCTTCGGAAAATCAAGTTAAAAAATGAGTGTCCATGCTTCCGTTAAGCCATGGGAATCGTTTTTGTCATTCGAAATAATAAATTGTGTTCACAAGAAAATGGCTGCCATGCAATTTTTGCTTTATACGCAACACTATTATTACCACTACGGATAACTGGTTTGTGTAATAAGATGTTTTACCCTCTAAAGTAATTATAAATAACATAAACTAGCATTATAAATGGGAAATTTGAAAAATAAAATTTGCAAAAAACGTGCTACTGCCCCTTTAAAGAGCCCAATCCACCTGACAAAGTAGTAAGCATATACTGGCAGATCCTGTTTATCTGCACAACTTGGTTACACCTGAAAATCATTCAGAAAGTGTCATTGGGTAAAGCAAATCATCATTTGTATAGAAATGCATAGAGACGATTAGAAACACATTCGTGCTGATGGTCTGGATAAATGAGGTCTCGCTGTACTCCCAAACACTGTTTGTTCACAGTAAAGGTTCTTGTCCAGAAATCTTGCTTTTCTCATGTATTTTACTTGTAAATGCACTTCAAGGACTGGACCAAATGAGTGCTTTAAAGGGGCAGTAGCACGATTTTTGAAGATTTCATTTTTTCAAATTTCCCATTTAAAATGATAGTGTATGTCATTTATATTGATTTTAGAGGGTAAAACATCTTAAACAAAAACCAATTATCTGTAGTGGTAATAATGGTGTTACTTTAAGGCAACAATTGCATGGTGGCACTTTTATTGTGAACACGTTTTATTATTTTTAATGAAAAAAATTATTCCCATGGCTTTACGAAAACCATGTACACTCATTTTTAGCTCATCAGGCCTGAAAGGCCCGATTGGCTTATGGCATGGCATGGTGTCCGGCGTCCGTCCATCCGTCCGTCCATCCGTCCATCCGTCCATCCGTCCATCCGTAAACTTTTCGCTTTTTCGACTTCTTCTCCAGAACCAATGATTCCACAGAGCTGAAATTTTATGTGCAGACTCCTTGGTCAATGGGGATTCTAAATTGTAGATTTTGTGACCACATGACCCAAAATGGGGTCACAGGGGTCACATCCTTAAAAACCTATTTTCATCTTCTCCTTCAGTTCCAAAAGGTCTAGAGAGCTGAAAAGTTGTGTGCAGACTCCTTGGCCAATGGGGATTCTAAATTGTAGATTTCGTGACCCAATGACCCCAAATGGGGTCACATCGGTCACATCCTTAAAAATCTATTTTCATCTTCTTCTTCAGTTCCAAAAGGTTTTGAGAGCTGAAAAGTTGTGTGCAGACTCCTTGGCCAATGGGGATTCTAAATTGTAGAATTTGTGACCCCATGATCCAAAATGGGGTCACAGGGGTCACATCCTTAAAAACCTATTTTCATCTTCTCCTTCAGTTCCAAAGGTCTAGAGAGCTGAAAAGTTGTGTGCAAACTCCTTGGCCAATGGGGATTCTTAATTGTAGATTTCGTGACCCCATGACCCCAAATGGGGTCACAGGGGTCACATCCTTAAAAACCTATTTTCATTTTCTTCTTCAGTTCCAAAAGGTCTAGAGAGCTGAAAAGTTGTGTGCAGACTCCTTGGCCAATGGGGATTCTAAATTGTAGATTTCGTGACCCCATGACCCCAAATGGGGTCACAGGGTTCACATCCTTTAAAACCTATTTTCATCTTCTTCTCAAAATCCAAAAGGTCTAGAGAGCTGAAAAGTTGTGTGCAGACTCCTTGGCCAATTGGGATTCTAAATTGTAGATTTCGTGACCCTGTGACCCCAAATGGGGTCACATCCTTAAAAACCTACTTTCATCTTCTTCTCCAGTTCCAAATGGTCTAGAGAGCTGAAAAGTTGTGTGCAGACTCCTTGGCCAATGGGGATTCTAAATTATGTGACCCCGTGACCCCAAATTTGGGTCACAGTGGTCATGATCTAAGAACCTATCTTTTGCTTGTAAACAATAACTTAAATAACTTAAATATTCAACTACTTAGTAAATCAATGAATTCCTGATGAGCTACAGAGCCCATGGCTCTATTTTTTAACTTGATTTTCCGAAGAGAGAACGGTGATTTACCATTAGTGACATTATTATTCAAATACATTTCATTGACTTATTTCAGTGAAAAAATGTGCTACTGCCCCTTTAAGCCAGTCCCGGTTTACTCTATTGTTATGAGTGATTCCAGTACTTCAGCAATCAGGAATGGTTTTGCATTTGAATTGATAGGAAGATTAGATGTTGTTCAAATAGTGTGTGGGCTGGAATGCTATGATGGTAGGAGTAATGCATGATGAATGTAGGTGACGGGTGAATATATTGTGCCGTTGAGAACATTGGTGATGATATATAATTGTAGTTATTTTAAGTTAAAAACTTTTAATGACGGAGCCTTTCCTTTTCTCAATTATTTATTATTTATTTCCTTATTTCACTTTCATATAGCTTTTATACTCAATTTCAGTTAAAATGGTTTTTTAAAAAAGATTTCTTCGAAGACTGAACACCTATTGATAACATGTAAATGGTTAAATTGCTGTAATTTCATTTCATATGGTTTTGTTTTCTTTATGTTACATATTTCTTTCATCCTCCATTTGTGCATTTATTATTATTATCTATGAACTACGTGTAAATTTTATTTCAGATTACCATTGTTTCATCTTGTAGATTTGCTTTATTTTTGATGGAGTTTAAAGAATTTTAAAGTAAAATTAATGCTCTTGCTGTAGGCACGGCGACTGCTAGCGGACTTGAAACACAAGAAGCGGATGGACTGGGCAGCCATAGTTATACACAAATACTTCCTGGGTTGGAAGGTTCGGAAGGAGTACAGCTCCAAGTTCAGAAAAGTTGCTGGACCAAAGATAGCAAAGTTCTTCAGGATAGCACTGGTAGGATATTTTTTATGGAAATATTTTGGATATTTCAAAAAAGATTATTGTGGACATTAGGTTATATCAACAGTCACTCTGTCACTTTGTTAGAAATTGGATAGAAATTTCAGGTGATTGCTGTTGATTGATTTTGATCATTGCTCTGAAAATTGTCAAAACGTTCAATACATTTCATTGTTATGACAGTTATATTACATTGATATATTGCAATCAATTACAATCAATAATAAACATTTTCAATTCAAGAAGTAAGTAAGAGAGAAGCGCCATCAACCATTGTTCTCCTCGAAAAGACTCTCTGACCGTATAATTCTCCCTGCAGAAGAAGAAGTTCCTACTCGACCTGAAGAAGAACTTGCCGTCCCAGTCCCCCATCAGTCAGGACTGGCCCAAGTGCTCCGGCAGGTTCAAAACTGCATCAGAGGAACTCAAGAAGATCTTCCACAAGTGGAGGGTGAGAGTGCATGGCATCTTTAACTCTTGTTGGGGCTTAACATTTGACTTACCTAAGATTAGTCTCCATCGATCTTTAAAGTGGATCTCTGATTCCAACCATCCAAGAATATCTGCTAATATATCAAGTATTAATTCCAACTGTTCCTTCTTTTTTTTTTAGAAACTTAGGTTCTATTTGAGAGTCAGGTTCTATTTGAGACCTAGGTTCTGATTTGAGACCGAGGTTCTACCTGAGAGTCAGGTTCTATTTGAGACCTAGGTTCTACCTGAGAGTCAGGTTCTATTTGAGACCTAGGTTCTGATTTGAGACCGAGGTTCTACCTGAGAGTCAGGTTCTATTTGAGACCTAGGTTGTTTTTGAGACCCAGGTTCTGACTTGAGACCCAGGTTCTGATTTGAGACCTAGGTTGTTTTTGTTCCGCGTAGCGGGGGGACTATGAATTCAGCGGTGTCTGTCCATCCGTACGTCCGTCCGTACGTCACATTTCTTGTTTACGCGATATCTTATGAAGCGTTGCATCCAAAGTCTTCAAATTTGATGTCTGCCTACATTGGGGAAAGACACAGACACAACTTTTCAAACTCTTGTTATCACCATTTATTATTGCAGACACCATTCGATTTTGGTGACCTTGACCTTTTTTCAAGGTCACCGCGACACTTTGACCACTTTTCAAACTCTTGCTTACGCACTATATCATGACCGGTTGGACCAAATGTTTTCAAATTTGGTGTCAGTCTACATTGGAGGATGACGCAGACACCAGTTGATTTGGTGACCTTGACCTTATTTTCAAGGTCACTTCTACACTTTGACCACTTTTTGAACTCTTGTTAACGCGATATCTCATGAGGTGTTGCATCCAAAGTCTTCAAATTTTGTGTCAGTCTACATTGGGGATGACACACACACCAGTACATTTTGGTGACCGTGACCTTGTTTTCAAGGTCACCACAACACTTTGACCACTTTAAGAACTCTTATTAACACGATATATCATGAACCCAAGCACCCAAAGTCTTAAAGAGCCATCACGGATGTTGATGAAAATATCAAATTTTTTCAAAAAATCTATCTCCGTGAAATAAATAACTTAATTTTTCCCTAATTTTCCCAAATTAAAATAAGCCGAGAAATTGCATTAATTAGTAAAGGTGTTTTCCAGTCTAAATATAGATCCAGTCTATTATTTTCAAGCGCAAAGCATTATGGTCTAGCTCACACACAGTAAACAAAGACACGAAAGAATAACAAAAAATATGAGCAATGAAAGAAATCGATATATATAATTTTTTGATGGTTATTTATTTACCATTTCATTTAATTATGTATTTGCTACAGATATTGGAATAATTGTTTTACCCAACTAGGTATTTTACTTGAATTTTATAATTATACCCCCGTTACGAAGTAAGCGGGGGTATATAGCAGTCATTCCGTCCGTCCTTCCGTCCGTCCTTCCGTCCCTCCGTCCTTCCGTCCTTCCGTCCTTCCGTCCGGTCAATTTTCTCAAAAACTGTCAAAGGTACATCAACCAAACTTTGTACAGATGTTAACCATGTTCTTCCGATCGGGCACAGACATTTTTTTTTTGTCGTTTCCATGGAAACGTCACTTTTTGGACTTAGTTTTATTGTTTTCAATGGGGACAAGTTTTCTCGGATACTGTTCAACCTAGGTGAATGAAATTTTGGTTGTGAGTACTCATGACCATACTCTTTATTGAGTTCGAAAACCAGTTCCAAAATATTATTTTTTACAGAGTTATGGCCCTTGAAACCGAAATTGAACTTCGTACCAGAAGAACTGTGATGCTCCAATGGGGACAAGTTTTCTCAGAAACTATTACATCTAGGTGAATGAAATTTAATATGGAGGTAGTCCAGATGATACTCTTTATCGAGTTCGAAAACCAGTTCCGAAATAAATATTTTTTACGGAGTTATGGCCCTTGAATCCGAAATTGAACTTCGCACCAGAAGAACTGTGATGCTCCAATGGGGACAAGTTTTCTCAGAAACTATTACATCTATGTGAATGAAATTTAATATGGAGGTAGTCCAGATGATACTCTTTATCAAGTTCAAAATCCAGTTCCGAAATATTATTTTTTATAGAGTTATGGCCCTTGAATCCGAAATTGAACTTTGTTCCAAAAGATCTGTGATGCTCCAATGGGGACAAGTTTTCTCAGAAACTATTACATCTAGGTGAATGAAATTTAATATGGAGGTAGTCCAGATGATACTCTTCATCGAGTTCGAAAACCAGTTCCAAAATATTATTTTTTATAGAGTTATGGCCCTTGAATCCGAAATTGAACTTATTTCCAAAAGATCTGTGATGCTCCAATTGGGACAAGTTTTCTCGGAAACTATTACATCTAGGTGAATGAAATTTTACATGTAGGTAGTCCAGATGATACTCTTCATCGAGTTCACAGTCCAGTTCCGAAATATTATTTTTTACGGAGTTATGAAGCCCTTGAATCTGTAATTGAACTTGGTACAAATTACTGGTGTGATGCCCTAATGGGAAAAATTAAGTTACCTGAAAAATATTACATCTGGGTGAATGAAATTTGTAATAACAGTCAGTTCCTAAAATTATTTTGGACAATAATATGATGCTTGAAGCTGTTTTTTAAACATAGTAACCTTCACATCTATAATTCTCAATGGACGGATAGCGGATGGTGGGGGTATGTGAGCCATGCTCACTTTTTAAGCTCATCAGGCCTGAAAGGCTCGATGGGCTTATGGCATGCCATGGTGTCCGGTGTCCGTCCATCCGTCCGTCCGTCCGTCCATCCGTCCGTAAACTTTTCGCTTTTTCGACTTCTTCTCCAGAGCCAATAACTCCACAGAGCTGAAATTTTATGTGCAGACTCCTTGGCTAATGGGGATTCTAAATTGTAGATTTCGTGACCCCATGACCACAAATGGGGTCACAGGGGTCACATCCTTAAAAACCTATTTTCATCTTCTTCTCCAGTTCCAAAAGGTCTAGAGAGCTGAAAAGTTGTGTGCAGACTCCTTGGCCAATGGGGATTCTAAATTGTAGATTTCGTGACCCCATGACCCCAAATGGTGTCACAGGGGTCACATCCTTAAAAACCTATTTTCACCTTCTTCTCAAGTCCCAAAAGGTCTAGAGAGCTGAAAAGTTGTGTGCAGACTCCTTGGCCAATGGGGATTCTAAATTGTAGATTGTGTGACCCCAAATGGGGTCACAGTGGTCATGATCTAAGAACCTATCTTTTGCTTGTAAACAATCACTTAAATAAGTTAAATATTCAACTTTAGATAGTAAATCAATGAAATCCTGATGAGCTACAGAGCCCATGGCTCTATTTTTCTTGTTAATGAGAGTAAAAAAAATTCATAATTTGGTGGTCTTATCTCAATAAAAAGAACATTAAACAGGAAATAATTTGTATATTCTCAGGACATTTAGAAACATATTTGTAAAGCAATCGTCACATTCAGTAATGTATGACAAGGGTACTTTGCAAGAGAGACACGTGAAGCACGTGCAGCATATGGGTTGTTATGGCGACTTGCGCTAGAGACGAGCCTTATCGCTTCGGAAGCGCTTGCTGTTTGTGTAGTACGTATTACGCAAAAAAGGGGACTCTGTTAATGTGCGTCAGATACCTGTAGCGCGCGCTAGTCGAAGTGATAATTCTCTTTGAAACCAAATTACAATACATTGTCGTGATATGAAAATTATTTAACATATGCCATGTTGTAGATAAAAGATTTCTCTGGCGAATGACGTTATAAGTATATTTTCCCAAAATTTGAAACACTAACATCCGTGATGGCTCTTTAAAATTTGCTGATCATCATATCACTTTTTACCAGTAATGCAATATATAAAGTAGCTCCAATGATGTGTCTTACTAACTCAATGTCACTGGCGGGGGACATTTCCATGTTAGTGGCAAACACTTGTTGAGACCCAGGTTCTGATTTGAGACCCAGGTTCTAGTGAGACAGGGTTCCCCATGTTTTATTTATTAAAGAAACTTTGTGTTTCAGTGCACGAAGTACCGACAGCGGTATGATGAGGCTGCGAGGTATCGGATGAAGGAGAAGGTGACGGCCAGCAATATCTTCAAGGACAGGAAGGAGATCTATGCAAACAGGTGAGATATTATAACACTTTGCCTGCTAATGCAGTATAATTGGGGAATAACGTTTTCTTTGCTAATGGACAATCCCAAATTATTCACTTTAACAATAGTTTCTGATACCTATAAATTGGCTACTTAGAATAGTTTTGGCACCAGATAATCCTTTACCCGCAGGTACAATTATAACCTAGATACCTACGCTTTAACTTGCGGTCAATCCCGAATTACTTCCTTTGTTAACAAGTTATGAAATGTCTGTAAACTGGTCACTGAGAATGCATGGCACTGCTGTAAAGTCTTAAGGAATCATTGAGCATATGAGATATGTTTTACCCCAAATCATCTCGGCATATAACATGTTTTACGACGCATGTTTCAGTGTGGGGGAGGTATTCCGAGGGGACTACGTGTCCCTGCAGCAGAACCTCAAGTGGCAGAAGCAGTTTAAACAGACCCAGGACCAGCAGATTGTCTTCGCAGAAATGGTCATGAAAATCAACCGTGCTAATGGCAAGGTAACTGTTGACTTAAAAGGAGGGTTCTATGGGGGTATTGTTTGTGGAAACTTAATTCAAGAGGATATCCCTGTTTACACAAATATGTAAATGATTAAAACACAGTCAAGTTAAAAGATATTAATAAAGGTAATATTTTGATGAATTTATATTTTACAACTTAATAAAGACAAGCGTACATTGAAGAGAACTGAAGCCATTCATCAACGCTGCGAGTGGAGAGAAGTTTGCTACGGCATAACAGCAAATTGTTTATTAGTTTTATGATACATTATGTGTTACTATGTGAACTTTCTATCAGTGTATATCTTTTATCATTAAAATGGTGACAGATGGTGCAGATGCTTACATTCACATGTCTTCACATTGCCTACGCTGACAGATGGTGCAGATGCTTACATTCACACGTCTTCACATTGCCTACACTGACAGATGGTGCAGATGCTTACATTCACATGTCTTCACATTGCCTACACTGGTGCAGATGCTTACATTCACATGTCTTCACATTGCCTACACTGACAGATGGTGCAGATGCTTACATTCACACGTCTTCACATTGCCTACACTGACAGATGGTGCAGATGCTTACATTCACATGTCTCCACATTGCCTACACTGACAGATGGTGCAGATGCTTACATTCACATGTCTTCACATTGCCTACACTGACAGATGGTGCAGATGCTTACATTCACATGTCTTCACATTGCCTACACTGACAGATGGTGCAGATGCTTACATTCACATGTCTTCACATTGCCTACACTGACAGATGGTGCAGATGCTTACATTCACATGTCTTCACATTGCCTACACTGACAGATGGTGCAGATGCTTACATTCACATGTCTTCACATTGCCTACACTGACAGATGGTGCAGATGCTTACATTCACATGTCTTTACATTGCCTACACAGGTGCAGATGCTCACATTCACATGTCTTCACATTGCCTACACTGACAGATGGTGCAGATGCTTACATTCACATGTCTTCACATTGCCTACACTGACAGATGGTGCAGATGCTTACATTCACATGTCTCCACATTGCCTACACTGACAGATGGTGCAGATGCTTACATTCACATGTCTTCACATTGCCTACACTGACAGATGGTGCAGATGCTTACATTCACATGTCTTCACATTGCCTACACTGACAGATGGTGCAGATGCTTACATTCACATGTCTTCACATTGCCTACACTGACAGATGGTGCAGATGCTTACATTCACATGTCTTCACATTGCCTACACTGACAGATGGTGCAGATGCTTACATTCACATGTCTTCACATTGCCTACACTGACAGATGGTGCAGATGCTTACATTCACATGTCTTCACATTGCCTACACTGACAGATGGTGCAGATGCTTACATTCACATGTCTTCACATTGCCTACACTGACAGATGGTGCAGATGCTTACATTCACATGTCTTCACATTGCCTACACTGACAGATGGTGCAGATGCTTACATTCACATGTCTTCACATTGCCTACACTGACAGATGGTGCAGATGCTTACATTCACATGTCTTCACATTGCCTACACTGACAGATGGTGCAGATGCTTACATTCACATGTCTTCACATTGCCTACACTGACAGATGGTGCAGATGCTTACATTCACATGTCTTCACATTGCCTACACTGACAGATGGTGCAGATGCTTACATTCACATGTCTTCACATTGCCTACACTGACAGATGGTGCAGATGCTTACATTCACATGTCTTCACATTGCCTACACTGACAGATGGTGCAGATGCTTACATTCACATGTCTTCACATTGCCTACACGGACAGATGGTGCAGATGCTTACATTCACATGTCTTCACATTGCCTACACTGACAGATGGTGCAGATGCTTACATTCACACGTCTTCACATTGCCTCCACTGACAGATGGTGCAGATGCTGTTTGTGATGAGCACCCAGGCCATCCTGATCATTGACCACAAGAGTATGGCCCTCAAGTACCGCATCCCGCTCGGCCAGATCCATCGCATCTCTCTCAGCCCATACAAGGACAAACTCGTCATCTTCCACATACAGAAGTCAGGGGTGGGTTTACACTACTACATTGGTCCTTTTAGTGAAACCATTATGCTGGTTCAACAGACTAGTCTTGGCAGATCCAGAAATGTTCACTCACTGAAAAGATTTTTTGAAAAGGTGAGGGTTTTGCCATGGATCTGCCATGAGGACTGTTGTACTTGTTAACTTTGTAACAAATCCCATGGTATTTAGTCCAAAAGATCTGCACTTTTGCAGGGGCCAACTTGGTGGTTTGTGAGCCATTTGATTACCTCCCTTTGCTTATAGAATGTGAATCGATGAGAACAAATTATTTTGTAGTTCTGTATATTGCAAGTATCTGATCCAAACAGAGCATAGTTCAATTTCAAAATTCAGTTTAATTATCCCCCGCCACAACGAAGTTGGCGGGGGATATAGAAATGAGCTCCGTCCGTCCGTCTGTCCGTCTGTGCGTCCGGGCTTTTCCATTCCGGCCTCAAACTTCAAAACTATAAGACATATCTCAACGAAACTTGGTGTGTGGAACAATCATCATGTGTAGATGTGCCTTTTGGGGTTTTCAACTTCTTCGAGTTATTTTTTTTTACCGTTTCCATGGAAATGTAACTTAGAATTTCGTTTCCGGATCAGAACTCGAAAACTATAAGACATATCTCAACGAAACTTGGTGTGTGGAACAATCATCATGTGTAGATGTGCCTTTTGGGGTTTTCAACTTCTTCGAGTTATTTTTTTTGACCGTTTCCATGGAAATGTAACTTAGAATTTCGTTTCTTGATCAGAACTCGAAAACTGTAAGACATATCTCAACGAAACTTGGTGTGTGGAACAATCATCATGTGTGGATGTGCCTTTTGGGATTTTCAACTTCTTCGAGTTATTTTTTTTGACCGTTTCCATGGAAATGTAACTTAGAATTTCGTTTCCGGATCAGAACTCGAAAACTATAAGACATATCTCAACGAAACTTGGTGTGTGGAACAATCATCATGTGTAGATGTGCCTTTTGGGGTTTTCAACTTCTTCGAGTTATTTTTTTTGATCGTTTCCATGGAAATGTAACTTAGAATTTCGTGTCCGGATCAGAACTCGAAAACTATAAGACATATCGCAACGAAACTTGGTGTGTGGAACAATCATCATGTGTAGATGTGCCTTTTTGGGTTTTCAACTTATTCACAATTTTTTATTTGTTTAATTTTTACCATTTCCATGGATACATAACTTAATAATTTATTTCAGGAGCAGAACTCAAAAACTGCCATGGATGTATTTTTAGCTCATCTGGCCTGAAAGGCTCGAATGGCTCATGGCATGGCACGGTGTCCGGCCTCTGTCTGTCCATCCATCCGTCCGTCCGTCTGTAAACTTTTCGCATTTTGTCTTCTTCTCCAGAAACACTTGGTCTAAGGAGCTGAAATTTTGTGTGCAAACTCCTTGGTTCATAGTCACTGTTATTCAACAACTATTCTTCAATAAATGTTCCCAAAGACGGGGGATATGGCCGACTCTGTCTGCTTGTTAACTTCTCAATACTAACATCTGCACTCATGTAACATTTTCTTACATATATTCAATCATTACCCTTTCTTAAAAACTGTTCATTTATTTTATTTTGAAAAACTCATTTTAATACATGATAAAACACACACATCAAATCAGTAAATTATATCTGTCACAACAGCTAAATGAGGGTGTGAACGTTATTGCATGCATTTTCTTTAAAACAACATTTATTTAAAAACACTTCAACTTTGATCTATTAAATTAGATATCACCATGTCTAGTTACGTCTAGCATATGAATATTCACACGTTGAGTAAATGCAGAAGCTACATTTACAGTACTATAACATATTTCAATAAATACATTTATAAGACAAAGATATGTCCATATTTGTGAATATTTGTCTGATTTGTTTTCCCTGCCACAAGATGGAAGATGAAACGGAAGAGGTAACGTCTGGAGCATGATCAACTATATATACATATGTGTGCATATATATCTATATACATGTACTCTCAGTTCAGTTCCCTGTTCGGGGTTATCTGCCTACAAGGGGAAATGCCTTGGCATTCTTTTTACGTTTTTTGATGTTTTATTTTCACTTTACTTTTTTTTATCAAAAATGCAAATATCTGTTGATACAACAATTAATGCTTCATTGTTACAAAAGGCTTGTTTTAATTTAAAAACATCTAGAAATCTATTAATTACATGCTTCTTTGCTTTGAATATGAATCTTTTGATGTTGTGAGCACAAACCATATATGTAAATATATAATGATTAGAACCAAACTGAATGGTAATTGATTATCAGCATTATTTTGTATTGATGTCTTAATTCAGACATAATAAAATTACAATTAGTTAAGAATGGTTTTAGTTCATAATTAAGCCCTGAAATTTTATGGAATTCATCTAAAAATTACTTCAATAAATATTAGTCGGTTTCATTTTGATGTGCATGACTATGACATGAGAACGTGCGACTTATACAGATGTACAGTAAGTTAGATAAACAGGAGACATGACATGATAAGGGTTTGGTCTCATGTTTAGCTTATCATACTGAATGTGCGGTTGAGTTCAACAAGACTTATGTAACAATATCTTTATTTCCATAAAAATTGGTAAAAATTCCGAAGTTGATCATCCATAAGCACCTGTGATCTCTTTACCTATAACAATAATTCCTCTCAATCAATGAATTATTGATAATGTCCTATAAATAAACACTTCTTCTCTCTCTGTTGAAACTAAGAACAACCATAACCCTTTATAATTACCCACTGATAATGTAATAATCCAGGACAATCTATCTTCAACTACAGGACAGTTCTGAATGAGTCCCTTTATTGAAAAGTTGTAAACTGACCAATCAAAACGGTTCTGTGCTTCTTGATCAGATTAAGTGTAAATTGTTGTTTACAGTGTATGAAATAAACCTGAAAGGTTACCAGCCAAAATGTATGATATTGTCAATGTTCAATCAAACGAAAACCTCAAAAAGTTATCAACCTCAAAAAGTTATCAGCTGGTATCAAAAGCTGAACCAGGTTACGGCCCTAGTTTCATACACTGGTGATACACTAACTCACAGATGTACTCATGTTACTGTTACAGAACAACACTTACACATGCACTATTTAATAGAACCTTAACAAACAACTATTCATGTATGACATGAAGCACTAAGAAACTAAGTCAATCAATATTTCAACTGGTGGACTACAACACTTGATCTACTGTTTCAGAGTGAGAACGGTGACATCCTGTCCAAGAAGGGCGACTTCATCTTCAGCTGTGATCCCCATGTGATAGAACTGGTCGCCAAGGCTTACCTCGTGGTGCAGAACCACACCGACAAGCCCCCAGAGATACAGATCTCTCCACAGTAAGAGCCAAGTTTGACTATGAATCCGACAAGCCATTATGTATGGCTCATGGTGCAAGTTTGATACTCACTGGCACTATATTTGCCTCCTACATGGGATGATATTATCGCTAGACAATATATATACAATATAGGCTGCCTAGTGACTAGGTCCAAGTTTACACGACTTAATTGTCCTTTATATCTCACAGATCATAGGCATAGGAACCGGGGGGGGGCAGGGAGGGCTGCTGCCCCCCCAGAAAAAAATAAGGTTGGGCCCTGCCCCCCCCCACTTTTCCACAGCCTGAAATTCTTTCGTGGGACCAAATTCGAGATGTTAACGCGAATCCAGATATTTAAGACCAAATATATAGAGAAAAACTTTGATTTGCAAGGTACCTCCCCAAAAATGTCAGTTTTTTGGGATGTAGCGGTTCTTGAGAAGGCGAAAGTGTCATATTTTCGGCTTAAAGGACTAAAACGGCATTGTCAAACACCCAAAATATGACCTGGTTACAAATCATTAGGCCAACTGTAGTAATATCCATTGCTAAAAGGTTATCTGAAGCCCAAATATAACACCTTGGCGCCCCCCGTACGGCGGTGTTTATTGATATTTGTTAATGGTCACATGGACCAATCAGGGATTGACATTCTTACATGAGGTAGGATAATTTGACATATATATGTTTGTTCTTAAAATTCTATGATGTAATCATGTGACTTCAGTACCCATACTACACATGGTTTATGAGACAACAATGTGCTGATGTCTGTGTTTCTCCTTCTACCTAGGTTGTTTGCGGAGTTCAAGGGGTCGAGTGTGGAGGTTGCGTTCAGTAAGGATTCGCCCAGTATCCAGGGAGCAGGCCTCAAGGTCACCCGGAAGGGAAATAGACTTGATGTATTCCAGGCATGATAGACTCTCCATAGTCATCCGCTAGTTAGTTAATCAGACTTGTGATACAGAACTGCCTTGTCACACACCATACAGCTTGCAGAGGTTGCCCTGGAGTGACTTGTTGCTAGGCAATGTCACATTGCCAGGATAGGAATGGTTGCCGAGAGATGTCACTTTCACAATTCGAGAAGTGGTTGCGAACTTAAGGATATTGTTTGACAATATCTGGTTGCCAGGCAATGTGTGCTTTCTAAGAAAGGAAGGTCAGTTGGCGACATCTGACTTAGCAGTGATATTAACTTAGTGAGAAGAGTAACCAGGTAATATGGTTGCCTAGGTACAAGTGGTTGCTAGGCTACATCTGGTTGCTAAGCAAGTGTGATGTCTAGGCATATATCCAGGACCAGTTTATGGGAGTTTGAATAAAATGAGAAATCTTCAACATAATTTTGACCATTTATATGGACAAATAGAGGAAACCAATGGAAGTGATTGAACCTGTCTCTCGTAATAATCCACTGACAATTATTACTTTTCTTCATTGTACAAGATTGTGCTTCATGAAATGCTTGTATAAATAAGCTGCTTCTTCACTGATTGAATAAGTGAATGGATCTGATAGGCGTACTGCTGATTGAAGGTCATCAACGAGGGTCAACTGCTTTATCTACGAGGGTCAGTCCCCTACACCAGCTTCACTGTATTGACCAGTGTCTCTGTCATAGGTTGGAGAACATATGCTATGCTTATAATCATCATGAATATTTCAAGACAGCAATTGTGAATTCTACGCATTAACTTTTGTCTAGAAATGACAAACCTTTGCAGAGAATTATCAATGTTATTTTTTATGTAAACAACCATGCAAAGAATTGTGATTTATAAGCATTATTTTTTCTTTGGATTATTGATATCAATTTTATCAATTTTGCAAAATGTTTCAAATTGTGTGCGTTGGGATTTTGTAAGAAAATCTATACAATTGTTCAAAAATCTCAATTACACTTTTTAAGCATCATCTTTCCTTAATGACTTTGTGTAGATGATGATTATTTTGAGCAAGACCTAGGCAAAACTTTATATTTGTTTTGTTTTCTTTACTCCATTTCCAGCATTGTTGTCGAGATAAATGTTATTTATGTTTGACCTTGAAGTGCTCCGTGTGGGACCAGAGATAATGCAGGTAGTTAATACTGATTATCAATATGATAACCATTTATTGTGCAATTTAGTGTCAAAATCGAACTCAATTTATACAATGTATAGGTGAAAATATTTGATTTTGATTTGTGACTTGTGTCTCATTTTATGTTTAAATTTGCCTGTGTATAATGCCTGATTGTAGTGAGAGAAAAAAATAGTATCTTTTCTGTTTATCAAAATAATCATTCAAATGTCAGCTGCACTATTGTTATTTAAATAGTTTGATTAAAATCAACCCTGTTCCCAGGAACAAAAGATGCCAAATTTGGGGTCCGCCTACTGACTAGCTTTCACCTGCACTAAACTGGCCAAAGAACAATCGCCTATACAGAGCTTTATCAATCCCTGATTAGAAGAATCCTACAGAACCATATCTTAACCAATGCATGCAATATTTTGCTATTTATTATTCTATTACTTGGATGAAGGGCGATGTTAATCAGACTAATATTTTAATCATATATTTAAAAAATGGTACAGCTATTCCTTAAATATTAATTGGTAAGTGGCATGAAGGTTTATTTGTTTGTAAATTTATTTACGGAGAAAATGTTCTAGACAATTAGCAACTTTTTCTTGTAAGCATATTTCAATTTTGCTTCTATACATGTCTAGTCTATACATGTCTTGAATGTTATTGTAAAGTAAGCATGAAGGAAATAACACCTTAACTTAAAATGAAAAATACATGTTTCTTAAGATATGAAACATTATAAATTGGATTATGTCTTTCATGCCCAAAAATATTTCACTTCCTGTAATTTGAATTCTTGCATCCAACATTATGTTAACCTCAATATTTTCAAATGTATAGTTAACATTTGCTTTTGAATATCGCAAATTCAGCAAAAAGAAAACATTCACTATTGGAGGTCCTCCTTATTGCAGACATATGGCTGTTTCACACAATAGTGCTGACTACGTTTACTGAGTTTATTCTTAGCTTATCTACGAAGATAATATCTAAGAAGATATTGTGAAATAATCACAATGGGAATATTTTTGTGAATACACAGATTTTCCAGGGTTTGAATGGCCCTGTGTCTTCTCAAGGACCTTCAAATGCCATGCCTCTGTCTCAATTCAGCAATTATTAATGTTTTGTCTCAACTTGGAATTAGTTCCCTGTTAACAAATAATGGAAACTTAAAATTGTGAAAGAGATCACCATAAAATGTAATTACCACTCCTCCCTACATTTAGCAATAAATATAAAATCATAAGCCATGTTTAGTCACATGTTGACTTGTGTCCTTATCAAAGCTCTTTAGCTTAGCATTCAGTGCATGTATTACAGTGAGTATGATAGGTTAAAAGCAAAAGAA
The DNA here is from genome assembly GCA_936450465.1 of Gibbula magus. NCBI lineage: Eukaryota > Metazoa > Mollusca > Gastropoda > Trochida > Trochidae > Gibbula > Gibbula magus. The sequence continues at coordinate 70,133,117 of OW388297.1, read as the reverse complement.
ATATAACATTTCTTCAAGTGTAATGTAAAGCCTTCATGAATGGATTCACCCAGGAGTTCACCAGAATGTCAAGATGAAGGATATCATGTGAACACTGCTTGTATGATAGTGTACATTTGTTGATCATTTAGTTAACACAGACTATCTGCAGTATGAAGTTATCATTTATATCAATAAATCAACACCCATGAAATACAGGATTTTTAGTTCTCGGCTGAAGATGACTTTCAAACTGACCACAAGATTTTGTTTATAAAAATGATTTACCATTCTCGACTTTTTAAGAATCAATTTACGTTTAGATTTGATCGAAAATCCACTTGACAATTTGAGAATCAGCTTAATTGATATGAATGACTTTTATTGCATTTATAACAAAATTTGATTTCAAGAAACATTTAAAGGGGCAGTAGCACGTTTTTCCTAGAAATAAGTCGATGGAATGTATTTGAAAAATAATGTCACTTACAGTAAAACACCCTTTTCTCTTTGAAAAATCAAGTTAAAAAATGAGTGGACATGGTTCCGTAAAGTCATTGGAATCGTTATTGTCATTAGAAATAATAAAATGTGTTCACAATAAAATGACCGCATGCAATTTTAGCTTTATACGCAACACCGTTATAACCACTATGGATAATTGGTTTGTGCAATAAGATGTTTTACCCACTAAAGTAAATATGAATGTCATAAACTATTGTTATAAGTGGGAAATTTTCAAAAATAAAATTTGCAAAAAACTACTGCCCCTTTAACAATCAAGTTTGAATATTGCTTATTGTGTTACCATGTGAGTGTTCCAGTAATAGCTTCATATTGCAATATGCTGTGTGCGAGTGCCTTTGTCTCCAGTTATATCCATTCTTCCATTATATAACCAATGTGATGCGACCCAAACTTCTCTGCTTTTTGACAATAGCTTCATGCTGGTATGTAACTACACATACAGGACCATCCTGCACCATCCTGCTTATAGTTTTATTAGTGACCAGTGTTATGGCACGGGGATTGTGGATAATTAAAATCAGCAGCTTAGTTTAGCATAGTGTAAGGTTAAAGAATGGGAGTTAAGGTTGGCGTAGTGTAAGGTTAATGGAACCAAGGTTGATAAAGTGTTAAATTAGATTGGGACTGTAGTTACTTTAGATATTCAAGTCATCAGCTAAGGTTAGGGTAGTGTAAGGTTAAAGAATGGGAGCTAAGGTTGGCGTAGTGTAAGGTTAAAGAATGGGAGCTAAGGTTGGCGTAGTGTAAGGTTAAAGAATGGGAGCTAAGGTTGGCGTAGTGTAAGGTTAAAGAATGGGAGCTAAGGTTGGCGTTGTGTAAGGTTAAAGAATGGGAGCTAAGGTTGGCGTTGTGTAAGGTTAAAGAATGGGAGCTAAGGTTGGCGTAGTGTAAGGTTAAAGAATGGGAGCTAAGGTTGGCGTAGTGTAAGGTTAATGGAACCAAGGTTGATAAAGTGTTAAATTAAAGATTGGGACTGTAGTTACTTTAGATATTCAAGTCATCAGCTAAGGTTAGGGTAGTGTAAGGTTAAAGAATGGGAGCTAAGGTTGGCGTAGTGTAAGGTTAAAGAATGGGAGCTAAGGTTGGCGTAGTGTAAGGTTAAAGAATGGGAGCTAAGGTTGGCGTTGTGTAAGGTTAAAGAATGGGAGCTAAGGTTGGCGTAGTGTAAGGTTATAGAATGGGAGCTAAGGTTGGCGTAGTGTAAGGTTAAAGAATGGGAGCTAAGGTTGGCGTAGTGTAAGGTTAAAGAATGGGAGCTAAGGTTGGCGTAGTGTAAGGTTAAAGAATGGGAGCTAAGGTTGGCGTAGTGTAAGGTTAAAGAATGGGAGCTAAGGTTAGCGTAGTGTAAGGTTAAAGAATGGGAGCTAAGGTTAGCGTAGTGTAAGGTTAAAGAATGGGAGCTAAGGTTAGCGTAGTGTAAGGTTAAAGAATGGGAGCTAAGGTTAGCGTAGTGTAAGGTTAAAGAATGGGAGCTAAGTTTAGCGTAGTGTAAGGTTAAAGAATGGGAGCTAAGGTTGGCGTAGTGTATGGTTAAAGAATCGGAGCTAAGGTTTGGTAGTGTAAGGTGTAACAAATGGAAGCTAAGGGAAACTTACTATAAGATCAATGGAACAAACGTTTATTTAGTGATAATTTAAGGATTTTGACTGTGGTTAGCGTAGTGTAAGGTTAAAGAATGGGAGCTAAGGTTAGTGTAGTCTAATGTGTAACAGATGGAATCTAAGGTTAACTTGTTGTAATGTTTCTAAGTTTCTCTTGGTGTAAGGTCAAAGGAATCGAGGTTAACTTAGTGCTTTGTTCATGTCCAATCTATTGGTGGCCATCTTTGATTGGCTGGATATTAAGATTACCGTAATACCAGTGTGAGTATACTCCTAGAAATCGATACTTTTACCTTCATATCATCAATATACTAAGTCGAGTATCATCAAAATGATAGTTTTCGGTAACAGTTGGTAAAGTAAGACCATTTATAACGTTTGGCATATTTGACCCCCATCAACACAATGGATGTACCTTTAAGCCAAAGAAGTCGCCAATCTTCCTTCTAGGCTGAAAGCTTATTCAAATCCTTGACAGGTTATAGCTTCTATATTTGAGCAGTTCATGCTCGCAAGATAACGGGCTTATATAACAACAAATATTCCATTGAAGTTGTTATCACTAAGTAATAAAGTGAATTGGTGTCTTTGCCATCTGTTTGATATTTTCCAAATGTGTCACTTGAAAGCATTCTGAATTCAAGTAAGATGTTAGAGTGACGAGGGTCATCGCCTATCCATTTATGATATTGTTAGACATGTCTTGTTTGACACTTCAGTTGAAGACATTGTTATTCCATGTTAACCATTCTAGTCCAAATATCAATGTTGCAGTGTTGCTGTTGCAGTGTTGCTGTTGCTTGACATATAACCTTAAGGATGTCGTTGCTTTCAAGTGTAGCCCATGTCATTATAACCTCCTTTGTCTGTAATACAGTTTCTCTTGGTTCTTTACCCTTTATCCCCTGAAGTAATTGCTGCCAAACCACTCTGAGACTTTCAGGGAGGGCAGCTTGATGCCATGGAGACAACCAGGGATTGACCAATAGGCATGCCTGGAACCTACTGCAACCATAGATACAGGGTTAATTTACTCTCTAACCATTCTGAGTGGCTGACTCTCAGGAATTATAAACCATTAACACCGGAAATATAGTAACTTTGGCAAGAAGTTAATGTAATAACTGGGGGCTGTTCCACTAACCAATCTTAGCCCTAAGATCAATCGTAAGCTCATCTCCTATCATTGGCTAAGATTGGCCTGAGGACTGAGATCAGTTAGTTGAACAGCCAACTGGAATGTTACTGCTCCTATTTGGATTCCTACAATTGATCTCTCACAATGGTTTGATTCATCAGATAGTGTTAACTCCTGTTACTCACCTACAAGATAATGGTTTGGCAGCAATTTCTTCAACATGTAAGGGTTGTGTGAAATATATATGATCACTGTTAAAGGTGCATCCATTGTGTTTCATAAACAAATATTTGGCGTTAATACGCCCCAACTCACCATATGTGATGTTAACAATACAAACAAATTCACTCAACTTGCATATTCTTCCCCAATCGCCTAATCTATCATAATTTCTAGTTTCAATTAAAATTGAGTAATATCATTTTGCATGTGCAAAAACCGAAACTGCACGTTCCATTTACATGCACAGTAGTTATATGAACTATTCAACATTATCAACCCAAATTTGTTATTTTGTCTGTTTTGAATAAGATTCCAAAATTACGTTTGACTCATTGACGCGCGCCACACGCGGTGCATTGTCTGGTTTTCGATCAGAAATCACTACCTTTACCTTCATATCGTCAATATGCTAAGTCTACTATCATCAAAATGGTAGTTTTTGGCTACAGTCGGTACTTCTCGATAAAGTAACACCATTTATAACGTTTGGAATATGTGACCCCAACAACACAATGGATGGACCTTTAAAGTAAAACATAGAAGCTTAATTTCAATACCTTTAGAAATGGAATTATAATCAATATTAATGGAAGTAAGTATCAACATGTTATTAAAAACAAGCAAAGGGCAATATGTTTTAAAGAAGACATTCAAAGAGAACATATGTTCCAATTGTTAAATATTTCTGGAATTGATTCTGCAGATAAACTGTGTTTTGTTACATTTTGACAAAATCAAATATTTATTTTCCGATTGATGATTTTGAACTTGTTACAAGTCAAAGCAACAGTGGTATTTTAATCAATATGTGTTGTATTATTGTGGCAACTTACTACATAGGATGTTTATGATTTGTAAGTTTGGACATAATTGATGGATTGCGACATCATTTCACAGTCATAAGAGAAAAACACTTGATATCAACTACAGTGTGCAAATGTAGATTCTTTGATTTTGATGTACAGATGTAGGAGAACAGGTTTAATACCAAAGTGATGTGTCTGTAACATATAATATACCTCATAACTTTCTGAGGATCAGAAATATTCATGATTTAATATGAAGCTAGAATTTCAATATGATTCTGAAGTCGGAATCATGATGATACACAAGTCAAAGAAGTTACTAGATGCATTACTATAAAAGGCATAAATAACCAAGAATATTATTTTCATTTTCAATATTCAATATCCAAATCCAGGAAAATACCACTTACCATTTCACAACAGATGTTAAAGGGGCAGTAGCACGTTTTTCCGCTGAAATAAAAAAAAATGTGCTACTGCCCCTTTAAAAGCAGGCATCTATGTAAACTATGTGATTCATCTGCTGTTCATTCATCATATATGACAATTGACCCAATTAGCATCACTCACTAATATTTAAGGATAAAAGTTAACCTTATCCCCTGCTCCCCCCATGCAATTACAGTAGATTGCAAGCCAAATACGGCTTATAAAAAAAGGTGAAACGTTCCTTGGGCATTGGCGCATCACTTTAATTTGTGTGCTTAACAGTTTATTATTGTCATGTAAAAAAATGAATTTTGAATTTACCACAGAATTTTTGCAAAACCTTGAAATCCATTTGTCTAACAAATACATGGGTCTGTAAGAACAGATGTGTTTCCATATTGTATACTAGAACTTTAAAGAGATATTTTTATGGGAAAAAAATATATGTATATTTGTTCCAACAAAAAATAGAAATAAAGTCTTTCTGCCCTCTTCACTTTTGCAAAAATGTGCCAGAGAAACATAAAACTTTTTTATGCAGCCATATGTGGTACGTATTTCTTGGTCCAAAGTATTATGACATAGGAAAATTGTACATTAAAATGAACATGGCTGACAAAACCAAATTACAAAAGGTTCTTAATTAGCGCCCCTTTTCAACTTTCTTCAGCAAAGCCCAAATGGTGTTTAGTAGGTAAATGTGGGAGGCTTTTGATTTCAATCAAGTTTGACATAATATCAAAAATAGTGTTATATTTGATCCTCGGCAAACTTAGAATGGTATAAATAGATGCAGTTAATCTCATTCATTAACAAGAACTCTCTGAGTGTTGGAACAATTGTGTTATTTAATTGTAAACATGTCATCATATTTGATTTGTTTACATACCGTAATATGAAAATTGATTCTTGACATTTTCTGTTAGATAACAAATCATGAAAAGCCTGATGAGCTACAGAACCAATGCCTCTGTTGTTTTATTATGATATCTATATGTCTGTAACCTTTCTACACAAGAAGTGCATGTAACCTATAATCTGTAAGTCTAGCGAAGTGCAACCAGTATAAGTCACTATATATGCTGTATTTCTTCAACCAGGTAGTGGACACTTTGATCAATACTAAATTTCCAATATCCATACAGTGTGAAAGTAATAAATACCAATGGCATGTTGTCAGTGCTTTCAATGTAATCTTTGTATTTTATTTTTTGTATGAAACATATGCTGAAAAGAGCTTTAAGTAGATTTTTAGCACATCTGGCCTGAAAGGCCCGATGGGCTTATGGCATGGCATGGTGTCCGGCATCCATCTGTCCGTTTATTTGTTCATCCGTCCATCTGTAAACTTTATGCATTTTTGTCTTCCTCTCCAGAACCACTTGGTCTAGGCAGCTGAGATTTTGTGTACAGATTCCATGGCCACACGGAATTATAAATTGTAAAATTGGTGACCCTATGACCCCAAATAGGGTCATAGAGGTCACAACCTTTAAAACCCATTTTCATCTTCTTCACCAGTTCCAAAAATTCTAGAGAGCTGAAGAGTTGTGTGCAGACTTCTTTGCCAATGGAGATTCTAAATTGTAGATTTGGTGAGTCCATGACCCCAAATAGGGTCACAGGGGTCACAACCTCAAAACTTATTTTCATCTTCTTCTCTAGTTCCAAAAGGTCTAGAGAGCTGAAATGTTGTGTACAGACTCCTTGACCAATGGGGATTCTAAATGGTAGGTTTTATGACCCTGTGACCCCAAATATAGGTCACAGAGGTCACCTGAAAAGCTACTTTAATCTTGAGATTCTATGTGCTCTTCAAAGGGAGGAAATTTAAAGGAAACAGTGATGAATTAAATCTTCAAGTGTGTCTTTATTTGTAGGGTATTTTATCTCTGGCCTCAAAATAGGTCAGAGGGGTAGGGACCTTAAGACCTGTTTCATCTTCTCCATTTAAAGTGCTTCCTATTTGTTGTACCTCTCACCTAGAAGTTGACATTTTGAATTAGTTAATGTATATAAAAGCCTGATGAGCTACAGAGCCAGTGGCTCTATTTTTTTCAACATACTGTAAAATTATTTCAATTTTGGTGTGATCATTTTGGTTTATTGTCATCATGAGGCAACTCCAAATGTCTACATCATGCTTGATTTGATGTTGTCTCTCATTCCATAACAATCCTTTTTAAAGGAAAAAAGTAAGAAATGAGATATACATTCAAATGTAAATGATGCAATGCCAAATAAAATGCGAAAATAAATATATGCTTTTTCAATGTATTCGCTTGCCGCTAATGGCTGCGATACTGCCGAAGCGGCGTTAAACAATAACTCGCGCACTCAATGAATGTTTTCATATCAAGCCTAACATAACGTTTTATTTGTTCAATATCATTTCTTCAATCATTTCTTTTCTGAAAATAATCATTTATTTTTTATGAATGGTATTTTAGCGTTTTACAGTTATTCTATTAATCTGCAATGTATCATCTTTAAGCATGTACACTGTTCAGGGGTACTACAGCTTCATTATTTTACACTCTCTGAAGGTTCGACAATACAAACTTATCTTACAGTCAAAGGTACAAAAATATTCCAAAACAACTACATTGTGCGAGATACCATTTTTTTGACAAAAATAGATGGTGAATTTAGAATATTTTACCATGTTGCCAAGATAATAACTTTTTTGCAATTTTATATATATAGCTTCTGTGTACACCATATATCAGTTTCTGGATTTGCTTTGTCCTCTGTATGTTTGTGATATGTGAGTGAATGACTGACAAGAATATTGCATTGCAGGGAAAATATTCTTCCAAATTTTGCAGTTTCACATGGATCAAGACTTTGTCTCAATATTTATGCCACTATGAAGATGTCATGGTCGAATCTTGCTAAATCCATAGACTGTTGTATATTTTATACTTAGCTGAATGTTGTGGCTATATAATATATACAAGATGTTTTAGTTAACCAGATTAAACTGACTGGACCAATTATGGTGCTTTTGTCTTTTATTCACTTCCTTGCCGTTGGACTAGTTACGGTTAGGGCACTAGGTAAAGGTCTTTGTGTTTTATTTACCTCCATCCTTTTGGACGAGTATAATTGGTTAGTGCGTTTGACTTTGGATCAAGAGGTCTAGGGTTCGAATCCCACCAGGTTCAGGGCAACTTTGTCTGCAGTAGAGAACTGTTCTACACGCAGTAAGGTTTGGTACAATACTACACTCAATATCAGCCTGGTATCCCCAATCTTCACTAGTTCCAGCCGATGATGGCAGGTTTCACAGCAATGCATAGCCACATGGCGTTGCGGGCTTTCTCCCTGCCATAATACTAGCAGCTGTGATATGAGTAAAATTCTCTTGAAAGCGGCGTTAAACCCCAAATCACCTCATCTCACCAAGGATATGGGAAGGTTGTGAACCCTGATATGAAAAACCCGATGATGCGAAGCACCAGATGGTTTTTCCTCACTATGAGGGTCTACCACCATAACGTATCCGATGTTGAATGGTTTATCTGATATTATTTACCGTTTTAAAGGCGCTGTAGCACAATTTTAAGACTGAAATAAAGTGCTCTCAATAAAATATAAAAAAGTGTTTCCAATGGCTAAATAATACTCCTAAATCAATAAAAAGAGTACTATAACGAATGTACATGGTTTTGTGAAGCCATGCGAGTCCATTTCCCATCAAGCAGGCATTTTAATGTGTTACACACTAGTGCTATTGTAGTATGCTCTCGTGTTATACACACAGTCGTGGAGTAGAACTAGTGCTATTGTAGTAAGCTCTCGTGTTATACACACAGTCATGGAGTAGAACTAGTGCTATTGTAGTAAGTTCTCGTGCAGTGGGTTCTTTTGCTGTTAAACTACATTCAAAACTCGCAGTCCGATTTACGAAAACCGTACATTCTGTGTCTATACAGTACACGAGTATCAATATTGATATCTTTACTCCTATTGTGCTGTGGCGATATTCACTCAAATCCAGGACCGAAATATTTCCAAGACCTCAAAATAATACACTTAAACGTTCGCAGTTTGAGAGACAAAATTGATTTACTTGATGCGGAATTTCGATCGTATGATGTTATATGTCTAACTGAAACTTGGTTGCACGCAGACATCCCCAGTGTTGATAAAACACTTCCAGGGTACCATATACCATTCAGGAAAGATAGGCAGACTCGTGGTGGCGGAGTCGCGATCTATGTCAAACGTAATCTACATGTGAATCATATGGACAATCTTGACCGTCCCGGACTTGAGGCAATATGGGTGACAATTAAATGTAAGAACCGTTCTTACCTAATAGGTTCCGTTTATCGATCAGATAAGAGCGCGGCGTAGGGGAGACCGGGGCAGGTTCGTCCCCTTTTCGCCAAAATAAATGTAATGGGTTGGCTAAATGACATATCCTTGCGCTTGTTTGTACACGTATTGAGAGACATCTTAACTGTCTTGTAGTAATTGTTCACAATGGCTAATATTATAACTTTTCCCCATAACTATGCTTTCTTGACACTGGGGTTAAAAGTCGAACTTACCCCGCCTCGGGGCAGGTTCGGCTACCCCCAGGGGCAGGTTTGGTCAAAACGGGGCATGTTCGGCCCTAATCAGTTAAAATAGAGGCACCAGCTGACTATTTAATATAGATTATTCTCATATATTTCCGATAAAAGACGACATATCATTGCTTTGTATAGATATAGTTTATTATCATGTAGATTCAGTATTCATTTTATGAATTAAGAATTGATGTGCAGGGCCGAACGTACCCCAAGAAAGAAACAGATCTGATTATACAATCGACTGAAATATGAACTAATTACCGCTCCCTTCTCGTTATTAATAAATAATGTTTTAAAAAACAGTACCATGAACAAATATGCATATTTGTTAGTCGCACAAAGGAGAACCGAGTCAAAATTCCCAATGAACATCAATCACAGTTATGATATATATATCCAAACGTGCCCCGTCAGTAGGGGCCGAACGTGCCCCAGACCCACATGTCCCCTTTATGTTACCTCTGCGATAATACACAGCCACCATACCCACATTACATAATCATTACATATACCCCTTGCCATGTTGGTTCACCTCCATTGAGGAACACAAACATAAGTACAGGTAATATTTGTCAAAAACAAACTGAATTGAAGGGGGAAATATTACTCTACTGAATGAAAAACGGGTTTTCTTTCACAGATCGCAAATAACATGTGAAACCGCCACCATTTGGTTATGTGTACATGAGTTAGGTCACGTGGTTGCTTGGGAATCACCAACTGAAGTTAAAGTGACCACCTAACAAAAATTACAGAGAAAAGACGAACGTGCCCCGGTCTCCCCTACTGGGATCTGATCGAGGAATCTATCGGTAACGCAGTCGACCTGAACATGTATATACAATCGTTGTCGGGGATTTCAACATTGACGTCCTTCGGGAAAATCGATCAAAAATAGTTAACCTTCAATTGATGTATGACATTAAACAGATCATATCAGAACCAACGAGAATTACACCACACTCAAGTACATTGATAGATTTGATTTTTTGTTTCAAATAGTAAAGCTGTAACTGAATCGGGAGGTCTTGACCCCATCTGTAGTGACCATTGTCCGATATTCGTGACAATTAAAGAATCTGTTCCCTCAATTAGAAACTATAAGAGGAAAGTTTATAACTATTCGCTGGCTAATATAGAAAGCTTAAACAGAAGTGTCAAAGACATTGATGAAGACAACTTAATTTCTTCTCATATTGTTGATACAATTGAAATCGATTTTACATCTGCTATAAGACAAATCTGCGATGAACATATACCAAACGAGATTGTAACTATTAGACCTCCAGATCCTATTTGGATGACAAGTCAAATACGATCGTTAATTCGGAAGCGTAACCGTAACCGCTTACAATAAATGGCGAAGAGAACCAATCATCCAACGAAGTGGGCTAATTTCAGATCAGCAAGAAATAATGTTACACCCGCTATCAGAACTGCTTAACAACTATTCGTTTCTAAAATTGAAGATTCTGTTAACAACTCGCTTGGTACCAAAACTTGGTGGCGCCTGACTAAATCGTTTATAAAATCATGATGACACCCAATTTCCAACAATTACCTCTAATGATAAGTCTATAATGACCCTGAAGTCAAATTAATACGATCAAAATGCCTATATAACCTTATTGGGAAGGAAGTGATAGTGCCCCTTGAAGTGATAGTAAAAACTCCAAAATAAGAAAGTAAGTGATGATATTTTGCTATCGGTTGCCAAGTATGAGTATATACAGAATTTAAGTTATTGAGGTTTCGGTATGTGCAATTTTAATCAAAATTAATTGAAATGTGACATGCACGTAGAATGATGTTTTAACCTTCGAAAACAAAACAAATGCTCATTTAGAACGTTGATGTTTATTCCATTAATCGACTGTTGATTCTCTCCTATCTGGAAAAAAGAGAAAGGTAATAATCAACGGCTCCTTTAAGAACAATGCTAAACATTACTGACATTTGCCATTAAAACTCCTAATAAACAACTACAACCATGAAAATCACTTATAAATAAGTAAATCAGTAAATATATACTCAGTAAATAATAGTAAATGAAGTAATTTGAAAGACAAAATAAAATTCATCAGTAAACAGTTACCTGGAACTATCAGTCGCTACATTAACGAGATATGTTTACCTGGAACTATCAGTCACTACATTAACGAGATATGTTTACCTGGAACTATCAATCGCTACAATAACAATGTACATGTATAGTTACCTGGAACTATCAGTCGCTACAATAACGAGGTAGAGTTACCTGAAACTATCAGTCGCTACAATAACGAGATATGTTTACCTGGAACTATCAGTCGCTACAATAACAATGTTTAGTTACCTGGAACTATCAGTCACTACAATAACGAGGTATAGTTACCTGAAACTATCAGTCGCTACAATAACGAGGTATAGTTACCTGGAACTATCAGTCGCTACAATAACAATGTATAGTTACCTGGAACTATCATTACCTACAATACCGAGGTATAGTTACCTGGAACTATCATTACCTACAATACCGAGGTATAGCTACCTGGAACTATCATTACCTACAATACCGAGGTATAGTTACCTGGAACTATTAATCGCTTCAATAGCGAGGTATAGTTACCTGGGACTATCAGTCGCTACAATAACGAGGTATAGTTACCTGGGACTATCAGTCGCTACAATAACAATGTATAGTTACCTGGAACTATCAGTCGCTACAATAACGAGGTATAGTTACCTGGAACTATCAGTCGCTACAATAACAATGTATAGTTACCTGGAACTATCAGTCGCTACAATAACGAGGTATAGTTACCTGGAACTATTAATCGCTACAATAGCGAGGCCCATGTATCTTAATGAATAAAGGTTTTGAAAGGAAATCGCTTTTGGTCAAGAAAAAAGACTATAGATGAGTGAAAAAAGGTTGAAAACTTTAATTATCAAATGCAGTTAACGTACTTATTGTTTTTACAAGGCAATTTACGAAAATAGTCATCTTTATACTGATAACCTTAATATTTAAATAAAATTTTAGATCTAATACAAAACAATCCTGTATGTAATCGCAATTTAACCGAAATGTCAGTAATATATACAACATATCAATTGCATATACATATATATCAAGCGTCACATATGCAATTAAACATGCTTTAGGGGAAAATGTCCATCAGCACTAGAGAATTTTCCAAATTTAAGCCCCCAACCCCCCCCCCCCCCCCCCCCCCCCCCCCCCCCCCCCCACTCATGAAAAGGTTCCTATGCCCCTGACAATGAATGAATTGTTCATTAACGTGTCACGCATAAAATTACATAGTGTCAATACATATGAATATACAAAATAAAATATATTATGCTTGGCCACAATAGGCCGAAGAGACACGGTTTGGATATAATACATAAATAAATACATAGAAACAGTATCACAGATTGGTACATAAAATGTTATATATATATAAATGTTAATAAAATAATTACATGCTATTTGTAACATACTTAAAACATTTGCAACGATTGAACATCTTAAAACACATTAGACTTAAATATGGTAAAGAAAGATTGAAAGATAATAAAAAATGGAATTTAAAATCTAAAGTATTACAAGTAAAAGCTTTCGAGGTATAGTTACCTGGGACTAATTGTTACAAACACAATGCCCTCTCAGATGGCCGTTGTGCTCGCAATGTACTTGACCATTGCAGCTGTCACATGCAGATGTAAATGCACAGGACACTCCAGTTATGCAACCATGGTTCGAGCAGCTGGTCTGTGCAGCTGTCAAAACAAACGGGAAAGTATAGTGCTCACAAAGAGAGAAATAGTATCAAGTCAATCAAACCCCAAAACACGAGTTATAGACCAAAGAGAAGTACTAGGAAGTACTTAGGCAGTACTTGGAAGTACTAAGGCAGTACTTGGAAGAACTAAGGCAGTACTTGGAAGTACCAAGGCAGTACTTGGAAGTACTAATGCAGTACGTTGATCCTGTGTCAAAGGTTGTGAAACTTTGGCTGAAAAACATGAACTGAAATGAACTGAAATATGTATATATGAAAATTCGTTAATGTGGAGAACATACATTTGCAAAGCTCTAGCATGTCTCTTAGATTATGGAGACCAACATTTCACATGTCCAAATTGAACAATTATAAAGAACATCAAATTGTTGGCTAAACCATATGACTTAATTACGACTTCGCCATGATTTACGTTTTTTTCTTAGTGTTATTGCAGATCGTTTAATTGTGGTAATTTTGTCCCTTTTTACACTCTCAATCGATGTTTCTGTTGATACATAATGAAGACTTTATTCCTGTATTACTCTTTAAAATCATAGGGTACATTTTGGAGTGATCTCCCCTGAAACTTTGCGCGAAGTGAGATGTTAGCCAATATATAGTGCTTCAGCTACATTATTTGCAAATATGAGCCCTCTAATGTTGATATCTTCAGAGAAGAAGATTGTCAAATATGCATGGGGTCGGAAAAGTAAAACAAAATGTTTTAATCGAAAAATGGCGATTAAACCAGGTGACCTACAAATTCGTCATGATTTACCCTTTTACTCACATTGGCATTGGGCAACTACTTAAAAATAGTTGCAAGTCTCTAACTGCATTTAGAAAAGAAATTCCAATGTTCAAAAATGACTTTCAGATACGAACTGGAGCTTAAATTAATGGACCAGTTGGGCCAAAAAGCTTCGCTGCAAAACTATATATAGTAAGAGCTATCAGCCTGTAAATAGCTGCAATAGCTGCATTCCGTGTTAGGTCGAATGTATATAGTAATAAATATAGTCACATATGCCAATAAAAGGATTCAGCGCATACATGATTTAATTATTTTATGGAAGTTGCAAGTCTCTAACATGTCTCTAGGTTTAATGGGACATAACTGAATCCTTAATAAACACGCCAATAACAATTAGGATTCAGACAAATAACTGAATCCTCAATAAATACATTAAATCTCAGTAAGACTGAATCTTTAATTAACTACACATTGACATTTTAGAGTGAGATGCGTCAAGCCTCACCCAATTCCATAATTATTACTGATATTCGAAGGCATTAATGGCGCACGTGTCCACATCGAATGCGAATGAATGCCAAACTACTTTCACTATTGTTCCACAGAGTTGTATGGCCGGCATCTTACTATTTGTGTTTAAACCGTAAAGTCTTCTTTTGATATAAACTCCGTGTCATCTTTCCTGATTCTTAGTTCAAAGGTGAACTTTAGATGTACAGAAATCATAGCTGCCGAGTAATAAGTCACGTCATGATCTCGAGGCCAGACATCAATTTAAATAAACTGTACAACTGATGAGTTTATCTTATGTATATAAAGTATAAAATCTGTTGTAAAACTCACGGATTACATTTGTCAGATTCATTCCTTATTTCCCTTCATGATACACAGAAATACAAGAGAGAGATCACGCAGGAGTTATTGGCTGAAGCCTTATAGCGCTCTCTTAACAGTGTCAAGAACACAATAACTTTGATGAAAATTCTGAAATCGTTTCACATCTGTCCGATCTATGGGTTCAAAATATGACATTATAAGACGATTGGTTTTCGAATGTGGCAGTACTTACAGACAGTCCCTACGAGAAGACAAGCAGCGAGAAGAAGAATGACGGCCTTCATGGTGAAGAATGTTCTGTGACGTTTTCGAAATGAAATTTATAGGCTGACACCACACCTTGCTGTGTACTCAACACCTTCTGTTACATCACGTGCCTTGTTTCTTTTTGTCAACGAATTTCTGCTGACCTATATGAATTATCTACATATATGTTGTTACTAATTTAATCTCAGATGCACGTCATACAGTCATAATCTGCAATAGAGACTGCGTCGGCAAGAACTGAATTCCATACGGAGATTTCCGGAACAATGTGGGGTTGGGTTCTCTGAAGCGTGAATTAATTGTTGATTAATTTGACTACACCAAATATCATTATCAAAAGTGAGCCAACATCTAAAATCAAACAAATGCTATTATCTACACGATGATATAATTTCATAAATATCTGATATCTGCTGTGACAACCACGCATTGCCATTATCAATTATTATAACGATACTAACATCTAGTGGGATAAATCAACTCATATTTCAGAAATATGTTTAGGGCAAACTGATCAACCCGATCGCGAATTCGCCCAAACTTCGGACACTTTTCCCTTGGAGTGGGCGCAATAATAACTGCAGTGAATGTAATAATTTTTTTTATTATTTCAAACTGTTCCTTTTCAAGATGTTGTATATGTAATTTCTTTTGATAAATGTTGATAGCTGGAATATTTTTAAAAACTAACTTTTGTACGGTTTCATCAAAGAATATTTGTTTTAATGTAAATGTTGCCACACAGCTCAAAATCTATATTAAGCTCCAGAATACACTAAACCGCAAAAGAAACGTCACCATATAAAACACAAGATAATATAGTGATAGACACGACTGAAACAGTGATACATCATGTCTCCAGAAGCAAACTAAACTTATTTCAAAAGTTCAAAGCATTATCTGTCTATATTCCTGAGAAACATACTTTTAAAAATCGTCGTTTTCATATCTTGTTAACTAGACGAGATAGGAGAGTCAAAATGGCCTTTTGGGCTTGTTTTATCACGTCCTACATTAAAGACGCTTAAATACGCGTCAACAAATTTAAGTCCAAGAGGGTTATTTATGTCGTTTATATCATTGATTAATTAAAATTCTACATTTAATACATCTTTAAGTTAAATGCCAAACGCTCTGGCCAAAAACCTTTTTGAAAAAGCGATTCCAGCACCACAAGTATACTTGAACAGATGTCAAAATAAAAGTATTGTAGTCTGATGTATGGAATTACAGGTACCTCTTTACAAATCATGTGCCTTTTAAATTTAAAATTTAAAATCGTTAAACTGTTGAAAATGTGTTGTTTTTTGTGGTTGGGTGTATATCAACAATTAATATAAAAGAAGAAACAATTATTGATTGCAATGATTTTGATAATATGTTCATACTATTACATTTTATTGACCGAGGAAAAACATTACAGTTTCACTTATGACAACAAAATTAAGATAGAAACGTTTAGCGTTTGCATCAATGTCTGAGAATGTGGTTGTGACGTCATACATTCTAACGACCCCCGACAGTTACTATCGAAAATCAGGCCCTACATTAATGACATATTACTTACAGTAGTTTAATAACGAATATATTTTTAGCTCATCAGGCCTGAAAGGCCCGATTGGTTTATGACATGGCATGGCGTCCGGCGTCCGTGCGTCCGTGCGTCCGTGCGTAAACTTTTTGCTTTTTCGACTTCTTCTCCAGAACCACTGACTCTAGAAAGCTGAAATGTTATGTGCAGACTCCTTGGCCAATGGGTATTCTAACTTGTATAATTCGTGACCCCGTGACCCCTAGTAGTCATATCCTTAAAAACCCATTTTCATCTTCTTCTCCAGTTTCAAAAGTAGAGAGCTGACAAGTTGTGTGCAGATTCCTTGGCCAATGGGGATTCTAAATTGTAGTTTTTGCGACCCCGTGACCCCAATTGGGGTCACAGGGGTCACAACCTTCATCTCCTTCTCAAATATGAAAAGCTCCAGAAAGCTAAAATGTTGTGTACAGACTCCTTGGCTAATGGGGATTCTAAATTATATATTTGTTGACTCTATGATCCCAAATGTGGGTCTCAGCGGTCATGACCTAAAAACCTATTTTCATCTTCTTCTCAGGTATGAAAAGGTCTAGAGAGCTGAAATGTTGTTTGCAGACTCATTGCAATTGGGATTCTAAATGACATATTTGTTGACCCTGTGATCCCAAATGTGGGTCGCAGGGGTCATGACCTGAAAACCTTCGTTAATATCTTCTTCTTCAGTTCAAAAAGCTCTAACAAGCTGAAATGTTGTGTACAGACTTCAAAGGAGATTCTTAATTGTAGATTTGGTAAATGTATTACTTGAGATAACGTAGAGATAACCTTAAGTAATAAATCAATGAAGTCCTGGTGAGCTACAGAGCCTATGGCTCTATTATTGTTCGTTGACTATTCGTCACATGTTTTGCGATATCAAGAATCATTTTAATAAATTGTTAAACCATTGACGCATGCCGGAAGGTGGTGCTGTCCGTAGTTAGCTCAAAACTGATATACGCAAGTAAAACGGTTATTCTCCAACCCCACATTACACTCTAAGTAACAGATAGAGGACGAGTAGCAGTACATTAGCGGGATATAAATGTACGGTTCCACCGAGCCAATTTCAAGTTTAAAAAAACAGAGGGTCCTCTGTGGAAAGAGAATGTTGATACACGTGAAAGTCATAAATTGACAGGTGAACGTTGATATTCCTTATCACCACTGTATTATAATGGCTCGTCCGTCAAATTTCAAATTTTATCATTCAATACTAAAATGGTGTTACAGCTTTGCAAATGATATGGAGAACAAAAACACATCCATTGAGCATTATACCGGCTCTTCAGCACCTAAACAAACTATTATCTGCCTACCTCTCCCCGAGAGATCACCCACCCTGTACAGGAGACAAGTATGTTCATGGCTCTTCTGCCGTCATTCAGGAAACATAGCCCTGAAATAAAGAAAATGAAGTTAGTCCTAACTAATTAATTACAATGCATACATATACTTGCCGTAGCTGCACGTGAAGCTCGAATGACCTAACACAGGTAACACCACCCTTATATACCCTCAGTCCACGCCAACTATGAGCGTGGACAACTACTCTGTAGTACCCCAGAGAAAGCAATTTCCTTCTTATTCAGCCTTCAACCGAAGGAAATATAATTTTTTCGGTAACAAAATATTTAATATTATTATTTAGGCAGTCTTTCATAATGTACTCACAAGAGACACTTGACCCCTATCATTTTTGGTTGAAAACAAAATTGTCATTTTAATTATTTTGAAATGATACGTTCTCAGTTCTCCTGTCTTGGTGGACACTGGAAAAGTGCTTCAGAAACGCAACATGTCAAAATCTGGATTTACACGAAAAAATGCTGCGCTCGTTTTTCTCCGATCTGCACGAAATGCACGTGCGAATTTGGGTATAAAAGGACCCAATACAACACACTGTCATCAGCGTCAATAGAAAACCAACAGAAGAATGTCGACACTTACAGCAGAGCAGATTGAACGGAGCCATTGGCAGGATCGACACATTACATTCAATTTAATACACATTTACAAACGACAAACGTTTCTTTAGTTTGACTGTAGTAAGTGACATTGCCGATTTGTATTCATGCGCGTGTTACACCGAACATCTCCAGTGGTCAAATATTATCCAAAATACGCGTTTGGTTTCAATTTTAAATTTACTCGCTATCAATCCAGTATAACATGTCTCTGATTTTCAAACACAGTAGGTTTATCTCCTAAATATATATATTATACTTTCGAATATAGAACATTAAATAAAGTAAATATTTTGATATTCTTGATTTCTTATTATTTTTATAATCGAGTTCGGCACGTTCTCTCACTTCGTTCTCGCGTAGGGAAAACTGGTCGTTAATCTCTGTTGCGCAACATATTTGCGCTAAACACCACCTGTGATCAATGAAACAAGCAAGTAGTACTGTCAACCAATCGTCGTGTCATTCTCTGGCTACTGACCAATCAGCGTTGAGAAACACTTAAGAGCACATGTGCGAATATCACTAAAATAATCACCTGTGTATCCTAACCCGTATGGGTAATGTTAATGAGGTCACATATATGTCCAATGTTATAAATTAAGTTTAAACAAGGACGTATATCACAAGGATAAGAAACGCTAGCAGGACCCTAATTTCATGCGCGCCTCGTGTTTACGTACGCTGTAGGGGGCCGTCAGTGCCCGATTCGCTGAGCATGCTGGGAAATCACTAAGTTCACTGGCCGCAGAACCGCAAATGGAAAGCCAACTTTTCGTGGTCAATTGACGAGTATTCCTAACTCATAACGTTATGTATATTAATGTACTTTCAATAAAAACTAGTGACGAATCCATATCTGCCATTATTTGAGGGTACAATGTTTAAAAATAGTATAAATGACCAATTCCATTCGACAACCAGTCGCCAACATCGGCGCGATATTCAAACAAGATGGCGGATGCTCGATTTAGGAAAAATTGTGAAAATTACGGTTACTTGAGTCCCCGATGTGGCTAATGTCTAGTAGAAAGTCCTTAGTTACAAAGGTCAGATGAGAGATGCATAACCAAGGATTGTACTTCTGCCATTCATTGTGAAACTTTGTTCTGTGTATTCAATAAAAATGGCATTGAAAATGTGTAATTTTCCGTCTGATCGAGATATCTCACGAAATAATCTTAACAATATGTCTTCAATTTATACACAAAATATCGGTTATAACCATTTTCATAGCCTAATTACTTGTTTCAGTGTATACTACTGTATATGGTGATTGTACTCATGTAATTTTATAAGTCGTGGTTCTTTTCATATTAAAAACAAAAACGTGTATAAAATAGTCACATTTTGGTTTCTGTGTCTCTGCCTCCTTGAAGATAGTGTATAAAGAAAGAAATGAAAATCGGGATAAAGCCTGTCTATGCTTATAGTTTAATTTGGAATAATCATATTCATGATAATATATATATATATATATATATATTTACTCTTCTTATGTGATTATATATAAATGTCTTATTTCAGATGCCTGATTGTAACAGGCAGAAAAAGTGCCTTGTAAAAACCCTTGATGAACATGAAAGTCTCGTCTTCGCCCTATTTTCTCTGATTGCACAAATAACTTATTTAGTATTTAAAATGAAAACTATTCTTCATTTCCATTTAGCTGTGTATTTAATATGGCATAATTCATTTATTTACATATATACATACATACATTTTTCAAATATTTAATGTTCATCATTTAGATCTGTGCTTATTTATCTTGTTACAATCATCATGTCAGTATTTGATCCTGCAATGTCTATTAAAATTGTAATAAAATAATTGAACTGTGAACATGTCATTATCTGTTCATATTGTCATTTATTAAATCATGTAGCAAAAACATATTGTGAGAAAGCAAATCTGCTATCAAAAATAAAAAAAATGTCGAACCTGCATTCATCACATAACAACCATCAATAAAAGTTAAATAAACTTCAATTTTACAATTTTAAATAATGATATATTTATTCACCGACACACTTATTTGTCCAGTATATGATTGATGTCTGATGAAAAGAACTTACGATATCTTTTAAAAATTTGAATGAAAACGGTCACATAGATTTGATAATGAAGACTTAATTGAAAGGGGTCTTTATATGTCCACTGAAACCAGACACGGATGAGTATGTTTTCTCACATACAGGGCAAAGATGGGACACCTTCTTGCATGGAACCTGCTACCTAGTAACGAAATGCCTATCCATGTACATTTTATTTATCGTGGTTTTTCAACAATAAGGACGAAACACAACTGACACACGAAGTAAAAGCCTAAACCGGGTGTTTATATCACTAAGGAAGTTGTTTGGGGGAGCTAGAACGCATGCGCCAGATGGGTTCACCGTGGATTCACCGTTGCTCGAGAGATGTCAGCGGGGTGCCGACAACATGTGCGATCTATTACACCCGAGGCGACCATCAGTTGAGAGATTTAACAGGGTTGCTATTCCTTCCATCTAATTCCTTGGTTTAAATGAGAATTATCAACTTTAACAGAAAATAACCAGTTTAAGGTCAATCAGTTCAGTATAACGAAAATACAAACGTTCAAAGTCGTGGTCATGAGCGAAAACCGGACAATTGACCCTGGCTTGCTGCAGCCATTAAGTCAAAAGTGATTTTAGAATCTTTATTGAAGTAGATGTGAAGACAGATATGCTTCTATATCGTTTAATAGGTCTTAGAGCACAGTCAAATGCTTTCGTCCAATCATATGAGTGTATTGTGGTCACGTGGAGTACATTTATATCCCGATAGATGTACGGTTGTCTGGTTGCGTTCGGGTGTCATGCTCATAAACTGGTTCACAGACTTTCATAAAAACAACAAACAATGTCAACTGATTATTTTATTTATGGAGATAATACACAATTAAACACTAATTACATTGACAAATGACCTGCTGTGTTCCCTTTCCGAAAGGAAATAGTCGCTTCCGTTGATGGGGGTCTTCTATATTAAGGAGCTTGACATTCCTAAAAGAAGAATAAAAGCATGTAAATAAAGCAAGTAATGGAGGTCAATTGGGATTTTTCAAGTGTAGTTCATTTATATCACGAGTAAGTGAAACAATGACAAGCATGAAACCATGTTACCAATGTTTTATATATTTTCAACTACGATATAAAAGATAATATCAAAAGTTATATAGAACGACATAAAAATGAGAAATAAGAAAGTGATACACAATTACCTTCTTGGAGTGTTAGAGGATGGAGACTGCACTGTTGTCTCGCTGAAACCCCTGTATCGTCACACAGCGTCCAAACGATGTCCAGAACGACGTTACATTCTTTCCTACAGATATTTCGAGTTCCTTTGCTTCAGTAACCTGAAATAATTTAATTATATGCAATATAGACGGGATGCACACTCGTATATTGATAAATACAGCTCAACAAACAACTTAACGTGTTGGTAAACAAATTTGAAATACAAAAAAACAATAACTGTTATTGAATAAACCAATTTAATGAAAATTAGTTTGAATTTTAAACTTGCAGAGTTTGAAAAGTAAGGAGTAAAAAAGTAAAGTTACCTTTCCTGAATGAATAGTGTACTTGTCCTTGGACTGTCCATGATGAAGCCATTGTGTGAACTGATTCATTCCACAAACCACTCAGTCTTTATAGGCAATGAAATGTATTACTGCTCAATGTTGCTGAATAAAAACGTGCTTAAATCATGCATGTGCGTGATTCAAGCACGACGCTTATGCTGTAGCACGACATGTACGCTTTATATAAAATGTACGCCTCATGCACCTCGGACAATTTCAGAAATTCAGTGCTCACAGTGCCGAAGATGACGTCAATGTCCCTAACATTTGCATATGAAAATGAGAGATGTCAATGTTTTGCATGTTGTGTTCGAGAGAATGTTTCCCAAATTTGTTGACAAAATATTTGAAATAAATTCATTTTAAGACATTTTCTTGACGACTCAAGCATTTGATTGTGCTCTAAGATAGATAGAGAACTCGCAGCAGTACATTATCGGGATATAAATGTACGGGTTTGAGAGGGTTAGGCTCGGCTGACGCCTCGCCCAACCCTCTCAAACCAGTACATTTATATCCCGATAATGTACTGCTACTCGTCCTCTATCTATTACTTAAAACGAGTACATACGTGAGAGAGAGCCATACTTGTCAGCTACTAAACATGTATGAGACCATTCCTTGGCTTTCATCGAAACATATATTTGATATATTTAGCATTTTGAGGGTGAATATGAAAGTCGAGTAAGAAAATGTAACCTAAACCAGCACCTATTGTAATCTGGTACATTTTAGAACCAAATAAAAGATCATGCAAAACTGTTCATGTATCTTTAAAAAAATACCGCTCCTGTTATGGCAACCATGTGCTGCGATCAACAATGCTTAAAAGCTCAACATATCACGTTTGGTTAATGGGGAATATAGGATTTGTACATTTTTATCCCACCGATATGTAATACCGTGGGATATAGTCGTCGCCTTGTCAGTCTGTCTGTACGGCCGTCTCGTCCGTCCGTCTGTAATCATTTCGTTTCGGCAGAACTCGAAAACCGATCATGATATCTTTCTGAAACTTTCCATGTGTACGTTAAGGTTAATCACCCTCACAAGGTAGTTATTGAAATCAACTCTGCGAGGGCTTTGCCCGAGCCGAGTTTATTTCAATAACTACCGTAGTGAGGGTGATTAAACGACTTACACAACGTGGTCATACTCATTTGTTACGCTTGTAGCTTATTAGGTGTGATTAAAAACATCAACAAAAGTATAGTTTCATTTTTTCTTATAAAATAACCTGCCCTAGGTCAGTTACTTTTTCCGCCCCACCGTACAGTACATCTAAACGCAACACTCAGCGACCGCGTGGTATCAAGCGCATGTGCTTCTCGTGCAAGATTGTCAACACATTGTACTGAGGTGTGGCAAGATGCATTCGGATTCAGACGAAGATATGGTGAGGTCGTCGCAGGACATGGAAGCAGAACTGGAGCTAAGAGAGTGGAACTTCAAAAGTGCGACGATAATCCACGTTTTCATAAATCTTATTTAGATGTATGACAGAGTGGCATATATGCTATTCCAGAAAATACCCCGAAGAAAGACAAAACGGGCTGGACAAAGACATGAATAAAAGGTGAGCACCACTGCAGTATAGAAATGTTTGTGAAGTTCGAATTAAACATTTACTAAACAGTACGTTTTACAATTCGTTATGTTATACATGTAAACAAGAAAATCAAGTATTTCCCCTCTGTAGTGACTGAAATATTGCCACGTGACGATAAACAACTCTCTACTTTATTTTTATTTATTTAAACTTGTTGGGGGGTCACATATTCCAAACGTTATAAATGGTGTAATTTACCGAGTATTGACCGCCTCCGAAAACTACCATTTTGATGATAGTCGACTTAGTATCTTGATGATATTATAAAAAGGCAAAACTTACTTCTGATCGAAATCCGGACAATGCAACGCGATTGGCTCATGACACTTTTTTAAACGACCGTGCATGTAAATGGGACGTGTAGTTTCGGTTTCTGTACATCTGTAATGATTTTGCTCAATTTCAATTTGAAACTAGTAATTATAATGTCAATTTATATGGCAATTATGGATGAATATGAAAGTTGAGTGAAATCATTTGTACTGTAAACGTTTGCGTACATTTCTATCTAGTTTTGACGCCTTTTTAACAGTTTTGGAAAAAGTAAAAATTAGATTTCGTAATACATAAATATATATCATGTCCAAGTGCACATTTTCATCTTAATATGGATTTGAATGTGTTAATGTTTCAATATTCATTGACTACATTTTATATTTTCCTGCTCTTTCAGTTCTGTGAACCTATTTGAAAACAAGATTACGAGGAACGAAGACCCGTCAGTGCCATCTTTGACGGTAGATCTACAGAGTGGAACAAGATCGCGGCAAAGTCACATGAAAATGTTAAAAGGCAAACCTGTAATTTGAAAACGTTGGTTCACTTCAATTAAATGCTTCAAATGTGTGTTGTGTGTTCTCTTTCCAAAGCGTTGCGGGCTTTCTCCCTGCCATAATACTAGCAGCCGCGATATAAGTGAAATACTCTTGAAAGCGGCGTTAAACCCCAACTCACTCACTCACTCTTTCCAAAGTGCTATTTCAACATTTTAACTTTCATTTATGCTCAGGCGGCAGAATATTATCTAAGGTATGTTGAGAAGCAATGTCCAAGAACAACGGACATACCTTACGACTGTATTTGTTGAGGTAGATTATTTTGGTTATGCACAGACTGAAGGTAGTTATTTCGATGTCGTTTTCAACATTCAGAAAACCAACTGACATTGGGAATTTTCTAATATTGACTAGAGGCGAAGCCGAGAGGCAATATTCGAAAATTCCCAATGTGTAATTTTCGAGGGAAGATACCAAGTTCGAGGCGAAGCCGAGAACGTCAGGTATCTGCCCGAGAGTTTAAAAAAAATGTTTTGGCAAATTACTTCAAATAACTACCTCGGACTGGTACATAACCAAGAAAACCTACTTCAACACAAGCATATAACCGAGGTTATAGTCGGTTATCCAGAAAAGACTCGTCAGAACAAAGGAAATAACTTGACCTAGTTGTGTAATACCCATCAACTGAAGCGGTGCCTTTTGATATTTTCACATTTCTGAATTTTTGTTTTCGTTTCCATAGAAACGCGTTGGATTTGAACTTTGTTCAGAAATAGGTCTGCATCCGGAGCAGAACTCCAAAGTCCTTCATTATACCTGAAACTCAGCATGTGTAGTACCCACTAACTGAAGTAATAGATATACAATTATCTGTCAAAAATGTGTTTAACAAATAGGGGACTTGTTGGATATGTCATCTTCTGATGACTTGTTATAACCCTACTCCCAAGATCTTCACATTGCAAATCTTCAAATTGATTAAATTCTACGCCCCCACACATGTCTATCAACCACCAGAGGGACACGTTCCACGACTCTCCAGATCACCTGATTACAACCCTATAGAACATCTGTTGGATTTACTTGACACAAGTATTGGGCCGAAATGGGTCAGAGTAAATCCCTACAATTTCGTCCAGTCCTGATATTTCGTCCACTTATTAAATAAAGGCGAATTTACAGCCTGTCCTACCCTCAAATCGTTGTTTTGGTTATTTTTCTTGCTAGGAATAGCAGTGACATGATATTAGTCACATGATACATACAGCAATGTTGAATGGTTAATACAACGTGACGAAGCTGTTACGTTACGACCTTCCCGTCCGGGAGACTTGAAAACGACATAAACAAGTGGACGAAATTATAATAGTGTCTCCTATATTTAAAACTGTGGACGAAATTACGAGATATGGACGAAATTACCCGACGCATACCCTTACGTTTACGATATTCTATAAGAGTTATCCCCTTTATAATATCATCCAATCATTTTTCTTATAACAAGGACTCTTCGCCTCGGACTGACTGTTGAACGAAAGGTGCCGAGTGAGGTCAGTGAGGGTTAGAATGCTGGCGAGCGAGGTCAACCGTTAAAGTGGACGAAATATGAGGACTTTACTCTACAAGACAAATTCCAGCGACTTCTCAAGTCTGTTCGTAAATGTGTATTTAATTGAATGTAATGGGTAATATATAGAATAACCAATTCGGTACGAGTGATTACGGGAAATATGCCACGGCTCGCGACTGTCAAAATCATTTCGACTCGTGCATATTTCCCGTAACCACTCTTACCTCGTTGGTTATTCTCAATGTCCCTTTAAAAACTTAAGTTTTATGCATGCAACGTCTTGGCCTAAAGTGTTTTCTACTTTAGGCTTACATTCTAAGCCTGTCAGTGGGTAGGCTTCACTTTAGCTCCTGATTTAAGTCATCACATTAGTTTAACTGCTTTGCACTTCGGATGAATAGATGTGAATAGTTTATCATTTAAAGGTGTCTTGTGCCATTTTGGTAAAGATCTTACCCCTTTGCAATCCTCCTGTGCTTGTCAGTGATTTATGTTGATCTGGTATGGACTTTTTTAATGTATGCCTAGATCTACACATTGGTGGGCTTGTGAGGTTTGGAAAAGGGCTTGCTTCATGGTACCCAAAATCGAACATGGAAGTGCAATGTGTAGATCTAGGCATAAATTAAAATATCAATTCCAGCGACTTCTCAAGTCTGTTCCGAGGAGGTGACGGGCAGTATTCGTGGCACAATCTAGCCATACCAGGGGGGTATCCTTTTCAAAACTTACTTGAATTCCAATTTAATTTTTAAAAACAAAAGTTTGACTTCTTTTTGGCTCAAATTCTAAGCCTGTCAGTGGGTTGGCTTCATTTTTATCTCCGAAGTCACCACATAATTTTTACACATTGGAGGGCTTGTGAGTTTTGGAAAAAGGCTTGCTTCATTGTACCTCAAAACGAACTTCGAACTGCATATGCACCACATTTACATATCATTTGAAGACATACACATTGTACTGCTATGTTACAATATGAAAGACATGATTGTGCTTAAGTTATAAGTAAGTGTAACTGCTTATTTTGGAAATACTGTTCAGCTGCGTACCAAAAGTTTGTTCACATATTCGTGTATTACAGTGCAAATATCATGTTAATTGGCATGATTGTTAAGCATCATTGTGCATGTTTGCATTATAAAAAGACAATTGGGTATTCCTTAACACAATCTGATTAGTAAACAGTTTTGGCAGCTCTTTGAAGGGACCAGGGGTCAATCTTTTCAAAACTATAGTTTTCATTTTCTTCTTTATAATATTCATTAAGTGATCAATAACTCGGTCTAAAATATACCATAAATGCATTTGTGATGAATTTGTTCCAATTCAGTTAATATGAAAACGTTTATTCGTAAATTAATTAAAATTTATTTTTAAAAAAATGGCCCCTTCCTGTCTTCTTCATTATGCAAATTTTCAAAAGCATGCACCATTGACGTGACGATCACAGGATTCGTTTGAGAATGATTATTTTACTCATGGATATATGATGATTTATTGTCATTGTAGGTGATGTACTTTTATAAACGTAACAATGAATTTACAATATATTTGCATTGGCATTCAGCTGTAGGTGAACACAGCTGTAAGATTGAAGGATGATTCATTAAAATTTATTATAATTTGTACTTTCAATTTCTTTAGACTTAAAAAACCTTCCTCTACCGTTTTCTCAACCTTTTACTTACTTCATTTGGAATTCCCCTACATTTATTTCTCTCAACTCGCGAGAGTCATAATTAAAAATTAGAATCAAGGGAAGTTCGGTTTGGGTGTGATACCGGCGACGTGGAAACACCATTAGACAGTCATTGTCATTGGTGTCACTAAATCATTGCTTTCATACAGTTGAAGTTCGTTTTTTGCAACTTTTGCAACTAGGTGTTGAACTTTATCATGCATCTTCAAATTGAACTATGCAATCGGGTAAACATAAAACTATTATAATCATAATTTCAAACTCTGAATTTTAAAGACGAGAATCAAAAACAAGTCCCGATGTTTGTTTGGTTTTATCAAAATACTTTGCCGTTTTCGAATTTAAGCGCCGGGCTTAAACGTTTCAAAATATTTCATTACTGTAACAGTGATTGTTCGTGTTTTAACCTTGGGCTTAAATACGGGAATTCCTGGTACCTATATTTTTGGTGTAACCATTTTTCGGTGACACAGAATACATCATAGGTGCCCAATTCAGCTTCTAGAATATTTTAAACTTGAAAAATGAAAGAAATTTTGATCTGTATATGGAAATCTTTTTAATTCCCGACCGGTTTCATACTATATTAATTTTATTAAAACAGTTGTTTGTAATTTGAAATGTATTCCATTTTATCTACTTATCTTTAATGAAGACAATATGTTTTACTTAATTGGCTTTCGACATGAACCGCTGATAAACACATTGCACGTGTCGCCTTCTCATCGTTCCTCCGTGTGAAATTTGACTTATCAGTATGTGGCGAGTTGAAACCTATTTATATGTATATACAACTGTAACATCTGTTTGCTTAACAGTTCTATTTATAAGGAGCCTTATTACAAATGTGATTTTCTGAAAAAATCCTTCTCTCAATATTTAATAAATTATTGTTATATCTTAGTGTAAGAAACAGCACTGCATACCCATCTTCATGGAATTATAACAGATAGAAGAGACTGTCAGATAGAACTAGTTATTTAAGTGTCACATGTTCATTAATGTAAACATGACATAGGATATCTAAATATTTCAACAACCAGACATTGTTTGAAATATGATATATTAATTAAAAAAAACTTATCACATTACATTTAACATAATGAGTGAAAATTTAATGGTATAAGAGGTGGAAAGTTAAATATTAAGGTAAAACGTCCAAATAGAAATTAGGCAATTTTGTAACATCAATAGAAAGACATTAAGAATATTAACAAAGCCACTTGTGGGAATCCAGAAAATTGAAACGAGTGGCACTATCAGAATTAGTAGATATCAGCATTTACGGTATCGTGAATGTTGGTCTCGTGAAAGTAACGCTTGTCTCATTATATATATTGTGTCTGCGCTAGGATTGAAACTATGCATATGAAGCAGTGTCATTCTGATTTCAGTTTGCATTTTAAAATGAAAAGCAAGGTAGATCACTCATGCATATCACCCGGATAACCCAGTTTAACTGATAGTAAATGAATAATTAACAATGGATTAATAGCTTCAGAACACGAACACAGACTCCCATGAAACAGACCAACATTTCCCCCAAACAGTCACAGGGTCTGCATGATGTGACCATTCCTATCTACCACATCTAACCCTTTATTAACCTTTAGTTGTTTTATCCCTTCTCTTGCCACTTAACCCTTATTAATGAGTGATTACTTTCTTTGAAATATTCATGACAATATTTTGATTATTGTCTACATAATTTTATTTATCACTCCGTCAGGTTGAAGCTTACGTAAAATATGTCTTCTCGAAAGAAGTAGATAACAGACTTTATCATAAAATGGATGGTGTTCTCGGCAGGATAAAGGCAACGGATATTATCGGTATCCGTTGGGGTCATATACGGATAAAGATGCAAATTACAGAGGTCAAGTGACGGAACTTCCTTTGAAAATGACGTCACAAGCATTAACATTTCGAAAGCCTGCAATAACCGTAACAGTTGTAATAGCATATATCAATACGCGTAGTTACAGTAAGTTCAACTTTGAAATTAATGTTGTCATGCTGTGTTGCGCAAAAAGAATGAAAAACCACATTGTATGATAAATAAGTTATCATGCTCGTGTGTTTTGGGATGGTGAATATCCTGCATTAGGAATAAACACAATGTATTTAGCTCGCCAAGGCTCGCAAAATACAATGTTTGTTCCTAATGCAGGATATTGACCATCCCAAAACACACTCTCATGATAACCTCTATTTATTTCTTCATTTCGTTTCCAAGACAAGGTAACAACCAAGAACCAGGGTAAATCTCAGTATAAATAAGTTACACGTGGTGGTGTCTTTTCAACATTGATATAGGTGATGTTTCCAAATATATCATTATCTTACCGACACCTTGATTTAAAACAAAAATGGAGCCATTGGCTTTGAATCTCATCAGAACTTGCATGTTTTTTTTTTGTTTTTTGTTTTTTGTTTTTTGTTTTTTTTTATCTAAGATTGAAGATCTATATAACAGAGCTATTGGCGGCTCAATAGATAAGCCTTTTGCATGTTTTATAGACAGAGGTAGTTTATCATGTAAACCAAAGGTCACACAAATTACTGGACAAACATGCCTTGACAATGACAGGTACTACTTGCTAACTCAGATAGTACCAACTGTCAGACAGGGCGTTCATTCATTTAAATGCAGTTAAATACTGTAATGGGATGCCGTTTAAATGGTGTAAAAGGATGCCTCACACGTAATAAGTTAAAGTCACAGATAGTACCAACTGTCAGACAGGACGTCCATTCAATTAAATGCGGTTAAATACTGTAATGGGATGCCGTTTAAATGGTGTAAAAGGATGCCTCACATGTAATAAGTTAAAGTCACAGATAGTACCAACTTTCATTCAGGACGGCCATTCAATTAAATGCAGTTAAATACTGTAATGGGATGCCGTTTAAATGGTGTAAAAGGATGCCTCACATGTAATAAGTTAAAGGCACAGATAGTACCAACTTTCATTCAGGACGTCCATTCAATTAAATGCAGTTAAATACTGTAATGGGATGCCGTTTAAATGGTGTAAAAGGATGCCTTACACGTAATAAGTTAAAGGCACAGATGGTACCAACTGTCAGACAGGACGTCCATTCAATTAAATGCAGTTAAATACTGTAATGGGATGCCGTTTAAATGGTGTAAAATAATGCCTCACATGTAATAAGTTAAAGGCACAGATAGTACCAACTGTCATTCAGGGCGTTCATTCAATTAAATGCAGTTAAATACTGTAATGGGATGCCGTTTAAATGGTGTAAAAGGATGCCTCACACGTAATAAGTTAAAGTCACAGATAGTACCAACTGTCAGACAGGACGTCCATTCAATTAAATGCAGTTAAATACTGTAATGGGATGCCGTTTAAATGGTGTAAAAGGATGCCTCACACGTAATAAGTTAAAGGCACAGATGGTACCAACTGTCAGACAGGGCGTCCATTCAATTAAATGCAGTTAAATACTGTAATGGGATGCCGTTTAAATGGTGTAAAATAATGCCTCACATGTAATAAGTTAAAGGCACAGATAGTACCAACTGTCATTCAGGGCGTTCATTCAATTAAATGCAGTTAAATACTGTAATGGGATGCCGTTTAAATTGTGTAAAAGGATGCCTCACACGTAATAAGTTAAAGTCACAGATAGTACCAACTGTCAGACAGGACGTCCATTCAATTAAATGCAGTTAAATACTGTAATGGGATGCCGTTTAAATGGTGTAAAATAATGCCTCACATGTAATAAGTTAAAGGCACAGATAGTACCAACTGTCATTCAGGGCGTTCATTCAATTAAATGCAGTTAAATACTGTAATGGGATGCCGTTTAAATGGTGTAAAAGGATGCCTCACACGTAATAAGTTAAAGTCACAGATAGTACCAACTGTCAGACAGGACGTCCATTCAATTAAATGCAGTTAAATACTGTAATGGGATGCCGTTTAAATGGTGTAAAAGGATGCCTCACACGTAATAAGTTAAAGGCACAGATAGTACCAACTGTCATTCAGGGCGTTCATTCAATTAAATGCAGTTTAATACTGTAATGGGATGCAGTTTAAATGGTGTAAAAGGATGCCTCACACGTAATAAGTTAAAGGCACAGATAGTACCAACTGTCAGACAGGACGCTCATTCAATTAAATGCAGTTAAATACTGTAATGGGATGCCGTTTAAATGGTGTAAAAGGGTGCCTCACACGTAATAAGTTAAAGGCACAGATAGTACCAACTGTCATTCAGGACGTCCATTCAATTAAATGCAGTTAAATACTGTAATGGGATGCCATTTAAATGGTGTAAAAGGATGCCTCACACGTAATAAGTTAAAGGCACAGATAGTACCAACTGTCATTCAGGACGTCCATTCAATTAAATGCAGTTAAATACTGTAATGGGATGCAGTTTAAATGGTGTAAAAAGGATGCCTCACACGTAATAAGTTAAAGGCACAGATAGTACCAACTGTGAGACAGGACGCTCATTCAATTAAATGCAGTTAAAATATTGTAATTTGAGGGCTCTTTCTCTTTCTCTACTCGTCAAACGCGACATGATTTCATACATGTGTGCCATATCATGCAAAGTAGGCACCTTTTATACCCTGTAGAAGCATTCAGGTCATGCAAATGCTGCTTGAATTTTGCTACATTTGAGTGATAATGCGGTTGGCAAGAAAAATATATTTCATAAGTTTCACACTTAAACTTACTCAATAACAGTATTTTTCATAGTTTAGGGGTTATGATGTAAAGCATACAACCTTTTTGTCTAGTCACAAAAATAAAAGTTTACTTTCAACTTCTTCTGACCATCTAAATCACATTTATTGCTTACTACCAGCCTGGTCGAAAAAACTTCTTAAACAAGCTGCATTATACCACAATATGAATCCATTAGGAATTTTAAACTTGTTATTAGCATAAAGCTACGGTATTCAGCTTCTTTTGAACCATTCATTTCTCAAATATCTTTGATACTTAAAAAGTTATTAAAAAAAGAAGTGGGGTAACGTTTCCTTTGACGTTAAGTGTACTTGTGGTATGGAATGTGAAGAGGAAAACATAATAACCACTATAAAGACCACACAGACTAAATGTATCAAATGCAGTCAAACATTTTCTCATTGAGACCTAATCTTGATTGCTGGTCAAGTCCAAAGATCGCATTTAAATATTGTCAAAAAAAAACAGGCAGAAGATAATTAGAAGGTAATCAATAAGTTTGTATAAATGTCAAAGAGACACTGTCATCGTGACATATCTGTCCGTTAACAAACATATCGAGCAAAGAAAAAGGTCGGACAGTGATCAGATTCAAATATATTCACGTTCCAGGAAAACATAACCCAAAACAAAATACTGACTGTGGGCTGATTGATGACAGAGCCTTTGATGTTTCACATAAATCTATTGAAAAGCAAATCACAAAACGTTAATTATATTTAATTGAACATTTATGATGTGATATATACAGATTGGGTGACAGTTTTCCCTAAACATATTTTTGAAATATGAGTTGATTTATCCCAATAGATGTTAGTATCATTTGAAGATATTTTAGTCATTTGTGGGTCCCAAGAGGCAGATCTGTCATCTCTGATGAATTACCTCCCTTAGCTACTAAGTTTAGTTGTTACAGCATGCCTGCCTTTGTGATAAGACATTGACACTGATAATACAAATCTGGACCCCATTATGAGCAAAGGTTATTAACACAATAAGCATGTTATTTTTTAAGCTTACATAAAGTATATAATTTAAGCAACCTAATTTGGTTGTCATGTTTTTCATGCATATGTGATAGTTGTCATCCAGTATATTTTACTCCAAAAGTAAGCAAGTGATACCAAACATGTTTGGACGTCTTATGAACATCATTCAAAGTGAGAATGAATGAAAGTACGCCATTTTCAGTATCAATATTATTTTCAATAAAAAACATTCGGCAAAAATATGCTAACTTCTGAACTCATTTTCGGCAAATCTGTGATACGACACATGCATTTTTTGCATATTGCAGCATTTAGGTGATAAAAGCACAATTTGTTAAACACATAGAGTGGTCTACAGTTTGCAAAAGATATTCGTCAATGTTATGATGATTACTGTTCCAAAGAAAAGCCCCAAACTCATTTAGTCTAGAGTGCCAAACTTTTAAATGTGATTGACTCAAAAATAAAATTCTGTGGGTTGTCATACCCCGAAACCATCATTTATGATAATTGATAATGACAATGCGTGGCTGTAACAGCAGATGAATTGTAAACTCATTGAGTACATTATAGCATTTGTTTTATATTAGATGCTGGCCCTCTTCTGATCATGCTATTTGGTCCCATTAATCAACAATTAATTCACGCTTCAGTGAACGCAAACCCACATTGTCCGGGAAATGTCGGTTTGGTATTCAGTTCTTGCCCACGCAGTCTTTATTGCAGAATTATCACTTTATACATGTAACATGCAAATATGATTAAATTATTACAACCATCGTACATAAGAAATACTTGTCAAGTTTTATCATACAGCTTCAAAATATGCTAACAAATATTTAGTAAGTATCTGTATTCTGTCTGTTTTATTTTCACGTATTCTTGTATTATTCAATGAACTATTAATTGTAATCATTGTCTGTCTACAGACGCATGCCTGTAAATTGTAAATTGTATTTGTGTGTATGCTCTTGTACCACCGAAGGTAGTTTATGAGTAATAAAAACAGTTGAACAGTTGATCTAAAATCCTTTACGTAGATAGAGGTCAGCTAAAAGTAAATTGACAAAAAAGATAAGCCACATGGTTAAACAGAAGGTGTTGAGTACACACCAAGGTGTGGTGTCAGCCTATAAATATCACTTGATACTTCAGAGAACATTCTTCACCATGAAGGCCATCATTCTTCTTCTCGCTGCTTGTCTTCTCGTAGGAACTGTCTGTAAGTACTGCCACATTCGAAAACCAATCGCCTTATAATGTCATATTTTGAACCCAGAGATCGGCCAGTTGTGAAACGATTTAAGTATTTTCAACAAAGTTACACTGTTCTTTTGGGCACGATAAAAGAGCGCTATACTACTTCAGACAAGAACTCCTTCAGATTGCTTATCACTCTCTTGTACTTCTGTGAATCACCCCGTATAATGAGGAGTTAGGAATTAAAATCTTTGTAACTGACAAATGTAAACCGGGTTGTTGACAACATATTTGTACTTTATATAAATACACTCATCAGTAGTACAGTTGATTTAAATTGATGTCTGGCCTCGAGATCATGACGTGACTTATTACTTGGCAGCTATGATTTCTGTATATCTAAAGTTCACTTTGAACTAAGAATCAGGAAAGATGTGTAGTTAATAGGGGTGTAACAATACATCGAACTATCGATGCATCGCAATAGTTGGCTTGGCAATAGTACTATATCGATAGTTTATACAAAAACACTACATATCGCTATCGCAATAGTAAGGTTAACTATCGATACTATCGAAATGATTAAATTTCTATTAATTATGAATGATTTTCACAAGCCTCACTGCATTTAATTCAAGATTTTTCATTTTAGAATGTCAAAAAGGAAAAACTAGAGATAGGAAATAGCAAAACGACAAAAAGTCTTTTTATTTATGATTTCTTAACTGATTTTGGTTCCATAGTCCTTACATCAATTAAACATTTCTACTAAAACCTATAAGAAATCTAGCTGATTATTGCGTATTTGTACAAAAAACTCTATCGCAATAGTTATTGCAATAGTGAGTTACAATAGTCTATCGCTATCGCAATAGTAAGTGGCAATTGACTATCGCTATCGCAATAGTCTCTTTGGGTCAATAGTCACCCCTAGTAGTTAATTAAAGATTCAACCTTACTGAGGTTGATGTGTTTATTGAGGATTCAGTTATTTGTCTGAATCCTAATTGTTATTGGCGTGTTTATTAAGGATTCAGTCATTAAGTTACGTCCCAGTAAACCTAGAGACATGTTAGAGACTTGCAACTTCCATAAAATATGTGCAATAACAATGGCAGGATTGCTTAAATCATTACATTTAAAATAATTAAATCATGTATGCGCTGAATCCTTTTATTGGCACTTGTGACTATATTTATTTGGTTACTTCAACATTCTTGTTAACACGACCTAACACAGAATGCAGCTATTGCAGCTATTTACAGGCTGATAGCTCTTACTATATATAGTTTTGTAGCGAAGCTTTAAGGCCCAATCGGTCCATTAATTTAAGCTTCAGTTCGAATCTGATTGTCATTTTTTAACATTGGAATTTCTTTCTAAATGCAGTTATATACTTGCAACTATTTTTAAGTAGTTGCCCAATGACATTGCGAGTAAAAGGGTAAATTATGACGAATTTGTAGGTCACCTGGTTTCATCGCCATTTTGATTAAAACATTTTATTTTACTTTTCCGACCCCATGCATATTTGACAATCTTCTTCTCTGAAGATATCAACATTAGAGGACTCATATTTGCAAATAATGTAGCTGAAGCACTATTTATTATATAACTAGCAATGAAATATGTGATTATACGATGAAAATAGAACTCATATTTTCACTGCAGTGACTAACGTGTGGCCGGAATTACTATTAATGATTGTCTCCCTTTGAAATGAAATTATCTCCCTTTGTAAAGTGATTACCTCCCTTGCTGTCCACGTCTTACCGTGAACACCAATGTTGTGATGTTTCAGTCAATGACTGTTGACCTTTTGTAGTGTTAATATCTTATTCAATATCCCTTAACACTCTGAACTTCATGTATTGTTAATATATTGCATAGTAGTTCTTTTACTGGTGAAAAACTTGGTGAGTCGAGAGGTATGTGACAGACAATAACGAACGTCACTGGTTGTATGATGTGTATCACTTAGCATTTGAAATAATGACAAAACTTGCGTTTTTCAATGTCTTAGGCATCTTCACTTGACTAGATGGCACCGTAAATAAACATTCATAACAGATTTATTTTTGTAAAACATTGTCCTGTTTTAAATATCGACTTATTCCAGTCGAATCATTTTCTCACTGCATTTACCATGAACGTATAAC
The DNA here is from genome assembly GCA_936450465.1 of Gibbula magus. Lineage (NCBI taxonomy): Eukaryota > Metazoa > Mollusca > Gastropoda > Trochida > Trochidae > Gibbula > Gibbula magus. The sequence continues at coordinate 70,096,309 of OW388297.1, read as the reverse complement.
GGGGAGTTATTAGGAATATGACAATCAAGACCGCTCTCAGCTTTCAATGTCACGTTTTAATTGTTTTATACAGATTAAAGTTATATAATAAATAGACTATATCATTGTTTTGCCGAAATGATATTCAAAAACAATGAAATAGTCTCTATATATTAGCTAACATCTCACTTTCCGCAAACTTTCAGGGGAGATATCTCCAAAATGTACCCTGCCTTATTATGTATCAACAGAAACATCGATTGAGAGTGTAAAAAGGTACAAAATTACCACAATTAAGCCTTTTAATTTTAAACATGGGAACAATTTTCAAAATTCATTCAAAGAGCTGAAACTTGTTTTAAAAGATCTGCAATAACACTAAGAAAAAAACGTAAATCATGGCGAAGTCGTAATTAAGTCACGTGGTTTAGCCGACAATTTGATGTTCTTTACATTTGATCAATTCTTAGAGACATGCTAGAGTTTTGCAAATGTATTTTGTTTTAAAGAAGCCGAATAACATGTCTCAATTCATAACATATCAAATTAATGAATGTGACTATATTGTTAATTCATTTTTTTGTTTTGTTTGTTGTATGTGAGCTATAAAAAGTCTACCTATGCTACCGTGATGATGAAACGTATTTGCATATTCTTTGACAACTAAAGTTGCAATTTAAAGCAGTCGACTCCTTTAGGGGCTATGATAAATAGTTACCATATCGGTTTGGTAATTAGCTGAAGGGAGTCCAATTTCATGTCGTCAGCATTGGCGTGCTATCGTTGAATAAACCATAGCAGATAAAATGGTATGTTTTATTCTACGATAAATCTCAACAACGAGTCTTCTATTTCTTATAACTCTCTTTTATATAGAAACAGATATTATGTTATTATATAAACTATATACTATATACACACATTCAATAGCAATTGAACAATCAAAGTGACGTAAAACATGACGTCCTTTGCCAAGCGACGTTCGAATTGACGTCCTCAATTACGAGCATGTCTTATTGTTTCATAGAGTACGCTGTCAGTCCCATTGACCATCCGTGTTTATTATCGTGGGTATCTTATATGTTCATTAAAGCACGCCAACTCGTCTATTTCTTAAATAATAAATATGGGCTTCTTAGGGTAGCATACATAGAGGTGCTTTTCATGTTATTTTGTGGTTCTGTGTGTGTGTGTAAGTTAAATTGTGCAAGACTTCATCCTTTGAACGCAATGGGCTAATATGGAGAATGTATAGGTACAAATATGCACACCTTTGAGTTCAAAACACAAATAAATAACATGTATGAATGAAGAAAACATTCGTTTGTAGCTATAAATTGCACCCAGCCCATCAATCGCTATAGAAATAGTTTATCTACAACATGACATTATGATAAATAATTTTAATATCATGACAATCCAATGAAATTTGGTTTCAAAGACAAATTATCCTTCAATTAATGCGCGTCAGTAGAATCTGACGTCAGAATTCCCTTTATTGCATAAAACGTACTACACAACAACAAGGGTTTCCGAGGCACGAAGGCGTTTCGATTTCACAAGTCGCTATAGCAACCAAAGCTTTTCTCCTGAAAGTTACCCTTGTCACACATTACTGAATGTCACGATTGCTAAATGTATATCATCTTAATGTCATATGAATAGACATATTATGGACAATTTACATGTTAAAAGATATTTGTATTGTAATAATACCATTAGGCAGTGACCCCTGTGATCAATATTTGGGGCCACATGGTCACCAAATCTACAATTTAGAATCCCCATTGGTCCAAGAGTCTGTAGATAACATTTCAGCTTTCTAGAGCTTTTGGGACTTGAGAAAAAGATGAAAATAGCTCTTTAGGTTATGACCCCTGTGAGCCACATTTGGGGTCACATGGTCACCAAATCTACAATATAGAATCACTTTCAGCCAAGAAGTCTGTACATACAATTTCAACTCTCTTTGGTCATTGGTTCTGGAGAAGAAGATGAAAATAGCTTTTTAGCTAGGTTATGACCCCTGTGACCAACATTTGGTCATCCCATGCCATAAGCCCATCGCGCCTTTCAGGCCTGATGAGCTAAAAAGCTAAACTTTTGAACATGTTCAAAAGTTAAATCAATACGTTTTTCTCACGTCTATTATGTCTACGTTTTGAATACGGATAACCGAGGTTAACTATGGATTACTACGTTAAGCTACGTTCTGCATCACTACGTTCACTAACGTAAGTGTGACTCGGGCTTAAAACAACAACATTTACGGTTCGGTGCACAGCTGAGTTACTGCTTGTCACCTATTCATTGTAATGGACTTGTCCAAATAAAAAACAAAACAAAAAATAATCTTCATACCCCACATTTTAATGTATACTGATGTCCAACAGAAAGTTGACAACCACAACAATCTGTTTTTATTGAAAATGAGGTATTTTCTAAATTCAAATGGAAAACATTTACATATAAATGTCAACAACAAAACGAAAACAATCTATAAAAGGCACATTAGTCAATAAACATTGTCGAAAATGGTAAGAATGAAAAACATGCTTTTAAGTCGAGAATCACAAAATGCACGAGCACAAAAACATATAAAGTAACTGATGAGACACGTTCAGAATACAGCAGCAAAAAAAACCCACTCAGAAAACTGCCTAGATTATCTATAGTGCAGAGAGAATGACAAAACATCACCCTTACGTCATTCGACGTTAGACAGTCGTGCCACGGCATGTCTTGACGTCCAAGGGGGACATCCTTGATATTAACTCTAGTCGCAGAAACCACCATACTGTTGTGTGAAAAATGAATTGTGATCTTTTTCAGTGTCTAGGCATACAAAAAAACACTTTGATTTTGGACCTCATGTGACCTTGCCTTATAACCGTACCAATTGGTTACGATGTAATGTCATAAAATTAACAAGGTTTGAAGAAAAATAATCCGTTTCTTTTATCCTAAATGTCTTAGATTTTCTTTAGTGTTATTTTGAAGACGTTGTCAACTTTCTTTTGGACAGTAGTATACGATTGGCAGCACAATTGAAACATTTCACATACATATTATTGACAAATTTCACCTACATGTACTGGTTAAAGTGTTCATTTGACACTACATTAACGAATTTTCATATAAACATATTTCAGTTCATTTCAGTTCATTTCAGTTCATGTTTTTCAGCCAAGTTTCACAACCTTTGACACAGGATCAAAGTACTGCCTTAGTACTTCCAAGTACTTCTCTTTGGTCTATAAATCGTGTTTTTGGGGTTTGACTGACTTGATTCTATTTCTCTCTTTGTGTGCACTATACCTTACTGTTTGCTTTGACAGCTGCACAGACCAGCTGCTCGAACCACGGCTGCATACTTGGAGTGTCCTGTGCGGTGACCCCAGCATGTGACAGCTGCAATGGTAACGTACACTGCGAGCACCACGGCCATCTGAGAGGACATTGTGTTTGTAACAGCCCGACTGATAGTCCCAACTAACTATACGTCGTTATTGTAGTGACTGATAGTTTCAGGTAACTATACGTCGTTATTGTAGTGACTGATAATTCAAGGTAACCATACCTCGTTATTGTAGTGATTGATAGTTCTAGGTAACTATACCTCGTTATTGTAGTGACTGATAGTTTCAGGTAACTATACGTCGTTATTGTAGTGACTGATAATTCCAGGTAACCATACCTCGTTATTGTAGTGATTGATAGTTCCAGGTAACTATACCTCGTTATTGTAGCGACTGATAGTTCCAGGTAACTATAACTCGCTATTGTAGCGACTGATAGTTCCAGGTAACTATAACTCGTTATTATAGCGACTGATAGTTCCAGGTAACTATAACTCGCTATTGTAGCGACTGATAGTTCCAGGTAACTATACGTCGTTATTGTAGTGACTGATAATTCCAGGTAACCATACCTCGTTATTGTAGCGACTGATAGTTCCAGATAACTATAACTCGTTGTTGTAGCGACTGATAGTTACAGGTAACTATAACTCGTTATTATAGCGACTGATAGTTCCAGGTAACTATAACTCGCTATTGTAGCGACTGATAGTTCCAGGTAACTATACGTCGTTATTGTAGTGACTGATAGTTTCAGGTAACTATACGTCGTTATTGCAGTGACTGATAATTCAAGGTAACCATACCTCGTTATTGTAGTGATTGATAGTTCTAGGTAACTATACCTCGTTATTGTAGTGACTGATAGTTTCAGGTAACTATACGTCGTTATTGTAGTGACTGATAATTCCAGGTAACCATACCTCGTTATTGTAGTGATTGATAGTTCCAGGTAACTATACCTCGTTATGGTAGCGACTGATAGTTCCAGGTAACTATAACTCGCTATTGTAGCGACTGATAGTTCCAGGTAACTATAACTCGCTATTGTAGCGACTGATAGTTCCAGGAAACTATACCTTGTTATTGTAGCGACTGATAGTTCCAGATAACTATAACTCGTTATTGTAGCGACTGATAGTTCAAGGTAACTATAGCTCGTTATTGTAGCGACTGATAGTTTCAGGTAACCATAACTTGTTATTGTAGCGACTGATAATTCCAGGTAACCATACCTCGTTATTGTAGCGAGTGTTAGTTCCAGGTAACTATAGCTCGTTATGGTAGCGACTGATAGTTCCAGGTAACTATAACTCGTTATTGTAGCGACTGATAGTTCCAGGTAACTATAACTCGTTATTATAGCGACTGATAGTTCCAGGTAACTATAACTCGCTATTGTAGCGACTGATAGTTCCAGGTAACTATATCTTGTTATTGTAGCGACTGATAGTTCCAGGTAACTATAACTCGCTATTGTAGCGACTGATAGTTCCAGGTAACTATATCTTGTTATTGTAGCGACTGATAGTTCCAGGTAACTATATCTTGTTATTATAGCGACTGATAGTTCCAGGTAACTATAACTCGCTATTGTAGCGACTGATAGTTCCAGGTAACTATATCTTGTTATTGTAGCGACTGATAGTTCCAGGTAACTATAGCTCGTTATGGTAGCGACTGATAGTTCCAGGTAACTATAACTCGCTATTGTAGCGACTGATAGTTCCAGGTAACTATAACTCGCTATTGTAGCGACTGATAGTTCCAGGTAACTATACGTCGTTATTGTAGTGACTGATAATTCCAGGTAACCATACCTCGTTATTGTAGTGATTGATAGTTCCAGGTAACTATACCTCGCTATTGTAGCGACTGATAGTTCCAGGTAACTATACCTCGTTATTGTAGCGAGTGTTAGTTCCAGGTAACTATACCTCGTTATTGTAGCGACTGATAGTTCCAGGTAACTATAGCTCGTTATTGTAGCGACTGATAGTTCCAGGTAACTATAGCTCGTTATTGTAGTGACTGATAGTTCCAGGTAACTATACCTCGCTATTGTAGCGAGTGTTAGTTCCAGGTAACTATACCTCGTTATTGTAGCGACTGATAGTTCCAGGTAACTATACCTCGTTTTGTAGCGACTGATAGTCCCAGGTAACTCTGCCTCGTTATTGTAGCGACTGATAGTTCCAGGTAACTATACCTCGTTATTGTAGAAACTAATAGTTCCAGGTAACTATACCTCGTTATTGTAGAAACTAATAGTTCCAGGTAACTATACATTGTTATTGTAGCGACTGATAGCTCCAGGTTGTTATACCTCGTTATTGTAGAGACTGATAATACCTGGTAACTACGAGTTTGCATCATTATTGCAACGGTATTTTTGCATTATTATGTTTTAGCACGAAGAGATAACTAGGTTTTGACATGACAGTCATTTTAGTATTAGCTCTGTGTAATGTTTAGCAATTGATGGTGATTTTTTTCCATTTGTCTTTCAAATTACTTTATTTACTTTCATTTACTAATTTACTGATTTAGAAGTTATTTTCAGAACTATAGTTTAAAATAACTGTGTTGTTTATCAGGAGTTGCAATCTCAAATGTCAGTTATGTTTAGCATTGTTCTTGAAGTAGCTATTTTGAAAAATGGAAACGACAGTAACCTTCCAACGTTTTATACACTGTATTTAAATAATAGCAAGGCAATCAACCGTTCATTAATACCTTTCTCTTTTTCCAGATAGGAAACATCAACAGTCGATTAATGGAATAAACATCGACGTACACAATGAGCATGTGTTCTGTTAAACCACCATTCTACGTATATGGCACATTTCAATTGATTTTGATTAAAATTACACAAACTGAAACTTCATAAACGTAAAGTCTTGAGACACTAATACTTAGCAGCTGATAGGAAAGTAACCGTTAATTAATTTGGAGATTTTACTTCAAGAGGGAGCAGATTTCGTAGGCACTATCACTTTCTTCCCAATACGTTAATATAGACATTTTTATCTTTTGAATCTATTTTAAAATTGACATGCATTTGTGCAGTGTAGCGCATGCTAGCTTATGGCAGCATTCATCCGGAAACAATAAATATCCAAAATCTATACAGGATTATACATTGTAATAGCAATAGTTCTACACGACTGTGTGTATAACACGAGAGCTTACTCCAATATCACTAGTTCTACTCCATGACTGTGTGTATAACACGAGAGCTTACTCCAATATCACTAGTTCTACTCCATGACTGTGTATAACATGAGAGCTTACTCCAATATCACTAGTTCTACTCCATGACTGTGTGTATAACACGAGAGCTTACTACAATAGCACTAGTTCTACTCCATGACTGTGTGTATAACACGAGAGCTTACTCCAATATCACTAGTTCTACTCCATGACTGTGTGTATAACACGAGAGCTTACTACAATATCACTAGTTCTACTCCATGACTGTGTATAACACGAGGGCTTCCTTCAATATCACTAGTTCTACTCCATGACTGTGTGTATAACACGAGAGCTTACTACAATATCACTAGTTCTACTCCACGATTGTGTGTATAACACGAGAGCTTACTACAATATCACTAGTTCTACTCCATGACTGTGTATAACACGAGGGCTTACTACAATATCACTAGTTCTACTCCATGACTGTGTATAACACGAGAGCTTACTACAATATCACTAGTTCTACTCCATGACTGTGTGTATAACACGAGAGCTTACTACAATATCACTAGTTCTACTCCATGACTGTGTGTATCACACGAGAGCTTACTACAATATCACTAGTTCTACACGACTGTGTGTATAACACGAGAGCTTACTACAATATCACTAGTTCTACTCCATGACTGTGTGTATAACACGAGGGCTTCCTTCAATATCACTAGTTCTACTCCATGACTGTGTATAACATGAGAGCTAACTACAATATCACTAGTTCTACTCCATGACTGTGTATAACACGAGAGCTTACTACAATATCACTAGTTCTACTCCATGACTGTGTGTATAACACGAGAGCTTACTACAATATCACTAGTTCTACTCCATGACTGTGTGTATCACACGAGAGCTTACTACAATATCACTACTTCGACTCAACGATTGTGTGTATAACACGAGAGCTTACTACAATATCACTAGTTCTACTCCATGACTGTGTGTATAACACGAGAGCTTACTACAATATCACTAGTTCTACTCCATGACTGTGTGTATAACACGAGAGCTTACTACAATATCACTAGTTCTACTCCATGACTGTGTATAACAGGAGAGCTTACTACAATATCACTAGTTCTACTCCATGACTGTGTATAACACGAGAGCTTACTACAATATCACTAGTTCTACTCTATGACTGTGTGTATAACATGAGAGCTTACTACAATATCACTAGTTCTACTCCATGACTGTGTGTATAACACGAGAGCTTACTACAATAGCACTAGTTCTACTCCATGACTGTGTGTATAACACGAGAGCTTACTCCAATATCACTAGTTCTACTCCATGACTGTGTGTATAACACGAGAGCTTACTACAATATCACTAGTTCTACTCCATGACTGTGTATAACACGAGGGCTTCCTTCAATATCACTAGTTCTACTCCATGACTGTGTGTATAACACGAGAGCTTACTACAATATCACTAGTTCTACTCCACGATTGTGTGTATAACACGAGAGCTTACTACAATATCACTAGTTCTACTCCATGACTGTGTATAACACGAGGGCTTACTACAATATCACTAGTTCTACTCCATGACTGTGTATAACACGAGAGCTTACTACAATATCACTAGTTCTACTCCATGACTGTGTGTATAACACGAGAGCTTACTACAATATCACTAGTTCTACTCCATGACTGTGTGTATCACACGAGAGCTTACTACAATATCACTAGTTCTACACGACTGTGTGTATAACACGAGAGCTTACTACAATATCACTAGTTCTACTCCATGACTGTGTGTATAACACGAGGGCTTCCTTCAATATCACTAGTTCTACTCCATGACTGTGTATAACATGAGAGCTAACTACAATATCACTAGTTCTACTCCATGACTGTGTATAACACGAGAGCTTACTACAATATCACTAGTTCTACTCCATGACTGTGTGTATAACACGAGAGCTTACTACAATATCACTAGTTCTACTCCATGACTGTGTGTATCACACGAGAGCTTACTACAATATCACTACTTCGACTCAACGATTGTGTGTATAACACGAGAGCTTACTACAATATCACTAGTTCTACTCCATGACTGTGTGTATAACACGAGAGCTTACTACAATATCACTAGTTCTACTCCATGACTGTGTGTATAACACGAGAGCTTACTACAATATCACTAGTTCTACTCCATGACTGTGTATAACAGGAGAGCTTACTACAATATCACTAGTTCTACTCCATGACTGTGTATAACACGAGAGCTTACTACAATATCACTAGTTCTACTCTATGACTGTGTGTATAACATGAGAGCTTACTACAATATCACTAGTTCTACTCCATGACTGTGTGTATAACATGAGAGCTTACTACAATATCACTAGTTCTACTCCATGACTGTGTATAACATGAGAGCTTACTACGATATCACTAGTTCTACTCCATGACTGTGTATATAACATGAGAGCTTACTACAATATCACTAGTTCTACTCCACGATTGTGTGTATAACACGAGAGCTTACTACAATATCACTAGTTCTACTCCATGACTGTGTATAACATGAGAGCTTACTACAATATCACTAGTTCTACTCCATGACTGTGTATAACACGAGAGCTTACTACAATATCACTAGTTCTACTCCATGACTGTGTGTATAACATGAGAGCTTACTACAATATCACTAGTTCTACTCCATGACTGTGTGTATAACATGAGAGCTTCCTACAATATCACTAGTTCTACTCCATGACTGTGTGTATAACACGAGAGCTTACCACAATATTACTAGTTCTATTCCACGACTGTGTGTATAACATGAGAGCTTACTACAATATCACTAGTTCTACTCCATGACTGTGTGTATAACACGAGAGCTTACTACAATATCACTAGTTCTACTCCATGACTGTGTATAACATGAGAGCTTACTACAATATCACTAGTTCTACTCCATGACTGTGTTTAACACGAGAGCTTACTACAATATCACTAGTTCTACTCCATGACTGTGTGTATAACATGAGAGCTTACTACAATATCACTAGTTCTACTCCATGACTGTGTGTATAACATGAGAGCTTACTACAATAGCACTAGTTCTACTCCATGACTGTGTATAACATGAGAGCTTACTACAATATCACTAGTTCTACTCCATGACTGTGTATATAACATGAGAGCTTACTACAATATCACTAGTTCTACTCCACGATTGTGTGTATAACACGAGAGCTTACTACAATATCACTAGTTCTACTCCATGACTGTGTATAACACGAGAGCTTACTACAATATCACTAGTTCTACTCCATGACTGTGTATAACACGAGAGCTTACTACAATATCACTAGTTCTACTCCATGACTGTGTGTATAACATGAGAGCTTACTACAATATCACTAGTTCTACTCCATGACTGTGTGTATAACACGAGAGCTTACTACAATATCACTAGTTCTACTCCATGACTGTGTGTATAACATTAAAACTTACTACAATATCACTAGTTCTACTCCATGACTGTGTGTATAACATGAGAGCTTACTACAAAATCACTAGTTCTACTCCACGATTGTGTGTATAACACGAGAGCTTACTACAATATCACTAGTTCTACTCCATGACTGTGTGTATAACACGAGAGCTTACTACAATATCACTAGTTCTACTCCATGACTGTGTGTATAACACGAGAGCTTACTACAATATCACTAGTTCTACTCCATGACTGTGTGTTTAACATTAAAACTTACTACAATATCACTAGTTCTACTCCATGACTGTGTATATAACACGAGAGCTTACTACAATATCACTAGTTCTGCTCCATGACTGTGTATATAACACAAGAGCTTACTGCAACAGCACTCTGCTAGTGGATTTTTTTTTGCTCTCAATTTCATGGATATAGAACAGAGGTAAGGATCGAAAATCTGAAGAGAGTAACCTCGGTGGGAAGAGAATGTTTTTTTGCGTATTTAATTTTCGAAAAGTTATTTATTATTAAAATTTATACAATATAATGTTCTGTTAGACGTCAGAATATCTCATTTCATGAAAAGCCGTATCCATAGAACTGGGTTATCCGTATTGAAAGAAAATAGTGCGTCGTAAAAAGTGTAATTGCGTTAATCTCTCGCTAAGACCTAAAAAATGGCCGCTCAAATGGAAATGGACTCGCATGGATTAACAGAACAGTGTATACATTGGTTTTAGAACTCTATATATTGATTCACTTATTTACCTTTTCGTGGAATCACTTTATTTCAGTAAGAAAAACGTGCTACAGCGCCTTTAATCCTCACTTTTATAACTCCATCATGTACATACAAAACATAACGCAGTATAAGGACTGAATATATGTATTTAACTCCCACCCTTATACTTAAATGTGAGCGGGAATTTATTTGTTCTTATTAATATCTCATTCGTATTTTCATGTATAAACTTCAAATACTTGAAACTTAAAAAATTAACCTCCTTATGGCCATTTCAATTCCAAACACAAAATGACTTTCTTAAATCCAATTGAATATTCTGGTTTTGCATAACTCTGATTTGTCCAGTCTTAAATTTGCTGTATGAGATAAAGTCTCTAGTTTCACACACCCGGTTGAAGTTCCGGTTTCAAATAAACGTACAATATCTATACAATACTCAAGTCAAATTTGACCCTCATAGTTGCAATTGAGGTTGTCGTTTTCTAACGAAAATGTCAAATTAAATTGCACTTCCCACTTGAACTTTTAAATAACAAATGAAGAATGATAATTTAAATTTGAAAGAATTTTGATTTATGTTTAAGCGTCCAGTTCAAATCAAGTATTAATTAACTATTAAACCGATTAAAAAAATGATCAAAGGTCAGATTTGAATTCCTTGAAATGAGGTTTGAAGAGGTTGAATATACGCCTTAGTTCATACCATTACTCACCAAGCTAATATTTCTAGGCAGTCAACTGATCAACTTGTGTGAAAAGTCCTCAGAAAGACCTGACACAAGGTCGGGTTATGATTGTGTAATGTTTTACAACATTCAAGCCTGTCATGGGAGTAAACAAGTCGTAAGTCTCCTCATTGTACAACACAACAGTGAGACACGATGCTTGAATATATAAACTTGTTCTAGCTTGAATTTTTAAAAAACGTGATTCTTGAATCGATTTAAATATTGCACCAGTTGCGCAGGTTTCAAAATACCTTTGTAGTAATGTAGGTAAAACTAGCTGTAATCTAATACGTACCATTGTTAGATGTATACATTAGATGAGCTCAAAAGTAATAGTCTTAGTTTTCTGGAAAATCTTGCTTTGTTGATTTTCAAGTGTCCGGATGCCCTATACGATTCAAGATTCAAGACTGCTGAGCGGACGCTACACTGTCACCACTGAATCAGTTCAAGAAAATAGCATCGAGTACAAGATAAAAGTTTGTTGACAGTTCAAAGCTCTGCTAAAGTGGGATGACAGGCAAACTAAACAAAAGGTATACGTTGTTGAAATCTCTGAAGTACAGGTTCCATAGTTAGGACGACCAGCAATAGAAGCACTGTGTCTTGTGGTTCGGAACACCAGGTTAGATGTTGTATCATCAGGAGGGAAACGCGAATAAGATAAAATAAGATAATATAAGATAAGACTTTATTAACCCGGAGGAAATTCGATTTACACCGAAACGGTATCATGTATATATAGACACACAATGTACAACTATAAATTACGTTACATGAACAATATTTATTTAAACATATTTTATTCATGAACATAATTACATGAATATGGATTGGCACAACAAGCCGTGGGCTTATATAAGTGCCGCTCCATCAATTACAAATACAACATAAAACAATATTCAAAGGTATGATACAAAATCAATAATCACATATTTCCACAAAGGCAAAAAGGTAGACAGTAGTAAATTAAGGTAACATATACATTATAGGAGTTTATGATAATTTAAAACTTTGCGAGTCTTGAATAAAGTTATGGACAGATTCAAGAATGTTCTGATTTATTATTTTGTTGGAATATTGATCACCATAAAGTATTGAATACAGATAAAAACCATTTCTATAAAAAATATTTATCTGATCTTATAAAGTTAAAATGAGGGCAGGAAAAGAAGTAGTGGAGAGAATCCTCCCATGGATGTCCACATGTACAGTCTGAATTGTTCGAAATATGTCTTTCAAATTTATCACCGTTTAAGTCACTACAACCCAATCTGGGGCGAGCATGGATAATTTTACAAAATCTGGTTCCAAAGTTCATGTCAAATAGACTATTTCCTTTTTGATTCCGTAATTTGTTTTTAAAGGAATTTACTGATGGCGAATTGGTTATTTCGGTTGGTAAATTATTCCATAAACGTATAGTTTCTGGTAAGAAGGAACGTGCATACGATTCTGTATGACAAGGTATTGTGCGAATACTACGAGTATTTCTAAGATTATATAAGCTGAAATCTGAAACCTGTTGGGGTATTAGATCAGATAAGTAATTTGGAGTGAGGTCATTTCTCATTTTGTAAAATAGAGTTAGTTTCTTTATTTCCCTACGCTTCGCTAAAGGTATGAAATTAGTTTCCTTGTATATTTTCTCATGGCTAGTTCCTCTCACAGCTCCACAAATCGTTCTTAAAGCGTCTAGTTGCAAGTGTTCAAGTATATTCGATTGTTCCTTAGTACAATTGTCCCAAATATGACAACAATAATCGAAATGTGGAAGTATGTAATAGGTATACATACATTCGAGTGTATGTCTAGTCAATCTATATTTAAAGCTTCTTAAACAATTCACCATAGGACTTACAGTTTTTGCTAATTCTTCAATTTGTTTTTTCCAAAAACAATCTTTCTGCAGATAAACACCTAAATGTTTATGGAAACTTACCTCAGTTACTTGCGATCCTTTCATTTCTATGGGTTTGGAGACAGAGGGGTTAATTGTGCGGGAGAATAAAATTGCTTCAGTTTTTGTCGGATTGAAATTAACTTGCCACGCATCGGCCCAATCAGAAATACGTCCTAGATCATTATTCAAAATTCTTGTTGCGTTATCGGGATCTTCTACAACTATGCACACGGATGTATCGTCGGCAAATAATCTTATATTACTCTTGATACCGTCAACAATGTCATTTATATAAACTAAAAATAGTAGTGGCCCTAACACAGATCCTTGAGGGACTTCTGACGATATGTGTTTAAGTCTGATGTTTGGCCTTCTATTACTACTTTTTGAAGTCTGTTTTTAAGATAGTCGCGAAACCATTGAAGTAAACTGCCACGAATTCCATAGGCTTCTAATTTATGAATGATACCATTGTGCCAAACTTTGTCAAACGCTTTGCTTATGTCACAGAAAACGGCTTTTACCCCTTTTCCATTATCAAGAGCATTTGCTATGAAGTCATATAGATATGTAAGTTGGTACGCAGTACAATCACCTGGCATAAATCCTGATTGTAAATTAGTTAGAACATCGTTATCTCGAAAAAAGTTAAAAACATACTTGAATACGCATTTTTCAAATACCTTCCCAATGCAGCTCGTAAGTGCAACGGGTCTATAATTTTGACATTCATTTACACTACCCTTCTTGTGCAGGGGAATAACAGAAGCTTCTTTCCAAATCGAAGGAAATTTACAATCACACAATGACTTATTAAATAAATATGTAAGGGGAAGGGATAACGATTCTGCTGTAAGCTTGATAAATCTGTTACTGAGATTGTCAGGGCCACTTGCCTTATTTATGTCAACCGATAGGAGAATATCTTCAACTTCTTTTCGTGTTAAATTAATTTCGCATAGAGAACTTTCGTTTCTGTAATCAACAATTGGTAGCACTTTATCTGGAAAAGCAATTTTAGCTTGATCAACAAAGTAATCGTTAAGTATGTTTGACTTTTCGTTAGCGTCTTCATAAATAACATCATTGTGGTGCAAAGGTGGAAAATTGACATTGTTATTTGTTCTCTTTTTTGTTTATTAATTTCCACCACATTTTAGAGTTCTTGTTGTTATTCAGTTTATCATCTAATTTAGAGTAATAGGCAGATTTAGCTTTTCTTACTGCTGAAATTACCTTATTCCTAAGTTTTCTAAATTTTAACCAATCATTTTCATTATTTCCACGTTTTGCTATCTTATGCTGGCGGTTCCTTTGTCTAATTAGTCTACGTGTCAATCATCCATGGGGAGTCATTCGGTCTTATGGTCACAAGCTTATTTGGAATAAAAGTATCACACAAATGAATAACTTTTTTCATAACTGTTTCCGTTGCAATATTGATATCATCTGAAAGGTCATTTAACCAATCTGTGTTTTGAAAACTTATATTCAATCCATCAAGGTCAGCTAGATTGTAGTTATATATTTTTCTTAGAAAATATGTTTTGATAGGTATTGCGTCACGAACAGTGACGAAGACAGGGCAGTGGTCACTACAAATAGGATCAAGTACACCTGAATTCAAAATAGAATCAGAGTTCATCACACAAATTAAATCAATCAGTGTACGTTACGTTTGCGTAATCCTAGTAGGTTCTGTGATAATCTGTTTCATATCAAACAAATGTTCAATATTTTTAACTTTTTCATTGATCTTATTGTATACATCAATATTAAAATCGCCGACAACAAGAGTGTCCATATTCATGTCAACACCATTTGCAATCGATTGACAGACTAAATCCCAGTACTCTTCGCTCTTGTCTGATCTATAAAAGGTACCTAATAAAATATTTTTAGTTTTTAATTTTATCTCAATCCATACAGCTTCAAGATTGGGGGAACTTAGATGAGTCAAAAATGAGGCATATAGATGTTTTTTTAACATAGACTGCTACTCCGCCACCCCTTGTTGCCCTATCTTTTCTAAAAGGTAATTGAAATCCAGGAAGTTCTAAATCAGATTGTTTTACAGAGTCATTCAACCAACTTTCTGAAATGCATATAACATCATAATCGTTTAGTTCACTTTCAATATAATCTACTTTTTCTCTTAGACTACAAACATTTATATGAACAATTTTCTCAATATTGGTCCAGGATTTGAGTGAATATCTCCGCAGCATAGTAACAAAATTACAATATAAACTGCCAGCGATGAACTGTAAAGGCAAAGAGATGAAAATAGTATTTTCGGATAGCAAAAATTTCTAAAAGCTTTAGCTTGTAATTTCAAACTGAAAACTCCAACTGCCCATCTGTAGCTTATTAGGTCAACTGGCATCGTACATTATTGGAAAAGAACAAACTTCAATACAGAGGGAAGTTACGTTGTAAACTGATACTGTCGAAAACTCTTGGCCATATGTGGAAATCAAAGGGACCGTGGTATGACACGGGTATTCATATCTTTCACAAATATGGTTGAAAATCAAAAGAAAGAAGAAAAAGTAAACAAGACTGCTTTTCGTCATGGTACAAAATATATACAGGTGGATTTTGGCAATATATATCTATGTATATTGGAATTCAATCTAGTATCGGAGATCGAATGAATTATCAAAATAATATGTTCAAAGGATTGGGGAAAAAAAGATAACCGAAATCTTTCAGAATACACGAATAAACAACAACTAAGAATTACAAACTCAAATACGAGTAGCAAATCACTCGTACTAGTAATATAATAATAGCTATCATCAAGATTCAAACCTGAACCTGAAACTGACACACATCAAACATAACTAAGAAAATACACGCCATCCACGTGCGCCGCACGTGCTTCACGCGCTCGCGTACACGGCTAAACCATGTAGCGTTGTGGTGAGATATGTATTGGTGTCATGTGTGTGTGATTTATCAATAAACATTTGCGCAAGTAAATTTCTGTTTTACACAGGACTCGTGGAAATGAAAAATAATATATAAAAGACTTTTTGTGGAGAAAAGAAGAAAAAAAATATAATACATGAGGGATTGAATGAAACATTTGCGGAAGCATAAGACTATTCAAGGAACGTTTGATTTGGATACCATTCATTACCTGAAGATAATTTGGTAAGTGATTTTCTTTTAAGAGATTTATCTAATTCCTTGATTTGTTTGTGTATATTGACAAAAATATAATATTATTTCTTTGTATGAAGTACAGTAACACACATCTGCACTTGTGTGTTCTAATTTATAATCAAATACACAATGATCATTAAACTAAATCATCACATTACACGCACATTGTCAATCGCTTGTGTGTTATGATTTATAATCAAATAAACAAATAATCAAATAAACAATGATCATTGAACTAAATCATTATCACATTACACACATTGTCAGTCACTTGTGTGTTATGATTTATAATCAAATAAACAAATAAACAAACAAACAATGATCATTACACTAAATCATCATACTACACACACATTTTCAGCCACTTGTGTGTTATAATTCAGTCACGTTAACAATGATAATTTGGCTGCATCATCAGACTTGTATCCAAACCCATTGTCAGTCAATTGTGTGTTATGATTTGTAATCAAATAAGCATTGATCATTAAACTAAATCATCACACTACACACACATTGTCAGTCACTTGTGTGTTATAATTCAGTCACGTAACCAATGATCATTAAATTAAATCACACTTCACACACATTGTCAGTCACTTGTGTGTTATAATTCAGTCACGTAAACAATGATCATTAAACTAAATCATCACACTACACACACATTGTCAGTCACCTGTGTGTTATAATTCAGTCAAGTAAGCAATGATCATTTAGCTAAATCGTCAGGCTTATATCCCCACAACTTTTATCTCACTTGTGTGTTGTGTTTTATAATCACAGAAACAATGATCATTTACAACTGAATCAACACACTTACCAGGTTGGGGAAACCCTGAAATCGGCGTATAATACGTCAATCGGCGTATAATACATCAATCGGCGTATAGAACCATACGTCGATCGGCGTATTCTGAAGATTTTGGCCAGATGATTAACGTACGCCGTTTTCCGAGTATTCGGCAAGTGTCTAATCAAACACGCCGTTTAGCACGATGCCGATTATATGCAAGTTTTCACTTGAAACCCTCGAATTATTGACTTTGAAGGCAATAAACATCACCACGGTACAGTTCTAAAGTATTCAAAAGCGAAATAACAACACAAAAACAACCCTAACTATCTAAAACTCACACGACCTGCAACACGAACTTTTCATCGTCTTGTCCTCTCAAAACCGGAACTTGTACTAGTCGATAAATTAGCGTATTTGATTTGCAATTAAAACATTAGTCAGTTTCGCTTGGAAAGTATGGTGGCCGAGAATTAAATGCTGCCACCATCTTTGCGGAAGTTTGACGTCACCTTTGCCATGGATTTTTGCATTGAAGTCGTAGTTATGACGTCAAACTTCCGCAAAGATGGTGGCAGCATTTAATTCTCGGCCACCATACTTTCCAAGCGAAACTGACTAATGTTTTAACCTTTAGCCTGCTGGATTGTTTTCAGGTTTTTGCAGAGAGCGTCAGATTTGTAAATTTGTCACAATTACGTCACATGGGTTTCCTTCATTTAAAGTTTTTCTCGCCTTAGTAATTAACATAATCTTAAAATAATTAAAATAAATATCTGAGTCACATATTTTTCTAACTTATTATTGTCATAATAATTTTTTAATTAGTGTAATATTTTTCAAATATCAATTATTTTTACACTTGTCTATGGGAAAAATGAAATAATACAGTAGTTCTAAAATTGTACTACATTTTCAAACTCGATTTATTTTGTCAATAATTATTTATGCAGCCCAATTTTTACACCATTTTGTTCAGAATTAAATTTTATACCAGAAAAAAATTATGTTGATGGTATGTGTTTTCCTTTCAGAAAACAAGAGCCCGTCATAAACGATCTCCGTTGTATTTATAAAATTTCGACGTAATTTGTAACAATGGATATTCTTCAATGAACAATGCATTTACTTCCGTGAGAAATATTGTAAAATAATGCATCAATCGTAATAAAATTTACACAAAAGGTCAACACATCTATTCACTTTTCTGTGTTCCAAATATAAGCATATGACATTACAGTTTTTATATATTCCGACGTCAATCAGTCATCGATATCTCGAAACATGACAGTCAACAAACACTCGGCGCTCGCCATTGTTATGCATTTCCTTCGCCGATTACAGATTTGTTCAAATAAAAAAATCTAATGATCTAAATCATTTTGAAAATATTCCGTTTAAAACCAAAGTAAGAACACATTTCTGTTGAATATTTAATGTAAACATGGTCTTGAAAAGTTGAAAAATACCATCAAAATTTCGTTCGGGTAGCGTTGTTGTATTTGTAAACAATGTCACGTGATTAGCTTGGTTGTACAAAATTGATCATGTGACCATCTATGTTTCGTTTGTCATTTCACTGTAAATTCGCCGATTCAAACATTAGTTATTCACATTTATTCTTTGAAATGTATTTGTTTGTCATTCTTGTTAATTTCATGGATGTTATAACATGTGCATTCATTTAATTCGTATCAGAACAAAATATTGTGTGAAAAAGCCGAGACGACACAATGGCCTCCATTTGCAATGAATTCGAACTGACAGGTCGATCTATGATTTCGTTTGAAAACGGGTATAATTTCTATCAAATTCCAAATGAAAACTTTAAAATAATCAACATGAATCATTTAGCAATTGTATTCATACAATTATTTCACATATACGAGACTTGTTAATTCGTAATTTACTTTTTAGCGAGATAGGGTTACTGCTACTGTTTCACGGCTCCATTTCAACTTGTGACATCGCAGACCAGAAAGTCGGTCCATGTCATGTCAAACACATTTCGTACTTCGAATGTAAACTCATACATGATCACGATTAGTGATAATGGTAGGATATGACATTTATTTTTCATATATGTATAAATTATAATCAAAATGCAAATTTACTCACAGTGATTTTAATCGTAAAAACAATGTTACATCCGGGGGCTTGGTGAACTTATGCAAATTTATCGGGTCAAGGACACTGACTCTACGAACTGATGAAATAATTATTACAACCTCATTTTTTTGTTTTTAGATCGATTTTTATAAAACAACATCGTTTTGGGTGTCAATTTGTTTAATTTAAACAATTAATAACACTCTATGGTTAGATCGACGACCATTTCTAAAAATAGATACAGCTACTGTTTGCTTGACGTTCACTTTGAGTCGCGTCACATGAGAAAATCGCGGGAACATTTCATGGGGTGCATTGAAAAATGGCCGATTTGGCACTGCTATTGATGACACGTTGGATACATTACTATATTTGGAAACAAGAATTGACAAACAATGCACAGATACATTTTTATTTATTTGTGGAAGATTGTGAGATTCAAAAAGTGTAAGTGAAGTTCTGTATTTATTTTCATGGATTTTACAAAAAGTAATCGATTGATGTTTTCATTTGCCGTTATTTTCGCAAATTTGTCATTATTTTTTAACAAGATTATATTCAATGTCTAATTTTTTTAATAAGCTAGGTGACAACATTCTGAACATAATGATGTAAAATTTATGCATTTGGCATGCACTTACTATAGAATTTCAGCCCTTTGAATCGAATAGGTAACAATTTCATAACGACGTCAAACACGCACCTGCAGGCAATTTTGTGATTGAAAATACGTTCAAGATTTTTAATTCGTCATTTCTCAATAAAATAAAATTTTACAGAGATACTAATTACATCACGTGAAAGCTCATTAATTTCTGATTCGGAAAATGTGAACTTTCTCATGAATCACAGAACTTTGTCACACACTTATGTCGTATGTATGTCAAAGGGTCAAACGTCAGTGACGTGTCAATATATAAAAATCCTTTGGGCCACAAATGTGGCCTCTAGCGTGCAGGAGCTTAATTGCAAATCAAATACGCTAATTTATCGACTAGTACAAGTTCCGGTTTTGAGAGGACAAGACGATGAAAAGTTCGTGTTGCAGGTCGTGTGAGTTTTAGATAGTTAGGGTTGTTTTTGTGTTGTTATTTCGCTTTTGAATACTTTAGAACTGTACCGTGGTGATGTTTATTGCCTTCAAAGTCAATAATTCGAGGGTTTCAAGTGAAAACTTGCATATAATCGGCATCGTGCTAAACGGCGTGTTTGATTAGGCACTTGCCGAATACTCGGAAAACGGCGTACGTTAATCATCTGGCCAAAATCTTCAGAATACGCCGATCGACGTACGGTTCTATACGCCGATTGATGTATTATACGCCGATTGACGTATTATACGCCGATTTCAGGGTTTCCCCAACCTGCTTACTACACACACATTGTCACTCACTTGTGTGTTATGATTTATAATCACATTAACAATGGTCATTTACATAAATAATCATTCGTACACACACATTGTCACTCGTTTGTGTGTTAGCTCACTCAACTGTTCAATATACATGTAAGAACACTGGTCAGTAGTCACTATCCTCGGCATCAGTGTACTCCCTGAGGTCACGTGGACCTTGTGATAACTTGAATCGTATTTTGAGTCTTAAAGACTCTGTAAGCTTGGTGAACTGATCGCGAGTTTTTATGAGGTGAACTGAGCCATCCAACTTTTTGACATAAACAACTCCATCTCTGGCCCAGGTTCCTGCAAGTCGTTTGCGGGTCACCAGCTGGCGAGCCTCGGTGGAGAGACGTGCTCTCTCCTTCGTCAGATCGTCGTTAATGAATGTCTTAGGTGTGTGGTTTCTCAACATGAACAATATGGCACAAACTCATACATAAGCAACATAAGCACATACGACTTGATAATTGCAGTGGGTTCTTTTGCTGTTAAACTACATTCAAAACTCGCAGTCCGTATTATGAAAACCGTACATAGATTTTAGTTTCTGTGTCTATACAGTCCACGAGTATCAATATTGATATCTTTACTCCTATTGTGCTGTGGCGATATTCACTCAAATCCAGGGCCGAAATATTTCCAAGACCTCAAAATAATACACTTAAAAATCCGCAGTTTGAGAGACAAAATGATTTACTCGATGCGGAATTTCGATCGTATGATGTTATATATCTAACTGAAACTTGGTTGCACGCAGACATCCCCAGTGCTGATATAACACTTCCAGTGTACCATCTACCATTCAGGAAATATAGGCAGACTCGAGGTGGCGGATTAGCGATCTATGTCAAACGCAATCTACATGTGAATCATATGGACAATCTTGACCGTTCCTGGACTTGAGGCAATATGGGTAACAATTAAATGAAAGAACCGCTCTTACCAACATATGTAATAGGTTCCGTTTATCGAGCAGATAAGAGAGCGGTGTACTGGGATCTGATCGAGGAATCTATCGGTAACGCAGTCGACCTGAACATGTATACAATCGTTGTCGGAGATATCAACATTGACGTCCTTCGGGAAAATCGATCAAAAATAGTTAACCTTCAATTGATGTATTCAGATCATATCAGAACCAACGAGAATTACACCACACCCAAGTACATTGATAGATTTGATTTTTTTTTCAAATAGTAAAGCTGTAGCTGAATCGGGGGTTCTTGACCCCATCTGTAGTGACCATTGTCCGATATTCGTGACAATTAAAAAATCTGTTTCCTCAATTAGAAACTATAAGAGGAAAGTTTATATTCGCTGGCTAATGTAGAAAGCTTGAACAGAAGTGTCAAAGACATTGATGAAGACAACTTATTTTCTTCTCATAATGTTGATACAATTGCAATCGATTTTACATCTGCTATAAGACAAATCTGCGATGAATATATACCAAATAAGATTGTAACTATCAGACCTGCAGATCCTATTTGGATGACAAGTCAAATACGATCGTTAATTCGGAAGCTTACCGCTTACATAAAATGGCGAAGAGAACCAATCATCCAACGAAGTGGGCTAATTTCAGATCAGCAAGAAATAATGTTACATCCGTTATCAGGACTGCTAAGCAATTATTCGTTTCTAAAATTTAAGATTCTGTTAACAACTCGCTTGGTACCAAAACTTGGTGGCGCCTGACTAAATCGTTTATAAAATCACGTAACGATGACATTCTATTTCCTCTATTTCTACTATTGAAGATCCAGATCGCGATTTGCCCGAAATAAAAGTGCCTAGTAAATCAACTTTGAGCAATATCACTTTAACCAACAATGACGTTAGAGATATTCTACTGTCACTAAACACAACAAAAGCAACCGGTCCAGACGGAATAGGAAATAAAGTTCTCAGATATACCGCAAATAGTCTAACATTAAAGAGCCATCAAGGATGTTAATGGAATTTTTGGGAAATATACTTTTAACGTCATTCGCCAGAGAAATCTTTTATCTACAACATGGCATATGTTAAATAATTTTCATATCACGACAATGTCTTGAAATTTGGTTTCAAAGAGAAGTACCACTTCGACCACAGGGGCTTGTATTGTCGAAACTAGCGATTACAACGAATATGAAGTCGACGATCCAGCCCCATATACTATAAAAAGTAAAGGGATGTAACGGGGTCAACACTCCATGTCCGTTTGAAATTATATTTCAGAATGTTGTCATCATATTATCATTCAATGCTATATACCACGTCAAAGCCAATACCTTTGTCTTTAAAACAAGCCATCAAACGTAAAAATCGAACTGATAATAACAAGGATATGATTTTTCAAAGCCAAAAGTATTAGCACATTGTTCATGTGAGCCATTTGCCTAGCCCACCAAAATGATAAAATATTCGCTTGAAAACATTATTATAAAATACTTTATAATATCCTGTCAGCTAATAGTGACCCATTTACAAAGCCCAGTATTTGGTGCATCAGATCGCGCAAGAATTATAACACGGGGTGCACTGTAATTGACGTACCAGGGATTTTAGATAATCTCAAGTGTGTTTCGAAACATCGTTTTATAGTGAGACGTCCATATTGAATGACCTTGGCATTGGTCTATTTTTGGAAACGAAATGATGTCATAGGGCTATTTGACGTGGTATATAACATTGAATGATAATATGATGACAACATTCTGAAATATAATTTCAAACGGACATGGGGTGTTGACCCCGTTACATCCCTTTACTTTTTTTTTTATAGTATATGGGGCTGGATCGTCGACTTCACATTCGTTGTAATCGCTAGTTTCGACAATACAAGCCCCTGTGACTTCGACTAGCGCGCGCTAAGGGTATCTGACGTATATAAACAGAATCCCCTTTTTTGCGTAATACGTACTACACAAACAGCAAGCGCTTCCGAAGCGTGAAGGCTCGTCTCTAGCGCAAGTCGCCATAACAACCCATGTGCTGCACGTGCTGCACGTTTCTCTCTTGCAAGTTACCCTTGTCACACATTACTGAATGTGACGATTGCTTTACAAACAATGTTTCTAAATGTCCTGAAAATATACAAATTATTTCCTGTTTAATGTTCTTTAAAATTATTGAGATAAGACCAGCAAATTATGACAAATTTTTACTCTCATTAATTATAAAATTCAAGAAAAATACCTAGTTTGGTAAAACAATTATTCCCATATCTGTAGCAAATACATAATTAAATGAAATGGTAAATAAATAACCGCCAAAAAATTATATATTTCGATTTCTTTCATTGCTCATATTTTTTGTTATTCTTTCGTGTCTTTGTTTACTGTGTGTGTGATTCAAGATGGCGGAACTGACAAGACGCATGTAAGAGAGCTCTCGCTTATGTGGAAAGTAAACCAAGTAAATACAGCAACTACAAGTTCCGGATCACACTCAAACTGTTCCTAACTTCAAAGTCAGTCACGCTACCGGCAAAAACAACATTTGACATGTCCAGTCGTGAAAGAAAACATGGGAAAAGCGGAAAGTCGGCGACAACTCGAAGTTCGAGTGAGAAACGTAAGCCGTCAGGTTCACCAACAGACTCGCAACCACCTAAGTCACACAAGCCGCTTATACAATCAACAGTTTTCAACTTCACCAGCACTCCGAAGTCATCTTCTAGAGAGTCAGAAAAACCGACACAGCTCGAAAATCAGCCAACTTCAGAGCCAGGTAGCCCCAATCAGTCAGCGGAAATCTCGTTCCCCTCTACCTTGTTTAACTTCATCGACGAAGTTTCTGTGGATGTGTTAACAACGAAGTTAGCATCGGCCCTGATGCTCCCACAGCTACAGCAGAATTCCACGAGGCCTTCTTTCAAGTTGCAAAGGAAGTGATATCAAACTTGATAGAGTCGGAGATTCAGCCAAGGGAGAAGGAAATTTCGATCTTGCAGAAAGAATTGAAGGAGACGAGAGAAGAACTTCACTTGAGAACCGACGAGCTGGAGCAATACAGCAGAAGAAATGCGCTCAGGATCAGTGGTGTTAAAGAGACTGAGGGAGAAAACATCGAGAAGGTGACCCTAGATGTCCTAAAAAAAGGTCAACACGAAGATATCTTCATCAGATATAGACAGGTGCCACCGGATAGGCAGGCCTTCACAGGGACGCAGTAGGCAGATCATCGTGAAGTTTGTCACTTACTACGATAGGAGCAAGGTATACACCAACAGGAGGAAACTTCACGAGTGTATGGAATCTGTGTACATCAACGAGGACCTTACACAACACCGCAGTAAGTTGTTCAAGATGGCCAGAGACTTGAAACGAGCCAGGTGGATTGAGAACACGTGGACAAAGGACGGTCGTGTGTTCATTTTGGAACAACCTGAAGGAGCGACGAAAGTTGTGAATTCGAAACAGGATTTAAATGTGTATGTGCGCGCTTAGTGTCTTGTGTTTGGATTCGTCTAGAGAAATGTAAGTCACACGTCAGATTATTATTATTTTTATATATGTAGATGTCAGTATGTAATAGTATCATTCTACAGGCCTATTTGTAAACACTTGATCACCATATTGATTGCTGTGTATATGTTA
Source organism: Gibbula magus (assembly GCA_936450465.1). Taxonomy (NCBI): domain Eukaryota; kingdom Metazoa; phylum Mollusca; class Gastropoda; order Trochida; family Trochidae; genus Gibbula; species Gibbula magus. The sequence goes on along the minus strand of OW388297.1, from coordinate 70,070,829 downwards.
TATAACTCTTTAATGAGCCACATGAGTCATACTTCCACCATGTTCAAATCTTTAGATGTACCACAATGCCTAAACTTTCGCTTTGTATATACTTTTCTATTCATGCTATGCTATCTATCTCAATTTCTTCCACAAATTATTGTTTATTTCATAGCTTGGTCTGCACTTCCTAACAATTTCGTTACTTCAGATAATCATGTTCACGTGTATTACAATGAAGTTTACCGACTTCCACGCTACGCTTTGCCTATTACTTCTTTCGAATTCTTAGATAAAGGGTAGTAACATAATTCAACATCGAGTGGCGATCGGTATATTTCATTGTAAAACATGTTGTAAGTATTTGCGCCTCATTAGAGCGTGGGAATCATACAAGTATTGTTTCTTTCAACAATTTGGTACGCCTTTATCTGAATTGCGTAATATGTATTATCATTTGTCTGTGGCATGTACATACCTGCCAACTACTCCGGTTTTCCCGTAATTAGTACGGTTTTCATCAACCTATTCCGGGTTACGGTTGCAGTGATAAAAAATACGGTTTTATATTTATTAAAAAAAAATATTTTTTAAAAAGTTTTATTCACGAAATCGCGTAACAACAATGACAATCGACACTGCTTCCCGTAACTTCCTATCGAGCCATTCCGAATGCCATGCGCGAGGCTATTTATAGCACCGCTGCCAAGCACGAGGCACCAGTTGCCATTGTTTCCAAACGAGCGAACGATCATGGAATCAGCCGGAGAAAAATCGCAAACGAGTCTTAAACCGAAAAGAAAACTGCAGTCATTCCGTGAAGAATATTCAAAAGCCTATCCGGGAATAATTATCCGTTCCAAAAAGGGTGAAAACTACGCGAATTGCACCTTGTGCAGACAAGATTTTTCGGTCGGGCACGGAGGAATTAGCGATGTAAAAGACCACGTTGGGACAAAAAAACACAAGTCTAATGCCGTTGCTAGCGATACAAGTGGAAAACTTTCAACGTTTTTCGTCGCCCAAACAGATTCTTTGGATGTGATAAATGCCGAAGTTTTATTTACGGAGGCAAACGAGTCTTAAACCGAAAAGAAAACTGCAGTCATTCCGTGAAGAATATTCAAAAGCCTATCCGGGAATAATTATCCGTTCCAAAAAGGGTGAAAACTACGCGAATTGCACCTTGTGCAGACAAGATTTTTCGGTCGGGCACGGAGGAATTAGCGATGTAAAAGACCACGTTGGGACAAAAAAACACAAGTCTAATGCCGTTGCTAGCGATACAAGTGGAAAACTTTCAACGTTTTTCGTCGCCCAAACAGATTCTTTGGATGTGATAAATGCCGAAGTTTTATTTACGGAGGCAATAATTGAGCATGGACTTCCAATCGCACTGGCTGATCACATGGGACAGTTATTTCGGAAAATGTTTCCCGACTCGAAAATCGCCAAAAAATATGGATGTGGTCGAACCAAAACATCAAACATTATTCAGTGTCTTGGAGCAGAATCCTCAAAAAGTATCGCCGATGTCATGAAGACAGAACCATTTAGCATGTCGACTGACGGCAGCACCGATTATGACGATGTAAAACTGTACCCTATTTGTGTTCGATATTTCGATGACGACATTGGAAAAGTATTGTCAGTACTTCTGTCTTTGAGGGAATGCAATACGGCTTCCACAGGCGAAAACATTTACAAAATACTCGCTGAATAAATAGAATCAAACGAAATTCCTTGGCAGAATTTGGTTTGCTTTGCTGCCGATAATGCTGCAGTGATGATGGGATCGAAAAAGGGTGTTGCAGCTTTCATTACTGAAATGTCTCCTTCGGTTTACATCGCCGGTGAGTACAGTTCGTAGCATAAAAAAAATCACAAAACATAAAAAAATTAAGTAAATCTTTAATTACATAAACAATAAATCAAATCAAAAATAATTTGTGTGTACAGTATATATCTTTTTATTTGTGATAACGATAACATGTTCAAAACAAGTAACATATAACTATCATTCTATTCTATTATTCTTTATTAATTTGAAAAATGTCGGCATGAAGTTTTATATTTATATTTATTTATATTTCTTTCATAAAAAAAAATTTCGACCTGAAGTTTCTTGTTACAATAATGTCTGCAATATCAATAATGACATGTCTTATTTATATTGTGTAATTTGAAACAAATACTCTCAAAAATCTTATTCTTTCAAGTTGTTGAAAGTTTCAACATATAAAGTTAATGTCAAAAGATTTTGAATACATTTACAATCATAACTTTATTTACCAAAACACATTTGCATGGTGAACTGCATATTTTCACTGACTTTCTTTTAAAGATGTCAAGGTATGATATTGTGGTTATCAAAGAAATAATCACATAAAATTGAAAAAGCATAATAATTTGATTGAATGGTATAAATATTTAATTTATCATGAGAGGAAAACAAATTTCTTTTTTTAATATCTCCGATGTTAAAATTTATACTCATTTATTGAAACGTCACAGACATTTGTTTCAGTGGTATGCTTTATGGTTTTCTTTAATTTACACATGGGTTAATGCACTGATTTTGTATTTTTAGACACTGTTGTGATTGTTCTTAGATTAAAGACAAAGTTCTATCGTGGTATTTTTTGTGGAAAGAAATATTCAAGGAGACGAGTTAAAACATACATGTTATTGTAAATAATACATGTTTATTAAACACGACCCAGTTGAAACATGTTAGATGTTACTAGGGCTAATATTTTCACCCACTTACTGAAGTGGTGGTTTCATATATTTTTGTGTGTATTTATTTGAATACAAATTCATGTTTATAATTTTTATTGTCTTTATCATAAATTCATAAATGTTGTTATTGTAGTTATAATTTCATTCATAGTCATATTCGTTAGGAATTATTTCTAATTTTAAGGTTATTAATTCTTTATTCAGAAGGCTTTTTTGTCAGTTAATGTGTATATTACTGAGAATTATTTTGTGATTTCAGGATGTTCCTGCCACCTGATTCACCTGGCAGTACAGAAGGGGGCCAAGCAACTGCCTGTCAAGCTTGACGACTTGCTTGTAGACATCTTCTACTATCTGGAAAAAAGCAGCAAGCGCAAGCAAGCATTGAAAGCCAAGCAAGACCAGGAAGGTGTGCCTCAACACAAGATCCTCAAGCACGTGTCAACCAGATGGCTTTCTTTGGAACACTGCTTGGACCGACTTCTTCAGCAGTGGCCAGCCCTGATCAAGTTCTTTGAAGCGGAGGTTGAGGGGGAAAAGAAGAAAGTACCAAGTAGAGGTAGCAAGAGGCCAGCAAATTCTGATGAGAAAGTGAGATATGGAAACGATGGGAAAAAAAGACGACTTGAACAAGTCCCTCAAACACAGAGAACAAAATCAACAGTGAAGTCCACATCAGATGCAAGTTCGAAAGCCGACTCCTCATCAAAAGAGTTTGACCTTGCCAAATTCATGTTCAAACAGAAAGAAGTGTCAGACAAGGCCAAGAAACACAAAGAGGCAAGCAAAGAGGCAAGCAAGGCGGCAGCAGACAAGCAGGTGACAAGTCCCCAGAGTAGCAGCAAAGCCAATCTCATCCTTACGAAGATGACAGACAAGAACACTTTGCTCTTCACTCACTTTGTAATTGGGATTTTGCCAACTTTCAATGAAACCAACACCTTTCTTCAGAAGGATGAGCCTGTCATTCACCTGCTGCACCATGTTCTGTCCACACAGTTCAGTAAAATTGTCATGAGATTTGTGAAACCCCAGGTCATCACAGCTGCTGCTGAAATCACAAAAATAGACTTTGCTGATACAACCAACCAGAAGGAGGATGATGATCTTTACATTGGATCAGAATGCAGGGACTACCTGTCACAAAACGGAGAGAACTGTGACCTGCCTACCTTCTTCTCAAGTGTGAGGAAGTTCTTTAGCAATGCATGTAGTTACATGCTGTCTGCATTCCCATTTGGAGACCCAGTGCTGGTGAATGCCAGAATCTTGGACATTCAGCACCGACAGCAGTCAAAATTCAGCCAGGTGAGATTCTTTCAAGAAAGGTATCCTCACTTGCTTAGCAAGGATGAAAAGAAAGGACTTGAGGAAGAATTCATCACCTTCCAGTGTGATCCTCTTACCCCTGCAGTCACTGGAGCTGAGCGGGTTGACACTGCATGGCATGAGGTGTCGAAACTGAAGGACACAGCCACTGGCAAGCTGAAGTATCAAGCTCTATTCAAAGTGGCCAAATCAGTGTTGGTGATGTACCACAGCAATGCAGACTGTGAGAGGATCTTCAGTCATGTAAACAAAAACAAGACTGAATTCAGGTCCAGTCTGTCCACGAAAGTGCTGGGAAGCCTGATGACCAGGAAGATGATGATGACAGCTTCAGGAAGCCAATGTCATAGTATGACCCACTCAAAGGAGCAGCTCAAGAAAGCGAAGAGGTGCACCATGGACAATAACAAAGCTGTGTCACAATGATTGACTGTGATGTGACCATGAAAGATGTGATGTGCTGCATTTACAACTGTCTTGATTGCTAAAATTCATTTTCATTAATTCTTCTTCAATACTTTTGAAAGGCTTACAGAAAACTGCAATTGAATTGTAGTTCCATGCTAATGATGCTATTGACATGACTTACATTTTAATGAAGTAAACTTATCATAAAGTTACCATATCAAGCAGTTTGATCATTCTGATAGAATAAATTTGGATTTTAGCCAAGTCCCAAGTTGAAGAAATCTTGTTAAATGTTGACAGGATAACTACCAAAATACAGAAGTATGTCCTTAATATTTTTGCAGTGCTATTTCTGTTGAAAAGTTAAAATGATTACATTTTCAAGTGTCTGATGGCTTAAATTAATTTTCATTAATTTTTCACATTTTGAATTCTTTTGAAAGGCTTACAAAAAAACTACATTTGAATTGTATTTCCATGCTATTGACAGGACTATTAATTTTAATGAAGTTAGCTTACCATGTTTACAGTATGATAATTGTGATAGAAATGTGAATTTTAGGCACAGAATATTTTTACAATTGAACAAGGCAGTAGATTATACAAGCTTGGACAGAAAGCTAATAATGACACCAATTTTTTTTTTTAAATTGAATTGTTTAGTACAGTTTTACCATTTGTTTACTGTAAAAAGTGTTTATACTGTTTATACTTTCAATTAACAAGTTGATGTCTTGTGAAAGGTTGACAGGATAGCAGGCATTAACTGTCAAAATAATTTCAAACTATTGAAGTTAGATTACAGAATAAACATGTCAATCAACCCATATGATTTTTGCTGTAATATTTTTGTTTTGAAAAGTCACTGTGACTGATAGAAAAGTGATGGTTTTAGCAACATTTTAACCTGTCTGAATGCTAATAATCATTTTGCGTCGGGGGGCTTCGCCCCCCTGAACCCCCCACCAGGACTTTGTCCTGGACCTACCGGGGCCTGCGGCCCCTGGACCCTGGCTACTAGGTTTTTCTGGTTTCAAAAGTTGGCAGGTATGCATGTAATACAAGCATTGTGTTCGCTTTTCTTTGTCTATTGCAGAGCCAATTTCATAACACCAGTGTAATCTTACTACTTCTATTGTTACTTCAGCTTGCTGGAGATATTGAATCGAACCCGGGCCCAGATAGGCATGACTCTCATGTAAACCATTTGACTATATTTCATTTGAATACAAGAAGCATACGACATAAATTTGAATTTCTTTGCGAGTATCTTTGTGATAATGATATTGTTGGTTTCTCAGAAACTCATTTGGACAAGAATATTGATAGCAATTCACTAAAATGGTCGGGTTACCATGACTCAATACGCAAAGACAGAAATTCATTTGGAGGCGGTGTTATGCTCTATATACAAAATTCATTAGCATATAAGAGAATGTATGATTTCGAAAACACATATGATGAAACAATTTGGCTCCAGATATATTTACCTCAGAAACCACTCATAATATGTTTAGCATACAGGCCAGAGTATAACTGTTTAGAATTTTGGAATAGGCTGGATATATACCTTGAAAATGCCTTAGACATCACAAGTAAACTTAGCATCATTGGAGATTTAAATGCGGACCTTTTGACTAACAGAGGCAATAAATTGAGAGATATTATGCTTAGTAAAAGTTTGAAAAATGTGATAAAAGAAGCGACAAGAGTTACGCATTGTTCTAGTACCTTACTAGATCCCATCATAATAAGTGACGATATAAATGTTGTTGATTGTGGAGTTACCGAATTCGATAGTGTCATAAGTGATCACAGAGGCACTTACATCACGTTAACTACGTCAGTAAATACCAAAATGACGTATACCTGAGAAGTATTATGTTACAAACAAGCTGATCATGATTATGCGGCATTAAACGATCTTATCACAGAAACAAACTGGGCTGAATTGTTCGACAGTTGTAAAGATGTAAACGAAGCCTGTGACAAATTCTATAAAACATTCAACTCATTTCTTAAATCATGCGTCCAAACAAAGAGAGTCACTATTCGTCCAAATGATAAACCGTGGTTTGATTCTAATTTAAGAAAAGAGTGTAGGAAAAGAGACAGATTGCGAAAGAAAGCAAATAGAACAAACAAATCATCTGATATTACAAAATTCAAAAAGCAACGGCAAAAAGTAAATAATATGAAGTACCATGCAAAAGAAAACTTTTATGCTAATATTGACAATTTTCTCCTTGACTCGTATGTTGAAAATAAAAGTTCTTATTGGAAATTACTACGTTATTTAGTGAAGCAATCTGGCTCTAGCACCTGCATACCGCCTCTTAAATGTAATGATGATAAAGACAGTCCATCTTGCTTCTCTGATTATGAAAAGGCAGAAAGATTAAATGAATATTTCCAGTCTATATCAACACTAGAAAATAACGATGTACGTCTACCGGCATTTAATAAGAGATCGGGCACTATTTTCGACTATCTCATTGTAAGAAAATGTGAAATAGAAGATATCATCAAATGTTTACATGTTAAAAAAGCGTCTGGTCCCGATAGAATAAGCCATCAGCTTCTGAAAAATGTTGTCCACTCATTAAGTCATGCATTATGTTTATTGTTCAATATGTCTTTACAAACATGTGTGTATCCATGTGAATGGAAATTTGCTAATGTCATGCCTCTCTTTAAGAAAGGTGACGCCACTTTAGCATCCAATTACAGACCAATCTCACTTATCAGTTGTGTTGGTAAAGTTTTTGAAAGAGTTGTTTTTAAACACTTGTTTAATTATTTTCATACAAACAAACTGCTTTTTAAATATCAGTCTGACTTTCAGCCTGGACATTCAACTGTACATCAGCTGATAGAAATATATCATCAGATCTGTGAATCTTTAGACAGAAAAGAAAATTACTGTATGGTATTTTGTGATATGTCCAAAGCATTTGATCGAGTTTGGCATAGAGGTTTATTATTAAAACTTGAAAAGTATGGTATAAAGGGGCAGTTATTAGGATGGTTAACAAGTTACATAAGTAATCGAAGTCAGAGCGTGTTTGTAAATGGATCAATTTCTAAACCGCGAACACTCCAAGCTGGTATCCCGCAAGGGTCAGTTCTCGGCCCATTCTTATTTGTTGTGTACATTAATGATATTGCAGATGAACTAGACTGTCTAACACGTCTATTTGCTGATGACTCTTCACTTGGATACTCGTCAGTAAACAGTAGTGAAATAGAAATGAAACTGAATGCTAATTTATGCAAGCTTAACATATGGGGTAAAAACTGGTTAATCAAATATAACCCAGACAAGACTGAAGCTGTTCTATTTTCGCGTAAAAATAATACAGATAATGTACGCCTTTATTTTGATGGAGTTGAAATAAAGATGGTTGAGATGCATAAACATCTTGGTGTAAGTTGAGCAGAAAATGGAAAATGGGCAGAACATATCGAAAATATTATTAAAAGAGTTTCAAAAATGGTAACCTCTCTCCGACGTCTAAAATATGTACTGAATAGAGATACTCTTAAAAAGATATATGTTATGTTTATAAGGTCACATCTTGAATATGCATGCGAAGTCTGGGATGGGTGTACACAAGAACAAGTTAATAAATTAGAGCAAATACAGTTACAAGCAGCACGGATTATTACTGGATTGCCCAAATACACATCTACGAAATTTCTATACTTTGAAACTGGTTTGGAACCACTACAAGAACGCCGGAAAAAAAGAAAATTAAACTTAATGTATAAAATTCAAAATCAAATGGCTCCCCAATTTCTAACTGAACTACTCCCCCAAAACGTTGGTTCAAAAAGTAATTACAATTTACGTAACTCCCAAAATATTGCAACTCCTCACGCGAGACTTAAACAGTCAAGAGATTCATTCATTTCATCAGCAATTTGTTCATGGAATAATCTATCAAATCATGTCCGCAAATCAACAAGTATCTCACTATTCAAAGCATGTATTACTGATAAGTATGTATCTGCTCCACAATATTTTTCATGTGGTAAAAGAAAATTAAATATTTTGCACACAAAGTTACGATATGCTGTGAGCACACTAAATTTTGATTTAAACAAAATTGGAATGAAACCTGATCCAAACTGTATGTGTGGTACTTATATTGAAAATACTTACCATTTTTTCTTTGAATGTTCATTGTACAATATCCAGAGAGAAAAACTTATGTCATCATTGAAGCGCATACTTCATGCAACATGTTTGTCAATAAATCTTGAATTGTTGTTAGAGGGAAGTGCAGACCTGTCATTTTGTCAAAATGAAGATGTATTTAAGACAGTTCATTCCTTCATTCATGAGACCAAACGTTTTGTGTAACAGATGTACACTCATGCACCATTTCTTTCTTGTTATTTCATCTTCTTACATTTCCGTCTTGTACAGTACCTGTCATCTTTTTAAGAAATGTAATGTTATATATTGTAAATAACAAGGAGAGGGTATCCTAAGTTGGATAACTTGTTCCCAATCCGTTTCATCATGAATAAAATATGTTTAAACCAAACTGTGTGTGAGCTAGACCATAATGCTTTGCGCTTGAAAATAATAGACTGGATCTATATTTAGACTGGAAAACACCTTTACTAATTAATGTAATTTCTCGGCTTATTTTAAGTTGGGAAAATTAGGGAAAAATTAAGTGTATTTATTTCACGGAGATAGATTTTTGGAAAATTTTTGATATTTTCATCAACATCCGTGATGGCTCTTTAATACTAACGAAACTTTTCAATTTATCGCTTAGCCAGTCAGTGTTCCCCTGTTCATGGAAAGAAGCATTGGTTATACCTCTTCACAAAAAAGATAGTGTACATGAATGCTCAAACTACCGCCCTGTTGCACTTACATCTTGTTTATCGAAAGTATTTGAGAAATGTGTATTTAAGTATGTATTCAATTTCCTTAGAGATAATGACTTATTGTCAGATTTACAATCAGGATTCATGCCAGGAGATTCGACATCAAATCAGTTGACCTATCTGTATAATTTCATAGCTAAAGCTATTGACGAAGGAAAAGAAGTTAGAGCAGTTTTCTGTGATATAAGTAAAGCTTTCGATAAGGTCTGGCATAAAGGAATCATTCATAAGCTGAAAACTTACGGTATCCAAGGCGAACTATTGAAATGGTTCGAAAGTTATCTAGAAAGTAGGATTCAACGGGTAGCAATTAACGGGTATAAATCCGATAAGAAAGCTGTACTAGCCGGAGTACCCCAGGGCTCAGTCCTGGGGCCACTTCTATTCCCGATATATATTAACGATATTGTATGTGATATTGACAGCAACATTCGTCTCTTTGCGAATGACACTTTCATTATACGTTATCATTGAAGATCCAATTGTTTCTGCTACTTGTCTTAACAACAATTTAGATAAAATTTCACAATGGGCCCGTAAGTGGCAGGTCACATTTAACCCAAACAAAACCGAATCTTTTCAGTTCTCACGCAAAGCTAAACTATCTGTGAAACCGAATCTAGTCATAGACGGAACAGTCATACAGGAAATCCAAAGTCATAAACATTTAGCCATAACACTCCAAAGCGACTGCGCATGGAATAAGCATATTGATGATATTGTACGAAAGTTCGCCCTTTGATCAGTTGTCTGAGGAGTTTCAAATACCGATTAGCACGTAAAACCTTAGATACAATGTATAGGCGTATATTTTGCCGATATTTGACTATTGTTCACACATATGGGACAACTCTGAACAATCGCGAATATTAGAAAACTTGCATCTGGATGCCCTGAGAACGATTTGTGGTGCCGTTCGAGGCAGGAGTCATAATAAAATTTATAGCGAAACCAAATTCCAGTTTCTTTATGAAAGAAGATACTTTAAAAAATAAACCGTTTTCTTTAAAATGTACAACGGTCAACTCCCAGATTATCTATGTAATTTAGTTCCCAATTCCGTTTACGAAACTGCAAGATATAACTTGAGAAACAGTTCAGAAGAACAATGAATTTACAGCCGAACTACTTCTTACGCAGGATCATTTTTACCTGACACAATAAATATATGGAATACTCTTCCAAATTCAAAAGAGTCATGCACTTTGCCAGACTTCAAAACATTAATCGCTAAAACTGAAAAAGATTTATTTTAATTTAAACTACGGCACACGATTTTGCCAAATTGTTCACTGCCGCCTCCGACTCGGTTGTAGCGATCTCAATTCCGACAAATATAACCGACATATATTGGACAGTTCTTGCTGCTCATGTGGATATCAGACTGAAAACGCCCTACACTATTTTTTCACATGCATTAATTATGATCACCTAAGACATAGTATGTACTTTTATATCACAGGTTATAGCCTGGAGACCATTTTGTACGAAAACTTTCGAATAATCAAAATCAACAATTAGTTGATTCAGTTCACAGTTTCATCACCAAAACACAACGATTTAAATTTCAACATTCACGTGATTGTTTGATTTCTAGTTCTGCATATGGGACGTTGGACACATTGAACCGTAGCTACGAGGGGCGTTCAATAAGTGTTGCAAGCGGGGCATTGGTGTTTACATAAACAATGTCAGCTTAGAGCAGGTGTTACTATAGTCAAAACATAACATTGACACATGTCAAAACAATTTCTAGACATAACAATTATTTAGATATAATAGCTATCTGAAGTCACCCGACCGGAAGTTATTGCCGCTATCGAAAGACGAATTTTAGCTGACCGCCGTGTTAAAGTTTCTGAACTATCTTTGGAATTCCAGATATCAGTTGGAAGTGTTGAAAAAATAATTCATGACCATCTTGGTATGTCCAAGGTATCTGCAAGATGGGTACCCAGAAACCTCACAGTACAAGATCGCCAGAAAAGAACCGAAAGTTGCATGGAGCTCCTGGATCGGTTTAATGCGGATGAAGCCAGGTTTTTGTCTCGTCTGGTGACAGGTGACGAAACCTGGATCCACCACTGGGACCCGGAAACTAAACTAGAATCCAAGCAATGGAAGCACCCGAGTTCACCGCCTCCCCTGAAGTTTCGCACTCAACCATCAGCTGGCAAGGTTATGGCGACAATCTTTTGGGATGCAAAGGCATATTATTAATTGATTACTTGCCAACCAAAACTACAATGAATGGTCAATATTATGCCAACCTAATGCAAGAATTGCGAAAGACAATTCGACAGAAACGCCGTGGAATGTTGACACGTGGTGTTCTGATTTTGCATGACAACGCTCCAGTCCACAAGTCAAGAGTTGCACAGGCCGCTATACGTGATTGTGGATTCGAACAGCTTAACCACCCACCCTACAGCCCAGACCTATCCCCCAGTGACTACTTCCTGTTCAGAAACCTGAAATCCGCCCTACGTGGAAGGCACTTCCGGGATGACGAAGACGTCAAAGCTGCCACAGAGGCGTGGTTAGGGGGGCAAACGGAAGACTTCTACAAAAGCGGCATCAAAAGTCTTAAAGAGAAATGGAATAAGTGTATTGAGGTGAAGGGTAACTATATTGAAAAATAAAAGTAAAAAATTTACTACGCGAGTTGGTTTTATATTGAAGTTGCAACACTTATTGAACGCCCCTCGTATGTATGTCTTCAGATGGCTTGATAAACCATTCCAAACACACATTTCTATGATCATTACTAGATAATATTACTGTTAACCTAATTGGAGCATGTATACATAGAGAATCTCACCCAAGTGTCTTCTGATATCAAAATATATCAACACGAGTTGATAAAAGTTACAAATATCCGAGGCTTGCCGAGGATATTTTGACTTTTATCAACGAGTGTTGATATATTTGATATCAGAAGACACGGGGGTGAGATTCTATTTATCATCCAAAATCATTCTTCATTAGTTTTTAATGAAAAATGAAAATATCTGAACACAAAACTGTCATTTGGCTTCCAGTGCAGTGATGTCATAGCATTGTGACGTCATCGAGATTATGACGTCATAGCATTGTGATGTCATTACTTGATGATGCAAAATCATTGTGATGTCATGTAGCTGATGCCAACAGGGCATTGTTCAAAATCTACTGTCAAAACGATATCTCCTAGGAGATATCGCTTGATCTCATACAAGCGATATCTCCTGTGGAACACAGTTTTGGATGATAAATTTTGTTATTTATAACAATCTTTATCATTGACGTCACTTTGTATTTCATTGTGGATCATATGTTGTATGGGAGCGGTGTTAATATAAGCTACACAGCTTGTTCACCAATCCCAATTCATTTCATGAATAAAAATATATTTAAACCATACGACTTGATAATTCACATTTATTAATTTCACGAATACTTGCTTTTTAAAAAGGGTAACCGAAAGCGGCGGCCAGAAGGAAGTAGTTCGAAATGATGGGACAATATATGGGAACTATATCGATTCTTATTTTGGTAGCTTTCTTTACAATCTGGTGCTCATAGATAAATGGAATGTTTTCGAATTGTAATCCACTGATTTTGCTCGCGCTATTAACAATTTTGAAAAGTTTATTTTTGTATCGAACAGACAAACCTCCATACCAACTTAAAAAAATTATAAATCATTACACTTTGTATAAAAGTAAAAAACTGTCATTATGGATTTATCAATTGAACATTTCCTTCAGCAGCGATGAAAATAGAGACGCTGTTGACCTTTTTTGTAAATGTAATCCACATGTTTTGAAAACGAGTATTTGAATCTAAAATGACGCCGAGATATTTGTAATGATCGACTATTCCAATGTCGTCATTATGTATTTTAATAGGTTGAACAGGTTCCTTATTTCTCCGAAAATCAACAATCATTTCTTTAGTTTTCTTTACATTAAAATGAAGAAAATTATCTCGACACCAGGACAAGAACATGTCAATGCCTTGACGATAATTAAGTTCTGAATCAGCAATTAGACCAGTAAGAGCAGCATCATCTGCGAATTTCACCGTAAACACATCATTTAATGACAACTGACATACATTAGTTTACATAATAAAAAGCTGAGGGGACAGTACAAAGCCTTGTGGCGCTCCAGTAGATGTTGTCAGAATAGAAGAACGAAAACCATTGACACTAACATACTGAGTACGATTTACCATAAATTCTTTAACCCATCTGATAATGTTGGAGTTTACGCCAAGATTTAATAGTTTACTCATCATTGAATAGTATTGAAGGCTGAAGAAAAGTCAATAAAGAGAATCCTGACATAGTTGTTACATGTTTCAAGATGAGAGTAAATATGATGCAAGAGTGTTAGTGTTGCATCCTCAGTCCCTCGCTGTGGTCTGTATGCGAATTGTAGGGGATCTACGGTGGCCCATAGGGGACATAAAGTATTTTTATAGTTTATTGTATTTCTCTCATCGAAACCACGGAAAACTGTACTGAAAATACGGAAAACCTAGAAGAAAACACGAAAAACTCCAAATGAAACTAGAAAAACTCAAAATGAAACACGAAATACTAAAAATGAAAAGTAAAAAACTGGTTCATGAAATTCTAAGAAACTACCCTTCTCTGCCCAAAGGGACATCATAATAAATTTTAAAAGACATCTTTACAAATGGAATTTTCTCGAAATTGCAAATGACAAAAAACTAGCTGAGGTGAAAACCCTTCTCACCGCGGTGAAAACCCTTTCCACCGCGGTGCAAACCCTTTCCACCGCGGTGCAAACCCTTTCCACCGCGGTGAGAACCCTTTCCACCGCGGTGTAAACTATTCTCACCGCGGTGAAAACCCTTTCCACCGCGGTGCAAACCCTTTCCACCGCAGTGTAAACCCTTTCCACCGCGGTGAAAACCCTTCTCACCGCGCTGCAAACCCTTTCCACCGCGGTGAGAACCCTTTCCACCGCGGTGTAAACTATTCTCACCGCGGTGCAAACCCTTTCCACCGCGGTGTAAACTATTCTCACCGCGGTGCAAACCCTTTCCACCGCGGTGTAAACTATTCTCACCGCGGTGAAAACCCTTTCCACCGCGGTGTAAACCCTTTCCACCGCGGTGAAAACCCTTCTCACCGCGGTGTAAACTATTCTCACCGCGGTGAAAACCCTTTCCACCGCGGTGCAAACCCTTTCCACCGCGGTGCAAACCCTTCTCACCGCGGTGTAAACTATTCTCACCGCTGTGAAAACCCTTTCCACCGCGGTGTAAACCCTTCTCACCGCGGTGCAAACCCTTTCCACCGTGGAAACTCTTTCATCCTGCATAAGTCATCAAATATAGAATTATGAAATTGAAAATGATATAAAAGTAAAGTTACTTTGATTTTATTTTTATGGTTCCGATATAACTCAAAGGTTATTTTGGTTTATTTTAAATCTTCAAATGTATGGTATGTACAGACATATGAAATAAACAATATAATTTTTCACATTGTGTTTTAATTCAGCTGTGTGATTTTAGCTATAATATATCAATATAATTGTTCACGTCATTGTAAAATATGCCAGAGGTTTGTTCGGCCCCGAGCTTTGTATGCATCAAGTCAGCAGATTATAACGGTCCCACATCTTCATTTCGTACTTCATATATTACGGTTTTCAACTTGTTTTCATCATTATAAAGAGAAACTGATTGGCACCAATTTTAATCACATACTTTCTTGCACACTCTTGAACCATGTGGTGAAGCTCAACCACGCTACATCATCGTATAAAGTTGAAGAGCGATAAAGCGATAAAAGTGAAAACTCTATACATTAAGTGCGCATGTTTGAAGACGAAAATCACATGTCACATGTCGACCTTTATCTGTCGTAACATTCAATACTGGACTCCGTTCCATAACAGCGAGCGCTTATAATCGCTTATTGATCGCTCAATGTAGTGCTCAAGTAGCGCTCAAGTAGCGCCCATTCTCTCTTGAACGACACAGTGCAAATTCCTCGACGTTGCTCGCCTTGCTACGTAGCGCTACATTGATCAATCGTGTTCAAGAGAGGTTAAAAAGTAATCGCTAATTGAGCGATTACTTTGAAACCTCTCTTTAACAGGGCCAAGGTGTGGTACCGTTATAACTTGCCGACTTAGTTGATCAAACAACTGGCATATTTTTGTTGAAACAATGATTAATGACAATGATGAAACAATGATTATTTATCAAACTATTTTTGTTTTGATATCAATATGGATTTCTTTTTACAAGATTCAAATATTTGTTTCCTTATTATTCTATTTTTGATTGCTATGCAGGATAAAAGAGTTTCCACCGCGCGGTGAAAAGGGTTTCCACCGCGCGATGGAAAGGGTTCTCACCGCGGTGGAAAGGGTTTGCACCGCGGTGTAAAGGGTTTTCACCGCGGTGGAAAGGGTTTTCACCGCGGTGTAAAGGGTTTTCACCGCGCTGAGAATGGTTTACACCGCGGTGGAAAGAGATGCACCGCGGTGGAAAGGGTTTTCACCGCGGTGAGAATAGTTTACACCGCGATGGAAAGGGTTTACACCGCGGTGGAAAGGGTTTGCACCGCGGTGGAAAGGGTTTGCACCGCGGTGGGAAGGGTTTACACCGCGGTGGGAAGGGTTTTCACCGCGGTGGAAAGGGTTTTCACCGCGGTGGAAAGGGTTTTCACCGCGGTGGAAAGGGTTTTCACCGCGGTGGAAAGGGTTTTCACCGCGGTGAGAAGGGTTTACACCGCGGTGGAAAGGGTTTGCACCGCGGTGGAAAGGGTTTACACCGCGGTGGAAAGGGTTTTCACCGCGGTGGAAAGGGTTTTCACCTCAGCTAGTTTTTTGTCATTTGCAATTTCGAGAAAATTCCATTTGTAAAGAATTATTTTAAAATTTATTATGATGTCCCTTTGGGCAGAGAAGGGTAGTTTCTTAGAATTTCATGAACCAGTTTTTTACTTTTCATTTTTAGTATTTCGTGTTTCATTTTGAGTTTTTCTTGTTTCATTTTGAGTATTTTGTGTTTCATTTGGAGTTGTTCGTGTTTCAATTTGAGTTTATCGTGTTTTCTTCTAGGTTTTCCGTATTTTCAGTACAGTTTTCTGTGGTTTCAATGAGAGAAATACAATAAACTATAAAAAAAATACTTTATGTCCCCTATGGGCCACCGTAGGGATCTAATAAATGGCTGACATTATTAAGTAAAATATTTTTTATAACCCGTTCCAAACGTCAATGCAACTTGGCGATAGTCATTATTTTCGACAGGATTTGTCTTTCTCGGAACAGGAATGATATTGGACGTTTTTTAGAGTAGGGATAACAGCTGAACTCACTGACCATTGAAACATTTTCTGAAAAATAGCCTAAAGTTGCTCTCCACATTCTTTCAAATCAATACCCGGCAACCTATCCGGACCACAAGATTGACCAACTTTGAGTTGTTTAAATGACAGCAAAACATCACTTTCTGTTATTCTTTCTGTTATGGGGGCAGAGATGTATACATCTTATCAATATCATTTGAAAAATTATGAGAGTCAAACCTTGCATAAAACGTATTCAGTTCATTTACAAAACCATGATTATCTTGGACAGTTATAGATGATTGCTTTTTGTTAGTGCCAATAACAGTTTTAAGTCCTTTTCTTGTCGTTCAATAAGGATTTGAATTATTTCGTAACCCATGGCTTATTTTTTTTAATAATTTTATTTCTTTTTCAAATACATAGACATATAATACATATCTTATTCATAATACAAAGGTCAACAACATAAGCATTTATAAATATTGGTACAGACCAACTGCAAACATTATTTCACATAAAGTTCACACAAAAGTATATAAGTTCACAAGTTCTTTTTTCTCCTTGCATCATACATTCACCAAAGTTGCTGTGTATTTTAGTCTTTAAACAGATGATGGCATACAGACCAGACTTTCATGAATTTTGAGTAATTGCATTTGGAGTAACATATGAGTTTATCAAATTCGTATACATTTTTTAAGGCTTGTTTTATTAAATTGATTTGCGGTAAAGAACCCTTTAAAGGAAGGCCGAAATGAAATATTTTCTATTGAATTCTAACCTGCATTTGGTTCATCAGACTAATATGTGAAAATGAGACCCCAAAAATAGGTAATAGGTTGTTGATTTATTAAACTAGACCGCCTCAAACTTTGCAAAAAACATCGTCTGCTTTTCGACGGCGAACGACAAACGAAAAATGGGGCGGGGCTTAGTGAGTTGGGGTTAACCGGAAGTGACGTACGAGAAGGGACGGGATGTGAACATCCGCTTACTACTTATAGTGGAAAACACTAGGGAATCGGTCAGTTGATCTGTATTATCTACACTTTGCAACAATGCCACACCGCTGTTCTGCTGTAAACTGTTCAAGTAATGTTAGTTATCAAGTTTCACTTTACAAATGTCCCAACATATCGGTATATATATCAAATATAATTGATATAAATTGTGAAAGATGGTGGATTCATAGACGTTCATAGACATAGGATAAATCAATGCTAACGAGGGGGTGATATATACGATGACATATGAAACCAGGATATGGTAATATGAACGAAGTAAAGTTGAGACAACAAAATCAGATATTCGGTGTTGTTGTTATTTTTTGTTGGAGAATGTTTCTGTATAAAATAAAACAACAAACGTGAGATTAGCAGACGCCGGCGAAGTAGGCCCTACGGTAAGCCATCGACAATCAAAGCACATCACAACATCCTGATTTTTTAACGTCGTTAATCTACCGACAACCTAATTTACTAACAGTACATTACAGCAATCAAAGCAACTCACCACATATTTAAGAAAACAAAGGAAGTTGGTTATCAACGATAATAATACGTCTACGAATCCACCTACGAAAACACCGCATCCCAATGTTACATTTTATTTAGTTATCACGTATTAACACATTAAAACATTCAGAATCTAATAGATATAAAATAATGTTTTCAATAAAATGCTTGGTTAATCAAATAAACATCGTATTAAATTGACATTTCAGCAAGAGTGTCAATAATGTAAGAAACTTACCTTATAAACGTATCCAAACGGACAATATGAATATCCAAATGCACATAAGACAGAAGTTGTAAACCTATAAATCCATCAATGACAGTACTTGGAAACAGAAGATGGTCAAATGCTAACCCTCTTTCAGCAAAAGTCTTTTCGCAAATGGCAAGATAGAAACAAATAGACTGAATGTCGCGTTAAGTGTATTGTGTGTCACCAAGACAGGACGTTTGACAATAAACATATATGACATGCCGGTCACCGACATGCTATTTGTTATATAATTGAATCGGTCCAGTAAACTTTTTATCTGTACAAACATAATTACACTCCTTCCTTCTCACTTACCCAACTTCTTAATTGCGTAAACTAATATGCTGTAACAACACTTCTCCCCTTTGATCTGGAAGTGAAACAAAACAAACATCTGTCTGGAAGATTCATCTGTATGGTCCGCTAACCTGAGAATTGTGTGTTGGTGTGCTGAAGTGACATATACAGGCTATCAGACAATATTTTAAACCATTTCGTTTTCATTTAAGATGCTACTGGTAACATAATTCTTTAATTCGATAATGTTCGTTGTCTATATCAATCTGTTTAATCATAATGTATATGTTTAGCGTGTACAATAGAGCAATCTCCATGTAAATTTCATTGAGCTTGTTGACCAATCCAGTTCATAAATTTATTCATGAAAGTGAAGTGAAAATGGTTTGCATTGCATTACATCATACATGTATATAGAATATTTTAATTGATAAACTTAAAATACAGTAATCTTTTATATTAAATACTGAATGTTATTAATAAATCTGCAATATGTTGTCTCGCTTGTTTGAACAGTCAATCGTTCAGTGTATATGAAATTATACCTACCATATATATTTATTTATTAATAAATACAAAACAAAATTAACATGCCGATTATTCAACATAATTTGATCGATTGATGCTACTTAATCTCTCTTCACCCGATTCCCGCGAGAGTCTTCTTCCCTTGTTTCAGTGTCACTTTAACTGTCATATGTTTCCTTCTAGTTTCGCGATTAATTGCTACAAACATACTATACAAAAGCGCCGAATGCACTCCAATTAAGCACGCCCCAGTTGTTGTAACCATATGAAATCGCTAGTTGAATAGTTAAGTAATCCGTTTATCGAAAATTGGGTTGTTTTGATGACGTTTTCTGTCTTATATGAGCAGTTTAAAAGTTGCGAAAACGCGTTAAATTAACATTAGCGGCCATGATGAGGCTCCTCCACGTACGTCACAGCCCGATACGCTTCAGTGATCACCCCCGCCCACTTTCATTCTGGTCGCCGGGGCTTAATTGGGCACTTTTTAAAAAAAGCCGTATATAAGTTATTTATTGGTCGATTTGAAAAATTTAAAATCGAGCAATTGTCAAATTGAAACCCCTTTTCAACGAATCCGAAAGTGACCATATGTCATTTCATCTAACCTTTAACTTTGATAAGTATATTACTGTTGTTATAATAAGGTTTAGAACCATGTTTCGTCTTATATATATGTTGCGTTTTGAGAAGTTCAACGCAGAGTCTGTTGTTTGCTCTATTCATGTTTTAAGTCTACCCCTAATGTTATTCACTATCGGGCAATCATAGAACATATGTACTAAGGTTTCCACAGATTCATTACAGAAGGTGCATTTGTTTGTGTCGTTCAGTTTCATTTTGAATAGAAGATCATTCAATGGGAGAATTCTATGTATGATGGAGTATTGAAACCAAATCTGCTTTGTGTCAAGATGTGATGACAATGGTGTGTTATTTATTTCGGTCCATTCGTCTGTAGTAATTGTTTGTTTCAAATCATTTTCCCACTTCTGTCTGTATTTATATTTATTGCAATTTGTAGAGTTTTGTAAGATGTCATAGAAAGATCTGCATCATTTAGTTGGTTTTACGATGTCTGTTATGAAGTATGGCAGGATGGGATTGGGGAGTTTGTATGATAATTCGAGGTTTTTGTTCTTAATATAGGCTTTAACCGAATTTACAATACCGGCATATTCTAAAAAGTTTGTTTTGCATTTGTAGTTTGTTTTGCATTTGTAGGAATAAGTAAATGTTTCGAAATTTTGAAAATCTCCTTGGTCATCCAAGATATCATTTATAAATACTATTCCGCGTTCAATATAATGTTTATAACATATTTGCTGTTATTTTCATTACACCAAATTGGTTGCGATAAGATCTCGTTTAAGTCGTTAACCATTGAACCTCTGTTGCTGATATATAGGCCCCATGCTCTAAGCACATCGCGCCAGAAAGGGTTAGTCCGCGGTGTAAGGATCTTTTCTTCAATATACTTTAGTGATTTTAGGTAATAATACTCCGATTTAGGTGCTACATTGTTTATATATAGTTGTTTTATCTTATTACCATCTTGTGATTTGAACAATCTTTTAATCCATGCTATTTTCTGTGCCAAAATTGTGTTTTTTTATGTTTGGTACTCTTATTCCACCATCTTTGTGTGATTGTGTAATTTCGTTACGACTTATCTTGTCTGGTTTGTTTCGCCATATTAAGTTTAAACATAAAGAGTTTAATTCTTTCACGATCTTATCACTTGGGTTCGGGAGAATTGAAAAGAGATGATTTAATTTCGGAAGGAACAGACTTTTTAAAACTGCATTTCTTCCCAGTTGAGTGAGATCTCTTCCTAAATATTGATTCATTATAATTCTGATCATTTTTAGTTTTTCCTTGTAATTTCTTTCCATCATTTCGGCCAGGTTATGTGTGAAGGTTATGCCAAGGATAGTGAAGTCTCGTTGATTCCAGTCTAGTTTATAGTTTTTACACATGATATTCTGTGAGTGTTTTGATGCTCCTATCCATATGACTTGCGTCTTGCTTGTATTTATCTTAAGTCCAGATAATGATGCGATTTCATTTAGAGTTTTGAGAGTATGTTGAAGACATTTTTCAGTTCCGTCAAGTACGAGAGATGTGTCGTCAGCAAATTGTGATATTAGGTATTCAGAGTTGCCTATCGCTATTCCCTTGATATTCTTATTATTTCGCAACATTGTACTTAGCACTCGAGCACAAATTATGAAAATGTAGGGAGATAACGGGTCACCCTGCCTGCATCCTCTTGTAAGTTCAAAGAAGTCCGATGAGAAGCCGTTTACTATTACACTGGATTTGATGTGTGTATAATATAATTCAATCCATCGTTGGATAGATGGACCAAAACCGAAGTAGGTTAGGGTTAATAAATAACCAATCGACTGAGTCGAATGCTTTTTCAAAGTCTATTAATAGTAATAGACCCGGTATCTCCATACTTTCGGCGTAGTCAATAATGTCATAAACCATGCGCGTACATTCACCGATATATCGTTCTGACATGAAACCTTTCTGATCTTCATTTATTATTGTCGGGAGTACTGTTTTTATTCTATTTGCGATTGTTGCTGAAGCTATTTTATATGAAACATTTAAGAGAGATATTGGTCTCCAATTGTTAAGAAACTCTTTTGCCTAGCCTTTTTTTGGAAGCATGTTATCAGACCTTGCTTTTGACTTACTGAAAGCTCTCCCTTTTGGAACGCGGAGTTTAGAGATCTTAACAAGCTTTCATTAAGGTCAATCCAGAAAAATTTATAGAATGCGGCTGTGAACCCGGAGGGTCCGGGGCTTTTATTGTTTTAAATTTGCTTTAAGGCGGCAAGAACTTCGTCATATTTGAGTTCCCCTTCGATATCTTTTATTTCATTTTCACTTAACTTTGGAATGGAAAAGTCTTTAAATAGGTCATTTAGATCAATGTCACTACATGCTTGCTTTGTATAGAGATTTTGGTAGTAGGATTTAACTTCTAAGAATAGATCTTTTGTTTTTGTTATTTTCTCTCCATTTTTGGATTCTAACTTTGCTATAGTTTTATTTTTATTATTTCGATTTTCAAGGGATAGGAAATATTTTGTTGGCTTTTCACCCTTTTCCTTCCACTCAACTTTTGCTCTCATCATTATCCCTTCAGTTTTAATTTCGTTTATATTTTCTAATTTCGAATTTGCTGATTTTAGTTGTTCTAATATGTCCTGTTATTCATCTATATTGTCCTTTTCGTCGAGTTTGACAGTAAGTTCTGATATTTGTTTTGTTAAATCTTTCTCATCTTTTTCTCTTTTACACTTTTTTTCCGATGAGTATTTTATTGTATGTTCTCTGGTCATTAGAAGGATCGTTTCGAATAAAAGTTGGTCGTCAATACTATACATTGGTTTACCTAACTCGTCGGATCCAGTTTCATATTGTTTTTTCGTATTCTTAATTATTTCTTTAACATCTTCCACAAACGGTTTATCGTGCAGTAATGAATTATTAAATTTCCAAAAACCTCGCCCTCGTTCCACTTCAGTTTACTTTAAAGTTATCCAGTGTATAGAATGATCGGACTTATAAGCGAAGTCTATGCCTGTGTTAGCGATAGAATGTTCAAGACTTTTTGAAAGGAGAAAAAAATCAAGTCCAGTTTGTTTCAGTGGTTTTGTTTGTCTCCATGTGTATCTTTTTCGTAAAGGATTCTGATAACGCCAAGGGTCTATTATGCTTTCTTCTTCAATAAAATCAAGTATAACCTCTCTTGCGTTTGAGTTGTTTACATGTTTATAGTTGAATTGATCTAGATCCGGATTTGGACAAGGTTCCAGTCACCACATATGGAAAAATGGTCAGATTCAAAGTCAGATATTATTGTTTTTAGTTTTTGGTAGAATTTTGGACAGTCCGTGTTGGGACCATAAATGGTTATGAGTGTTAATGTCGCATCAGTTAGTTTTATTTTCAACGCTAAGTAATTTCCGAACTCGTCATCTTGTTCTTGACGAAGAACTTTGAAATCTACTTTTTCATCGAACATCACAACTACATCCCTGGAGTTACTCCTATAATAACTAAAATAACAGAGATTCAAACCCCATTCATTGTGTATGTCTTTTTCTAATTTTTCTGTAAAATGTGTGTCTTGAAGGCATGCTTTTGTTTCAGATTACGGAACACATCGAGTCTTTTCTTCTTATTATTTAATCCTTGGCAATTTGAAGAAAATATTTTCAGGGAGTCAGTCATTTGAAAATTGTGTTAAGAAACAAATTTGATAATTGCAGTTGGCTGTGTTGGTTTGGTAGTGAATTGGGTCCATGTAAGTGTTTTTATGGTGAAAGTACTCGTATGTCATAAACATGAAAAGAGTTACAGTAGGAGAGAGTGAGTGAGATTGAAAATAAGGAGAGATGAAAAGATGATGCATTATCTTATTTTAAAGAGCCTGTTCATTGTTACAGTTTTGTGATATTTGTTTACTGCAAAAGATGTATCGAATGTATCGCAATAGAAGCTCTACGTGCAGATGGGACAAAACGGGCCAGCACGCGCTGCATGCTATAACTGTGCGTGTATGTACGAAGTGTCGATTTCTGGCTGTGTGATTGCTGCTAAATGTTTCGAATGGAGGAGTTTTATGCAGTTATTGTGAGTAAATTTAAAGATTAGAAAGTATATTAAATTATAATAATGTCATTTTGAATGCTGCAAATTGTTGACTTATATGATTTTTTTTACCGCCAGTGCTTTTTGTAAATAGTAGTTTGTGTGATACAATTTGTACAGCATGATGTACATGTATGCATGGAACAGTATTGTAATTTTAATGTACATATTCCATTCTCTTAATGTTTAGACTTTTCTTTAAAAATAATAACATTAATGTCTTTAATCTATTGAATTATTTTTCAATATCAGTGCATTTGGTCAACGTAAATTCACAAGAAGAAAACACAATGGCTTATTGTTTGGGTAAACTTTGATTGTCTTAATTGGAATAATATTTTCAACACAAAATTTAATGTAATCAGTTACTGAATTGGTAAAATCGTCCAAACTATCCGACGCCCTTTCAAAAATGTCCCAATCTGTACAGTCAAAACACCCTCTGAGTTTTTCCAACGAATCCTTTGTCCTCGATTAAATTTGAGTCACAATTGGTTTTTCCGACTTCAGTTTCTGTTTATAGGAAGGCTGTAGTTGAATTGCATTATGATCTGATGTTCCATTGGGCGGTTTTGGGTAGGACGCATACGCGTCACGAATGTTGCCGTAGCTCATATCCAAAGTCTTGTCTCTACTGGATGGACATGTAACATATTGGAAAACAGTGTGGAAGAACTTGTTTTAAAGAACATTGATTAAAGTCACCCATAATAAAGTTTGGAGCATCCGGTGAAAGAGCTTGCAATTTTTCTGTAGTTGCGCGAATTGAATCAGCGGCCTTGATTGAATTTGCGTGTGGTGGGATATACACAAGAATATATAAATATCTGTCCAAATTCTCTCGGTAAATAATATGGTCTGAATGATACTGATAATATTTCCACATCCTTTGAGCATACAGTATCACGTAAAACATAGTTTTTACACCAATTATGATTCACATATAAACACAACACCTCATAGTTACGCTCTTCAAAGTTGAAGAAAGCACTCTTGCACAAATCCTGATAAACTTTTCAATAACAGGAATGCACATACAAATGATAAAAAACGCATATAATGAGAGAGCCGTTTCGATGCCACGGAGCAGCGCCACCTACCATACAAGAAGTCATACCCTGAAAGTATTCATAGGTCTAGACAATACCCAACATGAGTACGACATTCAACTAACACCAAATGCAAAACCTTTTGCACTATCGACGCCAAGAAGAATTGCATTTCCTTTGATGGAACAAGTCAAAGAAGAGTTGACACGGATGGAGAACTTAGGAGTTATTTCCCCTATCTTTAAGCCAACACAGTGATGTGCGGATATGGTAGTTCTACTCAAGTCAAGTAACGAACTGAGAATTTGTGTGGATCTGACAAAGTTGAATGAGAATAACCTTCGTGGAAATCCCCCTGTACACGGCAAAGATTGGAGACTGGTCGTCTATGCATCAAGATCACTGACAAGATCACTATCACAGAAAAGAGATATGCACAGGTGGAAAAGGAAGCACTAGCTACAACGTGGACCTGTGAAAAGTTCACAAACTACTTGATAACTCTGAACCTCATTGTCAAAACAGACCACGAACTTGATCCAAGAATCTCTACTTGCTGCCACCGAGAGTTAACGATTTTGAATGATGTTGATGAGATACTGCTATTCTACTATGTATCTTAAAAGACACTTGTCGTCGCTGATACTCTCTCTCGTGCACCTCTGAAGTTAGCCGTCTAAAAGCCTGAGCTAAGTCAAGAAGCTGATGCATATGTCAAAAAAAGGTAATACAAATGACCCCAGTGTCTGACTAGCGTCTCGATGAGCTACGCAGTGAACTCAAGCAGGACGAAGTTAGCAAAGAATTAATAAGATTCTATCAAGAAGAATGGCCTGAGAAAACTGTTGGGAGCTATCAAACATTTCTATCCGTTCAGACATGAATTGACCGTTGAAGAAGGGCTGCTACTCAAAGGCAACAGACTAGTCATCCCCAAGCCAATGCGTCTCAAGATGTTAGACCAACTTCACAAGGGACATCAGGGAATAGTGAAGTGTCGTGAACGGACAAAACAGTCTGGTTGCTTGGGCTGTCTCAGCAACTACAGGGTTTAGTTGAAAATTACACAGAATGCATCAAGGAAAGAGTAATTCACCCAGAACGTCTTATGCCATCCAATCTACCAGATCGACCTTGGCAAAAGATTGCGACGGATCTCTTCCATTTGCAGAACACAGACTATCTACAAGTCATCGACTACTTCTCAAGGTACGTTGAGATAGCGATATCTCAAACTACAAGCACGTATGTCATGAAATAATCATGTCTGAAAATGGACCACAATTCTCAAGTAACAACTTTGAAGAATTCTCAAAGGCAAAAGGATTCACATACCTAACAAGTAGCCCTACTTTTGCTCAAAGTTACGGAGAGGCAGAAAAGAGCAGTGAAGACTGTCAAGCTCCTACTGAGGAAAGATAGGATCCATATCCAACCCTAGTATCTTAACGGACGACGCCTCTACAGAATTGTTACAGTCCAGCTGAACTCCTTATGCGAAGACCTCTACGGACATCAGTTCCTGTACTTCAGGATGTACTCAACCCGAAACTATCCTATTTCAGCCAGTTGAAGTTGAAAGACCAGCAAATCAAGGCTGACACCAAAAGCGGAATTTTGATAAAGCAAGAGACCTAGGTCAGATGCCAGCACTCACAGACCCTGATCAACCGATGTCACAATAATCACCAGAAGTCCCGATGAAGTCTTTACCATCGACGATGTCTAATGGATCACCACCGGACCAGGCAGATGTGTAGTGCAACCTAAAAAAGCCTGTTTCGTCTTTAACCCTTGTTAATAAGTGAAATAACTAAATAGTAAAATGTAACATTGCCTTTCAATATTCATATCAATTATATTTTATATAAAAATATTTAACGATTTTGGGACACTTGTAAGGTGAAACTTAATAACCAGGATTACTCGAACACTTTATAGCAGAACAGCGGCGTGGCATTGTTGCAAAGCGTATAAATAACTAAAAAATATCTCCCATAACAATTGTGGGTGGCTGATATGATACAAATGTTATGTATTTTAACTATTTATTGTATAGTGCGAGGCAACAATAAATAATATCTCTCTCTACAACAGACTGACTGACCGATTCCCCAGTGTTTGTCATTGTTAATAATAAGCGAATGTTTACACCCCCTCGTCACGTACGTCACTTCCGGTTACCCCCAACCCTCTAAGCTCCGCCCATTGTTCGTTTGTCTCAAGTCAGCGAAAAGCTTTAAGCAGATGAAATTGTTAAATGTTTTCAAGGTTATTATGTGACAGCGATTTTTAACAAAACTGTAGCTGTTTGGCATACGTTTTCAGTATTGTTTATATATTGCCTAGCTACAACATTTTCAATCATGTACAGAGAGCTTTATAATTTGTTTCTACCGATGTAAGATGTCTACATGTGTTCACTATACCCCCAAGATTGTGCAAGTAGCGATGAAAATGCTATGAAAATATCCCAAGTACCCGTTTTCAAAACATAATCGGTGGTCGCTGCAGAAATGTATGCGAGCTAGAACCGCTCCTGTGATTGGTTAAAATATGACTTCCTGTCCTCATTTCATTGGTCGGTCAAAGTTCACCAAAGGTCAGCTGAACACGACCTCTAGCAGTAATTCGCTAGATGAAATAACGGACTTAGGGGACGTATAACATTATAGCTAGTTCGAAATTGCCGTCCAGTCAATATTTGGATCCCGTGCAAAATATGCTAAAAGTGTTGTCATGAGGATTGTGCTGATGTATCATTTCATTATGACAACAATCATCTAGGAAGTTACTGAAGTTACTGTTATTGTTGTTTCACCACAAGTTTATATTGTCATAAAGTGTTAATGTTAATTGTTGTATAGGACAATTAATGTCAGATTCCCCAACCTGCCCCTTCAATGTCCTAACCTACTCAATGACCGGGTCAGATTGGGCCAATTTATTATTTCTTAAACATTATGCTCAAATGATTATTACACAATTCAAGTTATATTTTGGCAGTTGTTCTAAAAAACATTTCATTTAAATCTAATTTGCTTGTTCACCTCTCCACGTTTCAATAAGAGAACAACTAAATTTTACTGTCCAGCCCTGCCCTGGTTTCCTGTATGATGCGTTTTCATCTTCTACCGACTACCGTGAGAGTTTCTTTGCTTGGTCTTGAATTAATGATATCAAAGGCGAGCACAAATTAATTCTCTTGTTTATCACCTTGTCGATCTCTCACTTCACAGGAATTTAAAAAAAGGATATAACAATTGATACGGAAGAGATTTATAAGCACAATCTAAAATTTTCCTCTGCTCTCCAAGGAGAATCGGCATTTTGGACTGTAAACGCGTCTATGATTGGTTAAAAGTTTGCTTCCCGCATTTCATTTTGTCAGTAAGTTTACGGCCTCAGTCCCTCGATGTAATTACTTATGGAACGTTGGATGTGTCGATTACAGGTAGTTTTAACTGGATTGCCTTTTTCGAGGCTCTCAGTACCAATCAACGTAGCAGTTTGATACACTTTGAACTTGGATTTTCATTATGAAAAACCCCAGGGGTGATGTAGTGTAGAGATCGGAACATATAAACCGTACAACCGTCAGACAGACAGACAGACAGACAGATTTTATTGGTAAAGGTGGCCATGAGGCCAATAGTACATGTGTAAAATGATGGTATAACACGTTTGCGCAACCTGTACAATACTATTGACATCGATAAATACTCGGTTACAATTAACAAGATGTTCGTAACTTAAATATGTGGTACAGCAAAACAGCTATCTTAAATAACAAATCAGTATTTTCCGTGCGCAATAGCATACAGAATTTCATTCTTGATGGTTGATTATAGAAAAAATATGGTAGGTATTGCATTCGTAATTTTGAAAATCTATCACAAATTAGTAATACATGGTATTCGTCTTCAGATAACTTACAAAATGGACATTGAGTATCAATCATGTTTGTAGTTTTAGCAAATCGTGCTTCTTTAACTCCAAAGTTGTGGGCATTACATCTAAATTTAGTGAGTGCACGCCTTAATTGTGATGACTTGATTACGGACAAATAGAGTTCTGTAGTAATGCAATATTTAAATTCTGAATAATAATGTACACAAGTTGATGACGTTATTTCATTTAACCACTCTTATTGATAGATGTCTTTGCACCTCTGCTTGAATACATGGATGAAATGTCTTGTATTATTTACATGTTGAGCAAGCAAGAAGATGCATATCTCTTGGTGTCATTAAAGTCTTTGTTGCCGTACCTCAAGTTGCTCAGGGCGCCTTATCAAATTCCTACATGTACTTTCAGTACTTTCTTCTGACTAAATTGCAGTGTTGCAGCCGATATAATTTTGCAAAACTTTGTTCTCTCTCAAATGTTCATCCTTATCCCTTATGGTATTTTAATTCGTTACACTACTTAGTACAATGAGTGTGTAATACGGAAAATGCTCGTTAAACTTACAAGCTGGTCACGCATCGCTATCTATATTGTCAACTTGTGAAATGCCGTGATTTGAAAGTGGATGGTCTCTCATTGGTCATCCGTGGATATTATTTATTATAAACTGAGGTACAAAAGAAACTTTACACCTCAGTTGGTTTTATCATATGTTTGATTTTCAATTACAAATACCTTATGTTTCCGAAGTCGTACTCTAAAACTGAAAAGTGCAGGCGTTCAGTCATCAGCCAAGGAATAATTCTATGTGGTTTTAATTTTTTAGGGAATTCTTTTTGTTTTTAAATTCATAGATCCTTCCAAATTAATTTCGATAAAAACACAACTGTTCATCGACATATAAGACATCTACTAAGTGAAAATCGATAAATATGCCTCATTCTGCACACATTTACAACATTATAAACATGGCAGGGGTCAAATGATTTTATACCCCTTGGTCCTTTCAGTGACTCTAACTCTGTTTACAAAAAGGAGTATGATTGTTTGCCGAATCAGTCAACTTTGAACATTAAATAATATCCCGGTTCTATCATATCAGTTTGTTTTGTTATGTTTACTGTAAGAGTGAAACAATATGGTGTAAAGTTTCTTTTTATTAGTTTATTATTTATAGCCATTAAGAGCTTTGCTGTATTACACACTCAGAGTACGTCACATTGTACGTCATTGATCGCATCTTGATCGAACCCCAGTTGTTTATTTTATCGTTGTAATTGCTAAAGAGTATCAGCTGATAGTTGTATCCTTTCTGTATGAAATATTTCATTTGTTTTCTCGTTTTGTCACTGGCAAGTGACAATATTATATATGTAAGATTTTGTCACTACAGCTTGATAGACAGTATATTTTCCCTGGTAAATCCCAATGTGTCATTTCTCCTTATATAAGAAAAGAGAATCGACCTCAAATGTATGTTGATAGATTGTTAGATTTTATCTATTATTCAAAATCAGTCTTAAGTTTTTAATGAAATTGTACAGAACTGTCATTAGCCTTCAAGTTCGTTGATCTCATGGCATTTTGACGACAGTATGTTTCGTAATAGTTACCGACTGAGACCGAGGTGTTCAAGTCAGTTGAACCCTCGCGCACGAGGTGTCCATGTTTCACGTGCGCGAGTTCGAGATCGGTAACTATTTTACACACTGGTTAAACACTGTATCAAACCACATGCAGAATGAATACACTTTTGGTGTAAATTCTAGGAATCTTATGTTAAACATTTGGGGGTAAAAACGACAGTTATCCTTGTCATAAAAACGGTGTCTATATCAGACAGCTTGCACAGGCCTGAGCGAGTCGTGATGCACGTGCAGCACGCCGCTGAAATGTACAAACAAATACAATACACACATTCATTCAAGTCTACTCATTTTGCACTCCAGTTGAAGATTAAACTCTACAACTCGTCAACAATTTTATAACAGTTTTAATCCAAACAACAATAATTTGAACACTATGTATTTGGTGATGAATATTTCTCTCTCATCTGGTCTTATCTGGTTTCCGTGGTGTAATGGTTAGATCATTCGACCAAGAACACTACAGTAGGGTTGCAGGTTCGATCCCATTTTTCGTCGGATCAATTTGCAATTTGCTTGTGCTGAGAAATGCTATTTTACGAATTATCATCAAGATAGACATTAAACTAAAGTAAATTTACAAACAATAAGTACTCTCATATCAGGTATTCACGGCTGTACCAGGTATTCATGATGAACATCCGGTATGTTTAAGTTTGTATGAAAAATGAACACCCAAATCTAATGTCAAAACTATATTTCATACGATAGCGATAGAAACTGAAAAATCTTGTTTCAAAATGTGAACTTACGTCATGTTTTATTGCATATCTTTCAAAATGGTTAAATCAATGTGTTCACAACACTGATTATTATTTGCATTACATAATTTCTGAATGAGTAAATAAAATGAAAACAGACCAAGTATGTCGGTTTGGTAACAACGTGTTATTTATTGATGTACACATTCAGACAAATATAAGTATAACTATAACTATTGACTACTACATGCATATATCATACGGAACGGGTTTAACTATTGACTACACCATATAGAAAACATGTTATCAAACGGGGCCGAGTTTAGTATTTTATTTATTACTCAAGTATGTAAATAGCGCTGAATTGCAAGAAAATCGTTGTTGGTGACGCTCACTTGCAAACAGGTCACCCGCTATTCTAGTAGCGCGGCTAACATTGTGACATCAACCAAAACGATTATGACGTCATGCGCCGATTATGACGTTACGGCAGCACGCGGTGGTATCGCACATGTGTGTTACTATCTCAGTGTTATCTTATGAGTGATCTTGCGCCTGCAATAGCGACACTAAAACGATTGTCTTGCAATTCAGTGCTATTTACATCATTGAGTAATAAATAAAATACTAAACTCGGTCCCGTTTGATAACATGTTTTTGAAATTCGTGAATGGCATCGGTATTTAACTCGCTTTCGCTCGTTTAAGTACCGAACCATCCACTAGTTTCATAAACATGTTATAACAAGAGTCATCAGAAGATGACATATCCCACCGGTTCCACAAAATTTGTAAAACACATCTTTTACAGATACTTGTGTATCTATTACCGTACTTCAGTTAGTGGGTATTACAGAGTTTCAGTAATGTTAAGGGTTTTAGACTTCTGCTCCAGAAGCAGTCAAATCAACAACAACCAACATCCCTCTCATGTTTCTATGGAAAAAGAAAAAAAATAATTTTTCAGAAAAAATCTGATAATATCAAAAGGCACCACTTCAGTCAATGGGTAATACACATGCAAAGTTTCAGGAAGATATGATGAACGGTTTTGGAGCTGTGCTCCGGAAACGAACCTGTCTCTGAACAAAGTCCAACTTCAACATGTTTCTATGGAAACGAACACAAATAAAATTTTCAGAAATCTGAAAATGTCAAAAGGCACCACTTCAGTTGGTGGGTAATACACATGCAAAGTTTCAGAAAGATATCATGAATGGTTTTCGAGTTCTGCTCCGGAAAGGAAATGATTACGGACGGACAGACGGACGGACGGACAGACGGACAGGGCGATGACTAAATGACTACCGGTGGGATAAAAACGGGACGTCGTTTAGTATTCTATATATATCTCACACGGAAGGGGGATAACTATTGACTACAACATACATATCTCACACGGAAGGGGTTTAATTATAAGATTTAACGAGACTTACCGTAGGGAAGTTGAAGTTTGATTGTAGTTCTACCTTGCTGTTGACGAACTTATGTGAAATGCGCACGCAGTCTATGACATCATTATTTAAAGCGTGATTGGTTTAAAGAACACAAATCCCTTAAACAGGGAGGGCACATGACCTCTAAGTTCGTCAACAGCAAGGTAGAACTACAATCAACTTCAACTTCCCTACGGTAAGTCTCGTTTAATCTTATAATTTTACCTTGCTGTATGACGTAACCTTAGAGGTCACGGGAGATGATCAACGTTGAAGCCAATCACATCTATAAAGGCTTAATAAAAGAGAATCAACAAAATTTGTGATCAAAATTATTTATGTAACACAAAGAGACATTTTCAGAATTCACAACAAAATCCGTAACACTGGATTTCATCACTTGGCAGCTTTGTCAAGCAAGTTACTGGAAAATTGTCCTGGAACTACCACGAGTAAAGGTAGATTGGCGGGTCCATCCCGCTGTCTCCATAATAGTCTCAATTGGCACGAGGCTCCTCAGAGCAGCAGAGGTCGATGCAGACCTGGTACTGTGGGGCACAAAACTGTCCATATTCACACCTGCTTCCGTGAAAGTTTTCGCAAATACACAAGTAGAATACCTGCTTCCCAAGTACATATATTGCGAGGCAAAGAAGGTCTAAGATTGAAAACACCTTTAAGAAATCTTATAACAATTGGTGTAGAACCGATAGGTTTGTTATGTAGAAAACGATGGTGGACAAAGCGCATCTCGCTGTATTAATGGCACTGTACTGTAACCCATTAGAGAATAACTCTGTAAGAAATTCTAACACAGTCTATATACCAGGTGAAATGTGATCCACTTCCCTTTCAGTGCAATACCGTAGCCACTTCCTGATATAAACTCTGTACTGTCTCTTCGTACTTGTCCGCCAGGACTATAGGATGAAATCCTTAGCTGCTTGTGAAATGTTGAGCTTAAGGTATTGTCACCTGAGACCTTCAGTGCCAGCAACATCATCTTCGGTAGGTTGTCCTCGCTCCTCATCACTGGGTGACACAGGATGTCCTAGGTAACAACAAAGGAAAATCTGTTAGCATTCTCATAGCAGAAGGGAACCAACATTGAGTCGTCCACCATGGCACGATCAAAATACATGTGACTTTCTCATCTAAGATCTTTCTCAAAACCCTGCTTATCAGACAGAAAGGCGGAAAGGGGTAACATAAAGAATCTACAAAAGGCGTCAATAGCAATTGCGTATGGGTCTGGTCTGAATGACATGTAGCTAGTTTTGCACTTCTGCATTGACTCTAGACGCAAACATGTCCACCAATGGAAGACCACAAACCTTGGTGATTTTCTCCAAAACATCAGAGTGTAATTCCCATTCAATGTTGTCACTTACACCTGAACGGCTTTCTTTGTCAGCTTCAACATTAAGTACACCTGTTAAATGCGAAACACTAACAATTAACTCGTGGTCTATTGCAAATTTGACTATGTCCGTCGTAATTTCATTGCAACCAGTTTTGGTGCCTCCTAGATTATTGATATAGGCTACTGTTGTGAAATTGTCAGATCTAATTAATACATGAACTTTTCTCATGTCTTTACAGAAACTCAAAATGGTGAATTTTGCCGCTAAGAGCTCCAATTCGTTAATTTGTCTCCTGCACTCATCTTCAGTCCACACTCCTCTAGTGTGAGCTGGCCCAAACACTCCCCCACCCCATCCTTTTCTTGACGCATCTGAGGTCAAACTAATGGATGGAGGAAAAACTTCAATAGACTTGCTGCAACCTACAATATTCTCAACCCACCAGATCAAATCTGTCTTGCATGTGCTAGGTAATAACACTTTTGCTTCAAAATTGCCTTTGTTTCTCTTTAAAGATTTTGTTTTAAAATTGTCACATCTCCTGTAATGAAATTTAGCATAAGGTACACTCGGAAATGCTGCTACCATCAAGCCTACCACCTCTGCTAGCTGACGAATTGTGATGAATTCACGACCCAACAGATGACTGCATTTGTCTTTGATATGCATTGTCTCTTCTCAGTCAATCGAATTCTGTCACGAGAATTGAAAATGAACCCTAAATGAGTTAATCTGTACAGGTTCTAATTGTGATTTAGCTGGATTAATAGTGAATCCGGAGTCAATGGCAGCCTCAACTGTATCCTTGACATTTGCTCTACAATCAATTGATGAGTCTCCTATAAGCAAACAATCATCAATATAACTTGTGCTGATGTGACCCTTTTTCCTCAATTCTGAGAAAAATACCTTTGTGATCTTAGTGAATAATCGAGGAGAAGAAGTTAAACCCATTGGCAAAATTGAAATAATTGATTTTTCCAGAAAATGTTCAAACCGGTCTGACCGGTACAGAATAGTAAGCCTCTTTCAGATCGATTGAAGCCATTTTACAAACAGGTGTAATAAAGTCCATTTGCAGAGAATCCATTTTAAAATGTCTGTAACAAATTGCTTCATTCAAATTTGACAAGTCAAGAATAACTCTAATCAAACCATCTTTTTTCTCTCTGCTAAAAATATTAACTCTCTTGGTTCATGACATGAAGCCTCAACAATTCCTTTTTTAATAAATTTGCTTGTTTCGTCATCAAAACGAAACGGAAAGGGATTTTCCCCCTGAACCGGACAGTCAACCAATTCAATCTCTGCCCCTGTAATCATTTTCAGAATGTTACGATCGGTAGTCCGACTAGCCCAATGATCATAGTGATTTTTCAGTGGACCTGCTTTGAAATTGTCTTCATGTAGCGGCAGTTCCGATTGCAATTTTTCAATGTAAACATGCCAATCAAAGGGGGATAACTCACCTACCCGTGTCTTTACTTGCGCTGGGGTTTCCCTCTGCCTCCCCCCCTATCGAATTTTGGCTCGTATCTGTTCGGTCCCTCAGGCCTCCGGAACTGATTCCCTAAAAAACTTTTCCCTTTCTGGTAGCCAGGGTTCCGTTCAATAACAGCGAGCGCTCATTGAGCGATTACTTTGAAACCTATCTTGAACACGGCCCTGGCTGCGATCGTCCTTTGAAGCCAAATGACGAAGCACATTGTGACCCATTTTATTGGTCTCGTTAATGTCTTTCACTGTTCGACCTAAGTCGTCACCAAAAAGAAACTTCGACGAAGCCCCCTCGTAGTCTTGACTACACAGTTGATTGTACTGGTTATTCAGATCCGGTCTAAAATTTTCTTCTTTGTCTTCTTTGATTCATTTCTGCTCTGAAACTAGACATATCAACACCATCTTGGTGTGGGACCGTGTCATTCTTCTAATTTGCACTGGCATTGGAATTTTTCAAGTCACAAGACGCCAAGGTAGATGGTTGTTGTTCGAAAGTTAGTTATACTAGTCTTTCGTATTGGTTTCTTAGTCTGACCAGTTTTCAACTTAAAAACGGCACTCGCCAAATCGAAAGAATCACCATTGCCATCCGCTATGTTGAACCACGTGTGATTTTCACACTGCAAAACTAGTAAGAGCCCAAGGCTAAAAAATTGTGAAATTGCTCGCAAAAAGATGAAGGACACAACAGTTCAAGCAACAAACACAATTCTGTGTATTAAACAGTCTGAAAGACTTGAAATTAGCTTTTAGGAAAAACGTGCTAATGATGTCATAGGATGCGTGCGCATCTCACGTGACAGCAAGGTAGAACTATTGACTACTACATGTATATCTCATACGGAAGGGGTATAACTATTGACTACTACATACATATCTCATACGGAAGGGGTATAACTATTGACTACAACATGTATGTATAATACGAAAGGCGTATAACTATTGACTACAACATGTATATCTCATAAGGAAGAGGTATAACTATTGTCTACAACATGTATGTATCATACGAAAGGACTATAACTATTGACTACTACATACATATCTCATAAGGAAGGGGTATAACTATTGACTTCTACATACATATCTCATAAGGAAGAGGTATAACTATTGTCTACAACATGTATGTATCATACGAAAGGACTATAACTATTGACTACTACATACATATCTCATAAGGAAGGGGTATAACTATTGACTACTACATACATTTCTCATAAGGAAGGGGTAGAACTATTGACTACTACATACATATCTCATAAGGAAGGGGTATAACTATTGACTACTACACACATATCTCATAAGGAAGGGGTATAACTATTGACTACTACATGTATATCTCATACGGAAGGGGTATAAGTATTGACTTCTACACACATATCTCATAAGGAAGGGGTATAACTATTGTCTACTACACACATATCTCATAAGGAAGGGGTATAACTATTGACTACTACACACATATCTCATAATGAAGGGGTATAACTATTGACTACTACATGTATATCTCATAAGGAAAAGGTATAAATATTGACTACTACATGTATATCTCATAAGGAAGGGGTATAACTATTGACTACTACATGTATATCTTATAAGGAAGAGGTATAACTATTGACTACTACATGTATATCTCATAAGGAAGGAGTATAACTATTGACTACTCCATGTATATCTTATAAGGAAGAGGTATAACTATTGACTACTACATACATTTCTCATAAGGAAGGGGTAGAACTATTGACTACTACATACATATCTCATAAGGAAGGGGTATAACTATTGACTACTACACACATATCTCATAAGGAAGGGGTATAACTATTGACTACTACATGTATATCTCATACGGAAGGGGTATAAGTATTGACTTCTACACACATATCTCATAAGGAAGGGGTATAACTATTGTCTACTACACACATATCTCATAAGGAAGGGGTATAACTATTGACTACTACACACATATCTCATAATGAAGGGGTATAACTATTGACTACTACATGTATATCTCATAAGGAAAAGGTATAAATATTGACTACTACATGTATATCTCATAAGGAAGGGGTATAACTATTGACTACTACATGTATATCTTATAAGGAAGAGGTATAACTATTGACTACTACATGTATATCTCATAAGGAAGGAGTATAACTATTGACTACTCCATGTATATCTTATAAGGAAGAGGTATAACTATTGACTACTACACACATATCTCATAAGGAAGGTGTATAACTATTGACTACTACATGTATATCTCATAAGGAAGGAGTATAACTATTGACTACTTCATGTATATCTCATAAGGAAAAGGTATAAATATTGACTACAACATGTATGTATCATAGAAAAGGCGTATAACTATTGACTACTACATGTATATCTCATAAGGAAGAGGTATAACTATTGTCTACAACATGTATGTATCATACGAAAGGACTATAACTATTGACTACTACATACATATCTCACAAGGAAGGGGTATAACTATTTACTACTACATACATATCTCATAAGGAAGGGGTATAACTATTGTCTACTACACACATATCTCATAAGGAAGGGGTATAACTATTGTCTACTACATACATATCTCATAAGGAAGGGGTATAACCATTGACTACTACACACATATCTCATAAGGAAGGGGTATAACTATTGTCTACTACACACATATCTCATAAGGAAGGGGTATAACTATTGACTACTACACACATATCTCATAATGAAGGGGTATAACTATTGACTACTACATGTATATCTCATAAGGAAAAGGTATAAATATTGACTACTACATGTATATCTCATAAGGAAGGGGTATAACTATTGACTACTACATTTATATCTTATAAGGAAGAGGTATAACTATTGACTACTACATGTATATCTCATAAGGAAGGAGTATAACTATTGACTACTCCATGTATATCTTATAAGGAAGAGGTATAACTATTGACTACTACACACATATCTCATAAGGAAGGTGTATAACTATTGACTACTACATGTATATCTCATAAGGAAGGAGTATAACTATTGACTACTTCATGTATATCTCATAAGGAAAAGGTATAAATATTGACTACTACATGTATATCTCATACGAAAGGGGTATAAATATTGACTACTACATACATATCTCATAAGGAAGAGGTATAACTATTGACTTCTACATGTATATCTCATACGGAAGGGGTATAACTATTGACTACTCCATGTATATCTTATAAGGAAGAGGTATAACTATTGACTACTACATGTATATCTCAAAAGGAAGGAGTATAACTATTGACTACTACATGTATATCTCATAAGGAAAAGGTATAAATATTGACTACTACATGTATATCTCATACGAAAGGGGTATAAATATTGACTACTACATGTATATCTCATAAGGAAGGGGTATAACTATTGACTACTACATACATATATCATAAGGAAGAGGTATAACTATTGACTACTACATACATATCTCATAAGGAAGGGGTGTAACTATTGACTACTACATACATATCTCATAAGGAAGGAGTATAACTATTGACTACTACACACATATCTCATAAGGAAGGGGTATAACTATTGACTACTACATACATATCTCATAAGGAAGGAGTATAACTATTGACTACTACATGTATATCTCATAAGAAAGGGGTATAACTATTGACTACTACATGTATATCTCATAAGGAAGGAGTATAACTATTGACTACTACATACATATCTCATAAGGAAGGGGTATAACTATTGACTACTACATGTATATCTCGAAAGTAATGAGTATAACTATTGACTACTACATACATAGCTCATAAGGAAGGGGTATAACTATTGACTACTACATACATATCTCATAAGGAAGGAGTATAACTATTGACTACTACATACATATCTCATAAGGAAGGAGTATAACTATTGACTACTACATACATATCTCATAAGGAAGGGGTATAACTATTGACTACTACACACATAGCTCATAAGGAAGGGGTATAACTATTGACTTATAGATGTATAGCTCATAAGGAAGGGGTATAACTATTGACTTCTACATGTATATCTCATAAGGAAGGGGTATAACTATTGACTACTACATACATATTTCGTAAGGAAGAGGTATAACTATTGACTTCTACATGTATATCTCATAAGGAAGGGGTATAACTATTGACTACTACATGTATAGCTCATACGGAAGGGGTATAACTATTGACTTCTACATGTATATCTCATAAGGAAGGGGTATAACTATTGACTACTACATACATATTTCGTAAGGAAGAGGTATAACTATTGACTTCTACATGTATATCTCATAAGGAAGGGGTATAACTATTGACTACTACATACATATCTCATATGGAAGGAGTATAACTATTGACTGCTACATACATATCTCATAAGGAAGGGGTATAACTATTGACTACTACATACATATCTCATAAGGAAGGAGTATAACTATTGACTACTACACACATAGCTCATAAGGAAGGGGTATAACTATTGACTACTACACACATATCTCATAAGGAAGGGGTATAACTATTGACTACTACATACATATCTCATAAGGAAGGGGTATAACTATTGACAACTACACACATATCTCATAAGGAAGGGGTATAACTATTGACTACTCCATGTATATCTTATAAGGAAGAGGTATAACTATTGACTACTACATGTATATCTCATAAGGAAGGAATATAACTATTGACTAGTACATGTATAGCTCATAAGGAAGAGGTATAACTATTGACTCCTACATACATATCTCATAAGGAAGGGGTATAACTATTGACTACTACACACATATCTCATAAGGAAGGGGTATAACTATTGACTACTACACACATAGCTCATAAGGAAGGGGTATAACTATTGACTACTACATACATATCTCATAAGGAAGGGGTATAACTATTGACTACTACATACATATCTCATAAGGAAGGGGTATAACTATTGACTACTACATACATATCTCATAAGGAAGGGGTATAACTATTGACTACTACATACATATCTCATAAGGAAGGGGTATAAGTATTGACTATTACATACATATCTCATAAGGAAGGGGTATAACTATTGACTACTACATACATATCTCATAAGGAAGGGGTATAACTATTGACTACTACATACATATCTCATAAGGAAGGAGTATAAGTATTGACTATTACATACATATCTCATAAGGAAGGAGTATAACTATTGACTACTACACACATATCTCATAAGGAAGGGGTATAACTATTGACTACTACATACATATCTCATAAGGAAGGGGTATAAGTATTGACTACTACACACATAGCTCATAAGGAAGGGGTATAACCATTGACTACTACACACATAGCTCATAAGGAAGGAGTATAACTATTGACTACTACACACATATCTCATAAGGAAGGGGTATAACTATTGACTACTACACACATAGCTCATAAGGAAGGGGTATAACTATTGACTACTACACACATATATCATAAGGAAGGGGTATAACAATTGACTACTACACACATAGCTCATAAGGAAGGGGTATAACTATTGACTACTACAAACATATCTCATAAGGAAGGGGTATAACTATTGACTACTACATACATATCTCATAAGAAAGGGGTATAACCATTGACTACTACACACATAGCTAGTAAGGAAGGGGTATAACTATTGACTACTACATACATATCTCATAAGGAAGGGGTGAAACTATTGACTACTACATACATATCTCATAAGGAAGGAATATAACTATTGACTACTACATGTATATCTCATAAGGAAGGAATATAACTATTGACTAGTACATGTATATCTCATAAGGAAGGGGTATAACTATTGACTACTACATACATATATCATAAGGAAGGGGTATAACTATTGACTACTACATACATATCTCATAAGGAAGGGGTATAACCATTGACTACTACACACATAGCTAGTAAGGAAGGGGTATAACTATTGACTACTACATACATATCTCATAAGGAAGGGGTGTAACTATTGACTACTACATGTATATCTCATACGGAAGGGGTATAACTATTGACTACTACACACATATCTCATAACGAAGGGGTATAACTATTGACTACTACATGTATATCTCATACGGAAGGGGTATAACTATTGACTACTACATACATATCTCATACGGAAGGTGTATAACTATTGACTACTACACACATATCGCATATGGAAGGACTATAACTATTGACTACTACATGTATATCTCATAAGGAAGGGGTATAACTATTGACTAATACATACATATCGCATATGGAAGGGGTATAACTATTGACTACTACACACATATCTCATAACGAAGGGGTATAACTATTGACTACTACATGTATATCTCATACGGAAGGGGTATAACTATTGACTACTACATACATATCTCATACGGAAGGTGTATAACTATTGACTACTACACACATATCGCATATGGAAGGACTATAACTATTGACTACTACATGTATATCTCATAAGGAAGGGGTATAACTATTGACTAATACATACATATCGCATATAGAAGGGGTATAACTATTGACTACTACACACATATCTCATAACGAAGGGGTATAACTATTGGCTACTACATGTATATCTCATACGGAAGGGGTATAACTATTGACTACTACAAGTCTATCTCGTACGGAAGGGGTATAACTATTGACTACTACATACATATCTCATAAGGAAGGGGTATAACTATTGGCTACTACACACATATCTCATAAGGAAGGGGTATAACTATTGACTACTACATACATATCTCATAAGGAAGGGGTATAACTATTGACTACTACATACATATCTCATAAGGAAGGGGTATAACTATTGACTACTACATACATATCTCATAAGGAAGGGGTATAACTATTGACTACTACATACATATCTCATAAGGAAGGGGTATATCTATTGACTACTACATACATATCTCATAAGGAAGGGGTATAACTATTGGCTACTACACACATATCTCATAAGGAAGGGGTATATCTATTGACTACTACATACATATCTCATAAGGAAGGGGTATAACTATTGACTACTACATATATATCTCATAAGGAAGGGGTATAACTATTGACTACTACACACATATCTCATAAGGAAGGGGTATAACTATTGGCTACTACATGTATATCTCATACGGAAGGTGTATAACTATTGACTACTACATACATATCTCATAAGGAAGGGGTATAAGTATTGACTACTACATGTATATCTCATACGGAAGGGGTATAACTATTGGCTACTACATGTATATCTCATACGGAAGGGGTATAACTATTGACTACTACAAGTCTATCTCGTACGGAAGGGGTATAACTATTGACTACTACATACATATCTCATAAGGAAGGGGTATAACTATTGGCTACTACACACATATCTCATAAGGAAGGGGTATAACTATTGACTACTACATACATATCTCATAAGGAAGGGGTATAACTATTGACTACTACATACATATCTCATAAGGAAGGGGTATAACTATTGACTACTACATACATATCTCATAAGGAAGGGGTATAACTATTGACTACTACATACATATCTCATAAGGAAGGGGTATATCTATTGACTACTACATACATATCTCATAAGGAAGGGGTATAACTATTGGCTACTACACACATATCTCATAAGGAAGGGGTATATCTATTGACTACTACATACATATCTCATAAGGAAGGGGTATAACTATTGACT
The DNA here is from genome assembly GCA_936450465.1 of Gibbula magus. Lineage (NCBI taxonomy): Eukaryota > Metazoa > Mollusca > Gastropoda > Trochida > Trochidae > Gibbula > Gibbula magus. The sequence goes on along the minus strand of OW388297.1, from coordinate 70,027,517 downwards.
ACTACATACATATCTCATAAGGAAGGGGTATAACTATTGACTACTACACACATATCTCATAAGGAAGGGGTATAACTATTGGCTACTACATGTATATCTCATACGGAAGGGGTATAACTATTGACTACTACACACATATCTCATAAGGAAGGGGTATAAGTATTGACTACTACATGTATATCTCATACGGAAGGTGTATAACTATTGACTACTACATGTATATCTCATAAGGAAGGGGTATAACTATTGACTACTACACACATATCTCATAAGGAAGGTGTATAACTATTGACTACTACATGTATATCTCATACGGAAGGGGTATAACTATTGACTACTACACACATATCTCATAAGGAAGGTTTATAAGTATTGACTACTACATGTATATCTCATACGGAAGGTGTATAACTATTGACTACTACATGTATATCTCATAAGGAAGGGGTATAACTATTGACTACTACACACATATCTCATAAGGAAGGGGTATAAGTATTGACTACTACATGTATATCTCATACGGAAGGGGTATAACTATTGACTACTACATGTATATCTCATAAGGAAGGGGTATAACTATTGACTACTACATACATATCTCATATGGAAGGGGTATAACTATTGACTACTACATGTATATCTCGTACGGAAGGGGTATAACTATTGACTACTACACACATATCTCATACGGAAGGGGTATATCTATTGACTACTACATGTATATATCATAAGGAAGGGGTATAACTATTGACTACTACATACATATCTCATACGGAAGGAGTATAAGTATTGACTACTACATGTATATCTCATACGGAAGGTGTATAACTATTGACTACTACATGTATATCTCATAAGGAAGGGGTATAACTATTGACTACTACACACATATCTCATAAGGAAGGTGTATAACTATTGACTACTACATGTATATCTCATACGGAAGGGGTATAACTATTGACTACTACACACATATCTCATAAGGAAGGGGTATAAGTATTGACTACTACATGTATATCTCATACGGAAGGTGTATAACTATTGACTACTACATGTATATCTCATAAGGAAGGGGTATAACTATTGACTACTACACACATATCTCATAAGGAAGGGGTATAAGTATTGACTACTACATGTATATCTCATACGGAAGGGGTATAACTATTGACTACTACATGTATATCTCGTACGGAAGGGGTATAACTATTGACTACTACATACATATCTCATACGGAAGGAGTATAAGTATTGACTACTACACACATATCTCATAAGGAAGGGGTATAAGTATTGACTACTACATGTATATCTCATACGGAAGGGGTATAACTATTGACTACTACATACATATCTCATAAGGAAGGGGTATAAGTATTGACTACTACATGTATATCTCGTACGGAAGGGGTATATCTATTGACTACTACATACATATCTCATAAGGAAGGGGTATAACTATTGACTACTACAGGTATATCTCATAAGGAAGGGGTATAACTATTGACTACTACATGTATATCTCGTACGGAAGGGGTATAACTATTGACTACTACACACATATCTCATAAGGAAGGAGTATAACTATTGACTACTACACACATATCTCATAAGGAAGGAGTATAACTATTGGCTACTACACACATATCTCATAAGGAAGGGGTATAACTATTGACTACTACATGTATATCTCATAAGGAAGGAGTATAACTATTGACTACTACATGTATATCTCGTACGGAAGGGGTATATCTATTGACTACTACATACATATCTCATAAGGAAGGGGTATAAGTATTGACTACTACATGTATATCTCGTACGGAAGGGGTATATCTATTGACTACTACATACATATCTCATAAGGAAGGGGTATAACTATTGACTACTACATGTATATCTCATAAGGAAGGGGTATAACTATTGACTTCTACATGTATATCTCGTACGGAAGGGGTATAACTATTGACTACTACATACATATCTCATAAGGAAGGGGTATAACTATTGACTACTACATGTATATCTCGTACGGAAGGGGTATAACTATTGACTACTACATGTATATATCATAAGGAAGGGGTATAACTATTGACTACTACATGTATATCTCATAAGGAAGGGGTATAAGTATTGACTACTACATGTATATCTCGTACGGAAGGGGTATAACTATTGACTACTACATGTATATATCATAAGGAAGGGGTATAACTATTGACTACTACATACATATCTCATACGGAAGGAGTATAAGTATTGACTACTACATGTATATCTCATACGGAAGGGGTATAACTATTGACTACTACATGTATATCTCATACGGAAGGGGTATATCTATTGACTACTACATGTATATATCATAAGGAAGGGGTATAACTATTGACTACTACATACATATCTCATACGGAAGGAGTATAAGTATTGACTACTACACACATATCTCATAAGGAAGGGGTATAAGTATTGACTACTACATGTATATCTCATACGGAAGGGGTATAACTATTGACTACTACATACATATCTCATAAGGAAGGGGTATAAGTATTGACTACTACATGTATATCTCATACGGAAGGGGTATAACTATTGACTACTACATACATATCTCATATGGAAGGGGTATAACTATCGACTACTACATACATATCTCATAAGGAAGGGGTATAACTATTGACTACTACATACATATCTCATAAGGAAGGGGTATAACTATTGACTACTACATACATATCTCATAAGGAAGGGGTATAAGTATTGACTACTACACACATATCTCATAAGGAAGGGGTATAAGTATTGACTACTACATGTATATCTCATACGGAAGGGGTATAACTATTGACTACTACATATATATCTCATAAGGAAGGGGTATAAGTATTGACTACTACATGTATATCTCATACGGAAGGGGTATAACTATTGACTACTACATACATATCTCATATGGAAGGGGTATAACTATCGACTACTACATACATATCTCATAAGGAAGGGGTATAACTATTGACTACTACATACATATCTCATAAGGAAGGGGTATAACTATTGACTACTACATACATATCTCATAAGGAAGGGGTATAAGTATTGACTACTACATGTATATCTCATACGGAAGGGGTATAACTATTGACTACTACATACATATCTCATATGGAAGGGGTATAACTATCGACTACTACATACATATCTCATAAGGAAGGGGTATAACTATTGACTACTACATACATATCTCATAAGGAAGGGGTATAACTATTGACTACTACATACATATCTCATAAGGAAGGGGTATAAGTATTGACTACTACACACATATCTCATAAGGAAGGGGTATAAGTATTGACTACTACATGTATATCTCATACGGAAGGGGTATAACTATTGACTACTACATACATATCTCATAAGGAAGGGGTATAAGTATTGACTACTACATGTATATCTCATACGGAAGGGGTATAACTATTGACTACTACATACATATCTCATATGGAAGGGGTATAACTATCGACTACTACATACATATCTCATAAGGAAGGGGTATAACTATTGACTACTACATACATATCGCATATGGAAGGAGTATAACTATTGACTTCTACATGTATATCTCATACGGAAGGGGTATAACTATTGACTACTACATACATATCGCATAAGGAAGGGGTATAAGTATTGACTACTACATACATATCTCATATGGAAGGGGTATAACTATCGACTACTACATACATATCTCATAAGGAAGGGGTATAACTATTGACTACTACATACATATCTCATATGGAAGGGGTATAACTATCGACTACTACATACATATCTCATAAGGAAGGGGTATAACTATTGACTACTACATACATATCGCATATGGAAGGAGTATAACTATTGACTTCTACATGTATATCTCATACGGAAGGGGTATAACTATTGACTACTACATACATATCTCATAAGGAAGGGGTATAAGTATTGACTACTACATGTATATCTCATACGGAAGGGGTATAACTATTGACTACTACATACATATCGCATAAGGAAGGGGTATAAGTATTGACTACTACATGTATATCTCATACGGAAGGGGTATAACTATTGACTACTACATACATATCTCATAAGGAAGGGGTATAACTATTGACTACTACATACATATCTCATAAGGAAGGGGTATAACTATTGACTACTACATACATAACTCATAAGGAAGGGGTATAACTATTGACTACTACATGTATATCTCATAAGGAAGGGGTATAACTATTGACTACTACATACATATCTCATAAGGAAGGGGTATAAGTATGACTACTACATGTATATCTCATACGGAAGGGGTATAACTATTGACTACTACATACATATCTCATATGGAAGGGGTATAACTATCGACTACTACATACATCTCTCATAAGGAAGGGGTATAACTATTGACTACTACATACATATCTCATAAGGAAGGGGTATAACTATTGACTACTACATACATATCTCATAAGGAAGGGGTATAAGTATTGACTACTACATGTATATCTCATACGGAAGGGGTATAACTATTGACTACTACATACATATCTCATATGGAAGGGGTATAACTATCGACTACTACATACATATCTCATAAGGAAGGGGTATAACTATTGACTACTACATACATATCTCATAAGGAAGGGGTATAACTATTGACTACTACATACATATCTCATAAGGAAGGGGTATAAGTATTGACTACTACACACATATCTCATAAGGAAGGGGTATAAGTATTGACTACTACATGTATATCTCATACGGAAGGGGTATAACTATTGACTACTACATACATATCTCATAAGGAAGGGGTATAAGTATTGACTACTACATGTATATCTCATACGGAAGGGGTATAACTATTGACTACTACATACATATCTCATATGGAAGGGGTATAACTATCGACTACTACATACATATCTCATAAGGAAGGGGTATAACTATTGACTACTACATACATATCTCATAAGGAAGGGGTATAACTATTGACTACTACATACATATCTCATAAGGAAGGGGTATAAGTATTGACTACTACATGTATATCTCATACGGAAGGGGTATAACTATTGACTACTACATACATATCTCATATGGAAGGGGTATAACTATCGACTACTACATACATATCTCATAAGGAAGGGGTATAACTATTGACTACTACATACATATCTCATAAGGAAGGGGTATAACTATTGACTACTACATACATATCTCATAAGGAAGGGGTATAAGTATTGACTACTACACACATATCTCATAAGGAAGGGGTATAAGTATTGACTACTACATGTATATCTCATACGGAAGGGGTATAACTATTGACTACTACATACATATCTCATAAGGAAGGGGTATAAGTATTGACTACTACATGTATATCTCATACGGAAGGGGTATAACTATTGACTACTACATACATATCTCATATGGAAGGGGTATAACTATCGACTACTACATACATATCTCATAAGGAAGGGGTATAACTATTGACTACTACATACATATCGCATATGGAAGGAGTATAACTATTGACTTCTACATGTATATCTCATACGGAAGGGGTATAACTATTGACTACTACATACATATCTCATAAGGAAGGGGTATAAGTATTGACTACTACATGTATATCTCATACGGAAGGGGTATAACTATTGACTACTACATACATATCTCATAAGGAAGGGGTATAACTATTGACTACTACATACATATCTCATAAGGAAGGGGTATAACTATTGACTACTACATACATAACTCATAAGGAAGGGGTATAACTATTGACTACTACATGTATATCTCATAAGGAAGGGGTATAACTATTGACTACTACATACATATCTCATAAGGAAGGGGTATAAGTATTGACTACTACATGTATATCTCATACGGAAGGGGTATAACTATTGACTACTACATACATATCTCATATGGAAGGGGTATAACTATCGACTACTACATACATATCTCATAAGGAAGGGGTATAACTATTGACTACTACATACATATCTCATAAGGAAGGGGTATAACTATTGACTACTTCATACATATCTCATAAGGAAGGGGTATAAGTATTGACTACTACATGTATATCTCATACGGAAGGGGTATAACTATTGACTACTACATACATATCTCATATGGAAGGGGTATAACTATCGACTACTACATACATATCTCATAAGGAAGGGGTATAACTATTGACTACTACATACATATCTCATAAGGAAGGGGTATAACTATTGACTTCTACATACATATCTCATAAGGAAGGGGTATAAGTATTGACTACTACACACATATCTCATAAGGAAGGGGTATAAGTATTGACTACTACATGTATATCTCATACGGAAGGGGTATAACTATTGACTACTACATACATATCTCATAAGGAAGGGGTATAAGTATTGACTACTACATGTATATCTCATACGGAAGGGGTATAACTATTGACTACTACATACATATCTCATAAGGAAGGGGTATAACTATTGACTACTACATACATATCTCATAAGGAAGGGGTATAACTATTGACTACTACATACATAGCTCATAAGGAAGGGGTATAACTATTGACTACTACATGTATATCTCATAAGGAAGGGGTATAACTATTGACTACTACATACATATCTCATAAGGAAGGGGTATAAGTATTGACTACTACATGTATATCTCATACGGAAGGGGTATAACTATTGACTACTACATACATATCTCATATGGAAGGGGTATAACTATCGACTACTACATACATATCTCATACGGAAGGGGTATAACTATTGACTACTACATACATATCGCATATGGAAGGAGTATAACTATTGACTTCTACATGTATATCTCATACGGAAGGGGTATAACTATTGACTACTACATACATATCTCATAAGGAAGGGGTATAAGTATTGACTACTACATGTATATCTCATACGGAAGGGGTATAACTATTGACTACTACATACATATCTCATAAGGAAGGGGTATAACTATTGACTACTACATACATATCTCATAAGGAAGGGGTATAACTATTGACTACTACATACATATCTCATAAGGAAGGGGTATAACTATTGACTACTACATACATATCGCATATGGAAGGAGTATAACTATTGACTTCTACATGTATATCTCATACGGAAGGGGTATAACTATTGACTACTACATACATATCGCATATGGAAGGAGTATAACTATTGACTTCTACATGTATATCTCATACGGAAGGGGTATAACTATTGACTACTACATACATATCTCATAAGGAAGGGGTATAACTATTGACTACTACATACATATCGCATATGGAAGGAGTATAACTATTGACTTCTACATGTATATCTCATACGGAAGGGGTATAACTATTGACTACTACATACATATCGCATATGGAAGGAGTATAACTATTGACTTCTACATGTATATCTCATACGGAAGGGGTATAACTATTGACTACTACATACATATCTCATAAGGAAGGGGTATAAGTATTGACTACTACATGTATATCTCATACGGAAGGGGTATAACTATTGACTACTACATACATATCTCATAAGGAAGGGGTATAACTATTGACTACTACATACATATCTCATAAGGAAGGGGTATAACTATTGACTACTACATACATATCTCATAAGGAAGGGGTATAAGTATTGACTACTACATGTATATCTCATACGGAAGGGGTATAACTATTGACTACTACATACATATCTCATAAGGAAGGGGTATAACTATTGACTACTACATACATATCTCATAAGGAAGGGGTATAACTATTGACTACTACATACATATCTCATAAGGAAGGGGTATAACTATTGACTACTACATACATATCTCATAAGGAAGGGGTATAACTATTGACTACTACATACATATCTCATAAGGAAGGGGTATAACTATTGACTACTACATACATATCTCATAAGGAAGGGGTATAACTATTGACTACTACATACATATCTCATACGGAAGGGGTATAACTATTGACTACTACATACATATCTCATAAGGAAGGGGTATAACTATTGACTACTACATACATATCTCATAAGGAAGGGGTATAACTATTGACTACTACATGTATATCTCATACGGAAGGGGTATAACTATTGACTACTACATACATATCTCATAAGGAAGGGGTATAACTATTGACTACTACATACATATCTCATAAGGAAGGGGTATAACTATTGACTACTACATACATATCTCATAAGGAAGGGGTATAACTATTGACTACTACATACATATCTCATAAGGAAGGGGTATAACTATTGACTACTACATACATATCTCATAAGGAAGGGGTATAACTATTGACTACTACACACATATCTCATAAGGAAGGGGTATAACTATTGACTACTACATACATATCTCATAAGGAAGGGGTATAAGTATTGACTACTACATGTATATCTCGTACGGAAGGGGTATAACTATTGACTACTACATACATATCTCGTACGGAAGGGGTATAACTATTGACTACTACATGTATATCTCATAAGGAAGGGGTATAACTATTGACTACTACATACATATCTCATAAGGAAGGGGTATAACTATTGACTACTACATGTATATCTCATACGGAAGGGGTATATCTATTGACTACTACACACATATCTCATAAGGAAGGGGTATAACTAATGACTACTACATACATATCTCATAAGGAAGGGGTATAACTATTGACTACTACACACATATCTCATAAGGAAGGGGTATAAGTATTGACTACTACATGTATATCTCGTACGGAAGGGGTATAACTATTGACTACTACATGTATATATCATAAGGAAGGGGTATAACTATTGACTACTACATACATATCGCATATGGAAGGGGTATATCTATTGACTAGTACATGTATATCTCATACGGAAGGGGTATATCTATTGACTACTACACACATATCTCATAAGGAAGGGGTATAACTAATGACTACTACATACATATCTCATAAGGAAGGGGTATAACTATTGACTACTACATACATATCTCATAAGGAAGGGGTATAAGTATTGACTACTACATGTATATCTCGTACGGAAGGGGTATAACTATTGACTACTACATGTATATCTCATAAGGAAGGGGTATATCTATTGACTACTACATACATATCTCATAAGGAAGGGGTATAACTATTGACTACTACACACATATCTCATAAGGAAGGGGTATAACTATTGACTACTACATGTATATCTCATACGGAAGGGGTATAACTATTGACTACTACATGTATATCTCATACGGAAGGGGTATAACTATTGACTACTACATACATATCTCATAAGGAAGGGGTATAACTATTGACTACTACATGTATATCTCGTACGGAAGGGGTATAACTATTGACTACTACATGTATATCTCATACGGAAGGGGTATAACTATTGACTACTACATACATATCTCATAAGGAAGGGGTATAACTATTGACTACTACATGTATATCTCATACGGAAGGGGTATAACTATTGACTACTACATACATATCTCATAAGGAAGGGGTATAACTATTGACTACTACATGTATATCTCATAAGGAAGGGGTATAACTATTGACTACTACACACATATCTCATAAGGAAGGGGTATAAGTATTGACTACTACATGTATATCTCGTACGGAAGGGGTATAACTATTGACTACTACATGTATATCTCATAAGGAAGGGGTATAACTATTGACTACTACATACATATCTCATAAGGAAGGGGTATAACTATTGACTACTACATGTATATCTCATACGGAAGGGGTATATCTATTGACTACTACACACATATCTCATAAGGAAGGGGTATAACTAATGACTACTACATACATATCTCATAAGGAAGGGGTATAACTATTGACTACTACACACATATCTCATAAGGAAGGGGTATAACTATTGACTACTACACACATATCTCATATGGAAGGAGTATAACTATTGACTACTACATGTATATCTCGTACGGAAGGGGTATAACTATTGACTACTACATGTATATATCATAAGGAAGGGGTATAACTATTGACTACTACATACATATCGCATATGGAAGGGGTATATCTATTGACTAGTACATGTATATCTCATACGGAAGGGGTATATCTATTGACTACTACACACATATCTCATAAGGAAGGGGTATAACTAATGACTACTACATACATATCTCATAAGGAAGGGGTATAACTATTGACTACTACATACATATCTCATAAGGAAGGGGTATAAGTATTGACTACTACATGTATATCTCGTACGGAAGGGGTATAACTATTGACTACTACATGTATATCTCATAAGGAAGGGGTATAACTATTGACTACTACATACATATCTCATAAGGAAGGGGTATAACTATTGACTACTACATGTATATCTCATACGGAAGGGGTATATCTATTGACTACTACACACATATCTCATAAGGAAGGGGTATAACTAATGACTACTACATACATATCTCATAAGGAAGGGGTATAACTATTGACTACTACATACATATCTCATAAGGAAGGGGTATAAGTATTGACTACTACATGTATATCTCGTACGGAAGGGGTATAACTATTGACTACTACATGTATATCTCATAAGGAAGGGGTATAACTATTGACTACTACATACATATCTCATAAGGAAGGGGTATAACTATTGACTACTACATGTATATCTCATACGGAAGGGGTATATCTATTGACTACTACACACATATCTCATAAGGAAGGGGTATAACTAATGACTACTACATACATATCTCATAAGGAAGGGGTATAACTATTGACTACTACACACATATCTCATAAGGAAGGGGTATAACTATTGACTACTACATACATATCTCATACGGAAGGGGTATAACTATTGACTACTACATACATATCTCATAAGGAAGGGGTATAACTATTGACTACTACATACATATCTCATAAGGAAGGGGTATAACTATTGACTACTACATGTATATCTCATACGGAAGGGGTATAACTATTGACTACTACATACATATCTCATAAGGAAGGGGTATAACTATTGACTACTACATACATATCTCATAAGGAAGGGGTATAACTATTGACTACTACATACATATCTCATAAGGAAGGGGTATAACTATTGACTACTACATACATATCTCATATGGAAGGGGTATAACTATTGACTACTACATACATATCTCATAAGGAAGGGGTATAAGTATTGACTACTACATGTATATCTCGTACGGAAGGGGTATAACTATTGACTACTACATGTATATCTCATAAGGAAGGGGTATAACTATTGACTACTACATGTATATCTCATACGGAAGGGGTATATCTATTGACTACTACACACATATCTCATAAGGAAGGGGTATAACTAATGACTACTACATACATATCTCATAAGGAAGGGGTATAACTATTGACTACTACATACATATCTCATAAGGAAGGGGTATAAGTATTGACTACTACATGTATATCTCGTACGGAAGGGGTATAACTATTGACTACTACATGTATATCTCATAAGGAAGGGGTATAACTATTGACTACTACATGTATATCTCATACGGAAGGGGTATATCTATTGACAACTACACACATATCTCATAAGGAAGGGGTATAACTAATGACTACTACATACATATCTCATAAGGAAGGGGTATAACTATTGACTACTACATACATATCTCATAAGGAAGGGGTATAACTATTGACTACTTCATGTATATCTCATACGGAAGGGGTATAACTATTGACTACTACATGTATATCTCGTACGGAAGGGGTATAACTATTGACTACTACATGTATATCTCATACGGAAGGGGTATATCTATTGACTACTACACACATATCTCATAAGGAAGGGGTATAACTATTGACTACTACATACATATCTCATAAGGAAGGGGTATAAGTATTGACTACTACATGTATATCTCGTACGGAAGGGGTATAACTATTGACTACTACATGTATATCTCATAAGGAAGGAGTATAACTATTGACTACTACATGTATATATCATAAGGAAGGGGTATAACTATTGACTACTACATACATATCTCATAAGGAAGGGGTATAAGTATTGACTACTACATGTATATCTCGTACGGAAGGGGTATATCTATTGACTACTACATACATATCTCATAAGGAAGGGGTATAACTATTGACTACTACATGTATATCTCATAAGGAAGGGGTATAACTATTGACTACTACATGTATATCTCGTACGGAAGGGGTATAACTATTGACTACTACATACATATCTCATAAGGAAGGGGTATAACTATTGACTACTACACACATATCTCATAATGAAGGGGTATAACTATTGACTACTACACACATATCTCATAAGGAAGGGGTATAACTATTGACTACTACATGTATATCTCATACGGAAGGGGTGTAACTATTGGCTACTACACACATATCTCATAAGGAAGGAGTATAACTATTGACTACTACATGTATATCTCATACGGAAGGGGTATAACTATTGACTACTACATGTATATCTCATAAGGAAGGGGTATAACTATTGACTACTACATGTATATCTCGTACGGAAGGGGTATAACTATTGACTACTACATGTATATCTCATAAGGAAGGAGTATAACTATTGACTACTACATGTATATATCATAAGGAAGGGGTATAACTATTGACTACTACATACATATCTCATAAGGAAGGGGTATAAGTATTGACTACTACATGTATATCTCGTACGGAAGGGGTATAACTATTGACTACTACACACATATCTCATAAGGAAGGGGTATAAGTATTGACTACTACATGTATATCTCGTACGGAAGGGGTATAACTATTGACTACTACACACATATCTCATAATGAAGGGGTATAACTATTGACTACTACACACATATCTCATAAGGAAGGGGTATAACTATTGACTACTACATGTATATCTCATACGGAAGGGGTGTAACTATTGGCTACTACACACATATCTCATAAGGAAGGAGTATAACTATTGACTACTACATGTATATCTCATACGGAAGGGGTATAACTATTGACTACTACATACATATCTCATAAGGAAGGAGTATAACTATTGACTACTACAAGTCTATCTCGTACGGAAGGGGTATAACTATTGACTACTACATACATATCTCATAAGGAAGGGGTATAACTATTGACTACTACACACATATCTCATAAGGAAGGGGTATAACTATTGACTACTACATGTATATCTCATACGGAAGGGGTATAACTATTGACTTCTACACACATATCTCATACGGAAGGGGTATAACTATTGACTACTACATGTATATCTCGTACGGAAGGGGTATAACTATTGACTACTACACACATATCTCATAATGAAGGGGTTTAACTATTGACTACTACACACATATCTCATAAGGAAGGGGTATAACTATTGACTACTACATGTATATCTCATACGGAAGGGGTGTAACTATTGGCTACTACACACATATCTCATAAGGAAGGAGTATAACTATTGACTACTACATGTATATCTCATACGGAAGGGGTATAACTAATGACTACTACATACATATCTCATAAGGAAGGAGTATAACTATTGACTACTACAAGTCTATCTCGTACGGAAGGGGTATAACTATTGACTACTACATACATATCTCATAAGGAAGGGGTATAACTATTGACTACTACACACATATCTCATAAGGAAGGGGTATAACTATTGACAACTACATGTATATCTCATACGGAAGGGGTGTAACTATTGGCTACTACACACATATCTCATAAGGAAGGAGTATAACTATTGACTACTACATGTATATCTCATACGGAAGGGGTATAACTATTGACTACTACATACATATCTCATAAGGAAGGAGTATAACTATTGACTACTACATGTATATCTCATACGGAAGGGGTATAACTATTGACTACTACATACATATCGCATATGGAAGGAGTATAACTATTGACTTCTACATACATATCTCATAAGGAAGGGGTATAACTATTGACTACTACACACATATCTCATAAGGAAGGGGTATAACTATTGACTACTACATACATATCTCATAAGGAAGGAGTATAACTATTGACTACTACACACATAGCTCATAAGGAAGGGGTATAACTATTGACTCCTACATGTATATCTCATACGGAAGGGGTATAACTATTGACTACTACATGTATATCTCATACGGAAGGAGTATAACTATTGACTACTACACACATAGCTCATAAGGAAGGGGTATAACTATTGACTTCTACATACATATCTCATAAGGAAGGGGTATAACTATTGACTACTACACACATATCTCATAAGGAAGGAGTATAACTATTGACTACTACATGTATATCTCATACGGAAGGAGTATAACTATTGACTACTACATGTATATCTCATACGGAAGGAGTATAACTATTGACTACTACACACATAGCTCATAAGGAAGGGGTATAACTATTGACTTCTACATGTATATCTCATACGGAAGGGGTATAACTATTGACTACTACATGTATATCTCATACGGAAGGAGTATAACTATTGACTACTACACACATAGCTCATAAGGAAGGGGTATAACTATTGACTTCTACATACATATCTCATAAGGAAGGGGTATAACTATTGACTACTACACAAATATCTCATAAGGAAGGGGTATAACTATTGACTACTACATACATATATCATAAGGAAGGAGTATAACTATTGACTACTACATGTATATCTCATACGGAAGGAGTATAACTATTGACTACTACACACATAGCTCATACGGAAGGGGTATAACTATTGACTTCTACATACATATCTCATAAGGAAGGGGTATAACTATTGACTACTACACACATATCTCATAAGGAAGGGGTATAACTATTGACTACTACATACATATCTCATAAGGAAGGAGTATAACTATTGACTACTACACACATATCTCATAAGGAAGGGGTATAACTATTGACTACTACATACATATCTCATAAGGAAGGAGTATAACTATTGACTACTACACACATAGCTCATAAGGAAGGGGTATAACTATTGACTTCTACATGTATATCTCATACGGAAGGGGTATAACTATTGACTACTACATACATATCTCATAAGGAAGGGGTATAACTATTGACTACTACATACATAGCTCATAAGGAAGGAGTATAACTATTGACTACTACACACATAGCTCATAAGGAAGGGGTATAACTATTGACTACTACACACATAGCTCATAAGGAAGGGGTATAACTATTGACTACTACATACATATCTCATAAGGAAGGGGTATAACTAATGACTACTACATGTATATCTCGTACGGAAGGGGTATAACTATTGACTTCTACATACATATCTCATAAGGAAGGGGTATAACTATTGACTACTACATGTATATCTCGTACGGAAGGGGTATAACTATTGACTACTACAAGTATATCTCATAAGGAAGGGGTATAACTATTGACTTCTACATGTATATCTCATAAGGAAGGGGTATAACTATTGACTACTACATACATAGCTCATAAGGAAGGAGTATAACTATTGACTACTACACACATAGCTCATAAGGAAGGGGTATAACTATTGACTACTACATACATATCTCATAAGGAAGGGGTATAACTATTGACTACTACATGTATATCTCGTACGGAAGGGGTATAACTATTGACTACTACATGTATATCTCGTACGGAAGGGGTATAACTATTGACTTCTACATACATATCTCATAAGGAAGGGGTATAACTATTGACTACTACATGTATATCTCGTACGGAAGGGGTATAACTATTGACTACTACAAGTATATCTCATAAGGAAGGAGTATAACTATTGACTACTACAAGTATATCTCATAAGGAAGGAGTATAACTATTGACTACTACATGTATATCTCATACGGAAGGAGTATAACTATTGACTACTACACACATAGCTCATAAGGAAGGGGTATAACTATTGACTACTACACACATATCTCATAAGGAAGGGGTATAACTATTGACTACTACATACATATCTCATAAGGAAGGAGTATAACTATTGACTACTACACACATAGCTCATAAGGAAGGGGTATAACTATTGACTTCTACATGTATATCTCATACGGAAGGGGTATAACTATTGACTACTACATACATATCTCATAAGGAAGGGGTATAACTATTGACTACTACATACATAGCTCATAAGGAAGGAGTATAACTATTGACTACTACACACATAGCTCATAAGGAAGGGGTATAACTATTGACTACTACATACATATCTCATAAGGAAGGGGTATAACTATTGACTACTACATGTATATCTCGTACGGAAGGGGTATAACTATTGACTACTACATGTATATCTCGTACGGAAGGGGTATAACTATTGACTTCTACATACATATCTCATAAGGAAGGGGTATAACTATTGACTACTACATGTATATCTCGTACGGAAGGGGTATAACTATTGACTACTACATGTATATCTCGTACGGAAGGGGTATAACTATTGACTACTACATGTATATCTCATACGGAAGGGGTATAACTATTGACTACTACATACATATCTCATAAGGAAGGGGTATAACTATTGACTACTACATACATAGCTCATAAGGAAGGAGTATAACTATTGACTACTACACACATAGCTCATAAGGAAGGGGTATAACTATTGACTACTACATACATATCTCATAAGGAAGGGGTATAACTATTGACTACTACATGTATATCTCGTACGGAAGGGGTATAACTATTGACTACTACATGTATATCTCGTACGGAAGGGGTATAACTATTGACTTCTACATACATATCTCATAAGGAAGGAGTATAACTATTGACTACTACATGTATATCTCATACGGAAGGAGTATAACTATTGACTACTACACACATAGCTCATAAGGAAGGGGTATAACTATTGACTTCTACATACATATCTCATAAGGAAGGGGTATAACTATTGACTACTACACACATATCTCATAAGGAAGGGGTATAACTATTGACTACTACATACATATCTCATAAGGAAGGAGTATAACTATTGACTACTACATGTATATCTCGTACGGAAGGGGTATAACTATTGACTACTACATGTATATCTCGTACGGAAGGGGTATAACTATTGACTACTACATGTATATCTCGTACGGAAGGGGTATAACTATTGACTACTACAAGTATATCTCATAAGGAAGGAGTATAACTATTGACTACTACATGTATATCTCGTACGGAAGGGGTATAACTATTGACTACTACATGTATATCTCGTACGGAAGGGGTATAACTATTGACTACTACATGTATATCTCGTACGGAAGGGGTATAACTATTGACTACTACAAGTATATCTCATAAGGAAGGAGTATAACTATTGACTACTACATGTATATCTCATACGGAAGGAGTATAACTATTGACTACTACACACATAGCTCATAAGGAAGGGGTATAACTATTGACTTCTACATACATATCTCATAAGGAAGGGGTATAACTATTGACTACTACATGTATATCTCGTACGGAAGGAGTATAACTATTGACTACTACATGTATATCTCGTACGGAAGGGGTATAACTATTGACTACTACATACATATCTCTAAAGGAAGGGGTATAAGTATTGACTTCTACATGTATATCTCGTACGGAAGGGGTATAACTATTGACTACTACAAGTATATCTCATAAGGAAGGAGTATAACTATTGACTACTACATGTATATCTCATACGGAAGGAGTATAACTATTGACTACTACACACATAGCTCATAAGGAAGGGGTATAACTATTGACTTCTACATACATATCTCATAAGGAAGGGGTATAACTATTGACTACTACACACATATCTCATAAGGAAGGTATATAACTATTGACTACTACATACATATCTCATAAGGAAGGAGTATAACTATTGACTACTACACACATATCTCATAAGGAAGGGGTATAACTATTGACTACTACATACATATCTCATAAGGAAGGAGTATAACTATTGACTACTACACACATAGCTCATAAGGAAGGGGTATAACTATTGACTTCTACATGTATATCTCATACGGAAGGGGTATAACTATTGACTACTACATACATATCTCATAAGGAAGGGGTATAACTATTGACTACTACATACATAGCTCATAAGGAAGGAGTATAACTATTGACTACTACACACATAGCTCATAAGGAAGGGGTATAACTATTGACTTCTACATGTATATCTCATACGGAAGGGGTATAACTATTGACTACTACATACATATCTCATAAGGAAGGGGTATAACTATTGACTACTACATACATAGCTCATAAGGAAGGAGTATAACTATTGACTACTACACACATATCTCATACGGAAGGGGTATAACTATTGACTACTACACACATATCTCATAAGGAAGGGGTATAACTATTGACTTCTACATGTATATCTCGTACGGAAGGAGTATAACTATTGACTACTACAAGTCTATCTCATAAGGAAGGGGTATAACTATTGACTTCTACATACATATCTCATAAGGAAGGGGTATAACTATTGACTACTACACACATATCTCATAAGGAAGGGGTATAAGTATTGACTACTACATACATATCTCATAAGGAAGGAGTATAACTATTGACTACTACATGTATATCTCATACGGAAGGAGTATAACTATTGACTACTACACACATAGCTCATAAGGAAGGGGTATAACTATTGACTTCTACATACATATCTCATAAGGAAGGGGTATAACTATTGACTACTACACACATATCTCATAAGGAAGGGGTATAACTATTGACTACTACATACATATCTCATAAGGAAGGAGTATAACTATTGACTACTACACACATATCTCATAAGGAAGGGGTATAACTATTGACTACTACATACATATCTCATAAGGAAGGAGTATAACTATTGACTACTACACACATAGCTCATAAGGAAGGGGTATAACTATTGACTTCTACATGTATATCTCATACGGAAGGGGTATAACTATTGACTACTACATACATATCTCATAAGGAAGGGGTATAACTATTGACTACTACATACATAGCTCATAAGGAAGGAGTATAACTATTGACTACTACACACATAGCTCATAAGGAAGGGGTATAACTATTGACTACTACATGTATATCTCGTACGGAAGGGGTATAACTATTGACTACTACAAGTCTATCTCATAAGGAAGGGGTATAACTATTGACTACTACATACATAGCTCATAAGGAAGGGGTATAACTATTGACTTCTACATGTATATCTCATACGGAAGGGGTATAACTATTGACTACTACATACATATCTCATAAGGAAGGGGTATAACTATTGACTACTACATACATAGCTCATATGGAAGGAGTATAACTATTGACTTCTACATACATATCTCATAAGGAAGGGGTATAACTATTGACTACTACATGTATATCTCATACGGAAGGGGTATAACTATTGACTACTACATACATATCGCATATGGAAGGAGTATAACTATTGACTTCTACATACATATCTCATAAGGAAGGGGTATAGCTATTGACTACTACATACATATCTCATAAGGAAGGGGTATAACTATTGACTACTACATACATATCTCATAAGGAAGGAGTATAACTATTGACTTCTACATACATATCTCATACGGAAGGGGTATAACTATTGACTACTACATGTATATCTCGTACGGAAGGGGTATAACTATTGACTACTACATACATATCTCATATGGAAGGAGTATAACTATTGACTTCTACATACATATCTCATAAGGAAGGGGTATAACTATTGACTACTACATACATATCTCATAAGGAAGGGGTATAACTATTGACTACTACATACATATCTCATAAGGAAGGAGTATAACTATTGACTTCTACATACATATCTCATAAGGAAGGGGTATAACTATTGACTACTACATACATATCTCATAAGGAAGGGGTATAACTATTGACTACTACATGTATATCTCATACGGAAGGGGTATAACTATTGACTACTACATACATATCGCATATGGAAGGAGTATAACTATTGACTTCTACATACATATCTCATAAGGAAGGGGTATAACTATTGACTACTACATACATATCTCATAAGGAAGGGGTATAACTATTGACTATACTACATACATATCTCATAAGGAAGGGGTGTAACTATTGACTACTACATGTATATCTCATACGGAAGGAGTATAACTATTGACTACTACATGTATATCTCATACGGAAGGGGTATAACTATTGACTACTACATACATATCGCATATGGAAGGAGTATAACTATTGACTTCTACATACATATCTCATAAGGAAGGGGTATAACTATTGACTACTACACACATATCTCATAAGGAAGGGGTATAACTATTGACTACTACATGTATATCTCATACGGAAGGGGTATATCTATTGACTACTACACACATATCTCATAAGGAAGGGGTATAACTATTGACTACTACATGTATATCTCATACGGAAGGGGTGTAACTATTGGCTACTACACACATATCTCATAAGGAAGGAGTATAACTATTGACTACTACATGTATATCTCATACGGAAGGGGTATAACTATTGACTACTACATACATATCTCATAAGGAAGGAGTATAACTATTGACTACTACATGTATATCTCATACGGAAGGGGTATAACTATTGACTACTACATACATATCGCATATGGAAGGAGTATAACTATTGACTTCTACATGCATATCTCATAAGGAAGGGGTATAACTATTGACTACTACATACATATCTCATAAGGAAGGGGTATAACTATTGACTACTAGATACATATCTCATAAGGAAGGGGTGTAACTATTGACTACTACATGTATATCTCATACGGAAGGGGTATATCTATTGACTACTACACACATATCTCATAAGGAAGGGGTATAAGTATTGACTACTACATGTATATCTCATACGGAAGGGGTATAACTATTGACTACTACATGTATATCTCATCCGGAAGGGGTATATCTATTGACTACTACATGTATATCTCATACGGAAGGGGTATATCTATTGACTACTACATTCATATCTCATAAGGAAGGGGTATAAGTATTGACTACTACATGTATATCTCATACGGAAGGGGTATAACTATTGACTACTACATGTATATCTCATCCGGAAGGGGTATATCTATTGACTACTACATGTATATCTCATAAGGAAGGGCTATAACTATATATACAGTCATGCGTTATATTTTTGAATAAGTATGATAATCCATTGGGCAGTGTATATCACTTAAATCTTTTCGGGAGGTTTAGAAACCGTGGTGTATAAATGGCAGAAAAAGGTTTCATTATTGTGTTTTCAAAAGTCTACACATATGAGTATGTGCCTAGACGCCCCCCTTCAAACATGTGGATCGTTGCACCACCTGTACACACCTATTATATTGTATATTGTATATTGTATATTGTATATGTGTGTGCTATGTACCTCTTATGCTGCGGTTTGCAGCCGGAGTTTAAAGAAATTATGTTCAGTTCAGTTGCTTGATTAGAAAAAAGGTCACATGTAGTCACATTAAGTACACCTATTTAATCAATCAGGGGTGGTTTTCAATCTTGAAATGGGGTCAAATTGGAATAAGAAATGATTTATTACTACAAATACGAAAAGGTAAATAAGTGTTACCAATGACTAGATAATACTCCTGAATCATTAAAAAGGGTTCTAAACCGAATGTCCATTGTTCGGTTAAGCCATGCAAGTCGATTTCCTTTCGAGTGGTCATTTTAATGTCTTCACATTAAAATGGCAGCTCGAATGTAGTTCAAGTGATCTGACTGGTGTAGCGATACCAGCAAACATTCAGAGAAGATTTGTTTAAGTATGGTACAATGATGGAATGGTCAACGATCCTGCTGTCTTAACTCTCATATTCGCATGAGATCTACAAATCGACATCTTATACTGCAGAGTTTCACACCACTGTCGCTTTTTATGTCGCACCATTTTCTTTCAATAGAGAATCTATGTCTATGGATATGACTTATTGGGTCGTGTAATGAGATTGTGTACCCTTTAACATAACAAAATATTGTATAAACTTTAATGATAGATCGAAAATTTGGGAAAACAAAATATGCAAAAAAAACGTGCTACAGCGTCTTTAAGAATAACGTGTTCCATTGGCATCAAATTATGTTTTTAATTTACAACATAAAGTTCACTAGTTTGGAAATCATCGATTTCAGTTGGTTTTCCTTTTTCTTTTAAAGTTTTTAATTGCCAGGTGAACGATGAGGTCCAGAACTTCAAACACAGTTACAACACTAGCACCGATGAACAGCCCCATGGAACCGCCAATATCACCTGAAATATATACGTATATATTTGTAAACAACTTTTTAAGTATTTCGATATGCATCGATTTGTTTCATCCACATATAAATCTGCTAGGGATGTAATTCTACTCGATGCTCATTAATTCCCCACAAATAACCATCACAATTGCCACATTACTTCGATACGCTCAACATAGGATTTGGTCAAAGAGTTTTCATTTCAAATAAAGATTTCTTGTTGAATTTAAAATAAAGTAAAAATGAGGAGGTAATAGTATGAAATGAATTGAGAAAGACAACTCATAACCGCTTGACGTTAAGCACTGTGCCTCTCTTTGTAGTGAATAAGATTTGTGAACAGTTTTAAAGAATGATCAAATTAAGATATAACAACATATAAGAATAAGATCGAAGGTAACACTCGTAGCTCGATGCGTTTCTGATCTTAACACTGCACCGTAGAGGTAACCTTCAACCCAGCTTCACTCTAGCCAATCAGTGACAAGGCTTGAGTTGATGTACGAAAGAACACATTCACTGTCATATCTAGTAAGGCTTCTGATTGGTTATAATTATAGGAGGTGAAAGCTCACAGTAAAGGTCGATTGACATGACCTCTGCAAGGTTATACTCAGATTGACTAACGAGGTACGAGTATTACGTAATATCTGATTTAAATCAGATTGGAGGTTATCCTGCTGCTGGTATCAATTTCTTGCAAAGGTTCATGCCAAGGAACAGAGATTAAAATTATAACCAAATGACAAAATGCTCCATCCTCAACCTGATCTCTACGTTTCAAGGTGATATTAAATAGACCTTTTATCATACTCACAGAGCAGCGCGAATAAATCGTATCCAACTTGTTGTGTTATGGATTCATAGCTCAACTCTCGATAGAAGAGGTCCACTTGCAATAGATTGTTTCTGTGTAAAATATAAGGTCATTAAATAAAAATAACTAAAAAAGTAACTATACACTTCTTTAACGTATGCTTAAGACACAAACACGGTATCCTCATTTAATAATGATAAATATTATGTGTCACTTGAGGCGAGGGGCTAAAGAGATATTTGTTTGTGTTGAGGAAAGACGGATAATGGATAAAACTTTCTCTTCCAACAACCGAGAGTCAGGTAGAATGTAGAAAAGTGACAGACATTACATGGAGTTCTCACCATCACATCCCGAGTTCGAATCTTACTATCCAGAATTATAAGAACTCGCGCAGATTTATTGACAAATGTTGACAACATGACTCATGACTTCTTACCTCTATCTTAATGGTTTATTATAGGGCCTTCATGAATAAAATTCCCACATATAATTCATATTATTCGTTTATTTATCCGAGAAGATTGATGTCGACCCATGTTGTTCCATTCACTGACGGTAGGTGCATCTAGTGTTGTATCCCAAATACGGATCTATCCCATCTAAAGTCTTTTTTTTCAGTGAACTAAATTTGTCAACAAAATCTTTTTTTTCATCAAACTCATTTTTTCTTTGTCAAAGTCGTTTTTTTAGATCCTCGGCATAGGAGGTACAAAATGACAGCATATTATATAATGATAGCGAATAAGTGATTAGCCGGAATATTTTACAATTTGCATTACAATGTTACAAAATTGAAATACTGATATTATTTACAAATAAACTGTTTATGAAATTTAGTATGTTTGGACTTTATGACAAAACATGTGGTATGTACACATTTCTTTGTACCGCAAAATATGAAAAAATAAAAATTATAATGGAATTAATCTCCAACATCATCAGTGAAACACAATTTACATTTTCTTTCAGTTATAGGGGTCCTATTCCAACTTCTCTTTTCAAACTCATTTTTGTCCATTTTCTTCCCAAAGATTCGCGATCCTAACCTCCTTCATGAGAACTTATCGGGAGCGTCCTGATTGGTTGCATTTGAATCTAGTTGAGCAATCAGCGACGCCGTTGCAAAAGTGACATTTGCCGCACGTCATAATGCTATTTTTGACAAAGAAACGTAAGATAAACGTTTTCTCGTTTAACGTATTTTCCTCGAAATAAGTTATTTGATTTTGTGGAAACAATTGATCATAAAATTGCTGATGTATAAGGAAGACAAAATCAGCGACAAAAAACGCTGAAATCTGAGGGGAGTTGCTTCTGTGGGAAGAGAATGATTTTTGTCAAGAAACTTCAAAATCATAAAATCTTTGTTTTCATCCAAATATTTTTTTAAAACTACATGTATTCTTTTTTCTTAAAGGTACATCCATTGTGTTGTTTGGGGTCACATATACTAAACGACATAAATAGTGTTATGTTATCGGAAAGTACTGACTGTTGCCGAAAATTGCCATTTTGATCTGAGTCGACTTAGTATATTGGCGATATGAAGGTAAAAGTGGTGATTTCTGATCGAAAACTGGACAATGTACCAGTGGCGCGCGCCAATGAGTCAAACTTAAGTTTGGAATCTTATTTATAACAGACAAACTGATAAATTTGAGTTGATCATGTTTAATAGGTCATATAACTACTGTGCATATGAATGGGACGTGTAGTTTCGGTTTCTGCACATGCATAATGATTTTACTCTATTTTAATTCGAAACTAGTAATTATGATGTATTTGGTGATTCGGGGTGAATATGCAAGGCGAGTGAATTTATTTGCACTGTAAAAATAATATGGTGAGTCGGAACGTATTAAAGCCTAATAACATTTTGTGAAACACAATGAATGCAGCTATATCCCAACTTGAGGTAAGGTAGATACGTACTTGGGATTGGACATCTTGTTCGTTAATAACGATATCCAAAGTATACCTCATTTAGAAGACAAAGGCTTTAAAGAGAGTTCATGATGAGTTGATTATGATTCAGTTTGATAACAGTTATTTACCTGAGGAAGTTGACGTCGATCTCACTTGTTTCAACATATTCGTTCATGAGTTGTGTTAGTACCCCAATAGCTTTTAGCAGGGGCTCCTCGCTTTCGGCTAGAGGATCATAATCACGAAGAAGAGAACGTTTCATGTCATCCGTGTCATTCTTGGTATCAAAACTTAATAAATCGGTTTGGTGTAAAACTGACAACAAACTTAACCGAAAAGTGTCAAATGAAATCGCATTTGCGAGCCTATCATAATCATCAGCGAACTCATCTACAATCGGTTCAAAGTAATTGTTTAACGTTTTAACATGATCAAAAGCAGATTTCATTAAAGTTATGTTTCCATCCGACTTTTGATTAAAATACAACTTTGCAACCTTTAGTTTGTCCATTTTTCCAGATAGGTATTCCGCACATGCCTTGGTTTGGGTTTTGAAAGGATCGAAGCGTATCAAGTCAAGAGTGTTCCGCATATTATCTAAATTTCTAAACAGGAGAGTTATATCCCTCTGAAACCTATCATCCAGTTTTTCTATTGGTTTGTCCACCCCTTTAAAAAAGTCTAGAGGACCACGCAAAACATTGTTGAATACTTCATTTCCAGTTCGAAGGACCTTCTTCAAAGACATATGGTATTGGCCACGTAAATGTTGCATGTTTGTCATATTAAGCTTTTTTTCTATAAATGCTTCCTCCAGCATACCTTGGTAGCTTAAAATCCAGTGAGTAAAGTCATCAGTGTCATTAATGAACAAAGCATTCAACAGATTCCGGTCCGCGAATATATATGACTCAACATACTTCGCATACAGAAAGGCGTCATTTGAGTCTATTGAACTGTCAACAAATTTTGAAAAAAACATTGTCGTATTGGTCAATATTTGAGAAATGTTGTGTTTCATTCTCTTAGCTATCTCCAGTCTTGCATCCAACATATCGCCTGTCGAGACATAAAACATTTTCCTTAAGGCAGGATCGTCATTCTGGGGATCAACTAGTTGTTTCAGCCGAGTTTCAATGGTAAACAAGTACTCTATAGCATCAGCTACTGTGGAGAAAGTTTCCTCATTCAGTGGATTCCAACCATTAGAGATGGTATTTTCTAAGCTGCGTATACATTGTGCGTAAAACATGCGTGCTTGTGATGCTTTTATCATGGCGCCATACACCATGTCATCTACATAATTTATCGTTGAGTTTGTTGCATTTATAAATATTTGAAGAAAATTTTCACTTTTCTCAATATTCTTCTCCAGGTCGGTCAGTGCCTTGGTCAAGGGAAGCTTTTCGTTCTGTTGACGACCTGAAATCTCTCGGGCACTTAGGTATGTCATTTCCAGATTCGTTTTGTTTGTTGTTTGAATGAACTTGCTTTGGTTGAATGAACTGGAAAATGACGCATAAGAAACAGAAGGTTCGAATATTTTGAAGTGGCACGGCTCAGGACAGTGGCATCGGTTGTGGATATCCTGTCGGAGACGCACTACGGAGGAAAAAAATTATCAAATATATGTAGGCGAAAATCAAAAAGAAAACTTGGAATAATATAACAAACCAAAAAGACAAGTCGACTATATTCCCGCTAAGTGGACAAAACAGTCTGAAATATATATTGAACAATGATTATAGAACTTTATTCTTTATTATATCTTTAATCACTACATTTTTATGTTAACATTTTTATAAACGTTTCAAATCATTGGTAACAAGCTCGCACTACACAATAATGTTGTTCTTCTTCAAAGCTGTATTGACCTTGGGCTTACGGTTTCAAGTTCTGAAAATTGTTATTTGCCTTTCCATGGATATCAAAAAAAAGTTGAAAATCAAGTACCACTATCCTCTGGTACCTTTCACACCACTTTTCGTGAAAAATGTTTCTCATTTTGTTCGCGCCCTTAGGGGTTTGTATTGTAAAAAACAGGTGACTAGTACGTACATGAAATCGATGATCAAGCCATTTATACTATAAAAAATAGAGGCTCTATAGCTCATCAGGCTTTATATACATTATTTAAGAAAAAAGTTCGCTGTACCTCAATGTGTTTTTTTGTAATAAAGTATAGTTTTGCCCTGAACTATTATAGTTAAAGCACGAGGACGTTAGTCCGATTGCTTTGACGTAATAATAGTTCAGAGCAAAACTTTACTTTATTACAAAACACATTGGGGTACAGCGATCTTTATTTCTTTTCTAAGATGCCAAATGATCAGATACAGGTAACATTCTGCTTCCAATAATTTGGAAATAAAAATATTTGTTATATTCTTTATATAATAATCCATGAACAGGGCCAACGGACGGCTATTCCACGTGTAAAACCCAACCCCAAGATAGACCAAGTTCACGTGACTAACATTCCAAAAACAATTGTGGGTGGAGCTGGATCCAGTCTAAGCGTGATGGCGGAACGTAATTTGTCTAATTCAAAAGTTTGTTGCTATCATAAAAGTTGATGTTCATTGTCCCACCGCTAAATTTGAAGTTGCAGAAGTTGCAAACCATGGAAAGGAGTACACGCTTTATTGGTTGCGTTGTAAGAGTTCAGACGGCTGAGGCGAATCGACGTTACGTTACCATGGGCACACTTGATCACGAGGGAGCGGCGTGGAACAGCGGAAACGTCATTCGATTGTTACGTCATCAAAATAATATACCTTTATTGTCTGATAAAGTACTTTTTTCAATTGTTCTAACCGATAGGCATCTTAGAAATAAAAATAATGACACACTTTCTAATCTTCAATCAGGTTTCACACCGGGAGACTCTACTGTTAATTAACTGACGTATTTATAGGATTTTATAGCCGGAGCAGTAGATAAAGTTAACGAATTTAAAGCTGTGTTTTGCGATGTAAGCAAATCATTCGACAGAGTTTGGCATACGGGTATCATACATAAATTGAAAAGATATGGTATAAAAGAAATTTTATTGTAATGGTTTGAGAGTTATCTTGAGAATAGAGAACAGTGTGTGGTGATTAACGGATCCGATCAGATAAAAGAGGTGTCTTTGCCGGAGTACAATCGCTCTTGTTTATTGTATATATAAATGATATAGTAGGAGGTATAAATAGTAATATACACCTTTATGCCGACGATAGATCTTTATACGCGATTGTTGGTGACCCCGTCGAAACTGCTTATGATATAAATGATGACCTGAAGCGTTTTGCTGAATTGGCAGAAACATGGCAAGTTTCGTTTAATCCGAACAAAACAGAGTCTATTCTTTTTACCCGTACCCGCAACCTTTTCAAATGCCTGACTTAACCATGCGTAATAACGTTATAGATTCGGTTCAAAATGCCAAACATTTGGGTCTTTTATTACAGCATGACTGTTCTTGGAATGATCAAATAATATAGTCTATAGAATAGTCTTAGGAGTATGAAACATCAATTAAACCGAAAAATGCTCGAAACTATGTAAAACACTTCATTCGTCCTGTTTTCTATTATTGCAGCCATATATGGGATAACTGTTCAAAGCAGCAAGCTGATATGATTGAAAAACTCAATCTTGATGCTTTGAGAACCGTTTGTGGCGTCGTACGCGGAACCAGCCACCATAATATATATAAAGAAATCAATTGCAAACTATTGTGTCATAGAAGATACGTACATGAAATGACTATGTTTTATCAAATGGTCAATAACACAACCCCGAATTATCTCAGTAATCTCGTACCTCCTAAGTTGTCAGATGTAGTTTGTTATAACAATCGTGATGATTGAAAACTCGAAACCATAAACTGTAAAACTGCAAATATGCGAGATCCGTCCTTCCCGATTCCGTTAAGTTAAGTCTATTAAAACTGCTATTCTCCAAGATTTCGACACGTACAGTCATTTTGACTTGAACTATGGAGACAGACTATGCCAAATAATTCATTCTCGCCTCAGACTCGAATGTAGTGACCTTAACGCGGAATTAACGCACACAAATATGAAAGATTTATTTCTCACCAGTTTATTCAATTCATTATTTCTTTTCATGTCCTCTTTACAGCGATATAAGGGAAAATAGGTTTTTCTACAACAATGGATTTGATTTGAAATCGGTTTTATTTGGAAATCCAAATTGTTCCTGTACTGTAAATAAAGAACTTTTATTTCGACACACTCTTTTATAAATTAAACAGGCAGATTTAAAAACTAGCTTACTTAGATTATATATCTGGTATTAACTGATGCACATTAATGGCATCTGCTTAAAGTTTCTTAACAAATATTGTAATCTGATTAAGTATTATGAATACATTATTATTTGTATTGATTTTTGGCTTTTGTAAATGTATTATGTACTGGAAAATCACCATGATATATGCTTTTTGTTTTGTATTCTGGAGCGGTTTTCTGATAAGCTATTGCAGCTTGTTTACCAATCCACTTCCTTGTGAAATAAATACGTTTAAATCATATACATTAACTAACAAGAGAATTAGTGAGCACGGCTCACTCATGATACCCCCGCTTTTAACATTGGTCAAAGAGAAATGTTTGAAAATAGCAAAAGGGCATCAATGTTTAAACTTTTGTATGAACAGACCATTATATATAAGCATTATTAAAGCAGAGTAAGTATTACAATTGTAAGCATGTTTTAGAAGTAAAAGTCGAAAAATTTGAAAAATGGCATTAAATATGCAAATGAGGGTATGAAATATAAAAATGACAAATGTACACATCAGTGGTTTCGTAACATTTGAACAATTAGTGTCTGGGTTATGAGTGGAACAAAAAGTGTGAATGGCGAAGATGAACAAAGAAAATTTGCATAAATTATGCAAATGAGGGTATGAAACATACAAAAGGCAGATGTACACATCATGTTGATTGTACATATCAAGTTTCGTAACATTTGAACAACTGGTTTCAGAGTTATGAGTGGAACAAAAACTGTGAATGGCAAAGTCGAAAACGGAGAAAATTTGCATACATTATGCAAATGAGGGTATGAAACATACAAAAGGCAGATGTACACATCGTGATAATTATATGTATCAAGTTAAAAGACATTTGAACAATTAGTATTTGAGTTATGAGTGGAACAAAAACTGTGAATGGCAAAGTAAAAAAACTGAGAAAATTTGCATAAATTATGCAAATGAGGGTATGAAACATACTAAAGGCAGATGTACACATCATGGTGATTGTACATATCAAGTTTCGTAAAATTTGAGCAACTGGTTTCAGAATTATGAGTGGAACAAAAACCGGACGGACGCACAGACGGACGGACGTGCTGACCGCAATAAATAGTTGGAAGTGGGTATAAAAAAAACTTACTTATTCAAAATGTCAACTTCTATGTGAGAGGTACAACAAATAGGAAGCTCTTAAAATGGAGAAGATGAAATAGGTATTCAGGTCCAACCCGTCTGACCTATCTTTGAGGCCAGAGACCAAAAAAAACTACAAATAAAGACACTTGAATTTAATTCATCACTGTTGTTTCCTTAAACTATCTCCCTTTTGAAGAGCACATGAAATCTAAAAAATAAATCAAACTTAATCTTAAAACTCAATAGAAATACGTTTTCAGGTCATGACCTCTGTGGCCTATATTTCGGGTCGCAGGATAACCTAATCTACAAATTAGAATCCACATTGGCCAAGGAGTCTGCACATGAAATTCAAGTCTCTAGGATCATTAAGGTCGTGACCGTATTTGGGATGACAGGGTCACCAAATTTACAATTTAGAATCCCCATTGGCCAAGGATTATGTACGCGACGTTTCAGCTTCCTAGACAAAGTGATTCTGGAGAAGAAGACGAAAAAGCGAAAAGTTTACAGACGGATGGATTGACAGACGGACGCCGGACACCATACAATGCCATAAGCCCATCGGGCCTTCAAGGACAGATGAGCTATAAATAGTACAGAGACGAAACTAGGTCAACACCTAAAATTTCAGAAAGTTGTCATCATATTGTCCCTCAATATCATATACTACATCACAGTCAATACATTTTTCTTTATAATAAGCCATGAATCATAAAACTCCAACGCGTATTTACAAAGATATGAATTTTCATATTTAGATATTAACATACTAGCCCAGAACTTGGTGCATAACGAACGCTACATCCAATGAACCATAGAACCTGGTTTCTTTACATTTGGCGATATCCTTCACTGGGGGATTATGCAGATACCAATGAACTTTGGTTTTCACTCATGGCAAAGTACCGGTTTTGATTTTGAACCCGGGGCGGTTTTTACATATTAAGTATATTTCCTTCTTTTCGGAATTATGTTTAAACCATATGGAACAATAATTAAGAAGACGCCCTCGAAGTTCCTATTACTTAAGAGTGTAGGTAAACATTTTTATTCCTTGGTATTGATTAAAACACTCTAGAATATAACAAATTTGCTGTCTTTTATTAGACAAACACGAACCTGGAACCTTCAAATAGCAGTCCAGATATTGGGAGAGCGTGCAGACAGCAGGGATGTCGAAAACTGAAAAGAACACCAGAAACATAATGATGTTGACCAACACATGCATCGATTTGTTTTTAAAATCCCAAAGTTTCCCTAGCTCGGCCTTGACAAATCTTATACCCCCATTTACCTGAGCTACGAGTCGTTCCCGACTGAAAATAGTCAGTAAGTCGTTGGGTTGGGTTGGCTTGAAGCGTATTTGAGTCTCAAAGAGTCGTTAAGAGTCTTTAATAGTCGGGAGGTCAAATTTAGTCGGGAGTGTGTTTTTGAACATGATGTTCGTACTTTTCGACCGGAAATTCCAGAAATTCCATCCAGTCGTATTCAGTCGTGATCTAGTCGTAAGTGGCTCGTATATGATTCTTATTGGGTCGTATTCAGTCGTCATATGAGTCCTATTTACTCGTATCCAGTCACATTGAGTCGTGTTGGTCGTGTGTGAGTCGGGAATAGGTCTTCCCCTAAAGTACTTGCCGACTCACTCCCAACTAATGCCAAATCACGTACGGCTAACCAATACTCAAAGACAACCAGTGACGACCCGTTCCAGACTAAACACGACAATAAGTAAGTCGTAACTAACTCGTATAGAAATATCAAATTTGACAATTTCACCCCAAATGTTCCCCGACTCATGCCGACAAATTCGTAGCCGAGAAGTTGGGAAGAGTCGGGAATAGTCGTGGAGACTTTTGGAAGTCGTAGCTCAGTGAAATAGGGGCATTAGTTTGATTGCCTACATATACCAGTCTTGACTCAGTTATTATCAATGGAAACATAGAGAATTTTGAACTACGTCAGCAAATGGGAAAACATGCTGGTATAGAAAGTATTTCATATAGAGATAGATCGCCAATTAATGATGAGTAAGAAGACACTACGTCCCGTTATAGGGATCAAGGTATAGCCTACACATATACACATAGTGTTTATTCCAAATGCCGGATACTAACTATCCCAAAACACACGAGCATGAACACATCTTTATCATACAATGCCATTTCACTGGTTAACGTTTTATTAATTCATTAGAATTTTCAAGGGAAACTTATTTCAATGAGATTATTCTTTTGTAGAAGATCGGGACAGTAAGCACTGGGTGACGAAGGAAGCAGGTGTCATGTTAAATGAAACCGTAAACTTGCTATATAGCCTTTTGATTAATTAAAAAAACAAATACCTTTATTATATGGCATATAGTGAAGTCGACAACCACATTTCCCCTCAAGTTCTTTGGTTACACACTCAATTTCGCAGTTTTCCTGGGAATACTCTTCGAAATAGTCGAGGTTTGGTGCAGAACAGTCACCGTGTGGTTTTGGTAGGTTATTTGCCTGAAATACAGTGACAA
This sequence comes from Gibbula magus, assembly GCA_936450465.1. Classification (NCBI taxonomy): domain Eukaryota; kingdom Metazoa; phylum Mollusca; class Gastropoda; order Trochida; family Trochidae; genus Gibbula; species Gibbula magus. The sequence goes on along the minus strand of OW388297.1, from coordinate 69,994,343 downwards.
CTTATGAATCGGAGCAAACATTTATTATTCAAGATCAAATTTCAATTTTAAGAAAAACAATTTGTTCTGGATAACAACTTCTTTATTTTGAAGATACATGACGTTTCAGAGTATATGCTTACCCAATCATCAAGTGAAATGTGGGGCATAGCAATGATACATTGAACAGAAGTAGGCAAATTGCTTTCTAAAACGCCTGCAATATCATTATTTCCTATTGACAGAATATTAATAATTGTGAATAAAATGAGTCGAGGAGATTGAAATACACGTGTAATTTATTCAATGAGGAATGACAAGCATGAGTGGACTATTCAATGAGGATTAGAAAACAATCATGAGAGTATAAACACTTGGTTGATAAAATAACGCTGACCAGTAGAGCCTTATGTACTTAAAGGTACATCCATTGTGTTGTTGGGGTCACATATTGCAAACGTTATAAATGGTGTTACTTTATCGAGGAGTACCGACGGTTACCGAAAACTACCATTTTGATGATAGTAGACTTAGCATATTGGTGATATGAAGGTAAAAATAGTGATTTCTGATCGAAAACCGGACAATGCACAGCGTGTGGCGCGCGCTAATGAGTCAAACGTAATTCTGGAATCTTATTTATAACAGACACAATGACAAATTTGAGTTGATAATGTTTAATAGGTCACATAACTACTGTGCATGTACATGCGACGTGAAATTTCGGTTTTTGCACATACATAACTATGATACTAAATTTTAATTGGAAATAATAAATTATGATATATTTGGCGATTGGGGATAAATATGCAATCTGAGTGAATTTATTTGTATTGTAGACAGAACGTGTGGTGAGTTGGAACGTATTAAAGCCAAATAAAATTTTATTAAACACAATGGATGTACCTTTAAGAAGAATATGAAACTACAATATTTAGGTCGTGACCCCTGGGGTCCACTTTTTGGGTCAGATGGTCATCAATTCTACAATTTAGAATATTCGAAATTGCAAATCCCCTTTAAAGGGGCAGTAGCACGTTTTTTCGCTCAAATAAATCGATGAGATGTATTTGAAAAATAAGTTCACTAATCGTAAAACACCCTTCTCTCTTCGGAAAATCAAGTTAAATATGAGTGTACATGGCTCAGTAAGGCCATGGGAATCGTTTTTGTCATTCGAAATAATAAAATGTGTTCACAATAAAATGGCCGCCATGCAATTTTTGCTTTATAAGCAACACTGTTATCACTCCTACGGATACTTGGTTTGTTTAATAAGATGTTTTACCCTCTAAAATCATTTTAAATGGCACAAATAATCATTATAAATACGAAATTTGAAAAAAATTAATTTGGCATAAAATCGTGCCACTGCCCCTTTAAGATACAAGCACTCTAAATAATGATTACATCTACTTTTGTTGCAATCCAAGCATATATAGCTGCTCTATAATACATCTTACTATGATGTTTACCATTTTGTCCTCAGAATTAAAAACACGAGGGGTATTTACTTTGGATATTTAGTTCACAAACTACAGAAGATAGAGGCATTTAAAGGAGGGAAATTGATTAATTAATGGATATTTAAATCAAACATGGAGTTCAAGGTCAAGTAGAAGTCTTGAAGACCTAACAAAGATTGCTTCAGGGCATTACTTAGGTTCACAAAGTTTGGAAGACAAATTGTTTTTATCTGGATTCTTTGAAACGAAAGTCTGGAAGACCTATATCGATTACCGTTTTTTTTTTTTAAAAAGAAGAATTATTTGAACTTTTGCAGTGAATACCTGGTTAACCGCTGGACTGATTTACATGAAATGTTCAGGGCTGGTAGCTTGTACCTTGTTTTGTGTCGAGTCTGATTTTTTTGTATTTCTTTCGTGAGTTATCTTCTCCTCTAGAAGGAAAATCTTCAAAGCTCAACATCTCGAAACTAATCGAGATAATTCCACAAAACATTTACCAAAATGTTGGCAACAACATTTTCCATCGATAAGGCCTAGTTTGTATATGGACAAAGATTTGAAGCATCTGTCATGTGTTAAAAATTGCCTTTTAAAGCATTATTTTCATCACAATTTAAAGAAGGAGCACTGCTGAAATAAATATAGGGATACATATGTATGCGAAATTACAAAGACAACTTACTTTGGTTTGAACATACTTTGGTTTGATAGTTAAGGTTCAAACATTGACAATATATAGCATCTAGGGATCCAAACATTTAGAAATCCATCTTAAAAAGTTTTTTCTAGAAAATTCAGGGCAACGTACGTAACTCCTTAACTATGTAAGCTACCTAAACGATTACATCTGCTTATGTGGAATGCAAGCATAGCATTTTCTATATATGATATTACAAAAATGTCAAAGGCGCTGTAGCACATTTTTTGCAAATTTTATTTTCTCAAATATTATGTTCCATTCATTATAAAAGTTTATACAACATGTTGCCACGTTATATTATATTTACATGAAGCTGTCAGCTTCGTTATTACAGGCATTCGAAATGCGCGAGTACGTCATTTTCAAAAGAAGTTCCGTCACTTGACCTCTGTAATTTGCATCTTTATTCGTATATGACCCCAACATATATCGAAAATATCCGTTGCCTTTATCCTGCCGAGAACCCCATCCATTGTATGGTAAAAAAAATGGTTATCCGAACAGGAACTAAATTTTGCGACGTATAAAGCAACAGTGGTGTGGAACTCTTCAGTGTGAGAGGTAGATTTGTAGGGTCTTACAGCGAGACGAATGATCATGCCATCATGGTGACATAATTAAAATTTCATTCTCAGTGTTTAATTATTGCTACATCAGTCAGATCACTTGATCTTCCTCCGAACGGCAATATTAATGTGAACACATTAAAATAACCATTCGAAAAGAAAATGGAATCGCATGGCTTTTGTTTCGTTGGAGTCGTTTTAGAACTCTTTTTATTGATTCAGGGGCATTATTTAGCCATTGTTAAGTAAATGGCAACATATATTTACCTTTTCGTGAGATCACGTTATTTCAGTAAACAAAGCGTGTTAAAGCGCCTTTAACCGTTTTATCCTAATAATGAACAACGTAATGTAGAGGTCCAATCATATGTCATTTTCACATTTTCGGAGGGATATTTTATTTGGAGAATAATGGAGAATTGTTGGAAAACTTCTGATGACAGAGACATGATTGATAGCTCATTCTAAAGTAGAGAAACTGATTAATTAACTGTAATTTAAGTCAAACATGGGATTCAATGTCAAGCGGAAGTCATGTGTACCTAAGTATTGACGCGTCGATCCTTTAGTTCATACAGTAATTGTTATTTGATTACTGTACACATCTACATATATTTTTTAGACTGATATGGCAGTTTTCTAAAGGTTACTTATGAATTATGGCATAATTGTTAATGAATGCAGGGGAAAATATCCCAAAAGATAGTCAGAATTTAAAACTGGCCTTGCCCGTTCCGTTCGTCGATAAATTGCAGGAGATGCACGCAACCCGATGCAAAGCGATGGAAAAAGAAATAGCATCTCCAAAACTGACAGATTGTCAGGTCATTGGTACCTCTGTTCAATATTTTGCATAAGAGTAAGTCCTTTACCAATATGGATGTTGGTGTACTTGATCTCTCTCTGACCGGTGCCATTATTGCGCAATTGGCCAATGATAATGGCATTATCACAAACTTCAGTTACAAGAATGACACAATATTCAAAAGCATCAACAAAGAATATCATGAAAAGGTTCCTTGAACTTAGACAGGATGACAGCACTGCAAATCTTACCTCGATTAGTTTCATAGCTACGAAAGATCGCTTCCCAATAGGAAGAGACATCCCAAGATCTGTGACTGAAGGGAACTGTTTGTTGTCGTGGATGAGGACTACGATGCCAACACCATGGTTTGGGCCCGGCATGTATTCATAGTACTCCGCGTTCAGTATCAGGGTCAGTCCCCGGTTTTGACCTTCATTTCAATCAAAACAATTCAAATAATAATGTACAAAACAGTCGAAACCACGGGGATGTGTACTGGGGGAACCAATGAACTAGGGCATTAGTGTAGTCCCTAATGACCAGTGGAGATCATGTTTTGTAATAATAAAAGAAGCAGTCCTATAGTATTGTCAATCATGCCACTCATGGCTATTGTTGTTGAGCTTATATTTGACGGTTGCACAGCTTATGACTGAATAAATGCACTTCCGGTTTTGAGCTTCCACGCTTGTAGCTTGTTAGGGACATTCTCTAGGGTAAGTGGTTCTTGAGGCGAATAACAATAATTATACCCCACTTCCAGTCTCGTTGTTATGGTTTCTTTTGTTACAAGTGTAGGTGTATTAGCCGATACACCTACACTTTCTCTGATATACCTATACGTTTTTCTGATATACCTTCCCATTTTCTGATATACATACACTTGTCTAATATACCTACACTTTTTAAAACCTGAGAAATCAATGGAGTCAATTTTCTAAATTTCCAAATCTAAGTGATGGTAATTTATAAAATGTCAGATTATATATGAACAAATAATATAAGACATTTACAAATGTTTCATTTGAAACCTGGGATCGAACCTGTGTCCTGTTGCTTTTTGACCGGACGAACTAGCCATAAGACCTAGAGGTCAGTTGAAACTTCGTACATTTTTTCCATGACCAAATGAATAAGGTTCTTAAAATGCATGATATAATATCATAATTTTCTGTATGTCTTTTTATATATGAATGCTATTCAATCTTGGGTGCAAAATGTCTTTAACGTACCGACACGTTCTTCTGTTTTTATAAACTTTGACCATATCGACATTAGCCATGCAGTTTATGGCGTTAGCTGTACATTTCAGCGAGATGCACGTGCGTCTGCGTTGACAATATCGTCATTGATAATATCAATTAGATTTCGAGCCCCTAACATTGGTAACCATACAATGCAGCACGGACTGAGCTTACCCGGGAGTTGTCACAGGTGTTTCATACACAAGCTTGTTTACAGCTGTATTTGTTTAGAAATAATATGAAATAGTATCCGTTAACACTCGACCGTTAGTGGGATGTAAGACAAATATACCCATATTTTTCGAGTGTATCGAATGATACCCTACAGATTTCCCCCGTGGAGCCTTACTCGGCTGCGCCTCGTAAGGGCCCCACGGGGAAAACTGTAGGGTATCATTCGATACACTCTGGAAAGTATGGGCTTATCTCTCACAAGTCCACTTTTATATCGCGTTTTCAGAAAAAATATCATGCTCAAATACAAGTAAAAAATTCACCAAAATAAGGGTGGCCGCCCGATAAGCTGAAACTTTAAGAACTACTGTGACCACGCCCAGGCTTGTTTAATTCAATTCAATGTCCTATGGTCCTGTGTCAAAAGCTAAATCATTGTATGGACTGTTTAGCCAATGTGAATTAACATTCAAACCAATTAAGAGAAATCCTATTTTATAAATCATGACAGGTTGTAACTTATTTTTAAGAAATTTAAGAAATAAAAAAGGGTAAAACACTTTGGGCAACACTATTTGGGTCCTTACCCTACCGAATGCTATACAAGCAAATTACATGTAACTCTAATCTCAAAACTTATCAATTCAATCACCAGCAGTATATATGATAAATTTGAAAACGAAACGCCTGCTATTTTACTAGCGATTAGAACAACTTTTTCTAAGCGAGATTTATTCACGAGAGACAAGGAACCTTACCAACATTGATTATAGGAGGGTATTGCGGATAGCCTGCTCGGATTTCTAAATATTTAGGACATACAAACTTATCTTCTTGAGAAAGAGAACAACATGGACATTGTGTATTTATGTTAAAGTCTTCGACCAATCAAGCTTCTTGTACTTTGAACTTGTGAGGGTCACATTTGAGTTTTAAGTTGTGCTGATTTGATTTCGAAGAAGAACTGCAATACTTCAAATATGAATAAAAATCAACATAGGTTGATGACGATATTTCACTTGCAATACATCTATACTTGAATACTTGGGTTAAAGTAGTGCGTATTATTATTATTATTTAGTAATATAAGATACCTCCGGCAATAAAACACAGGCGGTCAATGGGACCGACAGCGTGCTTTATGAGACAATAAAACATGCTCGTGATTTTAGACGACAGTTAGCAAATGACGTCATATTTTACGTCACTGAGATTGTCCAATGCTAGAGAATGTGTTCTACGACGGGAGGAATTAATATTTTCAAAATATTATTTATACAAACAACATAACATCTCCACGGTTTGTATATAAAAGCGAGTAACTGTTAATGGGCATCCCATATAAGAAATAGAAGACTCGTTGTTGTGCTTTATCGTAGAATAAAACATAGTAGAGAGCATGCTATGTTTTATTCAACGATAAAGCACGCCAACTCGTCTTCTATTTCTTAAGTACTATAATGCTGTAGGACAATTTGATGGGAAAATTTCAAGCTGACAACAATACTAGCATACTTCCGGAAAGGTAGACAGCGTTTTTGAAAGAAAGAAAAATAGTTCACTTAAATTTATCGCAACTTAGCATTTCATTTTTTAATGTGCCCATTAGTATATGGAGTATATAGAATACGAGCCTTTAGTTCTGTTACCTGGAGCTAGGATTCTCTTCACATCTACTGTGTCATTCTCAGGATGGTTAAAGCTGTAGCACATGCCGTGATCAGTCATCAGCTCAGTGAAATTGTGTGGGCCACATGCTTCTCCTTGCCACATGCAACTGTAACCACAGTAAAACGTGATTCCAATGCTCCAGATTCATTTAAGAATTGATTTTTAAAATGATTAAGTATATGGAGGTATAAACTTAAAAAGCGCTTAGCAAACTAGCAATTAGAGCTGTACTATTTACGCGTATGAAGACACCAAATATTAGCCCCGCCTACAACATGTTCATCAGCCAATAAAACTGCACAACGCAACTAGCAATGAACCTGACGTCATGAGGGCGTGGCTAAATGTAATGTTAGGCCACGAAATTAAGTTCATGCAGGTATGAACTGAATCTCTGTTAGAGTGTTCAGCGTATCAGATCCACGCAAAGCAATTGCTATTTATTTATTTAGAAGTGGACTAAACAACTACGCGCATTACATGTAAACTCACAGACAAAAGAAACGCTGGTTTATAACATTCTCATTTAGGAAAAACATATGAAGAACAGGGTTATGGTTAGGGTTGAATAATTCATCTGACAGCAACATGATGGTTAAATAGATGAATTAGACACATTTTCTGAGCAATTTAAGTTGTGTGTCAACAGAGAAAAACCCAAAACATTGTTTTCAAGATTGGATGAAAACTTTCAAAGATCGAACAATGGTTTTATAAAGGAGAACTTCTTCAAACAACAAGTGCTTATAAATATCTAGGTGTATACATTTCTAATCACCTGTCTTGGTCTCACCACACTAAACAGGCATCAACACAAGCCTTGAAAGTGTTGATAGGTATCTACAAATATATGCCATCTTTAGGGAACATGTCATTTAACACCTTTTTAAAGATACGATAATTGTTTTGAAGATAAGCCCAATACTTTTATATGGATCTAAAATATGGTTATTAAAACATGATAACATTGAACAGATCCATTTATATGCATGTAAAAAGTTTCTTGGTGTTAAAACAAGCACATGTAACACGATGGTATACGGAGAATTAGGCAGATTTCACGGTTTATTTATTCGTCCATTAGATCTATTAAATATTGGATAATATTATTGAATATGCCCTGTCACCGATTCGCCAAACAATGTTATGATATGAAAAAACCTTATGATAAAAATTGTAAAAGAAATTGGGTGACTGAAATAAGAGATTCTCAACAAAACAGGATATGGATATATTTGGCACAGCCAAAGTGTAGATTTACAATCATATATTATCACTTCAATAACACAAAGAATGAAAGATATATAGTTGCAATCTTGGTCAGAATCCATGTCATTATCAACTAAATGTGTATATATCACAACAATATACCCCACTTTTGAATATATATTGATACGAGTCTTTCGGGTTTCAATACAACCCTCAGAGTGATCTGTATCTATCGTCCGCCACCATCGTCTAAAAATAAACTCTCATGCAGTGATTTCTATGAAGATCTTACCAATATCTTCTCCAAACACACCAGACCAAATACTCTCTTCTTGGGAGATTTTAATGTACACTATGATGATGATAAGAAACCAGGTGTGAGGAAACTCAGAACTTTATTGGTCTAGCACAACATGTATCTGATTCAACATACAGATCAGGACACATCCTTGATTGGGTTGTGACTGGTAACATGATAGTCGTTGTAGGAACGTTGTTGTGCCTTATATATCCTAAGGCTATACCGACAGGGGTCAAATACCCGGGCAGGTTTTAGGGGAGAGGTCAGAAAAAGCATGGCACCTGGTCCATCTTTTGTAAAAACAATATCGTTACAGAAACTACAACAATTTCACATTCCTTACCGTGGATCAGCCAGGAAACTGCAACAAGCATACTGGTACCATGACGGCTTCAGACGAAAGTCCAATGATGGAAGCAAGAAGCCCGACAAGAAGTATTCTGATACCCAAAAGAAATATCCTAATCGAATCATTGAATGTCTGTACTTAAAGGGACACTGCGTCGAGGATAAAAATGAGTCTCATCTTTATCTAACTAAGCTGATTAGAGTGTCTGCTAACGAGCTATGCTTCACTTCACTGTCTACATGCAGAAGTTTGTATTACCAATTACGTCAATTGTCTGAAATTGGGTGTCTGTGACTTGTTAGAAGACATGTTAATTAGCATAGCTAGGTAGATACGCATAAAATGATTTTTATCCTCGACGCGGTGTCCCTTTAAAGGGACAGTAGCACGTTTTTTGCAAATTCTATTTTTTCAAATTTCCCAATTATAATGATAATTCATGTCACTTATATTTACTTTAGAGGGTAAAACTACTTAATACACAGACCGATTATCCATAGTGGTAATAACAGTGCTGCGTATAAAGCAAAAATTGCATGGCGGCCATTTTATTGTGAACACAATATATTATTTCGAAATACAAAAACGATTCCCATGGCTTTACCGAACCATGTACACTCATTTATTACTTGATTTTCCGAAGAGAGAAGGGTGTTTTACTATAAGTGACATTATTTTTCAAATACATTTCACCAACTTATTTGAATGAAAAAACGTGCTACTGCTCTTTAAGACTTGTGGACTTCTGTCTTAACAGCAGCTGCGTCATAGGCGGTACAATCTTCCCACACAAGGACATCCACAAACTGACATGGTGTTCCCCAACAGTAATCGTCAACAGGGAGTGGAGAAGATCTCTAATGGATATCAAGGTAAGACATGGAGCAGATGCCAACAGGTATCACTATTTACTTGAAGCCAAGATCAAGCTGAAACTGGGGGCACAGCGCACCAAGAAGCAGCAACAGAAGGTTTTTGACACCAACAAGCTCTAATTGCCTGAGGTAAAGAAGGAATATGCCATCGAGCTAAAAAACCGATTCAGTGCCTTAGAAGGGGATGATTGTGAAAGAAGTGTTACGTCACTGTGGGAAACCATCAAGACAGTCTGCACAGACACAGCAGTGAGGGTCGTTGGTTTCAAAAGAAGAAGTGACACAGAATGGATAACACAAAGGACATGGAAGAAAATCAACGAAAGGAAAGACGCAAACTAGCGGTTGTTAAACACATTTCCCCAGACTACAGAAAAGAGCAAGATGACATATCCCACCGGTTCCACAAAATTTGTAAAACACATCTTTGACAGGTACTTATGTATCTACTACCGTACTTCAGTTAGTGGGTATTAAAGATGCTGAGTTTTAAGGTATGTTCTGGGTTTTAGACTTCTGCTCCAGAAGCAGTCAAAATAAACAACAACCAACACCCCTCTCATGTTTCTATGAAAACAGAAAGAAAGAAAAATTCAGAAAAAATCTCAAAATATCAAAATGCACCACTTCAGTTAGTGGGTAATACACATGCAGTTTCAGGAAGATATGATGAACGGTTTTGGAGCTTTGCTCCGGAAACGAACCTGTCTCTGACAAAGTCCAATTCAGCAAGTTCCTATGGAAACGAAAAAAAATTAAATTTTCAGAAATCTGAAAATATCAAAAGGCACTACTTCAGTTAGTGGGTAATACACATGCAAAGTTTCAGGAAGATATGATGAACGGTTTTGGAGCTGTGCTCCGGAAACGAACCTGTCTCTGACAAAGTCCAATTCAGCAAGTTCCTATGGAAACGAAAAAAAAAAAAAAAAAAAAAATTGAAAATATCAAAAGGCACCACTGCAGTAAAACTGTAATACATATGTGAAGTTTCAGAAAGATATGAAAAATGGTTTTCGAGTTCTGCTCCGGAAACGAAATGATCACGGATGGACAGACGGACGGACGGACGGACAGACGGACGGGGCGTTGACTATATCCCACGGTATTACATAACGGTTGGATAAAAATGTGCAAATGACATTGGACTGAATATCAACACAGACAAGGTCAAGGTGATGAACGTAAATTGCTCTGCCTACACTCCAATCACCATCAATGAAGGAGAAAAACATTTTGTCAAGGACTTCACATATCTTGGCAGTGTCATTAACAACGAGAATGGTGCTCACAAAGATATTAAAGGCGCTGTAGCACGTTTTTTGCAAAATTTATTTTTTCAAATTTCCCATTTATAATGATAGTTTATGTCATTTAAATTAACTTTAGAGGGTAAAACATGTTATTACACAAACCAATTATCTGTAGTGGTAAAATCTATGTTGCGTATAAAGCAAAAATTGCATGGCGGCCATTTTATTGTGAACACAATTTATTATTTTGTATTACAAAAACGATTCCCATGGCTTTACCGAAACATGTACACTAATTTTAAACTTTATTTTCCGAAGAGAGAATGATGTTTTACTATTTGTGAAATTATTTTTCAAATACATTTCATCAACTTTTTTGAGCGAAAAAACGTGCTACTGCCCCTTTAAGACCCGGTTGAGCAAGACAAGAGGTGATTTCAGCAGATTCCATCCCACCTGGAGGAGCCGAAACTTCAGCCTCAAGACCAAGCTGAAACTCAACAACAGCAACGGCAACTATGTACTCCTGTATGGATCAGAGGATGGAGAGTTATACAGTCAGACATGAACAAGATTGACGCCTTCCAAAACACATGATTGCGGAAGATGATAATACATACTGGCAAAACAAGATCTACAAGACTGACGTCTACAACAGGTCAGGAGCCAACTCAATATCGATGGACCTCTAGCACGTATGCACTCACGGACAAGATATATTGAAAACGTTACAAGTCTCCTCGCGATGGCTGGTGTGATTTGACGCCTCTCTTCTTGTGGTGTGTGCATCAACGTCTGGTTGTCTAGGATGCTCTCCGACTTCATTTCCTAAAATGGCCCCAGGTGCTCTATTGGATTCATGTCAGGGGTTCCAGCTGCTAGAAGTAGGGTGATGTGCTAACACGTTATTGTTTAAGATTGACAGGCCGAACAAGTTGGACGTTTAAGCGTCAAACTTGCCATTCGTGTTGGTAAAATCTAAACAACACAATGCCAAAGAAGGTTTCTGCGCATACTTTATACTGAATATTAACAAGGATTTTACCAAGGGGCAAATATTTAATTCACCGCAAATTCGTACTGCAGATTCGCCACGATCCCTTGGAAATGGTCAATACGGGAGAATTGTGTTTATAGTATCGAATCATGGTTGTAGGTTTCGATCCAATTTTCAACGTTTTCAGCTGTTTTTTACCCTTTCATATTATTATACTTAGAAAAACATCTTTAAACGCAACCAGATTTCAAAATAAAGTTTTTCTAATGTTACTTATTATTTGTTTATTACAAAATTGACACTACAAGTTGATGGGCGTAGATTTTATTTTCTCAGTAAAATGATAACACTGTGTTTTCCATCAATTGTTCAATGATGAATACTACTGCCAAAGGTGACATAGTGATCAGTTTCTCAGAAGGACCTTCCTCGACATACTACGTGTCTGATTGGCCTGTTGAGGAATCTGCTGTCACTCTTGGTGAAATGCTGCATCCAACTCTGCCATAGAAGGGTCTCTACGACGTATTAGACGTCCCAGAATGTTCCACGGATGTTCTGTTTGGTTCAGATTGGTTCAGGGATTGTGTCGTAACGTGGTTATGTCTTCTGGCTGTAGAATCAGAGTTATCACTCTCGATGTATAGGGTCTTGGCAGTGTAAACTGGTCTCGTGCGAAAAGGGTGATTGCCATGCAAGTTCACTCGTCAGCCATTCATGACCTTGACATTCATTTGACCTGAAGTAGCCCACATCCTGGTTCCCGGGCCTTTCAGCGAGATAGTAGGCTATTTATAGCTCATTTTGTAGGGAAATCATTTAGCTTCCGTATCTTAGGCATTGACTGTGCCATAACAAAAAATTTAATGTGAAATATTACTTTGAATGAGCATGGGATGGTTTCGTCGTTACATCCCTTTCCTTCTATATGGTAATATGGTAGGTCTACATATGTATATGTCTTTCAAACGCTGTTTCTAAGCGATACACGCCCCTGTGGTAGGAGGTACGGTCAAATATTATCAGAGACACGATCACCCTAATAGACGTACCAACGGACCAATAGATGTGCCGCATGGTGCCACATTTTAATGCGTCCTAGCTCTACACTACGTAAGACGTTCATAAATGTGCTGATGTGGCAATTTCACGCGTTTGAGAGATTTACGCGCCCTATAACATGCCGTGTTAAGACGATTCCTGACATCCTGTGACTATTCCACTTACCCTCAGTCCTGGGGTACTAGAGAAGGGGAGGTTCTTAAGATTCAACGCAGTCTCCACGTACAGATGTCAATCTCGGGCGTCCAGATCTGGCACGGTCTTCAACGTCATTGCAATTGACTGGGGCATGCTTTTGTACCAAATTTGAATTTCAAATAAAAATATAATCATCTGTACGAGATACTTCAAATACCACGGGGCCATGCTTTGAAGTCGTTGCATGGGAAAAAATAGGACCTTTCGTAATTATCAATGTCCCGATACTCTGTGTGCCAACAAATATCTACGATTGCATTTTCAACCTCATAGCCAGAAAATAAACAATATTAAAGTAAGTGACGCAAAGCTTATTGTTCTAAGTAAATATTTATTGAAAGATTTTGCTTGGAAACTAGCATGTTGACATTAAATTCGATTCGTGTGATCGGTACCCATAAGCATGTGACTGTTATGTTATGATGAAATATGAATCAACATGACGATGAAATATGAATCAACATGAACTACAAAGTACAGAGCATAAGAGGATGATCACTGACCCAATGATCATGTCCATTTTGTGTGAGCAGTGTCAGCAAACAAATCATTGAGTGTGAGGTTGGCAGCATCATAACTCTCCAGTCTTGACAAATTGAATGATTTGAGGTCGTCGTACATTTCGGTCAGCAACTCGTAATGTCCAAGTTGATCAGCTTTGGTGGCCCTAAACAGACATAATTAAACCCCTTACGAACATATATAACATGAAATATGTCTAACAAAAGTATTGTTTATAGTTTTTGTTCTATTTATTAAAAGAATTATGTATTGTTCGTACAAGAACTATGTCTTATCAGAACGGAGGAGTTGAGTTGAGAAACGTAAAGCTGCTGAACAAAAGTTTGTTACATTCATAACACTCGTAACATTTGTTATATTATTATTTTATTCTTAAAAATGCTTATAAAAATGATCTTCTCCTCTCAAAATTAGGTAGTCAAATCATTTTAAATGTAAATGAACTTAGGAATTTGATGATAATATACATATATAAAGTTGCATTCTGGTTTCATTAAAATTAGTGCTATAAAGTTGCAAATATAAATACTACATGTATCATCAGTCCGTCGCGGTGAGCTCTTTTTTGCATATGAAACATAATATTGCTTTTGAATGAATGATATATAGATTATTTGAACTAATATAAAGTGAATACAATTTACACAGGTTTTGAAAAAAAGTTTCAAAGCTTGATGCCCGTTATTATCATGATTTGTTTATTATATGAATTAATGACGGGGGTAGATGGACATTTGATCAAATCCGATGTTTTGATAGTGGTATCATATGCTCCTTGAGTAGATATATTTTGACTATTTATACATGATTAATGTAACACACTTTGATCTTTGAATGACCAATAACAGTCTCAAAGCCCGAAGCAGATTTACCATAGCAGCAATGGACGGTTTGTCCCCATCAGTAAAAGGATATATGCAACATGCATTTACCCTGAACATTGAAGTAAATCCATTGTAACACGAATGGCGTTATCAGTCATGCATTATAACCATAACAACTCCCTATACAGTCGAAAATTCTGCAACTCCCAATACAGCGCTGGTGCAACAACCATTAGAGCGTACAGTCACTATTTTGTTGTGTTTCTCCTTAAATATTAAGTGTTGAAGAGAATGGATAACAGCGCAGGAAAATACCGAAGGCAAAATTGGAACCATATTTGTTCCGCTGACAAATTTATTTTCAATGGTTTAATAAAAAGTTCTACGATACATGTAAGTAAGGCGTCTCCAAAGTACGAGAGATGGAAATTGTTGTTCAGAGGGGACTGTAATTCCCCCACCCCAAGTCCATTTGTCAGAAAATGGCACCTGGAATCTGTGATGGTGGTTTATATTCTTTAATCCCCATTTTTTCCATGAGCGATCGTTCATACCATAATTGGAATAGCTTTGGAATTGCCGAGACATAAACCCTCTTTAGATCCTCTGGACATGTTTGGTAAAACAGCCAGGAGCTTCGAAAGTTGGTAAATAAACATTGGTATTTTGCTTAAGCAAATAAAGGCTCTCATTTATTAACTTGATATTTGTGTCTTAAGTTACCAATCAGTAGATGTATATGAGAAGAGAAGAGAGCGCCAGTGAGTTTTGCCAAATATCTATAATATCTACCTATTTTTTATTACCTAAAAGGAAAAAATAGAACACAATTGATTTAAGGTAATGTAATGGCGTTACGTTTCTTCTATGATGTAGCGTTCTAAAGGCAAAACATGGATAACATGCCTTTGGCACATGTTTCTTAAATTCCGGTATTTAGTAATATAACGTTATACCAGTGCTTATATGCATCTACGTTAAATATGCTGATGTCTATATTCAGTATTCTTTGTAAGCACTCGGGGAAAAAGCAACATTTAAAGGGGCAGTAGCACGTTTTTTCAAATTTTAATTTTTAAAATTTCCCATTTATAATGATAGTTTATGTCATTTATATTTACTTTAGAGGCTAAAACATCTTATTACACAAACTAAATTATCTGTAGTTGTAATAATGGTGTTGCGAATAACACACAAATTGCATGGCGGCCATTTTATTGTGAACACATTTTATTATTTCAATGACAAAAACGATTCCCATGGTTTTGCGGAACCATGTACACTCATATTATAACTTGATTTTCCGAAGAGAGAAGAGTGTTTTACTATTGGTGACAAATACATTTCATCGACTCTTGTTAGCGAAAAAACGTGAAACTGCCCCTTTAAACACTCGTGTCCTGTACAGTCCTACTTTGACCTCATTCTGAAATGACGACCAGGATCCCGGCCGCTCCACAAACCAATTGTAGAGTTACAATCAATCTTTTAACATAGGTTACACTTGATTGCAGCGCTACCATCAATTGTAAGAGTTCTGAGTTAGAGTTCTAGTATCACACGTCTCGTCGTACCTGAAGGTATTTTGGTTGCAGATTGTGACAGTCGGAAAAATCAGGGAGTCATTAAAGTTGACCTTGACATTGACGTTGACCGGAAGACTATAAAAGTACACGATGCGGTCCAGAATCTGGTAGCTGGAGACTGTCATACAGCCCGCTACCAGTAGAAACCATATCACCCTGGAATGAAGAAGTTTAGCTCATATCTTTTAAGAAAAACCAACAAAATATTTTGTATCATTAGAGAAAAGAAACTTCATGAATAAGTCAAAACTACAAACACAAGATAACAAAACCATAACTGGCACAAAATAAATTATCAATGAAGCAAAATACTATTATAAGAACATTTACACAAAACATTCATGTACATCAGTGAACAATTCTTAAGTAATTGGAGGCCTATATCTCTCTTAAAAGTATCATACAAGATAGCATCAGCTACAATTGCAAATCGGATAAAGAGAGTACCTCCAAAAATAATAAATGAAGACCAACGAGGTTTCATGTAAAATAATATAGATATATAGGAGAATGTACAAGGCAAATTTATGACATCATGGACTATGCAGAGTGTATGGAAACACCTGGTCTATTTTTATTGATAGACTTCGAAAAAGCTTTTGATTCAGTAGATTGGATCTTTATACAAAATGTTCTCGGTTATTTCAACTTTGGTCCAGATATTAAAAACACCCGATGTCCGTTTCAAATTATATTTCAGAATGTTGTCATCACATGCACTTTTCTTTAAAATAAACCATAAAAGAGTACATGCTATACGAATGCCTAAATTGTATTACATCGGCTTTGCCGGCAACCACTACTTTAAGTGTGATCTGGATTAAACACCTTTTTACCTAAGTTAAACAAATTTCTGAAAAATAAATGCCCATTTGGCGATGTAAAACTATGTAGGTTCGTTATTCATATTTCACCGTAATTGATTTACTTGAAGTTCATCGGTACGTTTTCACGACAAACAGACTATACCTTAATTAATTTAACTTCCCTCTTTTGCACCCGAAAAAGGAAAACCTCACATATCACTTTTAGATGGAATGTATAAAACAATAAAGTACTGTGGATCTAACTTGATAACTTTTTTGTATCATTCTTTTTATAAGAATCGGCGTTTTGAAAAAGTCATGACTACTTTGCCTACTAACGATGTTTATGAGAACACATGACATACTAAACAACTTTTATTTACTATCTAAGAGTTAACTATGTATATAGAATAAATAATAAAATATATAAATTAAATAAATAAAAATAAATAACACTAGTTTCTATTAATACACAATTACAACAATGCTCTCCGGTTTATCTTTGGAAATCCAGTCGAGTCCGAAGTTTGTCGCGACAATAAAAGTGTCGCGACTAACATTCTTTTCCAAACAAATTTCATATTTAAATGCCCTGCATGAGTTCTCTGGAAATTTCCAGGTTAAAATTACTTTTTTTCAATTTTTGAAAAAAATTCCAATGGCATTTTTACAATGCAATTTGTTTTTTCCAATGGAATCTTTTTTTCCAATGGAAATATATTGAGGGAAATGAATAAAGGAACGCATGTATTGATGGTGAAATTTGTTTTATTGTCATGGGTTTTTGATCAAGTATATTTCATTAAGTATGTACACCACAGGTGAAATTTCAGTATCTAGTGTCCTCCTTGTTTCCTGATCACTTTTTCATGATCACACCCTCGTGGAACACTTTGGATCAACTTCCGGATGACAGCCCGATGAACTGCGCGCCACTCTTCTTGGAGAGCCTGGAACATGGCATCAGATGTCTGGGGTAGAACATCACGATCCCTCACCCGACGTCCAAGAACGTCCCAGAGATGTTCAATGGGATTAATGTCTGTGCCTTTGGACGGCAAAGGCAACACTCTGATGTTGTTTTGCGTGAGAAAATCCCTGCTGACGTGAGCCGTGTGGAGATTTAGAGGGCCAAGGAAGTATTGTGATGTTATGATTGGCGAAGAAGTCCATTGTGATGCGGGCTGTATGCGGTCTGGCATTATCTTGTTGAAAAATTTGACTTTGTGGGTTGAGAACTGGAAGGAGGTGATGTTGCAGAATTTCATCTCTGTAGCGAATGGCTGTTAAATTACCCTGGACATGAACAAGATCAGTCTTTCGATGATAGGAAATCGCTGCCCACATCATAACACCACCTCCGCCGAATCTGTCTACTTGTGCGACACAGTTACGTGCAAAACGCTCATTTCGGCGTCGGTAGACCCTATTTCTACCGTCATGACGTTGCAGCATGAAACGGGACTCGTCACTGTACCATATTCTCTGCCAGTGTCTCAAATCCCATCTTTGGCCATTTCTGCACCAACGTACACAAGAACGGCGATGGTGACGTCGTTGTACGCATCCGACGTAAGGTCGTCTTGCACGTAATCCACTCGCTCTTAGTCGATTTCTTATAGTCTGGGCTGAGATGTTACGTAATCCTGGGATATTCCATGCCGTATCCGTTGCTGCCAGTGTCCTATTGCGTAGATGGATCAACCGGATGTGACGATCCTGGGCTGCAGTTGTAACCCTTGGCCTACCACTTCTTTGGCGGTCCCGGTTGGATCCAAGTTGTTGGTAGCGATTTCTAAGACGTGAAATCGTACTTTGGTGGACATGGAAATGACGGGCAACAGATACAACCGACTCTCCAGCCTCTAGACGTCCAATTGCAATATTACGATCTTCAGCTCCCAGTGGAAGTATTTTGATTGACGCTGCTTTAACACAATATTGCGACTAGAAATATCGCAGTGCAATTTCTTTATATACCCAAGGGTAGAGCACAAGTTCACCAAGTTGCACGTACATCACTCTTTCTCACTCTTTTCCACATAGAAATTTCATGCATTTCGGAAAATCACATGTTTAAGGTCCATATTGTAACAAAGTGATGTGTTTTGGCGATGGTGTACGAGTTTGAACCTTCATTCAACATGTTTGGCTATCGAAACTAGATATTTTTCAGTTTGACATGAAAAAAATACCTAAAACAACTTACAATTTATCCGTGCGTTTCTTTTTGAGAGAGTGTATTTCGTTGATTCTTACATTATACAATAGGTGTACTTTATTTTGAATATTCATTTATGAATATATATGCGATATATATAAATGTACAACAAACTAAAATGGCCTATGTTTATGCTTATGATTTGTGACGGCAAGAAATATTTTATGATAAATACGATGTTTAATCAATGTTTTTACGGTTAAATTGTTAATGTTTTACATAAATCAAACGAATAGCAAATGTGGTCGATCTCTGAGAACGATATCCTACCCGTCTATCCATGACCTCATGATGTACAGCAAAATACAATTAAATGTAAATATAAATATATAGATGATATCTGTCTTTCTTGTCTATCTGATTTTCTTGATTTATACCAGGATGATCTCATCGAGTGAAGTACAAGTTTATATTTCCGCATGCAGCGACGGCGCAAGTGAGAATATATTACTCTTCCACCTCACGAGATGAGGTGAACATGATATTTGTCAAGAATTGACAGATATTCTATTTATTATATCAATAATTCTGTGTTTTATGCTTAAATTGACCAGATTTAAACGGCATCGGTTTTAATGACATCATACATCACAACCTTAAATGTGGAGCTACTAAATAACTTTTTCCAACAGCGAATGTATGTGTTTTATGTGTTGATTTATACAGAACACAATAAGATAATGATATATGATTTCCAATATACACAGACACGATAATCGACTGACTGAGTGTTTACAATTCACAATCTGTTACAGTACATGATAATTGAAGTTTCATTACTGCCTTTCGAGGATCACATGTTACATAATACTTGTGCATAAGATCTATAAGAACATTTGAACGTGTCGGAATGTTGGCCACCCCTAATAGTCTGGTAGGAGATACACAAACAATTAAGTGAGGGTCGGTACATGATAATTAGTTAATGGTCATTCCCGCCACCTGTAATTAGATCAACACGCGAATTCCCATGACCACTGATGGGGTGACGTTAACTGCTTCATGCACGTTATGTAAGACCTTGAACTTTCTAATACACAGCACACTTAAATACCGCTAAACTCATTATATTATCGCTTTAAATTAATTTCGTTACTTCCTTTGTCACAATCACTCCATGTTTTTCTTGGAATATGTTTATATCGAATGAAATGCGATGTTTATTCAATATGTCAGTATACATATGAAACACATGAGAGGTCTATCACTAGTTAATAACTGTCAAAGCGGTGACAATATTTTGGGTCTCACATAGAATGCACCACCATCAGCTAATGATATCCATGGGTTTGGACATATTTGAAACAATCAGTCTTTGATGTCCAATTGAAAGTGTTACACCTTTCAGAAAAGCCAAGACGTCACACATAGGGATTAAGCATCATTTTTACCTTATTAAGCTATGAGCCAATAAATAGTTTTCAGTTACCAAAGTCAATCTCTTAAAAGTCAGCAAATCCTACATGGATAATATTATGCATATTATAGCTGTTCAAATGGGGTCACAGGGGTCACATCCTTAAAAACCTATTTTCATCTTCTTCTCCAGTTCCAAAAGGTCTAGAGAGTTGAAAAGTTGTGTGCAGACTCCTTGGCCAATGGGGATTCTTAATTGTAGATTGTGTGACCCCATGACCCAATGACCCAGAAAGGGGTCACAGGGGTCACATCCTTAAAAAACATATTTTCATCTTCTTCTCCAGTTCCAAAAGGTCTAGAGAGCTGAAAGGTTGTGTGAAGTGTCCTAACTTGGTCAATGGGGATTCTAAATTGTAGATTTTGTGACCCCAATCTTGGTCACGGGTCATAACCCAAAAACCTATTTTCATCTTTATCTCAAGTATGTAAAGCTCTAGAAAGGTGAAATGTTGTGTAGGGACTCTTTGGTCAAAGGTGATTCTTAATTGCAGGAGTGATGACCCTGTGACTCAAAATACGGGTCACAGGGGTCAAGATCTAAAAGCCTATTTTTTGCTTGTCAACAATGTATTACTTGAGATAACTTAGATATTCATCCTTAGATAAAAAATCAATGAAATTCTGATGAGCTACAGAGCCCATGGCTCTATTTTTAAAATAATATACTACATATCTATAATCTTCCTATATGTTTTAGGGGAAGGACACTTTTCCAAGTCAACATTTTATATAAGTTAAACTTTCACAAATGTCAATCAATATGTTCAAAGTCATCATTTCACCAAAGTCGATATGTGATCAAAGTCAACATTTCACTAAATTCAAATATTTTTTTTCAAAGTCAACATTTTATATAAGTTAAACTTTCACAAATGTCAATCAATATGTTCAAAGTCATCATTTCACCAAAGTCGATATGTGATCAAAGTCAACATTTCACTAAATTCAAATATATTTTTTTCAAAGTCAACATTTTATATAAGTTAAACTTTCACAAAAGTCAATAAATATTTCCAAAGTCAACATTTCATCAAAGTCAATACCTGATCAAAGTCAATATTTCACTTAATGCAAAATATCTTTTTCAAAAGCAACGTTTCACCAAAGTCAACATTTTATATAAGTTAAACTTTCGCAAAAGTCAATATATATTTTCAAAGTCATCCTTTCACCAAAGTCAATATGTGATCAAAGTCTACATTTCACTAAATTCAAAATATCTATCTCAAAGTCAACATTTTATTTAAGTTAAACTTTCTCAAAAGTCAATAAATATTTTCAAAGTCAACATTTCATTAAAGCCAATATGTGATCAAAGTCAACATTTCACTAAATTCAAAAACATCTTTTTCAAATTCAACATTTTATTTAAATTAAACTTTCACAAAAGTCAATAAATATTTTCAAAGTCAACATTTCACCAAATATATAATTGATCAAAGTCATCATTTCACTAAATTCAAAATATCTTTTACAAATTCTACATTTTATTAAAGTTAAACTTTCACAAAAGTCAATAAATATTTCAAAAGTCAAGAATTCACATAACTCAATATATTTTAAAAGTCAACATGTCATCAAATTCAATATTTTATCAAAGTAAAACTTCCTCAAAGTCAATAAATATTTCCAAAGTCAACATTTCACAAACATTATATTTTTTCCAAAATCAATATCAATATTAAGTCAATAAAATCCATTGAGAAAAAAAAATCCAATGGAAAAAAACAATTCCATTGGGAAAAAAATTCCATTGGAATAAAATTCCATTTGAAAAATTCTGAAAATTTCCAGAGAACTCATGCAGGGCGACAAACTTCGGACTCGAAAGGATTTCCAAAGATAAACCGGAGAGCGTTCAATGTATCTTTGTCAAGAAGTATCTTCACTTGTGTCTAAAGGTTTATAATCACTATTTTGATCAAAGCTTTCTGAAGACAAAAACATGGTTAGGGCGTTAGGGCGTTGTCACATCAGGGATCAGAGGGTCACCAAATCTACACTTTATACATGCCCTTGATCAAGGTGCATATAAAAAAAGCATTTAGTTCTTGG
Source organism: Gibbula magus (assembly GCA_936450465.1). Lineage (NCBI taxonomy): Eukaryota > Metazoa > Mollusca > Gastropoda > Trochida > Trochidae > Gibbula > Gibbula magus. Next base: position 69,972,055 of record OW388297.1, on the reverse strand, counting down.
GAAGAAGTCGAAAATAAAGTTTTCTCATGTAACCCCTATTAGGGCTCGAGTAGTCGCAACATCTATGTACAAGTCATAATCCGTATCGGTATATTACTAATTAGTAAGAGTTGACAACCTTAGAGCATACACAGTCTTATTAGCTATGACACCCATCACTGTATCTCTCAAATATCGAAAAGCACAGTGGACACACATACATCTTCGTGCTTGATTGTATTATTTAGCTGTAGTTACAGTGGGACAACTTCTCTCTTCGTCAAATCAACTAATCACTTCTTGTACACACAAATCTTGTAGATACTTCATACTGATGTCTACAAATCGCACATTGTGAACGGGCTTTAAGGAGGTTCCTTACCATTGTTTCTGAGCATCCTCAGTTTTCAGATTCAGATAGAGATTTTACAAACGGGCACGGTGACCCCTATTTTTTTTATAACAGAAATGGATTTAGCATATGTTTTTCATGTATATAGTGAAATATTAGCAATTACTTGAGATTTTTAAAATTGGTAAGGAACCTCCTTAATCTTACCTTCTGAGTGCTGTTGCTCCAGGAAGCCAGACGTAACGGAGTCCGTGTAGAGTTGTGCTTTGGGTGAAGTCCATACAGAGTTCACCAGAACAACAGTTGGCCGGTTTCTCATCTTCGTCTTTGACAGACTCGTCCTCATGCTGTGGATGTATATGGTTATGTCCATCACAGTCCGTCGTGTCGAGATGTGACTGAGGCGATTTCGCCAGAAACTTTTCATCTATAGGTTGGAAGTCCATATCTAGCGCAAATACATCTTGAAGATGGGAAGTTGGTCCCTCCTGACGTTTCTTCACTGTGGAACACCTTCTATGAGAATGTCGGTCACAGTCCGTCTTGTCGAGACGTGACTGGCGCGAATTGGCCTGAGAATTTTCATCTGTAGATTGGAAGTCCGTATCTCGCACAAACACATCTTGAAGATGGGAAGTTGGCCCTCCCTGTCGTTTCATCATTGTGGAAAACGTTTATCTGTTGACGGCTTCAAATGATCCCCTAAATATAAATGCAATTTATTAACATGATCTGAAAAGTCATAGTACGCTTCTGAATTATGGAATACTGATGTCTAGACCGTTCTGAGACCAGGGACGGATTCACTAATGTCAATTTAATGCCACTTTATAGGGTGTGTTATCACAACATTATATCTCCGAATTATCAAATTACCAAAGTGCTCTTTTTAACAACCTCGTCCGAGCTTATTATGTTATTGATGATATACCACTGCCAGAAATACCAAATAATTCTATGTTGATAATTGGCTATATTAGAACTGCAGAAGTATAATTTCAAAAGAGCAAAAGCAACCTCTCGCGGAATGTATGAAAATGCAATAATAAATTTATATCAACTACTATTACATTCGAGCGACTGTAGCATGTTTTAAAATATGCAGTTTCATTAAAAGAACGAAAACGCGCATATGAATTAATGCAACATTAAATTATATATGCACTAACTACTCTTACGGAAATATTGAAAGCTTTAATTCTTTTGGCGACCCGATCTAAAAATCTAGAAATCGAGGAATGCAACACCCGGGAGAACGGCACGGATACTTACTACTATTGTAACAGAGAGAACATGTGCACATGTGACGTTTTATTCTTCAATTCTGCCCACCCGCTGTGTTTGCCATGTAAGACCACATCCTGGAATGTCGAGGAAAGCAAACGCTGATGCAACTATGGTCAGGTGATGTGACTTTAGCCTTTGTTTTACGTCGAGCTTTGCACACATGAAAATTCGCACATGGTAGTACATATACACACATGTGAAAAGTATTTTTGCTTTGCGTTCATATGTGTTTTATATACTCTAACCAAATGGTGTTTTCATTGACCATTTTATTTAGTGCTGGACTAACATTTGAATTTCATTTATACATACTGTATGCACTTATTTATTGAATCACTATGATGATCTAAAGTGGCTGGAAAACTATAGAATGTGAATAGGAACCATGCATTTGATTGTATAAGAACTTATAGACGAACTCTCGTTCTGATGGTATAGTGGAAAAGGTCATAATAAGAATGTTGAGTTTGCATTTATACATGCATTGTCATCATTGAGCGGCCGTAGAGCGTCCAGTGTCGACCCTTCTGCCTCTTCGAAGCAATTGTTGAGTGACAAGAGTCGACGACGTCCTTTCCGCGGAAGTTTTTTACATGTTCAAAAATCGTTGGCGTCTTCAGTGTCATTTTACGATGATGCGCAATATATTAAAGGGGCAGTAGCACGTTTTTTTGCTGAAATAAGTCGATGAAATGTATTTGAAACATAATGTCACCAATATCAAAACACCCTTCTCTCTTTGGAAAATCAATGAGTGTACATGGTTCAGTAAAGCCATTGGAATCGTTTTTGTCATTCGAAATAATAAATTGTGTTCACAATACAATGGCCGCCATGCATTTTTTGCTTTGTATGCAACACCGTTATTACCACAACGGATAACTGGTTTGTGTAATAAGATGTTTTACCCTCTAAAGTAATTATAAATGACATAAACTATCATTATAAATAGGAAATTTGAAAAAATAAAATTTGCAAAATACGTGCTACTGCCCCATTAACATTCCATTCCATACATACTCACGCCCTTTGTAACCAATCTGTCTCCCTTGAGCGTCCAACGTCGATCTGTTATGTATGTTGGTTGCACAGAAGAAGCACAAAGGTCTTTATAGGTGTGTAAAGGCGATGTTCAATAGGTTAGATAACCTTGTCAAGCTCTATTGCAATTCACAATCAAAACAAATAACGACATTAAAGTTGGCTTGACCAAGTTGGTACACTTACTGAATCTATAGAATTCATTCAATCTAATGGTCTGACTGAAGCCTTCTCATAAACAGTTACGAAAAATGAGTCCAGCCTTCTGCTTTTTATAAATAATGTTTATAAATAATAAGTTTACAAGAAAAGCAGTCTGATACACCTGAACTATATATATGTAAAATACAAAGTAATAGCTTTTAACATAGTCAACATATAACCCCCGAAATCTTAATATCTATCAAAATATCAAATCAAACACGTGTACCCTTGACCAAAATGTGAAATGGAAATCAATGTTGTCCAGAAGAAATATAAACAGTAGAAGGCAAAGTAAAAACCTAAAAAGCATTCTAACAAAAGCTAAATTTGAATCAAATGTTCAAAATATTTCCATTTCTTCTGTAAGGAAGTGCAAAAGAGTCAATGGTGGAGCATGCCCTTATCTATTGGAAGGGTATTCAGTGATCTTAAGGTGAAAGAATTCCGAATTGACCATTTTCCAGTTTTGACGTTTATAGTTATCCGCCCTTGACCGCGGGCAACATCACGCTTAGCACTAATGAGAAAGATTGTTTCCTCGCGACCGGGTGTTGTGGAAATAGCAGTTGTTGAGCTTGAGAAAGTCCTAGTTTTAAAAACCAAATTGACTTGGATATACACTTCAATAATCTAGTGTATGTATCAAGCCTTTTCTTTTATTTTATAAAAAATAAAGCATTGTGTCCGAGTCCAAAAACAGCAAATTAAGGAGAGATGGGACCCAGAAATCGAACTCGCTTACGGCAACATTTTGCGAACACAATTTATTGTAGTGAAAATTAATGGATAACGTTGTTTTGGGCAACTGACTGTACACTGACTGGGAAGGCTTAAATTTACCGTAACGCCTTTATAACGGTCATTTTACGACATGCCGAATAACGTTACCCGTCACCTACAGTTAGGCAAGAAACAAAGTACCCCCTTTCTAGAAATTTCTAGAAAGGTTCTAGTTCGTATCTAGAAAGTTTCTACAAAGTTTCTAGAAATTTCTAGAAATTTCTAGAAATTTCGAGTTTTTATTTTTTACGAGATATCTAAACTATTTTGGTATATTCTGAAACTGCTTTTTAACTTTTACACACATTTTTAAAATCAACTTCAAAACTGAATTAGAAAAGCAGATATTTGATGTTGAAGTTTTCCTACTCTACCCAACTTCCCAATGCAAGGCATAACTCTTGCCAGTCTCCATTACTGGCTGATTTAGGCCTTGCAGTATTTCCTTAAGAAATCTGTGTTTAGAAATCCAGGCCCGCTATGCATTTCCAGTGCAGCGATTCACTGCCTCGACACAAGAAAGCTAGGGAAATACCGCAAGGGTTAAATCAGCCAGTAATGCAGACTGGCAAGAGTTATGCCTTGCGTTTGGAAGTTGTACTCTACCATGCTTCCTCATTATAACGCTCCTTATCTGCCTTCAATCATGCATGGCTGACGCGCTAATTAACGATTGAGCACTGAAGGAATAAGCTGATTAGGGACTATCCATTTACTTATACATGTATGTCGTTATTTCATTTATGCAATTGTGCATTTATCATACTTTCTCTTCCCCTGGCATATGCTCTATTTAAAATTTTACCGGACATATTGTTTCTTTGATGTGTACATTTGTACATCCATTCATTTGTTCAACAATAAGTTACAAGGGCATTCAACTGCGTATAGAAGATATCATTTTTAAACTTCCATTACATTAGAATTCGTTTACTTTTCCCGATCTGTTGTACATTCAAGTGAATTCAATAGTTGGAATAAAGACAAATATGTAAGTGGTTACAAAAGATCGTGTCCGTGAATAGAATAATTGATTGGCTTGGTATATAGATTATATTACCTTTTTGGTCATATGATAATAATATCTACTTTGTTAGTTTGCTGTTAAGACACATATTATTCAAACATAAATTCAAATACTAAATTGTTTCTATTGTTGTCTCTGCAATTGCTGGATATAAGATGCATGACAAAATTGCAGTACGCCAAACACAATATACAGGACTTATATTTTCCAAAAGTTTGTATATGAATTTATAATATTAATGCATTCCTTTATTGAAGTTTACTATCATTACCGTGGATCTATTTAAATATCGGTTTTATCCTAACATGTGTCCCAACTTATAAGTTCCTAATAATATGTGTCTACTGCAACATGCTTAAATTGCAATGCCCTTTTAGATAATTTGATTGTGAAATAAAGAGAAACAATTAAAGTTATCTTTATATTTTAATAGCGTATCAATTTTTTAATTGTTATTGAGTATATGTTAACAATTGGTTATTCTGGATAAGGGCAAGCTGTGTGCGCAGGTAAGAAACTATTACTATTACAAAACTTATTTTTGCCCCGGATGACATCTTTGTGAAAGTTTTGTGAGGAATAAATCTATGTCCGATGGCTAATTCATTATATCTGTAAAATATTAAACGTTTAAAAAATTAGGTAAAACATGGACTTTATATATATTGAAATTCATTTTTAAAATTTATAAAAATATGAGAACGAGTTCTATGGATTTACAAGTTCTTTATTGCAGAAGTGCGACGTTTCGATGTAGATTCTAACACCATTATCAAGCTACATACAATACTGTCGGGGATGCAAGTAAAATACAATTCCGATAAATTATATATTAAAGATAAGATTAATCTTGTATTTTAACATCCATTTACCAATTTTGCATTATCCAAACACTAATTATTAAATCAATTCGAACTCTTGAAATTAGTCTCGCATTTAGATCTTAAGATGACGCACTCACTCTTAGACTGTTGACAGCAGTGTAAGGGTGCATGCAAAATCTACATTTAATATGTTCTTAATCATTTGATTTGTTGACAATTTCGGCTGCTCTCTCAATACGATACACTCTTTGTTTACGAGAAATCTTAGTGTTTTGATGGATAATATTTACGAATAGCCTTTTTCACACAGTTGTCCTTCCCCTTAGACATATCCTGAGTTGAGTCAATTTTAATTACGCGTTTTCACAATATACGCTCCGGTTTACATTCAAATGAAATAAAAAAAATAAATATACAACTTTTTCTAAAATTGAGATTCTTTAGCGTGTATCCATGAAGTCAGTGAACCGAATCTCCTGAACATTCCAGTGACCACTTGAGAATATCTCTGAGTCAACTACCCACCTGTAAATTTATTCAGATAGACTTAACGGTATTTGCGACAATACACATCCGTACGTATTTTGAAATTAGTTTATGGTAATAGCCGCACAGACTGCCCCCTTGCAATACACACATATCCCAGTATATCCAGGCTTGCATATTCTATTTGACTCGTTAAGAGCGCGACTTGGCTCATCACAGGATGACTAATGATGGCAATTAAATACTACAATACTGTACTGTATACACTGCTACGATTTCAAGTTAATATAGAATTGAATTGAATTAACTCATTTCAAATATCCCATCACAAATTACTAAAAGGGCTTATGTTCTATGTTTGACGGCAATATATATTTTACTGATAAATACGATATGAGAGAGAGAGAGAGAGAGAGAGAGAGAGAGAGAGAGAGAGAGAGAGAGAGAGAGAGAGAGAGAGAGAGAGAGAGAGAGAGAGAGAGAGAGAGAGAGAGAGAGAGAGAGAGAGAGAGAGAGAGAGAGAGAGAGAGAGAGAGAGAGAGAGAGAGAGAGAGAGAGAGAGAGAGAGAGAGACACTGACTATAACTACTATAAACTGGCAACAGAAAGTATAGGTACAACAACGCAATATATTCTAATCAACGAGTAACACGATTAAAACAAAGTTACAACATGTCTCTAACAGCAAACTAAATTTGTCTGTAAATTTTGATACACTATCTGTTCATCATTCTGAAAAACACGGCTTTTTAAAAATCGTCGTTATAGAATCTCCTTAACCAAGCGAGATAGGGGAGTGAAATATGGCTACAGCGACGATGCCTCATGGATTTAAAGTAAAAAAGTCAAGTGCGTTATGTCAATACCATCTCAATTAATCTAATTTCATATATATATATATATATATATATATATATATATATATATATATATATATATATATATATATATATATATATATATATATATATATATATATACCAAGATATATCCTCATCACAAACATTCAAAATATTTTGTGTTTGAAAAGAAAATATACATTCTTTTGCCCGTGAGTGTATTTTCGCATGCAGCGACGGCGCAAGTGAGAATATGCTACTCTTCTACCTCACGAGATGAGATAAACATGACATTTGTCAAGAACTGACATATATTCTATTTATTATATAAATATATCTGTGTCACTTGTTGAAATCGACGGATTTAAACGGCAACAGTTTTAATGATATTATACATTAATTAAATGTAGAGCTAATAAATAAGTTTTTTTTTCTGACAGCGAATGTATGTGTTTTCGTTTATGATTGCGTTTAAACATCGATACGCTTATCGACTGTCTGTTTACACATGTTAAATACTAATTGTGCGTTAGATCTACAAGAACATTTGAAGGTTCAAAGTATTAACCCATGCCTAATGGTCTGGTAGAAGAGGTATGTTGAAATACACAAACACTAACGTGAGGGTCGGTTAATTAGTTTATGGTTATCCCCGTCCCCTGTACAAATTCGCCACGTGGACTGAAGGGTGACGCACGCCAAGCACGTTATGTAAGACACATCACATGTCATCGAAGACCGTTATAAATCATTTTATTGTCGCAATAGATTGATTTTGTAACTTCATTTGTCACAATCAATCCATGCTTTTTCTTGGAATATGTTTATATCGACTTAAATGTGATGTTTGTTAAATATTCCAGTCTGCATATGATGCACATGAGAAGTCTATCACTAGTTAATAACTTTCAAGGCTAAAATAGTTTGTTATATTTTCGGTCTCACATGGAATGAACAACCATCAGCCTAGTTATTTCCATGAGTTTGGAAATACTTGAAACAATAACGTTTTGATGTCCAATTGAAAGTCTTCAACCTTTTAGAAAAGCTAAGACGTCGCACATAGGGATTTAGAAACATTTTACTGTCCAATAACCACCATACAAAATCCGTAGCCACAACGGTTGATAATATGTTACCAACTACAGTAATGTTACATGAATGAGCCTAGGTGTACATGTTTATTTCATACTGTCTCACTTGGTTCTTGACATTATCCTATGGTATTTCTTTTGAAATGTGTTTTTATTCTTATGTATACTATGTTTTATAGAGCCTCCTAAGTCAGTTTGTGTGTGACATTTATATAAAATAATCTTCACCTTTGTGGAAATATGGTTTTGCTGGCATGGTCACAGACGTCTATACACTCACGTGTAAGTGTGGCTACTTATCAATACGAAACATACGTAATGAAATAAATAGTATGCATTACGTTTTCAAATTGTTCTTATATTTCATATTAAATTGTTCAAAAGTACTATCTATTTATAATTACACGCTGACTTTCATACTATACTGCAGTGAAAACGAAACTTGTGACCTTTCATGTTTGTTACAATTAAAGAACTATACGATTTGATTGACGGTATCAAAACCAAAGAAGTTTAACTTCAGTGTTTAATTACGCAGTATCATGAAGTTAGAGACGCTCCACGACAGTGATTTGAATACCCTGCTAATCACGCCAGACAGAGAGACATATTATTTATTTAAGTCTCACCTCACATGTATAATACATGAATAGATATATACATATAAAAGTACAAGATAAGACGTGAGCCACCAAATTAGGGTTACGGGAGACTATAACTTAAGAAAAGAAAGAAAAGACTGTGCAGGTATCATTAATACCTGAGTATGACAAGTGGTTCCCAATGACCGGAAACTGTCTAGTCATGTTCAACAGCCCCGGTGATTTAATTGTATCTATATACGTCTGCGTATATTACAATAGATTGCGACACTGATTTGCTTTTCTAGCCTGACAAGATTAATAACTTTGGTTCAACAACTACACCTTATGTAGGCTCATCATTTGTGTATCAACATTGCCAAGCTATGTTAAACTGATATACATTCACTAAATTATAAAACACATGCAGTTGTAGAATATTTACAGAGTAACAGATAACTCATCATTAACCAAATAAACAATGTTTTAATGTGCCATAACAACGTTTTCCGCACTGCATAACTTCACTTCATTGTTTTTGTTTTTGAATCATGTGTAGGTACTTTTCTTTATCAAGTTTTTAAATATAAAGTCATGCATATATTACCCTCAATAATATTTTTCATCTGAATTGCGCAAAAAGCAAATGCAGTATTAATAAGACAGAAGTGTAAACTGGACAGTTAGATGATGGATGATGGACATTAGAATATGTGATTTTAAGTTCAAATTCAAATGTTAATTCTCTCCATTGGCGTTACATGAGAAAATCAAGATATCAGCTTATTGAAGAGTTCTTTCCTAAATACATAAATAAATGCCTGACAGAACACCCTACTTCAAATATACATCATTTCCTTCTTTAAATCGGCTTGTATACTTCATGATGTAATCGTGCCATGGAATGAATGACACAACGGCGGGTCCCCAGCTAACCACGTTTGAGTTGCTGAACAGGTGTGTTCTATACCTGGGATGACAGGAAACTGTCTGGTCATAAACACCAGCCATGACTGTTTAATTTGAGATATACACGTACTGTATACATGAAATACATTGCAACATTGCTGCTCATGCGCGTGTCTCGTAAAACTCTTTGGCGGCATCTGTGTTTTCTCTCTTTTAACGAGCTGACCACCGACAATCAGTTCATTAATAACTGTCGGTTACACAAAGTAAATTTTACGCTCTAATAATCTCTGGTAACGGATAATCGTAAAATTGTTCCTATTAAACGAGTTGTGGGCATTTATAATTCGATAGGTTATACAACGTGTGATATGGATCATAGTTTCTTTATCACTTACAATACGAAGTTTCTTAGCTCATTTTTGCCCCTATGTCTTGACATTCATTACTCAACTTAATCACTAAACACAACTAAACACATGCACATTTGAACTAATAAGCAAGATGACATCTTACTGAAAACGTAATACCTTATTTTCAAAATACATTAAGTGGCTTATGGCAAAATGCCCTCTTTCAGTTATACATTCCTTCTTAAAATCGTCTTGCATATGTGAGTCTCCCCGGATATATTATTATTGTTTCTGTCCATATGTAGTAAGTAACAAATGAATCAAAATCAGTCAGTTGATTTGATATTCCAATCAGTTTAGGAACAAAATTCATATTCGTTGAGACTCCTTACTTTAAATACTCTGCTACCTATTCTTACATGTATACTGTTATTATCATTCAAATGACACATTTATTGTTCATTTGAAAAATATACTTACAAATAAAAATTCAAAATATGGAAAACTTAAAGTGGGGGTACGTCCATTGATAAAAGTGAGATCTCTTTTATTATCCACAGCTCATTAGCGTGTCTGCTAACGAGTCACGCTTCGCATCGCTGCTGAGACTTGTGAGTAGAGGAAGGTTTAGGGTTCGCTAATCGGCAGGGGATTCCCCTTTGTGAGTCGTACGCTCTGATTGGTTGATGATAGATAACTCATAATAACTTTATGTTTCACAAGGTCAATAACACATAGGCAATGCATTGTTCAGCTTTGACCAAGTCAAGCATAGGCTCTGTTGAATCTGGAAGTTCGGTCTCTTGGAGCTTGTCAGTCTGGGAAGTAGATATCTGGAGAAGGTCATCTTATGTGGATGCAATGTCGACTTCCTCGCCAATAATTGCCCTAAACACAAGAACAACATGCGTCATTTATACACTTATAAAATATAAACAGCAATTATCTAAAACCAAACGATATACCCCATGGTTGATGTTATATGCACAGTATTTGAATGAATATATATGAATATTTGAAATATCATGCATGAACACACCAATAGCTCTAATCAACAGCAGTGTTATCTAATCAATCAACCAGTCAGTCATATAGCAATAAAGCACAGCTGTCCTCATGGAAAGGAAATTGATCATTATGTAAGAGACTAATGATATACACAGTTAATTGCAACTCAAATACTTACAATATCTGATCTGAACAATCGCTGTAATCTCGGGTCACTTCCATGACAGCAGTTGACGAGCTTGAATAAACAAAAGGTGAATGTTGGTCTAACTGATCATCGTGACTTGAATAAATGGTTTAATTTCCAGATGATACAGGAAATGGGATTGTCGGGATTACCACTATCTGTGACGTTGATACACACACATGAAGAACATTAAAAACACATCCATATACACATAAACAACACAATTGTTATATGTAATTTCATACAGATGACATAACATTGCAATTACCCCCATTTCATCCTGTTGAACATCGAGTTCCATCAGTTCGTCGGCATAAGAAATGTAACTAGATTCCAAATCCAAATTCCAAATTGTCACTAAAGAATTTATTGATAAAACAAGATTTGGAATTAATAAATTAAATTTCAATAATCTCATTCATTTCATAAAATACCACTTTAATTTGGAAAAATATTTTTTTTCAGAAAATGATCTCAAACAAAATGGTCAAGCCCATAATGACTGTGTACTTTCTTCTGCACCCTATCGCTATCCACTACTTTCTCCTCTACATCTATAGTATGTTCAATTTATCATTGGAAACATTCCTGTAATACATTGTAATACGATTTATTTTGTAATAAAAGTTTTTGAAAAAAAAGAAAAAAGATTCCAGATCTTCAACAGTTGTGGTAGTACCGGCATCTGCAAAACATAAGAATCTATTTTTATTAAAAATGAACTACGTTATCTATGTTTTCAGATAACCAGTAAAGCGATTGTAAGAAGTAAGAGGAGGAATGTTACACTTTCATATTGTGGACATAAAATAATTCAATCAGACATGACAAAGAGGTTGGTTATGGAATAATTCAAATGTTTTGGTTTACAAACCTTTTGTTTAATCGAGACTACCGAGAAAAATAAGTATTCATTTAGGATAGTGCGCTTTGTAAATACATAACCAGATTGATTAAATGATTTATATTTTCACCTAAAGCAGTGAAGTTGTTCATTTCTACTGGTGTTGACACAGCGACGGCTGAGGGTGGCTCGGATATGACAGATCGGATCGAGTCATTCGGTGGGGATGCTTGACTGGAATACAAGAAACAATGATAATGATAATGACGTATTAAAATATATATTTTTCATCCTGCACAGATTGTAAAAATGACAAAATCATGTAGCGGTATATCTTATATCTCATAGATGGAAATGTATGGTGTAGTCAAACTATGCGTACAGTTAGCGTATTAAGCCAATGTCATTGAGCATTTCTACTTAAAAGTTCGATATTAATGTTGATAATAAAAACCTACATTTTGATTTATGACATGAACAGATTTTTTACATGAGAAATATTTTACTGGTGTAAATGGTCCGTTATTTCTAGCGTAGGTTTACACGACAGTAATTAGTTTGAAATAGAACTTACCTGCACTGACAAAATCGGTCGTGGATGTTCAACAAACCCACGATGATCTACTAGATCTTTCCATCTTGGAAATTGATAATGGACATTGATTCGAGAGGCATTTTCCCGAAAACTACGTTTCTTAGCAGAATCTGACAACGCCTTTCTGAGTTCTCCCCATTTTCTCAAGAAGTTGATTGCACTCACGAACGGTTTCCTTATTATACCCTTTGACACCTTGAAGTATTTTATTTTTTAAAAACAAGTCACTGTCAAAGTGAGATGACTCAATCAGACGTGATTAATGAACATGGGAACCATTTAGCAATAAAAACAACTCAGCGAGTTGATGCAATCAATCGAGATTGATTAATTAACCGGTTTACATGCTGTTGTTCCAGAGCTCAAAGCTCCGCTCCGCGTCTTGTTTTACAACACTGCTGAGAGCCGACAACCCTGCGGCGAGCCGACACGCTCTCATTCCCAGCCGCTAATGAGCTGAGGATAATAAAAGAGATCTCACTTTTATCAATTGACGTACCCCCACTTTAATATATTTCTCGAATGCAGCTGAGCAGATAACATTAATCCCTGAGACACTTCTTTAGTTATATACGAAGTATTAAAAAGATAGCATAACCACTAACAACGCAGTGAATCAGTGTTTTACGTTGTAAACGCCAATAGAGAGAAGGTATGCATATGACGTTTAAATCCTATTCTAATAGCCTAATAATTGCTGCATCGACGCATGGTATTTTGGAAAATACTAATGGCCGTCAAAGAACATGTATTTCGGTTTTCGTTTTATTAAGACATCAAAAGCAGACATGAGCTAAGGTATTATATACTTTAAAACGTTTGTACGATGATTTAGCAATGAAACTAGTAAATATTTTGTAAAATGGCTCATGATATAGAATGTACAATGTCAATGTTCGTAAATGTGTCACAATTTATATCACAAAGTTGACCAGGATCAGTTTGAGTCGGTAGTCGACATCACTGATGTCTCACTTAAACCCACTTACATTGTGTACAATTATAATTCTACTAGACAAACATATACTTCATTTTATCGTCACTGAATATCCTTCATCGATAAACTCGCCAGCTACAAAAGATCACTTCACGGACAGTACAGTTTGAGGCTTTAAACAGCGACACCACAGCGACTGTTGTGCATGTAATTAGACTGCCTTGAGCAGTTCAGGGGGCGCGTTATAACGAGGAGACCACAAAACTAAACATCAACTTCCTGCTTTTCTAGTTGAGTGACATTGTTGAAATTTACAAATTATGCCAAAGTCAACGTGTAGTTTCGGAATATGAAAGAAATATTTGAATATCTCGTAAGAAATACAAACTCGAAATTTCGAGAAATTTCTAGAAATTTCTAGATACGCACTAGAAAGTTTCTAGAAACGTTCTAGAAAGTTGTTAGATACGCACTAGAAAGTTTCTAGATACGGGGTATGTTTATTTATTGGACACCTGTATATTCGCCTATATATCTTAAATATGTGTGTTAGTGACAAATCCTGTTGAACAGGCGAAACAGGATGATAAAAATGCCGTTTTAATTAAAAAGTGCTTAATTTAATTTGTTTCTCTTTCCAGCGTCATTAATTTTCAAAACATAAATTTGCTATACATCTCCGTATGTGATTAATTTATCTGAAAGGATTCGGAGTTTATTCGTTGAAAGCGAGCGTTTAATTTAAATACACCAAATCAGTAAAAAAAATGACGTAATTTGCTGATGAGTGTATTATTATTAATTCCGATAACTCTTTCAATCGTTCGGTGCATGACCCCCAAATTTTCTTACATTTCTAACATTCAGATCTGTGTATATCGAGAATCAAAATCATCTCCATCTTTTGCTAGTTTAGAGCGAAATCTGACAAAGGAATCTCTTATTCGAATTCGAACCATCATGCAATTTGTTTTTATCAGTTGCGGTATAGCTAAAAACATATAATCTTGGTTATTCTTGTCGTTTGGTTGTCCCGGTCCCCAAAAGTCTGCCTCCACCTTGGATCCATCGGACCAAAGCCATTTGCCTTCTTCAAGCTCGTCCGAGCACCGATATGGATGTGAGATTCTAAGTGAAAGAGAAACATTATTCTAGTACCAGAGCAGCTCTATCAAAAGTGGAAGGACAGCTCAATGCATTTACGTTCAATGATAACTGTTAAAACGTTCAGTTTTCTTAAAGACACGTGGATGGAGTCCTTGAACCTCTACAAACTATTCACGGATATGAAGACCTGGGCCGTGTTCAAGATAGGTTTCAAAGTAATCGCTCAATTAGCGATGACTTTTAAACCTCACTTGAACGCGATTGCTCAATGTAGCGCTACGTAGCAAGGCGAGCAAACTTCGAGGAATTTGCACTGTGTCGTTCAAGAGAGAAGAAGCGCTCATTGAGCGCTACATTGAACGATCAATGAGCGCTACGAAACGCTTCATTTTGTTGAACCGCCGGCTGGACTGAAGCGGAGAATGAGTATGCATAGCTTTGTTGGACAAGTGGCTAATGATACAGGTCAGTTTATCGAAACTCGACTACTTACTTCCATGTATTTAATGACGTGAAAGCTTTTTCTGCTGTTTCTCAGGCTTCACATGTTAATTCAGATGATTTCTCAAACAGAGTAGTAAATAAAGTGATATCATTCAATGAAAGACAAATATGTGTGTTATTTAGTGCACGCAACGTATTCATTATAGTTGTATTTTCATGTAATATGCATGCCCTGTGCAAACAAATATCAACAAATACATTATTCACAATGCTAGAGTTTTGCTAAGCATTTGCCATAGAGTAGAATCAGGAAAGGAATTTACTACTAGAAATTATTAAAGCTAACATTGAAATCATGTTCGTGTTCTCTTACCAAACTAGGATATAAAATCCTTTGGTAACATGACAGTTGAAGTAAGAGTATGAATAACTGATAAACTGATTTTCAGTTATGATTTGCCAAGGATTAAAAAGTTAATACAGATCATGAAAGGGAAATACGCTAATTTGTTCTCCTTTTAAATGGGCTATAGCACGTTTTTTGCAAATTTTATTTTTTCAAATTTTCCATTTATAATGATAGTTTATGTCACTTTTATTTACTTTAGAGGTTAAAACATCTTATTCACAAACCAATTTTCCGTAGTGGTAATAACCGTATTGCGTATAAAGCAAAAAATGCATTGCGGCCATTTTAGTGTGAACACATTTTATCATTTTGAATTACAAAAACGATTCCCCTGGCTTTACCAAACCATGTACACTCATTTTTAACTTTATTTTCCGAGAGAGAAAATTGTTTTACTATTAATGATATTATTTTTCAAATACATTTCATACACTTATTTGAGCGAAAAAACGTGCTACTGCCTCTTTAAAATGTAAAGAAAATATTTCACGCAAACAACATTACATTAAATAAAAGTTATGTTTCTTTACAAAGCAGAGTAAAAACAAATCAAGCCGGGTATATAATTAAACTATCATCTTTAAGATTTTAATATTAAGAATTACCTATGGTATACAAGTAGTTTGTTCAACTCTTCATTCTATAAAAAAACAAAATGTCTTTAAAAAAATAAATCGCATAAAAAAAGGCTGCATCATTTGTATATTGCTCCCTACTGTCCATACCCATATGGTTGAAAATAACCGAGTTAATACCATATATTGAATTGATATGAGCACATATCACGTTTGCTTAGCAACCATTGTTTCGCCGCGCCTTACCGTATTTTATCGTCTGTGACGTCATAAACGATTGTTCGGGACGTCACTGTAGCTTGGTGTAGCAAGAGCTGTGGACCGTTTCTTGACTAGTATTACAGAAATCAAAAAAGAATAGAACGGGTAAAAAGGAAATTATTACACTCGGAAGTGCATCATATGACTTTTACGACACCCGTGCGAATTTCTGAAATACAAAAATTCACACTCGTGTCATAAAAGTCATATGACACAGTTCCTCGGGTAGTAATCTCTATATACTGCACCCCTGATGGAGATTCCCTTATTTTGTGAGTAGGGGAAAGAACACTCAGTCTCCATTTAACAAATTCAAGGGGGTCAGGGATAAATGAACAACATTTTGGTTCCCTTGGTGTAAAGTACCTCCCCATTTTGTTATCTGACTGACTTCTCAACTGCATCCGTAAATATTTGTTAATTGTTGAAGAAACGTACATCTAAATTTTGATGTGGAAACCAAAAGTTGAAAGTTGAAACACAGGAAGAAGGAATAAAATAGAGGGAATACAATTTTATATTGAACTGCCATTTGTTCAGGGGTTCAGTTTCAGGGTGAAGGAGCGAAACAAAGTATCCTATTTTCCCATTTGTATACAAACACTCCTCGAATTTAAAATATCTAAATATTCCGATAACAATAACTATGTGTAACTAGTAAAACAAGCTTGAAAATTGGGTGCATTTATATATTTCAGCTTCTTACTAAGAAACAAATGGATAGAACATACAAACTAACGCATTATCATCATTTTAAAATATGTTTGTTAAATTGAAATAACTAGTTTGTTATACGAATCGCAAAACGTTCTATATATCCACACAATTATGTTGTGTCTATAATATTATTAAGTATTTATAATATGTATATAATATTAAAACTCGACAAAATTGATTACTCCACCATTGTATAGTATACGGTAAATAATGATTCACATCATGTTCTTTGATGGATATGACTAATTACATCCCACTTAGACCTCGTTGCCCGTAGCAACCATTTATAACTGTGTCCTGTTCATTGTCGATTTCAGGACTGTATCGTCAAAACTGTCCTGACATCTGATACACGGACAGTTTTCAAAATCGCTTTTAATCAAGACTAGTACAGTTCATCAACGACAAAGGCATCAACATTAAGCTAAACGTTTGATTGACTAAGATCAAGACGAAAGAGAACGAATTTGTTGGATGCAATTGAGAATCTAGGGAAAAAGGTCACAGGAAAAAAAGTCACAGTAAAAAGGTCATGGAAAAAAAGTCACAGGAAAAAAGTCACAAATTTTATTAAAATGCATATAAGTGACTAATTCTTTCATTATTTTAGTAAATAATCCTTTGATATGCATTTTAAAGTATTGTTTGTTGTAAATCCACATATTTTTAGAAGCATTTAAGCTTGGATAGTAAGGTAATTGGCTTTATTGTAATCACAAATTGAGTGTTGTTTTTGTTAATTGCTATGAATAGCCATGAACTGTTGACTTGTGTTGTTTTTGTTAACAGCCAATCAGTATGTATACTTAGTAGATTGAGAATATCCACTCTAAAATCTTTTGATGTTTTGATTGAGTTCATCTTGTTTTAAGACTGGCTTCTTAGGCAATAGTGTATAAAACATGTTATGTTTGCCATTTTTTCACTATCATCATGGAGGTCATTCAGACTAACAAAGGCGGTTTCAAAGTGATACTTGAAGGCCACATGTACACCAAACATGCTACTCGGAAGACCAAAATATGGTGGAAGTGTGTTAAGAGATCGAGCATGTCCTGCAGAGGAAGTATCATAACAGATCTTCAGAAGGGAAACCCAGAAGTGAAAGAACCACACAACCATCCATCAGATGAGAAGCAGATCACTTTGACAAAAGTTCGACTTCAAATGAAGCAGCAGGCATCTCAGACCAGAGATAAACCTAGTCAAATCTTTGCTCAGGTATATATCCAAGTACATAATTAGCTAAAAAGAATGAAAAGAAGTAAAAAATGGTATTATATATTAAAATATATATGATAATATATATATATATATAGATAGTTTTGAAAGTGCTATCAATAAAGAGTGTTGAAATGTCCAGAGACAAGTGTATCTTAAGTGTCTATTGTGAGAATAGTGCTATCAAAAAAGAGTGTTGAAATGTCCAGATGATGATGATGTCCAGAGATAAGTAATAAGTCTCTAAAATGTTATTGTTTTAATGTATATTGTTATGAGAAATATTGTTTTTATTGATGGCTAATAAAAAAATGTGACTTTTCTACCTGTGACTTTTTTTCCTACTGAAATTTGTGACTTTTTTACTGTGACTTTTTTACCTGTGACTTTTTTCCGGTCACCGCAATTGATAGAATTTTGCACAGAAAAATGCACTAGAAAAAATATACCAAACAAATTAACATGATTTAGATCATATATTTTCTACCACAAAATCACAACAACAATAATGTTTAGAAAATTATATTGGATATGATAAATAAAGTAGTTTGAAGCATATAAAATAATTTGCAATTATGATAATAGACAAAATAAACAACCAAACTTTATTGTTCAAGTTACCTGAGTATTGAAAATCCAACCGATTTTATTCATATTTAGAAGCCACTTTCAATTTCTATTGACGCAGAGACGCGCTAATATCGAATCATCCACAAGCAAACAGGAAACAGAATACTGTGAAATTTCGTCGTCGTATGTTCATAAACTGCACGAACCTAAATTCATTCAGGATTACATTACAAACATTGCACTGGCAGTCCATACTTTGCCATGAGATCCTGGGGTACTGCTTGGGTACATTTCTATCTTCGAGGTAAACTGCCAACAGCACGAGTAACGTCAGGAGCATATGAGGTTCCTTACTTCTCAAGATTCAACTGACAATGATTCTTCAACTGTGAGAGGTCAGGTGTTCATTAGAAAACGAAATGTCGCATTTTATATTAAAAAATTGCCGAACAACACTATTTTTGGTACAGACGACGTGTTAACACAATAGACTAAGTGTCAGACTGGGTGCAGATCTGGTCTAGGACATCTGAATCACTGATGTCCCCCTCAAGTTCAAATTAAGTCACACAGGTGTTCAGTAAGGTGCAGGTGTAGACGCTCATTAATTATTCAAAATGGCGGCGGGAAAAGACTCAAGTAAAAGGTTCAATATGTTGACTATTATCTATAGATCCCACAGGTGCAGACCTGGTCTAGAACACCTGCATCCCAGGTGCAGGTGCACCACAGGTGTTACTTCCAGGTCTCATTAGGTTACACAGATGTTACCTCCAGGTCAAATTGAGGTCATTTAATCTCATTTTAGGCAACTAGGGTCCGGAAATTCTCAATGGGCAGGTCTACAACTACCACAGTTTCCAAGTTGTATCGGGACAGTTTGTCCGGGAGGCCCGTCTGAGCCCTGTGGACAAGGACGGACCTCAAGGACAAACTGTCCTTGTATTTCCCGATTCCACGAAGAACTATGGTAGTAACTGACTTACATTTCTCTTCCAGGTCGAATCTCAACATCAACATCATCGGCATCAGCAGAAACACCAATCAATCAACAAACCAACCACAACTGCATAATCACTTTAATGTCAACTACGATCTCAGTCCACCAGTGACAAGCATCTCAGTTCTGATGTTCTATATAGTTGCCTTGGTTGTCACAGAAGTAGAGTTTACCGATGAGACCTGTCTTGAAGTACTCGGCCTTGTCACGTGCACAATCTGGGGGTATAAGCAAAACATCGGCACATTCAAGACTTGTAGAAAGAGATCCATTTCAAGACATTGTATATTCTATATATTCTTGAACAGTTCAATCTTGAGTTGAACAAATATTATTCTAAAATGAATGTGATACAATTATGTGAGTGTTGCTCTAATGTATTACGCAATTTGGGTCACATGGTTGTTACTGGTCAAATATCATAAAATAACCACTGAAGGTAAATAGGTCGACAGCATCTTTAGTTAACTTAATTTCAACATTTTATCAATAACAGGTTTAGACTTGTCAAAATGACATAAAAATAATAACATAACAGAAATAACAATTACATGTAAATGCATCATATATTAATGAATTAAATATATATATATAGTTCTTAAACAAACATCAAATACATTTTCAGGTACCACCATGTTTGTGTACCACAGTGGTTCTTGTAACTCGCGTTTTATATCGTTGTTCCTTTGGCGTCGTTGATTCCTTCAACTTAAACTAATAAGGTGAAGATGCCCTTCAACTTCAACTTTACATGATCTCAATCTTAAAGTTTATTATTTACATACTCTGGTTGATAACTCACCGTAGCCATTGAGTCTCTCTCAATTTATCACTCGACCAAAATAACACAGTTAAAGAAGAATAGAGTTACCTCCCCCATGACTGCTCTCTAGTGCTTATCCCCAGTGACGTCACTTCTTTCTTTGTCGCCAGCAAGATTGGACGTCCATTTTGCTAGCTCTCAGAGTCTGCAATTTTGATTAAATACCCTCGACCGAGGTTTACTAGTTCTCTTTGGAGTGTTTTCCATTTGTAGTTCATGTACATTTGATGCTCTTACTTCCCAGCTGCGTTTGAAGAGAGTTTTTGTGATTGCCTTCTACAGTGTGCGTCTCCACTGTAAGCGGGTTATCTAGGTCAGCGCTTCTAGCTGTGTTGACTTGTACATTTCTTCTCGGGCAGCACGTGAGCGCTCGTGCGTGTGCTTGGCACGTGATTGGATCTGTCGCTACTCGCTGTAGCGTCGGCTGGAGGCATGTCGTCTGACTGCCTCTCTCTTGCACGACACCTTGTAGGGTTGGCCTCCGTTGTCTGTCGGATAGGCGTTTCGAAATGACGCCTGCTCAAGACGACCCTATCTCGCTCTTGATTAGGCACCTCTCCGATTCGTGGCGTATGGTCGTACCGATGGCTAGTCCTATGGCTCCCTCTTAATTTGTCGTCGGACGTTATGACGCTTCTAGTCAGTGGCCTCCGCCCTCCGTCAGATGGAGCGTAACTTCGTTGGAACTTTAACTTCCCTTAGTCGGGCGACAGGTGTTGTCTCCGACTTCACTCTTACTGGTACTTTGAATCTGTCGTCAGCTGACGACGTGGGTTGGCCCGTCCTCTCCTAGGATGGCTTCGCCTTTATTGAGCTTGCGCGGACGGTGCGGCATTAGGAAGTCGTCGTTGTACGACCCTCATGCCTATTGTCGCCTGTGTCGTACAGCATGTATGGAGGAGGATCGTTGCGCGGAGTGCTTGAATCTCTCGCTGGCTCAACACAAGGCCTACCGTGCGGCACTGAGAAGGTCGGAGCGTGAGTCTCGGGCCGCGCGGAAGCGTGGGCAGACAATGTCCGGTTCCCCCGACACCTCTCCGGTTCGTTCGCCGTCGGAACTTGTGATTGACGAGGGCGCTACGGAGTTTGACTCCCATCGTCTCTCTCCTCGTCATGACGGACTCTCCTCGCCTCGGTCACCCAGGGAAGCTTCGACCCCCAGACGTCGGGTCACCATCATCTCTCCATCGCCGTCTTGCGAGGAGGTGAGGGGCGAGCCTACGGAGGCAACCCCAGGAAATCATGATGTGTGGCGCCTTCCAGCTCTTCCTCCACCGTACGTAGACTATTGGGATGGTTCCATCGAGGACCGTCTCGCTCACTTTGTGGCCAACTGGCGACAGTTGGACATGGACGACTTCGTATGCAACGTAATGAAACGGGGGTTCTGTATTCACGTCTCTTCAAACACCCTCCTCCCCCCGCTCAACTGTTCTCCCGTACAGCGTCCGCCGCCGCCTTGACGATGGAACAGGTTGAGATTCTCATCTCCAAGGGGGTTGTGGTAAAACTCTCCCTCCAGGACTCTTGACTCCCGGTTTCTACTCTCCTGTATTCGTATGGCCCAAGAGGTACTCGGACAAAAGGCGGCTGATTCACGACCTGAAGGAGTTCAACCACTGTTACCTCGTTCGGCCGCCATATTTTCATCTCTTGACTGTGTCGTCAGTCATGAGATTACTGGAACCCTCAGACTCGATGATATCTCTCGACCTCCAGGATGCGTACCTGCACATCCCCATCTTCCCCGCGGACCGCAGGTACATCTGTTTCATTCTGTACGGTGTCCACCTGGACACCATCAAGTACAAGGCCTTGTAACGCGGGAACGGATGGAGAGAGCCGAGGACCTCTTGATCTGGGCTCTCCGCGAGCCTCTGCCACTCTGCATGTGGCAGCGACTGTTGGGCCTCCTAACATCAGCTCAGGACTACACCCGGAGGGGCAGGTTTCAACTCAGGCCCCTTCAGGTGTTCATCAACGCTCATGTGAGGGAGTAGACGTGTCGCCATGTCTTCACGCTACGGAAGGACATCGTCCACCACTTAGCCTGGTGGAGGGAGGTGGACAATATCTTCACGGGAGTGCCTCTACGGCCGCCTCACCTCACATCTATTCGTGGACGCCTCCACTCAAGGGTGACACATCTTGGCTTAGAACAAGTGTCCAGCGTGTGTTCTCCTTTGCAAGCGAAACGCCACATCAATGAGTTGGAACAGGACGCGGTTCACCTAGCACTCGCTCACTGGTCAACCCACCTGAAGGGCAAAGTCCTGCTTGTCCACACAGACAGCTCAACAGCGGCGTGGGTAATCAACAAGGAGGGGTCGATTAGAGCAGACTCCATTCTGCAGATGGTGATCGATCTGTTTCGCCTAGTGGACAGTCTTAACCTCTCCATCCGAGTGGTGCACATCCCCAGAGCCAAGAACGTTCTAGCAGACGCTCTGTCTCGGCCAGACAAGCCTCAGGCAACGAAGTGGATGTTGCAGTGCCCGACCCGGGGGCATGGAGCCTAGACGCTATTACGCTTTTCCCCCTCCGGCGATACTGACCCAGGTAGCCAAGATACAGACCACCCGGACACTATGCCTTCTTCTCATAGGCCCGGACTGGCCGGCAAGGGCGTGGTACGTACCCCTAAAGAGGCTATGCGGGCAGGAACCAGTTCCCCTACCTCTAAAGAGCAAGCCAAGCGGACGCGCACATGAAAACCCTCAGGTTCTGCGTCTTCACACTTGGCTTGTCTCGGAAAGGGGCTAGGTTTTCGGAGGCGGTGGCGCATACAGTCGCTACATCACAAAGGGAATCGACCAGGAAGCTCTACGACTTCCAGTGGAACTCCTTCACAGCGTTCTGTGAGGAGAGGGGGTTTCATATCCAGTCAGTCTCTGTTCCCCAAGTCGCCGAGTACTTGGTTCACCTCAGGGAGGAGGGAGGTCTTAAGGCCTCCTCCATTAACACCTATTTGGCCAGGTGGACGGACGGCAGAAATCAAAACCTCCGGACTGGGACTTGGCGGTTGTAATGAACCATCTCAAGTCCGACTATTACGAACCTATCTCGGAGGCGACCATCCTGCGTCTCTCTGTGAAGACAGATATCGGAGCTGCATGCTCTGCAAGCTGACGTGCTCCGTTTCGAGGTGAGGGACGGTTGTGTGGCCATGATAGGCCTAGCGTCGCAACTTCATCTGCAAGAACCAGGCTGCAGACGAGCGCGGCAGGAGCTTCACCATACCAGCGATATCATCCACAATAGAGCCCTCGGATGAGGAGAACCGTCTCCTCTGTTTGGTGCGGGCCCTACGCATTTACGTGGAGCACGAGCGTCAAGGAGATCGACAAGAGGAAGTTGGGAGTGTATCTGAGATCCGCAGTCCTGGACACTTACAAGGACACTTATGGCCCTCCATAGTAACATTCCGGTAACGGACATCATGGCGGGCTGTTTCTGGAAGTCTGGCATGGTGTTCGCCAACCACTACCTAGAAGAAATTTCAACTGAAGATCTGGAAGGCGTGGCGAGGCTAGGGCATCAGGTGTTTGCCCAACACCATACGTCCTCTGGGAACCCAGCTTGGGGTTTTCATTCGTCACGTTAAGGGGTTCGTCCCCATCTACAGTGCGTATTAAACTTCGCATCGCATTTTTCTTCGTTGTTGTGTTGTCTTTTCATTAGTAGTTCATTGGCGGCCCCTATGGTCTGGACCACCGACCCCACAGGGGCGGGGGTAGTGGAACCCTTAGGGTTGTAGTAAGCTCTTAACACTGTGACTTACGGTCTGCTAATCGTAGTGGACCAGTCGCCAATTCACCCCTTTGGGGGGAGAGTTACCTCTTGTTGCTCTCGCGTTGTCTCGATGCCAGCCGCCTTCAGTGGTATGCTGGCTACGGTAAGTTATCAACTAGAGTATGTAAATAATAGTACATTTTTGATTAAACGTCATTATTTACACTCACCGTTGATAACTCACTGGTCTTTACCACAACCACCTCCCCTCTTGTCTGAGTCTGAGAGCTACCTACGCCCAGGCCCCAGGAGAAAGAAGTGACGTCACTGGGGATAACCACTAGAGAGCGGTCATGGGGGAGGTAACTCTATTCTTCTTTAACTGTGTTATTTTGGTCGAGTGATAAATTGAGAGAGACTCAATGGCTACGGTGAGTTATCAACGGTGAGTATAAATAATGACGTTTAATCAAAAACGTACTATTAATATTTCAATTCATTTTTTAATTTGTTCATAATATATCATTATAGTCGTTCAGTCAAAAACTAAATAACTCAGTGTATTCCTTTAAAGGCACTAGTGCACGCCAATTATTTAAAAAATATAAATAATGCACGGATAATGCACATCGCTCGATATTACAAACGATACAGCCTCAGGTAATGTATTATATTAGTTATCTGGAAAATATGTACGTATTCAGACAAAGACAAAAACGGCAGTCGCTATCATTAATGTTACAACAATGCGTACACTGGGTATTACAAACCGGTGAAGTTACAGATACTTCTTAATGAAGACTATCCAATCTTTGTTGTCAGTTAAGAGAATACAGTATATGCAAGAACTGAATGAAATCCTTGTTTAGCCGTTTTCTACACTCTATTTTCCCCATTTTGCACATCAGTGACTCTTACTATTTGCGATATCCCTGAGCGACTTCGGCCGTCTCAACTTTTTAATTATTGACTGCAGGTCAATTGTGAAGAATAATAAGTCTTTGAATGCGAAAAGCGTGTACTTGTGCCTTTAAAAAGATGTGAAATTAGTAAATTTTGGCATTTTATGTAAGCAGATACTCCCGATAGAGCTCCCGCCATATATATTTACTATCCCACATACCGCATGTCATTATCTGTTCATAAGCTCCGTACGGGTTAAAGTAGCCTAGGTCAGTTCCTTCTTTGTCAACACAGTAGCATCTGCAACACAGATTTGAAGTTAAACCCTATTACATCTCAAAGTTTAATCATATCTAAATTACAATGAAGAAGTTTGAAAAATTATCAATAAGAATATACAATTTATAGACCTCTAAATAGAAGTCAGAATCTAAAATTGAAATCTTAATTTTATCTGGTTATTAATCTAAGAAATCTTATGCAATATCAAGCTAACATTTTGCTTTTGTCGAAACAATATCTCGAATAATGACTTCTAAATAGCAAGATCTGATTTCACCCATAAAAGAAAACAACTATTCAACGAAACATGTTATCGTTTCTGTCGTATTTAAATTTAAGAGTATATACTAGTAACTACATGTACCTACCCCCCTCCTTTGCACTGTTTGGCTGCGTAGTTTCCGTCCGTGTCACATTTAGGTTTGCTGACCCCCAGCAAGTTGCTGCCATGAAGCTTGTTTAGAGCTTGTTGACAGGGTCCTGGTTAAAAAGATGGGTCATTTGTGTTTGAAATAGCTACATACGTCAGGAAACGTGGTTGTTTGGTTATTTTGTATCTGTTCTACAACTGCATTGAATGTTATGGAAAGAGGTGGATCATCTTCCCACGGCAAGGTGAAAATTTATCGAGATCTCTCCATTTTTTACCCTGCCTTCAACCTAGGCAGGGGTGGTGAAACGAATCAGCGACATCTATTGTGATCATGAGTTACGTCCCTTACCATCTGCTAACATACAGCCAATGAAATCGCCGTTTACATTCGGAACCAATTCAAAATAAGCGACGATCGACACAGTCACAGAGGCAATACAACTGTCTTCTGATTGGCTTATCCGATTAGCCTGCAGTACGTTAAAATCTTAGCACTGAAAATGCGAGGGTTGCTGTCAAGGGCGGAAGGAGAAGATATTGAAATCTTTTCGTTTCGCCTGTAACGTTGTGAAGATGGAGATAGATATGAATGCAGTGTTCTTTGGTAGATCGCATCTTTGAGTGACGCCAAACAAAGGTAGAGTACACAATTTGGAGTCAGAATCCAGTAACAAAGTACACAAAGTTGTCGTTAGAGCCTTGGCAGGACTCGCTTTACGCCCATAAGCTTTATATGTCAATAATAAATGATGAACTTAATGTGTTTTGCGTGTATTATGTGTAAAACTAGTGTATTTATTGTAGGTAATGTATGTATTGTGTGTATTATATGTATCGTATGTAATGTATGTATTCTGTTTATTGTATGTATTTATGTATTGTTCGTATTGTATGTATTGTATACAGTGGATGTATTGTATATTTTGTATATATTGTATGAATTGGGTGTATTGTATGTATTGTGTGTATTATACACGTATGGTGTTATGAGAATGTATTTTCAATATATAACATTTAAGTTTCATTATTTTGGGGTCACCGAATTTCAGTTGTAAGGGTCTCAAAGTAGTCAGTTCGAATTAAGTTGCTTCCCTTCCTTTCTCAACATTTCAGGAAGAATTTAATGAAGATTCTACGTAGAACCTGTTGGAAATGTGATGTAAACAACTGTGCATATATATGTAGAGGTCTAGAGAAGCTTCTCGTAAATTCTAGAGGCATTTATCTGCTTTAAGATATACTTGATACGGCAGTTATGACTATTTAAAGCTTGTTTGCGGGAAGGACTGACTCTTTCCTTTCTACACTTGGATCAGTTGGATACGATTTACTGTCTTTCCACGATCATTCTGCATTCGAGATACAAGACTTCGTTGCTGTGTTGTGACTATTGATTAACATTGATAGCTCTGTTATTATATTTGTGACCCTATCATTACCCTTTTATATCTCTATTGTATTTCGTTTGAAAATCTGATTTATTGTCTGATCAATACAATTTAAATAATAATCTGACTGATTTGAGTTTTTTTGCTGGTTTCCTGTGGGGACTTCATTGGTAATTTCACTAATTGTAACACCGTTGTATGCATATGATGCATTGTGTCTATTTGTGAATTTTGCGTATTATATATCTTATATATTGTATGTACCAGTTAGTCAACAAGGCGTGAGCAAAATATAAACTTAACATTTCTGCATAATGTATATTCATGTTTGGGATAAACCTGTTAGCTGAGGTAGCGATCTTAAACCGGTGACATGTGAACTGTCTTGACTGCAGAAGTAAGGGCGTTTATGAGCACTGCGTGTCAATAACTAACCTCCCTCCTTATACTGTATGGAATAACCTCACCCTCAAAACACTTACCAACTGCCCTCTTGCTGGTCTTCACACAAGTGTTCGACTTGTCACAGTGTAGTCCCGCCCCACACTCGGAGTGGGTGCCTACCACACCGGCGAATATGTCATCTCCACATCTGTCTCCCGCGGCTGTAAGAAATTGAGTACATCATAGGCATCGATTCACAAAATGTTGGACCTGTTGTTTCCTAACTGCTGCTGATTTGAGATGAAAATCTGTATGAAATATCGAATCTTCAGGCTACTTGGTGGAAGACCTCTGAACGTTATTCAACAGCTATCACTGTGGTTCTCTTAAAGCTTACTTCGTGGAAACCCGTGTTGAATCACCATTATACATTATACGTTATACGTAAGTGCAACTTAGGTTAACCGTTGGGAATGCCCTTGAATGTTAGCCTTCAATTTGGAATACCCTTAAACCTTTATCATTTTGGTTCAGATTTCAATGCAGAACAGATGGCTAGGTCTTGGCTGCTGGGTGGGTGATTTAACCGTTTAAATTCTCATTCAAAATTCTCGACTTGAGAACCAGAGCATTCTCATGTAAAACCGATCGATCGACGAGCTCCCGACATCTCCCAGTTCTGTTGTGGAGATCCTGAGCTCAGTGGTTCTGAGGTACACGTTTTGCAGATATCTTGGACATATCAATATACTGGTGAATAAGTTTAAATAGTTTCACGGGTGAATGGGCTGATTATACCTATACTATTATTGCGTCTAGAAGTTTGGAGTGACATTATCACCTTGTGTTATGACTAGTGTCACACCTGCTACAAGTTGACATGTTTGTGTGAACATGAAGGCTAACGTGGCGGCACTTATTTAAATCCCACCGTACATTGATCCCGTACATTGGATATTGGACATTGAAATTCAACATTGAGCATTCAACATTGAGTTAAATATGATAGCTTCATTCAACGATGGCTGCCCACAAAAATGGGTTATCTTCAACATGACCAACGCGCTGAAAATTTCCTCCATAAATTAAATCTACCCGACATCGAAGACGTTTCCAGAGAAGCGTGGTTAGAGAACCGAACTGCGAATTTCTATCAAAGACAAATGAGAAGAGTTGACAATCGATAATTAAAAGTGTTTTAAACATTCTCCGACTTGGTCTGATATCGAACGTGCAAATCTATTGAACTCCCATGTGTGTGACTGAATTAAAGGTAAACGTTCTGTTATCCAGATGGACTAGCAATGTCGTACCGAGTTGTTTGACGCATATAGGGCAGCATCCACAGTAGCCACCGTGTTGGTCAACCCGACCATCACATGGACTGGCAGCCATACAGTCCACCAGAAAACATATATTGGGCGGACAGGACGCGGCGCGGCCACATCCAGCAGTTGTATATACCAGGAATAGTATACAGAGCTTCATTGTACCTCCTGATTTGTGAAGTATTCAGGTGTTGTGCCCTTATCTTAGTAAGTGTAAAGCGTTATCAGTTTAAAGGTTAAACCAGATACCACGTATATCATAGGGCTATCGAGAGTTATGAACATTCTCAGATTTTAAAAGAAGTGGATATGAAGTTTTTCTAAACTCAAATGCGGTTGTTTAAAATAGCAATTGTTCACAGATTTTTATCATGCTTCATTATTGTGAATGCACAGCAATATGTCTATCAGATTGAATCCCTCTGGTTCTCCTTGTGCTGCGTTAACTTACAGGACTTAGAGTACAATGGGTTAGGGTACAATGTATCTTCCCATCTTAGTTAGAAAGTGAAGGGTAGTTTCCAAGTAGAAGAGGAAGTACCTAGATGGGTGACACAGACAGGACAGCAGCCACAGACTCCCCCGTGAGGGTCAATCGTCCCTTCGCAGCTGCTGACCCCCGCACAGTCCAGCATGGCACACAGTCCCGAGCAGGGTATGGGGATACCCCAGCCCCTCCCCACCCACACACAGGTACACGTCAATAGAGCCAACAGCCTCATGTCAACCGTGTTTGCTTTATCAAGCTTATCTGCTGAATGTGGCATTCTTATCTATCTAGTGCATAACAAACATTGTATATAAAAGATCATATGCGCCTTTATTAACTCTGTGTGCGCTTATCCATGCCATTATGCGTTTCTCCAACGTTGCCTCTTATTGAATAACAAAAAACATCTTCTTCAGTATTTATTAGATACCTAAACGCGTATATTTCTATT
The DNA here is from genome assembly GCA_936450465.1 of Gibbula magus. Classification (NCBI taxonomy): domain Eukaryota; kingdom Metazoa; phylum Mollusca; class Gastropoda; order Trochida; family Trochidae; genus Gibbula; species Gibbula magus. Next base: position 69,942,270 of record OW388297.1, on the reverse strand, counting down.
AGATGGATGCTTGCACTATGAATACTGCTTATTCTATGATTAGTTTACTTTCAACACAGGAACAATAGCCACGAAATATCAACTGGTATTATCAAAGTTGCCATGTGATTTAATGGTAGTATCGGATGCAGTGCTTGTTGTCATGTTGGGTAAATGTGTGTTTAGCACTCGCTTTCGCTCAGGCAATACACAATTCACAATGTTTTTGTAAATGACATATGCTACACTTGCACGGGAAATAATGTATTAAAACACCATATGCCATGCTTAGATAGTATATTTTAGTGTATTTGCTCATTATTGGTGGTATCGGATTTCTCAAAGAACGTACATTACGAACATTTACAAGTGTAATGTTCAGCCATTCATAATAAATTTTATTCGCTTCTTGGTGTCCCTTGTATAAGCACAGTGATGTACTTGTTAGGAATGCTGACCCGGGTTCCAATCCTGGTGAAAGTACCCAAAATTTGTCTAATTATTGGGATTTAGCGCTATACAAGCTATACTCATTATTAGTGTTATTAATAATACTAATATATTTCTCTGAGCATCAGGATAAATGTCAAAGTATTTGCAAAGAAGATTGTTTATTTGAATGGTTTTGTTTAATCATTTGAATCAATGATATAAGTTAATGTCAATGTCTTTGTACAGTGCATTTAGGTGAAAACAAAATCCAAGATTTTCAGTATTTGTTGCTCCTGTTTACATTGTATCATGTTTAACGCTTGTGTGACAATTGATAATTGTGATTGACAATATGATTGTTTGACAGTAAGGATCCTGTGTTCTCCATTTGACGTAAACTGCGCGTGATCAACGTGGGGAACGTATCAGAACACGTTATAAGCTGTCAATCACATCGCTTTGCGTGGAATATGTCATTCGGAGCAGTGGATTCGGTAAAAACTAGAAATGTGCCCATGTGATGCACTGTGATGTCCCCCGCTCCAACTTTCAATCCAACCTTGTCCTCTTAACATTATTTTGCCTGTGATTTTGAGAAAGAGGCCGGAAAAGGTTCCTACCCCAATATGCACTAAGTTCAAATTGTTTCCATGGAAACCAGCAAAAATATAACAATCCGAATAACCTAAGTAGCAAAAGGCACCACTCCAACACTGGGTCTAACCACACACCAAGTTTCGTGAAAAAAATACTGCAAAGCTTTGCGGGGGACATAAATAACCAACGGGCCCTGAGAAATATTCAACGTGTCACTTCGGGGCTCGTTGATTATTTTTAACGAATCCATTGCTCTTTGTGCGATCTCCATTACAGAACAACTCTGTACCACGTTGGGTGGATATTTTAGCAATCATAACGACTGGCTCTGGAAGAGGGGTTTTAATTTGATGCTTACATGTTTCTTAATGTTGACACTCACAACTTATTCGCATATATATATATATATTTGCCCTATTAACAAATATACATTTCATATGAAAAATACATAACACTCAGATCTGATTTACAGTGACTTGCATGGTAAAGACTATGGTAATCAAACGAACAAAGTCTCGTTTTCTTTCTATGTATTTGACATCCACATAACCTGATTAGGTAATATACTTCACATGTTAAATGCAGATGCACAGTCTGTTTAAAATCGACCTTGTTCCAAAGGAATAAAATTTGCTAAATAATGCATCTCCCGGATACGAACTGGTTCTGTAGATTCCTCGCCACAAGGTCTGAGAACACCCCGTATAGGCGCGTGTTCGGAACCAATTTGTCGCAGACGAAGTCCAGTCAAATATCTGACCAATCACATTATAGTTTTTAAACGGTCTCCGTTTTGAAAGCATTCGGAATAGACGGAAGGATAGCTGTTTTGAGATATCTGCCCCTGGCTTCTCGCACCGAAAGCTTTTGTTGGAGGTCCTGTGATTGGTTAACCGAATTGCGCCAGACCATGGGAGTCTATGGGCTGTTATCAGACGGTTTTGCGAGGAAATCTCCGATCGATATCAGTTGGTATACCGGGGGATGCACTATTTTTTATTCTTCGGAAAAACGTTGATTTTAATCAGACTCTGCATGTACATTCATACATTCATATACATTTGTCAGTGACCGGTATTTTTCAACGTCTACCGTCTTACATGATGACGTCTGCAAATAAATAACGTATTGAATCTACATACATCACATTGACACAGTAACAGTTTTTGTTTCCGAAACAGGTATAGTATTTATCTACACTACTTACACAGTTGATGGATACAGAGGGGGCAGCACCCGCAGTACCCCCCGTGAGGCTCCACCCTCCCCTGGCAGCCTATAGCAGACATACAGGACACCACCATACAGATATTGGGGGAACACCCGGTGTTGAGCGGGAGGCCAGGCAGATTCTGGCCCAGAACGGGAGCAAATACGAGACATACAGCTACCAGTAACTTCATTGTGATAGTTTGTGTGCTGATAGACTCGTTCTGTGCGTTACCGGCAGTGATAAGAGGTGTCGGGTCGTGGCAATAACTCCCTTCCCAACATATGGTAGCTACTGTGTAAGCTTATACGTATCTAAATATGTTGTTTACTTATGTTGTGGCATGTAGATGGCATAAGCATAAGCATATTTATCTTTTGAAATATTCAAAACTGCATGAAATGTCGTACAATACATATTACTCAAACAAATAAGAAATAACACCTGTGTGTAGTTGATGTAAACACTTCAGGGACGCCCGAGAAATATAACAATTACTTTTTTTATTGACTCATTTTTTGGAATAAAAATCCATCATATGCAGAATTTATGAAAATGTGAGTGAAAATGTCCTATTGTCCTAGGAGAGAAACTATACTGTAAACTTTAAAATTGATTTACTGTAAACAACATTTGTATACCAAGTTGACATTCACATAAGTTGACATTCTTTTATCATGCCTGTATGATAAGAAGCCAGTCAGAAATTGCTAAAAATCTATCACATTGAAATATATATACTTAGTTATTTACCGATAATGTAACCAAATTTCCATCAAATCAAACAACGTCGTACTGGACAGCGCTCTGCAGCCTTCATCCTCTAACAAACACTCCAAAAAGGCATTTACAATATAATCCTTTTCTCCATACTTTATGTCGCCCATTACAACTTCTGAATATATGAATGTATAATATTGTGTTCGTGTGTGTGGTCAACCTACTACATGTATATTTTCAAACATTGGCAACATGGTTTGATGCATAAGTGACTCTTTCACTTAATTTCTTGATTTAAGTGAAATACACGTCATTGTTAAACTGCGTCAAACCCCAATTGACATCACATCACCTGCTTTACTTAAATACATATATTCTTCATTTACGAATTTCAAGCTACTAAAAATGGAAGACCATCGACGGAAGCAACTATTTCTTTTCGGAAAGGGGACACGCAAATAAGTGTTCACTCTGTTTAATTGTTAATTATTCCCAGAAATAAAACAATCAGTTGGCATGTTTGTTGTTTTTAGACAGTTTGAAAACCAATTTTATGAGCACGATACGCGTACCCAACCATACAACTACATCTATCGGGTAGTATTTTATTAAGTGACCAAAATACATTCATATGATTTGACGAAAGCATTTGACTGTGCTCTAATTATTGTTAAGACCCGTCAGGTCGAATTTAATGTGTCTGTATCATTTTGACAAAAATGTGTAAGTTTAAATGTTGCAAACATCATCGTAGTTGTTAATAAAGTTGTGTAAAATATTGAAAACAAAGTTTAATAATTACTTTAGAGAAATGGCCAGTTTTACAACATTATTTTCTATTTCATACGTTCGATATTGACAAAGCGAAACCTATGTCGCCGATAGTTGATAATTAATCACTGATTGTACCACCTTCTTCGGTTTCTTCGTTTTAAAGGAACATTTGGCTTTGATATGTGACAAAATACCATAAGTACTGATTCGCTTCAAATAATTTAACTCAACTTGCAAATTCATCCCCAGTGCAAATATGATTACTAAAAGGGCAACAGTCAGTACTTCTGGATAAAATAACACGATTTATAATGTTTAAAGGGGCAGTAGCACGTTTTTCGCTCTAATAAGTCGATGAAATGTATTTGAAAAATAATTTCACTAATAGTAAAATACTCTTCTCTCTTCGGAAAATCAAGTTAAAAATGAGTGTACGTGGCTCAGTAAAGCCATGGGAATCGTTTTTGTAATTCGAAATAATAAAATGTGTTCACAATAAAATGACCGCCATGCAAATTTTGCTTTATACGCAACATCGTTATTACCACTACGGATAACTGGTTTGTGTAATAAGATGTTTTACCCTCTAAAGTAAATTAAAATGACACAAACTATCTTTATAAATGGGAAATTTGAAACAATGAATTTTGCAAAAAACGTGCTACTGCTCCTTTAAGGTGTGTGACTAAAATAACACACTGGATATCACTTCAAGAATGTATAACAAGCTCGTCTGTTGCATTTGCGTATTAGGAGAAGGAATCCATGTGCTATACGTCACAGACATGTGATAATCTGCAATATAAATTGACCATCATTATCAACTTATCAATATGAATAGCCCCACATGCACACCGTAGGAACGTGTACACCTGGAAATTGTTACTCAACGGATGTGAACGACTTTTTCTGCGAGAGTCCAGTTTCTTTTTGTGCATTTGGTGAAGGAATTTGTTTGATAAATCGGTTTTCAGGTACTTATGACAAAATATATTTACAGCCTGAAACATTTTTTCTCATTAATACCTCAAAACCGATTTATCCAACAAAATCCTACACCAAATGCACAAAACTAAACTGACCTCTCGCAGAGAAATTCGTTCACTTCCGTTGAGTGACAATTTCCAGGCGTACACGTTCCTACGGTGTGACATGGAAAGCATCTTGATCTACTCACCGAGTTGAGTTACACAGGCGCTACAGCACCCACAGAACCCGCCGTGTGCATCATACCTCCCTACACAGTAGTGTTCTGTGGTGCACTTGATGACGTCACAGATGCCAGGGTGACACACGGGTACTGCAGCAGTAGTGGCGACTGTTAGTACGACAAGTATTAGACACTTCATATTAAGAATCATGTAGGTAGCTCTCTTGATAACGTTATCTGTAACACGTATATAGCTAAGTAGTGCTTGACCTCTTTTGATTTGTGTGGTGTTTGGTAAATAGTTAATTAAGAATTGACTTCAACATTTATTAAGTTCATGGAGGTATAAACTTTAAAAAACGCTGTGGAAACTCGCCAAGTTTGCACAGCGTTTTTTAAGTTTATATACCTCCATGAACTTAATAAATTTTGAAGTCAATTCTTATAAATAAATATACTCGTACCCGATCTTTTGAAAAGGTTTCAATTCTCCAAATACACAAATTTGTAACAATTAGAGCTGTACTATTTACGCGTATGAAGACACAAGATTTCAAATCAAAACGTCATTGGATTATTAGCCCTGCCCACAACGCGTTCATCAGCCACTGAAAATAAACAACGCAACGAGCTATGAACCGCACTTCATAGGGGCGTGGCTAAATGTGATGTGACGTCACGAAATTAAGTTTATGCGGCAATGAACTGAACGCCTGTGACAGTGTTCAGCGAATCAGATCCACGCAAAGCAATTTCTATTTATTTATCTATATACAATTCTAACGCAAACTTATTCACCCACTGTTTTTCTAGATAACATGTGACTGTTTGCAATTATGGGTCCTTCATTTACTCGTTTACCACCAGGGGCGTGAGTTGAATTTGACCATTGGGTCCACAGAAATTAGTGCTCGAGCAAATGAGTCATACGACTACTGCGCAATGAGAGAATTATCCAGCTTGAGTACTACGAACAGTACCGCTAGTTTCGTACTCGCGTAAAGCAGCTACGGAGGTAATACTATCTTCATTACGACTTTCATTCCATTTAAAACACGTCGATCAACCTCGATTTACCCTAAATAATGTTACTAATTTAACCTAAAACCCTTAGCACTGTTTCTCAACAATGAAATTATTATTTAAAAGAAAAAGAAGAAATGAACACACAAAAACGTAATATTGACCCAATGGAGTTTATTTTCCAAAAGGGAAGAAGTAATCATATATAATCTACTTAGGACAAGAAACTCTACCACCATCAACAAAATAAAATTTAATCCGCGAATGATGATTACGACTTGCTCTTGACATGTGTCATGACATCTTCAGAAGCCAAGAAAACTTCTTTTTAATTCAGCACTCAATATGTGTTTAAACAGACATACATATCATAGCTAATCTTATGAATGAAATTGTGTCTACTTCACCAAAGTATGCTTATCAGATATATTCCAAATCCCACTTATCCGGCGGCAATATTATTTTGCTGAAAAAAATGGTATAAGTTATGTTGCCAAATATTTCTATATATTGCATTGACAATTTCAGACAACACGATTACCAATGTATAGTTGTCGTTCAAGGGGAACGTCTTGGATTTTTAAATACATCGAAGTCGTAATAGTGGATAAAAGAAAAGAGAAGCAAAATGTGACGATAACATTGAATGTAACGAAAAATCAAAAGAAAACTATGTTAATGTCCACGTATTCATTTATAAACGAAAAATTCCCTCAAGAAGAACCAGTGAGTTCACAAGACAGAGCCCTGTTGGATCCTATGGGAATTCTCTCACTTCCCTCAACTTCTACTCCGAACTCATCCACACAGAAACACACCGAGTCCAAACATTGTCTGGCTTCAAAGCTTCCCTTAGAGTCACAGGAAAAGTTCTCGGCTGTAGCTCGTGCGCAGTCTGGAACACACGAGGAAGAAAATCATTGAAACAATGTTAATCTGTGTACGGTCAATCAATAATACGTAAATACATACAGGGGAATCTTTGTATGTATTCATCTAAATAATCTGGACAACACCTATTCCATCAAGTTGTCTGATGTATTAATATTTAGAGCACAGTCAAATGCTTTCGTCCAATCATATGAGTGTATTGTGGTCACGTGGAGTACATTTATATCCCGATAGATGTACGGTTGTCTGGTTGCGTTCGGGTATCATGCTCATAAAACTGGTTCACAGACTTCCATAAAAACAACAAACAATGTCAACTGATTGTTTTATTTATGGAGATAATACACAATTAAACACTTATTACATTGACAAATGACCTGCTGTGTTCCCTTTCCGAAAGGAAATAGTCGCTTCCGTTGATAGGTGGTCTTCTATATTAAGGAGCTTGATATTCCTAAAAGAAGAATAAAAGCATGTAAATAAAGCAAGTAATGTGAGGTCTATTGGGATTTTTCAAGTGTATTTTATTAAATCACGAGTAAGTAAAACAATGACAAGCATCAAACCATGTTAGCCATGTTTTATATATTTTCAACCACGATATAAAAAATAATATTCAAAAGTTATATAGAACGACATAAAAATGAGAAATAAGAAAGTGATATAAAATTACCTTCTTGGAGTGTAAGAGGATGGAGGCTCCATTGTCGTCTCACAGAAACTCCTGTATCGTCACACAGCGTCCGAGCGATGTCCAGTACGACGTTACATTCTTTCCTACAGACAGTTCGAGTTCCTTTGCTGCAGTAACCTGAAATAATTTATATGCAATATAGACGGGATGCACACTAGCATATGCAACAATAGATATAAGAACTCGCATATTGATAAATACAGCTCAACAAACAACTAATCGTGTTGGTAACAAATTTGAAATAAAAAAAACAATAACTGTTATTAAATAAACCAATTTAATGAAAATTAGTTTGAATTTTAAAATTAAAGAGTTTAAAAAGTAAGGTGTAAAAAAGTAAAGTTACCTTTCCTGAATGAATAGTGTACTTGTCCTTGGACTGTCCATGATGAAGCCATTGTGTGAACTGATTCATTCCACAAACCACTCAGTCTTTATAGGCAATGAAATGTATTACTGCTCAATGTTGCTGAATAAAAACGTGCTTAAATCATGCATGTGCGTGATTCAAGCACGACGCTTATGCTGTAGCACGACTCGTACGCTTTATATAAAATGTACGCCTCATGCACCTCGGACTATTTCAGAAATTCAGTGCTCACAGTGCCGAAGATGACGTCAATGTCCCTAACATTTGCATATGGAAATGAGAGATGTCAATGTTTTGCATGTTGTGTTCGAGAGAATGTTTCCCAAATTTGTTGACAAAATATTTGAAATAAATTCATTTTAAGACATGTTCTTGGTGACTCAAGCATTTGACTGTGCTCTAAGATAGATAGAGAACTCGCAGCAGTACATTATCGGGATATAATTGTACGGGTTTGAGAGGGTTAGGCTCGGCTAACGCCTCGCCCAACCCTATCAAACCCGTACATTTATATCCCGATAATGTACTGCTACTCGTCCTCTATCTATTACATAGAGAATCTCACCCAAGTGTCTTCTGATATCAAATATATCAACACAAGTTGATTAAAGTTACAAATATCCGAGGCTTGACGAGGATATTTTGACTTTTATCAACGAGTGTTGATATATTTGATATCAGAAGACACGAGGGTGAGATTCTATTTATCATCCAAAATCATTCTTAATTACGTTTCACTGAGAAAGTGTACATCTCTGAGCACAACTCTGCTGGTTGACTTCAAATGCGCTGATGTCATAGCATTGTGACGTTATCATGTTTATGACGTCATAGCAGTGTGATGTCATTACTCGATGATGTAAAAGCACTGTGATGTCATGTAGTTGACGGTGTCAGGGCATTGTTCAAAATCTACTGACAAAACGATATCTCCTAGGAGATATTGTTTGATCTCACACAAGCGATTTCTCCTGTGGAACACAGTTTTGGATGATAAAATATAATGTCAATAAAAATAAGGGATATGATATTATACGACACATCTTTAACAGGGTTTCAAAACTTATATCAAATACTGTTTGAACACTTTTTTGATATTTGCTCTTGGTCTTTTGCTTAAATATAATAATACCTCAATAATGGTTGTTGTAATGAGTAGTGTCGTTCTATCTAACGAATATGTGGAACTTTAAGTAACGGACTTAACGGACAACTGTTTTATGATCTCTATAAGGTTTACTTAACAGCAGTTATAAAGGCATTAAAAACCTATCAGGGATTTTGTCTATTTATGTAGGTATCTTGTTTTCTCGTAATAACCCCTCACTATTATTTCAGTCGGTATTTCTTCTGATAATAACCACGTATGAGGTTTTTATTGTGAAAGTAAGTTTTTACTTTTGATAGTAAGACCTTTTTAAGTAAGATTTTTTTCACAACTCAATTCATAACAATTATTATCGAAAAGTATACAAAGATAAATTTTTCAGAGTGTAGATGGCGGTAATCGAACTCGATACCCATTGCTCTTTAAACCGGACGCTCTACCTCCACGCTACCGAGGAAGCCGAAAGAACAGTGGATTTCCTCTATTTACAGTCACACTGTCTCTGTCTCAATGTAACGCTAGTCCGGGAGACATACTCTTTATAACGCAGAATTTGGGAATCAAACATTATAAAATGTAAATTTTTGACATTTGACAGTTATAAACATTTTTTAAAAAACACTATCCGATAAGCGCTTACATTTATGTTTTACGGTATCTAAGTAATAGATAGAGGACGAGTAGCAGTACATTATCGGGATATAAATGTACGGGTTTGATAGGGTTGGGCGAGGCGTTAGCCGAGCCTAACCCTCTCAAACCCGTACAATTATATCCCGATAATGTACTGCTGCGAGTTCTCTATCTATCTTAGAGCACAGTCAAATGCTTGAGTCACCAAGAACATGTCTTAAAATGAATTTATTTCAAATATTTTGTCAACAAATTTGGGAAACATTCTCTCGAACACAACATGCAAAACATTGACATCTCTCATTTCCATATGCAAATGTTAGGGACATTGACGTCATCTTCGGCACTGTGAGCACTGAATTTCTGAAATAGTCCGAGGTGCATGAGGCGTACATTTTATATAAAGCGTACGAGTCGTGCTACAGCATAAGCGTCGTGCTTGAATCACGCACATGCATGATTTAAGCACGTTTTTATTCAGCAACATTGAGCAGTAATACATTTCATTGCCTATAAAGACTGAGTGGTTTGTGGAATGAATCAGTTCACACAATGGCTTCATCATGGACAGTCCAAGGACAAGTACACTATTCATTCAGGAAAGGTAACTTTACTTTTTTACACCTTACTTTTTAAACTCTTTAATTTTAAAATTCAAACTAATTTTCATTAAATTGGTTTATTTAATAACAGTTATTGTTTTTTTTATTTCAAATTTGTTACCAACACGATTAGTTGTTTGTTGAGCTGTATTTATCAATATGCGAGTTCTTATATCTATTGTTGCATATGCTAGTGTGCATCCCGTCTATATTGCATATAAATTATTTCAGGTTACTGCAGCAAAGGAACTCGAACTGTCTGTAGGAAAGAATGTAACGTCGTACTGGACATCGCTCGGACGCTGTGTGACGATACAGGAGTTTCTGTGAGACGACAATGGAGCCTCCATCCTCTTACACTCCAAGAAGGTAATTTTATATCACTTTCTTATTTCTCATTTTTATGTCGTTCTATATAACTTTTGAATATTATTTTTTATATCGTGGTTGAAAATATATAAAACATGGCTAACATGGTTTGATGCTTGTCATTGTTTTACTTACTCGTGATTTAATAAAATACACTTGAAAAATCCCAATAGACCTCACATTACTTGCTTTATTTACATGCTTTTATTCTTCTTTTAGGAATATCAAGCTCCTTAATATAGAAGACCACCTATCAACGGAAGCGACTATTTCCTTTCGGAAAGGGAACACAGCAGGTCATTTGTCAATGTAATAAGTGTTTAATTGTGTATTATCTCCATAAATAAAACAATCAGTTGACATTGTTTGTTGTTTTTATGGAAGTCTGTGAACCAGTTTTATGAGCATGATACCCGAACGCAACCAGACAACCGTACATCTATCGGGATATAAATGTACTCCACGTGACCACAATACACTCATATGATTGGACGAAAGCATTTGACTGTGCTCTAAGTTAGATAAAACACTCTACCTCGGTTATGCTTGGGATTGAAAACCCTCGTTAAGAAAGCTTCGGGGAAGTAAGACCTCAAGCTTCTCTTGAGGTCTTACTTCCCGCTCAGCTTTCTTACCTCGGGTTTTACAATCCCAAGCATAGTCTCTGTATCGTGTTTTATCCTACACATAGTTATTTAGGTAAACAATCAGGAATCATATATATCCTATAACCACTGATAACAATGCATTTATCGGTAGATGAACCATTTACAAGGCAGCTGTCACTCGTGCAAGTGACATTCCAACAGTATCTCATAATGTTCCTCTGCAAGGCTATATTCTTAAACGATTGCAAGAGTGCTAGGGTTGTTGGACATCGTTGCATATATGAATTCTTATAGTGGGTATAACATATTTAACGAACATTTTATCAGTAGGATTTCTATTATCAGTATCCATCAAAGATGATGTGATAACGTGAATTTCAAATAAAAAGTCAACTTACTGCAATCCATCTGGTCTGCTCCTTGTCCATGGTTTGTGAAATAGCCTAAATTGTTACCATCCTGATCAGCGCAGTAACACCTACAAGTGAAATTAGATATAAAAGTGAAATAACATACAGCATGTATTACATGTTTACCAAGACACCATCTTTAAAATATTCTATTTGTGTGCAAAAGATTAACATATTCAGATGGAAAAATATGTAAGGTGTTTTTACTGTTGAAAAATGACTTTGATAAGTTTTAGTTTCTTTGATACTTAAAATAGAATATTATTAAGTGAACTGATTATTAAAAAAACGTATGCTGTATGAGACACGGTTTGCTTTCTATCATACTCAATTTGTTGGGTGTACAGATAATTGATACATCCAACTTGTCTGCATTTACTGTAACTCAGGACATTACTTTTATATTGGATGCCTTTTATTTATTAATCTCAACGAGCTCAGACACACACTAACAAGAACATGACCATTGCTCATACGGTACTCATACGGTACTCATACGGTACTCATACGGTACTCATACGTAACTAATACGGTACTCATACGATACTCATACGGAACTGATACGGAACTCATACGGTACTCATACGATACTCATACGGTACTCATACGGTACTCATACGTAACTAATACGGTACTCATACGATACTCATACGGTACTCATACGTAACTCATACGATACTCATACGGTACTCATACGGTACTCATACGATACTCATACGGTACTCATACGATACTCATACGGTACTCATACGTAACTCATACGGTACTCATACGGAACTCATACGGTACTCATACGGTACTCATACGGTACTCATACGGAACTAATACGGTACTCATACGATACTCATACGGTACTCATACGTAACTAATACGGAACTCATACGGTACTCATACGGTACTCATACGATACTCATACGGTACTCATACGATACTCATACGGTACTCATACGTAACTAATACGGTACTCATACGGTACTCATACGGTACTCATACGGTACTCATACGGTACTCGTACGATACTCATACGGTACTCATACGGAACTCATACGGTACTCATACGGTACTCATACGGTACTCATACGGTACTGATACGGAACTCATACGGTACTCATACGGTACTCATACGGTACTCATACGGTACTCATACGGTACCCATACGGTACTCATACGTAACTCATACGATACTCATACGATACTCATACGGTACTGATACGATACTCATACGGTACTCATACGGAACTCATACGGTACTCATACGGTACTCATACGGTACTGATACGGAACTCATACGGTACTCATACGGTACTCATACGGTACTCATACGGTACTCATACGGTACTCATACGTAACTAATACGGTACTCATACGGTACTCATACGGTACTCATACGGTACTCATACGATACTCATACGGTACTCATACGGAACTCATACGGTACTCATACGGTACTCATACGGAACTCATACGGTACTCATACGGTACTCATACGGTACTCATACGGTACTCATACGGTACTGATACGGAACTCATACGGTACTCATACGGTACTCATACGGTACTCATACGGTACTCATACGGTACTCATACGGTACTCATACGGTACTCATACGATACTGATACGGAACTCATACGGTACTCATACGGTACTCATACGGTACTCATACGGTACTCATACGTAACTAATACGGTACTCATACGATACTCATACGGTAATCATACGTAACTCATACGATACTCATACGTAACTCATACGATACTCATACGATACTCATACGGTACTCATACGATACTCATACGGTACTCATACGGTACTCATACGCTACTCATACGATACTCATACGGTACTCATACGTAACTCATACGGTACTCATACGGAACTCATACGATACTCATACGGAACTCATACGATACTCATACGGTACTCATACGGAACTAATACGGTACTCATACGATACTCATACGGTACTCATACGATACTCATACGGTACTCATACGGAACTCATACGGTACTCATACGGTACTCATACGTAACTAATACGGTACTCATACGATACTCATACGGTACTCATACGGAACTCATACGGAACTCATACGGTACTCATACGGTACTCATGCGGTACTCATACGGTACTTACCCGGAACTCATACGGAACTCATACGGAATTCATACGGTACTCATGCGGTACTCATACGGTACTCATGCGGTACTCATACGGTACTTACCCGGAACTCATACGGAACTCATACGGAATTCATACGGTACTCATGCGGTACTCATACGATACTCATACGATACTCATACGGTACTCATACGATACTCATACGGTACTCATACGGTACTCATACGCTACTCATACGATACTCATACGGTACTCATACGTAACTCATACGGTACTCATACGGAACTCATACGATACTCATACGGAACTCATACGATACTCATACGGTACTCATACGGAACTAATACGGTACTCATACGATACTCATACGGTACTCATACGATACTCATACGGTACTCATACGGAACTCATACGGTACTCATACGGTACTCATACGTAACTAATACGGTACTCATACGATACTCATACGGTACTCATACGGTACTCATACGTAACTAATACGGTACTCATACGATACTCATACGGTACTCATACGGAACTCATACGGAACTCATACGGTACTCATACGGTACTCATGCGGTACTCATACGGTACTTACCCGGAACTCATACGGAACTCATACGGAATTCATACGGTACTCATGCGGTACTCATACGATACTCATACGATACTCATACGGTACTCATACGATACTCATACGGTACTCATACGGTACTCATACGCTACTCATACGATACTCATACGGTACTCATACGTAACTCATACGGTACTCATACGGAACTCATACGATACTCATACGGAACTCATACGATACTCATACGGTACTCATACGGAACTAATACGGTACTCATACGATACTCATACGGTACTCATACGATACTCATACGGTACTCATACGGAACTCATACGGTACTCATACGGTACTCATACGTAACTAATACGGTACTCATACGATACTCATACGGTACTCATACGGAACTCATACGGAACTCATACGGTACTCATACGGTACTCATGCGGTACTCATACGGTACTTACCCGGAACTCATACGGAACTCATACGGAATTCATACGGTACTCATGCGGTACTCATACGATACTCATACGATACTCATACGGTACTCATACGATACTCATACGGTACTCATACGGTACTCATACGCTACTCATACGATACTCATACGGTACTCATACGTAACTCATACGGTACTCATACGGAACTCATACGATACTCATACGGAACTCATACGATACTCATACGGTACTCATACGGAACTAATACGGTACTCATACGATACTCATACGGTACTCATACGATACTCATACGGTACTCATACGGAACTCATACGGTACTCATACGGTACTCATACGTAACTAATACGGTACTCATACGATACTCATACGGTACTCATACGGAACTCATACGGAACTCATACGGTACTCATACGGTACTCATGCGGTACTCATACGGTACTTACCCGGAACTCATACGGAACTCATACGGAATTCATACGGTACTCATGCGGTACTCATACGGTACTCATGCGGTACTCATACGGTACTTACCCGGAACTCATACGGAACTCATACGGAACTCATACGGTACTCATACGGTACTCATACGGAACTCATACGGAACTCATACGGTACTCATACGGTACTCATACGGAACTCATACGGTATTCATACGGAACTCATACGGAACTCATACGGTACTCATACGGTACTCATACGGTACTCATACGGAACTCATACGGTACTCATACGGAGCTCATACGGAACTCATACGGTACTCATACGGTACTCATACGGAACTCATACGATACTCATACGGTACTCATACGGTACTTACCCGGAACTCATACGGAACTCATACGGTACTCATACGGAACTCATACGGAACTCATACGGTACTCATACGGTACTCATACGGTACTTACCCGGAACTCATACGGAACTCATACGGAACTCATACGGAACTCATACGGAACTCATACGGTACTCATACGGAACTCATACGGAGCTCATACGGTACTCATACGGAACTCATACGGTACTAATACGGAACTCATACGGAACTCATACGGTACTCATACGGAACTCATACGGTACTCATACGGAACTCATACGGTACTCATACGGTACTCATACGGAACTCATACGGTACTTACCCGGAACTCTACGGTACTCATACGGAACTCATACGGAACTCATACGGAACTCATACGGTACTCATACGGTACTCATACGGTACTCATACGGTACTCATACGGAACTCATACGGAACTCATACGGTACTCATACGGTACTCATACGGTACTCATACGGTACTCATACGGTACTTACCCGGAACTCATACGGTACTCATACGGAACTCATACGGTACTCATACGGTACTCATACGGAACTCATACGGTACTTACCCGGAACTCTACGGTACTCATACGGAACTCATACGGAACTCATACGGAACTCATACGGTACTCATACGGTACTCATACGGTACTCATACGGAACTCATACGGTACTCATACGGTACTCATACGGTACTCATACGGAACTCATACGGAACTCATACGGAACTCATACGGAACTCATACGGAGCTCATACGGTACTCATACGGAACTTATACGGTACTAATACGGTACTCATACGGAACTCATACGGTACTTACCCGGAACTCATACGGTACTCATACGGAACTCATACGATACTCATACGGTACTCATACGGAACTCATACGGTACTCATACGGTACTCATGCGGTACTCATACGGTACTTACCCGGAACCAACACACTGCTTGGGTTTGTACGACCCATCCGCTTCACAGAGAGGTTTCTGACTTCCTAGCATGCGCTGACCATTCACCTTCCAGTCTTCATACGCTGTCCTGCAGTTCCCTATAAACGAGAACAATCGTGTCTGTATAATCATCATGTATACTGTTGAACTGACACATATAGAGATTATTACCCGAGGAAGTGTGTCATATGACTTTTACGAAACGAGTGTGAATTTTTGTATTGCCCGAGCGAGAGCGAGTTTTGTAAAAGTCATATGACACACTTTCGAGTGTAATAGTTTCTTTATTACCCGTTCAATTCCATGTGATTCGCGTAGAAATAGTCAGAAAGCGGTCCACTTCTCTTATGACGGCAAGCCCCAATAACGTCACCAACAATCGTTTTATGACGTCACAGACGACGAAATACGGGAAGCCGCGGTGGAACAATCGTTGCTAGGCAAACGTGATATGTGCACATGTGCTCATATCAATAATATTAACTCGGTTATTTTCAGCCATATGGGTAATAAAGTATGATAATGTTCTACAAGGTATTGATGTGATTGACAATGTTCCCAATGCTTCTTTTCAGTTTAAATTGACCAACTTCCATTTTAGGGAAGTTTTCAGTTTAACTTAAATGATAATAATTATAAATGATATATTTCCTTGGCAACTCAAGAGACACGATTATGTTGATGATGATTTTAGTTTTTGACTATAGTTCATATACTATTCATTTCGAAGTGCAGTTTTTAGATCTTCAGTGTACATAGTACATAACTGATATAGACCTATAGCTAACGACTCTCAACTTCTACATCGACCAGAAATAAACTCACAATGAAAACGTCTCGAAAATCTCAATATGAGTTATTTACTTTTACATTTTCATATCAATTTAAAAATATATATATATATATGTATATATATATATATATATATACTGTCTTCACAGCAAATCAATATACTCACCTTCTACTGCGACAAGAAATAGACTCACAACGAAAATACTAAGGATGAACATATTGACTGTGGACATCAGAACTGTCAGTGATGAGAGTTGTCTCCCTTTTATAGGTGGCAAGGTTGGTACCTTCTGGTTGTAATTGCTGCTTCGTTCCTATCTTGGTGACATACTCATCACTGATAACGAACTGTCATGTATTATGAACGTCCGTTTCTAATTATCCCAAATCATGACATAGTTAGAGGGAGATAAACGAAATGATACAGTGCTGATAGTGTAACAGGTTGCTCGGCACAGATGAACAATGATAATCACGTTTCTCAAACACTGTTCACTTTTACAGGCGGTAAACATTAGCTAAATCAGGTATTTG
This sequence comes from Gibbula magus, assembly GCA_936450465.1. NCBI lineage: Eukaryota > Metazoa > Mollusca > Gastropoda > Trochida > Trochidae > Gibbula > Gibbula magus. The sequence continues at coordinate 69,924,449 of OW388297.1, read as the reverse complement.
CAAAAAGTTACAGTTGATTCAATTTATATTAAGTGACTGTATGATCGATCGGGGATTTTGTGGAACACTCTCTGGGATCTGATCAAATTCACCACTCTTTGTTCAACCTTACAGAAACTTTGCAAACACTTAGGACGCCTGTACATGTGTAAAATAGAAATCAAATTCAAAATGAAACATGTATCACTCATAAGCATTTAAAGGTTTAGATATCGTATTCTTCATACTTAAATGGCATGTTTATACATAATTTCCATAGAAATTGTACTTAACACATCTGTGTAATACTCATTTTAGGCTAAACCATTATACAAATGAGTTACAACGGGTGGCTTTCGAAATACATATAGTACATGTAAATACCCAATCATAATTTGAATTGCACTTAATTATAATCTGAATAGAATATTAAAGGTGACTACTTACTATAAAATATGACAGTAATAATAAACGTTCTATCCACAAGGGAATAACTTTGAAATGTTTTAGATGTTAAAACTTAATTTCATTATAAGAATATAAGTTAGAATATTTAACATTTTCTAAACTGTTTTGTGTCATGTTTTCGAATGGAAAATAAGACAATGTTTATGAGATGGTATTTAGTTGAGCAACTCTTTCTGAACATATTATTACTACAGTCTTCATCAGAGAAGTTAGTAATGCTGGAACCGATTCGCCAGTAAGGATAACAAGTAATTATTAAAGGGACACCGCGCCGACAATAAAAATCAGATCATGTGAATCTACCTATGCTGATTAACATGTCTGCTAACAAGTCACAGACACCAAATTTCAGACAATTGACGTAAAAAGTGCTGCATGTAGACAGTGAAGTGAAGCGTAACTCGTTAGCAGACGCTCTAATCAGCTTAGTGGGATAAAGATGGGACTCATTTTTATCCTCGACGCAGTGCCCCTTTAAAGGTACACAACTTGCTGTAGTGGCACCTCTATCAACTGGGACATTATCATATCTAATAACAATCTCGAATCTAATACACAAAACGTTGAGGCCAATAACAACTTTCTTTTCGTCAATGGTTACAGCACAATTTATTCCAATGGTGACAGTCCACCCTGTTACATTAAAGGTGCATCCATTGTGTTTCATTAAATTTTATTTGACTTTAATACGTTCCAACACGCCATATGTGCTGTTTACAATACAAAAAGATTCACTAAGCTTGCATATTCATTCCAAATCGCAAAATACGTAATAATTTCTAGTTTCCAATAAAATCGAGTAACATCATTATGCATGTGCAGAAACCGAAAGTGCATGTACTATTTACACACACAGTAGTTAAATGACCTATTAAACATTATCAACACAATTTTTCTATTTCATCTGGTTTAAATAAGATTCCAAAATTACGTTTGACTCATTGGCGCGCGCCACACGCGGTGCATTGTCCGGTTTTCGATCAGAAATCGACACTTTTACTTTCATATCGTCAATATACTAAGTCTAGTACCATTAAAACGGTAGTTTTGGGTAACAGTTGGTACTTCTCGATAAAGTAAGACCATTTATAACGTTTGGCATATTTGACCCCCAACAACACAATGGATGTACCTTTAATAAGGTCAAATTAGGTTATAATCGTCACGATCGTAAATATAAGTAATTGAGGAAAATAATTTTCACTAAACAGCCGTCATAGCAGCTATTATTTCACCAAGATAGGAACGAAGCAGCAATTACAACCAGAAGGTACCAACCTTGCCACCTATAAAAGGGAGACAACTCTCATCACTGACAGTTCTGAAGTCCACAGTCAATATGTTCATCCTCAGTGTTTTCGTTGTGAGTTTATTTCTTGTCGTAGTAGAAGGTGAGTGTCCTACAAAAATACTAGAGTCAATTTATTGTCAAACCGTCTTCAACGTTTTGTTATTGATTTGTCGTGATGGAAGTACATGGTTACATTTTATAGAGGATAAATGGTTGCTGTAAATAGCTCCCACAATTCAATTAAAATGAAAATTTATGAATCATAAAAATTAAATAAATACAAATCGAAAAAGGAGGTTTACCGATGAAGTTTCATATTTTATTGGCGACCATATTTCAACCACTGCTGAAAGACAATTTGACGTTAAATGATTTTGAATTAAACTTAACTTAGAATGATTATTCATAAGACGCGAATAACATTGCAGGTTTGGCTGTGTATTGCATTGAAATACACAAGTTTTGATAGGAATATGCAAGCAATTAAGGTGGCAGGTCCGTAAACCAAAATAGTCCTATTGTGAAACAATTTAAGTCAGCAGGCTAAGTTTCTATACTGCCTAAGACAAGTGAGATAATTAATCGTACAATGTGACCATGTATTGCCGTGAAAAGTGCAAGTGTTGACAACCTCTGCGTGGTTCTGCATTTCATTTCAATATGAAATTGAACCAACTTTTTCGTGATGAAAGGCTTTGAGAATAAGCATGCCACGTAATTAGTTGTGGTTATACGTCACATACAGTTGTAGGTATATGTTGACATCATGCAGTGGATATAGTGTCCTCTACGTATAACGGATTGAAAAGAAGTTTCTTGTTTCACAGGAAGTTGTCAGGCAGCATATGAAGAATGGGAGGAAACTGGTCGGTTCAGATATGGAGCTCAGAAACCTCTGTGTGAAGTGGATGGGTCGTACAAACCCAGGCAATGTGCAGGAGCTGGGTGAGTTCTGGGCTCCGTTCCATAACAGCGACCGCTTAAATTGCTCATTGATCGCTCGATGTAGCACTCAAGTAGCACTCAAGTAGCGCTCATTCTCTCTAGAACGACACAGTGCAAATTCCTCGAAGTTTGTTCTCCTTGCTACGTAGCGCTACATTGAGCAATCGCGTTCAAGAGAGGTTTAAAAGTAATCGCTAATTGAGCGATTACTTTGAAACCTCTCTTTAACACGGCCCAGTTGTTCATGATGGCTTCTTGTCATTGTGTGTTCAGTTGTAACACTGATGAGGAGAATGGTACCTTTTTATAATATTCTACATATGCTTAAGCACAAACAATGTCATTTCGATACTTATCTTGTAAATATAATTAATAAGTAATTTGTTACGGTATAGTTTATCTGAATTACTAAATTGTCTGAAGCATGCAGTTAGTTTCATCAACTTTCACGGAAACTCTCTCATATGTATATGGTTCAGTTTAATTTAAAACCCTAATCTCTCTCCGTTCACCACTGGTAGTATTATGTTAACTATAGTTAAGTTTCTAAATTAAGCTCAATTATGAAAGTTGTGTATTTAACTTTGCTAACAGCTTATACAGTTTGTCTCATTATAATCTGTTTTAACACGAATCATAGAAGGACTTTTAAGATTGTTTCTTTCTCAGCATGTACTATACATTGTATGTTATATTGTCTCTATATCTGATATTGCAGATGTTACTGTGCCGATCAGGATGGTAAGGATTTAGGCTATTTCACAAACCATGGACAAGGAACAGAACACATGGATTGTGGTAAGTAGACTTTTCAACATGAAACTAACTCAGAGTATTCCCAGACGTTGTGATACACTGAAAACATCAACTTCATAACATAAACATTATTTAAACGTTTATTTTCGATAGATATGTTCGTTACTACACAAGTGTAACACTGATTTCAAATATACTTTTATAACTCGTGTGCATTTCAAAATTCATCCTTGCTACATATAACAAAGTATTCCTCAAATATGTGAGAGATATACCCATACTTTTCCTCGTATATCGAATGGTACCCTGTAGTTTTTCCCGTGCCTCACGAGGCGCAGCCGAGTAAGGCTCCATGGGGAAAAATGTATGGGTATACCTGTCTTATATCCAACTTACGGTCGAGTGTAAACTATTTCATAATATTTCTGAAACAAATAGAGCTGGAAACAGGCTTGTTTAAGAAAAGGACAACTCAAATACAGCCTCATCTGTGACAACTCCCGGGTATGCTCAGCCCGTGCTGCGTTGTTTGATTACCCATGTTCGGGGCTAGAACTGTTATTGACATGGCCCAATGACGGTATTGTCAACGCAGGCGCATGGGCATCTCGCAAAAATGTACAGTTGACATGAACTGCATGACTAATGTCAATATCCCCGAAATTTAGAGAAAACAGAAGCAAATTTCAGTATGTTAAACTATTTTGCACCCAAGATAAAATAACGTTCATACATAAAAAGAAATACAGAAATTTGTGATATTAATTATATCACGCATTTTAAGAACATTATTCATCTAGTCATGAACAAATGTACAAAGTTTCAACTGGCCTCGTGGTCTAATGGTTACTTCGTTCGGCCAGAACTCAATATGACAGTTTCAATCCCAGGTTTCAAATGAAACATTTGTAAATGTTCATATATAAGTTGAAATTTTATCAACAGTATCAACGCATAGATTTGGAAATTTGGAAAATTTACTCCATTGATTTTTCTGGTTGTTAAAAAGTGTAGGTGTATTAGAAAAGTGTAGGTATATCAGAAAAAAGTGTAGGTGTATCGGCTAATACACCTACACTTGTAACAAAAGATACCATAGCAACGAGACCAGAAGTGGGGTATAATGATTGTTCATGATAATAATATACTGTTGAACATTTTCCCAATGACATTTTTCTCTTTCATGTATTTCAGCATGTGCCCGTGCTGAAGCCGAGTATCAAAGTAGAGGAGTAATCGGCTTGATGTTTTCTTGCGACTCTAAGGGAAGCTATGAACCCAGACAATGTTTGGGCTCGGTGTGTTTCTGTGTGGATGAGTTCGGAGTAGAACTGGAGGGAAGTGAAAGAGTTCCCATCGGATCTAACAGGGTTCTGTCTTGTGAACTCAATGTCTCTTCTTGAGGAAACATTTTGTGTTTGATCGAATATGTGGAATATTTCCATTAACCGTCACGTGAACCTTCAGCGTATGTGTATTTGTGTCATTTTTTTCTCTCAGATTTCACCAATCTAAATATCATAGGGCGGGGTCGTCATTTTGTGTTGTATGGTATATGGTATTACAAATTACAAACAATTCGATAAATAAATTCGAGTTCACACGCGCTTGTACCGTTTTGGTGATGGTCTTTAAACGCACTGAGTGATTCTTTGTTGAATAAACTAGTACAACAACCCTGTATGTTGGACCTCATTTTCATATGTTCATGTTGTATATCAATTAAGCCATATACAGACAATGAGATCGGTACGTAAAAAATAAAAGAAAACACACTTTTTATTGTGTACAGACAATGAACAAAAATAATATTTTTCAATTTGGTATGCAACGATGATAAGAATTACACGCCTTTTTCACTAGAAATGAAACAAATACATTATTGTTGTTATGTCGTACTATCGCTTAATTTCACCGAATATATTACTGCAATGTGAAATATCCAGTTTGCATACTAGGTTACACTTTAACAGGTATTCTAAAATGCTTAGCGGTTAGAACAATCGAAAAAAGTACTTTATCAGACAATAAAAGTATAGTTTTTTTGATGACGTAACAATCGAATGACGTTCCCGCTGTTCTACGCCGCTCATCGTGATCAAGTGTGCCCATGGTAACGTAACGTCGATTCGCCTCACCCATCCGAACTCTTACATCGCAACTCCTTTCAATGGTTTGCAACTTCTGCAGTCGGTCAAAATTAGCGGTGGCTCAATGAACATCAAACATTTAAATTAGACAAATTACGTTCCGCCATCACGCTTAGACTTGGTCCAGCTGGTATAACGTCAAAGCACTCGGACTAACGTCCTCGTGCTTTAACTATAGTTCAGGGCAAAACTATACTTTAATACAAACCACATTGGGGTACAATGAACTTTATTTCTTAATTATAAACTTTCTTCAAAATCCCGTATTACAAAGACGACAGATGGGCGATAATGGTATCTTCATTTCGAATTAGAAGTCGTTTGTAGGAAGAATGTGATGAATAAGTTCGCACTGTTATTATTAATATAGAAGATGCGAACATGCACATGTCTTCTGGCAACATAAGTTAACTTATCTGGTTCCGAGAACAAAAATTAAATTAAAAACTAAATTCACCCCTTGGCTTTAATTGTGAATTGGATAACGAAAGCGTACTTAATGTGTATGATTCTAGTATATCTCTCACAGAAATAAAGACACTCTGACACCACTCAGAACTATACATTCTCTCCCCTTGGTAAGGGACACAAATATTATCCCCTGGTCAAACTGAAGAGTAAACCTAACTAAGAATCGAATAATTATGATAACAATGTTAAGGGTGGGGCATCTATCAAGTGACAACTAGCGGTAACGTCCAATTGGTCCGTTGTTAAGGACTTACGTGACGCATAACATTACAGCTGATTTTAAAGAACCACCACGTATGTTAGTGATGGAAATACAAAGTTTTTGAGAAAATACTTTATGATAACAATCGCTAGAGAAAAAGAAATATTTTATATATGATATATGATAAATAATGTTCATATAACCACAATTCAATGAATTCTTTTTTCAAAGACAAGTACTACTGTCTCGGATTGGCCGCCGTCTTGCTTTTTGTTATATGACATGAGATGAAAAAAATGCTGTATTAAGTTATAATTTGTTTCAATAATAAAACAGTTGGATTAATAGATTATTCCCAAAGTAACATATAATAACATAATATGAATTATGTGTAAACAGGAATGTTCTCTCGAATTTCGTTTCCACCAAAAATACCCCGATAGAACCCTCTCTTTAACATTTTTATAAATGTCCTGTGAATATACAACTTAATGACATTTTACCTCTTAAAATATATGTTATTGTGATTATTCAAGCAAAGTATGACACATATATTATGTATATATTATCATTGATTATACAATTCAAGCAAAATACCAGAAAAAACGTATTTCAATTTATCTAGGAAGTACATAATTGAATGAAATTATAAACAAATAAACGCCAAAAATACTATTTTTCAATTTATCCAAGTACTCGTGAACATTTCTTTCTTGTGTTTATTTACAGCGTGTGAGTTAGGCCATAATGCTATGCGCTTGCAAATAATAGACTCTTTCTATATTTAGACTGGGAAACACTTTACTATTTAGTGGGCTTTCTCCGCTTATTTTGGGTCGAAAAACTCAAATACTCAATACTTCATAACCTAATGATGACACGTAACGTCATACCATATTCATATATGTTGAACGTACGCTATACAAATCAACAATTGTCATATCATAACAACGCTATGAACTATTATGAATATAATAAATCATTTGAGTCTTAGATATTATCAAAAGTACAATAAATGTCATTGTATATCAATCTATATATGAATCATGATAGTATCGTTGGCATGATCCTACAAATGTAACAAATAATGAAATATTCCCCATAAACCTTTTTAAATGCCACTTCTTCGGCAATGTATATACATTATAGACCATATCCAGTTAAATGTTTCAAAGCACGTTGAATACACAATAACGTTAACACAGGTAGAACCACTAAATAACTCAATAAAAAGAACCTTTTTTTAAATTATTGAAAACCATATTGCAAAATCTGATATTCTTTACGAAGATTCGACTGTTTGAATCTTGAGATTGATAAAGTAGACTTGAACTGTTGCCGGTGTAAGATTGAAAACGTACCCGCGTTGAAAACACACCCGGTGGGTACTTTTTCAACGTTGATTAGAGCACAGTCAAATGCTTTCGTCCAATCATATGATTGTATTGTGGTCACGTGGAGTACATTTATATCCCGATAGATGTACGGTTGTCTGGTTGCGTTCGGGTATTATGCTCATAAAACTGGTTCACAGACTTCCATAAAAACAACAAACAATGTCAACTGATTGTTTTATTTATGTGGATAATACACAATTAAACACTTATTACATGACAAATGATCTGTTGTGTTCCCTTCCCGAAAGGAAAAAGTCGCTTCCGTCGATGGGGGTCTTCTATGTTAAGGAGCTTGATATTCCTAAAAGAAGAATAAAATAATGTAACTAAAGCAAGTAATGTGAGGTCAATTGGGAATTTTCAAGTGTATTTCATTTATATCATGAGTAAGTGAAACAACGACAAGCATCCAACCATGTCACCAATGTTTTATATATTTTCACCCACGATATTAAACAAATATTCAGACGTTATATAGAACGACATAAAAAAAATGAGAAGAAAGTGATAAAAAAAAGTACCTTCTTGGGGTGTTAGAGGATGGAGGCTGCATTGTCGTCTCAATGAAACCCCTGTATCGTCACACAGTACGACGTTACATTCTTTCCCATAGACAGTTCGAGTATAATTTCGTTGCTGCAGTAACCTGAAATAATTCTTATGCAATATAGACGGGATAGATAGAGAACTCGCAGCAGTACATTATCGGGATATAGATGTACGGGTTTGAGAAGGTTAGGCTCGGCTGACGCCTCGCCCAACCCTCTCAAACCCGTACATTTATATCCCGATAATGAACTGCTACTCGTCCTCTATCTATTACATAATGACCCGGGGTCACTTTTCAACGCCTCGGGTCTTTTCTCAACGTTGAGTAATTACACAGTCGGGTAATTATTCAACGTTGATAAAATACCGAGATGTTGAAAAGTGACCCGGGGTCATAATTCAACGTTGAAAAAGTACCCGTCGGGTGTGTTTTCAACGCGGGTACGTTTTCAATCTTACAGGTGCACGTTGAGACAAGCTGACCACCCTACGGGTAGATAATTTAGTATCAACAGTGTGATCTGATTGCCGATAATTGCAGATCAAACTGGTGAGATCAGATTGCTATTATAACAGTGGAGCCTGTTGCCATTTAAAGGGGCAGTAGCACGTTTTTTCGCTGAAATAAGTCAATGAAATGTTTATTTGAAACATAATATCACTAATAGTAAAATACCCTTCTCTCTTTGGAAAATCAAGTTAAAAAATGAATGTATTTGTTTCTGTAAACCCATGGGAATCGTTTTGGTCATTCGAACTAATAAAATGTGTTCACAATAAAATGGCCGCCATGCAAATTTTGCTTTATACGCAACACCGTTATTACCACTATGGATAATCGCATTGTGTAATCAGATGTTTTAACCTCTACAGTTAATATAAATGACATAAACTATCATTATAAATGGATAATTTGAAAAAATAAAATTTGCAAAAAACGTGCTTCTGTCCCTTTAAGTTTAAAGAAAACGAACATAACATATTCTCCGTTTTTCCTAATTTATCAAGCAGTTCAAGATGTTTAAGTTGACAGAACATAAAATCAGTTTTAAACGACTTGCGCTTTGGTTTGGTTTTTCTTGTTTTGATAACTTTTGCAATGACAAACACGGTTACTTGAATTAATTTTCACATCGCATTTCCTTTTGTTCGCCTATCAGTTGTCTAACTGTGTATCTACTGTGTATGGCAATAGGGTAAAACATATAGGATAAAACACAAAATTTCATTTTCCCAATCCTATTTGATATCATATTGTTACATCAAACACATTTTACACTCACTTTACTATATGAAGGATGTAGACTGTAATATCAGATATCAGATACTCGGATCGGTAAGTTATCATCATTATACGTTACCAGTTTCAGCAGTAAAACATGGCGAAACGTGAGGAATCGACGAACAATCTTCTAGGCGTCGCATGGGCTCCGTTCCATTACAGCGAGCGCTTATAATCGCTCATTGATTGCTTAATGTAGCGCTGAAGTAGCGCTCATTCTCTCCTGAACGACACGGTGCAATACCTCAAAGTTCGCTCGCTTTGCTACGTAGCGCTACATTGAGAAATCGCGTCCAAGAGAGGTTTAAAAGCAATCGCGATTACTTTGAAACCTCTCTTGAACACGGCCATGTTGTGTGCTGACCATAGCGTCGGCTTCAGTATAAGATGGACGTTCGGCATGCATTACCGTAACTGTACCCGGGCCCTGGAGTCCTGAAATTGACAACTATACACATGCGATACTGTCGATATCCACCTGGACAGGTGTCCCATTCACAGAACTAACAGACATCATTGATTACCGCCGTGTTTTTATCAATAAATTTATAAAGATTTGTCTTTGCCAATGTTGAAAGTAACGTTAAATAGTCAAAAGACTATAAATTCTTCTCAACGTATTTTGACCAAAATTATATTATTGAATACGGGAGCGACAATTACCATGTATGCATAATACATGTTCGGCGATAATTTGAGAATATGTTTGCGAAACCTGTGTTAAAATAGTTTCGATAGTGTAAAAGTCGATAAAGTTGTTTTTAAAGGTGCATCCATTGTGTTTCATAAATTTTTATTGGCTTTAATACGTTCAAAGACACCATATGTGCTGTTTAGAATACAAACAAATGCACTTAGCTTGCATATTCATCCCCAATCGCCAATAATAACAGTATTACTAGTTTCCAATTAAAATCGAGTAACATCATTATGCATGTGCAGAAAGCGAAAGTGCACGTCCTATTTACATGCACAGTAGTTATATGACCTATTGATCATTATCAACCCAAATTGGTTATTTTGTCTGGTGTAAAAAAGATTCCCAAATTACGTTTGACTCATTGGCGAGCGCCACACGCGGTGCATTGTCCGGTTTTCGATCAGAAATCACTACTTTTACCTTTATATCGTCAATATACTAAGTCGAGTATCATTAAAATGGTAGTTTTCGGGAACAGTCGGTACTTCTCGATAAAATAAGACCATTAATAACGTTTGTCATATTTGACCCCCAACAACACAATGGATGTACCTTAAAAAGATATAAGGATAACGTAAAAAGTACAGTAAAAGAAACAAACGAATGGGATTGCAGAGTGAAGTTGGATTATCCGATGTCCGACATATATCTCGATATCTTTGTGTGTACAGCTTTTATTAAATCAATTGCTGATGTCAGAACAGAACAGAACAGTGTTACTACAAGGGTTTCATCCATACTTTTTATTTATTCGAATATTGAGGTTTAACAGGATAAAATTAGTGAGTATATACCGCTTAAAATATAAATGGAAAGGTTAATTGGTAATACCTTTTAAACTATGAATTATAATAACAAAGCTTCGTATCAACTTATTTTATGACAATTAAATGCTATGGTGGTTTTATATAGAGATTTAATAATCTAAGGTGTTCCTTTTTCTATACTCGTTAAGATACAATTAACTATTGCTGTGAATGTTGATCCTTTAGAAGCTTTCGTACATGAGCCGTTAAAGCATTGATTAATCCATACATTGTTATTACAGTATCTGTCAATACATTTTTGATGAAATTAGCCATCAAAATGTATAGTTGCCATAATATTTGCTACATCGTTTGTATAAGATGAATGAAATGTTGTTTGACTCTCCGATGAACAATTTCGCCGAATATGCCATTGTTTTCACTTTGATATCAATGCAAAGTGGCTTTCACCACCTAATATACACATAGGTATGTTTTTTAGAAATTAACAAAACATAAATGTAAATTTTCAATAGATTTTAAGTCTTCATATCCCCAAATCAGCCCCAGGTTAAAAGTGGCAATATCGTAGGGTCAAACATTTAAACTAACACGATTTGGTTAGTTGCAAATGGTAGAAAGCTGTATATAGAATTAAGTGCATGATTCACATACTATATTAGTGACGTTTTCATGTCTATGAAACAGATGTTTCTCTTGACTTCTACACACTGTCCGCTATCACATCCCACGTATGTAAAAGATCTGCAACGTAAAGCGTACGAAGCGTATTGTGATTCTCCAAACTGCTAGATATAATCAAGTAATCTTTTTTGGTGCAAGGGAATAATCACCATCAGCGCCCCACGATAAGAAACGAGAGGTCAATCAAATACTGATTATAATCTAAACTTCAGGGTATAATGACCATGATACCCCTGTGCCCCAGGGGCGGCGATGAATTCATCTGTCCCCCAAATCCTCTCCTCTCCTCCTCTCTCCTCCCCCAGGGTTGTGGTAATCCCGAGGTAAAGATAAAGTTCAGATTATTCGCATTGTAAACTACAAGGCCGGCGTTAGCAACTCTCCCTGTCTCACCCCTGCGCTCACATGAATGCTTGAGTGTTAACTGGGTAAGTGTACTAACCCTTGGTTTCAATACGAGTTTCACCGATAGAATCATAATTTATTACATTAGCTTAGTTCAGGGATTAAGTTCACGGTAACGGTGAATGTGGGTTCATAATGTCTACATTGTACTTCATTATCCTCCTCCGTTGCAGAAATCCTGCAATGAAATGTCTATTTTGAATTTATCTTGCACGTTTTACAGCAACGAAGCGTATTAGAATCCAAGTTTAATTTTCAAGATTTCCGAAATAAATTATGGTATTTACGAAGATTCAAAAACGTTTATCCATATAAAAAATGAAACATTATTTAGTTCATCCTTTACTTGTTTTCTATTCCTCAATATTCTGTTACAGACCGCCAATGTCACAGTCGCATACGCTGATGTAAGCAGAGAGCGAGGGGGTATTGGAGCGACCTATCTGTGGACAGGATGAAGGGCAAGGTGCTGTCGGTGGTGAAGACCAGTACGGTGCTACTAGCAGCAGCAGTAGTTGTCCTCCTCTGCTTCGTGAACAGACAGCCTGGAGTGACCACCGTCATCAACCTCAATGGTATTAGCAACACATACTCGATGGTGTGTATACGATTTTTATATGTTATATATTCATTACTTCCATTTCTAATGTTTGTTCTGAAACCTACTGTCAAAACAACTACTACTAATACATTATGATCTTCATCTACTACTACTACTACTACTACTACTTCTACTACTACTACTACTACTACTACTGCTGCTGCTACTATCACTGCTACTACCACTACTACTACTACTACTACTACTACTACTACTACTACTACTTTAAATATTGCTGCTGCTGTTGCTCCAACTACTTTCATAATTACCTCTATAACCTTTACTAGGCTACTACTACGTCTGTTACTTCTGTTTCTACTACTACTACTACTACTACTACTACTTCTATTACTTCTGTTTCTACTACTACTACTACTACTGCTATTACTACTACTACTACTACTACTACTACTACTACTGTTACTATCAATGTAGTGAAACGTCATGTTCTGCTCCCAGCATTCAGTGACGAACACATCGAAGGAAAGCTCCAATACAAGAACGATGATGTCGTACGATGCGGAGGCGCTGTTTGCTATCCCGATGGACGCCGAGTTGGATACGCTACCGGACCACCGGCTCGTAACCCTATATCTCGAGTGAGTTGGATTTATAATTCGTTTTTTAAAGGGGCAGTAGCACGTTTTTTCTCTCAAATAAGTCGATGAAATGTATTTGAAAAATAGTCTCACCAATAGTATAACAACTCTTCTCTCTTTCGAAAATCAAGTTAAAATGAGTGTACATGGTTCCGTAAAGCCATGGGAATTGTTTTTGTCATAATAAAATGTGTTCACAATAAAATGGCCGCAATCCAATTTTTGCTTTATACGCAAAACCGTTATTACTACTACGAATAATTGGTTTATGTAATAAGTTGTTTTACCTTCTAAAGTAAATATAAATGACATAAACTATCATTACAAATGGGAATTTAAAAAAAATAAAATTTGCAAAAAAATGTGCTACTGCCCCTTTAAAGTTTCCATGTATTAATCCTCCTTGTACTTCCAATGTAAAATTGTTCACCCGTAGTAGTCAAGCTGACCTTTACATTTCATGGGAGAATGTTCTGGTGTCGATTTTACATAACCTTTCATAAAGTTCTTAGTTTAAAATTTGGTAAATATTTGTAAAAAAATCTTTAAATTTTAGATCCAAGAACAATGCAACATTGCTATATTTGGGATAATATTTCAATAGTACAGATTTCTGTACTCTTTTCGGGAAAAGTCCCTGGCGGGATTTAAACCCACACCCTCAGGTTATCCATTCGGCCACAGTTACCTACTGGCTGTTGGACCTCGCTGTTGTTGAGATCACGGTGACCGAGTGGGTAAGTCAGTGCTTGCGGTTGGAGCCTGACTCTGAGGGTGTGGATTCGAATCTGCATTGTGTATTGTATAATTGAAAGTGCTTACTTGTTCCCGCAGTTTCCTGTCGAACCAGCAGGTGCTGTGTAAGAACAAGACGCTGATAGGAGGGGTCCACGGCTGGGACGTCTGTCAGGACGGCCACTATAAGATACGGCACAGCAACTGCCTTGTCTTCTCTTTCGGGTAAGTTCGGTTATTCAACTCTTCCCGCAGAGGTTATTCTAGTCATTTATTTTCAGGTAACCTCTGTTACGAGTCGGTCATATTTCCCGCTTATAGCAACACCCCCTGGCGGTGAAACTTTGAGTACACCATCCTGTTATAATATGCTTAACGTAATTTGCTTTTGGGAGTTTCTTTTACATCATCATGATCTGATGTGATGGCAGATATCTACTATTGTTTATGTTCACTTAAAGTATTCACCACCATTTATTGTCTTAATCGCAACCAATCTATTTATCTAAGCTTAATTGATTCATTCAAATTCGGTCGAGAGGGCTACTTGTCTTTCAGTACAAACAACCACCGTTGACATTTCTGAAAACTTAATTCTTGAATGGCGGATCAATGCAAACCTTTTGAATGTACCTGCATATATTTTCAAAATTAAAGCAAATAAGCAGTGACGCCGTACATGATGCATGCATTTTTGCAGTTCAATCATATCATGTCAGTACATTTTGCTATAACAATATTTTCAGAATGGAAAGTCTTGACTTCAAATTCGCTGAGGAAATGAAAGAAAGATTTGACTGCGAGGTTCAAGTGTACGATCCGAGGTGAGACGTCTAGCCGTGCACACAGAAGGTTTTTTAATCATAATTCTAAGTATTGTATTGTGTCAAAGCCGAAAACATCATGACAAACATTTTAAATACTATATAAATGCATACATGTATGAGGAATGGTTGATCGCAGGTTACCGTTATAGCAAACGCACATGTAATAACGTTAAAGAGTGGCGATCTAGTCAAATGTAATTTGTCGTGACAAAATAAAATGTCAAATACTTTGAAAAGGAATTGATAATTTACTTTATAATTTTGTAATCGCTAATTAAATAACACACGTATTTGCAATGGCATTAACACGAATGAATAGCCAGTACACAGGGATGGGCCCCAAATCTAGTACAAAACCAACACCATGTTTCAACTAAACTGAGTGTTGTCCCCAATTTGCTTTAGTCTGGGTACCCGTAAGGACCGACCGAGGCTGGAGGAGAGGTACCTGCACCCCGTGGGGGTGGGGGACAACGTGCAGTTTATAAACAGCAAGGGCAAGGGAACCCCCTATAGGACCATGACGGACATCAAGACCCGCAGTGGACACTACGATGTAAGTCTCGGGCGCAGTTGACTTATAACACTCCTGAATTATACCACGCTTAATTATACCGTTGTGGGTGCTTTAGAATCCAATACATGTATCTTCCGTCGATAGTTTGATTAATGGCGATGGGTAGATTTTATGTAGCATCCAAAAATAATCTTCATTAGTGTCAGTGACAAAAATATGTCATAATGATATTCATGAAATGATTATCTTTGTGAGGTCAAATAGTATAAATTATTATATTACAACTAATGAAATAGTGATTTATCAGTGAAATAAACTGTCTATTATATATCTTACATTGATTAAACTGTCATGACATTGTCAATTTGGGTGTTTGCTGTCACAGTTTTGTCAAGGCATGCTTTGTTAATGTCTTTCACGCATTATGACAAACAATTTATTTCTACCGACTTCTATTGATCTTTGAGGGGCATTTAGAAGTGGAAAAAATAAGTCAGATTTTCAAAGCATGAATACAGGTAATTGCTATGCATAAGTTATTGTAGACAAGTATCCCATTTAGGGTTTCACCTCCATCCATTTGATGAAGGAGTAAGTACATATTCCGAATGAATCGTTGATCACTTCAGAATGAAGTAGTTATTATCCAGATAAGTTTGTTTTTCTGACTTCTATGGATAGTACCTGCTTGATATTATCGCTCAATCGTTGATTTATATGTATATTCTTTGAGCAAGATTTGTATAATACAAGATCCCATTGTCCATTATATTTAATTATTAAGGTAACTTAAACATTTTCGAATTCAGGAGTCCTTAAACTACCTTTTAATCACAATTTATCGTAGCTCTATGACTAATTGAAATCTGTTTTTCCAAATTCTGGGATTGAGCGGCCGTTGCTGACGAGAGCCGAGCGAGAGACAGAAACTCTCTTTCTCTCTTCGCGTATGCATCTATTAATGATCACATACCACCTGGAAATGCTTTGACTACAAGACAACCTTTCTCCCTACAGAGCTGGGTCGACTACGTCCAGATGGACATCGATGAGTCGGAGTGGCTGGTGTTGACGAGAGCGGAGCTGGAGACGTCGATGTACCACGTGAAGCAGCTGGGGGTGGAGTTCCACAAGACGCGAGCCGAGACCCGGGGGTGGTACATGAGAAGACTGCAGATCCTGAGGAACATCTACGAGGCCGGTTACAGGATATTCTACAGCAAAAGTCTCACTTCCGGCAAGTGCGTGGTCCAGTCTGAGTTTCTGGGGGAGGAGGTGTCGGCCTGTCAGAGAGTGTACTTCTTGAAGTGGGTCATGAACTAAATAAAAAGGTGAAAAATCTTCGTGTCCCTTATTCAGCTGTCCTTTTAACATCGTTCTACCAATGCAATATAGCATTTTACGTTTCTACTTTACCATCAAACTATTTCAGTTTTGTAAGGAACTTTCCATGTGTGTAGAACCTCGAGTGCATGAATTCATTCATCTGATTCAAACCAATATAATCGAATGTCATATTTTTCGAATGTCATGTTCAGTATTTTTGTTCCGCTAATTAACATCAATGTTCATTAAATTAATACATCTGACACTGTTAAATAATGTACAGAGAACACTGTTGCCTATTAAAGGACTTTTGCTACGGAAAATAATAGTTGTGAAAACAATTATGACTTTATTTTGATCCCTGCTTCCATGTATGTCTACAATTTCCATATCCATAGATACAAACATATATGTGATGGAACATAATAGAAAAGTTGACATTAATAGTAAGGTATATTCCCACTTTACAGTCGGATATTGCAATTGAATTGACAACATACTCACACTTTCATTTCAATTTACAATCACCTAAACGGCACCCTATATAACATTAATAGCGTTTACATTAGGCAATGTTGCCAACAATCCCATTATACATATTAACATCTCATCTCGTAATAATGGACTACATACACCTAAAGTAATTAGAAATACTGTGGATTTTATAAACTTCAATATAGCTATAGCTATCACATATTCAAAAGTCAATCAGTAATTAATCTTTTAATTGCAAATGTTTCATAAACCACCTTCTATGCTCTCATGTCCAAGAATACGTTAAAACATGGGAATTATATTATTCTGAATTATGTGCTTAGTTAAGGAGTGCAAAGAACGATAAGATACCATGTAATAATATAAGAATTGAATAAGAAACTCAAATATAACAAACGAAAGAAGTTCAATAAGTAATATGCATACAGGAATTAAAAAAGTACATATCTTCCATGTGTAAACCAAAGTGTCATGACTGAATTGAGCGAATCTCCTCCACTCGAGTCAAACTGTTAGAGGCATAGTCTTTAATGTTGCAGGGTAGGTTGGCATCAACGAAGGAAACATTAGCATGTCAAGCACGTGCAGGTGCAGGTCCAGCTTCAAGAGAGTTATAAGTACCAGTGTCATCAATTGAAAATTCATGGCTTTTTGTTAAATTCCACGGTTCGTAGAAGTGCAATTAAATTGGGATGTGTATGGTAAATCTGTCGCACTCCCTAACATAGTATATATATGCGGACATCTCAAAGGTTAGGTTCAGTCTCGGGCCATCCAGGTACCCACAGGTGTTTGATCTATTGAGCAGATTTTAAAAAAAGTACCAACACGTTTCACCAATGCAGAAGTGGAGGTGGATATCCACAAGAGATACAACTTGTTCTCTTTCAGCGTACCGGAAGCTAAGATCGCCGTGAAGCAAGACTTAGTTATTTTAGCAGGTGTCGAGACTCGTCCAGCTCGCGAAGGAATTCAGTCGTCTCCGCAGACTCGGACGGTTTCGTAATTTGCCGAAGGCAGATGAAGAAGAGCTTGGTGAGAGCGACTACCGCAGATGTTGCAAGAAGGGCCACAGTAAAGATGGAGTTGACGTCGGCAACTTCAGCAACGTTGGCGAACATTCCACAAAATGCAATGATGAAGACTGCATAGGGCGTGAGGACAAATCGTGTGAAGCGGTCGAAGATGAAGAAGTCGGTCAGAGCGTAGATCAACATAAACCCGGCTAGAATTCCCAGGGAGATGGTCGAGGAAGTGGCTGCTGGGACTTGAGGTTTGGACATGTAGGTCAGGACGGCGGACAGGATCAGGAAGGACTCAATGGCGGCCCAAGACGCGTAGAGAGCTATCCCGTTCTGAACAAATAGCCTAATTGACCACACGTCCACCTTGCGCTCCTGGACATAAAGGAGGGGGATGTTTTTGTCCAGAGCTAGGTAGGACAGTCCAAGTGAGAAGAAGAGGAAGGCGGTGGCGAATAGCATGACGACGAGGGACAGAGAGATGAACTGCCGGTCCCACAGGAAGAACCAGCCGATGGTAGCGATCAGGCTCACGGTGAAAGACACGTGAAACGCTGGCGGAAGTAGGATCGGGTTGACGTAAAGCGGTTCGTTTCCGACTTTACGACATAGTGAAGCGAGCGCATAGATGATCCAGATGAGCTGCCAGAGGAAGATGACCGCCCACATGGCGAATGTTCCGTCCACTGGCGAGATGTCCACTTGATAGGTGTCAGATACGTTGGCGATGCCGCGCTCGAAGAGGCCAGGAACCCCTGCAATGGACAGAATAGTTCTTCTAGGTTTGTAATGTGATAACTGAGCAAAGTATAAGACATTACATATCACAAGAGATTGCTGAACTCTATGGTCAATTTTATTTTAAAATAAATAAAGGTTGGCTATAATTTTCAGTTGATACATGTTATGCCTACTTCTTCATACCGTTTAATGCAGGAGCTCACATGACTACATGGCGTCTAATAACCATATGTTAACACTAATTATGTATGCCCTTTGTGTGACAGGTTAACAATATAATAGTAACACGTGTACATGACGTTCTATCAATCTCAAATATAAAAGTAGTTAACTTTGATTTGCATAAATAATGCAACTAAAAAAGTGTTGATATTCATGCCTACGTGATGCTGGGTTATTTTTTTACGAAATTCACAAATATAAAAAATTGACGATTACAATCACCAGATTGTTTACATACATATTTACAGTGCATTGTTCTAAATAACATAAACATAAACAACGTTAAATGTATCTATTAAAGTGTAAATACACTATACTTTCTACAAGAAGTTATGCATATTGTATATCGTTTTTAATTAACTTCAAAATGAGAACAAGTCATCCGACCACAATCAATGGCTACAGCTGTGACCGGCAACAATGAAAGTTTAAATCGATAAATGAAGGCGATTACAACATAGCTGACTATATATGAGAGAAACAGCTTGTTGACCCACAGTGTAGGCAGACCCAGTGTAACGTTGTACCTAGTTATTTTGAAATATTGGCGCTAATGTCAGTTTATGGAATACGTTATACTCTATGGTGCATATTAACTGAAGTGACTGTATTAAAGGCGCTGTAGCACGATTTTCTAACTGAAATAAAGGGTCTCACAAAATATAAATAAGGATTACCATTGGCTTAATAATACTCCTGATGCAATTAAAAAAACAGTTCTAAAACGAATATACATGGTTCGGTTAAGTCAAACAACATATTCGCATTAATATGGCTGCTCAAAGGTAGTTCAAGGGATCTGACTGATGTAGCGATACCTTAACACTCAGAGTAGAGTTTTAGATATGGTACAATGATGTAAAGGTCAACCCTCTTGCTATTTCAACTGTAAAATTATCATGAGACCTACAAATCTACCCTTCACACTGACGAGTTCCATTCCACTGTCGCTTTATACATCGCACCATTTTCTTCGAAAACGATACCCATTTTCTTATCGGGTCGTTTTAATGGGATGCTTTACTCATTAACATACCAATATATTGTGTAAACTTTAATAATAAATGGCAAATTTGAAAAAACTTAATATGCAAAAAAACGTACTACCGCGCCTTTAATTGAATGAATATTCGTGGTCATTTTATGCAAGGCATGACTCGCCCCGGTGCTTGGCTAAATCAGAGACCATAAAATAAAGGGAATATTTGTGTGCCTCGCTAGAACAAGATGGCGTCCGGGAAAAATTCAAAAGTGGCCATTTTGTTTCCCTTATAACTCATTTAATATTAAAATAGTTCCTTGGTTATCGGGATGTTTGAAATAAAGATATGACAAAGTTTCATGTGGTGTATTGTAAATGTTACATTGTGTTTCCAGTGTTGACTTTTTGCAATCACAGAAGGGCTTCAAGTCGGGTTAATTACACATCTGGCCGAGGCACACATAGTTGATGATAATCTATTGCCCAGTCCAGTCCCTTTATTTTTATGGTCTCTGGCTAAATTTCGTCGCCGATTCTTTTCAAAGATTTCCGATTACATTACCGATTCGAGGACAGCACGCTGCTACTCTGGCACAGAACAGCTGGTGACATGCAGCAAGGCTTCAATTAATCAGTCATAGCGACTGACGTGAGTTTTTCCTTGCGGGAAATGTCTTAGACTACTACTCCGAAGAAGGATGTTACTGCATCAGCTGTGTGTTGTTTACCCGTAATCGATTCTGTATTGGTTCACTTGCAGCATATGTGGTCTGGGCAATACTTTATTATTTCAATTTTTAGCAAATTCACTGACATTTTTCAATAATAACTATGACTATAAGAGACAACTCACAGTGTACAAGCGGGTAGGCGGCTATACCGAGTAGCCCTGTGATGACCAACACGACTGCAGTGACCGTGGTCAGCAGAACAAGGTTGAAGTTGGGATGACCACACATCTCGGCTGGTCTGGTTCACTATGTGCAGGCTAAAACTCTAAGGGGAGAAAACAGTGTTACAGATGGCAATCAACTTTGGACCTTGAGGATGTCGTTAAATGGGAAGGCAGAAACTGTTGTAATGAGTGAAAATATTAAACATATTTCTTGCTTTGTCCTATTTTGTATAACTTGTATACAGAATAGATTCGCATTAGCAAGTCAAAAGTTCTGAAACAGATGTAAGCCTAGGTAAATTGAATTGAGAAAACGTATAGCCTGTTGCACAAAGAAATATTTCATTGACATATTTCAGAGTATAACCCATTCTGTAAGGCGTGTGTATAATGTTGAAGGGAGGAGGCAGTTAAATGAAGACAATCAATGAAGAGGATGTTAATTAGTAACAAAAAAGTGTCTAATGGGTCATGTATATACTAATGCACATCTATTTCTACGTGCCATAATCATGATAGATACTTACCGATTGTGAATCTGATTAAGAAAACAATGTCATATTTATGTTGACAGAGAAGCATAGACTGAGTACATGGGTCACATATATAGAGGATATTATATGAGCGTCTATGTCATACTATGTTTACGACACGAGTGCCTGAATATTAATATTTCCCGAGCGAGAGCGAGGGATATACCGATATTCAGACACGAGTGTCGTAAACATAGTATGGCATAGACACGAATATAATATTCTGTTTATTACCGAAGTCGTAAAATTAACGAAAACACGCTAAAATCCACTTTCAACCATAGGCTGGCGACCCGCCGTCTAGCATTTAGAACGCAACGTCATAGACGAAACGTGACGTCATAGCATTGTTTATGACGTCACGTCACCATGACAAAGTGATATGTTGCCCTAGGGCATCGTATGAAGAATATGAACCCCGATATGATTGCCCCCGTAGGTAATAAACATAGGTATAGTTTGACAACCTTGCATAGCTGGAGTTCCATATAATGAAACCATTTACCTATCGACAGGAATTGATTACAGAATATAAATTCAAACGAATAAGTTATTAGCATTATAATCTACAAGCGTCCAAACTGTTTTGGCACTTTCAGTGTCGTCATAGTATGTTTTATGAACCAAATGTCGACACTTTATGGGGTAAATCTCTGACACGTGAATCAAGAATACCAAATGACAAAAGTAATGGTAGGTTGAAAATACTAACGACAGAGGATAATACTAAATTATAAATCAATGGCATACTTTGAAAAATAATACGACATATGATGATAATAATTATTATCAAAAATGGCAAATGACAACAGTACTGGAGCGATAAAATACTAATGCCAAATAATAATACTGATATCAACTGATGACAAATGGAACTTGTAACGAGGAATTATATTGCTAATGGCAACTGATACTAATGATTTAACGCCAATAGTTTTGCAAATGGCACAAATAATGACGGGGTGAGGCCAATATTGGCAATATGATACAGACAGTGACTAACCGAAGTAGAGTATTATGCATGCATGGTTTAAAATATGGCGGATAAACATATATGTTCTGAGTAAAAATGCAAAACAACTGATAAATAAACAAACATGCTTCTATCAGCGTATGACTCATGTATATATGACCATGACAACAGCTGCTCTCTGTAGCCAATATGTTCACGTATCAAATCGTCAATCAGCCTTTACCGGGAAAACAGGAGTGTAGATGTAGCGAAAGGTTGACTACAATAGAACTGCTATACGTTTAGTATTACATTTTTAAATAACAACATCGTGTATAAGCTGGCATATTCCGAATAGTGATGTTTTAACTGATTTATTTTTGTATTCATATTTACTACCTGAGAGGTAGACATATATAGAGTTATACTAAATATGGATATAGAAACAGCTCCATGATCGTGTGTCTGTGTTATGCTTGTCCAATAAGTTTTCAAAATCAGTAACTTGGCATTCTATTTAGTAAGTGTTAGTTTATATTCAAAATGAAGTGTTATCATATTTACTCAGAGGCGTAAAAGCACTGTCAAAACATGAGTTCATGAATCATTTGAATAGAGTTCAAGGTCTTCGATGTTCCAGATGTGTGACCTTTGACCTTTCAGAATATCGATGTTTTTAAAGAATAGTTGTTGTTATTCAATTTACGTTAACTCCAATGACTCCTTGTTTGTATGTAACTGCAATAATCTAAGATAGAAGTGAAGGGTGCATTGAAGGCAATTCAAGAGAAAGTTGAATTTGAAGTTTATTATACAATGCAATCAAGAGTTGTTAAAGGGGCAGTAGCACGTTTTTTCGCTCAAATAAGCTGATGAAATGTATTTGAAAAATAATTTCACCAATTGTAAAACATCCTTCTCTCTTCGGAAAATAAAGTTTAAAATGAGTGTACATGTTTCGGTAAAGCCATGGCAAACGTTTTTGTAATACAAAATAATAAATTGTGTTCACAATAAAATGTCCGCCATGCAATTTTTGCTTTATACGCAACATAGTTTTTACCACTACAGATAATTGGTTTGTGTAATAAGATGTTTTACCCTCTAAAGTTAGTTTAAATGACATAAACTATCATTAAAAAAATTTGAAAAATAAATTTTGCAAAAAACGTGCTACTGCCCCTTTAAAGCTGCAGAAACGTATGGAGCTTCCAAGTGTCATAGCATCGTGAAAACCATGACATCTCAGTTAGTGCTGTCTCGAATTAGTGACGGAACAAAGATACGACGCAGAGCAATACTGCATGTGACAACATATGTTCTGTTTACCTGAATCTGATGGCTTCCTCGCAAGGTAAATGTCTGCAAGTACAATCTCCCAATGCCAGCTACATGTATGATCTCTCTACACAAGTGTGATCTCTCGATCCAGCCACTCGTGTCTCGTAGTTGAACTAGCGATGGTCTACTCTCACCTGTTGCCACGGCCGTGCTTCTGTCCGCTCCAATCACGTTCTATCGGCTCCGTACACCTTCTATCGGCCCATACATGTTCTATCTGCTACCCACAAGTTCCATCTGTAATGCGCCTATGTTGGCTGCAACAGCTGGCTTCTAATCATGTGAATACGATCATTTACTCCCTTGTTGCGGGATTAGTGTGTTTCAGTTCAATTATTAACGGGAATTGTGTTGGGCAAGTTGTACCTGAAGTGGACGTCGATATTTTGTCATTTATAGGGACGAGTGAAGTCATGTTATAGCTTAATTATACCCTTCTTCATATTGATTATGATATAGTCTTCGGCCTCTGCCCAGAACATGTGTACATTTTGTTTTTTATTAGAGTATATAACGACAAAATCGTTAAAAATTTATAAGCGGACATAACATCATTCAAATTAAGGAAAT
Organism: Gibbula magus; assembly: GCA_936450465.1. Taxonomy (NCBI): domain Eukaryota; kingdom Metazoa; phylum Mollusca; class Gastropoda; order Trochida; family Trochidae; genus Gibbula; species Gibbula magus. Next base: position 69,900,045 of record OW388297.1, on the reverse strand, counting down.
TCAGAGTTTAAACTTTTTGGAGCAAACGAAATTAGCACGTTTTTTCGTTGAAATAAGTCGATGAAATGTATTTGAAAAATAATATCACCAACAGTAAAACAACATTCTCTCTTCGGAAAATCAAGTTAAAAAATAGAGCCACTGGCTCTGTAGCTCATCGGGCTATACATGTATATACATTAACTAATTCAAAATGGCAACTTCTAGGTGAGAGGTGCAACAAATAGGAAGAACTTTAAATGGAGAAGATGAAATAGGTCTTAAGGTCCTTGCCCCTCTGATCAATCTTTGAGGCCAGAGATAAAATTCCCTACAAATAAAGACACACTTGAAATTTTGATTCATCACTGTTGTTTCCTTTAAATTACCTCCCTTTGAAGAGCACAACAGCTTTTCAGGTCATGACCTCTGTGATCTATATTTGGGGTCGCAGGATCATGAAATCTACAATTAAGAATCAAGATGAAAATAGGTTTTTGGGGTTTTGACCCAATTGGGGGTCACGGGGTCACGAAATCTACAATTTAGAATCCCCATTTGCCAAGGAGTCTGCACACAATTTTCCAGCTCTCTAGATCTTTTGGAACTGGAGAAGAAGATGAAAATAGGTTTTTAAGGTTGTGACCCATGTGACCCCAATTGAGGTCACGGGGTCACGAAATCTACAATTTAGAATCCCAATTAGCCAAGGAGTCTGCACACAAAATTTCAGCTCCCTAGACCAAGTGGTTCTGGAGAAGAAGACGAAAATGCGGACAGTTTACAGACGGACGGACGGACGGGTGGATGGATGGGTGGACGGACGGACGCCGGACACCATACCATGCCATAAGCCCATGGCATACTAATATCGCCTATATAGAAATAAGGTTTAAATGCTGCCTTGAGAATCACAGGACTCTGCTTCAGAAGGGGATGTTCTTGTGTGTAAATGTTACATCATCTCTATGTTCTCATCTCATGTTCTTCTTAAGCAGGGTCCTGTGATTCTCAAGGCAGTACGAGATGCCGCGAGATTAGTATACCGGTCAGTGGTAAAGTAATGTGTATATATATACTACCAGTCACCACTGCAAGAAAGATGCACATGTCCATGGGAGGTGGGTTAATGATTAACGAAGGCTCGTGCTATAGCAGAAGGCTAGTCTGCAAAAAGTTCATCGCAGTCAAATATGCGAAAGTCGCTTGAGAATGGCGAACTATGGATGGCTGCACTGGAAATCAATGGCATATTGGGGGGTTCTATCGGGGTATTTTTTGTGGAAACGAATTCGAGAGGATGTTCTCGTTTACACAAATATGGTGTAAATACATGATTAAAACACAGTAAAATTAAAATATATTTAAGGAAGTTAATATTTTGATGACTTTACATTTCACAACTTGATAAAGACAAGCGCATATTTGTTGACAAATAAAAACAATAAGAACTGAAGCCATTCATCGGCGCTGCGAGTGGGGAAAACTTCGCTACGGACTAAACGCATATTGCTTATTCGTTTTTACTATATGTTATGTGTTACTAGGTGAATTTTCTATCATTGTATATGTTTAATTTTCAAAAAAGTGTAAAATTGGGTTTAAACTAGCGTGTTTTCAAATCACGAAATGCCAAGAATCCAATATGGCGGATGCTGCCGATAGATCGGTGATAGAACTTTCCCTTTAACCCATAATCGCCTTGGTCTATAAGTCTTTGTGACAGCAACCCAGGTCTCAAGGCAGACAGAAATCGCTGTCGTGATTCATAACCAACAATCCCAGAATAGTTTCCAAACAGGACACGATGCCTTCCATAGTTTTATCATCTTAATCAACGTTAAATAACACATACGTGTCTTTACCAAATAAGAAAAGTCGTTTCTTAACCTGCTGCGTCATCCTTAACTATTGATACATATATATGGTAGTTAAGTATTAAGAATAGCACCAATTTTATGGATATACAATTTCTTTATTTACGTTTCGACATACGTTCTAAACGTGCCTGACAACGCCATTAGAACCTATGTCGCCTACAAAGAATAAAGAAGTTGTCTATCCATAAAATTGTCTCTATTCTTCCGCATCCCAACTTCTAGAATGGCAACCAAAGTAGTTAAGTATTCTTAACGTGTTAGACATATTTTCATATTTGACGAAATTTGCCACTGGTCTCCATTATTCAGATATTTGAATATTGAATGACGTCTACATAAAGTATGTGTTTTGCACATTATGCTTCTTACTCCGTGTGATTACATTTTCTCAACTATCAAATGAAGAGCCAATAGGTATAACCTATCTATTACAGATAAGCGACGTTTCGGTGTAGGCTACGCCCTTATACGGTTGAAGAAGGGTACTTGTATCTCGTGAGAAAGGGCACTTGTATATCGTAGGAAAGGGTACTTGTATCTCGTGAGAAGGGGTACTTGTATCTCATGAGGGGCACAAATTGTAAAGTATTGTGCAGTGGTAGGTTAAACTTGGCAAAGGTCTAAGATCTTGCTTGTTGTTTTCAAAAGCGGATTTCCATAATTATATAGGGCAGAGATCCATAAGTTTATATACAAGAATATGATACTGAGATAATATCAATATCATGATAACTTTCAGTTTGTGACCTCATCATGTACAAACACTCGTCTCAAAGTTGTTCATTTACTGGATGAAGAAGTAGTTATACCCCGAAACAACGTGCCATTTTCAACAAAGATGTTTACATGGGAGAGCTGGCCATTCTTAAGTCTTCCACTTCAAAATACTTGCTGTGGTCTAGACATTAATTGAGCCCTTTGTACAAAGATTACCGTGCTCTTGTAAACTGTCACGGTGTTATGTTTTGAAATGAATATATACAATTATAAGTGTACCCTGTCATGTAGCACTTACGCATTGTCCAATACGTTATCTCTTGTATCACCGACAGTGAGAAACGGAGTTGAGTTTGTACAAATTTATCGAGCTTCTCACCATTTGCGGCACCTTCTCATTATTGAAGTGAGGTGAGGTGAGTTAGTGTTTAAAGCCGCTTTCAAGAGTATTTCACTTATATCGCGGCTGCTCTCATTATTGAATAATAATTCTGGTAAGTAAGTCGAATATAGTGTGCCAACTATTTTATAAAACCAGGGACTTTATATAGGACTTTATACTCTATATAAGGTCCCTGATAAAACGTATCTGTACTTGATATGAACATGTCAACTTAGAAGGATAAAAAGCTCCAGATTACTCTTGTGGAAGTTGGACATTGTTCTTCGCCGTGAATAAATCATCAACGTTGCACATGTGCAATAGACATTCTTGTCTCTTTTTTCTTTGTTTATAAACTTTAATAAGGTTACCCTAAATTCCTATTGTGTATTATTGGATAAAGGTTATCGTAGTGGGATACGGACGAAACGGCGACACGGCGACACGGCGACAAGGCAAAACGGCGACAAAAGTTTAGTTGAAACGGCGACAAATTGGACGGAACGGCAACCGAAGTGGGTTGGACTAAACGACGACACCAAATATTGTTGGCGACAACGAGCAATGCAATGTGTTATGAATAATGCATTCTTATTTATAAATTTGTGGCGTCTATTTTATTTTCGCTTTGATTTGTCTTTGTTTATAAGGTTTGTGTATAGATGTAAGAAGACACTTCATTTGACCGGTTTTGTTCGGTGTTTTTATATGAGTTATTTATAAATGCGTCGTTTTTTATTTGTTACAGCACTAAAAGAAATATAAACACTATGTGTATGAATTTCACACAAACTCAGTGTTCACTTGGAAATAGATGTCCCGTTGATTTTTGTTACTTCAACTTGTGTTCGCCGAAGTCATCCAAGAGTTTGAGGTGTTCGATGGTGTAATAAAATAAAATATTATTAAAAGGGTTAAAGACGGTAAAAGCAAATAACAATGTAATAAACTTCAAGTGAGGTGAAGTGATTTGGAGTTTAACATGCTTTCAAGAGTATTTCACTTGTATCACGGCAGCTAGTATTATGGCAGGAAGGAAAGGCCACAACGTCATGTGGCTATGCATTGCGGTGAAACCCGCGAACAGCAGCTGGATATATGTTTTATAACGAACCATGGGTGGTACTACACTGAAATTAGTGACTTCACATTCGAAGAGAAATGTGGTGTTTTTTTTAAAACAGCAGGCAAATCCTCTTATATTTGCGAATTAAGAACAGAACAATTCATAGCTTGAAATATTTATTGAAATCGGATAAAAAGACATTAAAGCACATTTCATTTGTCACATGTCACTTAACAGGAGGACACAGGAAATAAAGACTCTGCAATAATTCTGTAAACTCGAGGACACCAACAGTTAAAGATTAATTGATAACTACTCCTGGACTGAGACTCCAGATATTGGCGGCGGTCAGGAGGGGGGCTAGGTCACTAGGTCACTACAAGCACAATCAGCCAGTGTTGCTACTCTCGTAAGACAAATCTTGTCACTTGGTTTCAGGATTTCAGTAAGTTTTCTAATTTCTACATGGTATTAGAATTTGGTGCTGTTGATTTTTCTTACTGAAACTAGCTACTATTTGTAGAAATTCATTGGCATAAAAACATTCTATTCTATTTTCTTAATCTAGTACGTCTTTGATCTGGAAGAGAGCATATTTGATTCAGAAGAAAACAATTGCACACCAAGAACAAGACACTTGAAAACAAGATAGCAAATGCATCTATGGTTTCCAAGAGTGATTGCACATATATGAGTTTTTTTCTTTACCAAATCTAAATGTTATACTAGTATATGATCCAGAAACCAACTAACCTGATTTATTTTACGGATAGTAATCTTGGTAAATTTGGCAAATTCAAAATAAAATTTTATTGTATGAGGTAATAAATATACATCATTGACAAAATTATGTTAAATTAACAACTAAGCAAATACTTTAAGTGGCGTTTAGGTGCATCTCTTTACACATCTATTATACGTTTCAAACATCTGCTAATTTTCAGTTAAATTCATCAATTCTAATATGCATGATTTTGAAATTTGCTTCAAATATATCAAACATTTTTCAACAAAAATATTTCTGCAATATTTTCACAAATAGATCATTCAGGATCAACCTTTATTTCATGCATGAATCAAAAGTGGGACATCTTTGCCAGCAAAGATTCGTAATGTGTGAAACAAAATAAACATGGCCCTATTGCAGAAATACATAGTCACATAGGTTACTCAAACTGGACTGCAGTGCACGTCCAGCACATATACCAGAACTCTGGTAAGGTTTGTTACCAACCGTCAGCCATGGAATTCTATCAATATTATTTTCTTGGATACGTAATAATGTTAAAGATGACTTCTTAATAAGTAACAACTTTTGTTCTCGTGACTTCAAATACTTACATTATACATTACATTGACAATTAATAATTAGTTGAACTTCTTGAAGAGTAATAACATGTTAAAAACCTTTCTAAAATAAAAACGTTGAATATAATAAACAACATACTTTTATCTGTAAATGGAACAAATTAAAACACTGGTCAAATTAAAAGAGTTTCATAAAAAGTAAATATAAACTCAAGAAAAAATACTGGAAAATTGACACGGCTTTGATCAGTGGGTCTCTATAAGTGGGACTAACTAAAATGATGTCCATAAACATAACAAAATGAAAATTACAAATACATTACAGAGATCATGAAGGAATTATTCAAATAAACATTGGTAAATAGAGCTGAAAAGGCTATGGCCACAGAAATGTTGAGCAAAAGCACTGGATACATAAGCCTATAGATACAAGTAGAGACAGACTACACTCTCCTGATTTATATGAAGACACGGAGGAGAGGTGTGCTACACTACCATCAACTAGATGAACAGAACCTCTTCCACACAGCCAAACAGCCATTAGAAAACTGGTTATCTATATGCTGGCTTCTAAATTAATTCAAAAGGAATAGTTTTTTTTACTTGAATATATCAAAGATGCTCATTATCACAAATTACTTTTAAATGAAACTAGATGGATAGTTGATAAAACTAGTTTTATATATGTGTTACTTTAAACTAACCTAAAAGTTTGTTTTTAAATGAAAAGAATCTAGTCTGTCAGAATATTAACCTAACTGTCAGAATATCAACCTAACTGTTAATACTTACCGATTCTAAAAACAAAGGAAATGCCATTGACACACTGCACGAAGAGTTTAACTACGAGAGAACTAGGGTTACATTACGTCATTTTAGAATAGTAATACTCAATGCCACAGATCTGACCAGATATATACAATATTACCATGGTAACGGTTCCTGCAAATGACATCAATTGCATAAACACAACAAAATCCTTATCAGTTTGTGCTTGGGTTCACACTAAAGGAAAATATCTGTTAAAGAAAAAGGTAAATATATTCTTCACTGGTAAAAGTATATGTTGATAGGAAGATAAAAATATCACTGTTATCATAATAATGAAACATCCCAAAAATATTAATGAAATCATGTTCTTGCTTGTGGAAAGAAATGAAATAGATAAACACAGGTTGAAGTCTGACTTCTTGCTCCTAGTTAGTAACGATATAAAACACATAAAAGATAGATAAATATACTTACATCATACAGTGTCAAAGAGACTAGAGGACGAACCAGTAGTAAATGCTATAATTGACTTTAATATTGTGTTTGGATCTTCAACTACATTGCACACTTTTGAAAGAATTATTAATTAGGCCCTCACATGATAATGTGTCTGAGTAATGTGACGAGTACTCGAGTCCGACTCAGTACACACCCGTCCCAGCCTTACAAGAGACTAGTAAGAAAATGCTGTCAATTGAGTTCTAAACCAGACAGAATATAAAGGCAAATAAGCATTGAGATACTTATATAATGAAGTGTCTGATGACCATTTATAATAAATTTCATCATTTGAGGTTGGTAGGTTCAAAAAATTATATAAATGCAAACTAGTTGTGTAAATAAGAGAAGAATTTAACGGGAAGAAAGCTATTGCTTATAGACGAGTTCTGCTGCTGACCAACCTCACACTGGGAACATTCTCAAGCTACTTTTGAAGTGACTTTGTGCGTTTGGAGTTTTTCAAAACGGTAACATTTAAAAGTATCTTCACACATATCTAAAAAATAAAATGGAACTTCTAAGATTCAAATAAACTATGTGTATGTCTCTAAAGAACAATGCATCATACGACAACTTTGTGAGGTCATATACACACTGCACCGTTAAATTAATCATATCAGTTACAAATAGTTACATGCATAGATCTGATCCTTTGGTCTTGTTAGCCCATCATTAACTGGCGTAATATGAATAAGGCATAAATAAATCCCAATTTGGTTCTTATAAAATAAATAAGCAATAACAAATTTTTGTTTTTAAATAAACAAATTTACTTTTTGAATTAACAATTTCATCAATATTTTTTTGAAAAATTAACAATGTGAAATAACTGATAAGATATAATGAAAACTTAACCAACAATAAAGATATTGTTTTACATTTATTTGAGAATTTTAAAAAAAACAACATAGTTTTATGCGTTTCTGTATTTATATAAAACGACTTCTTTACATAAATATCATTGTTTAATAAATTTGTAAAAACAAATCACATATTAACATAACTATTATACTGCAAAGCTAGTCATTATTACTAACAAACATCTATTTATTTGAAACCAAACAAATGTAAATAACTTTTACTTCATAATTGGTGCTTTCTAATCTATCATCTTGTGTCGCTATTTAATAAACCAAATTATGAAACAAAATGTAAACATTTCTTTCTTACTTAGGCACAGCAATGGTTGAATTTTCCATATAAAGAGACTTGGAATTTGGAAAGTATATGTAAACGATAACTAGACCTTAACTGGCATAGCATGAAATATCGAATGAGTTGACTGGACTAAAGCATGTAAAGTCATGACATCACGTACATCTCGTATTGACATCACCGTATTCACAAGGCCATAAATGTATCATCACCAATATATCACATGAAAGTGTTAACAAACTTGCTGTTACATATACGTATGCACAATAATTACAAACACAAACTAAAATGTTGGGATAACGAAGCCTCTGTATCATAGGTATGTTTTGCAAGTTGGAGAAATGGTTACTTGCTATAAATGCATGCTATGGATGCATTGCCTTAAATCAAACTTTTTCTTTATCATTTTTGAGAAATTCTTCTCATCAAAGAGTTATCATCAACATATGGGATATAACAGTTAACAACTAACAGCTATCTAATATCACTAAACTTTCCAAACTTAACTTTAAAATCAACAAATAAATTATTCCTGATAGGGAGGTCGCCAATCACAATTATAGATTTAAAGTAATAGTTCTACACTACACATGGCAGACAGAGAAAAAGATAAATTACAAGATCAGAAGATTTGAAAAAGACTAACTATGAAAAAAATCTTTATTTTACATAAAACTGGGAATATCTGTGCTTACTCTAACACAGAATTTAGATCCGAATCTGGAATATGAGATTTAACAAGAAGGACTTGATTTTAGGTTGAACATACAAAACACGATTGTGAACCAGCTGGAGAATCAGCTGACATACACGACGGGTCAGGGTCAAGTGGATGGAACATGACAACACTCATATGAAATCTCACCCTAGCATGTGAGCTAAACTAATAAGAAATTGAGCCTCCAAAATTAAAAAATATTCAACATTCACAAAACTTGTAAACGTTTTTGACCATGTTTACAAACCATGAAGAACATATATTTGGCATTGAAGTTATTATCATATATAGCTGCCCAATGGGTTGGGGTGGATCTACATCTAGCTTATAGCCCCATCATGCATTCATAGATTCTTCCACACATTGTATATGGAATAGTCTACTGTGTTTAAAGGGGCGAGGGTCACACTGACACAAGTCTTCATTCTACAGATTTCTCAATACCACTGTCAAAGTCATATTCAACACTATCTCTGTTGAAAACATCCCTGATTTATCCATACCAAAACTAGTTCTTTTATATTCTCATTGTACAACTTAAATTATGAATGTTTGACAGTAAAGCTGGTAAAAGGTACAAATCAGAACATTCTGTATGCTCAGAGGAAATAGTTGAATAGTTGTTTTGGTTATAAGAACATTAAAACTTTTTTTAAAGTTTGCAAAGAAAGATGTGGTCAGTTCTAATTTAAAGTTGTTTCCCATCAAAGACTGAAAGTCTGCTTGGAATTTGTAAAAACATATCTCATCTTTTCACCACGAAGATCGTTCAACACGTTCAACTATATGACATGACTTCTTGGACGTTGTGTGTCCTTGACAGCGACATTCAGTCAGTGAGACCAAGGTCGCAAGGGGAGATAACTAGAGTACACTGAACCAGGGGAGATAACTGCGAGGACCTGTAAAGGTAACACTGAGAACTGTACTAGGAGGGGGCGTAGTCTAGGTGCATCACGTATCTCATCCACAGAGCACCAACACTCGGGGCTTACCTGAAATATAAACATACAAACTGAGCAAACTTGATAATTCCAGGGGTCATAATGTAAATATTTCAGAATCACTGAAAGGTTCATGAGCTCTAAAATATTTTAAATCTAACTTCAAAATACATGTGAAAACTTTGGCACTTCTCAGATTGTTGCTTTCCCAACTTCAAATCTTTGAAATTTATGTTTTGTTAACGCTCAAAGTAGCTTTGCATTTAGGTGTGGTATTAGTCTGATTTAGACATATTAACAACAAAAATAAGAAAATAACAAATAACATTCAATAATACGGAAAAGTGCAATGCATAAGGGAATCTGACATTTACAAAGGCTTTGATGGTGTATCATTGTGACATCACAACCGCTTACAATTATGACATTATATAAATGATTGTTTGAAAGAAGCAAGACAGATGAAAGCCTGAATGTTGCTTCTGATTATCAGTTCTTTGTAAAAATGTTATATAAAGGAAGGTCTGTTGTTTCATTGTTAACACTATGAGAAAAATTCACTTAAAACTTTACGTAAGAAAATTAATACATTATAAGATATTAAATCATCGATTTCTTCGACCTAATTACTCCACATACATGACACCTTGTCCTTCATGATGTTCGACGTATTGACACAAAGTGAGGTGAGGTGAGTTGGGGTTTAACACCGCTTTCAAGAGTATTTCACTTATATCGCGGCTGCTAGTATTATGGCAGGGAGAAAGCCCGAAACACCATGTGGCTATGCATTGCGGTGAAATCTGCGAGCATCGGCTGGAACTAGCGAACCATGGGTGATACTACGCTGAAATTCAGTGTAGCATTGCACCCAAACCTTACTGCATGTAGAACAGTTCTCTACTGCAGACAAAGTTGCCGTGCCCCTGGGATAAGGAAAGAAGATGTTGTTATCTAAATATTTGTCTTATAAAAATAACACTGAATAAAGATTGGGGTTTGGTGAAGGTAATGAAGGACTTGCCTGGGGTCTGCTCTGGAGTTACTTCTTAAACAGCTTGAACAGTTTGGACTTCTTGTTTGATGGGGGTGCCATCAACATGGGCACTTGGTTCTTGTGTGTCACGTAGATCTGAAACACAAACAATGATAGCTAGAAACATTCCTATGTTGTCCGGCATTAGAGATCCACCAGAAATATCTTTACCTTTTACATCATTCTATGATGTATTTATCGTGAGGTGAGGTGAGGTGAGTTGGTGTTTAACGCCACTTTCAAGAGTATTTCACTTATATCGCGGCTGCTAGTATTATGGCAGGGAGAAAGCCCGCAATGCCATGTGGCTATGCTTTGCGGTGAAACCTGCGAGCATCGGCTGGAACTAGCGAACCATGGGTGGTACTACTCTGAAATTCAGTGTAGCATTGCACCCAAACCTTACTGCATGTAGAACAGTTGTCTACTACAGACAAAGTTGCCGTGCCCCTGGCGGGATTCGAACCCCGGACCTCTTGATCCGAAGCCGAACGCGCTAACCATTGCGCTATCCCGCCCCTCTGTATTTATCGTAATCATAAAAATTAGATTTGATCTACCTAGGATCGTGTGCATAATCTGTTGAGGTGCTGGGGAAAAACACAAAAACAACACTCCATGTAGGCTCTTTATAGATTTTAAAGACAAATGTTTCTTAAAGGGGCTGTGTGTCGGCAAAATCTGCCAAATTGGATTTTGTGCATTACGTGAAATGAAAACACGCTATATTTTACCTAATTTTACAACATTTTAATGATAAAAGATATACACTGATAGAAAATTCACATAGTAACACATAGCGTGTCATAAAACTAATAAACAATTTGCTGTTATGCCGTAGCAAACTTTTCCCCACTGGGAGTGCCGATGAATAGCTTCAGTTCTCATTGTTTTTATTTTTCAACAAATGTACGCTTGTCTTTATCAAGTTGTGAAATATAAATTCATCAAAATATTACCTTTATTGATATCTTTTAACTTGGCTGTGTTTAAACATTTATTAGTAGCATATTTGTGTAAACGGGGATATCTTCTCGAATTTCGTTTCCACAAAAAATCTTGATAGAACCCTAGCTCCTTTTAAGGTGAAGACACAGTCATAAAGGCAATGTGTATATCATCAGAGAGAGTACGTCCAACTCTATACTCACAGTGCAAGGTGGTTGCATCCATGGTTCCCCGTCTATTTGCATTGGGAATCGTTTTCGTGTCCTGGAACAAAAGATAAAACATTCATTTGAGTTAAGGATGTCTGCTCCTTCCGGTTGAACTTCAAAAATGAAATATGATTAAGTAAAGATTTTTTCTCATCTTTATTTACTTCATGATATTCTACATCATCTACATGCTTTAAAAAAACAAATGATTTAAAGAAAATGTGACTTTAGAACCTCTAAAAAGTGCTTAAACAGCATAAATGGCCTAAATTTGATTTAAAAAGGGGGTTTTCAGATACTTTTTGTGTCAAAGCTTAAAAAAACCCACACTACCATATATATTTTTTCATCGATTTTGGTAGGGTAAAATGAACTTTGTAACATATCAAAAAAGGAAAAAAAGTTTAATTCTACAAATGTAGTATTTTAAAGTTTTTAGCACTTTTTTTCTCATTTTCCCATAGACTCCCATGTTAAAATTTACTATCTTACAGGCGTCATATCTCGAAAAAAAAAACACTACCCCCTATTTTTTAATGCTGATTTTTCAATCATATACTTTGATCATCTAAAAAATGTAAGTTAGAAAAAAGTTTAATTCTATAAATTTGAGGAGCGAACATCCTTAAGTCCCTGAAGGGCATTTAGGGGTGAAATACATATGAAAACAAGATTTCTAGATATCAACTTCTTTATTGTGAACACAAGACACGATGAAGGAGTAAGCATATACTCCAAAATGTTAGGTACGTTCACAATAAAGAATTTGTTATCCAGACGATCATGTTTTCCTACACTTATTTTGTTTCTTTTTAAAAAAGAGTTCCATCTGTTCACTGCTGTAGCAATGTGAGCATTTGTGTTTGGGGACTGTTTCAAACTGTAAACAATATGTCTGTAGCAATGTTTCAACTTTCACATGCACACACACAGTTAATAAAAGCTTGCTATTGCTATTGTTGTTCCTAAATTCTCCAGTCATTAAGGATATATTGCATAAAAAACAAAGAACCACCATCTTTTCATTATATCAGATTTCATCTGAAACTTTAACATCAGAGTGTATAGAAACAGCACATCATATCAAATTATTGCTATCAAATTTGTAGTTTCATTAATTTATTCTCTCAAATGTTGAATTTGAAAACGATGCTACTTACCTAATGACAACTTGTGAGCACTGAGCTAATCTTTTGCCGGATGCCCGCAACCCGGCGACCACTTGTCCAACATGCATACTGTTTTCTAACCCCACTACTTCTATCAGTCGGTCCCCAACATCTGAAACAATAGATTACACCATCAATGTATTCAAGATACTAATGTCAAAAGATTGTACAACTCATCATTACCCTATGGTGAGCTTAAAAATAGATTGAAGCTTGTTGGACAACAGATGTTAAAGTCATATCTGAAAATCATTTTAACAATTAAACTGTTGAATGAAGTACTACCTAATCATTCTGAAGGGTATCAATTAACACGATCACATTTGTTGAGAAAGGGAATAAACTGCGGATTGACCACTGGTCAACGCTTGATGTTTCTGGAACATTCCAGGACATTTACAGGTCGACCAGAGTAATGGCGGAACCGAAGGAAATTTATTACATGTGTTTATGACATACATCATTTTGTGTCACCTAGCACAGAGCACCGTCATTATGAAAGCTTGGCAAATAACAGATATTTTATGTCCACTTCAATCAATTGTGACGGCCCAAAAGAGGTAAAGGATTGCACTTGTGTTACACTATGAGAGCGTGTGGTTCACCTTGCACTGCGATGTTGAGTTCTGCGGAGGACATGCTACTTGTCGAGAACTCCTTGTCCTTGTCCTTCTTGGCTTTCTGAGCTTTCCGTCGCTTCTTCTGACTGGGGTTCTCTCCCCACAGGTTGGTTCCCCCGTAAATACTCGGGATGTTGAGGAGTGCGATGCCCTCTAGTGGTGACCCGTTAGCCAGATCCAAAGAAAACCCATCACACTGAAATGGAGGTATCATTTTGCTTGATAGTTGACTGTTTTTATATTGTACAGGCCTCTAGCACCAATTTCGGGAATTTGGATTTGGAATTTGGAATTTGTCAGCTCAGTGGGGGAGGGACTTCATTGTATTAATTGTTATTCAGTTACATAAAAACACGATGTCACCTTATTTTAATATTGTATACAGTACAGCTTCGTACTTAAACTTACTCCTCCTCAAAAGGTACTTTGGGTAAACGTTGCAATCCTTGTCTACGCAGTATGCGTTACTATACTCAAACATCCACTTGCACTATCAGAATTTTCCAAAATTAAACATCCTATCTTCACTTCTTACAAAGTATATAGAGCCAGTTGTGTTTATTGTCATTGTCAATTTAGATACGTCAGACACGATACTTCTAACTTACATGCAAACGTTATGTACATCATCAGAATTTTCTCTCACGAAGTTATTTGCAATGTCTTTCAGGTTAAAAAATACTTTGGAATAGAGAGCCAAAACAAAAATTTCTCCCTAAAATTTGTGGGAGGGCTAAGCCCCCCCTGTTGCTACAGGCCTGTTGTACTAGTGACAGTTTCATAAACCTGATTTGTTTTCTTAGCAGCTCATTACTACACTATCTCCATTGTTCATTGAATATGTCAGTGAAATATCTCGTCTGAATCCACTTCATATCCACTTATCATTGGGCAAAACATAAGATAAGTTCGGTTTTAAAATCTCACAACCATGCAACCTTGAGGGGTAAGCATTTCAATAAAATGAATTTTAATGTGTTTTAAGTTTGGTGCCAATATCACTTTCATGGACCAAAGATTCATCATTTAAAAATCCCACAAACTCTCTTACGTTCAGTTAAATCATTTCAAAAGGTGAATATTGTGTGCATATCCATAAAAGATGAGTGGACAAATAAAATGAAGTTCACTTATCAAATTCTCTCAAACCTTCCCATCCTCGGTTACCCAGGGTTTTATATATGCTCCGTTTCTCTCCACTATATCACCCATGGGAAATTTCATCAGAGAAATCTGTACTCAAATTACCCGCCCTTGGCCGACGTGAGCCAATCAAACCGCTACGCAGCTTGGACCTGCGAGCCAATGACAATTTCACTTCGTTGCAAAGCATGCGAGGTCATTTTGTTAGCCATCTGTCACCGGTTATCTCCCTTGACCATTTCCGTCTTATCGTATTGAGTATTTTCTTTGGTTACTGATTTCGTCACGCCAGCCAAGGGCTGGTAATTTTGGTACAGATTTTGCTGACAGAGTTTCCCATGGGTGATATAGTGGAGAGTAACGGAGCATATATAAAACCATGGGTAACCGAGGATGAAACCTTCCACAAACCAGCCTTACCATGATATCAATATCTTCATGCAGATGTTTGCAGGTTGAGCTGAATTGTTCTGAGGTACCGAACTCAAAGTACCAAAGCTTGTTCTTCATTCTGAAACATGTTATATAAAATTATTCCTAGAAATGATGTATATGCATCTTTTGAGAGGTGTTTTTACTTATGTTGATTTACACTTCAATTTATTGTTCATTGCATAATCTGGTCAATGTAATTTTACCAACTTATTATTCAACTCCAGGGAAAGTTCTATCATCGATTTATCGGCATCATCACCCATCTTGGATTCTTGACATTTTGTGAAATGAAAACACGCTATATTTAACACAATTTTAATTTTTTGTAATAATAAAACATATGCACTGATAGAATATCCACATAGTAACACATAACATATCATAAAACTAATAAACAATATTCTGTTGGGCCTTAGTGAAGCAGCACTTGTTGTTTCCATTGAAACACGAACCTAATGTAATACCTGTAGGGTTGTCATCTAGTCTTGTTTCAATGTACACCACAAAAATAAAATTCAGGTCTAACCCTCAATTAAGAGGTGTTGGTTGACACCTGTATCATGTTATGTGAAGCAGGCATGTACAGTTTGTTAGATATCTGAACAATAGGACATCTGGTAGTGTTTCTGTCTGAGTCAGGTTCCAACAGAAATGGCAAAAGATAAGATTTGAATATAGGGCTAACTCTTGAAAGGCAAAATAATGATATCATGACTTTACTTTCTTTTTTTTTATCATTGCAATTTCAGGCGTTAAAGTTTATCTCCCTTTGAAAAATGTACTGTAATTCAATTCACATACTTATAACTGCTTCTTCTGCAAGAAAATAGTTTGAGCTGCTACTCAGAAGCATAGATGCAATTTCAATATTATCCAACTCACCGACTATTGAATTTTTCCGGATGCTTTTCTCTCATTATGTGAAACCGATGACATATTGATGCATCCTGCAAACAAAGATGTCTCATAAATTGTTGTTGCAACAATCAAACATTTTCAGGATTTATTTATCATCTTAGAAACATTTTCACTCTGTGCATCTAACTTCCAACGTCACATATTCCATTCAATAGTGATATATTGACAGAATCTACTAAATTTCTGCAAAGTCAATATTCAAAAGGTATGTAGGCCACAATAATTTCTTTGTTTCGGAATCTGCATGATGATGATCTGTTGATGATGTTGTAAGGGACACTTACCACTCCTATGGAGAAGTAGTTGTTGATGAAGCCATGTAAGGGACACCTACCCCGCCTATGAAGTAGTTGTTGATGATGTTGTAAGGGACACTTACCACGCCTATGGAGAAGTAGTTGTTGATGAATCGATGTAAGGGACACCTAGCCCGCCTATGAAGTAGTTGTTGATGATGTTGTAAGGGACACTTACCACGCCTATGGAGTAGTTGTTGATAATGTTGTAAGGGGCACTTACCACGCCTATGGAGTAGTTGTTGATAATATTGTAAGGGGCACTTACCACGCATACGAAGTAGTTGTTGATAATGTTGTAAGGGACACTTACCACGCCTATGGAGAAGTAGTTGTTGATGATGTTGTAAGGGACACTTACCACGCCTATGGAGAAGTAGTTGTTGATGAATCGATGTAAGGGACACCTAGCCCGCCTATGAAGTAGTTGTTCATAATGTTGTAAGGGACACTTACCACGCCTATGGAGTAGTTGTTGATAATGTTGTAAGGGACACTTACCATGCATACGAAGTAGTTGTTGATAATGTTGTAAGGGACACTTACCATGCCTATGGAGAAGTACTTGTTGATGATGTTGTAAGGGACACTTACCACGCCTATGGAGTAGTTGTTGATGATGTTGTAAGGGACACTTACCACGCCTATGGAGAAGTAGTTGTTGATGAATCGATGTAAGGGACACCTACTCCGCCTATGAAGTAGATGTTGATGATGTTGTAAGGGACACTTACCACGCCTATGGAGAAGTAGTTGTTGATGAATCGATGTAAGGGACACCTACTCCGCCTATGAAGTAGTTGTTGATGATGTTGTAAGGGACACTTACCACGCCTATGGAGTAGTTGTTGATAATGTTGTAAGGGACACTTACCACGCATACGAAGTAGTTGTTGATAATGTTGTAAGGGACACTTACCACGCCTATGGAGAAGTAGTTGTTGATAATGCTATAAGGGACACTTACCACGCCTATGGAGAAGTAGTTGTTGATAATGTTGTAAGGGACACTTACCACGCCTATGGGGAAGTAGTTATTGATGATGTTGTAAGGGATACTTACCACGCCTATGAAGAAGTAGTTGTTGATAATGCTGTAAGGAACACTTACCACGCCTATGAAGTAGTTGTTGATGATGTTGTAAGGGACACTTACCACGCCTATGAAGTAGTTGTTGATAATGTTGTAAGGGACACTTACCACGCCTATGGAGAAGTACTTGTTGATGATGTTGTAAGGGACACTTACCACGCCTATGGAGTAGTTGTTGATGATGTTGTAAGGGACACTTACCACGCCTATGGAGAAGTAGTTGTTGATGAATCGATGTAAGGGACACCTACTCCGCCTATGAAGTAGATGTTGATGATGTTGTAAGGGACACTTACCACGCCTATGGAGAAGTAGTTGTTGATGAATCGATGTAAGGGACACCTACTCCGCCTATGAAGTAGTTGTTGATGATGTTGTAAGGGACACTTACCACGCCTATGGAGTAGTTGTTGATAATGTTGTAAGGGACACTTACCACGCATACGAAGTAGTTGTTGATAATGTTGTAAGGGACACTTACCACGCCTATGGAGAAGTAGTTGTTGATAATGCTATAAGGGACACTTACCACGCCTATGGAGAAGTAGTTGTTGATAATGTTGTAAGGGACACTTACCACGCCTATGGGGAAGTAGTTATTGATGATGTTGTAAGGGATACTTACCACGCCTATGAAGAAGTAGTTGTTGATAATGCTGTAAGGAACACTTACCACGCCTATGAAGTAGTTGTTGATGATGTTGTAAGGGACACTTACCACGCCTATGAAGTAGTTGTTGATAATGTTGTAAGGGACACTTACCACGCCTATGGAGAAGTACTTGTTGATGATGTTGTAAGGGACACTTACCACGCCTATGGAGTAGTTGTTGATGATGTTGTAAGGGACACTTACCACGCCTATGGAGAAGTAGTTGTTGATGAATCGATGTAAGGGACACCTACTCCGCCTATGAAGTAGATGTTGATGATGTTGTAAGGGACACTTACCACGCCTATGGAGAAGTAGTTGTTGATGAATCGATGTAAGGGACACCTACTCCGCCTATGAAGTAGTTGTTGATGATGTTGTAAGGGACACTTACCACGCCTATGGAGTAGTTGTTGATAATGTTGTAAGGGACACTTACCACGCATACGAAGTAGTTGTTGATAATGTTGTAAGGGACACTTACCACGCCTATGGAGAAGTAGTTGTTGATAATGCTATAAGGGACACTTACCACGCCTATGGAGAAGTAGTTGTTGATAATGTTGTAAGGGACACTTACCACGCCTATGGGGAAGTAGTTATTGATGATGTTGTAAGGGATACTTACCACGCCTATGAAGAAGTAGTTGTTGATAATGCTGTAAGGAACACTTACCACGCCTATGAAGTAGTTGTTGATGATGTTGTAAGGGACACTTACCACGCCTATGAAGTAGTTGTTGATAATGTTGTAAGGGACACTTACCACACCTATGGAGAAGTAGTTGTTGATGATGTTGTAAGGGACACTTACCACGCCTATGGAGAAGTAGTTGTTGATGATGTTGTAAGGGATAGGATCTCCCTCCTCCTCATCCCCGTCCTCTGGCTTACTGAACTCGATCTGCCACCGGTCCAGCATTATACACGTGCTGTGCTCAATACGCTTCAGGATCTTCAGCAAACTCTCGCCCTCATAACCTGGAGTAAGAATATTCTTCAGTGTTCCATAAGAACAAAGATTCATTAAACTATGTCCACATATTACTTTATTACATTACCTTTACAATATTTCGTCTTTGCAAATCAAAATTTGTACAAATGGGTTAAGATGATAGATAGCAATGTCTTGCCTTCCCTTCAATTGTTTATTTTTAAGAAAATGCAAACCACTCTAGTATTTGTTAAATACAAGATACAGCTGCAGGAGCACAATGGCATGATATGCTATTGCTAGTATTGAGAGGATCAAGAACTGTGTACCTCCGCCCCAGCGCATGCACCGCGCCAGGTCGTTCCCGGTACCCAGAGGAAGAACAGCAATCGGAGGTCGATAGGTCAGGGCCAGCTTGTCTGTAATACACAACACTCAACTCATTTATAGGACTCTGATAGAACTCTGATTTAAACCTTTATTCTATGTCAATATAAAGCATGTAATCAACTACAGTCAAGCCGCGATAATCCGGCCACCGATAATCCGAATCTCGCAGTTTCCGAACGGTAGGAAGATGTAACCAAACTAATCTTTATAGTAGTCCTCAGTACTCAGAAGTCCGAACATTTCACTATCCAAACGTTTTTAATGAAAAACGGAACCGTTCGGATTATCGAGGCCTGACTGTACATGGTAGTCACATAGATAGAAACAACATAGTTGTGACATGAACAGTTTGAGAGGCAGCCTGTTTGGAACCATTTGAATTGATTATGCTGAATAATTTCACATACATCAATTACATCATCAAACAGTTAAGATCATTACCTAGAGGCATCATCACCGTACACTGCGCTACAACTATGTAATGCGAGTCTCACCCATAGTATCAAGGAGCCAACCAACTGATCCGTCACCGCCACATACCAATATCCTCGTGTTTGGCACATCTTTGAAGAACTGCAACCTGCAACAACACACAGCTTCCTGTAGATCATATTTAATATGTCCCCTACTGTAACCACAGTTACAAGTGTCCTTGCCGTTATCCTCTTTTATACAAGTTGGTTAGATGAATGAGAAATGAGTTATATGGATTTACATCTTCTTTATTGCAACAGTGATTCACTGTAGATGTTAATAATGTTATCAAGCCACAGATGTTTTCCTTATTCATATAGTAATTAATTTTCATCGTCAATTTTAAAAGTGTCTTTCTCTCACCCTGCCATTGACCCATTTCTGATCATGTCATATGTCTGCCGTGGATTTAGAAGATACTGGAACTTTCTTATTAGTCTGAAAATGAACAACAAACCATATAAGTATATGATAGCAAGCACCTGTACAGTACAAATAAACACCTGCACATTTCATGGACTAAACACTGAAACTATAAGGTTGATGTTCAATGGCACTGATCTATGGCATGAACATTGTCATCCTCTTGACGTGGAGAGCATTAACCATTTAGCTACTAATTGACGAAGAAATAGTCCATTTAAGTTCATCAGTAAACAATTTGGGCATAAGAACAGGAATATTTTCTGGATAACAACTTCTCTAATGTGAAAATACACACATATTTTCACATTAAAGAAGTTGTTATCCAGAAAATATTCCTGTTCTTACATATACCACTTCTAAATGCCCTTCAAAGACTTGATTTGGGCATGTTTCTGAAACTACAATAAACTTCAATCTCAAGCATCAACTCACTTGCCACCTTGTTTGCCTCCACTCTTGGGGTTGATGAATATCAGTAGTGGATGTGTTCCGTCTATCGGTGTGATCTGGAAGGAACTGCCCTGCAAAACAATTGGGTTCAGTCAGCATTTCATGCCAAAATTATTGAGGGAGATATAAATACAAATCCACAAATAGAAAGATCACCATATATCAGATCCTGTTATAAGTGGAACTTACATCATATCTTTTTCAGAATGCAAATTACATCAGATCATTCTCAGAAATAAAGTTACATCAGATTCTGCTCAAAGTGCAAATCACCACAGATCCTATTCAAAGTGCTCAAAGTGCAACTTATATGATCCTGCTCAAAGTGCAACTAATATGATCCTGGTCAAAGTGCAACTTACATCAGATCCTGTACAAAGTGCAACTTATATCAGATCCTGTACAAAGTTCAAATTACATCAAATCCTGTACAAAGTGCAACTTATATCAGATCCTGTACAAAGTGCAACTTATATCAGATCCTGTACAAAGTGCAACTTATATCAGATCCTGTACACAGTGCAACTTATATCAGATCCTGTACAAAGTGCAACTTATATCAGATCCTGTACAAAGTGCAACTTATATCAGATCCTGTACACAGTGCAACTTATATCAGATCCTGTACAAAGTGCAACTTATAGCAGATCCTGTACAAAGTGCAACTTACATCAGATCCTGTACAAAGTGCAACTAACATCAGATCCTGTACAAAGTGCAACTTATATCAGATCCTGTACAAAGTGCAACTTACATTAGATCCTTACAAAGTGCAACTTATATCATATCCTTACAAAGTGCAACTTATATCATATCCTATACAAAGTGCAACTTATATCAGATCTTGTACTAAGTGCAACTTACATTAGATCCTTACAAAGTGCAACTTATATCATATCCTATACAAAGTGCAACTTACTTTAGATCCTTACAAAGTGCAACTTATATCATATCCTATACAAAGTGCAACTTATATCAGATCTTGTACTAAGTGCAACTTACATCAGATACTGTACAAAGTGCAACTTATATCAGATCCTGTACAAAGTGCAACTTATATCAGATCCTGTACAAAGTGCAACTTATATCAGATCCTGTACAAAGTGCAACTTACATCAGATCCTGTACAAAGTGCAACTTATATCAGATCCTGTACACAGTGCAACTTATATCAGATCCTGTACAAAGTGCAACTTATAGCAGATCCTGTACAAAGTGCAACTTACATCAGATCCTGTACAAAGTGCAACTAACATCAGATCCTGTACAAAGTGCAACTTATATCAGATCCTGTACAAAGTGCAACTTACATCAGATCCTGTACAAAGTGCAACTTACATCAGATCCTGTACAAAGTGCAACTTATATCAGATCCTGTACTAAGTGCAACTCACCACAGATCCTGTACTAAGTGCAACTTATATCAGATCCTGTACTAAGTGCAACTTACATCATATCCTGTACAAAGTGCAACTTACATCAGATCCTGTACAAAGTGCAACTTACATCAGATCCTGTACAAAGTGCAACTTATATCAGATCCTGTACTAAGTGCAACTTATATCAGATCCTGTACTAAGTGCAACTTACATCATATCCTGTACAAAGTGCAACTTACATCAGATCCTGTACAAAGTGCAACTTACATTAGATCCTTACAAAGTGCAACTTACATCAGATCCTGTACTAAGTGCAACTAACATCAGATCCTGTACAAAGTGCAAATTATATCAGATCCTGTACTAAGTGCAACTCACCACAGATCCTGTACTAAGTGCAACTTATATCAGATCCTGTACAAAGTGCAACTTACATCAGATCCTGTACTAAGTGCAACTTACATCAGATCCTGTACAAAGTGCAACTTATATCAGATCCTGTACAAAGTGCAACTTACATCAGATCCTGTACAAAGTGCAACTTACATCAGATCCTGTACAAAGTGCAACTTATATCAGATCCTGTACTAAGTGCAACTCACCACAGATCCTGTACTAAGTGCAACTTATATCAGATCCTGTACTAAGTGCAACTTACATCATATCCTGTACAAAGTGCAACTTACATCAGATCCTGTACAAAGTGCAACTTACATCAGATCCTGTACTAAGTGCAACTTATATCAGATCCTGTACAAAGTGTAACTTACATCAGATCCTGTACAAAGTGCAACTTACATCAGATCCTGTACTAAGTGCAACTTACATCAGATCCTGTACAAAGTGCAACTTATATCAGATCCTGTACTAAGTGCAACTCACCACAGATCCTGTACTAAGTGCAACTTATATCAGATCCTGTACTAAGTGCAATTCACCACAGATCCTGTACTAAGTGCAACTTACATCAGATCCTGTACAAAGTGCAACTTACAACTGATCCTGTACAAAGTGCAACTCACCACAGATCCTGTACAAATTGCAACTCACCGCAGATCCTGCTCCAGGAGAAGGGAGAGAGTCGGTGGTCGGCTGGCTCGGACTAGTCGCCTCCTCGCTGTTGTCCTCCTCGACCTCCTCGTTAACCTCGTTATCACTGCCATCCAGCTGCGTCAGGCTCAGGCTCTCTTTGTTCGACGGAGTTGTCTTCCCACATTTCTGAGGAGGGGAGCAAAATGTCGCTCAGTAATGTCTCCCAGTTACCAATTTTTAATTCTACAAATCCATCTCAACTCTGTCTCTTCTCCTATTTTTTACAATAGTAGCTATCAGGTATAATGGTCGCTTCTTACCAAAATGGTACGATTGAAAAAAAGAAGTGGATAAATCATATCAATCTAGTGCCTAGAGAAATCGCTCTGTGATTTGATTATGTAGCGCTCTATAAGAACACTTATTATCATTATTATAAAACTTTAATTTTTTTTTAACAATAATGTCTCTAAGTCAATAATTAGGATCTTAATTATACAGATGTAGTAACACTATTTTCACATATCTGCACCCACTTTCTGAAAAGGCAATCAATTTCAGCTATTCAAGTGTAAAACGTCCAAAGGTACGACAATGTATCTTATTACCTTTATCAACTTGTGATTAAAAGAGTACCCATTAACAAATTAATCAGCTAACGCTTTCTGGCAAAAATTCATTCTAAAAGCTATAATATATTAATAAGATGTGTTTGATATAGTTCCAACAAATTATATGACACCATCATTAACTTTGAAATAAATAATCATATAAATTGATTTGCATTCTCTTAATTATCATAGCAGTTACTCAAATAATTTCTTTCCACGTAACCTGTTACTATTGGACCAAGTTCATGATTCTTGCAAAATCCCCTAGCGGTGAAAATCTGCAACCCAGATACAAACCATACTTCTATCCAATCAATTTATCTCAACTTTGAGAGACTTCAGTCTTGAAAGGTGAAGGAACGAGGAACTGACTAAATGCTCATTTCGACGCATCACTGACTGCACACCTAACAGGGGTCTGTATTATGAAAAAACGACGAGAACTGAGGTTATGTATGAAGAAATGACCTGAGTTCCCTCTGTTGGGTTAGAATGGGTGATGTGTTCTCTTGAGGGTAATTGTCTTTCTAAAATGTATAAACCATTTACTCTAGATGCTAGATCCAACTGCAGAATTCATAATCATCTATTCAACTTATTGGACTTATCTAAAAAAGAATCCCAAGCTGCATAAAATTTGACATCAATTAACAATCCTGAAAGAAGTCACAGAATTGGGATGCAGGTCTTTGTCACAGCAATTGTTCAGGGGGGATGATGACACTACATACAAACTGCAGTCTCCTCGTACACAAACTTGAGGTTACTTCACTAAAAGGTTTTCCGAAAGTCACATAACAGATTTAGAGATAATGTCTGCAATGCCCATTTGAGAGAGCGGAAGGTGGTTTGGTCCATATGCACAAACTTTGACCCCTTAGATAAAAGGTACCTAACTGTGAAATTTCAGCTTTGAAGGTACAACAGTTTGGAGAGGAAGTCCACCATGTGAAAAGCTTGTGGACGACAACTCGTGTCACTTGCTTTGAATTATCTTTCACCCACAAATTAGTGGATTATTGATAATGAGAGAAAAAGGATGGATTGTGTATAGTATGTGTCAGAATAAGGATTAATTGTGTACATCATCTATTTTCTTTTCCTCATTAATATCAAGATGAAGACAAAGAATGTAATATTCATAATAAGAAAAAATATATGGTTTAATCAAGCAAGTATAGTATATAACACATCTAGAAAAGTGCGTGTTAAGACTTAAACAAACCTCTTGGACACGTATACTTTCTTTGTAGACTTGGCAACATGACGAAAGTATTGTACTATAGATCTTTTTTCAGTGTTTGTGTAATACTCAACGTCTATATCAATTTAGAGAATGCTCCCATTAAAAAGATATGTGTTAACAATTTTACAGAATAATTGATAGTTTAAATGATAAATCTTATTTTCATAAACATTATATATTATATATCGGAAAAGGACAAATAAAATATGTTCCAATTTTCCAAACAGGAGTAAGACAGGGACAATGTTTCAAATACTTATTCAAAGGATTAAATGCACTTTCTGGTCTCGACATGTTAATAGTGTTAAAACCATTCTGTGTTAGTAATAAGCAACAAGCCCAAAAAGGACATTTTTATTATTAGAAATTGAAAGCTATCTGCACAGCAAACAGGGACAGATTTCAATTCAATCATTTCTTCCTAGGTTCAGAGCCGGAACAGATATTTCTGTCAAGAGCACTTAGAGTTGCCTTACTGAAGCATGAGTAGCTAGATGTGGAGACGGAGGTTGTTAGTGTAGAGAGATGTAATAACTGTGTTAGATGTACGCGACATACTCACATGGTTGGGGTGTGGATGGGTTTCATAATACTTCTACATCAACAAACAAGACCCATATTGGCACAGTCATGCAGTAAACGAACAACATTTAAAATAAAAAATTTACTGTTTTTCAGCGTCTGAAACGTTTCAGTATTTTGCATACTCGGCTACCCAAACGATAGTATTACAAATCGTCTCTTTCTATAAAATGATGATTCACTTAATCAGCACGATTTGGTTTCCGTAGGATTTTCAACTGTCATCAAATCGTACGGATAAACGGGTTTTGACTGTATGTTAAACCAGTTACCAATGGTTACTATTTGAAAACTCCAGGAAAGAAACTTTTCAAGTTGTTAAGTTTTTGCAGCATCAAATCTTACAAAGTTTTCTAAGCATGAAAAACTTCAATACAGAGGATAACAAGTTAACATTTACGCCAAAATAAAGATGAGAAAACAAGTAGAATCATTGGAGAAAATTCACACAAAAGCAACATCGTCTGCTTAATTAACACAAAGCTAAAATAGCACAACACAAACTGTCAGCCCATGCTACATCCCATGCATCTAGTCCGCTAGTACAACCATTGATTGATAACAAGGGGAGGTAATTTGCATTATCTCCCCTTTGTCTACAACTAACTGAGATTCATTTCTTACACTTCACTTCAAATTTCTTTTGAGGATCGGAAATAAATTATTCAAAATAAATGTTTTCTTTGCAGTTCAATCATTATAAGGGAATCTTTATAGATACTGAAAACTGAAAGAGAAAAACTTACCAAAACTGCTGGACACACAGCAATAGGAGGTAGAACATGATCGCGGTAGTCGGCCAAATCACATTCAGGTTTAATCTGAGACGCACATTTGTTGTGGAACTGTAAGAAAATGTAAACAATAAAATATGGAACCAAAAGCTCATTTCAAAATATTTTTAACATCAAATCAATGAGAACTTATATGGTAGAGAAATTATTATAGCTCAGGCAATATAAAAATATTGAGGATAAGATATAAGCTGGTTATGAAGTGTTAATTACAAGTATAAATCCTGCGTCCTTTGAAAATATTGAGTTTCATGCGTTTAACAACATAAAAGAATCAGAATCAGAGTAGTTCGATCCTCACGGTTAAATGACACCATCGACAGTGCAATCCGGTGACCCCGTTGTAGGATTTGATGGATTTGCGGCACTTGTCGCACTTGCCAACACAGTTCCCTTCCACCCAGTGGTGGTTCATCACCTGGCAACACAAACACATCCACACTAGAAGGACAGTATTCTTAGGAAATGCAGACACAAATACATAGGTACTTGATTTTATACTCGAAACAAATTGTTAGGAATGTTGTTTTTTAAATTATACAATCCAACATCCGACATTATTTGGCCAGTATGTGTAAACATCTACAAAATGCAGATACATCAAACAGTGCATGATCCCCTCTAGATGGTTCATTACTTGCAGATAACATGAATAAGACACCACTGGTAGTGTTTATAAAATCAATAGTGATATAAATATAAACTGAAAGAGATGCAAGAAATACTACAATGTTCCCGTCAACCAACAGGTGGTTCATGAACTCTTCACAGATCTTCCCATACTCTACTGTATGAAGCATCAGTGGTTCATGAATTCTTCACAGATCTTTCCATACTCTACTGTATGAAGCATCAGTGGTTCATGAACTCTTCAGATCTTTCCGTACTCTACTGTATGAAGCATCAGTGGTTCATGAACACTTCACAGATCTTTCCATACTCTACTGTATGAAGCATCAGTGGTTCATGAACTCTTCACAGATCTTTCCATACTCTACTGTATGAAGCATCAGCGGTTCATGAACTCTTCACAGATCTTTCCATACTCTACTGTATGAAGCATCAGTGGTTCATGAACACTTCACAGATCTTTCCATATTCTACTGTATGAAGCATCAGTGGTTCATGAACTCTTCACAGATCTTTCCATACTCTATCGATGAAGCATCAGTGGTTCATGAACACTTCACAGATCTTTCCATACTCTACTGTATGAAGCATCAGTGTTTCATGAACTCTTCACAGATCTTTCCATACTCTACTGTATGAAGCATCAGTGGTTCATGAACTCTTCACAGATCTTTCCATACTCTACTGTATGAAGCATCAGCGGTTCATGAACACTTCACAGATCTTTCCATACTCTATCGATGAAGCATCAGTGGTTCATGAACTCTTCACAGATCTTTCCTTACTCTACTGTATGAAGCTTCAGTGGTTCATGAACTCTTCACAGATCTTTCCATACTCTACTGTATGAAGCATCAGTGGTTCATGAACACTTCACAGATCTTTCCATACTCTATCGATGAAGCATCAGTGGTTCATGAACACTTCACAGATCTTTCCATACTCTACTGTATTGTATGAAGCATCAGTGGTTCATGAACTCTTCACAGATCTTTCCATACTCTGCTGTATGAAGCATCAGTGGTTCATGAACACTTCACAGATCTTTCCATACTCTACTGTATGAAGCATCAGTGGTTCATGAACACTTCACAGATCTTTCCATACTCTACTGTATGAAGCATCAGTGGTTCACGAACTCTTCACAGATCTTTCCATACTCTACTGTATGAAGCATCAGTGGTTCATGAACTCTTCACAGATCGATCTTTCCGTACTCTACTGTATGAAGCATCAGTGGTTCATGAACACTTCACAGATCTTTCCATACTCTACTGTATGAAGCATCAGTGGTTCATGAACTCTTCAGATCTTTCCGTACTCTACTGTATGAAGCATCAGTGGTTCATGAACTCTTCACAGATCTTTCCTTACTCTACTGTATGAAGCATCAGTGGTTCATGAACTCTTCACAGATCTTTCCATACTCTACTGTATGAAGCATCAGTGGTTCATGAACTCTTCACAGATCTTTCCATACTCTACTGTATGAAGCATCAGTGGTTCATGAACTCTTCACAGATCTTTCCATATTCTACTGTATGAAGCATCAGTGGTTCATGAACACTTCACAGATCTTTCCATACTCTATCGATGAAGCATCAGTGGTTCATGAACTCTTCACAGATCTTTCCATACTCTACTGTATGAAGCATCAGTGGTTCATGAACTCTTCACAGATCTTTCCATACTCTACTGTATGAAGCATCAGTGGTTCATGAACACTTCACAGATCTTTCCATACTCTATCGATGAAGCATCAGTGGTTCATGAACACTTCACAGATCTTTCCATACTCTATCGATGAAGCATCAGTGGTTCATGAACTCTTCACAGATCTTTCCATACTCTACTGTATGAAGCATCAGTGGTTCATGAACTCTTCACAGATCTTTCCATACTCTACTGTATGAAGCATCAGTGGTTCATGAACACTTCACAGATCTTTCCATACTCTACTGTATGAAGCATCAGTGGTTCACGAACTCTTCACAGATCTTTCCATACTCTACTGTATGAAGCATCAGTGGTTCATGAACTCTTCACAGATCTTTCCATACTCTACTGTATGAAGCATCAGTGGTTCATGAACTCTTCACAGATCTTTCCATACTCTACTGTATGAAGCATCAGCGGTTCATGAACTCTTCACAGATCTTTCCATACTCTACTGTATGAAGCATCAGTGGTTCATGAACACTTCACAGATCTTTCCATACTCTATCGATGAAGCATCAGTGGTTCATGAACACTTCACAGATCTTTCCATACTCTACTGTATGAAGCATCAGTGTTTCATGAACTCTTCACAGATCTTTCCATACTCTACTGTATGAAGCATCAGTGGTTCATGAACTCTTCACAGATCTTTCCATACTCTACTGTATGAAGCATCAGCGGTTCATGAACACTTCACAGATCTTTCCATACTCTATCGATGAAGCATCAGTGGTTCATGAACTCTTCACAGATCTTTCCTTACTCTACTGTATGAAGCTTCAGTGGTTCATGAACTCTTCACAGATCTTTCCATACTCTACTGTATGAAGCATCAGTGGTTCATGAACACTTCACAGATCTTTCCATACTCTATCGATGAAGCATCAGTGGTTCATGAACACTTCACAGATCTTTCCATACTCTACTGTATTGTATGAAGCATCAGTGGTTCATGAACTCTTCACAGATCTTTCCATACTCTGCTGTATGAAGCATCAGTGGTTCATGAACACTTCACAGATCTTTCCATACTCTACTGTATGAAGCATCAGTGGTTCATGAACACTTCACAGATCTTTCCGTACTCTACTGTATTGTATGAAGCATCAGTGGTTCACGAACTCTTCACAGATCTTTCCATACTCTACTGTATGAAGCATCAGTGGTTCATGAACTCTTCACAGATCTTTCCATACTCTACTGTATGAAGCATCAGTGGTTCATGAACTCTTCACAGATCTTTCCATATTCTACTGTATGAAGCATCAGTGGTTCATGAACTCTTCACAGATCTTTCCATACTCTACTGTATGAAGCATCAGTGGTTCATGAACACTTCACAGATCTTTCCGTACTCTACTGTATTGTATGAAGCATCAGTGGTTCACGAACTCTTCACAGATCTTTCCATACTCTACTGTATGAAGCATCAGTGGTTCATGAACTCTTCACAGATCTTTCCATACTCTACTGTATGAAGCATCAGTGGTTCATGAACTCTTCACAGATCTTTCCATACTCTACTGTATGAAGCATCAGTGGTTCATGAACTCTTCACAGATCTTTCCATACTCTACTGTATGAAGCATCAGTGGTTCATGAACACTTCACAGATCTTTCCGTACTCTACTGTATTGTATGAAGCATCAGTGGTTCACGAACTCTTCACAGATCTTTCCATACTCTACTGTATGAAGCATCAGTGGTTCATGAACTCTTCACAGATCTTTCCATACTCTACTGTATGAAGCATCAGTGGTTCATGAACTCTTCACAGATCTTTCCATACTCTACTGTATGAAGCATCAGTGGTTCATGAACTCTTCACAGATCTTTCCATACTCTACTGTATGAAGCATCAGTGGTTCATGAACACTTCACAGATCTTTCCATACTCTACTGTATTGTATGAAGCATCAGTGGTTCATGAACTCTTCACAGATCTTTCCATACTCTACTGTATGAAGCATCAGTGGTTCATGAACACTTCACAGATCTTTCCATACTCTACTGTATGAAGCATCAGTGGTTCATGAACTCTTCACAGATCTTTCCATACTCTACTGTATGAAGCATCAGTGGTTCATGAACTCTTCACAGATCTTTCCATGCTCTACTCTATGAAGCGTCAGATAAGCAGAGGTAAAGATAAGTTTTTGGGTTGACTGAGTAATGTACTCGCTTGTGTTCACTATAATTAAGTATCCGACATTTCTTTTGAGTAACCACCTAAATTGTAATCAGCTCAATCAAATCAATTGGGTATTTTACCAATTTTGCATTAACTGTCGAAATGACCAAAGTTAAAGGAGGTTTCACACACTAGGTAAAATTCATTAAATATTCCTATGAATTGGTCATAAGACGACAGACTTTACTCTATGAAGCATCAGATAAGTGAGGAGAGACCGTCTACGGTTCAGATTTCAAGAACATTTACAAAAAAAAAAACAACATACCTGTGATGTTTTTTTCGACTTAACGTAGGTGGTGATGCATGAAGCCGGCGCCCTCTGGACACATCTCTCGTGTACTGTGTATTTACAAACTGAAACAGAGGTGTTATCAAAACTAAACATCATCTGTTTCATAATTACGGTATGTATAGGTGCAAACATCACTTTAGTTTAGCAACCATTGTTGTTTCCTTGAAAGGCATTTCAGAAGCTAATTTGATGAAAGAGAACAAGTGCTTTTGCATAATCAACTTTTTTATTGTTACGAATGCAACTGTTTGCGTATATTAACAAACAACCTTGCATGTAATCCATTTTTAATTACTTGACTTAATGATCTCATATCAAATGAGCAGAAGAAAGAACAGGTTTAAATTTTCTTCGATTTGAAGAAGGGGTTGATTTATAGGATGGGAGCATGTACGGCCAGTGACATGACTACACAACTCACATGTACAACAGAGTCCTTGTTTGCCGAGCCCCACTAGGAGGTTGAGACACAGATTGCAGTATGCCGGCCGGTTGAAGTGCTTCAGTCTCCACACGTGTGTTCCGTCATCTTGAACATTCTGCAGCAAACCAAGGTCAGCTTTATGCATTATCAAACATGTACAACACATATTTAAAGGTACATCCATTGTGTTGTTGGGGGTCAAATATGCCAAACGTTATAAATGGTCTTATTCTATCGAGAAGTACTACCCGTTACCGAAAACTACCATTTTGGTTACACTTGACTTCGTATATTGACTATATGAAGGTAAAAGTATCGATTTCTGATCGAAAACCGGAAAATGCATTGCGTGTGGTGCGTGCCAATGAGTCAAACGTAGTGTTGGAATCTTATTTAAACCAGTCAACATAACAAATTTGGGTTGATAATGTTCAATAGGTCACATAACTACTGTGTGTGTAAATAAGACGTGCACTTTCGGTTTCTGCATATGCATAATAATGTTACTCGATTTTAATCGGAAACTAGTAATTATGATATGTTTGCCGATTGGGGATGAATATATGCATGAGTGAATTTGTTTATATTGTAAATAGCACATATCATGTGTTGGAACGTATTTAAGCCAAATAAAATTTTATGAAAAACAATGGATGTACCTTTAACATTTATGAAACCAATTTGCTCAAGATTTGGACTGAGTTGCCTCTTTACCATTTCTGCACCAAGCTGAAAGTTGAGTTGTCGTCTGTTCTAATAGTTATATACTTTCTTGTGATAAATTTATTGTTCATCAAACAGGGTCATTTAAATCAATGCACTAGTTTACCATAACTGATTACTGATACTGAATGCAACACAATCAAAGCAGCAAGGAAACAACAACTCTCTCCTTAAGTATAATGAACCTGACTCCTGTGTCAACTGACGAGAGTTTCACTCACTGTATCTAGCCCCAAGAGAACAAGGAGTGGAATGGTTGTCATGCCCCCACGTTTCCACTCCTCTAATGACACGGTTCCGTCTGAGTCGTAGTCGATCTCGATCATCATGTCCTGCAGAATCTGCAGGGGAGATAACTCTCAACGTTAGATTGTTTCTTCTCATACTTCACAACTAGGTAGATTTTCACATTTCTTGTAGTGCTAACACAATGAAGATATCATATAATAGCACTAGCTTACTGCCATCTTAGTGCCAAGAGGGCTAAAAATACATTGGCCTGGGTTTTTAGAAAAATTCTTTAAAATATCTTCACTTATAAATTAATTAAGCAAAACCCTATTTCCAAAACCAAGTTCTTGTGTTGTGGGATTGCGGGGATAAATGTATTCCCAAGGAAATCTCAAGTGGAGCTCTTTCTTGGCTTTAAAAGGAGGGTTCTATCGGGGTATTTTTTGTGGAAACAAAATTCGAGAGGATATCCCCGTTTACACAAATATGCTACTAATAAATGATTAAAACACAGTCAAGTTGAAAGATATTAATAAAGGTAATATTTTGATGAATTTTTATTTCACACCTTAATAAAGACAAGCGTACATTTGTTGAAAAATAAAAACAATGAGAACTGAAGCCATTCATCGACGCTGGGAGTGGGAAAACTTTGCTACGGCATAACAGCAAATTATTTATTAGTTTTATGACACGCTATGTGTTACTATATGAACTTTCTATCAGTGTGTATCTTTTATAATTAAAATGTTGTAAAAGTAGTTAAAATATAGCGTGCTTTCATTTCACGTAATGCACAAAATCCAATATGGCGGATTTTGCCGACAGAACGGCCCCTTTAAACATTTCTGAATCCACCTGTGGGTTAAAGGTTGAGGTAGCTCTGATACTATTGATGAAGAGCATATAGAACATATCATTGAATTAGACAATTCAGCTGTACATTACAATAGTCATGTAATAGATATTATTTCTGGAAGGTTAGCATTTGATTCTTTTTATGTTTAAAAAATCTTTTGAAGATTAAGTTTAATAGTAAATGTTTAGCGTACCGGTTTCAGTTCTGACACGTCCCATCCCAAATACTCTGCTACTGACATCATCTGGTTGACAATACAGTCCAGCTCCTGTAGAGAGACAAGCACTTGCTCTGAGATCTACGTAATACAACAAGGTCTTCCAAATTTGGAGAAGTACGTATAAGGATAATTTGAAAATTTACTGTGGAATTATGTTGAATTTTTTGTATTTAAAAGGTCATAACCAATAAATCATTACTCGAATATAAATAATTTTTTCCTATTCAACATTATATTGAAAATGTTGTTGTATACCTTTGTCTATATATGGCAATAAATGGCATATAAATCAATAAAGAATCAGCAATAGAAAACACATCACATTCTCCTAAAGAATAAATTTAAAAAAATATTCATGACACTTTTAATAAATACATTGTTATGATCATATATTTTTTAAAAGAAAAATGTTCATCAAATTATAAAGTATAAAACCATCATGTCATATAAATTAGCAGAGAATTGAATCAGATCACAAAGGACAACTAAAGCAATATTTTCAGAAAGAGATACCTATGCATAAAGTAACAATAGGCAGGCCAGAGATGTGAATATCAATATTTACTATTCATTATACACAATACTGCCATGTAGGCATCGACCAGGTGTTACAAGCTCGTTAATGTACATAGCTGATATCACTCACAGTAGAATCTAATAAGCCATTTCCATCGGTGTCGTACAGCCGGAACATAACTGTAGAGAGAAAAAACAATATTAGTGTTATGAATATGGAAGATTTTAATAATTACAATGAGGATACTTATACCGTGAAGAATTCCATGCCACAAAAGGTATGCTGAAAGCACACACACACATCATTACCTGGTGTCAACTCACTTTTACCTGAGAAGGCCTTCAAGGAGGAGGAGGAGTAATACCGTATATTACCGGGTATAAGTCGAGAATTTGATACCAAAAATTAGGGGGTCAAGGAGGGGAGTCGACTTATACACGGGGTCTATGTTTCAGCCCCAAAAATCTAGAGGCCAGGTAAGTATCTGCCAGCCCAGCAAGTCGAACGGACGATGTTTACACCGGAAACAATTCACAAACATCGATGTCCAGTCAATATTAAAATCATTGAATAAAAAACATATGCTTTATTGTTGTCTTTTTAAAATACAAATATAGCGTGATATATGAATAAAAAATAACATTTCAATCACGAAAGTTCATTAAAGTTTATAGGTTAGTAGGTTAATTTACATTTGTCAAAACCAGATCAAATATGTGGACAAATTTCGTTGCTGTAAAAAGGAATTATTAAGTTTTCTAAATGTTTATATTGTTGTTTTGTACATAAGTCAAGGGTGTAACAAAACTGACAGGAAGACTAGACAAGGTTTGACAACTGCATTATCCATTGATTCATATTGATTCCAAAAGCTGACAAATGTCAAGGGAACTAAATATGGCAATTGCCAGAGACCAGGGAGCTATGGCTGACGCAATCTCTAGCTCAAAGTTTGCAGTAATGTCCATTTCCTTTTGTCACAACGGCAGGCATAATAGGTTAGTTCTATTCAGATAAAGGTACATTCATTGTGTTTAGTAACGTTTTATTTATCTTTAATACATTCCAATGTGCCGTTTACTGTACAAATAAATTCACTCAGCTTGCATATTCATCACCAATCGCCAAATATATCATAATTACTTGTTTCCAATTAAAATCGGGTAACATCATTATGCATGTGTAGAAACAGAAACTGCACGTCCCATTTACATGCACAGTAGTTATATGACGTATTAAACATTATCAAACCAAATTTGTTATTTTCTCTGTTTTAAATAGGATTCCAAAATAATGTTTGACTCATTGGCACGCGCCAATCGCGATGCTTTGTCCGGTTTTCGCTTAGATACTCACTGATTTTACCTTCATATCGTCAATATACTAAGTCGGTTATCATCAAAATGTTAGTTTTGGGTAACAGTCGGTTCTTCTCGATAAAGTAACACATTTTGTAACGTTTGGAATATGTGAGCCCAAACAACACAATGGATGTACCTTTAAGCCTACCGTAAATCTTACATCAACACAAACATTATAAATTTAAATTCCAAATATTTCATTTCCAATTTGTCCTCCAGTCTATAAGGCTAAAGAGGCAACACACCAGAAAGCATGATAAGATCACAAAACTACAAATGTTTCAAACTTTCAAGATTCATCTGAAACATACACTCCAGTTTGTCCTCGGGTCTGCCGGCCTCCAGCAGTGAGAGGTAGCACACGAGATCCTTGATGTAGATGTGTCCCGTCTTGATATCCAGACTGGCGGAGCGGTTACGCATGCTCTTCATGTCCACATTCTGACGCAGCAGTGACGACATCGACTGCCGGATAAGCGGGTCTGTGTTGTCCAGGAGCGGGCCTGCAGGGATGTTAGAGAGAAATGTAGGAGCCAGTATGGAGAGAAGAGTCCACGTGTTTGTAATTACAATTCCTACCAAATACAGCACCGTAGATTGTCATGTTTTCTTTTTGTTTTTTTTCTTTAATTTAGCCATTCAAATCATCAAAATAACAGTTTTGGGCTGGCTTCCCTTTGAGTTTATTTCATACACTTCATAGATAAACTAACCAATACCAGTGATGTTCAATCAGGCAAATTGTTCATATAAAACTCAATGATGAAATCCAATGCATTCTTTCTTGCAGTTAATGAGTTCTTATCAGAAGTTTGGCAAATTTAAAACACTCACCATTATGGACGCTATGTATACTATGGCTAGATTTCTTAGAGGAGGATCGGGAGTGGTTGGAGGCTTCTGTGGGGGTACCATCCTCGTGATGACCCTTGTCCATCTGCTGGTTGACCGCTACCGACGGGTGTGTAGAGGCACTCGTCGAACCTAGGAACCAGGAAATTAAAAAATAACAAATTAGTCTTTTGTAGTAAACAGCGGACTAAATCACTGACAGAAATGCATTAGTCATTCACTAAACATGCTGTATGAAATCATTTACTAAAATTCTTAAATAAAATAACATACCCTTTATATTAAAATTTCTGATTAAAACTCTCTTTTGTTTTGTAAAATCAAGGATTGAATGTTTTTCAAAGATTTATTTATTTTATTAAGCGTCGAAATGTCTCCATAACATGAAAATGGGCTTCAAAAAGCATGAAAAGTATTTGCATTAGATAACTATCTAATAGATTTTGCTGCATGAAGCTTGATTTGCTTCTTATAAATTCAAACTGGAAATATCTTAAGATTTTAGGAGCTCCAGAGAGCACAATAGCCCTATTAAAGTATGCTATTGTATTCTGTCTTGTTGGAGTCACTTACAGCCTTGTCATAAATGTCCCATTTCAATGGAATCAATTCAAATGTCAAGTTCAATTTCATTGAATCTAATTCAAATCCTATTTTCAGATTCAAACAATACTTGTGCCTAATGATTCTTTACACTAGCTGTCATCAAATTTGATTTGATTCAATCAAATTCATACAATATTTTCAGATTCAAACAAAGTTTGTTTCATAAAATAATTTCACTAATAACAACTTCATGAAACAATAGTGTTTCAACCAAATGTAATATGTAATTGTACTTGTAAACTATAACTCAAAAACAAACATAAACATTTAATGAAGAAAACAAATAATGAAAAACACATGAACAACAAAATTTATCACTTCCTTTCATCACTTTTCCATAATTCCCTTGAATCCAATTTCAAAATAAATTATTTCGGATTTGGTCTTTGAATCATTCATAATTGATATGAATAAACACTTATTTTCATTCATCAAATTGAATATAAAATCCAGGGCATTGAAAACACTCCACAGGGAATTGTACAGATAAAGAGTTTAAATCAGCACATCAAATTACATTCAAATAGTCCTCACTTCAGGCAGAAATAGGGGTCTCACACTTACCTTGGAGTCCAATTCTTATTAATATTTACCCAGTATTGAATTGTTTTGTAAATTTTTAAAATTTTGATTTTGAAGGTAAATAATGCTGTATCTATATTTTGCATTCTTTTTAAAAACCCAGACACTAAAGATGCAATCAGTTCCTAGAAATAATGACATTACTTGATTACAACAATGAATAATGACTTTAATTTCTCAGTACAACTGAAGTTCTTCTTTGACAGCAAAATATCAGGATATCAGGTGGCTTCATCAGATAACAACTCAGTGTTAACAATCATATTTAACCCTTAACTTGCGGGTCCCGTATTGGTCCGGGAGGCTCATAGAGAAAAATGTTTTACCCCTTGGCGAGATGTGTACGTTGGACTTAGTGCATATACCGGGTCAGTAATAATTATATTAGATCTCCAGGCGAAATGCGAGACGAAGTGTGTCCGTGGATCGCCACATGAAAACTTGTTTATATACATCTCGCAGTTCGCCACGATAACGAGACTTTGTCAATGTCTGGTCGAAATGTCCAGCAAAAATCACACCATATTGTGTGTGCATTGTTGACCCGCAACGCATCGATAATTAGCTTTACAAAAGGCCAATTTTGTTGGGTGGCGAAACATAACAATTAAATTCTATAATTGTTAACACTGAGTAGTTATCCGTTGGATGGTTACCCCCCTAAAGCTTAACATTTATATTCAGTGTTGGCCCAGCTGGTATTGCAAAAATATATCTTAGCGATATTCCATTTGACACATGTTATTTTAAACTGAAATCCAACTTCTATACACAAGACATAACCTGCATGCACCA
This sequence comes from Gibbula magus, assembly GCA_936450465.1. Lineage (NCBI taxonomy): Eukaryota > Metazoa > Mollusca > Gastropoda > Trochida > Trochidae > Gibbula > Gibbula magus. Next base: position 69,861,782 of record OW388297.1, on the reverse strand, counting down.
GACTCAATGACTGACTGATTTAAGCCTTGCAGCATTTCCTGTCTTTTTTCTGTGCTAAGAGAGTGGCACACAGCACCTGAAATACATAGTGGGCTCTGATTCGCTAGCACAGAAACCTTAAGAAATGCAGCAAAGTTTAAATTAGCCACTATGAAAATAAACCACAAGCCTGCTTTTTTACTGTAAAAAATATTTTGCATTTAGGTACTTGCAGGACCTAAGCATAAATCAAATTGGGATTTTGGACTTGTGTGACCCCTATAACAAATCATAGCAGCTGATGGCTAGTTTGAGAAGTCATTTGATTGAAAAGGCTTGTTCTACTTTTTTTTAAAAACTTTCACTCATTCGAAACATGTTTCAAAGTATGTTTTCAAGCTGCTGTACTTACCGTTACAGTGGAAAAAGTGTAACTTCAATGGAGTTGTGTAAAATACCCTGGTTTAAACATAAAACAGGAAACAACATTTCAAACATGCACTGAACACACCAATCAACCCACCATGTTATGAACTTAAATGTCAAAAACTGATTTCAGAACTACATACCACAGGTCATGGGCCAAAGGTTAAAGGTCATTGACCTTGACCTTTACAGGTTGACAATGATATCCCGGGAGACGAAGGAGCGCCACTGAAGAGAGGGGCGGAACAAGCCACATGCAAGAAAGATTCTGATTGGTCGACGCTGAGAGAAAGTCTTTACATTCAAAACATGCACATTTATTGAATTCAATATATCCTAGATTTCTAGTTTTAAGCCCTGCCTAAGATTTATGTTTCTCTGCTTTTATGTGTTTAATGAGTTTGAATTTGATAATTAATTCGTACAAATGTAGAATCTCCATTTCTCATGGCGCAAGATCGTCCTCATTAAATGCTTTAAATCTAAACGGACAGATTTTTTGACTGGTCAAAACGGCAGCTGATCATGTCAGGGTAACGTTTTCATTTAGGAATTTTTCATTTTCACTGATGGTGAAAAATACAGTCTAGTAAAATGCAGCGGTTCTAGATTGAAATTAATCATAACATTGAGTATAACGCAGGGATTGCTTCGTTTTGATTATTTGGTAACCTGACCTCATGTATTAACTTCACCTTAGAAACATTTCAAAGTCAAAGGAATCTTTTAGTCTTAGGTCTTAATACAAAATAAAAACAGAAATGAAAAAATCTTTAAGAGATGAAGATAAATTAAAATGTAAACAGAGGCATGATTTTGATATATGCCATGCCTTTTTTGAAACTTAAGTAATTTTAAGAAACACTGTGACATTGAAACATTGCAAAGGTCACCTAAATTGTCAGGGCCCGCTAAAGAAGCTTGGTGTAAAATTTGAAGAGAATCCAGTAATCCTATGATGAGATCTTGGGTGACAAGGTTAAATATATTTTGGTGACCTTGAATGCAAGGTCGTACCTCGAATGGGACGTTGGTGCTGATCCCTGGTGCAAGATATGGAGAGAATCCAGTCGACAGTGTTAATCTTCTATTTAGACAAGAGAGGGATATTCGCTTCACTATTTATTACTCATGGTGACGCTTTACATTGGTTGGTTCGCACATGGTCAACACTGCACGCTTCTCACGCTCGTCTCTCACTGACATTGTTAACAGACTCACACCTCCGGTCATGCGCAGTAAACACATCTGGTCATGCGCCGTATAGACATCAACATTCATTATAATTTTTTGTTTTGTTTTCTTAAAAGTAAAATATTGAAAATTCACAATTAAAAAGTGAAGCATTATAATACATTTAAAAATGGAATGCATACAAATATTTCAATGGTCTCTTTCACAGTCAGATTAACTGAAGGATGCCTGACTGCACCACAGTCAACAATGTGTTACTTGACGCCCCACGTTTGGTCATGGCATTGGCCAATTGTTCTTGACCTGGAACCCATCTGACACTGTTTATTTCCTTGGTTGTCAAGGACTGCTGGATCGCTGCAATGTCTAGTCTAAGTCTCTTATCATCAACAAGTTTTGTTGAATGAACAGCATCGACAACACTCCTGTTATCGATGTAAGCACAGATTGGCACCTGCACTCTCTCTCCCATCAGTTCCTGTAATAACTCCCTCAGATAAACAGCTTCCTCTAGTCCCTCTTGAAGACTCAGAGCTTCAGCAGCTATGGTGGAACGAACCACCCTTTTAATCTTCCCGGCATGCCATGCTAAAGGACAACAACGACTCTTGTCCCCCAGGAGAAGTATCAGGTGAGCACCAACACTACTGACACCATCACACAGATTCGCATGGCCAGCATCCGAGTAAACAATCAGCTTCCAAGATGAGACATCTCCAATGTTAGGAAAACAAATTTTTGCATCATTTTGTTTGAGTTTCCCAATTACCCGAATTGCTCTGAGAAGATCTTCTACAAGTCCTTTCTTAAACTTCATGCTCAGCTCAATCATTTCGAAAGCCAAGTCAGGTCTCGAACCTTGCACCATCCAATTGAGCTTACCAACTAGTCCACGCAGAATTGTGTGTTCCTTCGAACTAAGACTATCTGTTTTCTGGCTTCTTCTTTGAGGTGAAATATGTTTCACTTCCAAATCTTCCATATATTCAGCTTGATCCAGAATGATCTCATCATCAGTTTGTCTAATTTGAAAACCAACATATTTGAATTGACCAGTCTCTCTTTTTCCAGCCTTAAAATGATAAACAAGACTTTCAATAACTGTATCAAAATCAGATTTTCCACAATGTAGGAAGTCATCCACATGACAGGCAATCAAACCAATAAGAGTACTTCCTTGATGCATGAAAAAAAGTGCGGGGTCTAAATGAGATTGTACACATTTCAAGTTCACTAACACATCTCTGACACTATGATAGAATTGCCTTGCTGCATCATTAAGTCCATAAAGACAGTGATTCAGTTTCCATATGATATTTTCACTCACATTTGCTTCATTAGGGGGAACTATGAAAACATCTCTATCCAAAGCATTTCCCTGCAAGAAAGCTGATTTGATGTCAGTTGTGCCTATTTTCCATTTCTGGGCAGCCGCTAATGTCAAAAACACTCTAAGAGCACTCTTACCAATTGTTGGTGAATCTCTCCTCATTTCAAAATCTTCTTCAAAACCTCTTGCAACGAGTCTAGCTTTCACTTTTGCCCCTTTCTGACAGATAACCCATCGGGTTGATATACAGTTCTGACCACGGTCCTCTACCTCTGTGTAAGTGTTAAATTCCTTCAATTTCTCTAACTCCTCCTGTTTTGCCTGCACACAGTCTTTATCTTCATGTCTAGACTTTGGGACACTCACCATGTTCACCTCTTGTATATCAATCCTCTGCCAATTGTCAACTTGTTCCAAATTAACACTTTTCACATCTTCAAAACCGTCTATTTTAATGTTGAACCAATTTTTGTACTGTCCTGACACCTTTCCACCCCTACTGACAATAGTGGCAGATACGAAATCATCCCCCTCTGTCTCTCGATACTGAATTCGCTCACCTTTGAATAACTCAATTTTTTCACTCATTTTGTCTGGTCCTTTCTGTTGAGATTCTGTGTTTTCCTGCTCCGAGGTTGTACTACTTTCACTACAGGAATTTTGCTTTCCAAACACTTCATATGGCATAGCAAATCTGTCAGTCTGAAATTCATCCCCTCGCGATGTGGAAGTCTTTTGCTCTGTGTCACATTGATCCTTCTCCACAAATTCTAATCCTGTTTTAATCAATCTATTTGGTGATGCCCGTATAAAAACACCCCCATGGCGCACAAATATGACCTTCCCATCCTGAAACATAACTTTCCCTGGCCCAAGCCATTTGTCACTGTTTTCACGTTTGTAGTACACAGACTCACCAGGAGAGTATTTCACAGCTGATGCCCTCACCTTTGACCGCAGTGCACGACGTATTCTTTCACATGCCTCAGACTCCATGAACGACTTCCGAGCAGCATGCAAAGCATTTAAGTGTTTGGCTAACACTTCACTCCTCGTAACACCATCTAATGCAGGCAACTGAACATTCATAATGTTTGGCAAATTTGGATTTCTGCCAAATACTAACTGGTAACTGCTGAAGCCATGCCACATTTGTAATGCGTTCCTTGCCATGTTTGCCCAACATAACAACACATTTAACGGAGTTTGTGGACACTGTTCCTCCATCTTTGCAAGCATCATATCTGTGACTGAATGAATTCTCTCACAAAGCCCATTCTGAAAAGGGCTCTCAGCAGCTGTTGTATGTACTTTAATGTTCAATATACTGGCTACCTCTCTCATTTCCTCGGCACTGAATTCACCTCCATTGTCTGTGAGAATGCCCTGCATCACTCCATATCCAGCACCTACCCAGTGTGTCATGATTTTGTCAATGACCTCCTTAGGCGTTTTCCTATGTATAAAAGAAGAAATTGTCAAACGTGACCACATATCAACCAAATGAAGAATCCAACCATTTCTCCATTTCTTCAAATCCATTGCTACTGTTTCATTGAAGTTTTTCGCCATTGGCAATGCAACTACTGGGCGGGCAGGTGTTTTGGTATACACTTTACATAACTGACAACTGTCATAGATTTTAGTGACAGTTTCTTGAAAATCATTATTCCAGCATCCTGCATCCTGTAAAAGTGCCACAAGTTTCTTTTCAGGGGGATGAGCAAATTGCCTGTGCAATTTAGCAAGAGCCTTGAATCTTTCATTTTTGTCTAATTGAGGAAGAAACACAGCATTCACCTCTTCTACAGACACTTTCTCATGCTTATCAATGGGAATACAATAATGCCCTGAAGTTGTATAATTCAAATTAACTTTTACTCCAAGAATTTCAGCAGCATCATTTTCAAGATCCAACTTGATTTTAGCATGTTTCATGGCTTTTAAAGACAACAACAAAGGAATATCAGACTCTACCACATCAGTTGTGATCTTAATGTCTTTGCCAGCTACATGTGCGGGTATCACATAATTGCCTAAGGATTTCAGAGTCTCACCACCTCCAAACTTGAACACTTTGACGCCATCTTCCATCAAAACTTCGTCCAATTGCTCTGAATCCAAGGTTTCTAAATAGCTCTCTAGCCATGCTGATCCACACACTGTACTCGAACATGCACTGTCCAACACTGCAGAATAACGGGCATCACGACCAAGTTGAGCTAGGCCATCTTTGATGTTACCTGTAAACAGAACTACTTGTTCAATTGATTCTTCATTTTCAGCATTCCCACCAACATGCATAGCATAATTCACTTTAGAAATATTTTCCCAACTATCAGGGCATTGAGCAATCAAATGTCTAAAAGAGCCACAGGATAAACATGTCAAAGGTTTTCCATTGCTACCTATTGGGTTCATATTACGGTCTGGCACCTGTCTTCCTCTCATGCCACTTGTTCTTCCCCTTCCTCTCATAAATCTCCTATTCCAACTTCTACCACGAGGCCTGCCAGCATACTGTGTAAAGAATGTCTCACTTGTTGCAAATGTGGGCTCAACTTTTATTGCTTGTTGAGGTAAAGTGTAGCTATTTCCACCTCCCCCAGCCTGCTGGCCAAGAAATTTCTTTAGAGATATTTTTGCTTGCTCATACAAATTCCCTTTATTTGAATAATCCATTCCAGTCATTACCAGCATTTTCTCTTCCTTTGTTATGTGTGCCCGCTTAAGCAGTTTGAAAGCTAAAATTTCTTCTGGCAATTTCATTCCTTTCTTTACAATTTTATGATATCTCTGATCAAATTTGGATATATAGTCATTAATTGATTGCCCTCTTTCTCTTTCAAGATCTTCAAATTCCTCAAATTTTTCAAGACTGTCTGCAAGGTCATCTTTTCCTAATTGTGTGTCAAGAAAATTCACTAATATCTCAAATCCATTCTCTTTCTTCAATTCACTCAAGTCAATGTTATCAAAAATTTTCTCACGTATGCCACAATCACTCTCCGGTAAAGAAAGCGCTATCACAATTCCCTGCTTTTCTTTAGCTAACTCAGTCACTTCACGCCATGCTAATAACTCTTGTTTGAAACGCTCATAATTCTTTCCATGACTAAACTCAGGAGGATTCAATTTCACACTCATGATGAATGACTTTTGACACAAATACGCTTCGCTGTCCGGTTTTCGATCACTATCACTACGATGTTTCACATCCCATAACAATGTCAAAATACGAATATATTCCTCTTTCAACGTTCATAATTCTTGTTCCAAGCGTAGATGTTCCAGATATTTGGAAATGTATGATTAGTTTGAAAGTACTTACAAATTTTAAGTCCACACATTCATTCATACGTCATGTCGAAAATCAGCTGTTCACAGTCGCAGACATACAGTTTATGTGAGCCGTAGATCTTTTGTCAGGACAGCATACGCTCTGCTACCATTGTTAATCTTCTATTTAGACAAGAGAGGGATATTCGCTTCACTATTTATTACTCATGGTGACGCTTTACATTGGTTGGTTCGCACATGGTCAACACTGCACGCTTCTCACGCTCGTCTCTCACTGACATTGTTAACAGACTCACACCTCCGGTCATGCGCAGTAAACACATCTGGTCATGCGCCGTATAGACATCAACAGACAGTTCTTTAGATATACCAATTTGTGCCTTCATACCTACATCAAATGCTGCCAAATACCGTGCCCTGCTTGGGGCTAAATACACGACAGGAGAAAGATAAATAGGATAATATGTATCAGGTCAACTCAGTCTGATTAAAATCGACCTTGTTCCGAGGAATAAAATTTGCAAAATAATATATCTACCGGGATACGAACAGGTTCTGTAGATTCCTCGCCACAAGGTCTGAGAACATCCCGTATAGGCGTGTGTTCCGAGCCCAGTCAAATAGCTGACCAATCACATCATAGTTTTTAAACAGTCGCTGTTTTGAAAGCATTCGGAACAGACAAAAGGATAGCTGTTTGGAGTTATCTGCCCCTAGCTCCTCGCACCGAAAGCTTTTGTTGGGCGTCTTGTGATTGGTTTACTGAATTGCGTAAGAACATGGGAGTCAACGGGCTGATTCCAGACGGTTTGGCGTGGAAACCTCCGAACGATATGAGTTCGTATCCCGGTAGATGCACTATTTTGCAAATTTTTTCCGCGGAATACTGTCGGTTTTAATCAGACTGCAGATCAACTTTATTTCACAGAATCCTGTGGACATGGATTGCCTGATCAAGAGAATATTCAATGGGTGTGGAGATGTGTTGATGGAGACATGCAACATGCAATGCGTGGCGGGCGGGCGGGCGGTGCAGGAAGAAGGGTCGGGCAGGGAGGGGTGGAGTAGAATAACACATGCAGGATTGCCACAAGTACGAGTCAGATATCAGATTTGGGATAATGTAAATGAAAAATACAAGACAGCAAAAACACAGAATAATTAATTGAAAATATATGTATTTGTAACTTCAAATGTACAAAACATTCGACTTATTGTCAAACTTCAAAAACGTTTGTTGGATTATGATGGATAATAAAATAGACAACCAAGGAAACAGATCATAAGATTTGGCTCTCCTGTGTCGAAGGAAGAATAGTGTTGAGGTGTTCTGGTCTGCGTGGGTGCATATATGTTGGGTGTATCAAATAAGATTCAAATGTTGAATCTGTGTAGCAAGGGTTAACATGGCAAGACTGTGAAATGTGTAAAATTAAAATGCTCTTTATTGTGATGGAATGTGCTTTAATGTAAATTGCAGCAAGTGAAATACGTGACAATCCTGATTTTCAATCTAAATTTAGAGGTTGGGACGTGTTTGTGTAGGCGTCTTGACAGGTGAACCGTCTTTATGCTGCATAAATACATTAAATTGGAATATTGTTATAATAATGTGGAATGATAACGGTCATACAATGAATTTGTAAATTTTCAAATTCATTTCTAAAAAACATCTGTCATTATAGTATTAAGTTAAACAATCGGATTACATGTTTTTGAAAATATATGCGATTTTACATCATTTCAAAATAATCAGTTAAGAAGATGCAAAAATTCTGAAATTATAGCTGAACCTTGATGGATATTCTTCCAAATTTTGTATAAAACTGAGGCTGAACTCACTATCCATATAAGAAAATGTGACTGAACCCAGAAGTTTTAAATTTGTACGAAACTGTGGCTGGTGTGTACCTGCTCGACTCCGTCTCCCAATATCGCCACCACTATCATGGCGGGAGTGGCCCTTATCTCCACCATGATGGCCCAAACCATGCAGCTTCTCAGTAAGTCCATGAAGCTTTTCGGCTAAACCATGATGCTTCTCGGCCTTCTCCAGGTGTATGTCAGCCGTCTGGTGGGTGATTGGTGCACACAGGGTCTGTGAAGCCATGGCCGCGGCCACATCCCGAACATGGAATTCCTTACCAACATTGCCCTGGCCGACTGCTTTCTTCATGAAGGAGAGAAAGAGGCTGCGACACAGTTCTTCCGACAGCGGAGCGTCCATGAGCGTCTCCATAAACAGCTTGAACCCCTTGTAGTCAATAGGCTGCAACAGAATGGTCACGAGAAACTACACTAAGGAGAAGTGAGGGGGTTGATTTGGGGTGTAACAGCTTTCAAGAGTATTTCATTTACATCACAGTGGCAATTATTATTGCAGGAAGAAAGCCTGCAACATCATTGTGATTATGCATAGGTGTTAATTGATTTAAAGGCAAATGTGCTAACCACTGCACTATCTCTCCCCTTATTAAACTAAGGAGAAGTTACATGCTTATATTCCTTCTGAAATAATGTTTTTTTCAGGGTAACTAGAACACAAGTGGTGCATATCTTAGGAAGTTTAATGTTCAGCTGATGGATAAATCAGTGCCAAATCATTCTGTGTTGCCAATTCACAGAATTGTATCTCACTACAAAGGGAATGATCCAGACTTGAAATGAACTGAAAATACCGGTAAGCTAACTCAGAAAACTTCCTCCTAAACCGTTTCAGTGTGAAATAACCGTTTGCTTGAAGAAATTACTCAATTCCTGGATAGTAAAATATTCTTTTGGCCAGTAGATCCAAAGGAGAGGCTGGCTTCAAATAATTCTAAAAGTATTTCGTACACTGACAGTCATGTATGAAATAAGATTCAACCCATAACTTGTGCCTGGCTGACAACATATATTTTTCTGTTAATTTTGCCATTTTAGTTATGTAATGCTTTCATGATACTGTACAAGATTATTTCAAACATTGCTTACATCGACTATTAGAGCTATGAGTAGGACTTGAATGTTGCTGATCCCGAGCTGGGCCCATATTTTCGAAGCTCTCTTAGCGCTAAGATAGTTGTAAGTGCCATGCATTAACATAGGCTTACGACTATCTTAGCACTAAGACAGCTTCGAAAATATGGGAATTGTCGGGAGAAAGCCTGCAACACCACTGTGGCTATGCATTGCTGTGAAACCTGCGAGTATTAGCTGGAACTAGTGAACCATGGGTGGCACTACGCTGAAATTCAGTGTAGCGTTGCACCCAAACCTTACTGCATGTCCAAAAGTTCTCTACTGCAAACAAAGTCGTCGAGCCCTTGGCGCTATTCTAACCCCGAACCTCTTGATCCAAAGCCAAACGTTTTAACGTGTACCCTGTCCCCTGTACAGTTTTATAAGGTAAACCGTAGTAAAGATGGCTATGTGTAAGAAGCAGCCCCTGGTCTACCAAGGTATATAAGATACCTACGGCAATAAAACACAGGCGGTCAATGGGACCGACGTGCTTTATGAGACAATAAAACATGCTCGTAATTTTAGATGACAGTTAGAGCGTCGCTTAGCAAATGACGTCATATTTTACGTCACTTTGATTGTCCAATACTACAGAATGTGTTCTACGACGGGAGGCATTAATATTTTCAAAATATAGTTTATGCAAACAACATTAAATCTCCGCGGTTTTTATAGAAAAGCGAGTAACTATTTAAGGGCATCTCATATAAGAAATAGAAGACTTGTTGCTCCCTGCTATGTTTTATTCAACGGTAAAGCACGCCAACTCGTCTTCTATTTCTTAAGTATGTACTGACCTCCTCCGGGTTGTACTGGGACAAGGTCCCATTCCCGTTGAATTCTTCCAGCACATCCTTCAGCTTCTTAGAGGAGTCTGCAATACAAGATACCATAGATATAACACAGCTTGGAAAACAATAACGACACAAGTAATACTGATGATGACAAGCTGAAGGGCGTTCACATACTGCTCGATACTGTGACACGGAAAAGTAAGCTGAAAGTGCTTCCTGAAAGTTTCAAAAGACAGGTACAGTCAGTGTCATCACTCTGACATATTCACAAAAATATACTTCAAAGTCAAGAACTTAACGAAAAGGAAGTTCAAATATGAGATAAAAAAAAGAGCAAACAGGCATTATGAGAAATGAGAAAATTGGAATGGATTTTACATATAATGAGATATATCTTTCAAAAATACTTCAAAACCAACCTGTAATTATATAACTCATTAAATAGAAAATAAAAGTGGAAAAAAAAAGAGAGAAACAATCTCACCATCGGTCGCCCTAATCATAATGACAGTGTGAGAGAAGAATAACTAAGATGGGAGACAAGACGGTAGGTTGTTGATGTATTGTACATCTACCACACCCAGTTATTAGCATGGCTTATTGCACAACGAAGGAGCTAGGTGCATGCTGTACACTAGTTCAGCTTAACTCATGCCGTGTGACAGCTCTCCAATAATCAGACAGGGCAGAACCACAATACTTAGTGCGTCCTCCTAAGTACATACACAAGTGCCCATTTACCATAAATGCTTATTGAATTTTTTGTTCCATTTTTTTATACATATATTGTAAAATTATGAATCTGCTGTTGAATAAGTTTATGACAGAAATTCCAAATGACCAATTTACACCAAAAAATGAAATTTTCGAGAATTGACCACAAACTAAAGGTTACTTATTCTAAACATTCCATGGACACCAAGGTACAGGGTAGGTATATGGTTTAAGTTGATACTGCCAAAAACTTATATGCCTGAAAATTCATAAAACAGAATGCATTTACGCATGTTACCGGTATCAACAGTTATAGGGGCAGTAGCACATTTTTTTGCAAATTTTATTTTTTCAAATATTCCATTTATAATGATAGTTTATGTCATTTATAATTACTTTAGAGGGTAAAACATCGTCATACACATATCAATTATCCGAAGTGGTTATAACAGTGTTGCGTATAAAGCAAAAATTGCATGGTGAATGACAAAAACAATCCCAATGGCTTTACGTAACCATGTACACTCATTTTTTAACTTGATTTTCCGAAGAGAGAAGGGTGGATTACTTTTGGTGACATTATTTTTCAAATACATTTCATCGACTTATTTCACCGAAAAAACGTGCTACTGGCCCTTTAACTTCTGTAACTAACAATTGATTTGGCAGAGACAGATTAGGTGACTGAGAGCCATGTTAATTATTGGCTGTGAAGTCAATTACCATAACTTAGTCCAATTGGTCGAGGATATGTGCTGGAGTAAGCACTATCATACGCATCTTCACATGCTTAATTGCTTGTATAACATCATTTCTGAATGCTTGAATTACAGGAATTATAACTCTTTGACCAGCCAATTTAGAAAAGGAGCAATTAATTAAGGATAAATAATTCATCACACAACAAGGTGTCCCTAAAGGGTTAAAGAGGAATCTGTGTACTTACCAATAATTATTAATTAACTATCAGCTGAACTGCACTAATACCATGGCATAGGTTAGGCAATTGGGCTAATACATCCTAAACTAGGCCAGAGGTCAGTATGAAAGAAACTGATTGACCTCTGGAATCTGGACACAAGACAACATAAACTGTCCAGTATTCCAAAAGATTCAAAGCCAAATTTTAATCATATTAAAAATGAAATAAGAAGATACTATAAATTATGCAAATACATTGCTTACTCAAACAATGAACAAACAAAATTCTTTGCGTTTTGGTCATCACTCCACACTCGATTAATATAACCTTATTTACAATGATCTTCCAATGTTTCTTCTATTTCAATCCCTTTATTTACAATGTGCAAGAAACTACTATTTACAATGAATAGGCCATATCATTGTGTACGAAGAATGTCAACACTCTTCTTAATTTGAGATGACATCATGCAAATCAACAGGTTTTGTTTATCTTCATATTCCTATATACCAACAAGTGTAAACATTGTCTTACCGGTATATGCTTGTATACATATGCCATGTAATCTGATTTCTTGGGAATAAAAACATAAAAATAAATAAATAAATAAACTGTCCAGTATGAGATGAAGGTAGGAGAATCAATAGGGTGAGAGTGAACAAGCCTCCATGTCAAGTCAACAACGTGCTCTCCAGGGACTACAAAGAGGCTTACGTGTAAATCTTGCCTTACTTAAACTAGGGACAATGGAATGTGTCTGTAATGTGACCTGATGGACAATGCACCCAGACATTAATGAACCAGGAATTGACCCTTGCTTTGTCCTCTTCATACTGTGCTCCAACAAGTTTCAAATTCCATAAAGCAGGGCCACAGAATCTAAAACATCAACAGCAGCTAATTGTTTCATTACTTTGGAAATGTAATGACCTTAAACCTTTTATTTATTACATAGTTTATAATATTGTAGCATTGTATAGTTTTTAAACTTCAGTCATAACATCATTTACATATTAACCTATCAGAGGCAATGGTTTAAGTATGCTAAAATAATAATGATATAGTCTATTTCATTTTACAGTGTATTTATGCCATATAAGTTGTACAAGCAGAAAGATTAATATTTCACCATTTCAAACAAGCCAATTTTTCATTTAAAATTTGAACAACTTATTCAAACCATTTTATTTCATGTTTACATGACACAGTCTGCATGTTTCTATTTCATTTATAGAAATATATACAGGGTCAGAGATGAGGGAAATGACTTGCTAAATGCCCTGTGACCTCTACATCTTGGTCTATACTCTGCATCAATAATTACATGGCACCCAGTGAATAAATATGTCAATATCTTGGTGCTGGTGGCAATAATCACACCCGGGGGACTCACTTGTTGCAGATGACTTTCCATGCTGTAAGCACACTGGCTCTATCTTCAATGTTTAATCTAGACTGTATGTACAACTTGGTTTTCTGTGTCATAAGGCAGATGTTTCAAGAACTAACCTTAGCACTTAGGCTATTGTAGGTCATAAGATATGGTTACATAATCGCTAATATAGTTGAGTGTCTTCAATGTTTAATCTAGACTGTATGAACAACTTGGTTTTCTGTGTCATAAGGCAGATGTTTCAAGAACTAACCTTAGCACTTAGCCTATTGTAGGTCATAAGATATGGTTACATAATCGCTAATATAATTGCTATATTGAGTGTCTGCTATTAAACATTGGAGAGCCTGGGCCAACTGCTTAGGATATCATTAGCCCATTTATTACCCATATGGTTGAAACTAACCGAGTTAATATTTTTGATATGAGCACATGCGCACATATCAACGTCACTGTTGCTTGCCATCGCAAGAGAAGTGGGCCGCTTTCTGAATATTTTTACGCGAATCACATGGAATAGAACGGGTAATAAAGAAATTATACACTCAAAAGTGTGTCATATGAGTTTACAAAACTTGTGCGAATTTGTGTATAACCCTCGCTCTCGCTCGGGCATTACAAAAATTCACACTCGTTTCGTAAAAGTCATATGACACACTTCCTCGGGTAATAATCTCTATATATAATATATAACGTTGAGTTATGGTCATCTTATGCTTTCAATCTGGGTTTGAGTGAACATGATCAAAGATGGAACTTGTTGATCCCTATACTTACCATTCAGCATTACAAAGACAAACATTATATGAACTGAAATTGTAGTACTGAATCATCATATGGGTTATGTATTTGTTATTAGCTTTACCTAAACATAATGTTAACCCACACTTCATTGTAAGCTTTAACACTTTGGTATAATTTATTTTATATCTAAGATTAATATGTTGAATATCTGAATGAAGTTGTTTGTAGCAGAAACGTTACAGTAAATAACCACAGTATGTCAGCACTAGTGTATCATAGCTTTTTTAAAGGATAGATGAAATGAATTTTTCTCAAGAATGACAGATGATTACCTCTACGTATATTGTATATCGGAATCAATTGAGCATAAAATCGAGACAATATACACTTGCAATTGATAATTAAGACGATTTTAATTCACCCATTTTAACACTTTCGCAATTTGTTCGGCGAAACCTTTTGAAAATGCTCACTGAGGCGTGACTGTGATAAGCGACAGGCGGGGCAGCTAGATAGCTCATCCGCCGGCGTCTCATTAATTAATTAATGATGATTATCACTGCCGCTAAATGAATTTATGAGGTGTATTACATCGCCAAAAAGACATGTTTATGTAATAATTGTGTAATTGTAATCTGCGGAATTACCTAGTTGGATATCTAAACATTCGATATATGGGAAATTTAAGTTGGTTTATTGAAGATATCTTTGTGAAATTAACAATCAAAATGTTGCGAAATTACGTTGAATTGTGACTATCGCTGAAAATCAAATTCCTCCACATACGTCACAGAAGTCATCCCTTCACGGGTCACACCCCCGCAGACTTTCATTCTGGTCGCCGGGGCTAAATCAGGCGGTTTTTTAAAAAGCCGTATATAAGTAATTTATGGACCGATTTCAGAAATTTAAAATCGAGCAATTGTCAAATTGACATCCCATTTTAATGAATCCGATTTGGACCATATGTCATTTCATCCATCCTTTAAAGCTTTTCCTGTCCTCAGACAGACGTTCCACAGAGCAGCATTTGCTCAACCATTCCTAAGTGACTCAGATTCAAGAGTCATAATTTTTCAATCATAACCTTGACTGTTTGATGCAAAACCTTCTGGAGAACATGATTGTTCCATCATAACCTTGACTGTTTTGTGAAAAACCTTCTGGAGAACATGATTGTTCCAATATAACCTTGACTGTTTTGTGAAAAACCTTCTTGAGAACATGATTGTTCTATCATAACCATGAGTGTTTTGTGAAAATCCTTCTGGAGAACATGATTGTTCCAATATAACCTTGACTGTTTTGTGAAAAACCTTCTGGAGAACATGATTGTTCTATCATAACCATGACTGTTTTGTGAAAAACCTTCTGGAGAACATGATTGTTCCATTATAACCTTGACTGTTTTGTGAAAAACCTTCTTGAGAACATGATTGTTCTATCATAACCATGACTGTTTTGTGAAAAACCTTCTGGAGAACATGATTGTTCTATCATAACCTTGACTGTTTTGTGAAAAACCTTCTGGAGAACATGATTGTTCCATTATAACCTTGACTGTTTTGTGAAAAACTTTCTGGAGAACATGATTGTTCCAATATAACCTTGACTGTTTTGTGAAAAACCTTCTTGAGAACATGATTGTTCTATCATAACCATGACTGTTTTGTGAAAAACCTTCTGGTGAACATGATTGTTCCAATATAACCTTGACTGTTTTGTGAAAAACCTTCTGGAGAACATGATTGTTCTATCATAACCATGACTGTTTTGTGAAAAACCTTCTGGAGAACATGATTGTTCTATCATAACCTTGACTGTTTTGTGAAAAACCTTCTGGAGAACATGATTGTTCCATTATAACCTTGACTGTTTTGTGAAAAACTTTCTGGAGAACATGATTGTTCCAATATAACCTTGACTGTTTTGTGAAAAACCTTCTTGAGAACATGATTGTTCTATCATAACCATGACTGTTTTGTGAAAAACCTTCTGGTGAACATGATTGTTCCAATATAACCTTGACTGTTTTGTGAAAAACCTTCTGGAGAACATGATTGTTCTATCATAACCATGACTGTTTTGTGCAAAACCTTCTGGAGATCATGATTGTTCTATCATAACCTTGACTGTTTTGTGAAAAACCTTCTAAGGAACATGATTGTTCGATCATAACCTTGACTGTTTTGTGAAAAACCTTCTGGAGAACATGATTCTTCCATCATAACCTTGACTGTTTTGTGAAAAACCTTCTAAGGAACATGATTGTTCGATCATAACCTTGACTGTTTTGTGAAAAACCTTCTGGAGAACATGATTGTTCCATCATAACCTTGACCGTTTTGTGCAAAACCTTCTGGAGAACATGATTGTTCCATCATTACCTTGACCTTTTTGTGCAAAACCTTCTGGAGAACATGATTGTTCTATCATAACCATGACTGTTTTGTGAAAAACCTTCTTGAACACATGATTGTTCCAATATAACCTTGACTGTTTTGTGCAAAACCTTCTGGAGAACATGATTGTTCCATCATAACCTTGACCTTTTTGTGCAAAACCTTCTGGAGAACACGATTGTTCCATCATAACCATGACTGTTTTGTGCAAAATCTTCTTGAGAACATGATTTTTCCAACATAACATTGACTGTTTTGTACAAAAGCTTCTGGAAAACATGATTGTTCCATCATAACATTGACTGTTTTGTACAAAAGCTTCTTGAGAACATGATTGTTCCATCATAACCTTGACCGTTTTGTTTAATCCAAAGGTTTAGTTGATAAAGATGTGAGAGTATCTCATCAAATTTAGAATGAAACCTTCAGACAGCTGATCAAGCAGCAGCCTTGTTTATACTTGGCTTTAAACATTTTAACATTAAATCAGTACGAATTGCAGTGTTGTAGATGCTTTGTAAACTATTCATAATTAAACTGTGTAGTCAGTAACAACTTCATAAAGAATTCTTGAAAATTTTAGGTTGATAATTTTGCCATTTTCACCCCCAATTACCCACAAATCATCTACGAATCATTGACGAATGTCACGAAGTACAGGTTTTAATCAGGAGCTATTGTAAACTTTTTGAAGATAGTGATATTGTATCTTGTACATGGAAACCTGTAGTGTACTCATAACTGTGTTTTATTTACTTCTTATAATTTAGTAGATAATTTGATTCAGATTCATCAAAAGCTCATAATTTCCAAAAAAGTTTAGTACAAATGTAATTGCTGGTCACAAAATTTGCCAAATGTTCAAGAACATTCACGACTTTACACAATCTTCTATTCAAGGTGATTCGGGATAATTCGGGTCAAAGTGAAATAAGAGCAAAACTGTAAGTAAGGTGACACAGGATGGACTACTGTTTCACTCTAATTACAAGTAAACCCTTGTTATTGGTCACTAATTAGCATGTCACAGAAATGTTAAAATGTTTTCCAGGGCAACATGATCAAAATCAGGGCCAGAGAATTTCAAAGCTCTCTTAAATTGCCACCAACAAAGTTGTAGGTTAATGTTAATGATTTGTAGTTACGACTGCCATTGTACTGAGAGGGTTTTATAAATTTAGGCCCAGAACATCACAAGAAAAATTACTTGAAAATGTCACGAATCACACAGAATATCAGTACATGTAGGGTTACTTTAGAATATGTCCTAAATCACACAATCAGTAGATAATTTTACAATATGAGAACATATCACACATCTCACCTCTTCAATCAGTTTGATGACTTTTCTATTCAAGCATTAATTCAATTTCCAATATGATGTCCATGAGAATTGTTACATATAATCTGATTAAACAGGAAACTAACTTCCTCCTAATAAACAAGATTTCCCTACACATTGTCACGACTGGCTATCAATTATTAAGCAGTAGGATTACATTGCAATGATTGTAAACTTTATCACAAATTCCTATCATTTAATTTTTTTTCTCTAATTAGGAGATTCTCCTGTTGTGTTTTTAATATTGTGTGATTCGAATGTAGATTCAATACCTGTTTCAATACCAATTTTAAAAACTCCCTCAGTAGCCTTTTAAAGGGAAGGGTTTCATGTTTGATAACCTTTCTGATAAAATTATCTTTGTATACACTTCAATAACAGTTTGTTGTGAATATTCTCCTTTACGGTCTTACTTTCAATAAGAAAACATTGAAAAACAGTCAAAAATGTAATTTGGTTTGAACAGCTGGGCCTACGGACACATGACGTCATGATAACAATAGCATGACGTCATGCAACAATCGTTTGATGTCATGCAACAATCATTTGACGTCACTCAAGTCAATACAGCTTTTGGTTGGACTCGGGCTGAAGTCAATATGCTTTTCTGTCGACGGTCACATGATGGCCTCTCGACCAATCAGATCACTGGAAAAATATGTTCACATAATAATCTCCTTTTAGGTCTCACTTTCAATAGTAAAACATCCAACCAGGTCTTACTTTCAAAGTGAAACATCATACAGGGTTAATCTCGGAAAAGGAGGTTATTCCAAGTCGAGAAGTAACCTACAAAACGATAGGTGAAATCCAACCTAGGTTTATAACATTTCACATATGAATATAATATCATCTCTGATATTCTTTATTTCTAAAAGTTATTTTTATACCCTCATTGGTAATATAATATCTATGTGCATCAAGGACCACCCACCTGTGACATGGGACTATGTGTAGGATAAAACACGATACAGAGGTTATGCTTGGGATTGTAAAACCCAAGGTAAGAAAGCTGAGCGGGAAGTAAGACCGAAAGCAAAGCTTGAGGTCTTATTTCCTCGAAGCTTTCTTAATGAGGGTTTTCAATCCCAAGCATAACCGAGGTAGAGTGTTTTATCTAACTTAGATACCGTAAAACATAAATGTGAGCGCTTATCGTATATTGAGGTTTTCTTACAGCAGAAGAATGAGGGGTAGTGTTTTTTTTAATTTTATAACTGTCAAATGTCAAAATTTACATTTTATAATGGGCAGAGACAGTGTGACTGTAAATAGAGGAAATCCACAAAGTTCTTTCGGCTTCCTCGGTAGCGTGGAGGTAGAGCGTCCGGTTTAAAGAGCAATGGGTGTCGAGTTCGATTCCCGCCATCTACAAAAGTTATCTTTCTATACTTTTCGATAATAATTGTTATGAGTTGTGAAACAAAAATCTCAAGTCTAATTTAAGGTCTTACTATAAAAAGTAAAAACTTACTTTCACAAAAAAAAAACCTCATACGTGGTTATTATCAGAAGAAAAACCGACCGAAATAATAATGAGGGGTTATTACGAGAAAACAAGGTACCTACAAAACAATAGACAAAATCCCTGATAGGTTTCTAAGTAATGTGACAAACTTCACCATGACATTCCAGACTTAATGTCCATACATTTACAATCATACTGCAACACAAAGATGTTTAGCAGAACAGAAATGCAGGATGATAGTATCTGTCAGATCGGTTATTTGTACAAACGTCAATTATTTAACTTCGCCTGTACGGCATTGATGGCATGGCGATAGTGGCAGAGCTCAAACAAGTTATTAGCAGAAATAATGGAGAACATTTCATGTTGAGTCAATATATTTAATTGCTGATGTCATCGAAACGGTGATGGATGGCAGTGGAAATAGAAGTTATTTTCTCTCTCACAATTAGTGAAGGCATTAGTGTTCAATAGTAGATTCTATGACATTTTATGTCATTATCACACCAGGATAGTCCACAGCACTGTTGAGTTGTAGCGAAACCATAATGACCAGTGTCATCACCTTGGGTCCACTAGGTGTGTATGGCTAGCTGGACATATGGTCAGAGATAAGGTGAAATGATTTGGGGGTAATTGACACGCCACTCAACTGGCGGGATTCGAACCCTTTTGCATTTGAGTTGAGAGGGAATGGGACACTTGGAGAGATCTGGGGGTTAAGAAATTTGAGAGAGAGTTAAATGCTTGTAAAGGTAGGATCACACATTGTAATTAAAATGCATAAAGATGCACTTTTGATTTCTAAACAAAAACAAATAATATGTTTGAATTAAGTTAAGCTACAAACCACTATCTCTTTAACAGACCAATGGTGAGGTGAGTTTGTGTTTAACGCCGCTTTCAAGAGTATTTAACTTATATCATGGCTGCTAGTATTATGGCAGGGAGAAAGCCCGCAACGCCATGTGGCTATGCACTGCGGTGAAACCTGCAAGCAACGGCTGGAACTAGCGAACCATGGGTGGTACTACTCTGAAATTCATTGTAGCATTGCACCCAAACCTTAGTGCGTGTAGAACTGTTCTCTACTGCAGACAAAGTTGCCGTGCCCCTGGCGGGATTCGAACCACGGACATCTTGATCCGAAGCCGAACACGCTAACCACTGCGCTATCCCGCCCCCCGGTCCAATGGTAACTAACTGCCTCTCCTGTCTAGGAACTGGTCACTGGCTACTGCACTCCGGTCACACAGATCATTACATAACATGCAGCTCTGATTACAAGGTTTCACAGCCAAGAAGCAGTGTCTATGTAATAATTAAAATGTATTTTTTTCACTTATTCATACTGCTACAGACTTCAAATTCATTAAAGGGGTGCACACTTTAATTTGAACCCCTGCTACACTCCTACGTTTGAGTCTTGGATGATGAAACTAATCTTAGACAAAATTTGAGCTTTCTAAGATTACTTGCTCTTGAAGGGAAATTGTTAAAAGATTTTAGGTTTCACTAATAATGCCTGCCACACCCATATTTGAGGGGGGGGACAAGGGTGGGTGTAGTTGTTCTTAAAGAGAAGTCGAAAATGTGAAAAGTTGACATACGACACCAGACAGATGTCTGACGACAGACGCTGGCCCATGCCAAAAGCCCAGCTGGGCTTTGAGGCCTAATAAGCTAAAAAATATCAACCTTACGGATTCGGACAAAAGGACAATGGAGAAATGGATGAAAAATATTTGCTTCCATCTTTACAAACAAGATACTCTATATATGTAGGAAATATTGACATTTTTCTCATTTCTTTCTCAAATAAAATAAATAGTTTGGATAATAACTCAAATCTAAATTAGATCAGTAAATAATTTGTTTCCTCATTCAACATATCATATACAAAGAAAAAATATTAATAGATATTTCTTATCCAATAATTTACAAATATCTAACATTAAAAAAAAAATATATTGTAAGGAAAGAGCATATTCTGCATTTTACCTGCATATCAAAATACAGATGCATAGAAAAAGACTAAACTAAACTAAAACATTTTTCCAACGGAAAGATATTATTATATCTATAGAAACTGAGCTGTTCTGAATAAGCCAAGTGTCGAATGTAAGAAATCCCTTTTAGGAACAAGAAGAGCGTGTGATGTAGTAGAATATGCAAATCCCCTGTCATCTATGGAACTGACGTACCATTATGCCAACATAACGAGAGACAGGAAGAGGCAGAGGCATAGATTAAGACACAGAAGGAGTAAATCAACATAGATTGAGAAAAACAAAAACAGGATATATATATATATATATATATATAGAAAAACAGTTTAAAACATCTTCCAACTCCCAGGTCTCATATAGAAAAAATAAAATGTTCGAAGAAATTACGATGATTTAATCAGATTCACAAGCATGCTTTCGACCATTACGGGTCTC
Source organism: Gibbula magus (assembly GCA_936450465.1). Taxonomy (NCBI): domain Eukaryota; kingdom Metazoa; phylum Mollusca; class Gastropoda; order Trochida; family Trochidae; genus Gibbula; species Gibbula magus. The sequence goes on along the minus strand of OW388297.1, from coordinate 69,840,327 downwards.
ATCATCTATATATATATATATATATATATATATAGAGAGAGAGAGAGAGAGAGAGAGAGAGAGAGAGAGAGAGAGAGAGAGAGAGAGAGAGAGAGAGAGAGAGAGAGAGAGAGAGAGAGAGAGAGAGAGAGAGAGAGAGAGAGAGAGAGAGAGAGAGAGAGAGAGAGAGAGAGAGAGAGAGAGAGAGAGAGAGAGAGAGAGAGAGAGAGAGAGAGAGAGAGAGAGAGAGAGAGAGAGAGAGAGAGCGAGAGAGAGAGAGAGAGAGGGAGAGGGAGAGGGAGAGAGAGACAGAGAGAGAGAGAGAGACAGAGAGAGAGAGACAGAGACAGACAGACAGAGACAGACAGACAGAGACCGAACTTGCTACTCACATGACATATACTCCTGCAGCTGGTGGAACTGGGCAGGATTCAGTTTCTGCCACTGCAGTGCCATCGTAACTGTCAACTCAAGGTCAAGGTCAAATAAAGAGAATATCAAGATCTTGACATGTTTCGAAACTCGTATCGCTGTGGCCCTCTAACGAGCTGAGAGGAGCGTATTCCCGGTCTGTACCTCGCTGTATCCCTCCATTGCAGGCAGCCTCTCCACAAACATGGCACGGTATTCCCTGTAGTGCTCAATAGCGTCTGCTATAGCAGGATGTCATCTGCCACAAATACTGTCCTCAAGATAAGACTGACCGTAATGCTCATCAGTGACACCAACCCAATTGACAGCAGCCCCTTCCAAGTGTCTTTGATTAGCCAGATTATTTGTTCCAAAAATCAATTAATAGCTGGTTCACTGGTGTGGAGCAGTACAATGTATAGTAATCGCGTGTCTGCGTTGATGTAACCCGCTGATGACACTGTTTACTGACCACTATTTAAGCGATATTGCTTTATGCCTGTGTAATTGGTCCGACCAGTTTTACACTTTCATTAATGACACGCGCTTGCCTCAACAAACAGACGCCTCATTTTTTATTGGATTATTGGCATAATTATTCAAGTGGCCAGCTGAGAGGCAGTGAGAAGGAAGGGACTATTTGTCCACGAAGCGAAGAGTCCAGTTCCAACTAACGAGGCCACTACCAAGCGCTGAAGGCTGATCAATGTCACAAATCACATGCTCAACCAGGCAGTCAATGGAACAATTTTGGGAAGTGCTTGTTATAAGATGGGACTTAACTTAGTTCAAACACATGAAAGGGCACTCTTTGTGAAGGCTCCAACAGCATCCCCCTCCTCTACGGAACCGGTCCCGAGATTGTCCGGCCTGGGACGCCCCTCTGGCATACTGCAATCTGAAAGAGAAGGAGGCTTCAAATTAATGAAATGTCACTCACAAGATCTACAATCAACTGGGCGGGTGATGAAACATGGCCTCATGGTCACCTATCTATAGCCTGCATCAGGACCGCGCCAGATCTCCGTACGCGCGTGTTGTAGCCCCTCATACTTACATACCAACAAAAGTTCATTCTATTATCACATCTTAGTATCAAAATGGTTGTCCTATCTATTATACATTTCATGCTTAATTAATCATGATCATGAAGACCAAGGGCGGATCCAGGATTTTTTTAAAGGGGGGGGGGGGGGGGGGGGGGGGTCCCAAAATAACTTTTCTCCACTCAGTGGGGGGGGGGGGGGGGGGGACCAACTTATACATGGATTTGAAAAGGGGGGGGGGGGGGGGGGGGTCAGGACCCCCCTCAAACGCCCCGCCCCCCCCGCTAGTGAAGACTCTCCATGCAGAATAACAGACAGTTTGTAAAACTTTTCTGACTGTAAGATAAACAGCAACCTCATTTCATTTCCATTATGCTATTTACATATTGATTCGATCAATGCTAATAAGCATGAGACAGAACTTTCATTGTATATCACAAATATAAAACATCAAACATTATCTGGTTTCATTATCTTCTATTTTTATATTTAAATTTAACAATGGGAAGTCCTTACTTAATACTAGTAAGCTTAGTGTTCATATATTATGTATCAACTATTTACAATGTTATGTGTGCAGATTACACGTCGATATGAACATTAATTTGAAAATCATGCAACTTTTTCACATAATAACATACCTAATATTCTAAATCTTATAAAAATAATATTCCTTCCCATTGTTTCCAATTTTTTAAAGTGCTGGTCACTAACAGGGCATAAAAAAAATTAAGAATATTATGTACTCTTTTGGATTTTACATTATTTGGGAACAACAGCAAAATTTATATCATGTTGATAAATTCATATCAGAATTTGTTTATAGACTAAGAGTTAATTATGAACAGGAATGGCACACATCTGTTGTAAATGGTTTAAATTTTCATTTTATTCTTGTTTTAAAGTCACATTTGGTGTTGAGAATTACATTAAAAATTTATCAATTTCAAAATTTTGATCAGCCCTTGATAAATGAAGATGTTCTTCACATCGTCTCCAAATTGAAACTGGTTGATATGTTAACCAACCCAGATCAAATAGATTGTGTATTATGTGCAAACTTAACCTTATTGAAAACGAATTTCATTTTATGCTGGTATGAAATTGTTACAAAAAAATGTAAATTTTACTCAAACCCAACTATTCATAAATTCAATATGCTCATGGCAACTGACAATCAAGATTTACAAAACATAGCCATTTATATACACAGTGCAATGAATCTTAGGGAACCCCTCCTATGTCAATAATAACTTATTATTGGCCTATTTATTATTTATTATGTAAAATAACATATTGTACATTACTTTGCCGTTAATGCACATACATGTATCGCTCTGTCTAACCAAAAATGTAGCCTGGGCCTATGGCCTCTACTACAAATGAATAAAGATTGATTGAAAGCACCCAAACAAAATACTTATATAGTCCAGCTTGGGTTTTCATGATATTTAAATTCAAATTCAATTTAAATTTCACGATCAAGGGCAGTTACTTCCTGGTATTGAAGGAAACCCAACATGTGCTGATGACTGAACTCAACATGGAAATACATCAACTCCAGACAATAACCAAACAAATACAATCAAAAACCGAACATGTCGATATTACTGATATAAATCTTTCCTTATTAGGAAAAGATGATTTATCAGGTTGTCATGGCAATTGATGAGTGGCAGTAGAAGGCCGGTACCAGTGTAACAATTACTGCCCTCCAATAAATACTGCCAGCTCAGCGTCGGCTTGCCCATTAACTATTGCTAAATGCTATTTGTCATATAAAGGTAATTTCTGTAGTGGCAGTTGACAGCTAATATTAGCGACAATAAAAGTGATATTTTCATGATTATTGCAAAGCAGTTATTTTGAGTGCTATATGCTACATAGAACAATTTCCTCTTCAACTGATAATTCCAGAAACGATAAATTTTCTCTACTGTTTTGTAAAATAGACATGATAAATATAAATGATGAAATTTCAAATATGAAAAATGTGTACATTCTCTAGTCATAAATATATACATATTTAATGTACAAACTGGAATGCAGAGTAAAAATAGAACCAGAAATAGGCTCTGTAGTTCACAGGCTTTTTACTATTTGATGTTGTAGACTGAAATAAATCGTTTTGGAAAATTTGGAAAAGCGCATTTTGAAAAAAGAATTTGACTCAAAAAATACATAAAGATCATACAAGATAACACAGTAATTTGATTCACCTATGAATGAGATAGCTCTCAATAGACACCATCAAATAATCACATAGCATGCCAACAGCTCCACATACCACAACAAAAATCTCTGCATAATGTAAAACATATATGCATACCATCAAACACCTAGAATACCATATCAAAGATCCCTGCATACCATCAAACATCTCTGCATACCATCAAACACTTAGAATACCATATCAAAGATCTCTGCACACCATCAAACATCTCTACATACCATCAAGCACCTACCATACCATCAAACATCTCTGCATACCATAAAACATATCTGCATACCATCAAACATCTCTGCATACCATCAAACATCTCTACATGCCATCAAACATCTCTACATACCATCAAACATCTCTGCATACCATCAAACATATATGCATACCATCAAACACTTAGAATACCATATCAAAGATCTCTACATACTATCAAACATCTCTGCATACCATCAAACACTTAGAATACCATATCAAAGATCTCTGCACACCATCAAACATCTCTACATACCATCAAGCACCTACCATACCATCAAACATCTCTGCATACCATAAAACATATCTGCATACCATCAAACATCTCTGCATACCATCAAACATCTCTACATGCCATCAAACATCTCTACATACCATCAAACATCTCTGCATACCATCAAACATATATGCATACCATCAAACATATATGCATACCATCAAACATCTCTGCATACCATAAAACATATCTGCATACCATCAAACATCTCTGCATACCATCAAACATCTCTACATGCCATCAAACATCTCTACATACCATCAAACATCTCTGCATACCATCAAACATATATGCATACCATCAAACACCTAGAATACCATATCAAAGATCTCTGCACACCATCAAACATCTCTACATACCATCAAGCACCTAGCATCAAAGATCCCTGCATACCATCAAACATCTCTGCATACCATCAAACATCTCTACATACCATCAAACATCTCTGCATACCATCATACATATATGTATACCATCAAACACCTAGAATACCATATCAAAGATCTCTGCACACCATCAAACATCTCTACATACCATCAGGCACCTAGCATACCATCAAACATCTCTGCATACCATAAAACATATCTGCATACCATAAAACATATCTGCATACCATCAAACATCTCTGCATACCATCAAACATCTCTACATACCATCAAACATCTCTGCATACCATCAAACATATATGCATACCATCAAACACTTAGAATACCATATCAAAGATCTCTGCACACCATCAAACATCTCTGCACACCATCAAACATCTCTACATACCATCAAGCACCTAGCATACCATCTAACATCTCTGCATACCATAAAACATATCTGCATACCATCAAACATATCTGCATACCATCAAATACCTATTATACTATCATTCACCTCATATTTCATCAAACACCTAGCATACCATCAACCAACTGGCATGCCATCAAACACCATGATTACCATCAACCACCTCACGTTCTATCAAATATCTAGCATACCATCCAAATGTCCAATAACACCACACACACTGTCCAACATAACAAACTGTAGTTTGCACGTTAACAATGCTGCAGTGTCCGATACCACTGACAGAATTCAATAAAAACAACATGTACACGTATCCAATATAAGTTACGATCAAATAACCACATCATCTCCGCCAGCAGCAGGCTTTGGTTATCGGTAATTATACCATTCCCCTAACAACTGAGAAATGGTTAACCTCCCATTCTTGTAAGGGGATAATAAGTCTTACAGCCAGACTAATGGGTAACTGTAATTAGGAGAAAATCTATTCCGTTGTCATATTGTATAAGAGCATATAAGACTAATTGCCTCTGTGTGTGGTAGTCATGGGCTTGCCGAGTCCGACAGAAACACACCCTACTAACTAACATGCATCAATGGTCTACCAGCTCCAGGAAGCTACCGACAATACTCTCCCAACAACTTATTGTTACTCTGTGCTTAAATGTCAAAGGAACTTACAAAAGCATTTGAAGTTTTCTTTGTGTAAAATAGTGAGTGAGTGAGTTATTGTGTATCACCGTTTGTGCAATATTGCAGCCATTAGCAGCAAGTGAAGGTAAAATAAACTTTACCTTCTATAGAGGGGTGTTAAGAAACCAACTTAAAGGTGATGTAGCATACCGTTCTTATTGAAATACAATACTCTCACAAAAAGGTAAATAAATATTTCCAATGGCTAAATAGTACTTCTGAATCAATAAAAGAGTTTAAAACGATTGTACATTGTTCGGTTAAGCCATGCGAGTCCATTTCCCTTAGATCGGCCTATTTAATATGTTCGCATTAAAATGGCTGCTCGAAGGTACTCCCAGTGATCTGACTGATGTTCTTTAAAGGGGCAGTATCACGTTTTTTTGGTGAAATAAGTTGATGAAATGTATTTGAAATATAATGTCACCAACAGTAAAACACCCTTCTCTCTTTGGAAAATCAAGTTAAAAATGAGTGTACAGGGTTCCGTAAAGTCATGGGAATAGTTTTTGTCATTCAAAATAATAAAATGTGTTCACAATAAAATGGCCGCCACGCAATTTTTGCTTTAGACGCAACACCGTTATTACCACTTTGGCTAATTGGTTTGTGTAAAAATATGTTTTACCCTCTAAAGTAAATTTAAATGACATAAACTATCATTATAATGGGACATTTGAAAAAAAAATTGGCGAAAAACGTGCTACTGCCCCTTTAAAACTCAAAGTAAAGTTTTGAAAATGGTACAAGGATTGACTGTCTTGGTCAACCAACTTGTGGTCTGAACTTTTAAAATCACATGAGACCTACAAATCTACCTCTCATACTGACTAGTTCCACAGAATTGTTGCTTTATACGTTGCACTTTTTGGGTTATCCAGTCGTGGTATTGAGCTGTTTTACCCTCAAAACATAACAACAAAATTTTAATAATAAATGGCAAATTTGAGAAAAACTAATATACAAAAAACCTGCTACAGGGCCTTTAAGTAAAAGCTTTTGTTTAAGGATGCCAAGAAATGTTAAAATGTTTTTATTACATAATTAAGCATGATTTGTCATTGGTTAAGAAAGCACAACTGAGAGAAAGTTTTGGGTTTCATATTCTTGTGAAACCATTTGAAAATATACTCATTCTAAAGTCTGAAACATTGTGTCTGCAAGAATTACTTGCAATTTGTCAGCAGGTTGAAGCATGGAATACAGATTTCTATCTACAACTAAGGTAAACGCATACATACCTCTAACTACAAATCCAAACCAGTTATTACAAGTAAGAATTAGTCTAGAGGAAACGCTATGACATTTTTTGATGAGTTAGGAGCTGGATTGGACCGCACCCAGAGCAAATCAATACTGGTGGAGAGGCATATTGCTAACTGCGGAAATGCTAATATTCTTTTGAATATTCACATACAAGCATTCAGCTTTATTCATCCGCACGGGCTAGTGGAAGCCGTCGCTTACTTAGTGTTATGAATACAAGAAGTCATACCAAGGAGGGTTCCAACGCGGCCCTCCCTCATAAAGGCAATGAGTTGGCCAAGTTTATAATTACCCGGCCTCTCGCTGCTCTAATGGCACGCTCAATATCTAATTGACGTCCAAACTGATAACGTCTTTTCTCCTAACGATCCACATGTGAGATGTTATGTAATTTATCAATATAACATTTTTATGTATTTTTCAAATGGGATATTAAAATCGTTACCAGGTGGTTATAATTTGGCAAAGTCACCTTTGCTGAGATTTGGGGAACTGTTTGAAATAATCAACTGATTCGGATAAAGATTTTACATTAATCATTTGGAATACTTGCACCGTAATGATGATCAGTCACACATGATTCAACAAAATGAATGTTTATTTCAATAACGAGAGAATAGCACAAAAGTTATTGAATTTTGGAAATAGTATCCTCATAAAGAGTGACAACTTTCCAAATATTTACCTAGCTATTTATATTCAGCAAATGACACTTCATACTACATAACATAATAATTGCACATACAATCAGGTAAAACATAAAAAAAAAAAATCAATTATTAAATTGATAACCAATTATCAAGAGATCAATTTTAAAACCTGGCACTACTTTTTCAAGAGTCATTACCAAAGTGGTTTGATACATTTGACAGAAAAGCTAAATTTTCTAATAAAATATCAACATGACAAGGTTACCAGTTTACTGCACATATTTTAGCATATTCATAATGTGCCCCTAGGGAAAACACTCGCCTTCTGCGAAATAAATAATAAATTTCAAAATATTTTGGAAAAATCTGTCCCTAATACAAAGTTCAAAATTCATATAGTTTCTACATTTCTCACACAACACTGTTTACTATTACATTATGTAGATGGTAAGAAATTTGGTATAATAACTATGCCATTGAAAGTTAAACCTTCACATGGTTTGAACACTTTATGATAAAGAAGTGTTCAAAAAGATCCTGAAATATATTCATATACATGTATGCACAGAAATCAAGTAAATAATAAATAAATAAAATATGTTTCAATCGGAAAAACTAGTCTAGATTGTTATTTGTTCAAAATTCTTTTTCAATGAAGCTTAATTGAATTCAACCATTGTTCATGCTAGTAAAAGCAAAGAGATCGATTTGCAACTATACATACGTAATGATGCATGTACAATGTGTATAAATTTATCACTTGATGGCTGTCACCTAAATAAAGGCCTCAAACATCAATACAAAAATTTTGTTTACATCTCCATATCTGTAGAATTAAGAAACCATTTTACTCTTATACAACTTCTTTATTCTGTATAGACAATGTTTGTACATAGATGAGTTATCAAGCGAATAATGAATGACATTATCAGTATCAATTTTGAATCACCAACACAGAATAAAGAAGTTATATATTCACTTTCATTCTTCATCACCATAACTTCTAGAAGCCCTATCAAATACACCCGATTCATATATATGTATATTTGTTATTCATTGTTTAATCTAATTAAATTCATCTTTCCATTCAGAGTGGTGGATGTACAGACAAAGTGTTAATCTGTTTATTGATCAGCTAAACAACCACCCAGACTAGCTTTGTATGCAGCTGCGTCAATCATCCGAGCAATCCACAATACCCCTACATTAGCGACAGAGGCAGCTGGTTACACCAGTGATTCTCATGTGCTTCTACACACACTGATATCATAGCTACTTGTCATAGACGTTCTTCTATACATATCAATATCATAGCTACTTGTCATAGACGTTCTTCTACAAATATTAATATCATAGCTACTTGTCATAGATGTTCTTCTACACATACTAATATCAGAGCTACTTGTCATAGACGTTCTTCTACACATATTAATATCATAGCTACTTGTCATAGATGTTCTTCTACACATACTAATATCATAGCTACTTGTCATAGACGTTCTCCTACACATACTAATATCATAGCTACTTGTCATAGACGTTCTGCTACACTTACTAATATCATAGCTACTTGTCATAGATGTTCTTCTACACACACTAATATCATAGCTACTTGTCATAGATGTTCTTCTACACATACTAATATCATAGCTACTTGTCATAGATGTTCTTCTACACATACTAATATCATAGCTACTTGTCATAGCAGTTCTTCTACACATACTAATATCATAGCTACTTGTCATAGACGTTCTTGTACACATACTAATATCATAGCTACTTGTCATAGACGTTCTTCTACACATATTAATATCATAGCTACTTGTCATAGATGTTCTTCTACACATATTAATATCATAGCTACTTGTCATAGCAGTTCTTCTACACATATTAATATCATAGCTGCTTGTCAGACATTCTTCTACACATATTAATATCATAGCTACTTGTCATAGACGTTCTTCTACACATACTAATATCATAGCTACTTGTCACAGCAGTTCTTCTACAGATATTAATATCAGCTACTTGTCAAAGCAGTTCTTCTACACATACTAATATCATAGCTACTTGTCATAGCAGTTCTTCTACACATACTAATATCATAGCTACTTGTCATAGCCATTCTTCTACACATACTAATATCATAGCTACTTGTCATAGATGTTCTTCTACACATACTAATATCATAGCTACTTGTCATAGACGTTCTCCTACACATACTAATATCATAGCTACTTGTCATAGCAGTTCTTCTACACATACTATTATCATAGCTACTTGTCATAGACGTTCTTCTACACATACTAATATCATAGCTACTTGTCATAGACGTTCTTCTACACATACTAACCCTTACGTTGCGTATATATATTTTACCATTTTTAGCCCCTGTGGCGGAATTTACAGGCTTGCAGCTCGCAGCAGTAGTTTGGGCTTTGGCACTAACTAGCTCTGCTTGCGGAATTTCCAGGCGGCGATTCCGGTACCGTTTTTACAAAATATACCGCATCTACATGGCGAATAAGGACTATATACGGGCGTTCAATACAAATTCAAGTAGCGACACCCGTACACAAATGGCTAATTCACACCCGAAACTTTGAATGAATTTTCTATGTTTTTTCGTTTTTATTCTATTACTTTCGAAAGATTGTCTTTAATTCGGGCCTCGTAACATCATAAATACCAAACGAAAAAAATCCATTTATATACGGAATTGAAGACAAGATGTCTAGCTTCACAATGATATAAAAATTATTAGAATGCGACCTTTGGTTATAATTCTATAGCTATGTAAAGTTTGTCTTTATTTCCACCAATAAAATCGTAAATACTTACAACATGTATGCGGCATTGCGAACGGTCGTTCATCGCACTTTTCCAAGAAATCATAATCTCGAACCAGTTGACAAATAAGCACATGTCAACCCTAATATGGTTATGTTGTTTTACCTTTCAAATAAAAGCTAACCTCGAACCATAACTGATGAAAATATGTTGATTAGTTTGTGTGCCGTTTGGTTTCACATGCCTCTCAGAAAGGTAAAATTGTATCTTTATTTCTGTGAAATAATTATGCGCATTTTATATAGAATAAAATATTATTCTTTTTGGTTTATTGTGATATCAAAATCATGAAAATGCATTCAGTATTTTAGCCGTGATAAATGTGTAACAAGTTGTGAAAATCGCCGATTGTTAAAGGGATTGTCGGTGTAAACGTGCCTTTTTCCACGGCGCTTGCTGTGTCTTTATTATTTTTTTGACATTTGCTAATTTTATATGGGAATGTAGTCCATTGTTTCCCCTTTATTTTGCCGTATTTTTTTTTTAAAACAAACAATTCGCTCACATGATATGAAGTGCGGGAGTAAGGCGAGTTAGCGATTTTTTTCCCCGTCTCGCGAGATGCGAGGCAGATAGCAGTCTCGGGCGAGGCAAACCCGACGCAATACAAACACGTGGGTGAAAATAGCCTCAAGCGAATTAATGCTCCGGGGGCTAAGCCCGACAAAATTGGCCTTTTGTAAAGCTAATTATCGATGCGTTACGGGTCAACAGTGCACACGCAAATTGGTGTAATTTTGCTTGATATTCCGACCACACACTGAACAAAGCTTCATTCTCATGTCGGGTCTCGGAGCGTAAATACAGCCATTCTCATGGGTCGGGTCGCGGACACAATCGACTCGGGACCCGTTGACAGGGCTAGTAAAGTAGTTAGACAGCCGTGAATTATTCTAAGTATCGTATCCGGGATCCGTATACAGACACCTCGGAATCGCTTATAGCCCGCCCGGATAATTCCGGGATTCGCAAGTTAAGGGTTAATATCATAGCTACTTGTCATAGACATTCTTCTACACAAACTAATAACATAGTTCAGAAACTACATCATTCAACAAAGCATTGCTATGACAGTTGTCATAACAATTGTCTTCATAACAAACCACATCTATCCATAAAACTTTGTCATAACAATTGTCTTCATAACAAACCACATCTATCCATAAAACTTTGTCATAACAATTGTCTTCATAACAAACCACATCTATCCATAAAACTTTGTCATAACAATTGTCTTCATAACAAACCACATCTATCCATAAAACTTTGTCATAACAATTGTCTTCATAACAAACCACATCTATCCATAAAACTTTGTCATAACAATTGTCTTCATACAAACCACATCTATCCATAAAACTTTGTCATAACAATTGTCTTCATACAAACCACACCTGCCTTCAAAACTTTGTATCAGCACAATATCATATCATTCAGTTTTGTATGACAGGAACTTGAGTTTAAGAAGAGTAAAGATGAGTACAGATGAACAGGATTAGTCTGGAAATATATCTTATATTGATGTTGATAATGAGGTGGGTGTGGCTGATGGGTGGATCCTACTATTTGTGTAATGTTTTGATAATTAGCCGACTCTTCAATTCTAATCAATTGTCTTGTACTTTTTTAACCGTTTAATGTGAGAAGACAACTCAAGGTCAGTCTATTGGCATTCACTGCAATAACCGTATGGACTATGGTAGACTGAAACTTACTCTACGGATTTTTATAACTACCGTACCTTCATCCTTTTGATTATATATTTTAAATACTTTCATTTCCATGTGTTTTTAGTTGATCAAGTCTTTCTGAATAAAGATCTCGACTATATTAAAGGCTCTTATTTTTACACAGTCATGGAGCAGGACTAGGACTTGGATACAGCCAGTCCTAAACACAAGTAGCTCCAGGTCTTGCAGACACCAGTGTACTCCAAATAACAAGAGAATTAGTGAACACAGCACTCTTGATGGTGTTTCATTTGATGATCATTGGATGTCAAACTTCTGAGGAAGAGGAGGAGGAGGAGGAGGAGGAGGAGGAGGAGGAGGAGGAGGAGGAGGAGGAACAACAAGAAATGTATGTGTGTATGCAAGTACATAAGTATCCCAACCAAGTAGGGACAATGCTAAAAGATGCCATTTTATTGGAAGTTCCCTTCAGTTCAGATCAGCTGTTAAACTTGAGGACATAAATCAGAGTTTATGATGTCTCTGATACTCTGACTGGACACAATAAACATAAAGAAACATTCTTTCTCAGTGTCTAGACGGTCTTTATGAGGTCTGCAGCATCCTTCATCATTCATAATTAGAAGTGATGGCAGGTTACCTCACCGGGAAGCAGCTTCACACACCATGCTTCACTCCCCCCAGCATTGGTCGTCCTTGTGTAGTTCTTCATCTGCCAGGTCCCAGGCAGATAGTGCACATACTCACTGCCAACGTTGCTGTGAGAAATGGCAGAATGAATTAAATATATGGTTTCACGATTCTACTTACTTACATGATCTTTGGGTTGCTTAAAGCTTTCACTTTCACAGATATTTGGATCACTAGATTGCATACATAGCATCAACTGTCAAAAACTTTCAAACTTGAATTCCGTTTTCACAGTGGCCTACATTTTGTCTATGAAATATCTTCAATGTATTATCTAAACTGCATTCTTGTAAGAAAAGTCGGATTTTCTGATAACAGCTTCTTTATCATGAACATACATGTTTCTGAATATAAGGTGGAGGAGTTACCACATACTCAGAACAGTGAGTGTTCACAATAAAGAAGATGTTATCCAGAACATCTGGCATTTCTTTTGTATTTCACTTCAAAGGCTTGCATTATTGAACGTAGACAACAACTGAACTGGGAGATATTTTATTCATAAAATTATATTTTTATAATAAAAGGCAACAGGTTCTGAGGTTTCATGAACGATTAAACAATTTGCTTGATATCTGAGACCTTGGCACTTAGTTTTTGGTTGCATAATGTCTGTGAGACTGTGTTTTCAGACTGACGGAGACATGAAGAGAGTCAAGAAGACTAGCTTGAGGATATCAAGAGAGTCAAGGTGAATAACTTGAGGATATCAAGGGAGTACAGGTGACTAGCTTGAGGATATCAAGGGAGTACAGGTGACTAGCTTGAGGATATCAAGGGAGTACAGGTGACTAGCTTGAGGATATCAAGGGAGTACAGGTGACTAGCTTGAGGATATCAAGGGAGTACAGGTGACTAACTTGAGGATATCAAGGGAGTACAGGTGACTAGCTTGAGGATATCAAGGGAGTACAGGTGACTAGCTTGAGGATATCAAGGGAGTACAGGTGACTAGCTTGAGGATATCAAGGGAGTACAGGTGACTAGCTTGAGGATATCAAGGGAGTACAGGTGACTAGCTTGAGGATATCAAGAGAGTCAAGGTGACTAGCTTGAGGATATCAAGAGAGTAAAGGTGACTAGCTTGAGGATATCAAGAGAGTACAGGTGTCTAGCTTGAAGATATCAAGAGAGTCAAGGTGACTAGCTTGAGGATATCAAGGGAGTACAGGTGACTAGCTTGAGGATATCAAGGGAGTACAGGTGACTAGCTTGAGGATATCAAGAGAGTCAAGGTGACTAGCTTGAGGATATCAAGAGAGTCAATGGGACTAGCTTGAGGATATCAAGGGAGTACAGGTGACTAGCTTGAGGATATCAAGAGAGTCAAGGTGACTAGCTTGAGGATATCAAGAGAGTCAAGGTGACTAGCTTGAGGATATCAGTCACCTTGACGATATCAAGGGAGTACAGGTGACTAGCTTGAGGATATCAAGGGAGTACAGGTGACTAGCTTGAGGATATCAAGGGAGTACAGGTGACTAGCTTGAGGATGTCAATGGAGTCAAGGTGACTAGCTTGAGGATATCAAGGGCGTACAGGTGACTAGCTTGAGGATATCAAGAGAGTCAAGGTGACTAGCTTGAGGATATCAAGGGAGTACAGGTGACTAGCTTGAGGATATCAAGGGAGTACAGGTGACTAGCTTGAGGATATCAAGAGAGTCAAGGTGACTAGCTTGAGGATATCAAGGGCATACAGGTGACTAGCTTGAGGATATCAAGGGAGTACAGGTGACTAGCTTGAGGATATCAAGAGAGTCAAGGTGACTAGCTTGAGGATATCAAGAGAGTCAATGGGACTAGCTTGAGGATATCAAGGGAGTACAGGTGACTAGCTTGAGGATATCAAGGGAGTACAGGTGACTAGCTTGAGGATATCAAGAGAGTCAAGGTGACTAGCTTGAGGATATCAGTCACCTTGCTTGATATCAAGGGAGTACAGGTGACTAGCTTGAGGATATCAAGGGAGTACAGGTGACTAGCTTGAGGATATCAAGGGAGTACAGGTGACTAGCTTGAGGATGTCAATGGAGTCAAGGTGACTAGCTTGAGGATATCAAGGGAGTACAGGTGACTAGCTTGAGGATATCAAGAGAGTCAAGGTGACTAGCTTGAGGATATCAAGGGCGTACAGGTGACTAGCTTGAGGATATCAAGGGAGTACAGGTGACTAGCTTGAGGATATCAAGAGAGTCAAGGTGACTAGCTTGAGGATATCAAGAGAGTCAATGGGACTAGCTTGAGGATATCAAGGGAGTACAGGTGACTAGCTTGAGGATATCAAGGGAGTACAGGTGACTAGCTTGAGGATATCAAGAGAGTCAAGGTGACTAGCTTGAGGATATCAGTCACCTTGATGATATCAAGGGAGTACAGGTGACTAGCTTGAGGATATCAAGGGAGTACAGGTGACTAGCTTGAGGATATCAAGGGAGTACAGGTGACTAGCTTGAGGATGTCAATGGAGTCAAGGTGACTAGCTTGAGGATATCAAGGGAGTACAGGTGACTAGCTTGAGGATATCAAGAGAGTCAAGGTGACTAGCTTGAGGATATCAAGGGAGTACAGGTGACTAGCTTGAGGATATCAAGGGAGTACAGGTGACTAGCTTGAGGATATCAAGAGAGTCAAGGTGACTAGCTTGAGGATATCAAGAGAGTCAATGGGACTAGCTTGAGGATATCAAGGGAGTACAGGTGACTAGCTTGAGGATATCAAGAGAGTCAAGGTGACTAGCTTGAGGATATCAAGAGAGTCAAGGTGACTAGCTTGAGGATATCAGTCACCTTGACGATATCAAGGGAGTACAGGTGACTAGCTTGAGGATATCAAGGGAGTACAGGTGACTAGCTTGAGGATATCAAGGGAGTACAGGTGACTAGCTTGAGGATGTCAATGGAGTCAAGGTGACTAGCTTGAGGATATCAAGGGCGTACAGGTGACTAGCTTGAGGATATCAAGAGAGTCAAGGTGACTAGCTTGAGGATATCAAGGGAGTACAGGTGACTAGCTTGAGGATATCAAGGGAGTACAGGTGACTAGCTTGAGGATATCAAGAGAGTCAAGGTGACTAGCTTGAGGATATCAAGGGCGTACAGGTGACTAGCTTGAGGATATCAAGGGAGTACAGGTGACTAGCTTGAGGATATCAAGAGAGTCAAGGTGACTAGCTTGAGGATATCAAGAGAGTCAATTGGACTAGCTTGAGGATATCAAGGGAGTACAGGTGACTAGCTTGAGGATATCAAGGGAGTACAGGTGACTAGCTTGAGGATATCAAGAGAGTCAAGGTGACTAGCTTGAGGATATCAGTCACCTTGATGATATCAAGGGAGTACAGGTGACTAGCTTGAGGATATCAAGGGAGTACAGGTGACTAGCTTGAGGATATCAAGGGAGTACAGGTGACTAGCTTGAGGATGTCAATGGAGTCAAGGTGACTAGCTTGAGGATATCAAGGGAGTACAGGTGACTAGCTTGAGGATATCAAGAGAGTCAAGGTGACTAGCTTGAGGATATCAAGGGAGTACAGGTGACTAGCTTGAGGATATCAAGGGAGTACAGGTGACTAGCTTGAGGATATCAAGAGAGTCAAGGTGACTAGCTTGAGGATATCAAGGGCGTACAGGTGACTAGCTTGAGGATATCAAGGGAGTACAGGTGACTAGCTTGAGGATATCAAGTGAGTCAAGGTGACTAGCTTGAGGATATCAAGAGAGTCAATGGGACTAGCTTGAGGATATCAAGGGAGTACAGGTGACTAGCTTGAGGATATCAAGGGAGTACAGGTGACTAGCTTGAGGATATCAAGAGAGTCAAGGTGACTAGCTTGAGGATATCAGTCACCTTGATGATATCAAGGGAGTACAGGTGACTAGCTTGAGGATATCAAGGGAGTACAGGTGACTAGCTTGAGGATATCAAGGGAGTACAGGTGACTAGCTTGAGGATGTCAATGGAGTCAAGGTGACTAGCTTGAGGATATCAAGGGAGTACAGGTGACTAGCTTGAGGATATCAAGAGAGTCAAGGTGACTAGCTTGAGGATATCAAGGGAGTACAGGTGACTAGCTTGAGGATATCAAGGGAGTACAGGTGACTAGCTTGAGGATATCAAGAGAGTCAAGGTGACTAGCTTGAGGATATCAAAGGAGTACATGTGACTAGCTTGAGGATATCAGTCACCTTGACGATATCAAAGGAGTACAGGTGACTAGCTTGAGGATATCAAGAGAGTCAAGGTGACTAGCTTGAGGATATCAGTCACCTTGACGATATCAAGGGAGTACAGGTGACTCGCTTGAGGATATCAAGAGAGTCAAGGTGACTAGCTTGAGGATATCAGTCACCTTGACGATATCAAGGGAGTACAGGTGACTCGCTTGAGGATATCAAGGGAGTCAAGGTGACTAGCTTGAGGATATCAAGAGAGTCAAGGTGACTAGCTTCAGGATATCAAGGGAGTACAGGTGACTAGCTTGAGGATATCAAGAGAGTCAAGGTGACTAGCTTGAGGATATCAAGAGAGTCAAGGTGACTAGCTTGAGGTTATCAAGAGAATACAGGTGACTAGCATGAGAACATGGAGGACATACAGAGCATGTTAGTATAATGGTACCCGAGGGGATTATGAGGCAGTCCCCAGATTGTGAATCAGTGGTACAATCTGAAATACAGAAGACCAGAGCATGATACCATTCCACTTCACTGAAGTAGTGTTTGTATACTAAATGCAACATACTTGTAATAGAGGCTAATATTAGTTTATTTTATTTCTTCTGTATAGACTAAGAGACCTTCATATTGTGACTCTACTCCAGGTTAATGGTTTGAGAGTGTGGTTTGTTGTACACAGCTCCATCATCATAAAGACCTTAGAGAGAGAGATATATAAATAAGCATCATCTGCTACTAACACATAGCTTTTAGTGATTTAATATTCCAAATCATAGAATGAGACCAGTGTATGTGAGTTGTGGGACTAACTTCCAAGAATAAGTTTGGCTCCTGAATGTGTCGTGCTTTGGAGTCGTTGAGTGTACACAGAGATCATGAAAATGGTTTTAGAGGCAGACAATTTTCCTGGTTCACATAGGTTAAAGGTTTGAGGAACAGTGGTAAACAGAGCCCTGTGTTCTGTGTATG
This sequence comes from Gibbula magus, assembly GCA_936450465.1. Classification (NCBI taxonomy): domain Eukaryota; kingdom Metazoa; phylum Mollusca; class Gastropoda; order Trochida; family Trochidae; genus Gibbula; species Gibbula magus. The sequence continues at coordinate 69,822,357 of OW388297.1, read as the reverse complement.
TGTGTGTGCGTGTGTGTAAGCATGTTGTGTGTGTGGATGCTGAGATTGAGCAGACCTGAGCTAAAGCAGGAGATATGCCTCCCAGTGGACTTGTGTAAACACTGCACACAGTGGACTGGTGTATCACGGCACACAGTGGACTGGTGTAAACACGGCACACAGTTGACTGATGTAAACACAGCACACAAACCAAGCAGGAAATGTGCCTCCCAGTGGACTGGTGTAAACACGGCACAGAGTGGACTGGTGTAAACACAGCACACAACCATACATGAGATGTGCCTCCCAGTGGACCGGTGTAAACACGGCACACAGTGGACTGGTGTAAACACGGCACACAAACATAAAAGAGATGTGCCTCCCTGTGGACCGGTGTAAACATGGCACAGAGTGGACTGGTGTAAACACGGCACACAATGGACTGGTGTAAACACAGCACACAATGGACCGGTGTAAACACGGCACAGAGTGGACCGGTGTAAACACGGCACAGAGTGGACTGGTGTAAACACGGCACACAGTGGACCGGTGTAAACACGGCACACAGTGGACTGGTGTAAACACGGCACACAGTGGACCGGTGTAAACACGTCACACTGTGGACTGGTGTAAACACGGCACACAGTGGACTGGTGTAAACACGGCACACAGTGTGGACCGGTGTAAACACGGCACACAGTGGACTGGTGTAAACACGGCACACAGTGTGGACCGGTGTAAACACGGCACACAGTGTGGACCGGTGTAAACACAGCACAGAGTGGATTGGTATAAACATAGCACACAGTGGACTGGTGTAAACAAGGCACACAGTGGACTGATGTAAACACGGCACACAGTGGACTGGTGTAAACACGGCACACAGTGGACCGGTGTAAACACGGCACAGAGTGGACCGGTGTAAACACGGCACACAGTGGACCGGTGTAAACACGGCACACTGTGGACCGGTGTAAACACGGCACACAGTGGACTGGTGTAAACACGACACAGAGTGGATTGGTGTAAACACGGCACACAGTGGACTGGTGTAAACACGGCACAGAGTGGACTGGCGTAAACACGGCACAGAGTGGACTGGCGTAAACACGGCACACAGTGGACTGGCATAAACACGGCACACAGTGGACTGATGTAAACACGGCACACAGTGGACTGGTGTAAACACGGCACACAGTGGACTGGTGTTAACACGGCACAGAGTGGACTGGTGTAAACACGGCACACAGTGGACTGGTGTAAACACGGCACACTGTGGACCGATGTAAACACAGCACACAGTGGACCGGTGTAAACACGGCACACAGTGGACTGGTGTAAACACGGCACACAGTGGACTGGTGTAAACACGGCACACAGTGGACTGGTGTAAACACGGCACACAGTGGACTGGTGTAAACACGGCACACAGTGGACTGGTGTAAACACGGCACACTGTGGACCGGTGTAAACACGGCACACAGTGGACCGGTGTAAACACGGCACACAGTGGACTGGTGTCAACACGACACACAGTGGACTGGTGTAAACACGGCACACAGTGGACTGGTGTAAACACGACACACAGTGGACTGGTGTAAACACGGCACACAGTGGACTGGTGTAAACACGGCACACTAACCAAGGCATGGTGGGAGCACTTTGATCCACCACAGGCTTTAAACGTGATCCCTGCCTGTCATTCTGGACATTAAATGGGACCTGGCCTAAATGATTCCTGCTTTTCTGGAGAATCTACCATTATTCTTATTGCTGTACCTCTACTTCTGCAATAACCATAGCAACGGCACATCTGGTCTTAGAGAAAGTTACATTCTTGAGGCTCAGTGATAGTCCATTGGCAGAGTGAGGAGACACAAGCAGCAAAATACTTACATTAGTCGAGCACATTGGTAATAAGTACATCTTCCGTTAGAGAAGCACATGTCTTGTTTTGGAAGCGGTTACATATCGTTGAGATTCAGGCATTTCTGTTCAAGCCATTAGAATATTTAGGAAAACTTTAAACTTTTTGTAAACAAGTCGTGAGAATTTCTTTTTGATATTCTATTTCTGGTTCGCTAGTTGATAATCACCTCAGCACATGCAATAGATTGTAAGATACTTGATTCTTCAATAATTTTACCATTAAGTATCTTACATTATAAAAACATTACTATGAAGAGAAAATCCCTCAAATAAATTAACCCAAATAATTTAATAAATAAATATATAATAAAATTAATTTGGAGGACACTTTTAAAAAGTTTATAGAAACCTTGTAGTATACAGACCACAACTGTTACAAGCAGCAACCCTGCTGTCTACTTCAATGGTAGTCACGATCCACTCACGCACCATTCACATCCACCATAAACAATGATATACAGCAAGGGTCCAGTTTAACAAACTCACAGCTCTGTCACATACAACAGAATGGCATACCAGGAAGAAATGAATTCCTCATTGCAAGAAATAAACAGAGCATGAGATGACATAGAATAACTAATAAGCTAACGGACTGCCTGCTTGCAAGTGATCAGTTACCCAACGATGGATATCCACATTTTCTGTGTCAATCATGTAGAATTGATGAGCTGGCCATCTGAATCTTGTAACTGTCGCCAGTACGAAGTATAAATAATCATTTACACCTGGTCATGCCGTTACTACGAAAACATAGCTGAATGTTGTAACTACAAATGAGTGTCAGTATTAGACTCCAGCACTGGGTAAACAGTTTGTCCTGCTCTCTGACACAGCACTCCTGCTCCTCTCTCTTCTCATTCACCCTGTACACCACGGCCCCTGTACACAACCGCCCCTGTGCACCGCCGCCCCTGTACACCGCCGCCCCTGTACACCGCCGCCCCTGTAGACCACCGCCCCTGTACACCCTGTACACCACCGCCCCTGTACACCACCGCCCCTGTACACAACCGCCCCTGTACACCACCGCCCCTGTGCACCGCCGCCCCTGTACACCACCGCCCCTGTACAACACCGCCCATGTACACCACCGCCCCTGTGCACCGCCGCCCCTGTACACCGCCGCCCCTGTACACCGCCGCCCCTGTAGACCACCGCCCCTGTACACCCTGTACACCACCGCCCCTGTACACCACCGCCCCTGTACACAACCGCCCCTGTACACCAAGGCCCTGTACACCACCGCCCCTGTACACCCTGTACACCACCGCCCCTGTACACCACCGCCCCTGTACACCCTGTACACCACCGCCCCTGTACAACACCGCCCATGTACACCACCGCCCCTGTACACCACCGCCCCTGTACACCACCGCCCCTGTACACAACCGCCCCAGTACACCACCGCCCATGTACACCACCGCCCATGTACACCACCGCCCATGGGTAGATGGGTAATTACATTTGCACAGGTGGGGAAGTATCCCCCTGCTATTTATGAAAACAGGTAGCACTCTCAGTAAGAGTAGAATGTGACTATCCTTGAAATATATTAACCCTGGAACAAATCCCTGTCCCTGGAATATTTCATTACACCTGGCATTTTTCACATCATGTTACTCTGCCACATCTCTTACCATCTCAACAAATATATAACATTGACTATTTGAACAAGATTTATGTAAGAACAAACAAGAGTCATTTCATTTTCTTGATTTACTGAATTCATCAACCCATCTGTGACGCTTCCAGCATCAAATATAACATCCATGACAAATACAAGTAAACATTCCACAATAAGAGCCATAAAGTATGCAAAGATGGATGAAAGATGGCTTCACTACAAGATATAGAGAGAGCTGGCAGGATTAGAAGGGAATGAGGAATCGGCAGCGCTTCAAGCAGACGGTCATTGCAGCCTCGTCATGACACTCTAGAGTCTCTTCTCTTTCCTTCAAGCTGATTATTGATTGGGAGAGAGAGAGATCAAGAGAGAGAGAGAGATGTGGGTGTCGCGGCTGCTAGTATTATTACAGGGAGAAAGCCTGCAACGTCATGGTGGCTATGCATTGTGGGGAAACCTGCAAGCACTGGCTGTAACTAGCGAACCATGGGTGGTACTGGACTGAAATTCAGTTAAGCATTCCAACACAAACACAAATAATAAAATTATTCCAATGGATGAAAATTGCATGGCAGTAAATTGATCAATAAATACCTATATCAAACAGACAAATTTGCAGTAGTAGAACTTCTAAATAATATTTTCATAAGCTTTACAAGAAGATTTGGTATTTTCAGGAATTGTTGATAATCAATGTCTTGTCAGAGTGAGTGAGTGAGTGGGTGAATTGGGGTTTAATGTTGCTTTCAAGAGTATTTCACTTATATCGCGGCTGCTAGTATTATGGCAGGGATGCTTTGCGGTGAAACCTGCGAGCAGCGGCTTGAACTAGCGAACCATGGGTGGTACTACATTGAAATTCAGTGTAGCATTGTACCCAAACCTTACTGCGTGTAGAACAGTTCTCTACTGCAGACACAGTTGCCGTGCCCCTGGCGGGATTTGAACCCTGTCTTGTCAGAAACAATTGTTTTATTTCACCATTGTTTATATGTGTAAGAAGAGATTACAACTTTGATTCATGTAAAACATCATCATCCGTGTATGGGGGAGTTCCTCCACATCAATATAAACCTAGAGTTTCATTTGATGTATTTCCTTTCGTCTTATTTCATAGCAGAGTAAAATTTACAACTGAGTCTCCTAGACAAGCACCAAGGATATGTATTATGATTTCCTAATTAATTTCCAACATGAAGTAAGGAAATAAACTAACCATTAATAAAGGAAATATATCCTTGAATAGTCTCCGTGACCAGATTAGATCTTGTAATACCTCACTTGAACTTTTCCTCTACTGTTTATAACCAGTTCCTTCCTTGTAGAAATTGGATTTACTATTTAATAATGTATTCTTTACTATCCCATTTCATCAATATGAACTGAATATTAAAAGATATTATCAAATCTGATTTTTTCATTTAAATCTAATTATTACAATTTATATTAGTTTTCCTCATATGGCTTATGTAAGAAAAAGGATATTATACATATATTGTGTGTGTATGTGTGTGTATATTCAGACGACACTTGCTGTAGATATCATTTTAATATATAATATAGAACCTAAGCTAAGATATATATTTCATGATTTTAATACTGATTCAGGAATGAAAGTCAGTTGATAGAGCTACCCATTAGCACTTAAAGGGTTGGGTTTGATTCCTTGAGGTCACGTCATGAACATGTTAGAAGATGGGAGCTGTTGTTTCCTTGCTTGGCACTTGGCACAATGCTTGAACCGGAGCTGCACAGTGGCGACAACACAAAAATATTTTTGATGAATGTAATGTACTCAGAACATAAATAGTTATTATTGTTTTCACTTTTTATATTTTTATTGACAAGGGAAATAAAGATGACAAACTATAATCTATAAATTTCCTCAACTGATGAAGGACTTCCTTCCTTTCAGAAGAGTTTAATTATGTATTTCAAACACAGGAAAGGAACCACACGGCTCATATAAACAACACTCAGAGAAGAGTTGTATTCTTATTTGATAACATATATATTTCATCCATAAGCAACAATAATACATCGTTAACTTTCTTTGATGGACAATTATACAATGCTGAACTCACAACAAGCATACAGCACAGGAACACGGAACATTCATTACTACTTCGACAGCAAGGAGATGAGGAATCCAGGAGCTGTGACCCGGAACACTGAATGAACTCCTGATATTTACATCAGCATGTGCAATCATGCGTGGCTTCACACCTCGACTGCATAACAAGGAGTGCTCAATAGTGTAAGTAACACATTAACCTTTGACCCAACTGCTGACTACAAGGTAGAGTACAGGCCTTCAACTTATTTATACTGGATGTATCAGTTCATCAGAGCTTCTCACCAACTGATAAACAATCACTAACTCTCACCATCTCCCCCCTCCAGCACCTTGCGCCTCGCAATTGATTCTTATTTACCTTTAACTCTTTACCTGTTGTCCTATTGTTAACTCTCTACCTGATGTTATATAGTTAACTCTTTACCTGTTGTCCTATTGTTAACTCTTTACCTGTTGTTATATAGTTAACTCTTTACCTGTTGTTATATAGTTAACTCTCTACCTGATGTTATATAGTTAACTCTTTACCTGTTGTCCTATTGTTAACTCTTTACCTGTTGTCCTATTGTTAACTCTCTACCTGATGTTATATAGTTAACTCTTTACCTGATGTTATATAGTTAACTCTTTACCTGATGTTATATAGTTAACTCTTTACCTGTTGTTATATAGTTAACTCTACCTGATGTTATATAGTTAACTCTTTACCTGTTGTTATATAGTTAACTCTTTACCTGATGTTATATAGTTAACTCTTTACCTGTTGTCCTATTGTTAACTATTTACCTGTTGTTATATAGTTAACTCTTTACCTGTTGTTATATGGCTAACTCTTTACCTGTTGTTGTATAGTTAACTCTTTACCTGTTGTTATATAGTTAACTCTTTACCTGATGTTATATAGTTAACTCTTTACCTGTTGTTAAATAGTTAACTCTTTACCTGTTGTCCTATTGTTAACTCTCTACCTGATGTTATATAGTTAACTCTTTACCTGATGTTATATAGTTAACTCTTTACCTGATGTTATATAGTTAACTCTTTACCTGTTGTTATATAGTTAACTCTACCTGATGTTATATAGTTAACTCTTTACCTGTTGTTATATAGTTAACTCTTTACCTGATGTTATATAGTTAACTCTTTACCTGTTGTTATATAGTTAACTCTTTACCTGATGTTATATAGTTAACTCTTTACCTGTTGTCCTATTGTTAACTATTTACCTGTTGTTATATAGTTAACTCTTTACCTGATGTTATATAGTTAACTCTTTACCTGTTGTCCTATTGCTAACTCTTTACCTGATGTTATATGGTTAACTCTTTACCTGTTGTTATATAGTTAACTATTTACCTGATGTTATATAGTTAACTCTTTACCTGATGTTATATAGTTAACTCTTTACCTGTTGTCCTATTGCTAACTCTTCACCTGATGTTATATAGTTAAATCTACCTGATGTTATATAGTTAACTCTTTACCTGTTGTTATATAGTTAACTCTTTACCTGATGTTATATAGATAATTCTTTACCTGATGTTAAATAGTTAACTCTTTACCTGTTGTTATATAGTTAACTCTTTACCTGATGTTATATGGCTAACTCTTTACCTGATGTTATATAGTTTACTCTTTACCTGATGTTATATAGTTAACTCTTTACCTGTTGTTATATAGTTAACTCTTTACCTGTTGTTATATGACTAACTCTTTACCTGATGTTATATAGTTAACTCTTTACCTTTTGTTATATAGTTAACTCTTTACCTGATGTTATATAGTTAACTCTTTACCTGATGTCATATAGTTAACTATTTACCTGATGTTATATAGTTAACTCTTTGTATGGCAAGCTTGTTGAATATATACCATTCAAATTCAGAAATATACTCTATGAAATTAATTAATGATATAGTTGTTGAATGCATAAGACATGTGTCTTATGGTATCACATTTAGTGGCAAGCAAAATAAGAGTATGTGTCTGAAATAAAATTAATCACACTTAATAAATAAATATGGACACTTTTTATCATACATGTTGTTGATTCAAGATCTTGATACCATTTATATATGTTGACAATATAATTTGACACAAGAAACACCCTAAGATACTTAGTCTTACACTCAGACTATGAAAAAAGTATTTATTCTGAAAATATCACCATTTTATTAAATATTGAAAAGGAGACTGTAAGAAATGGTATTTTCATGTATAAAAAAGTCTCCTTTTCAATTTTTTTTTTTTTTTTTTTTTTTTAATCAGTCTTAGTGTTAGACTATAAGATACTCAATGGCTCTTCAAGATGGAACAAAAGTGACAATTGCTAGATTTCAAAAAGGAAATGTCAAAACATTATCTTTTATGCCATTGTCTTCCCATATTGAGATCAACAAATTGTTAAAGGGGCAGTAGCATGTTTTTTGCAAATTTTATTTTTTCAAATTTCCCATTTATAATGATAGTTTATGTCATTTATATTTACTTTAGAGGGTAAAACATCTTATTACACTTACCAATTATCCTGGTAATAACGTTGTTGTGTATAAAGCAGAAATTGCATGACAGCCATTTTATTGTGAACACATTTAATTATTTCGAATGACAAAAACGATTCCCATGGCTTTACAGAACCATGTGCACTCATTTTTTTACTTGTTTTTCCGAAGAGAAAAGCTTGTTTTACTTTTGGTGACATTATTTTTCAAAATCATTTCATCGACTTATTTGAGCAGAAAAACATGCTACTGCCCCTTTAAACTGTTTGCAAGGTTGGTACTGAAAATGAAGTGTTGCGATTCTTCTACAAGAGCAGTTTGCAGAGAGTAATATTATCATCCTGCTGTTGAGAGTTTGTTTATTTGGCAAGGTTGAAAAGCCTACAAGGTCTGCCCCTCTTTACAGTGAGATACACAACATACATGTAAGATAAATACACCATCAACACACATATATGCATGTGCTAAGAGACATCTGTAAACATTGCTGTGTGTTCCTTGCTCGTAATCAAGAGTCAAACACCTTAACCAAGAATTTCAAAATGATTAGTAGAAATATCTAGAAGATCAATTCATCAACGAGCAATAAATTAATAAAACATATGTTTAATTCAGGGAAAGTAAATATTTAACATGTTGAACAAGACTTTAAAACAACTTAACAAAGGAATTTTGTGAACAAATAAATTTGCTGCATTAATTGAGGATTGTGTAATTGAGGATTTCTGAGTGACTGCCTTACTGTGAGGTAATCAGAACTGGTTTATAACAGAATGGTGCAGCCGTGGCCCATCTCCATTAAAGTATTAATGTTCCAATCATCTGCACAATATCATCCATGGGATTTTTCATCAGGAAAATGTGTACTCAACGCTAAGCTTCTCAAAAAGCATCTAACAATACGCTTTGGTCTTGCATTGATGAAAATTTACAATTTGGTTTTGGGCAAGTTCGCTTTTAAACTCATTTCTCTGATGTGTGCTGCAGAATAGTTTTAATTTCATGCCAAGAATTCTCCTTGGTGGACTCAGGGGTGGATAAAGCTTACTGATGAAAATTCCCAAGGATGGTATATATTATATCAGCTGCATACCCGAATTACATGTGTATCTTAGTGCAAATATCATGTAAATTGATGTTCATTGCAACATCAATAAAATGCATCACAAACAATGACAATAAATCATCATATATCCATGAGTAAAATAATCTAATGTATCAAGTGATCAGGATGTCAGTGGTGCATGTTTAAGAAATTTGGCAAAATGAAAAAGGAAGAAGGGATTAAAATTTTTAACATTCATAATTAATTTTCAAATAAAGGTTTTCATATCTACTAAATGGGAACAATTCCATCACAAATACATTGAATGTGAATTATGCATAAGGATATATAAAAACTGTAATTTTGAAAAGATTGACCCCTGGTCACTTCACATCCTCGATAATCCAGCGCTATTGTTCCGATAAATCTACACACAAGCGCTGGAAAACAGTAAGGGTATTTAGCCCTAACCTAGTTACCTCCTCTTGGGTCCATGTTATCCAATCAGAAACGAAACGCAGACACTGTCTGCGTAAACAACTCGACCAATCAAAATGCATCTTTTATCACTACCGTTGTTTTATCATGGGCTAGCTATTACCCAAATTATACTAAAACTGTCTTCATAGAAATAAGGAAAATCTATTACATATTCACAGATATTATCCAAGATACATTAGCAGTTCAGAACATTTATACAAGTTAATTCATTAGATAAATTACTTCATTATTCAAATATTTCACATCACATACTCAAAATACATGTCACAATACATATACATTAATCCAAAGACATATTACTTCAATATTTAGTTTAGGAAAATTACACATTCTGAAAACACAACATATGCCAAAGTTAATCTCCAACTCATGAGCAGACATCCATACTACCTAAGGCATAATCTTTGATTGCTAATCTCCTGACAAGTGACAGTAACAGTAAATTCTTTAATCCCCAATTGATGAGCAGACATCTTGACTATCAGGTTCATCATCTATAATAGTAAATCCCTTTTACATTCCCGGACACTGACAGTACTAGTTGTGGAAACCCCCTTAGGCTAAATAAAGATAATCCATTCAGGCATATTAATTGATATTACTTCGTTAATCTTCAAGCTATCCAGACATGTCAATCCATTAGAACAATGAACTGTCTTCATGGTGTTCAAAATGTTTTACTTAACCTCGACCAATGAAATCATTTAGCCATCAGGCTTAACCTCCTAACTGCCTATATAAATCCAAGATATTTGAAGGTTCAGCAGTTCATCTCAGGATACCCAACTGGACTCATCTCTCCGGAGGCTCTGTACCTATGTTGTAGCAATTGCCTCTGGAGGGGATAGGATTCAACTGTTATCTACAAGTTGTACTTGTTACTATGTTGTTATAATTGTTCCTGTAAATAAAAGTGTGCATAACTATTTCAAGGACTTTGGATTTCATCTGCCTAGAGTTAATTCCCCGTTATAACTAGACAGCCCATCAACACGAATATTGTATGTTTGGATTACAACAAGTGAGACCTTGTCCGAAACATATGATAACTTGGTGAGAATCTTCAAAAAGATCCGGAATCCATCTGCCAGGAATTTTTATGGACATACTTACAGAGGACACCATCTGCTGATATGCAAGTATCCCAGATGATATAACAACGCAGCATCTTACTGACCAACAAGAGAGACTCAAAGACCGCCGCCTCAGTCGCCAAGAAGGAAGAAGAGAATTCATAAAAAGTGTAAGTACATTTTCTTTTGATTTTGTCTCATTCTTGGTATAGTAACCATTACTTTAAGACTGTAAACATGTGTTCTAACATTGAAGGCAGTTTTGTGGGAGAAATTCCTGTGGTCTCTCTTGTCACGCCTCTCGCTAAATCGGTTGTCAAGGCAACATTTAGTGACTGTTTCGCTGCCTCACTCGTTGACACAGGGGCGAGCGTAAATTGTATCTCCGCCAATTTTTTTGAATTAGCATTTCCAAATGTATCAATGGGTAAATCATGCTATCAACATATCAAAGGAGTCGGAGGAGCTACGTATGAGGTAATGGGGTCAGTCGACTTGGATTTTTCAATTGAAAACCAAGAATTTTCTGATAGGTTTCTTGTTCTCCCTTCGTTGCCGAAAGCGGTTATCTTGGGGTTACCATTCCTTGAAGAAAATGATGTTGTCTTAGATTTCAGTTGCAATTCTTTGATTATTGACAATAAGACTTCAGACAGACGTTACGTTAGATTTATGACTACTTCAGAACATGACATGTCAGGCTTAGCTAGTACGATTGAAGAGATTTACATCCCTTCTCAGAGTGAGATACACTTTAAAGTTAGATTAGAAGACGTTGCTGATGGCACAACAGTTCTCATAGAGCCTATCTCTTCACTTACAGCAAATTTTGAGGTAGCAGGTGGCAATACAATTTGTAAATCAAACAATGGAATAGGCACTTTTCGGCTTTTAAATCCATCTCAAGATGAAATAGTGATAGAAAAATCTTCAGTAGTAGGCAAATTCAGCTATGTTGAAGCAGACAGTATCTTTGACATTGACGGAGAGCAGGCCACTATCAACACAGTACAAACTGACCAAGACAGTCAAACAAAGGACGATGACTATATCAAAATTGCTAGAGACCTTGGATTTGACCTGACAAATGCACAGCTAACGACTGATCAAAGACACAGACTGTTAGTCTTCCTAGGTAAAAATAGGGATATTTTTTCGACAAGTTTGACTGATCTGGGAAGGACAGATATGCATTACCACGAGATAATGACAGGAAATCATCCCCCGATTCGATCCAGACCCTACCGCCAGTCACCTCATCTACAGAAGGTCACAGAAGAACTCATTGATGACTTTCTGAAGCATGACCTCATTGAAGAATCAAATTCTATGTATGCAGCTCCCATTGTTTTAGTTAAGAAGCGGGATGGTACTTACAGGTTTGTCTGTGACTATAGAAAATTAAATACTGTTATTTTACCAATGTCATGGCCTCTCCCTGTTTTTGATGATGTTGTTGACCAGATAGCAAGCAAGAATGCTCAGATATTTTCAACGTTAGACTTAGCCAATGGCTTCTTTCAGGTCCCACTCCACGAGAATTCGAAGCACAAGACAGCTTTTGTGACACACAAAGGATTGTATCAATTTAAACGCTTGCCTCAAGGCTTGACAAATTCACCACTTTGCTTTCAGATGCTCATGTCAAAAGTGCTTAGAAAATTGCTTTTCAAAATTGCTTTGATTTATATAGATGACTTAATCATCTACAGCCAAACATTTGAAGACCATTTACACCATTTGGAACAAGTGTTTTACTACCTCAAGGAAGCAAAATTGACATTAAAGCCATCCAAGTGTAATTTTGCTACAGACAAAGTTTCATTTCTCGGCCATGTTTTATCTTGTGGAGGAGTGCAAGTGGACGACAAGAAGATTGAAGCCATCAAATCCTTTCCAGTTCCAACTTCTCAGAAGCAAGTCCGATCATTCTTGGGACTTACAAATTTCTACAGGAAATATGTGAAAGACTATGCCAAAATTGCTCTGCCCCTAAATGCTCTACTAAAGAAACAATCACAACCTGTTTCAAACAAGAAGCCAAAATTCCAGTGGTCACTCGAGTGTGACAAAGCCTTCAATGCCCTCAAGGAAGCCATGTGTACCACACCAGTTTTGGCCTATCCAAATTTTGAAAAAGAATTCATACTTTCAACTGATGCCAGTGATATGAGCATTGGCTTTGTGTTAAGCCAGAAGGACGAAGACCAGAAGGAACATCCAGTAGCCTATGGCGGCAGAGCACTACAGGGAAGTGAGAAGAACTGGAGCATTACAGAGAAAGAAGGCCTAGCACTCGTGGAAGCAATTAGATCTTTTAGACCATATCTAGCAAATTCCAAATTCATAGTGTACACAGACCATATAGCACTAAAATGGCTTAAATCAATTAAAGATGCCACAGGAAGATTAGGACGTTGGTCTTTAGAGTTATCAACGTACAACTTTGAGATCATACACCGCAGCGGCAAATCAAATGGTAATGCCGATGCCCTTTCAAGAAGAGAATATCAAGAGAACATCAACTGCAACAACCAGACTGAAGAAGACACAGAAAGGACCATTTTTACGTCCACTACATCGTCATTTCCGTCTGATTCCAACAATCCGTCACGTCCGTTCGAGAATTTTGCTGAATATAATGTGTTTACTACCGTACAAAACGCATCGGCTTTTTCGGTTACTTTCGAATATGAAGAGGACTATCAAGCCATTCCAGAAGAAGTTGTTGCTTCGATATATTCAGTAAATGCTGATATTTCAAAGGATGAAATCTTGGAAGTAACCATCCAATCTCATCCAAATTTACACCATTTACAGAGAATATGTCCAGATTTTATGCAAGTGTTTGACTACAAAGAAGACGACATCCTTCCAAATGACGAGAAAGAACGACACAAAGTGCTAGTAGAGGCTGATAGATATGAAATTGACAATGGAATACTCTATCGGTTTGTACCCCAAAGACAAAAAGGACAGACAGACAAATTCATTAAACAATTAGCAGTACCAAGAACACTCAGGAATCAAGTGCTACAAGCTTACCATGACTCACAACTTGGAGGCTGTCATCACGGAAAGGAAAGAATGCACAACACCATCAGACCAAAGTACTTCTGGCCAGGAATGTACCAAGAAATTGCTATGTATGTGCAATCATGTGAAGTTTGTCAACAAACCAAGAGGCATTACCATGGGAAGAAAGCTCCACTCTGCCCAATGCCTGTGGAGGAAATCTTTACAAGGTGGCATATTGACATTCTTGGTCCACTGCCGACGACACCAGACAAGTACAAGCATATACTGGTTATCACAGATGCGTCATCCAGATGGTGTGAAGCATTCCCACTCCGAACTCAAGAAGCCAAAGAAGTTGCAGATGTCATGGTACGAGAAATATTCTGCAGGTATGGCGCACCAAGGACATTAATATCGGATCGAGGACAGAACTTCATGTCAAAATTAATAAAAGCAATATGTGAACTTTTTGATGTCAAGATGACCCATACCAGTCCATATCACCCTCAAACAAACAGCTGCGTGGAAAGGATGAATTCCTACATCAACCAATCTCTACGAGCCTACTGCAACAAGTCACAGAATGATTGGCACCGCCTCCTACCTGGCATTATGATGGCTTACAGAATGGCTCCAAATTCATCAACAAAGAGATCACCATTTATTTCGCTTTTTGGCCGTGAAATGAGAGCACCTCAGGATGTCACCCTCATTCCAAAGGAAAATTTAGGCACTAATGACAGGAGCTATCTTTCAAATTTACTGGAGGAATTAGAAATTACAAGAAAAGTTGCAGCTGAAAACAATACCAGAGCCAAAGAAGTTTATTCACAGCAATACAACAGGAAAACCAAGGAACCAGAATTCATACCAGGACAAAGAGTATGGCTCTACTGTCAAAAAGTAGAAAAAGGACTGTCAAGCAAGCTCACAAAGAAATGGTATGGAAGTTACTACATTGTTCAATTAGGCCCAAATTATACCTACAAATTAAGAAGAAGTTCTGATGACAAGATCCACAAATCACTTGTCCATGCCAATCGCCTCAAGCCATATTTCGACCCAGCTGATCGTCCACAAAATCCACCAGAACCATTGATCAACGACAATGACAACATGGACCCAGATGTCATAGACGACAACTCGACAGCTGACAACAATGTGCCGAACCAAGAAGACACAGAAGTCCAAGAGGAAAACCTAGATAAAAACAAGCAGAAGCCAGACAATTCGAACATAAAAACTAACAAGCAAAACAAGAAAAAGAAAGCAACAACTCAAGCAAAGAAATCAAGAGAAGGAAATCAACAGAACTCAACTACAAGTAACACCAAGAAGCAAGAAAACAAGAAAGATAAGTCAAGAAAACAGAACAATAAAGCTAAACACAAGAAGAAAAACCAGGACAAGCAAATACAGAACAAACAAGATGAGGATGAAGAATCAAGTCAAACTGAAATTACTCAACACATACAAGCAAATGAAATTGACTCAATCCTTTCATCAAAAAGAGCAAACAAGAAAATATATTATAGGATAAAATGGAAGGATGTTGAAAGAGGAAATACTTGGGAATACGGGAGCACTATTCCAGACGTATTAAAAAGAGACTTTCATTCAAACAGGAACATGGCAGGAAGGCGTAGGAAACGACCTCTCAAAGGACATAAATTTTTCGAAAAAAAGACTACAGAACAGGAGGAAAATGTCAACATCATATCTGAAGGTACACCAGACTTGTGCCAGACGCCTATTACTCCATGCATTGTACAAGCAGTTCCACCAATGCCGATTTATCCAAAACACTTGCGACAATTTGAAATGAATGTTAAAGAAGTTGTCGGAATTGAACTTGTGGATGGAGACTGCTATGTAACAGTTTTATTAAATAAATTCAATGCACCTGGCTACGAGGATGCACCTGACGATGTCGAACGTGTTCTGTACTTTGAGAGTGTCCATCCACGTCTCATACAAGAATACCTAAACAAGAGCTGGAACAACCTCTATGAAATGAAAAGAGATCATCCCACCCCAACAAAAGACAATTTACCAATATTTGCCTCCAGAACCAGTGACATGGAAGGGCATATGGAATACCGTGAGATTTTCATAGGTGCAACAAGACCCTATCAATATGCACTTACTTTTTACACTGATTATGTACAAATCAACATTTTTTTGCAGAAAATTCAGGTTCTCCTCAATAAACGGTATGATACATTGTGGTCCAATCGCCAGGCTTTTCTGTCAGCTTGAAAAAGATCATTGGCTACCGCTTTCTACTGTGTTGAGTTATTTTTTGTAAAACTTTATTTTACCATTTGTGAACACTAACTTCAGCTTGATCGACTGATTGTTTTTGGTACACAAAAATCTTGATGATTGAACTGATCATCCAATATCAAGATGGTAAAACTAACCCAGGAATGAATGTGAGAATGAATGATGCACATTAACAATGCACATTAACATTAATTATCTCACAATACATGATGGATTAGAATTCATATTTTCATTTCTATTTTTTCTTATTATCTTCTAATCATACAAATGCAAATGTTTTGTATTCACATAATGTGTGTGTATAATTCAATTATGCATGAGCTATGATTATATTAGTATTATGAATATGTTAGTTATGTATGACGCATAATGTGCAGTTATGCATTTCAGCAATTCAATATCAGCATACCCAGTTTAGCATTTAGTATTATGAATACCTTACTATTAGTTATGTATGACGCATAATGTGCGACCATTCAGCTATTATCATGACCAAGTTTCATTCTTATTAATCACTATTAGTTATGTACAACACATAATGTGTGATTGTGCATATCCCTAATTCAAGATAAGCATACCAAGTTTAGCAATTAGCATTTATGTTTACCTCTGTGTTGTGTTGTGTTGTGTGTGACGCATAATGTGCGTACATGCATTTAAGCTATTCAATATTAACATACAACAGTTTTATTTTATTATTTCAGCATTATGAATATGTTAGTTATGAATGACGCATAATGTGCGTACAGACATTTCAGCTATTCAATATTGTCATAAAACAATTTATTATTATCATTATTATTTCAGCATTATGAATATGTTAGTTATGTATGGCGCATAATGTGCGTTTGTGCATCTCAGCTATTCCATATTATCAACATAATGTCTACATATGTCATGAATTGCACAAAATATGTGAGCACATTACAGCTATCCAATAGCAACCATATTCCTAGCACTCATACTATCCAAGATAGTGAACGAATATACACATGTTTATTTATGTACCAGTATATAAGTTTTGTATATAGATATGTTCATCACACCATTTAAAGTTTTTATATGTCAGTATACTTCAAATATACAGCACCAGTATTACAAAAGCACTCATACTATCATAGATAGTCAATGTATTATACACATGTATTAACTGAGCGAATAAATAAACTTATCCCTTTTTTTTTTCCTTAATAAGAAATTAAATTTCTATCTTTTTCAGACACAAAAATATCAATAACCACCATTACTAATGAACCCTTTTACTTCCAGATTGTGATGATATACATGATAATATAACAATTATTTCTTCTATGCAGATACAGTATTAAATACAGATTATTCCTGCTTATTAAGATATATACATAAACCAGATTCTATTATATAAAACATTTGCTGCCCAGAATTTCTCTTTATGATTTCATATTATGCTGCCTGGATCAACCTGAACAGAGACGGTTTCAAGTGGCCATGACATCAAGATGTACAGATCGAACCACCAGACCAAGTCCCTACAGCAGGAGGATCTACATCTGATGTTCATCACCATCAAGGAAACAACAGTCAAGACTCAGTGCAGCATGGATGAAACTCACATTTTGGAAGAGAACAATCATAGACATTATCATCAGTGTGAATCATTATCAATATGGACTAACATCAATACCAGGAAAGAAGTGGACCATCATCAATATCATTATGAAGAATAGCAATATCAACACTATAATTTCTATCATCAGAATGGACCATCGTCAGTGTGAATTGTCAACTACATAAGAATAGACTATCATTTATATCATCACTGTGAACTATTATATACATATCATATTTTAAAACTCTTACCAAACATACAAAAAGTTTGGAGCCCAAACTTCACAAGCGAGGGGAAGATATCATGGGCTAGCTATTACCCAAATTATACTAAAACTGTCTTCATAGAAATAAGGAAAATCTATTACATATTCACAGATATTATCCAAGATACATTAGCAGTTCAGAACATTTATACAAGTTAATTCATTAGATAAATTACTTCATTATTCAAATATTTCACATCACATACTCAAAATACATGTCACAATACATATACATTAATCCAAAGACATATTACTTCAATATTTAGTTTAGGAAAATTACACATTCTGAAAACACAACATATGCCAAAGTTAATCTCCAACTCATGAGCAGACATCCATACTACCTAAGGCATAATCTTTGATTGCTAATCTCCTGACAAGTGACAGTAACAGTAAATTCTTTAATCCCCAATTGATGAGCAGACATCTTGACTATCAGGTTCATCATCTATAATAGTAAATCCCTTTTACATTCCCGGACACTGACAGTACTAGTTGTGGAAACCCCCTTAGGCTAAATAAAGATAATCCATTCAGGCATATTAATTGATATTACTTCGTTAATCTTCAAGCTATCCAGACATGTCAATCCATTAGAACAATGAACTGTCTTCATGGTGTTCAAACTGTTTTACTTAACCTCGACCAATGAAATCATTTAGCCATCAGGCTTAACCTCCTAACTGCCTATATAAATCCAAGATATTTGAAGGTTCAGCAGTTCATCTCAGGATACCCAACTGGACTCATCTCTCCGGAGGCTCTGTACCTATGTTGTAGCAATTGCCTCTGGAGGGGATAGGATTCAACTGTTATCTACAAGTTGTACTTGTTACTATGTTGTTATAATTGTTCCTGTAAATAAAAGTGTGCATAACTATTTCAAGGACTTTGGATTTCATCTGCCTAGAGTTAATTCCCCGTTATAACTAGACAGCCCATCAACACGAATATTGTATGTTTGGATTACAACAAGTGAGACCTTGTCCGAAACATATGATAGTTTATAGAAACAAACATGGCGGCGGCCAACTCACTCGATAACGATAAAGTTTGTAACAAATTCAGCGTAGAAAACCTGACAGAAACTCAAAAGAAAGTTTTAAGAAGTCTGTACGAGAAGAAGGATGTATTCATGTCCATCAAAACGGGTAGAGGTAAATCCATGTGCTACCAGGCGTTCCCAATCATCTGCGAAAGCCAAGATCCTGACACGAGAGTGCTTGTTATTTCACCCTTGATTTCAAGTGATCTCATTGGTTGTTAGAAAGCAAGCGTTTCGCTGAGTCATTGCGAAGGGAGGTAACTAGGTTAGGGTTAATACCCTTACTGTTTTCCAGCACTTGTGTGTAGATTTATCGGAACAATAGCGCTGGATTATTGAGGATGGTCACTTCAAAGAGCTGGCAAAACTGTAATTATTTACTATGAGGAATCAAATGAGATTTTGTAATGGAACTCTCAACTGTCTTCTTATAATGCAAAACTACAAAGTGATTGGTTTAGGTTTTGCGATGCGATGCTTCAAAGACATGCCAAGTTACATGATATTTGCAATGAATTACACAAATAGGTTAACAAACTTTCGGTATGCATCTGTACATTGTCATAATGTTAAACTCTAGGTGGGCAAGGATGGTTTGACCAGAATCTACTGACAGACATATCCAGGATATAATAATGATAATAATAGTGGCATTCATATTGCACAGTATCCACGCCATAAAGGTATGCTCAAAGTGCATGGTTGTCACATTATTACCCTGGTCTAACCTGTGCTGCCGCAAAGCGCTTAAAGGTCACCTCCTCCGCATCTTACACCAGGTACCCACTTACTGCTGGGTGAACAGAGGCACGTTGAATAAAGTCACTTATCCAGGGTGACACCGTAAGTCTTTCCACTCATGTCTCAGTGTGGGGCAGGGAGTCACCCTTCAAACTCTCAGTTAATTCAGCAATGAAGCGGGTAACCTACCCATGCGGCAAGCCGCGCCCATTGTTGCTGAACTTCACTGATAGCGGTCGACTGAGCTATGCACAGGACCTCGTGCCACCATATTACTGTACTAACAGATGAACAGTTGGTTTAGGTACTATCACCTACATAATAATACCATTAGTTGACGTTTATCCTGCTTCATGTACTTCAGTGCTACTTGACTGCATGGTGATTGTCATTAGTACAGATCAAGGTGGCTTCATATTAGGGACCAACAAGCAACAAGTTTCATTGTAGCCACTAGTCAGTATGTTACTCTCACAAACATTTAGAGGGATTTTAGTTAGTTTTAATTGAGGAAATTTAAGGGGAGATATTAAAGGGGCAGTAGCACGTTTTTTGCAAAATTTATTTTTTTAAATTACCTATTTATAATGATAGTATGTGCCATTTAAATTTACTTTAGAGGGTAAAACATCTTATTACACTAACCAATTATCCGTAGTAATAATAACCATAGTTGCGTATAAAGCAAAAATTGCATGGTGGCCATTTTATTGTGAACACATTTTATTATTTGGAATGACAAAAACAATTCCCATGGGTTTACTGAGCCATGTACACTCATTTTAAGCTTGATTTTTAAAAAAGAGAAGGGTGTTTTACGATTGGTGAAATTATTTTTCGAATACATTTCATCAACTTATTTGAGCAAAAAAACGTGCTACTGCCCCTTTAAAGTCAAATAGTATAACTATGACTAAGGGCTACTCCTATATCACTCTTAACTTGGTATTTTCTTCACCACACTGCCTACAAAACCAAAATAAAATGAATTGAATTGAATTACCATATTGCAACTCATCCTTAGAAAGAGAGAAAATCTTATTTCTACAACTTGTCAAATCTAATATTACAATTATTTCAATGAAAAGGTTACAGTTCCTTGTAATTAATGAAAACTAAAATGTCCTGCTTGTCTTGTATTGGTAACCATGAACATCCAAACATTTGAACGGAACAGTATGGAGGTGAGGTGAGGTGAGGTGAGGTGATTTGGGGTTTAAGAGTTCAAGAGTATTTCGTTTATATCATGGGCTGCTAGTATTATGGCAGGGAGAAAGCCTGCAATGCCATGTGGCTATGCATTGCGGTGAAACCTGCGAGCAACGGCTGGAACTAGCAAACCATGGGTGGTACTAGGCTGAAATTCAGTGCAGCATTGTACCCAAATCTGTCTGCGTGTAGAACAGTTTTCTACTGCAGACAAAGTTGCCGTGGCCCTGGCGGGATTCAAACCCCGGACCCGTTGATCCGAAGCCGAACACGCTAACAGTATGAACATCTATATCAATATACCGTACCACGCATGATGAGAACATTGACAGACAGGTATGGGTCTATGATATATGAGTAAACATCTATATCAATATACCAAACATGATCAGAACATTGACAGACAGGTATGGGTCTATGATATATGAGTAAACATCTATATCAATATACCAAACATGATCAGAACATTGACAGAGTAGTACCGGTCTATGATATATGAGTAAACATCTATATCAATATACCACAGATGATCAGAACATTGACAGAACAGTATGGATCTATGATATGTAAGTAAACATCTATATCAATATACCAAACATGATCAGAATATTGACAGAGCGGTATGGGTCTATGATATATGAGTAAACATCTACATCAATAAACCACACATGATCAGAACATTGACAGAACAGTATGGATCTATGATATATGAGTAAACATCTATATCAATATACCACGCATGATCAGAATATTGACAGAGCGGTATGGGTCTATGATATATGAGTAAACTTCTATATCAATGTACCATACATGATCAGAACATTGACAGAGCGGTATGGATCTATGATATATGAGTAAACATCTATATCAATATACCAAACATGATCAGAACATTGACAGAGTAGTACCGGTCAATGATATATGAGTAAACATCTATATCAATATACCAAACATGATCAGAACATTGACAGAGCGGTATGGGTCTATGATATATGAGTAAACATCTATATCAATATACCAAACATGATCAGAACAATGACAGAACGGTATGGATCTATGATATGTGAGTAAACATCTATATCAATATACCAAACATGATCAGAATATTGACAGAGCGGTATGGGTCTATGATATATGAGTAAACATCTATATCAATATACCACACATGATTAGAACATTGACAGAGAAGTACAGGTCTATGTCATATGAGTAAACATCTATATCAATATACCAAACATGATCAGAATATTGACAGAGCGGTATGGGTCTATGATATATGAGTAAACATCTATATCAATGTACCAAACATGATCAGAACATTGACAGAGCGGTATGGGTCTATGATATATGAGTAAACATCTATATCAATATACCACACATGATCAGAACATTGACAGAACAGTATGGATCTATGATATGTGAGTAAACATCTATATCAATATACCAAACATGATCAGAATATTGACAGAGCGGTATGGGTCTATGATATATGAGTAAACATCTATATCAATATACCACACATGATTAGAACATTGACAGAGTAGTACGGGTCTATGATATATGAGTAAACATCTATATCAATATACCAAACATGATCAGAATATTGACAGAGCGATATGGGTCTATGATATATGAGTAAACATCTATATCAATATACCCAACATGATCAGAACATTGACAGAGCGGTATGGGTCTATGATATATGAGTAAACATCTATATCAATATACCATACATGATCAGAACATTGACAGAGTAGTATGGATCTATGATACATGAGTAAACATCTATATCAATATACCACACATGATCAGAACATTGACAGAGTAGTATGGGTCTATGATACATGAGTAAACATCTATATCAATATACCACACATTATCAGAACATTGACAGAGCTGTATGGATCTATGATATATGAGTAAACATCTATATCAATATACCACAGAAGATCAGAACATTGACAGAACAGTTCACGTCTATGATATATGAGTAAACAACTATATCAATATACCACGCATGATCAGAACATTGACAGAGCAGTATGGGTCTATGATATATGAGTAAACAACTATATCAATATACCACACATGATCAGAATATTGACAGAACAGTATGGATCTATGATATGTAAGTAAACATCTGTATCAATATACCATACATGATCAGAACATTTACAGAGCTGTATGGGTCTATGATATATGAGTAAACAACTATATCAATATACCACACATGATCAGAATATTGACAGAACAGTATGGGTCTATGATATGTAAGTAAACATCTGTATCAATATACCATACATGATCAGAACATTTACAGAGCTGTATGGGTCTATGATATATGAGTAAACATCTATATCAATATACCAAACATGATCAGAACAATGACAGAACGGTATGGATCTATGATATGTGAGTAAACATCTATATCAATATACCAAACATGATCAGAATATTGACAGAGCGGTACGGGTCTATGATATATGAGTAAACATCTATATCAATATACCACAGATGATCAGAACATTTACAGAGCTGTATGGGTCTATGATATATGAGTAAACATCTATATCAATATACCACACATGATCAGAATATTGACAGAGTAGTATGGATCTATGATATATGACTTAACATCTATATCAATATACCATATATGATCAGATCATTGACAGAGCAGTATGGGTCTATGATATATGAGTAAAAATCTATATCAATATACCACACATGATCAGAACATTGACAGAGCGGTATGGGTCTATGATATATGAGTAAACATCTATATCAATATACCACACATGATCAGAACATTGACAGAGCAGTATGGGTTTATGATATATGAGTAAACATCTATATCAATATACCACGCATGATCAGAACATTGACAGAGTAGTACGGGTCTATGCTATATGAGTAAACATCTTTATCAATAAACCATACATGATCAGAACATTGACAGACCAGTATGGGTCTATGATATATGAGTAAACATCTATATCAATATATCACTTATGATCAGAACATTGACAGAATAGTATGGATCTATGATATATGAGTAAACATCTATATCAATATACCATACATGATCAGAACATTGACAGAACTGTACGGGTCTATGATATATGAGTAAACATCTATATCAATATACCACGCATGATCAGAACATTGACAGAGCGGTACGGGTCTATGATATATGAGTAAACATCTATATCAATGTACCAAACATGATCAGAAAATTGACAGAGCGGTATGGGTCTATGATATATGAATAAACATCCATATCAATATACCATACATGATCAGAACATTGACAGAACTGTACGGGTCTATGATATATGAGTAAACATCTATATCAATATACCATAGATGATCAGAACATTGACAGAACTGTATGGGTCTATGATAAATGAGTAAACATCTATATCAATATACCATAGATGATCAGAACATTGATAGAACAGTATGGGTCTATAATATATAAGTAAACATCTATATCAATGTACCACACATGATCAGAACATCGACAGAGCGGTACGGGTCTATGATATATGAGTAAACATTTATATCAATATACCGAACATGATCAAAACATTTACAATACAGTATGGATCTATGATATATGTGTAAACATCTATATCAATATACCACACATGATCAGAACATTGACAGAACAGTTTGGGTCTATGATATATGAGTAAACATCTATATCAATGTACCACACACGATCAAAACATTTACAATACAGTATGGATCTATGATATATGTGTAAACATCTATATCAATATACCATACATGATCAGAACATTGACAGAACAGTATGGGTCTATTATATATGAGTAAACATCTATATCAATATATAAAACATGATCAGAACATTGACAGAACAGTTCGGGTCTATGATATATGAGTAAACATCTATATCAATGTACCACACACGATCAAAACATTTACAATACAGTATGGATCTATGATATATGTGTAAACATCTATATCAATATACCACACATGATCAGAACATTGACAGAACAGTTTGGGTCTATGATATATGAGTAAACATCTATATCAATGTACCACACACGATCAAAACATTTACAATACAGTATGGATCTATGATATATGAGTAAACATCTATATCAATGTACCACACATGATCAAAACATTTACAATACAGTATGGATCTATGATATATGTGTAAACATCTATATCAATATACCACACATGATCAGAACATTGACAGAACAGTTTGGGTCTATGATATATGAGTAAACATCTATATCAATATACCATACATGATCAGAACATTGACAGAACAGTATGGGTCTATTATATATGAGTAAACATCTATATCAATATATAAAACATGTCATGATCAGAACATTGACAGAACAGTTCGGGTCTATGATATATGAGTAAACATCTATATCAATGTACCACACACGATCAAAACATTTACAATACAGTATGGATCTATGATATATGTGTAAACATCTATATCATTATACCATACAGGATCAGGACAATTGCTACTATCACATTCTTATAATTGCTCTCATTAGAGATCATTATTACATGTAAATAAATGAACTATAGTTTATGACATTTGTTGCAAACCAGCATTATGATTTAGGTTGCTCTTTTCATCTGCAACATCTTGTATAATAATATTACGAACAAATTCAAATTCATTTCCTCAACTTCATCACATATTTGTTTAAGTCTACACCAAGACAGATGATATATGGGCATCAGAATATCAGTTGTTTATACTTCATCGTCAATAGAAATCAGTTGTTAATGGAATATATGAAATGACACTATTATCATTACAACACAACATATGCATTATTGTGTATGATATTTGATATTTGTTTGAAGCATACGCTGGACACGCAGATATATAGATATTGAAGTAGAGAAGCTCTCAGACTGTATATCAATAACATTGAGAATATAATATCTGTATACAACGAGAATAATGGTGTGTGTTTATATGTGTAGTTACTTATAATATATATTGGTAATATACATAGTATACCTACTGGTAAGATGCATCATTTTGTAAACAATCTTGATATAATGTATATGGGAATTATGCAACAATAGGGATATAAATGTCAACTTATTTGGCAGATGACAGGAAGCATACGACAAGGTGTACATGTAGTATAATCACTATAATGTTAGGGGCACTTGTTGCAAACAGTAAGTAAAACGTGATATAGACTATAGCACTTAATTTTCCCCTTTGTCGATTCATAATAGACAGGGGGTGTATGTATACGTGACCAAACAATGCATATTTCGTAAACACGGTTTGGTTATGGCATGACCACACTATGTACGAGAAGCCTGTTTATTAATATATCATATCTCCAGTTGATATGGCACACAGCGCCCTGGCAAGACAGCATCCCCTCGGATGGAAATGGGTTTGACACTTGCCTAGTTTGACAAGCGAGCTTCGTATTAACATCTCGCTCCGCTCGCAAACGTATAATGAGGCGTCGAAAACCTGTTTACACCAAATATAACCTTGTCATCTTCGCGACAACATTTTCTACGTTTTTGTTGAAAATTCTACAGGCAAGTTGGCCATGTTTGCTTTACCAACAGGCAACACCCCCTCTGATCTACGGTGCTACCGTCACGCATATGTTATCAGTGTTTGTGGAATTATTCTAAATTCAAGCGCAATTATGGCAGCGCGGTTTTAACTCTAGAATTCACATGATGAAATGGTAAAAAAGTGAAAGGTACTCACACTATGTCTAGAGTATTTTGTGAAGCTACATTCCATAGCCTAGCCACCGCGCCATGATAACACTGCAACTCACTTCCTATAGATACGCGCCCGACTGAAGGCCCGCCTACGCGAAAATCAACTATGGTATAGTCTGTTCTGGAAATGGGGTCACTCTGGCTGTACGACTCTTGCAGCCTGCAGACAGATCGGTGGACTGTGGTGGGTGATAGCGGGGAGGAAGTGTTTGGGTTTACAGTGTTAAGGCAATTCGTCTTGAAAAGCAATGAGATATAGCGGAGTACCGTTTCTTTAAGATAGACTATACAAGCTTAGATGACATTGCAGAGGATATGTGTGAAGTGGGTACCCTTAGATTTCTCTCTTTTGAAAAGAAAAGTCTTGTCTTATAATGAGAACAAGTTCTATGGATAGTCAACTTCTTTATTGATATGAGTGCGATATGGTCGCACTCATATCGATAAAGAAGTTGACTATCCATAGAACTTGTTCTTATGCATCACACCAGCTTCTAAACTGCCCCTCAAAGAAGTTATAATTATAATGTTTATAATGTTACATACACAACTACTAGCATGACATCAACATCTATTTCTGATTTTTGTATGAGACAATCCTACAACGTATTATGTACGCTACGTCACCTAAAAAGAAATACTCACAAAATGATGTGTTATGATACTCATTTTGAAATAAGCAAGTAAGAATAGATAATTATAACTACCTTGCTTATCAGTTTCTTTCTAGTTTCTATAGTACTTTCACGTGTTTGTTATTTGTAGCTTAAGCATATTAACATAAATTCGATCAGTATTTGAATATACAAATGTTATCATTATACATTTGTAACATACCTTTGAAAGAACACAGTGACACGTGTCGCAGCCTATTATATTTATCAAACTCTTCAATACAATAGGTGTAACACATAGTACAGCGTGGGCCATGTAAGCGCTAATGGTGTTGTATGGATTACATAGTCGACACAACTATACCCTCATGAATATTTCATTCCACTATTACTCGGGCCTGTTCCGCAAATCACTCTAATTATATCTATCACGTTATTAAACTATTCGGTTATGTAAGAGTCATGCCCTACACTGTATGAATCATTTATCGCTACAGATAACTCATAGGTCTAAACCAAATGATATACAAGAATGTATCACTCATGTGTCTAAATCAAGCTCTATAAAGGAGTATTTAACCAATATAAATATTTCTAAACCAAAGGATATAAAGAAGGTTTTTAGAATATCTTTCTTTATATCCTGAGGTTTAGAATTAAATATTGGAGATATAGCCCCGTATATCCTTTGGTTTTGAAATATTGATGATATACTCTTTAACATCATTTGGTTTAGAAATATTGCAATATAATCCTTTATATCCTTTGGTTTAGAAATATTGGTGATATATTCGTGTATATCCTTTGGTTTAGAAATATTGGCGATATACCATCTGATTAAGGAGTTAGCTTATACCACGAAACCTCCTGTATGGCCAAGATAAAGATGTTGTTTTCCTCAATTAAATCATAGAACTAAACTTATAACTCCTGAAATACAACTAGTGGTCCAATGATGTTCTACTTATTTGGAAATATGTGATTTCGGACATCAATTAATATAGATTCATAATGACGAGGAATTGCGTAAGACCACATCTGTAAGACCTAATTGATTGGCATCTGGTAACAAACCCGATCTATCATTTCTAGTTGAGAGGGTAGACACACAGTTCCTTCTAATACCAGAAATAAAGAAGAACATAACATGTGTTTGGCTTGAAACGATTTGTTGCTTGTCCACAATTCGTATGGTATACATCCATGTACTGATATATTACTAATTTCAATAATCTGTTTATATAGACTGAATATGGTGTTGTGATTTAATGCTGATTTTATTAGACAATTTGATATATATAGCTACTTTGAACAGTGTACACGTGTTGGAATATCTAAACAATGACACAGATGTATACATATTTGGTCTGAACCAGGGATGATATGTTGTATACGTCTTTGGTCTGAAGCGGTAACAAGAATTAGCATTTCGTGTTCTAAGCTGTAACAAATTAGGGAAATATAATCATACAATGATATTCGCCCTCAATGAGAATAAAACCTAATCTTTTACAGCGACCAATCGAAATAAGATTAAATCAACAGATTTATACTGTTTAACATATATAGAATTGTCGATCTAAAGTTATTTAGATTGCACAATTCCGATCTTCCCTTTTACTATTATTAGACCTCATTTACATGTCTCTTATAAACCAAGTGGTTGGTCGTAGAGATGTATAATTTCTACATATTACTTTTATAAATGTTTGTAAGCTTCGAGTGAGACAGAAAGAATTAAAATCTTCTTCCTACCAACTTCAACGGTGTCGACCTTGGAAGTATAAAATATAAATTTCAGTCCCGCCAAATATAATTTCATTTTGGGGCAAAGTGAATCACATAATCACTTCAACAATGATACGCGCGTACCAGGACGACGCCCGATCTCTAGCTGCTTGGTGAAATCTTAACGGACAGGGCGGTATGAAGTATGAATTGCATAAAATACCAAGTACCACTTGAATTTACTCTTAGACACATCATTTAAAACTCTATAAAAGCGCAGTATAAGCATCCCCTTGATTCTACTTGTTGACAAGTCGTCCTAAGAATAGCTACACTACTACAATGCCAGAAGGGCACTAGACTATGTCCTCATCAACAAACCCGCATCGTGACATAGGCTATCAAAATACTAGTTTGATTTACTCTTTGAAAACTTATTAGGAATGAATGAAACGATGATCATAACCACATTTTGCAATGCATTATGAATTACACCGAATGAGACTTCTTTGTAGGCTAATGTACATATACATATACATGTACCGTACAAAGTATACATTTACATAGTATATACATACTTACACATACGTATATAAACTGCACAAAATGGAAGAAACCCCTATCAATACAGACCTCAAAATCATAAAGCATATACAATATGAGATATAATATTACAATAAAGGTGGTAAGGACAAAGTAGACGTAAACCATTGACATATGAACTATTGACATGAACTATGGATGACGGACCTTTACAAAGAATAACGAAATTCGTAAGCAGAAAGAAAAATGAAACATAGAAAATCACAACAAAGTTTTCTTTGAGGGCGAGCATCACAACTAACTGTTTATATCCCACACGTCACAATGTTATATCAGTTCACTGTCTGGATCACATGTATTCCTAAAGTGTTTTATTGTTCATTTATTCGTATTTTTTGTCAACTAGAGAACCCGCGAGTACCCAAGTGATGCCCTTCTCGCTAAAACTGGGACACAACTAAATTGCTGCTTTTAGTGAATTGATAAATAAATACCTGTCCTATTCATCAATTTCCATAACATGTCATTTTAACATAAAAACCCCTTCCCTTTGCCGTACGTCAAATTATTAAAATTCAAACGACGTTATAACATGTCTCACTAAACCAACACCACTCTGAGGACTATTGTTACACTTAACTGAATGACACCACCTTCATTGTACAGGTTAATTATCCACAATGAAAGTTAGAGGGGCATCAAATCATGTTTAATATGAAAACGACAATGTGGTGATCTTATATCATTTGACCGCACCGCACTGTCAGTCTACAGATAGAACTGTTTTCAGTGGTGTATGTATATTTCTTTGAAAGGAAATGAAGAAAGACTTGGAAGACTTGGAAGATACCTAAACCCTCAGCCCTCCTGGTATTATATATTGATAAGAATAAAAAATATCCTCGGAAAATCTTGGATGTTTGTATTATTACCGACTTACGTTAAAAAAACTCCTGTGCAAGGTTATCCATACACCAATATCAGGGTAAAAGAGGATATATATGGCATGGTATTGCTTCAATATATACAGGAAGTACCTATCTATCATACCTTACATATTCATATAACATTAATAGCAATGGCATCGATAAGCGTTGACAGCTGGTCACCTGTGGTATGCCTGTCTCTTTGATGTCTGCCGCCCTATGGTGTACGTGGAAGTATGTGCCTGCTCACCTCACACCATCCTGTCCATATCGATACTGCAGTGTTCATTCATGTGAGTCCATCCATCCACGTGCTTACTCATTCATACAAACACTGGCCCATCAATATTGTATGTAGACCCACATGTAGGGGCACCGGGTGCAAACTCAACCAGTTTATTAATGATTTTAAAACATACACATACACTCCTTGTGGAGAGATGACATATCATAATTTATAAAATGTATATTTTCAAGATGGCGGAAATTGCAGTTATAGATATACGGTAAACAGGTTCTCGTTACTAAATAGCTTACAGTCTTTACTAGAGTTACTATTTCATTAGCACCTTATATACCGAGCAGAAGCAAAAACAACCATTATCAAGCCTCGAAAATTCAAAACATGAAAATGAAAACGATGAGATCTCAAAGGCTCCTTTTTAATATATTTGATTTTTTTTAAATTTGGAAATTAGTGGCTTATCTACCTGGTGAAGGAATTAGTATATACTCCAAAGGTCGTGTCTGTTCGTAATAAAGAAGTTGTTATCCAGATATCTTGCTTTTCTTGAAAATTGTTATACTTCAAAATGACCTTTAAGAATTTGATTTCACACATGTATATATTTCAAAGGAAGGTCAAGATGATGTTAAAAATAAAATCTTTCAAGACAATTTATTTTAGTGCATAAATCCCACTATAATCCAACAGCTAACTCTGGCTATGTTTATACCAAACTAACACTTCATGATAACGAAGACATACTTATATCCTATATATAGACAGCCACATATACACGGTGCGCTTTCTTTCATGCTACTTTATATTTTCGCATTAAAAATACCAATAATAGCTCATCAATAGTCATATCTATATATGGCTACTTTATGTAAAAACCGATAGTCACCGCTCCCAAAATTCAATGCATATATGCAAGGTTGATGTTATTTCTGTATTCTAATAACTATCAGTCTAATTAGAAAGAGGGCGTATTTGTCTGTGGTTTGAGTAAAAGCGACTGAATACATTGACGTGGATATGGGCGCTACTTCCTGATGAGTCCGTTACGTACGTGTTGAAGGAGAGAGTAGAAGGTCAGGGGATTCCCCTCCTAGACACGTGGCGCATGAGTCCTTCCTCCTCGCTGTTGTGTGAAGTGTTTGTCCTTTATATTCGTAAGAAAAATACGCTTTGTAATCTCGAGTAAGCGTTAAGAGTTATTATTTTCGTTCTTTTGAAGTTGTACTGTTTTATTAGAATGTTTAAGTGTATCTTCCTTACATCCATATGGGGATATGTTGCTTTCCGTATTTTTAGGATTTATTATTACATTGTCAGATTCATACTCTCTTTGTTTTCAAGTGTGTAAGTATTGTATGTATATGTATACATGAATCACACCGATGTATCATGCCACCATGAGAAATGGAAAAACATAACATGGCACCGTGCCGTGTTTTACTTACAGTTGTAAATAAGAAAATGATAAATTCATTAAGCGTCCACTATATTTGTTGGATACCCTAGCCGTCAAATTAAAGTAACGATTTATTTTCAACTATATTATAACTGGCATTCATTTATATAATATGAAGCGTCCATAAAATATTCATTTTGACATTGCCTCGGTCACTGTTCCAGGGTCAAAAACATGAGAAAGTTGGGTTTTGTTGAAGGCTTGTATGTGTTTGATGCTTTATGCATGTTTTTACAGTTGGACATTCGTTTGAACATAATAGCTTCAAAATGTCAAAATACCTGTACAATTACTATGAGCTTTTGGGTAGACGATTATTCGGAGCTTATATTTATATTATGGCAAACATCACAAAACATTTTCGAAAAGATTTCTATAGGGGAAAAAGGACAAGATGATAAAAAATCAATTGGTAATATCAAAGGTTTGGTAAAAAGGTGGAACCAAAGCTACCATTTTGTTAATTAACACTGTGAGTAAGACTTTATTTATTAATGTTTCTGAAGATGTAATTATTTAAATACGTTAAATGTATTGCTTCGACTATTGATGTCACATTAAGTGACATTTTAGTGCGTGATTATTGGTCGTAGTAATGTCGCGTCACTTGTGGCGATGAAACATAATCATAATCCAACTGATGTTTAAAGTGTTCGGCAATTAAGCCCGCGCGCATACTGGGTAATGATTTTATTGAAAACCATATTTGGTTTCCATGGTAACGGTAAATGTTCGCATTGATTGGCGAGGAGAAAGATGGCAATATATGGTATCCACCCGTTGCTGATCACAGAAAACTTCCCGCGTGTTGCCCCGTGTCGTGAATAATTCATAAACTTATACCGGAGTGTGACACTCAACGAGTGGGAGGCCCCGGCACTTGTGTAGCCGTTTAGTTCTTAATGACGGGGGATTACGCATGTCGTGTTATCGCCCCCTGGGTATATATATATATATATATATATATATATATATATATATATACATACAGACAGACAGACACACAGACAGACACACAGACAGACATATATTTTATTAAAGTCTCGCCTCGAGATCAATAAAATACAGATACAATATGTACATAAAAGTATGCGAGCCACCCAAAAATGGGTTATGAGAGACTATATACAGTTAAATGACAATTCAACTTTAAAGTATTATTACATAAAATTGCAATATAAATCCAATCACATAAACCAGGTAAGAAAATAGTGTACAAGTAAGTGTTATAAATAAGATACATCTTGAGTGTGCAGTACAATTAAAATGTAGTATATAAAAGACAACAAATCCATAAAATATATTAACATGTGTATAAATGGTAAAATACTTGACTATGATATAAATAGGCAGTACGAGTAGTTAAACTAGCTTTGCAGGTCTTGGCACTAATTAAAATCAATTCAGGTGAGGAGAGAATAAAACCCACTTTCTGTATGTCGCTAAAATCAAAGAAGTTGGGACACTCTAAGGCACACTGTGCGTACAGGTCACGTTTTTCATCTTCACAGTGGACAGTGTAGGAGGACATGTGTTTCGTCTACAACGGCGTCTCTACATATACATATATGAAGGTTACGCGATGTGAGCCGGGTACACAGTGCATGTAAACTATTAGGCTCGATATGTCATTGTTATATTGTGATTGTGATGTAGACTACCAACCGATATTGAAAGCATGGGCCTGCCGTATGTCCTTTAGTGAGCGCCGACCTGAATAAGCATTTGGGATCCAAGTAACGGATTGAGGAAAATAGCAGGACCGCCAGTGACTTGTCAAACATATACCCGTACACATCAACTTTCTTCCATAGAAAATGATATTTGATTTCAGAACCAGGGATACGCAATTACAACCTGATAGCATCGTGTCGGTCCGAGTACCGAATATATGTATGTTCCTTGGTATACCGTCAATGAAAATGAATTAAATTTGAATAGTCATTTATAAGAATAACACTGAACCTCTTTACAAAAAGTGTCAACAAAGATTTCAGGAGGAAATTAAGATCGTTTGATGTTGATGTGAAATATTGAAGTTGTATACGCATGACAAGGAATGTGTTCTGAGTCTTCAGGATGAAAACAAACTAATCAAGATTGTGAATATAGAATTCAGAATTACTGAATAAATCATCATAATTTCTTCGAACATTTTATTTTTTCTATATATATATATATATATAAATAAGATGAGTTGCTTTTCTATATATATATATATGTATATATATATACACATAAAAAAACAAAGACTGGAAATGTTTCTAAATCCCGACCGGTTTCACACTATTCAGTGATCATCATGGGGTCTTTATCTATATATATATATATATATATAGCCCATGTCATTCTCTGGTTGATGTAAAAAGACTTCCCTATAGGATAATAAACTGTAACGTAATATTATCTTAAAGAGTCTCAAACAATATGAATGAACTGACAAATGACATTGCCTGAAACTTTTCAAATTTGCGCCTCAACTTAACTCTCTCCTATTTGTTAAAATGCTATATAATTACATTCATGATTAAGTTTTTAACATTCTATTAAAGAAATTCGTGCTGATAGCTACAGGGAACATACACGATACCATGACCTGCTCAAGCAAAGGATGCATGGCGCTATCAATTTTAGTCTCACTTTTGTTTACTATATACTCTCTTATGTTTCTTTTATATGAAATTGAGTTCACGGGTCTTACTAGCAAATAATAATAATTCCTTGCCAATATTTACATGTCATCAACGATTAAAGTGTAATTTACGAAAAAAAATTACATCGTAAGAGGCATATTAAATATAACAATGAATACACATGGCGTTGATGAAACTCTTCCAAATGCCATATTTAATATATAAACACTGTTAACGAACATTTAAATCCTCTAAACTATTTTACTCTGGAGTACATGCAAGATCCCTTCTCAGCGTACAACCCTCGAATAAAATTGAGTTACCAACCTTCAAAATCTTTGTGATAGATTATTTTCAAACTGAAAACGATTGACCAAAGTAGTGTTTGAAATGCTAGAATTTTTCTCTTTTGACGTTATCCTATAGAAATCCTCATGTATATCGCATGTACATTTGATCTTTGTACGTTTGGTTTATACTTTTATTATGAAACCGTTTTAAAACTATTTTGGATTTGTGTTGTTTGATTTGGGAAAGAGGTTGAAAATGTTAAAATTTTACAGACTGTGGACGAAGGACGACAAAGGATAGGGGCTTATTGCATAAGCCCATCTGGACTCTCAGGCCTGATGAACTAATATGAGAGCAAGTTTAAAACTTGTTTCGGAGCTCTTACTTGTGACGATGTTGCCCCAGCAAACCTTATGTCATGGCCTGTATACATAGCAATAGAAGCTATTATTGTTTGAACGTGTATAGATTTCGTAAATTAGAAGAAAAAACACGGTAGTTTACAAATGATAAAAGCATTGCGTTCAAATTACGAACGTTTCATAGTATTTCATAACAAATGGAAGCCGACGATGTATGGTAAAGCTCGCTGTACACAATACTAGAATCGAACTTACCCCACGATCCAGTTTAGAAGACGACTCCCCTGTATATGTGCAGCTGTTACGTAACTGTGCAGAGTGTCGATTTGACGCAGTTGTCCCATGCACTGTCAGAGCGAAACTAAATGCAGATGACGATGTCGCAGATCGATATGACTGTCAGTACAACACGAGCAGCAGTCCGTGACGCCGCACCGCCGCCTAGCCGCACCTATAGACACATCGACCTGTCCGACTTTGGGCGGTGCGCACAGTATATTTGGCGTTTAATTGTTAGTGAGAAATAGACATACATTGTCTGGTTCTATAGACATATAATTTGTATATAGTTACAAATGATGTATGCACGTATATATATATATACATGTTTGTCATGCAGATGGAGGCAGTGTGTACTCCGTGGCCGCTAGAAGATGTCCATGTTGTTATTGGAATCAAATGACAACCGATCGCGATGTCAGTGCAAAGGGGTTTAACTGTAGCGTCATCGCTCTCAGTTTCGGGGAATAACATCAGCAGATTTAATAGTTTGTCAGTGTTGCATGTTTATTCACAACAATGCAAGCATCGTAATATCGGTGAATGTGTAAGTTGAACCCTGTTATGATTCTTGTTCTTAAAACTTCAGCACAGTGAACCAATGTCCAAAACAAAACTTATGTTTACTATTTCTCTACACAACAAAGAAATAACCAAAGAATGGTTAAGTCCCCATATATAAATTTATTCATTAACGTAGCGAAAACGTAAATCAACAAATATACAAAAGAAATATTTGGGAATTTTAGAAATAAGAAGTTAATCTATGTTCTGCAGTATTAGTTAGATCACAGCTAAATAATATTAACTTATGAAATCTGCAAATGAAACTGCGAAAAATAATCCCTTCGAATATGAACGAGTTAACGAGAAGATATAAGATAATGTGACATGAAGGATATAGAGATTATTACCCGAGGAAGTGTGTCATATGACTTTTACGAAACGAGTGTGAATTGTTGTATTGCCCGAGCGAGAGCGAGGGTTATACATAAATTTGCACGAGTTTCGTAAAAGTCATATGGCAACCTTTCGAGTGTAATAATTTCTTGATTACCCATTTTATTCCATTGGATTCGCGGTAAAATAGTCAGGAAACGGCCCACTTCCCTTGCGACGGCAAGCTATAGTGACATCACGAACAATCATTTCATGACGTAACAGGCGACGTAATACGGGAAGCCGCGGTGAAACAATCGTTGCTAGGCAAACGTGATATGTGCACCTGGCTCATATCAAAAATATTAAGTCGGTTATTTTCAACCATATGGGTAATAAACTCGTTTATTACAATGAAGTGTGTACATATTATCGATTTGAAACCCGTCAGCAATATCAAAACAGCTACGTGCACAAGGAATTTCTCATAATGCAGAAACAATATCGAAGAATCGCTCAAGAAGAAAACTTAGTAAAACCATATCAGAAAGCATGTCCAAAACATACTATTCAGCTGAATCGATAACGAATATTCAAATGTGGAAAATGTATGTAACACTATCTTTAAAGGCACTGCAGGAGAAGAGAATACTTGAGTGTGTGAACTCAGCACCATAGCACCTAAAAGTGTGATAAAAGCATCATGGAATCTAAACATGTGAAATAAGCATCACAGCATCTAAACATTTGAAACAAATATCATTAAATTTAAACCAGTGAAATAAGCATCACAGCATCCAAACATGTGAAATCAGCATCACGGAATCTAAACATTTGAAATAAGCATCAAGGCATCTAAACATGTGAACTAAATATCATTAAATCTAAACATGTGAAATCAGCATCACGGAATCTACACACGTGGAACAAGCATCATGGAATCTAAACATGTGAAACAAGCATCACGGCATCTGCACATGTGAAATAAGCATCACGGCATCTAAACATGTGAAACAATCATCATGGAATCTAAACATGTGAAACAAGCATCATGAAATCTAAACATGTGAAACAAGTATCATGGAATCTAAATTTGTAAAATAAACATCATAGCATCTAAACACGTGAAATAAGCATCACGTAATCTAAACATTTTAAATAAGCATCACGGCATCTAAATATGTGAAATAAACATCACGGCATCTAAACATGTGAAATAAGAATCACGGCATCTACACATGTGAAATAAGCATCACGGAATCTAAACATGTGAAATAAGAATCACGGCATCTTAACATTCTATGCTTGTTAAAGGTACATCCATTGTGTTTCATAAAATTTGATTTGGCTTTAATACGTTCCAACTCACCACATGTGCTGTTTACAATACAAACAAATTCACTAAGCTTGCATATTCATCCTCAATCGCCAAATATATCATAATTACTAGTTTCCAATTAAAACCCAGTAACATCATTATGCATGTGCAGAAACCGAAAGTGCATGTCCTTTTTACACGCACAGTAGTTATATGACCTATTAAACATTATCAACCCAAATGTTTTATTTTATCTGGTTTAAATAAGATTCCAAAATTACGTTTGACTCATTGGCGCGCGCCACACGCGGTGCATTGTCCGGTTTTCGACCAGAAATCGACACTTTTACCTTCATATCGCCAAAATACTAAGTCGAGTATCATCAAAATGGTAGTTTTCGGTAACAGTTGGTACTTCTCGATAAAGTAAGACCATTTATAACATTTGGCATATTTGACCCCCAACAACACAATGGATGTACCTTTAAATATTTGATTTTTAACATTTACATGGGGACGAATCATGTACCAATATGGGAACTATGACAATACCCGTCTATATGTCCGGACAAGGTTACACTAGGTCACACCTTAAACTGATCTCTTCACCCATACTACACTGAGTTGGGTAACTGCAGTTACCCACTCCAAAAATGGCGGTTCGCAGATTTTCTTTTAATCCATTTCACATCTATACTAGGGTACTTTTCTACATATTATTAATGCGCATACCTTGGGCATTCACCAAGGAATCTGTAGATGTCATGCTAACCTTTAGGGAGTGTGTAAATACATCATAATCTGCGTTTGAAAATTTGAAGCGGGAGAGGGGTAACTGGAAACATATTTTCTGATATGAGAAGGGTAACTCAAATATTGGAGAAGGGTAACTTAGGTGTTTGTTAAAGATCTGATGAAATGCATTTTTCTCAAGAATGACAGATGATTACCTCTACGTATATTGTATATCGGAATCAATTGAGCATAAAATCGAGACAATATACACTTACAATTGATAATTAAGACGATCTTAATTCACCCATTTTAACACTAGCGCAATCAGTTAGACGATTCATTTTGTAAATGCTCACTGAGGCGTGACTGTGATAAGCGACAGGCGGGGCCGGCTAGACAGGTACTCCGCCAAGTCTTGTTAATTAATTAATGATGATTATCACTGCTGCGAAATGAATTTATGAGGTGTATTACATCGCCAAAAAGACATGTTTATGTAATAATTGTGTAATTGTCATCTGCGGAATTACCTAGTTGGATATCTAAACATTTGATATATGGGAAATTTAAGTTGGTTTATTGAAGATTTCTTTGTGAAATTAACAATCAAAATGTTGCGAAATTACGTTGAATTATGTCTATCGCCGAAAATCAGATTCCTCCTGATACGTCACAGAAGTCATCCCTTCAGGGGCCAGACCCTCGCAGACTTTCATTCTGGTCGTCTTGGCTAAATAAGGCGGTTTTTTAAAAAGCCGTATTTAAGTAATTTATGGACCGATTTCAGAAATTTAAAATCGAGCAATTGTCAAATTGACATCCCATTTCAATGAATCCGATTTTGACCATATGTCATTTCATCTATCCTTTAACATGTGAAACAATCATCATGAAATCTAAACATGTGAAACAAGCATCATGGAATCTAAACATGTGAAACAAGCATCATGGAATCTAAATTTGTGAAATAAGCATCACGGCATCTAAACACGTGAAATAAGCATCACGTAATCTAATCTACACACGTGAAATAACCATCACGTGTCGGGTACAGATCTGCACATCAGACTGTTTATTTGTCTGATTTTCTTTGGAACAGTGATATCATTGTCAATGTTTATCACTTCACAACTGGAATTTGTTTGTTTTGATCATTATCTACCAAAAGAAGAAACGTTTTTATGTACTTCTTGTGACGTCAGCACATCAGAGTGTGACCTGATTTTGACCTCTAAGTGTGCAGCATACGCACGTGAGAAGTGTTTGACAGGGGGCCATGCTCTACCCGTGGGTGTTGTATCACAGCTCCTTATGCGCTCCAACGACATTGAACGTAAACCCGGCCCTATATTAGATCAAGTTAACTTAAAGACGCAATATTACCAGAGTTACGTGACGTCAAATCAGATCTTGCTTCCCAGATTAGCGAGGTGAAAACGGAAATAAAGAATCTGAACCGCAAATATATAGCGGGAGCAGGACAAAAACCACCCGGACAAAAGCCACCCGGACATAACCCACCCGGACAAAAGCCACCCGGACAAAAGCCACCTAGGACAATTACCACCTAGGACAAAAGCCACCCGGACAAATGCCACCTAGGACAAAACCCACCCAAATTTTATTTAATTGTTAAACAACAACAACAAAACAGTATTTTAACTTAGTGATGTATTTTCTCACTTGTTATTCTCTTGTTACACGAGTCAGGTTACACTTGTTCAAAACACTTATCAAAACAATATTTCAACTTAGTTATGTATTTGCTATTTACACAAGTCAGGTTCCATCATATTAAACAGTAACATTGGCACTATCTTTATTTTACTAAATGCATTTAGCACTAGAAATATCAACGTGTCCAGCAAAATCGTATCAGCTCAAATTCACTCCTCAGGAAGTCTATGTATTGTCTGGGGTCGCTACTGGCAATCTCTGTATACACATTTTAAAATTAGTATAAAATGAAATATTGATGTTGGAGAAAGTAGATTTTGAATGTATTTGGTAGCCACATGTTTTGTATAGAAGTATTCACAAGTTCATACATCAGAGTATGCTTCTTTTATTTTTACATCTGTTCGAATACACATGGGGTGCTAAAATCGCTTTTTAAAGAATTTTGGCCCACAATATTTGGTATGTAAGTTTAAAACATTGAAAAAGTAGAAATTTAATTAATTAAAGATATCC
The DNA here is from genome assembly GCA_936450465.1 of Gibbula magus. Taxonomy (NCBI): domain Eukaryota; kingdom Metazoa; phylum Mollusca; class Gastropoda; order Trochida; family Trochidae; genus Gibbula; species Gibbula magus. The sequence continues at coordinate 69,781,497 of OW388297.1, read as the reverse complement.
TCGACATAAATAACAATCTTTGATTTAAATTTGTTGATGCGTCATTACTGAAGGACGTCACAAAACAAGCCAAAACTGGCTTTTTGAGGCTTCTATCTCGTGTAGTTAAGGAGCTTCCAAAACGACCATTTCTTAAAACTTGTGTTTCTCAGAGTTATGAATAGATAATGTTTTGAAAATTCATATTTAGTATTGTTGGGTTCTGAAGACATGATGTAACGCTGTTTCAGTCGCATTTATCGCCCGTCGATTGAAGTATCTTGTATTTTGTATGGGAACGTTTCTTTTGCACGTGAGTTTAGATATGCAATATAAAACTTAAATGTTATATAAAATGTGCAACAGACTTTAGGATAAACATTTATACATTAACTGGAAAAGGGTAAAATTATCATCAAAGTTTTTCATCAAGTCATGTTTTTTCATCAAAGTCATTGTTTTTCATCAAACTATGTTATTTTATCAAAGTCAGTTATTTTTTTATCAAAATTCTCTTTTTAATCAACTAATTTCTCTCACCAAAGTAATTTTATCATCAAAATATTATAGAATAACTGGGTGGTTTATGTCCTAGGTGGCATTTTTTTCCTAGGTGGCTTTTGTCCTGGTTGCATTTGTCCGGGTGGGTTATGTCCGGGTGGCTTTTGTCCGGGTGGCTTTTGTCCTGCTCCCGCTAGAACAGGCCAGAATGGGTTCTTTAAGAACGGTAAGCTTGTGTCAGTGACACAGGAAGGAGGATACCAACACGTCAGAACCGTTAGGACGCGACGACTCGGGGTAGAACCGTCAAGCGATGTGGCCGAAGTCCGGAACAATTTACACAGGGATCTTTCTCTACTACACCGTAAACAAAGCTGACAGTGCAGCGTACGATAACCGCACGGCATCTTCACAACGTCACAGGCGTAACGAAAAGATTTCCATACCTTCTCCTTCCGCCCTTGACCTCAACCCTCGCATTTTCAGTGCTAAGATTTCAATGTACTGCATGCTAATCGAATAAGCCAATCAAGAAGACAGTTGTATTGCGTCTGTGACTGTGTCGATCGTCGCTTATTTTGAATTGGTTCCGAATGTAAACGGCGATTTCATTGGCTGTATGTTAGCAGATGGTAAGGGACGTAATTCGTGATCACGACAGGTGTCGCTGATTCGTTTCACCACTTCTGGCAAGGTTGAAGGCAAGGTAAAAAAATGGAGAGATCTCGATACATTTTCACCTTGCCGTGGGAAGATAACCGCACTGACGAACGCTTTTCTTTTCTGTGTTGGAATGTAATTTAATGGTTTGAGAAGCAAAATTCAAGATTCAGATTTCATTGACTATCTCAGGAAATTTAAAATTATATGCCTAGTAGAGGCATTTGTTGACAATTTGAACACGAACTGGTTAGAGGGATAATTATGATGTAATGCATTGCCCTGCTGCTAAGCTGTCATATTACGGACGTCTATCGAGTGGATTATGCCTGTGCACTGGGTCCCTGTGCATCCATGAACGTATCAGAAAATTTTGTAAGTTGTCTAATTTACATATCGATAACACTTTATGTGTAACCTTGTCAAAGGAATTGCTCACAATCAACAAAGATATCAAATTTATATGCACCTATATTCCCCAAATGGGCTCACCGTATTATGCTAGCTGTGAATCAAGTTGCAGTATTGATAAACTGGAACAATTCCTTGTTTATAACTTAACAGATTTCTCCAATTCCCACTTAATGTTATGTGGCGATATGAACGCTAAAACTGCATGGTCAACTCAGCCAACCAGTTGATATGATGATGATTTCGACAATTATGCTTCATATTGTGACGATAATGACACTCCTGTTGAGAATCGTAAATCATATGATGATATAGTTAATAGATTTGGGCGCATATTGTTAGATATGATTTTTGCTTTTCAATTATTCATAGTTAACGGTAGAATTAACGGTGACCTAAATCATAAGTATACCTACTGTAGTGAGAATGGGTGTAGTGTGAATGATTACTTTATTTGTTCTCCAGGACTGTTCCAGTAGTTTCAGTACTTTAATATTGGTGAACATGCACTTTCAGATCACTTTCCACTGGAGTTAGCTTGTAGCTTCCCTGATACGGACTGTATATCAAGTGTGGTGACTGATAGCCTTACCGTTACTGAAAAGATACATTGGAACGATTCATTTTGTACTACATTTCTTGATACTTTACGTCAAAAATTTAGTCAGTTTGGTGAAAACTTGCTGATAAATTTACAATTTAATATTGATAGAGCTATTAATGATCTTGTGGTGGTTATATTTCAGTCGGCTGAGTGTATGAAAAAGGTGTGCAAAGGCAATCGTAAATCTACACCTATTAGCAGCGACTGTAGATTGGCCAAGATAAATGAGCATATAGAGCTTTAAGAAGGTTTCGCTGTCATCGCACTGATTATAATAGAAGAATATACTGCCGAGAGCGAAATAAATATAAGACATGTTACAGAAATTCCAAACAAGATCTCAGAAGTAATAAACTGAATAGACTAACTAATTCTATTCATTGTCAAGCTAGGTAGCTAGGAAATAAATTAGACATATCAAAACTAAACCGCCTCAGCAAAATTTCATTTCCAAAACTGAGTGGCTTGTCCATTTCAAAAATGTTTTTTCTAATGTTTCAGTAATAGACCAATCTGACTTCGAGCAAGAACTTTTCGGCAATTTAGATGATACTAATGGGCATTATGATGAACTAGACGAACTTGTACTTGATTCGCCAATATCCGATGAGGAAATAATTAACGCTATCTCACATCTAAAATCTGGAAAAGCAGTCCTGATGTATCATTATTGAAATACTTAAATTATTTCTATTACATACATTCTCCCTTTTCTCAATAAATGTTTCAATATCTTGTTTAGAAAAGGTGTATTTTCTCGCAGTTGACCAACTTCCATAATTGTCCCATTACACACGAAAGGTGACTACACTAATCCTGATAATTATAGAGGAATATCCCTTATGAGTATCCTCGGTAAAGTATTTACCTTTATTCTAAATAATCGACTTTCTCAATGGGCAGATATGAGAGATAAGATTCCTGAGAATCAAGCTGGTTTCCGCAAGCAATATTCCACAACTGATCATATTTTCACTTTGTATACACTTATTCAGAAATGTCTCTCTCGTCGAAAACATAAACTATATGTAAACCTTTGTCGACTTTACAAAGCTTTTGATTCTGTCGATAGTCAAAAACTTTGGTATTGGTTACGTAATGCTGGATAAGGTGGGAAAATGTATACAATTTTGAAAGCAATGTATTCAAATGTGAAGTCTTGTGTACAATATGGTTGCAATGTGACAGATTATTTTGACTGTCCCATGGGACTAAGACAAGGATGTATAGTTATCCCAATTTTGTTCTCATTTTTCATAAATGAATTCTATCATGATGTTATAATTATACAAAATGGTAAACACGTAGTGCAAATGTTTCCAAATATGTTCGAAATATTTATACTTCTATTTGCAGACGATGTTATTTTAATGTCCGAAACTATTATTGATTTGCAAAACCAGCTCAATATTCTTGAAAGTAACTCTGAGAAATGGAAATTATCTGTGAATTTAGAAAAAAACTAATAGTTATATTCAGAAGGGGTGGAGCTCTTGCATCAAAGGAGAAATGGTTCTTTCAAGGAAAACCTGTCACTATTGCTAAATAATATAAATATCTTGGTATAAATTTTTCAAACACCATGAATCTAAAAGCTGTGCTCATGACCGCGGCATCACGGCATATAAACATGTGAAATAAGAATAACGGTATCTACACATGTGAAATAAGCCTCACGGCATCTAAATATGTGAAATAAGCATCACGGAATCTTAACATTCTATGCTTGTTAAATATTTGATTGTTCACATTTACATGGGGACGAATCATGTACCAATATGGGAACTATGACAATACCCGTCTATATGTCCGGACAAGGTCACACTAGGTGACTTTAAACTGATCTCTTTGGGAAATTAGTATATTAAGAATAAGCAATGACTTTATTTTTGTCCCGAGTTCCTTTGCGGAGCCTTATCGATGAGTTTGACATATTGATTCACGAGGGACGAATACTTTCCTAGTTGGTTATTACTGTTCTTACCTATGAACATTTCTATGCGTATAAACTGAAACAAAACTCAAAGAAACGAAATTAAATAAATACTACACGTTTTTATTAGTTACAGGAAACTTTTCAAAGACGCGCACCGTCCTAAACTGAGGGACCACAGATTCACCAAATATAACAGTTTAGCACTCTGAGAACAGGGGTTCTTGCAAAGAAGTCGAACATGCAAAACGTTTACGGACGGACGGACGGACGGACGGACGGACGCCGGACGCCGGACGCGCTGCGATGACATAAGAATATTTCCCTTTCAAGTCTGATGAGCTAAAAACGTATTACTAGTTTTCAGAAAATGACCTTTCTCCCGAAAATCCTCTTTTCAGCACCTATGAAATGATCTACATCATTACCGGCACTATTAGCAACTTTGGATGTGAAAATGTTACCAAAGAAGAAGTTGCACCGGGGTTATTATTAGTGCGATCATAGCACAAAGTATTTTTGCTCAGTATTTCGGGAGGTTTTGATAAACGTAAATTGATGTACCCTTTTCCCCTTGTTTTTTTTCGACCCCAGGAGCATTTTACGCAAATACATTTTTAAGTGTGTCCTGCTAGGTGGTTCCGTATTAAAGAAGAAGGGTGATAGACAGGACTGGGAACTGCAACTGGAATCGACCGGGGAAGGCGGAGTTATGGCTTCCACGGGTAAAAAAAAATGGACTCGAGTACTCGAGGGGTTGGACTCGACTCGGACTCGAGTACTCGAAATTAATACCTTTCAACAACGTATTAGCATGTCACTCTAACATTTTGTTTGTCTTTGAGGTTTTAGATTATGAATACAGTGCGAACTACTACCCGTTTCGCGATACAATGTGGCCATATGTCCCTCAGTACCCATGCAACGTTCAGCACTACAGTTAATAAATCTAACATCTATTTAGGTTTAAATAAAACGATATTTAGGTTATTTATTTTCTATCTCTGTGATGAATGCATGCAAATGCATCAGAGAAGGAAAATTCCACAAAGGCACAATTCAGGTTACAGAAAGGGGTACTGTTGAATAAATGTGTGACAGCGTGTAATTGTTCTAATGTTCATATCAAGCGTAAGACATATCGATATGGAAAAGCGAGGAATAAATGTGTATAATGTTTATAATCGAAACCATATATAAACTTATAAAGTAAGCGATAATCTTGAAAATCATTGCAGTATATATAAGACTAACTCACATGGTCGCTAAACTTCCCGCCATGTTTATAAACAGAGAATGGTATTGATCATTTCATGAAGGGTGGCAAGTATCAAGTAGAAATTGGTTGAGATATTTAATGATAATCATTAAGACGTAGTAAACAAATAGAATTTATTATAAACATATTATCCTACTTCTATAGGTTTAGAAAGATACGTTTTAATTCAATGTCAACAATTCGTTGATAAATTCACATCCCTACTAAGAAATGGACCGCTTATAGATGTACATTCCTTCTTAATCTGTAAATTCGTTTCATATTCCATATGTGGGTTGATTATGTCCAACCTATTAAACTTCTCGCATTTTGATTGGTTGTGCCGCTGGTGATTTGACCATGCACTTAACATGGATTATTTCACCTCATATATATGTCGGCATCGTTATCATTATTCTGTTATGAATAAAGATTTAAAGGATTGCCTTTTTATTTTACAAATATACTGAAATATTAAGATAATACATTTATTTTATCTTTGTTATGAAAAAGCGTAACATTCAGTAATAAATATGAATCCTGTCTACTGTTGCTTGTCAATTCGACCAACATAGAATTATTAATGAACAAAAGGCATATAAACCATATAAGCTTCATATTCACTTACATGTGTTGGTATAAACTTCATCTGATGTCATCATTCAATATTTTATTTGGTTGCATTGTATGATTTTCACTGAAATTTGTGACTGTGGCAATGAAAGTAGCCGATTCGACCAACGCTGGTGTGACTGTTCACTTGTAACGTATGGAAGGTAATGTGGTATAACCACGACATATAGGGGTTCCACTGCAGTTGTTGTTAAATCTTATTTCAGGCACGACATGTATATAACTTGCACAGGATGAAATTAATGTGAAATAGAGTAAGCTTTTATCGAGTCCCCGAGTCCAAGAAAATGGACTCGAGTCCAGCTAAACCCGACTCGTACTCTCGTACTCGAGTACCCGTGGAAGCCCTATAGACTCAACCGTTGTTGGAAAAAATGTTTTTAGTGCAAAGATCGCAATTACGTGAATAATGTCGCATAACATTTCCATATGTTATACCATTATATATGTAGAGGTATAATATTAATATTTTAGTTGACAATTTAAATATGTAAGTATACTAGATATATAATAGCTTCGAAGGATGGAGTAAGCAGAAGCATGTGAAATGACCATCTGATAAAGACCAACTTGGATCTGTTTTCAGGATTAGCGATACAAAGGTTAGTGGAACGTGGAGCTCATAATAAATGTCACTTCGAACTTCCTCCTCCTCATATGTTGAAGACAACCTGTCTGAGTAGGAATACCATTTTGGAAAGACATACATATATCACCTATATTTTCAATTTACGATAAATCCTCAAAAGCAAACTCTTGGCTTTGAGACCACCTACGTGTTTTCAAGCATATATAACAACTTTAATAATGGAATTAGAATTATATTTTTTCATGTTTTGCTCTAAAAGGTCAATATTTAAAATTTTCCAAAATCATTAAATTGTTTATTCAAGTCTTTTTTAAATGTTACAGTCAAAATGTGTAACAGTAAAGGGCAACCTGGGCTTTGAAGGCACATTAAGTCCAGTCATGTTTATTTCTTTCAAAGCTCTTAAAACGGTTCCTCTTTTCCTTTTCAGCCTTGTATTGCACCATTTGGATTCCTCCTTGATCTGAATACTGTTATACACGTCTAGTTATCTTGTATGTGACCTTTCACCTTCTTCAAATTCAACCAATCGCAACCGCGCTTAGATATCGCTTTCGTCCGACGACTTTCTAGGCTTGTCGCTGATTGGCTGTAGTGAAACATCACTAGACGTGATTCCTACGGAGCAATACTGATTTAATGAGATTGTAAGATGTGTAGGGCCGAACTAAAACGAAGCGATACCCACCAATGATGCCTACTTTGGTGCGTGTTATTACAGATGGTTGAAATGTCCAAGAATTGGTCATTTTAGAATTGAACGAGCAGGATATTGGGTTGGAGAAACTGTTTACTGGACCACTGAGCTTCTTGTAGAGACACAAGCTACACATTGGTTAGGTATTGGGAAGGCCTCGATGACATTAGATATGTCATCGGTCACATCATGATGTACAGGGGAGACGAGACCACACTCGTGCGTCTACGGTTTCTCACCATTTGTAAAAGAGCAGTCTCAAGACGTTTAACTAAGTTGTACAACGTTAACAAAGTTATCCACAACCATGTTTTTAATAACAAATACAGCACGCAGCATCAAGTAAATGTATATAGCCTACATTGTCACCTATTACCAATTTATAATTATCATAATGTATGAACGGGCCTTTGAAGCTCATGGTGTACTGAATATATATGATGCAAAAAGGTGTACCTTTGAGGGTTAACATTTTACTCCTGAATATTTCTGTATAGCTTTATGTCTGCTGATGCGGACATCCATAATGTGACCTATCAGCTTCATGCTGATGACGTCAGTGGCTTACAGACCCCATGTGCCAATACATGCAGTGACAGTTACAGCAGTAGACTTCATGAATACATTACACGTCCCCTGGGACCTGGTTTGAACGATGACAGATCTACCGTGTCTGTCAGCTGCTCAGCACGAATATGTCAACTCCCCCACCTGCCTATACTTTACCATTAACTTGTCCTTTGGGAATATAGTGACGGTTTTGACATTTCGTTGCAGCTAATTTAAAAGGTGGAAGTACTTTAACATGATTTGCAAAACATATTAGCTTTATCAGAAAAATGTCATTAATATCATGAAATACGACATAATTGAGAAACGGTCTCAACGATAAATGGTATATAGAAGGAGACAATGTTACAAGATTCAATTCTCGGGTATGTCATGTCCGCTAACAATGGACATACTTTAGGTTCCGCATATGTTGGTTGAGAAACAGTAACATATGAAAGACAGATACACAAGATTTTTAGGTGAAATATTTACATAAACTTGCTTAAGAGATTCAAGAAATAGATAGATGAGAAAAATACCTTATAAATAACGTTTACAAGAACTCTAAAACTATGTAACGTTTCTATGTAAACAGCAAGTAATGATATCCATTTTGAAGTACCGTTACAATACAGAACCAACACGGCTGTTACACCAGTCCCACCATCTTCTAACACAAACCAAACACATCTTCTACACCAGCACCAACACATTTCCAAGACAACTCCAACACATGAATAATCTGAGAGTTTGAAATGTTTATCATTTATCCCACAGTCCGAGCAGTAAGATTTGTGGTCACCTTCGGCAAGAGGATATATACAGAATGTGCCTCTGTTCACCATCACCAACTTTGGTAATTTCAAACATCAAATTTATAAAAGGAACACAGAAAACCCTCCTTGAGTGACTTCAGAGGGTAGCATTTGGGGTGTCGAAAGTTTAAATTGCAGAATCATATATATATATATATTATATATATATATGTGTGTATATATATATATATATATATATATATATATATATATATATATATATATATATATATATATATATATATATATATATTATATAAGAGTAAACATCAGCTGGTTTTGACTGGATCGAATTTCTTAATACAATACGATGAGCTCATTTCGACCGGTGTATAGGTCTCTTCAAGTATATTTATGCTTCATGTGCAATGAAAAGATCTAAAGGTTCCATACAACCCTTAACCAAGACATGGTATGATGAAGAATGTAAAACAATGAAATTAAGTAGATACAGAGCATTGGATAAAGTGAGGATTACCGGTTCGGATAGCGACTTGGCAGATTTCAGACAATAAAGGAATACTTATCGCAAATATACAGTGAAAAGAAAACTGAAGAATCTGAAGATAATGTACGTAAACTTACTTCACAAGTTAACAACTCTAAAATTTCTGGAAACAGCTAAAACAGACATCGAACAGAAAAACGGAAATAGCAGAACATATTTCAGCATTTGAATGGGAAGGTTACTTCAAACGTATTCTCAATTTGACAGACACGGAAATTCAAAAGAAAAATCTTGAATTCTGCGAACAGTTTGTGAAGAACCATGATGGTTTATTGTGTGATGTTTGTAATGATGATGATATGTGTAACATCTTGAATAAAGACATAACAGACGAGGAGATACTACAAGCAGTATCAAGTTTGAAGGATAGGAAATCAGCTGGACCAGATGGTGTACTTCCAGAGATGATCAGGAGCTGCACAGTACTAGTCCGATACATTTCAGTACTCTTTAATAGATTATTGAATTCAGGAACGTTTCCAGATAAATGGTCATTAATTAAATCCTTCACAAGAAAGGAAATATTCAAGATGTTAACAACTACAGAGGAATTTCGTTGATTGACATAATGGGGAAATTATTTACGCATATACTGAATAAACGTTTACAAATATTTTGTGAAGGGTATGAAAAGATTCCGGAGTCACAAACAGGATTTCGGTCAGGTTACAGTAAGTAGATAACATGTTCTGTCTCCAGGGTTTAGTTCAGGTTACAGAGCAGTAGATAACATGTTCTGTCTCCAGGGTTTAGCTCAGGTTACAGAGCAGTAGATAACATGTTCTGTCTCCAGAGTTTTGCTCAGAAGTATCTATCCAAGAGAAAAGGACGATTCTATTTCTTATTTGTAGACTTTCGCAAGGCATTTGACAGTGTGAACAGAAAACTTTTATCGTTTATGATACTGAAGAAAGGTATTCATGGAAAATTCTTTTTGCAGGACATATATTCAAAAGTAAAATCTGCTGTGAAGATTAATAATTCATCTGTCACGAACTATTTGAACACGATGAGCGGAGTGAGACAAGGTTGCCATTTAAGTCCAATCCTGTTTTCTTTATACATTGTTGAATTCGAGCAAATGATACAAGATGCTGAATTAAGAGGGATATTTGTGGGACAATAATTTTTGGACATTCTGCTGTTATTCTTCGCCGATGACTTGTGCATTTTATGATGATACCGTAATAGGAATGCAGCGGTATTATGCACAGAATGTGACTGGAAACGACATATCCGAATATCATATATATTATAGACATAAATCACCGACTCAAAATATAAGAATTGGATACGGGCTTCGATGGTACATCGTCAGCTGGATTTTGTCGTTTTGTTGCAAACCAATTTGATTATGTTAGTTGATGATAGAATAGCATCGAATACAACGTAGATCACGTGGTCATGCCAGCGTATCAACCAAGCGAACAGACAGTAACAAAGTGAATGATTCCAAGCATCCCTATCTTAGAGAAATAAGGTCCACAAAATGACTCTTCAACATCGCAATTTTTCAAATTTCCCATTTATAATGAAATTTTATGTCATTTATATTTACTTTAGAGGGTAAAACATCTTATTACACAAAACAATTATTCGTAGTGGCAATAACGGTGATGCGTATAAAGCATATTGCATGGCAGCCATTTTATTGTGAACACATTTTATCATTTCGAATGACAAAAACAATTCCCATGGCTTTATTGAACCTGATTTCATTTTTAACTTGATTTTCCGAAGAGAGAACGGTGTTTTATATACTATTCGTAACACTATTTTTTAAATATATTTCATTGACTTATTTTAGCGGAAAAACGTGCTACAGCCCCTTTAAAGTTCGAACTATTCGTCACCTAAGGATTTGCGTACTATTTCAAAGTAGAGTTAAATTGGAAAAAGTAAAACTGAATTAACTGTTATTTCTTTGAACTCATAAAAAGGAACTTCCATTAATGTTTGTTCAGTATTTTTATGTTACGATTTTTCAACAACGTTGATGCACAATACCCAGTTAACAACACCCACACTATCTGTTTATTGGAGTGTGTACGTAATAACGTGCGTGCTGTGACAATTACATGACATGTTAACATATAAACTCACGGAACATACATTGACAGACATACTGTGAATGTCGATAAGTGCTGGGCATGCCAGAAAAACACTCCATTGGTTTCCATTTAAATGAGATTTGAACGTGATCTTTCCATATTTCTTCAATTAGTTTCCGACGTTGTTTGTCCAAGCAAGCTATCCTACACACATCGGAACACTATCACCAATCAAATTATTGTCTAGAAGTTATTTTGAAACAAAACGTGAATGAAAGTCATTATGGAAATTAATGTGTGCTATGCTGAACTAGTGTTACGTTTTAATTACACACCACGTCAATATGTAGTTTCCCTTTTGCAAATGATTAATGAAATCACCGAGAACACACGACGCTCTTAAATCAAACAGCAGTATTAAATTTATATCAACATAATTAACATAAACCGACCTATGATGAGAAATGACACTGGAGAAATCGGATTCCTGCATATGGCGACTAATCTTGTTCTAAACATGAAACCGAGAAGCGATTGCGTCTGCCACGCCCTTTATATAACACGCCACGTCGAGCGACACTGCCAATGATACCGCGCCGATCTGTATTAAAGCAACTAGCACAACGTTATCGTGCACGTGCTTATCCTCGAGGTCATACCACAACCCTGTAATAAATGTGAGCATCACTCGTTTGGTGAGTCGTTACACCAAAACGTCGAATCTGTGTAATAAATGTGAGCATCACTCGTTTGGTGAGTCGTTACACCAAAACGTCGAATCTGTGAAATAAATGTGAGCATCACTCGTTTAGTGAGTCGTTACACCAAAACGTCGAATCTGTGTAATAAATGTGAGCATCACTCGTTTGGTGAGTCGTTACACCAAAACGTCGAATCTGTGAAATAAATGTGAGCATCACTCGTTTGGTGAGTCGTTACACCAAAACGTCGAATCTGTGTAATAAATGTGAGCATCACTCGTTTGGTGAGTCTTTACACCAAAACGTCGAATCTGTGTAATAAATGTGAGCATCACTCGTTTGGTGAGTCGTTACACCAAAACGTCGAATCTGTGTAATAAATGTGAGCATCGCTCGTTTGGTGAGTCGTTACACCAAAACGTCGAATCTGTGTAATAAATGTGAGCATCACTCGTTTGGTGAGTCGTTACACCAAAACGTCGAATCTGTGTAATAAATGTGAGCATCACTCGTTTGGTGAGTCGTTACACCAAAACGTCGAATCTGTGAAATAAATGTGAGCATCACTCGTTTGCCAACGATGTGAGTCGTTTCACCAAAACGTCGAATCTGTGTAATAAATGTGATCATCACTCGTTTGACGACGATGTGAGTCGTTTCACCAAAATGTCGAATCTGTGAAATAAATGTGAGCATCACTCGTTTGACAACGATGTGAGTCGTCACACCAAAACGTCGAATCTGTGTAATAAATGTGAGCATCACTCGTTTGACAACGATGTGACGCGTTACACCAAAACGTCGAATCTGTGAAATAAATGTGAGCATCACTCGTTTGACAACGATGTGAGTCGTTTCACCAAAACGTCGAATCTGTGTAATAAATGTGAGCATCACTCGTTTGACAACGATGTGAGTCGTTACACCAAAACGTCGAATCTGTGTAATAAATGTGAGCATCACTCGTTTGACAACGATGTGAGTCGTTACACCAAAACGTCGAATCTGTGTAATAAATGTGAGCATCACTCGTTTGACAACGATGTGACGCGTTACACCAAAACGTCGAATCTGTGAAATAAATGTGAGCATCACTCGTTTGACAACGATGTGAGTCGTTTCACCAAAACGTCGAATCTGTGTAATAAATGTGAGCATCACTCGTTTGACAACGATGTTAAAAGTTACAACAAAACGTCGAATCTGTATAATAAAATGATCATAGCGTGCTTGATAGCGATGTTAAGAGTTACACCAAAACGTCGAATTTGTGTTATATAAATGATCATCAATCGCTTGATGACAATGTAACAACAAATAGTCGACTATTTGGAATAAAGTTATCATCACTTGCTTGATAATGGTGTAAGTAGTTACATCAAAACGTCAAATCTGAGTTGTTACAGCAAATAATTGAATCTTTGTAATATAAGTGATAACCACTTGGTTGATAACGATGTTAGAAGTTACAAAAAAACGTCGAATCTATGTGATATAAGTGATCATCACTCGTTTCATCTACAAATGTGATATATGCACGCTTAATCTTGCCTAGTTAATGTTCAACTAGCGAATACAGCGATAATTGTTTGTAAGCATGTCAGTCAATGTACCAATTTTCAAGACTTTTTTCTTAATTAAAAAATGTCATTTTATTTACGAGTATGATTTGTAAAGTGAAACATCTATAAATATAATAGGGTAGTAGCTTCAACATAGGAAAACCTTCACAAAAATAGTCACAAAATATTTGTACACTACCTGAACTCAGCAAAAAAAAACATATTTTGATTGAAAAGTGTGTGTTCTTATACATCTTCCTTAAGATGGACTTGCCAAGGCTATGTAAAAGCTAACTGAAATAAAAAAAATTAATTACTCAATCCTAGTTTTTTGCCGGTAACAGTTTGGACAAGGACAGTAACAGAATGGAAAATCGACAGTGTATTTACATGAACATTATATTAATTAATTATCAAATATTTCTTGATGACGTCCCCGAATATTATTACATCACGAAATTCTCATTCTATATTATGCATAACTGTATTTATAGATACATCTGTGGCTATATTACCATGTTGTCAGTAACAACAATGACATTTCTGGCAACAGTATTGACTTTAATGGAAAATATTACAATTGGTCCTTGAATATCACTGTCAAGGGAGCAATCATGTTTGCATATGATTCATTACGGTAACAGAACTACAAGACATAAAACTATTAAAAAGAAGTTCAATATAATATAAAATAGAATTTTTAAAAATATATTTTTTATTTTATTCCATATTTTATTTTCCAGTTAGTTTGCCTATAAGAAATTCATTTTATTTATCATTTCAATAATGCTCTAAAATGTCATTCCTAGCTTTGGGACGTACAGACACTTCTGCTAGATTTTCGAACTAAAAAATGCTATAAAATACTTATTTATGAACATATGTTTGATACAATAATTTTAGTGAGTAGAGGAAATATGTCTTTATTATTGTAGACAAACTAATACAGTAACAATATCAAATATTGCCTGGGCATGAATTCACACTTTTGTAAATTGAATCATTTAAGTGGCAGAGCAAGAACAAATTCATCATGGAGTAACCGAAAATAAACAGAATATTTATATTTTTAGTAGGACGCAAAACTGGTGACGATATCGAGTGTAGGTTATTAACTAACTGTTCGCATATGCTCTTACACGTTTGGTCGGACATTGTCATCTTGCAACAGACAAATGTTGCCATATCTCTGGTAGGCATGCATCCTCGGTTACCCATGGTTTTATATATGCTCCGTAACTCTCTACTATATCACCCATGGTAAACTCTGTCAGCGAAATCTGTACTAAAATTACCCGTCCTTGGCCGACCTGACGAAGTCAGTAACAAAAGAAAATACTCTACAATCGAATCTGTGTAATAAATGTGAGCATCACTCGTTTGACAACGATGTGAGTCGTTACACCAAAACGTCGAATCTGTGTAATAAATGTGAGCATCACTCGTTTGACAACGATGTGACGCGTTACACCAAAACGTCGAATCTGTGAAATAAATGTGAGCATCACTCGTTTGACAACGATGTGAGTCGTTTCACCAAAACGTCGAATCTGTGTAATAAATGTGAGCATCACTCGTTTGACAACGATGTGAGTCGTTACACCAAAACGTCGAATCTGTGTAATAAATGTGAGCATCACTCGTTTGACAACGATGTGAGTCGTTACACCAAAACGTCGAATCTGTGTAATAAATGTGAGCATCACTCGTTTGACAACGATGTGAGTCGTTACACCAAAACGTCGAATCTGTGTAATAAATGTGAGCATCACTCGTTTGACAACGATGTGACGCGTTACACCAAAACGTCGAATCTGTGAAATAAATGTGAGCATTACTCGTTTGACAACGATGTGAGTCGTTACACCAAAACGTCGAATCTGTGTAATAAATGTGAGCATCACTCGTTTGACAACGATGTTAAAAGTTACAACAAAACGTCGAATCTGTATAATAAAATGATCATAGCGTGCTTGATAACGATGTTAAGAGTTACACCAAAACGTCGAATTTGTGTTATATAAATGATCATCACTCGCTTGATGACAATGTAACAACAAAAAGTCGACTATTTGGAATAAAGTTATCATCACTTGCTTGATAATGGTGTAAGTAGTTACATCAAAACGTCAAATCTGAGTTGTTACAGCAAATAATTGAATCTTTGTAATATAAGTGATAACCACTTGGTTGATAACGATGTTAGAAGTTACAAAAAAACGTCGAATCTATGTGATATAAGTGATCATCACTCGTTTCATCTACAAATGTGATATATGCACGCTTAATCTTGCCTAGTTAATGTTCAACTAGCGAATACAGCGATAATTGTTTGTAAGCATGTCAGTCAATGTACCAATTTTCAAGACTTTTTTCTTAATTAAAAAATGTCATTTTATTTACGAGTATGATTTGTAAAGTGAAACATCTATAAATATAATAGGGTAGTAGCTTCAACATAGGAAAACCTTCACAAAAATAGTCACAAAATATTTGTACACTACCTGAACTCAGCAAAAAAAAACATATTTTGATTGAAAATTGTGTGTTCTTATACATCTTCCTTAAGATGGACTTGCCAAGGCTATGTAAAAGCTAACTGAAATAAAAAAAAAAATTAATTACACAATCCTAGTTTTTTGCCGGTAACAGTTTGGACAAGGACAGTAACAGAATGGAAAATCGACAGTGTATTTACATGAACATTATATTAATTAATAATCAAATATTTCTTGATGACTTCCCCGAATATTATTACATCACGAAATTCTCATTCTATATTATGCATAACTGTATTTATAGATACATCTGTGGCTATATTACCATGTTGTCAGTAACAACAATGACATTTCTGGCAACAGTATTGACTTTAATGGAAAATATTACAATTGGTCCTTGAATATCACTGTCAAGGGAGCAATCATGTTTGCATATGAATCATTACGGTAACAGAACTACAAGACATCAAACTATTAAAAAGAAGTTCAATATAATATAAAATAGAATTTTAAAAAATATATTTTTTTATTTTATTCCATATTTTATTTTCCAGTTAGTTTGCCTATAAGAAATTCATTTTATTTATCATTTCACTAATGCTCTAAAATGTCATTCCTAGCTTTGGGACAGACACTTCTGCTAGAATTTCGAACTAAAAAATGCTACAAAATACTTATTTATGAACATATGTTTGATAAAATAATTTTAGTGAGTAGAGGAAATATGTCTTTATTATTGTAGACAAATTAATACAGTAACAATATCAAATATTGCCTGGGCATGAATTTACACTTTTGTAAATTGAATCATTTAAGTGGCAGAGCAAGAACAAATTCATCATGGAGTAACCAAACATAAACAGAATATTTATATTTTTAGTAGGACGAAAAACTGGTGACGATATCGAGTGTAGATTATTAACTAACTGTTCGCATATGCTCTTACACGTTGGGTCGGACATTGTCATCTTGCAACAGACAAATGTTGCCATATCTCTGGTAGGCATGCATCCTCGGTTACCCATGGTTTTATATATGCTCCGTAACTCTCTACTATATCACCCATGGTAAACTCTGTCAGCGAAATCTGTACTAAAATTACCCGTCCTTGGCCGACCTGACGAAGTCAGTAACAAAAGAAAATACTCTACAATACGATAAGACGGAAATGGTCAAGGGAGATAGCCGGTGACGGATGGCTAACAAAAACGACCTCGCGTGCTTTGCAACGAAGTGATATGAATTGTCATTGGCTCGCAGGTCCAAGCTGCGTAGCGGTTTGATTGGCTCACGCCGGCCAAGGGCGGGTAATTTGAGTACAGATTTCTCTGATGAAATTTCCCATGGGTGATATAGTGGAGAGTAAACGGAGCATATATAAAACAATGGGTAACCGAGGATGGTAGGCATGTGGAATCAACGCTTGCTCAGTAGCGTGGCGATAGGTTCTTTGATTTCATTTCCTGAATCAGTAAACGTTCTGTTTTTTCCATTGAAATGAATGCCGCCCTAAACCATAACAGAGCCAGCTCCATCGACAACGACACCTACTACAGTCATCTTCGAGTCTTTCTCCTTCCAATCTGCGCACACGCCCTCAACGCAATGAAGGAGGAGACGAGACTCTTCGGCAAAAATAACATGGCGCCATTGTTGTACTGTTATGTTGCGGGGCTGTACAACCTACTGATGATGTAGGAGCTTGTTGCGGGGCTGTACAACCTACTGATGATGTAGGAGCTTGTTTCGATGTGTCAACATTGCTCTTTGAAAGGTCTTCTTGAGCCCGTTGAAATAGCCTCCTATTAACCGTTTCCTGAGATAGTCTCAGATTTATCCTTGAGTCTCACCTGTTAAAAAATGACGTGGCTGACAAACGTCGATGGCGTTGGACCAAACGCCCTAATGACGGTCATCTCCGGCGTTCGTCAGGCGATGACGTCCAGGGGGCGTTCCACTAACCGATCTTAGCCCTAAGATCAATCGTGAGCTCATATTTTATCATTGGCTAAGATTGACCTTAGGGTTAAGATCAGTTAGTGTAACGGTACTCAGGAATGTGTTAGTGATCTCATTACGATTGTTTCTGTTTAATTTTTATTCGTTGCATTTTCTTTGCTCACAGTAAAATGGTTAGCAATGTCGTCATTTGTGACCCCAGTCAACGCCATTCCGACTATTTGAATTCGAATTGCCAGTATTAGGCCAGGACCATTAGTCAAAAGATATGGACGACCCGGAAAAAAATAGTAGAAAGCTGATTTTTTTCTGAAGACCTTAAAAATATCTTACTTATATCAATGGCACAAAGTTCTGCAAATTCTAGCTGGTGGCTTTTTCAAAATGGCCGCCATTTCCAAGATGGCCGCCGGCGTTTCAGTAAATTGTTAAATTAGTTTTATTTTTAAGTTTATCATGTCATGTCATATATCAAATGAAAGCCCTCTTCAAATGGAATCCATAAATGCATAGTTTAATAGGGTAATTAGTGTATCCATTATTGGGTTTTGAAAATTGCACACTCAACAGGTGTTGCTTCAGTGGTTCAAGAGGAACATCCTTGAAGTTTTGTTGCAACTCCTTAGTGCTCACAACACCCTTGGTACGTCGAACTGAAGTGCTTGCTAACTCGCAAAAGCTTGACTCGAGGACGAGTCACTTTGTGGATGGGGTGTGTGTGGCAAGGTGAGATGAAAGTGTTCCTACTGGCTTCCTACGGGGCTACTGGTCCCGGGTTCGATTCCCACTGGAGGTGATCTCACAATCACTTCTGTTACAGGTTAATGTAGTGTGTAGTCCAAGTTGACTATCATGAGAAGGGTAATATCACTAGTTTGCTTTTTGTTAATGAAGATCATTACCGGCCCGACACCATCCACTATGACCTGTGTTTTTCACAACAATTGGCCGAAAAACATGCATTTGCCATTTGATCTACTTCTGTATTTCAGAGCAGTTAAAATTGTGAAATCTTCAAAGCTGAACAAGATTATTATTCACCTTGGAGCTATTCATTTACTGATGTCATATATGGGATCGATTGGGTATGTGGTTGGAGGCAGTTGGTTGGAAGATTTATGGGCAACTTTCTTTGCTCCAAACAGTGTAATTCTTCTGATAAAGTTGTCATGTATATGCCTGAGCCCAGCGTGCCCATTTCTTTCTTCATGTCATCATGCCTACTCTGTTAGAAACACCTGGTTGTATGGATGATTTAGATGTCCCTTTGCTCAGAAATGTCCACCAATCCCTGCTGAATGGAGAACGTTTTACTGATGCAGTCATAGATGAAGAATGTGTTCAAAATCTGCTGCAAATGCGAGTAAACAGGCAAACTCTGGACTGCATATGTTAAGCAAGTATCAATTCTACCTTAAATCCGAACTGAACGCACAAGAAATTGGAATTTGCATCTTGATGCAATCACAGAAATGATCCCACTGTTTCATGCTGCAGGTCATCTTGATCATGCAAAGTCTGCTCGCCTCTATGTTGACCAGATGGTCTTCTGACCAATCCTACAAGTACAGACACATTCTTGAGTGGGAATTTAATGATCAAGCAAAATTTAGAAGAATCTAATGAGATTGTTGAAAGTATCTGGAGATATGCCACTTGGCACCAATGATAGCACTTTTTATCCAAACGGTATGTAATACCGTGGGATATAGTCGTCGCCCTGTCCGTCTGTCCGTCCATAATCATTTGGTTTCCGGAGCAGAACTCGAAAACGGTTCATGATATCTGTGTGTATATATATATATATGTTGAAACTTTCCATGTGTATTACCCACCAACTGAAGTGGTGCCTTTTGATATTTGAGATTTCTGAATATTTTATTATTTTTCGTTTCCATAGAAACGTGTTCGATTTAGACTTTGTTCAGAGATAGGTTCGTTTCCGGAGCACAGTTACAAAACTATTCATCATTTCTTCCTGAAACTTTGCATGTGTATTACCCACTAACTGAAGTGGTGCATTTTGATATTTTCAAATTTCTGATTTTTTTTTTCGTTTCCAAACACGTTGGATTTGGACTTTGTTCAGGGATAGGTCTGCTTCTGTTGTAGAACTCCAAAACCCTTTATCATGCCTCAAACTCACCATGTGTATTACCCCCTAACTGAAGTAATTGATATACAATTATCTGTCAAAGATGTGTTTTATAAGTTATGTTGGACCGGTGGGATATGTCATCTTCTGATGACTCTTGTCTTAAAATGAGTCCATTCCATGCCACGCTGCATTCCAATATGTGATGCTCTGAAAAAGTTCAAAGATGTACACACACACACACACACTTGCGCTTGAGTAGCATGTCTAGAGGTGCGAGAAACTATGAAACACATATTCTTCAACCGACTGCAAATGCACGAGGTTATTGCTAGAACATTGGCAAATACAGATCCAGCAATTTCAGTTGGAACGAAGCAGCATTAGCTATAACTGATCAAATATGTGTAAACGTAGCCAAATCACAGTGAGTGGGGTTGAATTGGAAGTAAATTCAATCATGCTATTCATGAGAGTCACATGTGTGATTCAAGTCAAGTCCAGAAATGAAATCATATCTCCTCCACGATTTTGCAAAGCAACCACCCTCGTATTTCAAAAATTCTCTTATAAAGGAAGACATAAACGGTATAATGGCAAATCTTCTCATATCACTGTGATTTCTGAGGATGAAAGCCCGGGAGATGCACTCTATGATGGTGGTCACCTTCTCCGTTGTCTTTCCTGACCTGTTACATATGGTCAGATCTGTGACCGTTATATATTGCACATAATCATTATGTGGTTCAGAACCCATAGTAGTGTTTGATGGATATGATAATATCCCATGTGCAAACAGTTTTTTAGAGCCTGAACATCTAATGTTTGCACATGCAGCTTCTGGGTGTGACACTATCTCAACTCTCTATAGTCAAGGAAAGAAGAAAGCTCTAGCCCTCCTGTTGGACAATGCTCAAAACTGGGATTCTTTGGATATGTTCGATCAGCATGGAAGTTCTCACGATGACATAACTTGTGTTTGAGAAACATTCCTCTTGCAACTCTATGTCTCTGGACAACCATCGATGCAAAAATTATTTCAAATCAGTCCATAGAGCTAGATTATCATCCACTTTCAAATTGGAATCACTCCCTCCAACATCTTCAGAGCATACCTCACATAGACAGACATGTAGCAAAAGCAATGAAGTTGTAAAAGTTATGAAGATTTTTTTCTTTTGGATGCAAAACACGCAGTGTGGTAACTAATGAAATAGTTTTAAAGCTAGGTTCAAGCCTGTTTACTGGATGTCATGGAAACTACAACAAACTACAAACTTAAGTGACTTACTGTGAATACATGATATATGTATTTGACAACGATTATAGTCATTATTACACAACATTTCCTTTCTACAATAATGAGTTGCACATTTCTGAAAAGGATTATAGCCTTTCTTTTGATACACTACATGCCATGATTGGCACAAATGTATTATACAAGTCGATGATCCAGCAAATCCCCGTCCAAAACGGCCGCCATTTGGAAAATGCCATCAGCTGGAATATGCATGTCAACTTTATAACTGAAACCTCCAAATGCACGAATGTATTTCTAAATGTTTTCATCATCAATACACATAATATGATTTTAATGTATCATCATTAATCATGATAGGTATGGTTTGGGTTTGGAAATTATGTTTTAAAATAGTAAACCGAAAAAAGGTATTGAATACATTTTCAAAACCCAATAATGGATAAACTAATCACCCCATGTGGAAAAACTATTTAGTTGTGGAATGCACTTGAAAAGGGCTTTCATTTGATATATGACATGACATGATAAACTTAAAAATAAAATTAGAATTTGCAGAACTTTGTGTCATTCATATAAGGACAATATTTTTAAGGTATTCAGAGAAAATCAGCTTTCTACTTTTTTTTTCCACCTCATGTCTAATGGTCCTGGCCTATATTGGTTTCGGCATTGTTTGTTCGTTACAATTGTCATATTTATTTGCTGTGTGGTAATGATAATGATAATGATAATAATAATGATAATGATAATGTCACCTACAGTTTGCGTAACAGATGCCGTGCTTGTATACTTCAAGACGTATAATTTGTATGCACATCGTGGAATAGTACTACAAATAATATACTTATAATAATAATAATAATAATAATATGGATATTTATATAACGCACCAATTCACCCACTAGTTCATGCTCAAGGCGTCACCTTCATTGTTACCCTGGACTAATCTAAGCCGACATACATGTCGCTAGAAGGTCACCTCCAACACAACCTACCAGGGGGAACCGAGCCACATTTCCAATAAGAACGCTTACCCATCATAGATATTCTTTCCTGAAATATATGAACTACAGAATATATAATTTCATGAAATATATGAACTACAGAAGATAAACTTTCCTGACATGGCCCAATGACGGTATTGTCAACGCAGACACGTTCATAGAGCCGTCAGCTAGCTTTTAAATGCATGCGCTGATCGTTCTGGACGTGCATCTCGCTGAAATGTACAGCTAACGCCATAAACTGCATGGCTAATGTCAATATGGCCAATATGTAAATGTTCATATATAATCTGAAATTGTATACAGTATCATCACTTTGATTTGGAAATTTAGAAAATTTACTCAATTGATTTCTCAGTTGTTAAAAAGTGTAGGTATATCAGAAAAAAAGTTTAGGTGTAGCGGTTAGTACACCTACACTTGTAATAAAAGTAACCATAGCAACGAGACCATACGTTGGGTAGAACAGACGATACAATTTCATAAACTATATGAACTAAAGAAGATACACTTTCTGAACTATATGAAGTAGAGAAGATACAATTTCTAGAACTATATGAACCAGAGAAAATACACTTTCATGAAATATATGCACTTCAGAATATATACTTTCATGAACTATACGAACTACAGAAGATACAATTTCATAAACTATACGAACTACAGAAGATACAATTTCATGAACTATGTGCACTACAGAATATATAATTTCATGAAATATATGAACTACAGAAGATAAACTTTCCTGACATGGCCCAATGACGGTATTGTCAACGCAGACACGTTCATAGAGCCGTCAGCTAGCTTTTAAATGCATGCGCTGATCGTTCTGGACGTGCATCTCGCTGAAATGTACAGCTAACGCCATAAACTGCATGGCTAATGTCAATATGGCCAATATGTAAATGTTCATATATAATCTGAAATTGTATACAGTATCATCACTTTGATTTGGAAATTTAGAAAATTTACTCAATTGATTTCTCAGTTGTTAAAAAGTGTAGGTATATCAGAAAAAAAGTTTAGGTGTAGCGGTTAGTACACCTACACTTGTAATAAAAGTAACCATAGCAACGAGACCATACGTTGGGTAGAACAGACGATACAATTTCATAAACTATATGAACTAAAGAAGATACACTTTCTGAACTATATGAAGTAGAGAAGATACAATTTCTAGAACTATATGAACCAGAGAAAATACACTTTCATGAAATATATGCACTTCAGAATATATACTTTCATGAACTATACGAACTACAGAAGATACAATTTCATAAACTATACGAACTACAGAAGATACAATTTCATGAACTATGTGCACTACAGAAGATACAATTTCATGAACTATACGAACTCCAGAAGATACAATTTCATGAACTATACGAACTACAGAAGATACAATTTCATGAACTATATGAACTACAGAAGATACAATTTCATGAACTATACGAACTACAGAAGATACAATTTCATGAACTATACGAACTACAGAAGATACAATTTCATGAACTATACGAACTACAAAAGATACAATTTCATGAACTATATGAACTACAGAAGATACAATTTCATGAACTATACGAACTACAGAAGATACAATTTCATGAACTATACGAACTACAGAAGATACAATTTCATGAACTATACGAACTACAGAAGATACAATTTCATGAACTATGTGCACTACAGAAGATACAATTTCATGAACTATACGAACTAAAGAAGATACAATTTCATGAACTATACGAACTACAGAAGATACAATTTCATGAACTATACGAACTACAGAACTATGTGAACTACAGAAGATATATTTTCATGAACTATATGAACTATAGAAGATACAATTTCATGAACTATGAGAACTACAGAAGGTACACTTTCACGAACTATATTAACTACAGAAGATACACTTTAATGAACTATAGGAACTACAGATGATACAATTTCATGAACTATACGAACTACAGAAGATACAATTTCATGAACTATATGCACTACATGTACGTATACAGAAGGCGTACTTGCATGAACTATATGAACTACAGAAGATGTACTTTCATGAACTATATGAAGTACAGAAGATGTACTTTCATGAACTATATGAACTACAGAACAAGTTGAGCCTAGCTAAGTAAACAAGCCTCAATGGCTGATGCGAATATCGCTCCATTACATGCACATAAATTCAATACACATTAATAATAAACAGCATGGGAGCAATCTGCAACTGCTCACTGGTCATATTGGATTATTTGTCAAACCTATGCGAACTTATCATGTATCATTTAAGCATCATAAAATTTTTACTTTATTTTTATTAGTAAGTCTATTCAATACAGAGCTAAGATTGAAGCCATGCATATAAACATACATTTGACTTGTTATTGTGACACAATTTGGATAAACAAAATAATGGCGTCATAGGGGTCGACAACAATAACATGATGGATTTAGGAATATACGCGTAACGTGATTTGAAATCACTGCACTTATTTAAGCCCCTGTCACAACCCACCGTGCGATGTTTTTTTTAATGAAAACATGGGGAGGCAGTGGCAAGGGGGGAATTAGACTAAAATTAGTCTATTGAATCTTTAAATTACTCTATGTTCATCCTTATTATTATTTTATATTGTTCAATCATAATAATAAATCATAAATTTAGGTGTATTCAGCTAATCTAGACTTGATGAATAATGATTTAGACTGTATTAAAATTACACAGTCATGGGGTTTGGTCTCATCGCCTACATGCCGATTCGCCAACATCCCAATTCGCCTACCAACATAAAGCTGACTAATTCGGCTATAACAATGTACCGCTACTCTTGTAATGAGCCCGCATAACATGGGTGTTTGTCAAGTATCAATACATAAACTACAATTTTGTTGGAAGAGTTAATTGAATATTCAGCACTCGGTAAACAGCGTTACATTTTGAAGTACTTTTTTGAAGTAAGGTATCCGAAAACGCCAATGTTATTTACGGATATGGGAGAACATGAACTATTTTGTTTTTGTTTGGATTCACACGTCAATTAAGGAATCAATTAATTAATCACCTATTCAAAATTCATAACTGATGGAACCACGCATACCAACTTTTACATCTATATCAAATCTAATTCGGAAACTACTAAAAGTAAACACTCTACCATTTATCCTTATACGACGAGATGTAGCCTAAATACGGATTTTTTTCACCGAAAATAAAATTATAGCATGACCTCCGAACAGCTTCAGTAATCGGTATCTCGAAAAGCACACCATTTCACCATATTCTCGACAAACTAAACTGAAGTACAAAAGAATGTTTACACCTCAGTTGATTTTATCATATGTTTGATTTTAATTACAAATATCGTTAGTTTTCGACTTCCTACTCTAAAACTGAAAAGTGCCGGCGTTAAGTCATCAGCCAAGGAATACGTCTTTGTGATATTTTAATTTGATTTGATTTTTTTTTTAATTCATAAATTCTTCCAAAATTAATTTAGATAAAATACAACAGTTCATAGACATATAAGACACCTTCTATGTGAAAATCAATAAATATGCCTTATTCTGCACACATTTAATTCAACATTATAAACATGGTAGCGGTCATGTTGGTGTAAGTTTCATTTCTGACAGTCTACATTTAAGACATTCTATAACTAAAAATTAACCAGTCACCAATGTAATTCATTCAAACTCCTGCTGAAAAGTGTTATTGTGTCGTGCCATAACCAAATGCATCTCAATTCTTTTAAAATATTAAATTAATCGAAAGCAACTGAGGTGTAAACTTTCTTTTGTATTTCAGTCTTTTACTATGAATGGAATTTCAGGAATTAAAAGTTTTCAAAGAAGAATAATAACTCATCGAAACAAAACTCAACCTCTCTTGTTTTTTTTGAACTAGATGAGTCCACTTTAACATCATGGGGGTGATGGTAGTTTATCATTGCTAATGAGTAATCAACAGACGTACATGACATTGTTTTAAGACTGTAGGCGAATCGGGATGTAGGAGAATAGGGAACAGGACAAGACTGAGTACGTTAACGCACGTCACTCGCACGGTTGCGCAGGGTGTCAGTACGTGACCCACACGTATCCGCTGCCTTTTGAGCTGACCCTTTCTTCTTTGACTCATTAGGCGTTTTGGAGACGGTTTATTGGCACTCGTCCGTCGGCTCGGCTTTATATATACAGCAGAAATCAGCGCGCACAACGTGCGTTGTCGGTGCACGTGCTAACTCAGTACGATCCATGTGAGTTCTGCATGCATGCTCATTGGACATTTGAAGTGGGTAAGCACGGATTACGCATTGATCACGGGCCCAGATTGCACGTGCCTAGAAATTTTCCCTGGCTGAAGAGGACTCTAAATTGTAGATTTGGTGACCCTGTGACTGCAAATATAGTTCACCCCGATCATGGCCTACAACAACGGTGTTCATCTTCTCCTCCCATATGTTGAAAGTTGGACTCTTCGGTCAAAGGGGATTATAAATTGTACTCTGTATATATTTTGTGACACTGTCACCCCAAATAAGAAAAGCCTTTAAAAGGGCATGGTTGGAGGCATCTTGTTAAGGCTAAAATATATTATAAAAAGGATATGTATGTCATATGTACATATAGCAAAATGAAGCCTGCATTATGGTCATTTTGGGGGATAAAAGCTTTGATAACTAATCACACAATTAGTTATTCAATTCAAAAGTCGCAAATAAAAGAATTTTACCTCGATCATTTAAGTTGTGTATATGCTTTTCAATTTACATACATTATTTATTCATAAATAAATTATATTATATATTATATTATATATAATCTATCATTTGAAAATGAAAGTGAACATTCAACTTCCCCGAATTATTTTAAAGCGCAAATCCCGGGTGCTTTTGCTCCAATTTTGAAGTAGTCCTATATTATGAATTTGATCAAAACGTTGTTGACAGTTGTGTCATTGTTAGATTCCAGCAATAAGAATATGTAGGCCTATTTTCCCTGAAACAAGCAGTCAACCATTTGTTAAACATTTGCAAATTTAAAGTGTACCAATTCGATTGATTATGAAGCATATTCCGTTTATCTGTGGAAGGAAGGCATATGTACCTTTTTTTAATACAAGGATAATGGTATCCTCATGATTGGTGCTATCAGTTTGGACATAAATATGATTCTATCCAATATGTGCTTATACATTTACAAGCTTCACTATCATTAATTCAGTAACAGTACATTGAGTACCATTATGCAAGTCTGATTGGCATTGAAAATATTGATAAGTGAGTGGAAGGTTGGTGTGTTGATTGACAACCACTATTATCGTTTAGTATATGCTTGCTCCGCGCGTATAACATTAGCTTGTAAAGTTTCTTTGATTTTCCGAAACTGCAGTGCGAAATTATGCACTTGAATTGGTACATGTCTGCTCATGGAGGTGTAAAATGGCTTTGAATTGAAAAATCTTATGTTTACTAACATTCAGACTAACATAACACACAACGGTCGTTTTTATTTAAGATGTTTAGACAAAATCTCTTTTCGCAGTAAAAGGGGATAATTATTTCGGATAACCCACATGGTCACTTGGTTACATATTTGTTACAGCCGTGTTCGTTGGTCATATGCTTTTTCCTAAGTATGAAGAGGCCAAGCATGAGTGGTCGAAAGTTTATTTTGAATATTCCAACAGTAATATAGCGCGAAATCCAACTGCGTATCAGGTTGGAGGCGGTTTGCGCCTCCAACCAATAAGGCAATAAGGGTCACAACCTAAAGACAAAAAGGGCTAAAATTATGCTAGGTCTCTGACAATTACCTTTTTAGCTCATCAGGCCTGAAAAGGCCCGATGGGCTTATGGCATGGCATGGCGTCCGGCGTCCGTCCGTCCGTCCGTAAACTTTTCGCTTTTTCGACTTCTTCTCCAGAACCAATGACTCCACAGAATGGAACTTTTATGTGCCGACTCCTTGGCCGATGGGGGTTCTAAATTGTAGATTTTGTGACCCCGTGACCCCAAATGGGGCCACAGGGGTCACATCCTTCAAAACCTATTTTCATCTTCTTCTCCAGTTCCAAAAGGTCTAGAGAGCTGAAAAGTTGTATGCAGACTCCTTGGCCAATGGGGATTCTAAATTGTAGATTTCGTGAATCCATGACCCCAAATGGGGTCACCGGGGTCACATCCTTGAAAACCTATTTTCATCTTCGTCTCCAGTTCCAAAAGGTCTAGAGAGCTGAAAAGTTGTATGCAGACTCCTTGGCCAATGGGGATTCTAAATTGTAGATTTCGTGAACCCATGACCCCAAATGGGGTCACCGGGGTCACATCCTTAAAAACCTATTTTCATCTTCTATTCCAGTTCCATAAGGTCCAGAGAGCTGAAAAGTTGTGTGCAGACTCCTTGGCCAATGGGGATTCAAATTTGTAGATTTTGTGACACTGTACCCCCAATCTAGGTCACGGGTCACGACCAAAAAACCTATTTTCATCTTTATCTCAAGTATGAATAACTCTAGAAAGGTGAAATGTTGTGTAGAGACTCTTTGGTCAAAGGTGATTCTTAATTGTAGGATTGGTGACCCTGTTACTCCAAATGTGGGTCACAGGAATCATGATTTAAAAACCTTTTTTTTGCTTGTTTACAATATATTACTTGAGATAACTTAGATATTCAACCTTATATAATAAATCAATTAAATCCTGATGAGCTACAGAGCCCATGGCTCTATTTTTTAAATTTACACGTTTAAAGTGTACAATAGTTAAAGGGGCAGTAGCACATTTTTTGCAAATTTTATTTTTTTCAAATTTCCCTTTTATAATGATAGTTTATGTCATTTATATTTACTTTAGAGGGTAAAACATCTTATTACACAAACCAATTAGCCGTAGTGGCAATTACGGTGTTGCAAATAAAGCAAAAATTGCATGGTGGCCATTGTATAGTGAACACATTTTATGAATTTGAATGATAAAAACGATGTCCATTCCTTTACGAAACCATGTACACTCATTTTTTTAACTTGATTTTCCGAAGAGAGAAGGGTGTTTTACTATTGGTGACATTATTTTTCATCGACTTATTTCAGCGAAAAAACGTGCTCCTGCCCCTTTAAAGACTGATGAGCCACAATTCAGCAAGGCTCTATGTTTTTACTTTGTAGGGGTCAATATTACATGAAAGGCATTGATTTTCTGCTGCAGTTTTCTATACACTATTATTAATAGCTAAATTGGTAAACTAAAGGACTCACGGAAATACAATTGGCTTTACAACAAAAGAAAACTAATAAAATAAAGATGTAGCGAGTGTGAACAATAGCTATACAAGGGTTAAAATAAGTTGATATTTTTAACATAATTTAATAGAAGACATTCAAAACCGATTAACCGCGGGGCCCAGCGCAATTAAGAAACGAGAGTCTGTTCAGAAGAAAGGTTGTTGACGACTGCAGACTTGTGTCATGGACAGGGCTTACGTACCCCTGTCAACAAAATCTGTCCCTCCATCAGTAGCTCATGTCCCTTTATTTATTTCTTATCTTTCCCTCGATTAGTAACTTAAAAACGAGGAGAGATGATCCGACTGTTTTGTTTTTGGTATAGTTCACGTGGCTATACTATGTTAAATAATAATAATAATGAGGATACTTATACCGCGGTGAACTCCACGCCACAAGGGGCATGCTCGAAGCGCACATGCATTATTACCCTGGTTTAAGGAACAACATCATTCTTTTTTCTCATTCTCAAATCACTGGGAGTATGCAACCTAGCTGCCAATTAAGGCGCTGTTAAGGTTATCTCTCACAATGCCTTCACTTCCATACAAGGTACTCAATTGTACTGCTGAGTGAACAGAGGCACATTTTGAATGAAGTCACTTGCCCAAGGTAACAGCACATAACTCATGTCTCTGTGTGGGACAGGGAATCAACCCTTCAAACTCTCAGTTTATTCAGCCATGAAACGGGTCATGCACCTACCCATACGGCGAATGCGACGGTTCTTGCTGAACTTCACTGATGT
Organism: Gibbula magus; assembly: GCA_936450465.1. Classification (NCBI taxonomy): domain Eukaryota; kingdom Metazoa; phylum Mollusca; class Gastropoda; order Trochida; family Trochidae; genus Gibbula; species Gibbula magus. Next base: position 69,751,190 of record OW388297.1, on the reverse strand, counting down.
TCAGTGTTCATGTTTGATGTTCAGTGATGTTCAGTCAACTGAGCTATGCACAGGACCACGTGCCACCACCTGCCATGTTCGATGTGTTTATTGTTTTTCATTTTGATCAGACTGTTTAAAGTTACATCCATTGTGTTGTTGGGGGTCCCATATTGCAAACGGTATAAATGGTGTAACTTTATCGAGAAGTACCGACTGTTACCGAAAAGTACCATTTTGATGATAGTAGAATTAGTACATTGACGATATGAAGGTAAAAGTAGTGATTTCTGATCGAAAACCGGACAATGCACAGCGTATAGCGCGCGTCAATTGGTCAAACGTAATTTTTTAATCTTATTTAAAACAGACATAAAGACAAATTGGAGTTGATAATGTTTAATAGGTCACATAACTACTGTGCTTGTAAATCGGACGTCCAGTTTCAGTTTCTGCACATGCATAATGATGTTACTCAATTTTAATGGGAAACTAGTAATTATTATATATTTGGCGATTGGGATAAATATGCAAGTTGAGTGAATTTATTTGTATTGTAAACAGCACATGTGGCGAGTTGGAACAAATTAAAGCCAAATAAAATGTTATGAAACACAATGGATTTAAGGGGAGGGGTCCCCGACTAGCTGAGATCCTCGTCCCGACCTTGCCCCTCCTCCCAGCTCCCGTACAGACTTCACCATCTCAACATGAGTGTTTTAACCTGTAGAATATTGACTATTTCAACCGAAGTAAGCCTCTTAACGAAGAAACGTAGTTGAATATCTTATAAAAGACAACTGTTATCTTTTCAAATAAGTTATTCAGATTTTATTCTATAAATTACGGAATAATATTTTTTAAAAAATGTCTAAAAATCAAGTGTTTTTATCATGTTTTTATAATGTTGTTTTTACTGCTCTGTGATGACTTATATTCAATGAAAACTATGAATGAGCTGAACTGGATACACAAAATATGATCAGATCATGTCATTAAAAGCGAGTGCTTGAATATTTTATGAGCGATTCGTACACTTTTAATGTAAAGGGTGACTAAGGACTACGGATTAGTTTCAAATTTTAAACGGCAATATGACACTTGTTTTATACCACCTGGCCAAGATATGCTTAATACTAATAGCAATATAATATTTGATAAATTGTTAATGACAAAATGACAATGAGTATATTGTAAACATGTGTAGCCGTAATACGATTATATGCAGGAGGATCAGGGGCGGATACAGCAGGTGTTGGGGGCGCAATCCGCCAATGAGTATCACACATAAATCAGGATATTAAACAGCACTATGATATTGAGTACGTACATTATTTGCAGCAATGTTATATTGGTTATCTTCTTTACAGCAATAGCATATTCGTTATCTTCTTTATATCAATATCATATTGGTTATTTTCGTTATATCAATATCATATTGGTTATCATTTTTATAGCAATATCATATCGAAACAGTAGGCCTGTATTTTTACAGAAAGGTATTAATTATGTTAATGTCATATTTAGTTTGTTAAAAGAGTAATATGAAATTGTCTATGTTGTGATAGCAATATCACATTGAGGTATGTTTCCTTAATTTCACATTGAGTGCATATTCAGATAACACGAAGCAATATGAAATATGAAGGAAAACGAGTTTTATGGATATACAACTTTATTATTACAGGAGTGCGACGTGTCGGTGTAGATTCTAACACATTTATCAAGCAAATGATGTTAGAATCTACACCGAAACGTCGCACTCCTGCAATAAAGAAGTTGTATACCCATAAACTCGTTCGCCTTCATTTAACCAAGTTTTAAATGCCATTGAAAGATGAAATATGAAATATGTTTTAATAACAATTTAGGAGTATGTCTGTATCCTATAGCCACTTGAAATTGGGTGTATTCAAAATACACGATGTAATATGAAATCCCCACTATCATTACCATCGTCATTATCATCATCGTCGTCATAATTATCATAATCATATTCATCATCATCAACCTGATTATTAACATCATCATCGTCACCATCATCATCATCACCGTCGTTTTCGTAATTGTTTAACTAAAGAGGTTTATCATACATAAAACCCTTGTTATATCTTAATTACTACCAGTTTTTACAATAAAATTTGCAAAATCAATTTTATCTATCTACTCTGATACATTCTGAAAATATAACTGTACATATAATCTTAAATTCAAGCCCAATCAAATAAACTGAGCAAAGCTCCAGTCTGATTTAAATCGAATAAAATTTGCAAAATAAGCATATCCATGGATGCGAACTGGTTCTGTAGATTCCTCTCCACATGCCGTCGGTTTGGCGAGTCGGCCTAAACCTCCGAACGAGTTCGTATCCCGGTAGATTTACTATTTTGCAACTTTTATTCCTCGGAAATTGTCTATTCTTATCAGATTGAGCAAATCTCTTAATTATTTATATTTTGTTTACATAAAAACTCCACTTCCAGTCTACCTAGACTTGGGAAGTATTTCTGACCAGCCAGCGATAGCGTACATGACAACCGGCACATAGTAGAAGTGACCTTGAACTACACTATCGCCTCTACACCCAAACCAAGCCAAGATGGCGGGGTCGTATGCGCTAATTTGTCCATTCAGGGATGCTTGAACAGTACGTGAAGGAAAATACAACCATAGACAACGGCAGATCACACTTATGGTAAGAATTAGAAAATCTGTTAATGTATTGAATTAATACGGATATGCTTTACAACATGCATTTGTGTTGATGATTTAATCTAAATGATTGTTTCAATCAAGACTTATTATCATTGGATCACAGTCGAAATAACGTACGTCGCTTATGACTTCGCAAGACGAGGCGCTTTTTTTGTTTACATTGTTGTGTAAATTTTAATGCACACATTTGTTCGTGTATGACTTCATAACCTTGAAATAAGATGACGAGAACTGACAGGCCGATATGGTTTTATATGGTTTTATATTAATGTTCAAACGATGAAATGTCTTATGAATGAAATTTCCCCAAGAGATAGGAAATTCAAATGGAAATGTTTAAATCAGTTATTTAACTGTTCCGTAGTAACGACTTGTCTTATATATAAACAAATATATCACATGTTTAATGAAAAGTAAGTTTTATGCATATGAAGGTTTTATTTCAAAGCCAAGTTAAAGATGAGTAAAGCTGGGGACGTGCAGGAAGACATTTTATGGATGCATACCTTTATCAAACTGATGTCACAACACGTTGAAATTGTCACGTCCATATTGACTGGACAGTGACGTTCTGTTCGTCACGTGTGCATCCTTCTCAACTTGGATTGTGTTGTCATCCCATTACAAATCCAGAGTTATTTCCCTTTGACCGATAGACATCAGGGCCGTGTTCAAGAGAGGTTTCAAAGTAATCGCTCAACTAGCGATTAATTTTAAACATCTCTTGAACGCGATTGCTCAATGTAGCGCTACGTAGCAAGGCGAGCAAACTTCGAGGAATTTGCACAGTGTCGTGCAAGAGAGAACGAGCGCTACTTGAGCACTATAGTACATTGAGCGATCAATGAGCAATTTAAGCTCTCGCTGTTATGGAACGGAGCCCTTATTTAGTAAATTGCTGTTGTTGAAAAATCCTCGTTCTTTCTCATGTAATTGTTTCTCTCAATATGACTTTGTCAAACTACATTTTGTAATCCAAAACACAATCCACATGTTGTAGGTATTCGAGAATATTCAAAAGAAATACTTCACACGACACTAGCTGGGTAGATTATAGATAACACTTTAATACTTGATAGGCCTACTCAGTACGTGTATTTCGACCCATTACAAGTATTTTCAGAAGTAGGCCTAATTGATTTACACAGCATTGCAGGTAGTATATATACAGCATGTAGGCCTATGACGAACCAACAATGTACAATGTATAAGTATTATATTTTCATATACATCTACTTCACATGAGACCTTCAACTTAAAAAAATATATACTGACATCTGAGTCACATAACCTGCAACTTGAAATAAAGAACGAAGACCTTTTTTTATGAATACATGTATACAACTTTTTCATATACAGTATAGGCAACGTTTCTACACACATTGGATACTAAATAAATAGCAAAATAGCTGTTATTCTTTGTTTTTTTAAGTGATATTTTGAGACATGCGATAAGATAAATACGTTATAAGATTCAGTTTATTCGGGTGACATCGTACTTTATCAGACCCTTGTTAGTGTTTATCCAACTTGCCTACAGCTCATTGGATAAAAACTAACGCGGGTCTGATAAATTACGATGTCACCCGAATAAATTGAATCTTATAACTTATAATATCCCTCTTTGAAAGACATATAACTATTGGGTCATCTCGAATTTCCTTATTTAAGTATACACTCCCCTTTTATAAGTTGATCAACGCTAATGATGTATATACACTATCAATTATTATTTATTGATGTATCATGAGTGTGTTGTAACTGTCGTCATTGAATCACGTATGACAATTATATAAAATGTATACTGAACGATTAAAGAAACGAAACATATAAATCAAAAGCAGAAGACATGCCGTTCCATGTGTGTTAAATAGAATAGTTACACATTAAATAAAAACATTGTTTAAAGGGGCAGAAGCACGTTTTTTGCAGTTTTGTTTTTTAAAATTTCCCGTTTATAATGATAGTTTATGGCATTTATATTAACTTAAGCGAGTAAAACATCTTATTAAACAAACCAATTATCTGTAGTGATAATAACGGTTTTGAGTATAAAGCAAAAATTGCATGGCGGCCATTTTAATGTGAACACATTTTATTCCCATGACTTTACGGAACCATGTACACTCACTTTCAACTTGACTCTTCGAGGAGAAAACGGTGTTTTACTATTGGTGACATTATTTTTCAAATGTATTCATCGACTTATTTGAGCGAAAAAACGTGCTACTGCCCCTTTAAATCACATTATCGTTACCCGGAATCTCTTGTGATACCGTAAATCCATGAGCAATCGCCTGCCTTGAGTACCCAGATAACATACCCCCCAGTGGGCCACTAGTGGCAGGTAGTTAGTGACTTGCCACTGGTGGGTAGCAAGTGGCCCACTGGTGGCAGATACAAACCACTAGCTATAATACCGGTGGGCAAGTAGCCCACCGGTATTATAGCTAGTGGTTTGCCACTGGTGGCAGACAGCTACTAGTGGCTGCCACCGGTGGCCCACCTTCTATCAGCTGTACAAACTACTAGTGGGCCACTGGAGCAGGTACTAGTGACCCACCAGTGGTCCACCAGTTTTGTGTAATCTGGGTAATTGCCGAGTCTAAGCCCTGCCTTGAAAAATCGGCGGGTCAAATCGGTGTTTGAAGTTAATAATCGCAAGGCGGTTATTCAAGGATTTATGGAATGTAGGAATCATGATAGACGTCTAACGTTTAGTCTCAGAAATAATTTACCAGCAACATTTTACAAACAATTCAAATAGTTATACCAAATGGAGCCCTTCAGATGCCTTAATTTCCTAGAGCTGAGTAATCTAGACTTGCTATAATTTTGTAGACTGGGTTGGTCGTCAATTCAATATGTTGCTCTAGGGTCTGGATGACAGACTAGAATCAAGATGCAGGGATGTTTTATTCTACAGATATAAACCGCTAGGTGCAAGTCGATCCACCAATGACTGAGTGTGTTGGTTTCGGGATCACCTACAATCCCCAGCACACCGAAGATGACGAGGAAGTGACGTCATGCATCCCATATAACAAATTGGGAAGCAGTGGTGAGTTAAATGGCAGATTTGTATCATTTGGTTGATCTTTAGTCAGTAATTAATTTTGAAATTTCAAATTTGTGAATTGTCTGATTACACAACACCATATATACGCCGACATGTTTGATTCATTAAGAAGAAAGGAGATCATTGAAGGTACTGTAACACGCCGTTCTCGCTCAAATAAATTAAAGTGCTCTCGCTAAAAGGTAAATAATGTTACCAATACTAACTAATAATCTTCAATAAAAACCAAAATGAATTGTCATGGCTCAGTTGAGACATTTCCCTCCGAGCGGCCATTTATAAGGTTTTTACAAACAAACCAAAAAAAGTTTTTAAACCTGATATGGGGAGCCTGTCTACCAAATTTGATGAGGATTGGTCAAGTAGTTTTAAAGCTCCGCTCCGGAAACAAACCCTACCCTTCAAAAAGACAAAGTCCAAATTGTTACCATGGAATATTAAAAAAATAATTTAAAAAGCTGAAACCCCCAAAAGCACATTTACATGATATGGGGAGGCTGTATACAACATTTGATGAAGATTGGTCAAGTAGTTTTAGCGGCATGCTCCGGAAACAATGGGAAGCCGATGGAAACTCAACCAAAAACAATATGTCTGACAGTTTCCTGACCCTTCTGAGGAGGGGAAGGGGGAGGGGGTGGGCATTTTATTTTGAAGATGACGTCATTGTCACTGTCGATTGTTTTAAGCCGCCCAGGACAGATACTTTTTTTAATTTAGAACTACACATGGTAGTAATGCGCTTCAACACGGATTGCGGAAGTATATCGCAATCATTGGGGGTTCTGTTAAAAATTACATGCATTTGATTTCCTTTCATCTTTCTGTTGGGAATAATACTTACTATGTGCTTTTCTTCATTTCAATGTTTCTGATTAACCATTAACGAATATCCCCTGGCAGTTTGAAGGATATTCTCAAACAAGTCACCGAGCTTTTCGAGAAAGAATCGTTATTGATATGATGAACAAATATTTTCTCTTAACTTACAAACGAACACAACATCCGTTTCATTGTGTTGTACATTCTCTCCCCACAGAGGGTATTCAACTCACGAGCTGAGTAGCCTTTGATGACTGAGAATGTAAGATGTAGTTAAAGGGATACTGTGTTCATAACTCAATAATGCTCTGATAACATGGGGATGAAACACGTTTATCAATATCTATAAGAAGACAGCGTACTCCATCTATCTACTGGTTTGGAGACAATTGTTTTTGTAGTTATTTTCATTGTTTAGTCAAGGTTTTCATGACTAAGTAACTGTTTATTAAAATAGCAATTCCACCCACAACGAGAAGATTGTTTACATGTAAATATATGAATCAAACTTACAACAAAAGATAGTAATGGCATCGCGTCTGAAAGTCGATTATGGCATGTACTGTTGTGCCCGTGACTGTTGTAGGCCATGGGCCGAAAGCCGTAGCTTGTCTCTAAAGTGACTTTAGGTCCAAGTTTTTGGTGAAGGCAGAAACAATATATCAATTTAATCCTGAGTGTTTACTGCTTCCAAAAATGCAATGTTTCACCTAGGATACTTGTTCATTATGAAATTAAGGCATGTTGAAGTGATGAATCAGCAGTTTCGCAAAAGGTCTTCTTAGCCACGGAAAAACTGATTTTTGACAAAAGTTTTCAATATATTTCCACATATCACATATCTGTTGAAAGATAATATGTTGTTCTATCTAAATATTGTGATCCAACTGGGTTTCCTATTCAAAAAATGTGAAATTTCTGCAAAAAATGTTTCGTTTATGTTTTTAAAAAGAAAATTAAATTTTAGCCCTAATTCAATTCATAGTGTAAGAAACCGATGTAATTACAACAATGAGAAGTTGGAATTTTTAAACTACATAAATTTCCAAGAGAGCTAAATGAATTTTTATAACAGGGGTGAGAGTTTTTTCTGAGCAAAGGGAGGTAACTCTTGCAAGTATTTCTATTTTTTTTAACATTTCTCATAGAATTTGCCATCAAGTAACAACTGATTCTTATTACAAACGTACTAAAACACATTATGGAATGATATGTTACAAAAATGTAGAAGAATGTATAAATGGCAATGGCATAAATATGTAAAAAAAAAAAATGCAAACATCAACTACAATAATGCAGCGATACAAAATTGTACATAAGAAATTAAAATTTTATTAAAGGTGTGTTAAGTCTGTTCGCTAAAGATACCCATTTTCTGTAGAAGTAGTTAAAAGTTTGAGCTTTTTAAAAAAATAAAAATATGAATGAAAATATCTTTGATTTAAAAAAAGGTTATAAAACAATTATGTTTTCCCCTTTACTTACTTCTTTGAATCCTTTGAATGCTCATAATTTTTTGATTATAAGAATTTGATTCAAAAGAACTTATGTGTTTGGTAGGCCAGATAAATAGAGGATTCTTCAGTGTTTTCAGTATAATGTTGCAGTTTACCTCTCAGCGAGTGCCAGTATTTTTTAAGTGGCGGAGATACGAGTGAAAAATACATATAAGATGAGATAAGTGACATTACACTGTAAATACAAAATATTCTATATATTATATGCTTCTGTTTTTTAAAAAAATGTGGTGTTTTAAAGTTAAAAAGTTAAAAACTTAGGGAGTTCCTGTGATATCATACGCTGACGTTGTTGATAGTAGACGTGACGTCATATTATTGTGGACATGATGTCATTCCCTGTGTGATATTTTCACTGTGTTGAGAACTGAGATCAAACTGCAGTGGTACTGGTGAGAACGTTTTCTCAAACAGATAAATAGAGAAATTCTGTCTTTTCTTGACCATAAAAATATAAAAAAAAATAATTATGTGCTTTTTCAATGAAAACATACTGGTTACAAACTACAATTCTTACTACCCACAAACATCAATCCAAATAGTGTTATACCATCTGTCATGATTATGGATTGAACTAATGACATCAAACTATTAATTGACAACATACTTTCATCTCTCTCTTTTGCATGAGCGGGTATTGACCCCCCGCCCCCTCTCAAAATTCCGGGATCCGCCACTGCTGACAATGTTATGACCTCAAAGTTGATGATGTAATGTTATGTTATGATGCCATAGTGCTGATGACGTCACAATGCTATTCTACTTCACTGAGATCACTGACAAAGAAGCTAAAAGGCAGTGTTGTGTTTGAGATATGTTCATTCATTAAGATAAGATATCCCGGAGGAAATTTGTTTCATTGGAATGCTGGGGATATTTGTAACTTTAATCAAGTCCTGTTGATATATATATATTTGATATCAGAAGACACATGGGTAAGATTCTCAATTGATGAGCATTTAGAACAATGTTAAATTCTAATATATACTACCGTATATTTGTACGGTTACTGCCCTTCTATAAAAAAAACTATTGAGCTTCTCTGTAATCAGACATCATACACTTTTGATCAAGGTTCCAATGGACACGGAGATCTCACTATCACCTTTTATCATCCAATATTATGTTCCGTAGTATCTTCAACATTGCCGTAGGAACCAGGGGATTTAAAGTAACCAACCAAATACTGAAGAGTTGCTTTAAGATATTATCACTTTTTTCAATGATAACTTTGATTTTGACTCAAATGTGTTACCAAGACTGATAGGTTCATTTTCAAAGCATAGCTAAAAACCTGTTAATTTTATTTTTCTGAAACTCTTTAGGTGTATTATCCATATGCCTTTTTTATTTTAAGATTTTAAAATTATTAATTTAGTTTCTATGGAAATGGTTTGGATTTGGACAGGTTCGTTTCCATATAAGAAATTTATAAAAAAAAGGTTTATCTTTTATCTTTTTTAACCTAATATGTGTTATCCACCTTGTGAATTAGTTCATTTCCGGAGCAGAACTGTTTGTGTTATCTTTTTGAAACTTAATAGGTGGTAATCAGTATTAAAGGTGGTATCTTATGACATGTTAATTGTTTTTAATATATAAGTATTGTGTTTTCATGGAAACGAACTGGACTTTTATTGAGGGATTGGTTTCTTTCATTTCCCAACACAAAAGGTCAATATACCTTTTTAAAAATATGGGCCTTTTATGTTTCAAAACTTTCAAATTTTGATTTGTTTCCATGAAAAGAAGTGAGACCTGGAGCCATTTTGTGAGGGACCCATATTTTTGTTTCTACTGCTTGCAAAGTTTATCTACACGTCAGTTTAATAGACAGTAGATAGGTAGATATATGCATAGAGTCAATATGAACACCCAACAAAATTCAACTTAGTATTTGCATATAAAATATAATCATCTAATCGTAATACATTGTTTGCTCAGGATTGTTTGTCATTTTTGAAGATATTACAGATATTGCTAGAGGTAAAAGTTTTTTTCTGTGTGTTTTTTCAAAAGGTGTGAACACTTTTCTTCTTCTTTTTCTTTCTTTCTTTTTTTGTCTATTTTTTTTTAATTCCATTTCATTTAAAATACATAGAATATACATACAAAACAAAAGTATACATGTCATCAGTCTATTGTTGTCAAAGATAAATAATAATAGGTGTCAGTAAATGTTACCAGATTGATGTTAATGGCCACAAAATTTACTACCAATTAAGTGTTTTACATGCCATCATCAAAAATGTTTTCTACTCAAATACCAAATTAACTGTTAGTTATAGCCATGAAGACAGTTTTAAAATTAAAATTAAAAAGAAATTCTCACTTGTGTACCATTTAATTTGGGCAAATGATCCATTTTCTCAACAGGAACCCGATATTGTAAGTAAAACGAAGGTTAAATGAAGGTAAACAAAAACCCTACACCCTATATCAAATAAAAAGAATAAAGGAACAATGTCAGCCATACTGCCGATCTAAGGAAGCGGCCCATTCAACTTCAGGTCAAAATGAACGCTAAGAATCGGTGACATTCACAAATAAACGCACGTACCAATCAACTATATATTTCTCCACAAACCCAGTTGATTTCAAACATATGTCACCCTTCAGATAACTTTAGTAGCTCTTCTAACTCGAAAATTGACCACAAAAACCTCTCCCCTGAACATTATTCTGCAGTATCACAGTGTTAATAATCAAAATTATGATTATTTTTCTGTTTTCCATCCAGAAGTAGCCATTGTTTAATATACCCATATAAATGGCCCCTGGAAACTTCTGATATTGCCACAATTTAATCAGTTGAAGACTCACAAACAGACAGACACACAATCTATAATGGGGGCGGCCATCTTTGTTGTACCGGGCAGGCTGACCTAGCTGCTCTCTGATTGGTTGAACATAGCATATTTCTCAAGGGCCTTCTATTACTGTTTATTAATTAATGAACAAGTGTTTTTGGTGAAACATTGAATATTTTGTGAAAAATAACCATTTTCTACAATATAAAGTAAAGTTTTCCCCTTCACCAAAAACTTGGACCTCAAATGAACAAAAACAGTCCTCGGCCCATGGCCTATTGTCTTTGACAATTGTTCGACGGACGTGAATATGCAGTAGACAAAAGACAGTAGTGTGGTGCATTAAGGCCAGGGTATTTCACGCCACTTTGTTGCTGGTTATTGTGTCTTATTCCTTTATCATACGATAATTTACTTCACTAAATTTAGCAATATATATTCATTATTTTTCATAATCAATCGCAGTTTTGGCTAGGCATTATTTGTTTTTATTCGTTGGTCTTCATTTTAAGCAATATTATGACAATATGAATCAAATATTTTTAAGTATTTCAATTTAGTACATTTAATTATTATGATTATACATTATTGCCGAAATGACGGTTTAGATTAAATCATTTACATCATTTACATACACCTGAATGTGACTATATATTAACGACTTCATCCATTGCAGGTCCGATCAACGCATGGACTCTGTGTCGTCTCGTTGACGACGGCAAGACTCACTCAGGATTCAACAATTTCTGCCATGGCCTTGAGTTGATGAACGAGGGAGGGAAGTTCGTCACTTTCTCGGCATATTTTATATTCGATAGAAAACAGATAAAAGATGTAAACAGATTAACGTACTTCCCGTACAAGGTTGTGACCCGTGTCCATGAAGTTGACCAGCCGAGTCTGAGGACAATCCACACCCTTATCAACATGGTCAACGGGAAAACAGTCGCCAGGTGTTTCAGTGAAAATATTTTGGTGGACATAAGAAGCAGACGACAGAAGCTTCTACCATATTGGTTCATAGACGAATACAAACATTTTAATGGAGCCCTAAGTGACAATTCGTTCGCTAAACAGGCAACCTTGGGTTATCTCCCCTTACCGGAAGTACCTTTATCCCCGCCACCCCTCGGTTTGTCGCTACAGGTCATGGACAGTGAGACTGATGCTAACAAAGTTCTCCACAAAGATGCATGCATTCGGTACACATTTGAATGTGTTGACTGTGCATGTAGACAGAAGAAGTTCCCCTATCTGGGTTGTTGTGTCAGTGAACTGCATCTAAGCGAGTTGGCAGTCTGTTACCATGGCGATGCATTCTCCGGAGACACGCTGACTGTGATGTGTTGGCCAGGCGAGCGTCCAGACAGTTTGTGGTGTTGTGTGAAGAAGTCAACCACAGTCATCTTCACCGCACACATGAACTTTGACCTCGTTGCTTGAGTGACATTTGTCATCATTACTTACATTTCTCCTCACAGACGGCCCTTAGTCAGGTCTTCCCACATACCCCCTGTTACATTAACTTACATTTCAAAGTAAAACTTATCGTGGGCAACGCGGTTTCCGTTTGATAAAAACAGGTTTGATTAGGTGTTAACACTATTACCCTACTATCTTGTTAGAGGTCTGCACGAATCTCAGGAATGAAATCACTGAATGTGAATCCGAACCGCATGTTCACACTGAACAAACGTCCCTGGTTGCACAACAACAACAAATGCAACCAATCAAGACTACTCTAATGGATGTTCCAACGTACTGTATGTTCTGTAACAGGGGGTGTTGTTTGTATACGAGTCGCCTAAGTTGGGGGTAAATTTACTTTATGAAAGAAAGAAACTTGAAGCTCGTGGTTATGGTAAATTGATCATAATTACATATCCAACACGAAACACCATTTTACCTCAGTTTACTTAACCGTTCATGTGCATAACAGTTAGTTGTGGTTTTATAGACATGTTTCATTTCAATTCTATCTTCACAACTTTATTTATTGTATTTTGTCTCAGTGCTATCTCATAAACATATCAAATCATATAACTCTGTGTTGTCATTGTAGGCAATTCGAACAAAATGGTTACCTTAGAAACAATGTTGATATTTAGAAGGTTACTTTATCTCACCAGGTCTAGTAACCCGGTGATGGGACAGCACAGTGGTTAATGCGTTCGGTTTCGGATCAAGAGGTCCGGGTTCGAATCCGCCAGGTGCTCGGCAGCTCTGTCCTAGACAAGTGTTCTACATGCAGTAAGGTTTGGGTGCAGCGCTACACTGAATTTCAGCGCAGAGCCACCCATAGTTCGCTAGTCCCAGCCAATGCTTGCATGTTTCATCGCAATTCATTGCCACAATGGTATTACAGATTTTCGCCCTGCAGTAATACTAGCAGCCGTGATTTTAGTGAAACCCAAATCACCTCACCTCTAAAAGTCATAGTGATATGTCATCGACTATGTGATGCGTCGTTCTTCCATAGTCAACACACGTTTGACAACCGGTCTGTTAATGCATTTCCTGAACTTTTTTTTATTCTGAATTAGCTTGATGATAAAAATGAATAAATATTAAAGTCTAAAGATGATGTGTACATGATTCGAGTAGATACATTATGTTTCCTTATTATGGTTGAAAATAACCGAGTTAATATTATTGATATGAGCACATGTGCACATATCACATTTGCCTAGCAACCATTGTTTCACCGCGGCTTACCGTATATTGTCGTCTGTGACGTCATAAAACGATTGTTCGTGATGTCACTGTAGCTTGCCGTCGCAAGAGAGGTGGGCCGTTTCTTGCCTATTTTTACGCGAATCAAATGGAATAGAATGAGTAATAAATAAATTATTACACTCGACAGTGTGTCATATTACTTTTACGAAACTCGTGCATAACTTGTGTATAACCCTCGCTCTCGCTCGGGCAATACAAACATTCACACTCGTTTCGTAAAAGTAATATGACACACTTCCTCGGGTAATAATCTCTATATATGCATGTGAACATATGGGGATACTGACACCGACAAAGGATTCTAAGTATTTGCTTCCATAAGAGAGAATAACCTCTCTTATGATAGGAATATCATGCAGATCATCTTAGTTGCATTTACCCTTCTACAAAATTGGAATTCTAATTAACTATAACGTTGTAGAAACGTCGTTAACATGTACTAAAACACGAATGTCCGTTGAAGCTAAAAGTGTTGTCATCATTGGATACAAATGTATATAGGCTTCCAACGACGAGGTTATACGATTACTGTGACGCTGTGAATGACTAGCTATAGGAGACGGCTCTGGGTCACCTTCACGAACAACATTTACTCAAGTTAACCGTAGGCCTATAGCTATCAACATCCTGACGGTCCCGACTAAAGTTGGTTCTTGCAGCTAAGTGTTACTGTCAACAGTCTGACAAATGTATGCCCGACTAGAGTTACAATGGTCGTCCTTCCACTTGTACACCAGATTTCTGTCCAGACGTACACACATTCCGTTGTCCAGAGTTTCATCAGTGTTCCCCCAGTAGGTAGCAGTGAGAGGAGAGTCGTCTACCCACCCAGTTTCAGCTGACAGCCCGATCCAGTAACCGTCTTCAGTTAACTCTAAGGAGATTGATTATAGAGAGTATATATAGTTATAGAGATAGTCAACTCAACACTCATGCTCATTCATAAGGCATCATGTGTCATCAGAGTAGTTTGATCCGTAGGTTCATAACGGCTAAAATAACCAGCCATGAAATGACTTAAATTCTAGCAACATTGGGAGTCCCCGGATGAAAAGACCGATGAAGGATTATCAACTTTCAAATCACGACATTTCATTGGCTGACAATATGCATGTTTGGAATAAAGGAGAGTGTACCTACCTGCATCTGCCTGTACGAAATCAGAGACGAACTTCGCTTTGGGTAGGTTGTCGAGGACGATCAGCTGATATCCCTGGTTATTACAGAGGATCTCCGCACTACCCCAATTGGTGCTAGTCCCGAACACCTTGAAGCACAGCCCTGTGGCCGGGTTGCTGATGAAACCGTTGGACAGATCTGACGGTGTGCAGCCTGCAGACATATATTAATGTTAACAACCTTTATCTCGACTTGCACAGCAATGTCGGTTACCCATTCGTCAAAACCGGTCACGTGCCGTAGGTATATTTTACTTTACCCACTCCAAAAATGGCGGCTGGTCAAAACATGGCTGATCGAAGATTTTTGTTTAATCCATTTCACATCTATACTAGGGTACTTTCCTACATATTATTAATGCGCATGCTTTGGGCATTTACCAAGGAATCTGAAGATGTCATGTTAACCTTTTGGGACTGTGTTAATACATCATAATATGCGTTTGAAAAATTGAAGCGGGAGCTCGAGGGTAAATGATTTCGTGGGAGAAGGGTAATCTTTTGAGAGAATGGAACACGGGAGAAGGGTAACTGCAGTAACCCAACTCAGTGTAGTAGCGGTGATAGTGAGGAGTATAATGAACAACGGGGGGAAATTCATTCTCAAAGCACTGTCAGGGCAAACTATCAAAGTGCAAAGTGAAAGAATTTTTCGTTTAATTGAGTGAGAATGAATTTTTTTGAGGATTTTAATGAAGCGACATTAAACGCCATTGGCGTTCTCGCCCGGTTCCGCGGTCCGCCAATTACACTTCCTAGGGGCGGCCTTGACAAAGGCGTTGACTGCCACCTCAGAGGGGTCGGCTTTGAAGACCTTTTTGGATCATTCATGGACAAAACACAGCAACTGCTAGACCTGAAATGCCACCTCTACCTGTGCACTATTTACAATCTCCAAAGTAGTGAAGTAGACGGTCTATGGGTTGGTCAACAGTTTCGGTACGCCCGCCTGTCCTCTCTCGAACGTCTCTAAGGTGGAATGTGTATGCAAGGTCACGTGACCGGTGCAACGGATATGAGAAATGCCCGTTTCAGCTACTGTTGTGATTAATTTGTAAAAATCCTTGCTTTTAGTCTAGAACCGTTGCACGGTAGCCTACTAGACTCATTTTGTGATGCTAAAGGCAATAGTATGAATAAAAAAGTTGATCGTAAAAGTTGAAAGACATGGTCGGCCGCCATTTTGACTATCTCATTCTATTCTGATTTTTTGTATTTAATGAGGGTGCTCGTCGAGATAAATTTGTTACCATGTGTCGGTTCTTCGTTCTCGTTTGATATTTAACTCGGGCACATGATAAATCTCCATATCAAACTCGCGGACACATGGTAACTTACATCAAACATGTTTTTGGTAGGCATATACATGTATAGTGTGATACTGATAATGGAGCAGTAGCACGTTTTCCCGGTGAAATAAGTCGATGAAATGTAATTGAAAAATAATGTCACCAAAAGTAAAACACCCTTCCCTCTTTGGAAAATCAAGCTAAAAAATGAGTGTACGCGGTTCCGTAAAGCCATGGGAATCGTTTTTTGTCATTCGATATAATATACAATTATAGACTGATGATTCGGTCAATACCTGTTTTTATGGACCCGAGAAAACAATATTGACCAAAGACGTCATGCGACAATCGTTTGACGTCACTCAAGTCAATACGGCTTTTGGTCGGACTCGGGCTTGAGTCAATATGCTTTTCTGTCGACGGTCACGTGATGGCCTCTCGACCAATCAGATCGCTGGAAAAATATGCTCACATAATAATAAATTGTGTTCACAATAAAATGGCCGCCATGCAATTTTGGCTTTATACGCAACACTGTTTTTACCACTACGAGAACTTGGTTTGTGTAATAAGATATTTTACCCTCTAAAGTAAATATATATGACATAAACTATCATTATAAATGAGAAATTTGAAAAATGTGAATATTGAAGCGTATGCTGAAATGCATCGTTATTCTGTATCATTGATATCAACCGTACTGTACATTTTTTTTTATCCCACCGGTATGTAATACCGCGGGATATAGATTAGTCATCGCCCTGTCCGGCTATGTCCTGTCCGTGATATCTTTCTGAAACTCTGCATGTGTATTACACAGTAACTGAATAGCACTGCGTTAATTCATCCTATCTTCCTGAAACCCTGCATGTGTATTACCTATACCTCCTGAAGTGGTACTTGAAATATATACAATTATCTTTCAAAGATGTTATAAGAAAATATGTGGGAGGTGAGATATAACATCTTCTGATGACTCTTGTTATCAAAATACTTTTAATTTAAACGGAAAAGGTGACGCTAATTACCATGACTGATAGCACAACAAAGACAGGCGTGAACAAATGAGGATGGGTGCAGTTAGGTTCATCCTCGGTTACCCATGGTTTTATATATGCTCCGTTACTCTCTACTATATCACCCATGGAAACCTTATCAGGAGAATCTGTACTCAAATTACCCGCCCTTGACCGCCGTGAGCCAATCAAACCGCTACGCAGCTTGGACCTGCGAGCCAATAACAATTCATATCACTTCGTTTCAAAGCAAGCGAGGTCATTGTGTTAGCCCTCCGTCACCGGTTATCTCCCTTGGCCATTTCCGTCTTATCCCATTGAGCATTTTCTTTGGTTACTGCCTTAGTCACGCCGGCCAAGGGCGGGTAATTTGAGAACATATTCCCTCGATAAGATTTCCCATGGGTGATATAGTGGAGAGTAACGGAGCATATATAAAACCATGGGTAACCGAGGATGAGTTAGGTTGTTCACGAAACTATCTATTGGAGAAACGCAGGGCTGAAACCGTACACTTGAGAGTTCGGTACAGAGTCTTTAATGCATCCAAACTTAAATCGCCCAAAATCATTTTCTAGAATATAATGGCAACATTGAGTTTAAATATGTAAATAAAATGTTTATATATGTGCAACTTTAAATATTGTTATATAAATGGGGGGAAATATTGTAACAACAATAGACAAATTGAACTGAAAATATGGGAAACTTTGATATACAGAATATATATTTATATGTTTTAATGTCATACGTACCTCCAACTACTTCGTTGTCTGAAATTCAGAGTAAAACTGTTTAGTGTCTATGAAATCAGTCGTATAGTAAGTAAGTTAAAAACAAGTTCGCTTTATACAAATCACAACATAATCATGCATATTATGTCAAATTAATATTTTTTTATGAAACTCAAAAACCTTTTTTCATTTTTACATAGGCGATCAATCTATTGCGGAAAAAACCTTCAATCGTGAAGTAAGGCTTCTCTAGAACTATAACGGTATTCTGGAGGAAATAACATCAGTTGATTAAAGTTGTAATATCTCAAAATAGAAATACTGGTGGAAGGACGAGTCAAGGAACTAGAAGATTTGAATTTGGTACCTTCAACAAGATTAACATAATAACTGTTGCCAGGCTCGGAGACGGCTTCGGTGACGTCATCATGAACCCCGAACACGAGTTGACATTCATACGTCAGCTCGTTGTAGAAGAAGGAACGACTGCCGCTACTCATTGCGTACACAGCACACGGGCCCTGGCTGGAGGCGTTGTGTATCAGGGTCTCAATCCCGGCCTTGTACTTGTTATCGAACTCCGGAACTCTTGTATAGAGAGTACCGTCGCATCTGTTAAACAAAATATCAAATGGATATATTAGATGTAAATGCCATCGGTTTGGCCAACACTGTCCGAACCTCCAATTGATATACGCAACTAAAGCCGTTATTTTTAGGTTAATATAAATCAATTATGCTTACTTATGCCAAAATCGAGTATTATACTTTATATTCAATATTTTGATTTTGAAATTGACTTTTTCCAATAAGTATGTATTAGGCAGTCTCTCATAATAGTTGAATCGGATCACTGTCCGAACTTCAGTCACTTTGCCCTACATCTATCCTTGGTGTGGCCAAATTCCGACTTAGCTCTAATGTCTAAGGGCAGTGATGAAAGTTATGATCACCATGTTCATGGATGTGATGGGCACAGTCTATGTTGACTTCCTGGAGAGACAGAAGACTGCCACGCATGCCTACTGTTTCTAGTTACTACACAGAATGAGGACATCTGTACAAGAGAAACGGCGTACTATGTTGAGGGCTGGAGATCTGAGTTTTACATGGCAATGCCTCGTCTCACACCTCCTGGCTAGGGCAGCTGTTCATCAGTGTAGGTTCAAACAGTGTCTCTCAAATAGGTTACCAGTCTGGATCTCAGGACAGGAAGTCCTTTATTAACTGGGTGTGGTCTTGACCCTTCGCCAAACTCCAGAAGAAAAAAGATGTTTCTTGAAAGTCCCTTGAACGACCAACACAATAGCCAGAAGGAAGACGAAATCAATTGTCGTGTAAGCAACTCCATGGGCGGCCATTCAGCGTCCAGTAAGCAGGGCTGAGGCTGTTTGAAATAAGGACTCGTGATTCTTCAAGTAAGTTGGTTGTCCTGATGATGGACTACCACTGACAATATGTCGGACAATCACACTGAACTCATGTTTGTAAAGTAAGTTCATAAATGAATGAAATGTTAGCGATTCTTGCCTCAAATGACTGCATGTGTTGCTGAGTAACAGAAAACTTTCAACAGTTTAACTGTTCAACTCTGCTGACTATATCCAAGAAAAGGGATCAGTCGTCAGAAGGTATCCTGGTGAGGCTAGTTGTGAAGACATGCGCTCACCTCTAATGACTTCAATGGAGATATGTCTTGGATGGCAGTTTACTTCAAATCAGACTCGGTTCGCAACTTCCAACTCCCACCCCCTTTTAATGTGGGCATTATCTCGAAGCCTACGTCTGGTCTGTCATATTCGATAAGTATTTCTCCTTGGAACACAATTGGTCCAGTGTCCTTATAGGCTTGCGATGAGACACTATTAAACCATCTATAGATCATCCACACATTATTCAACCATCTTTAGATCATCCACACATTATTCAACCATCTATAGATCATCCACACATCCACACATTATTCAACCATCTATAGATCATCCACACATCCACACATTATTCAACCATCCAAGATCATCCACACATCCACACATTATTCAACCATCTATAGATCATCCACACATCCACACATTATTCAACCATCTATATATCCTTGTTGTGTACCAGAACATGTGCCTGGTTTGAAAGCATGCTTACTTCCTATAACATACACACAGTTGAATTGTATTGAGCATGGCTTTCACTTCTTCTTTTAGATGCTTTTTTTATTATTAGGTGTATTTCACAAACCTCGTGACAAGGACAATAATGCAAAGCAAGGGGTGTTGAGGGCGTGTCTTTGTTGTGCAATGACAAGGATGTCTATCGATGTTCGCAAACACTTCAGTTGAAAACAGTTAAAATAAAACAGTTCAAATAAAGCCTACAATGGTTAAAACGACATGAAACCTTGCAGATTTGCCCCCGCCTGATCGCTTGTGTGAGGGAAATGAGCACTGACCAGAAGGTCGTGAGGGGGAACAGCGTGTTCATGAACATTCTCGGCCAACACATCACATATGGCACTTGCTGTCTAGACTGACTTGGGGATGTTTATAAGCCACCGAGTTCAGAAAATGACATTTTACCGTAAGAACTAGTACTCGACTGACGCCGTCTTTGTTGCATTTACGAATAATATCTCAGGTTGCAACACCCCTTTGCGCTGTCGTAATTTACGACGTAATTTACGAACATTGTGTGATACGAAGTTTTAGTGAAACGCTTGCGAAGAAAATCGTAACGCTAAGATCGGTTTTCCGATATTCGTAAGGATACAAACGTTTAGTGAAACGGCACTCTGGTGAGCCAAAGAACTGTAAGGCACTATTTTAATGAAGTCAGAGTTGTATTTTTAGCTCATCAGGCCTGAAAGGCCCGATGGGCTTATGGCATGGCATGGCGTCCGGCGTCCGTCCGTCCGTCCGTCCGTCCGTCTGTCCATCCGTCTGTATACTTTTCGCTTTTTCGACTTCTACTCCAGAACCAATGACTCTAGAGAGCTGAAATTTTATGTGCAGACTCCTTGGCCAATGGGGATTCTAAATTGTAGATTTCGTGACCCAATGACCCCAAATGGGGTCACAGGGGTCACATCCTTAACAACCTATTTTCATCTTCTTCTCCAGTTCCAAAAGGTCTAGAGAGCTGAAAAGTTGTGTGCAGTCTCCTTGGCCAATGGGGATTCTAAATTGTAGATTTCATGACCTCGTGACCCCAAATTGGGTCACAGGGGTCACATCCTTAACAACCTATTTTCATCTTCTTCTCCAGTTCCAAAAGGTCTAGAGAGCTGAAAAGTTGTGTGCAGACTCCTTGGCCAATGGGGTTTCTAAATTGTAGATTTCGTGACCCCATGACCCCAAATGGGGTCACAGGGGTCACATCCTTTAAAACCTATTTTCATCTTCTTCTCCAGTTCCAAAAGGTCTAGAGAGCTGAAAAGTTTTGTGCAGACTCCTTGGCCAATGGGGATTCTAAATTGTAGATTTTGTGACCCCATGACCCCAAATGGAGTCACAGGGGTCACATCCTTAAAAACCTATTTTCATCTTCTTCTCCAGTTCCAAAAGGTCTAGAGAGCTTAAAAGTTGTGTGCAAACTCCTTGTCCAATGGGGATTCTAAATTGTAGATTTCATGACCCCGTGACCCCAAATGGGGTCACATGGGTCACATCCTTAAAAACCTATTTTCATCTTCTTCTCCAGTTCCAAAAGGTCTAGATAGCTTAAATGTTGTGTGCAGACGCCTTGGCCAATGGGGATTCTAAATTGTAGATTTCGTGACCCCGTGACCCCAAATGGGGTCAGAGGGGTCACATCCTTAAAAACCTATTTTCATCTTCTTCTCCAGTTCCAAAAGGTCTAGAGAGCTGAACTTTTATGTGCAGACTCCTTGGCCAATAGGGATTCTAAATTGTAGATTTCTTGACCCAATGACCCCAAATGGGGTCACAGGGGTCACATCCTTAAAAACCTATTTTCATCTTCTTCTCCAGTTCCAAAAGGTCTAGAGAGCTGAAAAGTTTTGTGCAGACTCCTTGGCCAATAGGGATTCTAAATTGTAGATTTCTTGACCCAATGACCCCAAATGGGGTCACAGGGGTCACATCCTTAAAAACCTATTTTCATCTTCTTCTCCAGTTCCAAAAGGTCTAGAGAGCTGAAAGGTTGTGTGCAAACTCCTTGCCCAATGGGGATTCTAAATTGTAGATTTCGTGACCCTGTGACCCTAAATGGGGTCAGAGGGGTCACATCCTTAAAAACCTATTTTCATCTTCTTCTCCAGTTCCAAAAGGTCTAGAGAGCTGAAAAGTTGTGTGCAGTCTCCTTGGCCAATGGGGATACTAAATTGTAGATTTCATGACCCCATGACCCGAAATGGGGTCACATGGGTCACATCCTTAAAAACCTATTTACATCTTCTTCTCCAGTTCCAAAAGGTCTAGAGAGCTTAAATGTTGTGTGCAGACTCCTTGGCCAATGGGGATTCTAAATTGTAGATTTCGTGACCCCGTGACCCCAAATGGGGTCAGAGGGGTCACATCCTTAAAAACCTATTTTCATCTTCTTCTCCAGTTCCAAAAGGTCTAGAGAACTGAAATTTTATGTGCAGACTCCTTGGCCAATAGGGATTCTAAATTGTAGATTTCTTGACCCAATGACCCCAAATGGGGTCACAGGGGTCACATCCTTAAAAACCTATTTTCATCTTCTTCTCCAGTTCCAAAAGGTCTAGAGAGCTGAAAAGTTTTGTACAGACTCCTTGGCCAATTGGGATTCCAAATTGTAGATTTCATGACCCCATGACCCCAAATGGGGTCACATGGGTCACATCCTTAAAAACCTATTTTCATCTTCTTCTCCAGTTCCAAAAGGTCTAGAGAGCTTAAATGTTGTGTGCAGACGCCTTGGCCAATGGGGATTCTAAATTGTAGATTTCGTGACCCCGTGACCCCAAATGAGGTCAGAGGGGTCACATCCTTAAAAACCTATTTTCATCTTCTTCTCCAGTTCCAAAAGGTCTAGAGAGCTGAAAAGTTGTGTGCAGTCTCCTTGGCCAATGGGGATTCTAAATTGAAGATTTCATGACCCCGTGACCCCAAATGGGGTCACAGGGGTCACATCCTTAAAAACCTATTTTCATCTTCTTCTCCAGTTCCAAAAGGTCGAGAGAGCTGAAAAGTTGTGTGCAGACTCCTTGGACAATGGGGATTCTAAATTGTAGATTGTGTGACCCTGTGACCCCAAATGGGGTCACAGTTGTCATGATCTAAGAACCTATCTTTTGCTTGTAAACAAAAACTTATATAACTTAAATATTCAACTTTAGATAGTAAATCAATGAAATCCTGATGAGCTACAGAGCCCATGGCTCTATTTTTACATGTACATATATAATACAAAAGTGTTCTCACCTTATAAGCTTGATGATAATGAGAATATGCAGAAAGTATAAAAGCGACATCATACTTGTTCCCCACATCTCTGTACACTGTCCGGTGACTCCGCTCCTCTACTGCCATCTAGTGGAACCCCCGTCCTGTCTACCTGTTTATAGTCGTGGCAGCATGTTTACATTGCCTAACAGCGCGGCGACAAGACTCTACATATTATAATCTACCACTTAGACCCAGCCTTGGTTTACCGTGATGCCATTAGTTACATTGTGGTTTAGATCGAAGTATACTCAATGACTCATTATTGTATGTAGTGCTTACATTAAACCAGTGAGGTGATTGACCATATACGGTTGCAGATTGATGTTGACAAATGACAATTTGTATAGCATTCTTTACATTAAAGAGGATGCCGAGATTGATTGGTCTTCATCTTGGTTTACCTTTGTAGCCTTTAATGACTTTTATGTTTATGTTTCTCATATCAATACAAAATGGGGGCACTTATCGGTTTACGGAAATTTGCTAATGACAGAGAGTAAAACATTAACACATAATATGTTATTTGGTGCCAAAAGATGTTCAGTGATTTGTTCAAATTATCCTTATTGATTTTTTTCCGTTGCATGTCCCTTGCATATTTATCTCCACCGTCCAATCGCCAAATACCTCATAAATACTAGTTTCCAATGAAAATCGAGCAACATCATTATACATGTGCAGAAACCGAAACTACACGTCTCATTTATATGCACAGTAGTTTTATACTCTCCCAAAAAAGAAACGCATAACTGATATGACTTTCTGAGTACGCGGGTTTTTTTGTAAGATATTTACAAAACCGTTTATTTAAAATATGATTTATATGGTGTTTCTGTCCGGAACATCGCACCAAAACGCATCTTACAAGATTATGATGTATTTGAGAGCATGAATTGCATTTGACGCATGCAGTATGAGGGACCACACAATTCATGTGCAGTGCACATGAAATAAGAGACTACGTTATATCAGTCATTGGTATAAAAAGCCAATCCCTGTCCTTGCTACGTTCACCATATTCCTCGTCTGACTACCGCCGATAGAAATATCGCCAAAGTCTACTGGAAGCTGGAAAATCGTAGCGTAGCTGTTGCACGTCGCATGCACACCCAGCAAAGTACGATTTCTCGTCTCTGGGATAGGTATCACCAACAGAAATCTGTGGAAGGGACCAAGAGGTGGGCGACCTAGAATTACCACTGCAGTGCAGGATCGGTATATACAGCTACACCACCTACGTCACAGTACAGCTAGACACATACCCGGATTGAGAAGAATTTCAGCTCAGACCGCCAGGAACAGACCCCGAGCTGCAGGTCTGAGAGCAAGGAGAGCGTACTTTGGACCTGTGCTACGTCAACAGCATCGACGACAACGGGCTGCATGGTGCATTAATGTTCAGCCCTGGAACCTGCTTAATTCCCATCGAATCTGGTTCAGTGATGGATCAAGATTTCTTTTGGAACGACGCGATGGAAGAATTCGTGTATATACAGGCGCCGTCATGAGCGTTATACTGGTGCCTGCGTTCCTCAAGTTGACAGATTCGGCAGGGGGACCGTGATGATGTGGGGAGCCATATCCTATACTTGGAGGAGCTACAGTGATGAAGTCCTTCGCCCACACTTCCTTCCTATTGTACGCCGCCAGAGGGAGCTATTGCAACAAGACAATGCTAGACCACACACAGCACGTGTAACAAGAGACTTTCGGAAGAATCACAACATCAATATGCTACCCTGGCCCTCTAAATCACCAGACTTGAACCCGATAGAACATGTTTGGGATGCTCTGGACAGACGGGTACGACAGCGTACCCCAGCCCCAGACACTACCGCAACTCGCAGATGCACTACGGGCTGAGTGGACTACGATACCCCAACAAATCAAAGACTGATTCACTCAATGCCGAGACGATGCCACACAGTCCTTGGTGCCAATGGTGGTCACACGAGGTTCTGGATTCAGCGCAACCAGATTTCTTCGTGTGATCCACTATGAGTCTTTTCCCGAGCTCTTACCCCGAAGGGATAACTTAACTTTAACCATGTGAAATTTAGTTGGATTCAGTGATCTTATAAACTCAACATGTATCAATATAAAGGGGAAAAATCGTAAACAATCTTTATAAGCGTTTCTTTTTTTGAGAGAGTATATTTGTCTGTTGTAAATAAGTTTCCAAAATTACGTTTGCCTACTTGACGCGCGTCAATCGCGGTGCATTGACCGGTTTTCGTTTAGAAACCCCCTCTGTATCTACCAATGATAAAGAAGGCTTCTACTTATTTTTAAAGTAAGTCTTTCATTGAGCAAATAGGTGCAAACCGTGTGACAACTTAGCGACCGAGTCTCTTGATATTGTCCTCAAGACCGCAAATTGTGCCGTAATTGCATTGCGATCTTGCGATCTCTAAAACAGAGTGAAAGTTATAATTAATACACGTTTTAATATTTATTTCTCTCTGTGCATACAAAACAAACGTGTTTGTTATGTTGGACAAACGGTTTGGGTACATAAAGCTCACCGGTTTAATATCAATATCAAAGAAAGCATTTAAGAAACTTCGAAGTATTTAGCCGTGCATCTGGATGTCGTTAAAGAAATTATGGATTGCGTATGTGTATTTCTTGTTTTGTTACACTCTACGCTCAGTTTCTCATGATGTAAATGGCACGTATTAAAAGTTTTACCTTGATAAAAGTTAAATAAAGTTCAATGTTCTTTCTTTTTTCCTTCTATCAAAACATATTACACAATTTTTTTAAATTATCAAGAACTCGTTACGTTTCAAACGTACTTGTATACAAATGAATATATAGAGGATATTTGACACTTCTCGTCGAATACCATGTAAATCTCATCGAGTGGAGTAGAAATGTATATTTTCACGGGTGGCGCAGCCACGAGTTCAAATATATTATGTCTACTTCCACGAGATGAAATATACATGGTATTCCACTAGAAATGTCAAATGTTCTATTTATTCGATTTAACAAATCATGTAAAATAACGTTCATTTTTTTAATGGCGCATCCGAGATCGCCTTACTTTTTCACGGCCATTTATGACTCATCCTATTGTTACGATGACGTCATACGATTGAGTTTGTTATTTCACTGAATAGAATAACATGTTATTTCACTCAGTGAAAATACGGATTTTATGTTCACTGATAAATGCCGTATTTCGAAAATATAATAAAGTGCTTTAGTTACATGCATGTTCGTGCTGCTTATTTTACCTACCATACATGTATATATACCTAGTCCTGTTTACGGTAGCTCCCCCCCCCCCCCCCCCCCCCTTTATTCTGGGAGGTATCTAACATCTATAAGCAATAACATTCCGTCAAAAAGTTGATAAAACCTAACATGGGTTTTAAAAATCTCCATGTCAAGTTTGACTGAATGTTATAAGCATTTACATTTACTAAATTTGATTAAATGCATATATCATTTACACTGATCATATCATGGTAACGATGAATATGGGTGAGGTTCAAACATGGGTTTGGGGTCATGCAATCTAATTAAACCTACATCTAGTTTTAATTAGATTGGGGTCATATGAAATGTCAGCAATCAAAGAATAAGGTTACAAGTGTTGTTAAGAAAACGTGTAACAGCCGTTGCGTTAGTGACCAGTGCCTAGCCGAGAGACCCACACTTCATGGACAGAACCGACTTCAAACGATTTATATATATATATTGAAGTCGAAGTCGGGCAGAGTGGACAACGTTACCCCAACATCAAATTCAGAGACTGATTCGCTCCATGCCGAGACGATGTCACGCAGTCCTTGGTGCCAATGGTGGTCACAAGAGGTACTGCAATGAGTGAGTGAGTTGGGGTTTAACGCCGCTTTCAAGAGTATTTCACTTATATCGCTGCTGCTAGTATTATTGCAGGGAGAAAGCCCGCAACGCCATGTGGTTATGCACTGTGGTGAAACCTGCGAACAGCAGCGAACCATGGATGGTACTACGCTGAAATTCAGTGTAGCATTGCGCCCAAACCTTACTGCGTGTAGACAAAGTTTCCGTGCTCCTGGCGGGATTCGAACCACCGACCTCTTGATCAGAAGCCGAACGCGCTAACCACTGCGCCCCGACAGGCAATGAAAACATTGAGTAATTAAACCATTTGATAAACCTTCATCATGGAATCAGGGGGAAAGCTCGAGAATACCGCTACACCAGTTGAATGTTGATTCCTCTGATGAAGTCGTCAAATATAGACATATTTACCGTTTTACTTTCTGATCCAACAACTTCAATATGGGTTTAAACGTATCTGTTTAATTAACTCATCAGGCCTGGTATGTCAGATGGGCTTATGGAATGAAGCGACATCCATCGGGCGTAGGGCGTCGTCCGTAAACTTTCGACATCGTTGTTTTTTTTCTTCAGAACTGCTACACCCAAAACTGAAATGTTGATGACAGGAAGCCCTACCTTGCTCCTGAGGGTCACAGTTTGTTCAATTGGTCCTCACCTCCAAATCCCATCCCTCAAATATGGGCGTGGCAGACAGTTTCCCAAAAACCTTTTAACGACTTCTCCTCAGAAGACAATTAACATAGGAAGTTTAAATATTCAGAATAACATCTTTATTGACACTTTGATACGCTTCCTTTAAGGGCGTGAATTAATATAATCTTTGTTAAATGGATACAACGATTTGTAAATTTCGTTTCCCTACTCCAAAAATATGACCATGACACGGGTGCAATTTAAAGTGATTTACCATTTTAAGTGCTATAAAAATCTTTACAAGTGTATGTCTGTAGTATTAAGCGAGATAAAGCTTATTCCGTCAATGAAATTATGCTAGGACTTGCGTATCGGAAGCTGACCTTAGTGTGACCCTAGGACAGTTGTTAGTTGCCCAGTGACTATGCATGTAGGTAATATCAGAAATATGTACATGAAGTAATTACGTGCATTCTCCACATGTATGTATATCAAGCATCTTCCAGTGGCAAGGTGAAAATGTATCGAGATATCTCCATTTTTTACCTTGCCTTCAACCTAGCTAGAAGTGGTGAAACGAATCAGCGACACCTATTGTGATCACGAGTTACGTCCCTTACCATCTGCTAACATACAGCAAATGAAATCGCCGTTTACATTCGGAACCAGTTCATAATAAGCGACGATCGATGCAGTGTTAGAGGCAATACACCTGTCTTCTGATTGGCTTATCCGATTAGCCTGCAGTACGTTAAAATCTTAGCACTGAAAATGCGAGGGTTGAGGTCAAGGGCAGAAGGAGAAGATATGGAAATCTTTTCGTTGCGCCTGTGACGTTGTGAAGATGTATATCAAGTAGCCCTCATCGGAATTGTCAAACCCGTCAACCTGCATTCTCTTCCCACAGAGGTTACTCCCTTCAGATTTCCGATCCTAACCTCTGTTGTTTTACGCTTAAAATCGGGGGCAGAAAGGGAGTGCCCTGATTGGTTGCAATTGAATCTAGTTGTGCAATCAGCGACGCCGTTGTAAAACTGACATTTTCGGATGACACGTCATAATGATAAAATAAACGTAAGACAAACGTTTTCTCGTTTAATGTGTTTTCCTCGAAATATGCTATTTGATTTTGGGAAAACTATTGATCATAAACATGCTTATAAATAAAGAAGATAAAAAAGAGACAATTACCTAAAAATGTATCATTTGTGTTATTTACATAAAAGAGTAAACCGCTTAGATCTTTGAAGTCACTCGGTCGACACGGCCGCTGAAAGATGACTTCACTTTGGTTTAAAAGCAGGGATACAATAAAAAGTTCCCATTTCCTCCGCTTTGGGATGTTAGTAGAGTTCTCGATTTCGAGCGAAAAGAACAGAGTTACGTAAGGATCGGAAATCTGAAGGGAGTAACCGCTGTGGGAAGAGAATGGTCCGCCTGTATCATGTATTATTCTATACTTTATGTAACCACCGATAAGTTTTACAGACAAAATAGAATAGAATTGTCTAGGATATATAATCCAGTGTCCGTGCTGTGTGGTTGACAGGAGAGTATTAGTGGACCATGGGTAAGGGAGGGGTGTGAAGAATGGGTAAGGGAGGGGTGTGAAGTATGGGTAAGGGAGGGATGTGAAGTATGGGTCAGGAAGGGGTATGAACTATGGGTAAGGGAGGGGTCCGAAGTATGGGTAAGGGAGGGGTGTGAAGTATGTGTCAGGGAGGGGTGTGAAGTATGGGTAAGGGAGGGATGTGAAGTATGGGTCAGGAAGGGGTATGAACTATGGGTAAGGGAGGGGTCCGAAGTATGGGTAAGGGAGGGGTGTGAAGTATCGGTAAGGGAGGGGTGTGAAGTATGGGTAAGGGAGGGGTGTGAAGTATCGGTAAGGGAGGGGTGTGAAGTATGGGTAAGGGAGGGGTGTGAAGTATGGGTAAGGGAGGAGTGTGAAGTATGGGTAAGGGAGGGATGTGAAGTATGGGTCAGGGAGGGGTGTGAAGTATGGGTCAGGGAGGGGTGTGAAGTATGGGTAAGGGAGGGGTGTGAAGTATGGGTAAGGGAGGGGTGTGAAGTATGGGTCAGGGAGGGGTGTGAAGTATGGGTCAGGGAGGGGTGTGAAGTATGGGTAAGGGAGGGGTGTGAAGTATGGGTCAGGGAGGGGTGTGAAGTATGGGTCAGGGAGGGGTGTGAAGTATGGGTAAGGGAGGGGTGTGAAGTATGGGTCAGGGAGGGGTGTGAAGTATGTGTCAGGGAGGGGTGTGAAGTATGTGTCAGGGAGGGGTGTGAAGTATGGGTAAGGGAGGGATGTGAAGTATGGGTCAGGAAGGGGTATGAACTATGGGTAAGGGAGGGGTCCGAAGTATGGGTAAGGGAGGGGTGTGAAGTATCGGTAAGGGAGGGGTGTGAAGTATGGGTAAGGGAGGGGTGTGAAGTATCGGTAAGGGAGGGGTGTGAAGTATGGGTAAGGGAGGGGTGTGAAGTATGGGTAAGGGAGGAGTGTGAAGTATGGGTAAGGGAGGGATGTGAAGTATGGGTCAGGGAGGGGTGTGAAGTATGGGTCAGGGAGGGGTGTGAAGTATGGGTAAGGGAGGGGTGTGAAGTATGGGTAAGGGAGGGGTGTGAAGTATGGGTCAGGGAGGGGTGTGAAGTATGGGTCAGGGAGGGGTGTGAAGTATGGGTAAGGGAGGGGTGTGAAGTATGGGTCAGGGAGGGGTGTGAAGTATGGGTCAGGGAGGGGTGTGAAGTATGGGTAAGGGAGGGGTGTGAAGTATGGGTCAGGGAGGGGTGTGAAGTATGGGTCAGGGAGGGATGTGAAGTATGGGTAAGGGAGGGGTGTGAAATATGGGTCAGGGAGGGGTGTGAAGTATGGGTAAGGGAGGGGTGTGAAGTATGGGTAAGGGAGGGGTGTGAAGTATAGGTCAGGGAGGGGTGTGAAGTATGGGTCAGGGAGGGGTGTGAAGTATGGGTAAGGGAGGGGTGTGAAGTATGGGTCAGGGAGGGGTGTGAAGTATGGGTAAGGGAGGGGTGTGAAGTATGGGTCAGGGAGGGGTGTGAAGTATGGGTAAGGGAGTGGTGTGAAGTATGGGTATGGGAGGGGTGTGAAGTATTGGTAAGAGAGGGGTGTGAAGTATGGGTCAGGGAGGAGTGTGAAGTATGGGTAAGGGAGGGATGTGAAGTATGGGTCAGGGAGGGGTGTGAAGTATGGGTAAGGGAGGGGTGTGAAGTATGGGTCAGGGAGGGGTGTGAAGTATGGGTAAGGGAGGGGTGTGAAGTATGGGTCAGGGAGGGGTGGGAAGTATGGGTCAGGGAGGGGTGTGAAGTATTGGTCAGGGAGGGGTGTGAAGTATGGGTAAGGGAGGGATGTGAAGTATGGGTAAGGGAGGGATGTGAAGTATGGGTAAGGGAGGGGTGTGAAGTATGGGTCAGGGAGGGATGTGAAGTATGGGTAAGGGAGGAGTGTGAAGTATGTGTCAGGGAGGGATGTAAAGTATGGGTAAGGGAGGAGTGTGAAGTATGGGTAAGGGAGGGGTGTGAAGTATGGGTATGGGAGGGGTGTGAAGTATTGGTAAGAGAGGGGTGTGAAGTATGGGTCAGGGAGGGTTGTGAAGTATGGGTCAGGGAGGGATGTGAAGTATGGGTAAGGGAGGGATGTGAAGTATGGGTCAGGGAGGGATGTGAAGTATGGGTCAGGGAGGGTGTGAATTATGGGTAAGGGAGGGGTGTGAAGTATCGGTAAGGGAGGGGTGGGAAGTATGGGTCAGGGAGGGGTGTGAAGTATGGGTCAGGGAGGGGTGTGAAGTATGGGTAAGGGAGGGGTGTGAAGTATGGGTCAGGGAGGGGTGTGAAGTATGGGTCAGGGAGGGGTGTGAAGTATGGGTAAGGGAGGGGTGTGAAGTATGGGTCAGGGAGGGGTGTGAAGTATGTGTCAGGGAGGGGTGTGAAGTATGGGTCAGGGAGGGATGTGAAGTATGGGTAAGGGAGGGGTGTGAAGTATGTGTCAGGGAGGGATGTAAAGTATGGGTAAGGGAGGAGTGTGAAGTATGTGTCAGGGAGGGATGTAAAGTATGGGTAAGGGAGGAGTGTGAAGTATGGGTAAGGGAGGGGTGTGAAGTATGGGTCAGGGAGGGGTGTGAAGTATGGGTAAGGGAGGGGTGTGAAGTATGGGTCAGGGAGGGGTGTGAAGTATGGGTAAGGGAGGGGTGTGAATTAAGTATGGGTAAGGGAGGGGTGTGAAGTATGGGTTTGGGTTTTGCTAGGGTCTTAGGGATATCTGCTTCTGGGAAAATCACGTCAGGCTGCTAGCGTCTTTGAATACTTTACATGCCTTTAATAGACAAAACAATAGAGTCGCACAGTAGTATACGATTGTTGGGCAGATGTTAAATTAAAGCGCACCTTTAAAATGTACTTGTTACTTCTTTAGAATGCAAATGTCTATTATAATTAAATTGTGTGTTGACAAATGTGGATTATAAATTGTAAAGTTGACGACTTGGCAATGTCTTATTATTTGACATCTCAGTCTTTACCTTAGCGATAAGGAATAATCTAATTCCTGATGTAATGTCGTCTACATTTTTTAAAAAAGCACATGCAGTTCGTGTGGTCGACAAGATAAGAATTGATAACCCTCGGAACAAGCATAAGCACACTACTCTCAAAGGCTTCAAAATGGACATCACATACAGAGACCTTCCGAGTATAAAGTACATTGTAATCTTGTACTAGTGGAAGTCTTCAAAGAAATAAATACTTTAATGAAACCATCGGTTGTCCCAACAACTGTCCATAATTAAAAGATAATTTTTAAAAATTAGTTTCAAGATGATGGAAATTGGATTGTTTTAAGGAAATGTTCCCCTTTTAGTTTCAGCGAGCCGTATCAATTTCCTCAACCATGTGACCAGAAGACGGTATGGCCCGGTCTCTATATATAACAGTCAGCGACACGGCCGAGGAGCAAGGCGGAAGTAGGAAGTCCCCAGTAGGCTACTGCAGATAGTTGGGTTAGCGAGACGACACATGCAACTGGTACGCTGATTACTCCGGTAAGCTTTGCTTGTATATGGAAGTTGGTTCAATATAAGTTGTGTTGACAGTCTAGTAGTTTGAATCAAGTTAATGCACTAAGTGGGGTACATATGGAGATCATGGTAAAGCACTTTAATCAAGGCCGTCGTTCAAAGCGAAACTAGGGTCTAAAGGTCAGGGTGGCCCTTGTCACTTTCAGATACGTGTGTGTCAGTGTATCGACTGCACACGTATGCACACATTGACCTTATGGTAGTAAACGTAGTACATATAAAGGACCCCATCCACAGCACAAAGGGACTTGCTCTTACCGCAGATAACAATTGAAATAACGAAACGTACAAAACATTGAACATGGTGGGTACGTATACTTTGCTGGCTGATAGCAGTTACTACATGCTGATAACTGACAAACATTACACCGCCAGTCGCGGCCTCTTCGTATCAAGAAACATTGAGGACATTGAACAGTGAAAAACTCCGACCTCACTATGACAACCTTATCACTGGGTGACTAGCTACAGTCAGGTAGACATTGGCAGTATGTCATAATTGATTAATGGGAGATTCGAAATCGCAAGCAATAATTACGTACGCGGTAATGTATGATGTTCTTTAATGATAAATACATGAATAGTTCTTATCTATCATAATGTTATCATTATCCGTGCACGTGATTGGAAAGATCATTGGCCTGCACGTGTTGGGAACATCCATTATCCGTGCACGTGATTGGACAGATCATTGCCCCTGCACGTGTTGGGAACGATCATTATCCGTGCACGTGTTGGGAACGATCATTATCCGGGCACGTGGTGGGAACTATCATTACCTGTACAAGTGATGGGAAAGATCATGGTCCGTGCACGTGATGGGAACATCCATTATCCGTGCACGTGATTGGACAGATCATTGCCCCTGCACGTGTTGGGAACGATCATTATCCGTGCACGTGGTGGGAACAATCATTATCCGTGCACGTGATGGGAACTATCATTACCCGTACAAGTGATTGGAAAGATCATGATCCGTGCACGTGATTGGACAGATCATTGCCCTTGCACGTGGTGGGAACGATCATTATCCGGGCACGTGGTGGGAACGATCATTGCCCGTGCACGTGGTGGAAACACTCACTATCCGTGCACGTGATGAGAACACTCATTATCCGTGTACGTGGTTGGAAATATCATTTTCCGGGCACGTGGTGGGAACGATCATTATCCGTGCACGTGGTGGAAACACTCACTATCCGTGCACGTGGTGGGAACACTCATTATCCGTGTACGTGGTTAGAAATATCATTTTCCGGGCACGTGGTGGGAACGATCATTATCCGTGCACGCGGTGGAAACACTCACTATCCGTGCACGTTATGGGAACACTCATTATCTGTGCACGTTATAGGAACACTCATTATCTGTGCACGTTATGGGAACACTCATTATCTGTGCACGTGTTGGAAACACTCATTATCCGTGCACGTTTTGGGAACGATCATTATCCGTGCACATGTTGGGAACAATCATTATCCGTGCACGTGTTGGGAACACTCATTATCCGTGCACGTGATTGGACAGATCATTGCCCCTGCACGTGTTGGGAACGATCATTATCCGTGCACGTGGTGGGAACAATCATTATCCGTGCACGTGGTGGGAACTATCATTACCCGTACAAGTGATTGGAAAGATCATGATCCGTGCACGTGATTGGACAGATCATTGCCCTTGCACGTGGTGGGAACGATCATTATCCGGGCACGTGGTGGGAACGATCATTGCCCGTGCACGTGGTGGAAACACTCACTATCCGTGCACGTGATGAGAACACTCATTATCCGTGTACGTGGTTAGAAATATCATTTTCCGGGCACGTGGTGGGAACGATCATTATCCGTGCACGCGGTGGAAACACTCACTATCCTTGCACCTTATGGGAACACTCATTATCTCTGCACGTTATAGGAACACTTATTATCTGTGCACGTTATGGGAACACTCATTATCTGTGCACGTGTTGGAAACACTCATTATCCGTGCACGTTTTGGGAACGATCATTATCCGGGCACGTGTTGGGAACAATCATTATCCGTGCACGTGTTGGGAACACTCATTATCCGTGCACGTGATTGGACAGATCATTGCCCCTGCACATGTTGGGAACGATCATTATCCGTGCACGTGGTGGGAACAATCATTATCCGTGCACGTGGTGGGAACTATCATTACCCGTACAAGTGATTGGAAAGATCATGATCCGTGCACGTGATTGGACAGATCATTGCCCTTGCACGTGGTGGACAGATCATTGCCCTTGCACGTGGTGGGAACGATCATTATCCGGGCACGTGATGGGAACGATCATTGCCTGTGCACGTGATGAGAACACTCATTATCCGTGCACGTGATTGGAAATATCATTTTCCGGGCACGTGGTGGGAACGATCATTATCCGTGCACGTGGTGGAAACACTCACTATCCGTGCACGTTATGGGAACACTCATTATCTGTGCACGTTATAGGAACACTCATTATCTGTGCACGTTATGGGAACACTCATTATCCGTGCACGTTGTGGGAACACTCATTATCTGTGCACGTGTTGGAAACACTCATTATCCGTGCACGTGTTGGGAACACTCATTATCCGTGCAAGTGTTGGGAACACTCATTATCCGTGCACGTGATTGGAAAGATCATTGCGATCACGATCACTGTCCCTGCAGATTCGGTAATTATACATAATCGATCATTATATATTCCATTGATAGATATCATATGTAAGGTGTTTTTTTATTATTATTATTATTTATCGGAATATTATTGATTGAATTAAAAAGGCCAATTGGGCTTATGGCATGGGCCGGCGTCCGGCGTCCGGCGTCCGTCGTCCGTAAACTTTTCACTCTTTCGACTTCTCCTCCAGAACCGCTACACCCCCAAAGCTGTAATTTGATGGCTGGGTACCCATCACCTAGGGGGTCAAAGTTTGTTCATCACGAATTCCAACGCCCACAAATATGGCCGCCAGAGACGTTAACAGTAAAACCTTTAAACGACTTCTTCTCCGAAAGCGCTTGATATAGGAATGTGAATTTTTTTCATTAACATCTTTGTAGGATGGAGATACAAGTTTGTAAATTTGGTTGAGATAAGTTGTGAAATATGAACTTTGCAGGGGGTTTACCCTAAAGCTTAAAACGACCTCTTCTCATGAACCAGAAATAAGAGATATCCAGAAACCTGGGCAGTGTTTACTTTTAAAGATGGAGATTGTGATTTGTAAATTTCATTATTTAAGTTTTAACAGGGGTTCATTTAAATGTATATGTTTCATCTCAGAAACCAATGACCCTAGAACATTCTACTTTTGATATCATCTATGTTTAGTGAATATCAAGAGTTCCGAATTTCAAGTCTTTTGGATGAAAAATAAGAAAGTTATAAGTGAATTTTTTTTAATGGTTTACCATTTTGCTGAAATTAACTCAGCCATAAGATATAAGAAGTGTTTATATTTGAATGTAAGGTGTTTTCGAGAGCTTTCAAACGCAACTTTCATTATATTTGTATCATAGAAATTAAGCAAGTTAGAACTTGGGCTGGTTGGAGGATCAGGTTTCACTCACTGTTCTCTACAGCAGTCAAGAGCAGTGGAGAGAGAAGTGTAATGTTATATAATAGGAGATCAAGTTTCTTATGTTATAGGCCAAGCTCAGTTAAACTACTCTGAGGTACTATAGACAACTGCATGTTTGTTTAGTATTTGAAGGATTAGTACAATGGTGAAGGACATTATTTCCGGCAGTTGATGAGAAAATGCTTTTTAAACTTTGTCTAAGCTATTTCAATTGTAACACATAGACATGTTTTTAATTTTAAAATTGACATTGCAAATACAATATACTCTATTCTAGATAAGGACATCAGAAGAGCAAGTGTGTGATCCCAAGATTCCTTTGAGCGGGCGAAAATTCTGATACAGTCTGCTTGACTTGACCTCTCTCAAAACACCCTGCTTTTTCAAGAAAGAAAATATAAAATCATTATGTCTCTGGAACGTGAAGTCTATACTAACCCTATTTATATATATCAGATGATTAAAGGTAACATTCGTGGGTTGTGATGCAAACACAAGGTTATCCTTTCATTGTCCTTTACTCGAACCATTTTACAATACTTTCAGAACATCCGGTCCCAGTATGCAAGAGAGTGAGATCCTGGGCTCCCTGGAGCGGGTGGAGGTGGAGGTGGAGGACCTACAGGAGAGACTGGACTACCTGAGCACTAAGAGAGACAAGGTGCAACAGGAGC
Source organism: Gibbula magus (assembly GCA_936450465.1). NCBI lineage: Eukaryota > Metazoa > Mollusca > Gastropoda > Trochida > Trochidae > Gibbula > Gibbula magus. The sequence continues at coordinate 69,714,073 of OW388297.1, read as the reverse complement.
TGGAACACATCATGGACAGCGTGCAGGAGGTTCTCAAGCAGAAGAAGGACCAGTTGGTCGACACACTCAACGATGTCTTCACAGCAGAGAAGCAGCGCATTCTCCTCGACATCAGGGACAAACAGACACTGGCCTCGGAGACAAAGAGAGGGCTGAACCAGGTGACAGAATTGATCAGATCGAACTCTCACGACGAGGCTGCTGAACTTAGCAGGTCGTTGGAGGAGAGAAATATGCAGCATAGACTAATGTATGATGATGATAAACCTCGACTTATAGATATGAACCTTGATATCCAGTTTACAAATCTCTTGAAGTCTGTAGAGCAGATAGTGTTTGGTGAAATAGATGCTGTGTATGACAATAGGGGTAAGTCTTATTTGGAAAGACTCCCGAGTTCATCTTCATTTTCCCCCAACTCTCCAACCGACACGGACTGTGGCGAGGACCCCTTCACAGGTAGAGCCGTGCAGACCAACACAATACATACACGGGTGGAGGGAGACAAGTTGGAGCCAAAACTGAATGACATCGTCGTTGTAGACGCAGGTGAGGCCGTCGCAGTAGTTGTGACGGACAGATCAAATAGAAGTATCAAGTCATTCTATAAAAAGAATGAGCAATCCTTCTACAGTTTAGAGAAAACTACGACCGAGCCCAGGGGTATCACAAGAGTAGGCAGTGGGAAGGTCGGGGTGACCTTGCCAGGTTCAAACAAAATCAAAATCCTACGAGTCACTCCAGCATTGAGGCGAGACAAGGAGATCAACACCTCCAAGCGATATCGAGGAGTCGGGATGTTGGACCTGGAGAGACTTGTTGTCAGCACTTACGAGACGTTCCCTGGTTCGGTTGATATCATTGATTTCCAAGGAAATATTCTCCGCAGTATCATGTCCGACAGAACCGGAGCCAACATGTTCGACTACCCATTCTATTTGGCCACAACCCTTCATAGGAACATCATCGTATCGGACTGTGAGAGACGGGCTGTAACTTGCATCTCTGATACAGGGGAAGTTCTCTTCCAGTTCACAAATGGAGGCGAGGTGAATGTCAAGTACCCGATGGGGGTCACCCTGGACAACTTCGGAGACATTCTGGTTGCTGATTGTGACGAGCACAAGATCGTGAAGATTCTGGACGGTGGACAGGGCGCCAAGGAGTTCCTGGGCAAGTTGGACGGTATCACCGGACCATACAGTGTGGACGTGGACGGGCTTGGCAATGTCTATGTAGCACAGTGGAACGGGGATATCAAGGAGTTCCGTATGGAGTGAAGACCACATAGGACTGTGGACGGTTTACTGGTTGTCTTACACTCAGACTATGAAAAAAGTATTTATTCTGAAAATATCACCATTTTATTAAATATTGAAAAGGAGACTAAGAAATGGAATGTTTTAAAAAGGCTCCTTTTCATTTTTTTACAGTCTAAGTGTTAGACTAGGTTTTACTGGTAAATACGGAATAGATCGTCTAGGCATTGACATGTTCCTGTCCCGGTGTTGAGATAATTTTATTTTTCTGAATGTGGAGTAAACTAAGGAACTGAGTGTTGATTTTCGGCGAATTTACGAACATCTTGATCCTATTAGAATCGACAATGAAGAAATTGAAAGAGTTTATCATTGCATCTATCTTGGCGTCATTTTAGATTCAATTGTCGATTACATTTACGAAAAAGGTCAACAGCGACTCTATTTTAAGAAACTGTTTAAAGATAAATCAATAATGACAGATGTTTACCAAACTTTTATACAGAAATGCTTACCTATAATGTTTACCAACTTTTGCCAAAGTGCTTGTATCTTTTTTTGTTTTAGACAAATCTGTATATGTAATGTGCCTTCACATGTACCACAACAAGTAATAAACAACAACAACAGGAAAATACAAAAAGCTGACCTATAATGTTTATGTTGATATGGAAGTGCCATTCAAAAACATGTCCTCTATCTAAATTTTTTATGAACTCTAGCTTATAAAGAAAGTTATCAAAGTAAGAACCTGTAGTTTCCATTTCGTGTCCCATCGATATCATTTCAACTCCTTCCTTCAAAAACAGGGCTTTTGGTGTACCCCTGTTTTACATATCATCGATAAACAAGTCTCTCCCCTTCGTTGTTTTGAATTATCAACTAGTAGATATTTAAATTATTCAGTCTGTTTATAACCCATTTGCATTGACATATTTTACCGTACTATATTTTTGATATGACTGTATTAAGTTATATGTTGCTTTTATCTATATGTACACGTCATATTGTTTATGTAATGTTTGTTTATTAATGTACATTGTGTGCCTATGTGTATGTGCAAATATGAGATAGGTTTGATATAAAACACATTTCCATTATGGAAGAGAAAGAAAGAATTCTATAATTACTTAGTGGCATTAATACCTCCAGCCGACTCGTGTTGATACATTCTGTAGTACACATGTCACGTCCAACCGGGGGTACACACATCGAGCTGCATTTATTTTGTGATTTAACGTTATTTTATAGATTTGAGGTTAAAATTGTTGTACATCAACTTAATAATACATTTACTATTGAAATATTGTAAATAAACGGCTTTAATGAATTTAAAACTGAAATTATTGTGCATCAACGTTTTAAATGAATTTGACGTTGACATTACTGTCGCCAACGTATGAGCCTACTTGCTTTTTGTCGATGTGTTTTGTTTTAAAATAGACGTCTATGACATTCCAAATTGGGATCTGTTGTCGGCAATTAGCATCTTTTATGATCAATGCTTTGACAAAAGAGTAAACAACTACTCCGACACGCCGTGTTTACTCACAATAAAGTTGTTAAAGTTGTTATCCTTAAATCCTTATTTTCCTATTTTTAGCTCATCTGGCCTGAAAGGCCCGATGGGCTTATGGCATGGCATGGTGTCCGGCGTCCGTCCATCCGTCCGTCTGTAAACTGTTCGCTTTGTCGTCTTCTTCTCCAGAACCACTTTGTCTAGAGAGCTGAACTTTTATGCTTAGTTAGTTTAGTCTAGAGTTTAAATATATTTTATTCACGGAAGTGAAACGGATTGGGCACAAGTTGTCCAACTTATAAAACCCCTCTCCATAACATTTACATTTCACATTTACATTATGTATACAGTCAAACTTTGAAGAACATTCAATGAACTTTTGTGTACAACGTCGATGGCCAATGGAGATTCTAAATTGTAGATTTGGTGATCCAGTGGCCCCAAATAAGGGCCTCACAGGTCAAAACCTAAAAACCTCTTTTCATCTTCTTCTCCAGAATGAAACGACTTAAAAGGTTGTAATATTGTATACAGACTCTTTATCCAATGGAGATTCTATATTTTAGATTTGGTGACCCTGTGGCCCCAAATAAGGGCCTCACAGGCCATAACATAAAACCTCTTTTCATCTTCTTCTCCAGAACAAAAAGACCTAGAAGGTTGTAATATTGTATACAGACTCTTTATCCAATGGAGATTCTAAATGTAGATTTGGTGATCCAGTGGCCCCAAATAAGGGCCTCACAGGCCATAACCTCAAAACCTCTTTTCATATTATTCTCCAGAACAAAAAGACCTAGAAGGTTGTAATATTGTGTACAGACTCTTTATCCGATGGGGATTATAAAGTGTAGATTTGGTGATCCAGTGGCCCAAAATAAGGGCCTCACAGGCCATAACATAATAACCTCTTTTAATCTTCTTTTCCAGAATAATAAGACCTAGAAGGTTGTAATAGTGTGTACAGACTCTTTATCCAATGGAGATTCTAAATTGTAGATTTAGTGACCCTGTCGCCCCAAATAAGGGCCTCACAGGCCATGAACTAAAAACCTATTTTTATCTTCTTCTCCAGAACAGAAATACCTAGAAGGTTGTAATATTGTGTACAGACTCTTTATCCAATGGAGATTCTAAATTGTAGATTGATGATCCTGTGGCCCCAAAAAAGGGCCTCACAGGCCAAGACCTAAAAACCTATTTTTATCTTCTTCTCCAGAATAAACAGACCTAGAAGGCTGTAATATTGTGTGCAGAGTCTTTAGCCAATGGAGATTCAAAATTGTATGTTTGGTGACCCTGTGACCCCAAATAAGGGCCTCACAGGCCATGATCTAAAAACCTATTTTGAAGTGGTGGAACCCATTAAAAGACTATCATCAAATTCCAATGTAATTCTATTCATTTTAATCATATCAGCTTTCAAACAAGACAACTTATATATATGCATGGAGCGCAATAAATAATGGTGTGGAAAACAACCTTTAAAATATATTTCACTGGCTGTGAAATACTTGGCCTGTACTTGGAGTTCAGGGTCTGTATATTATGTAATGTTATGTGTTTACCTACCACCTGGCTTAGCTGACTGCTGACCCAACTGCATAAGGCTGACCTCGTTATCTCGATCTGCACTGCTAAAACAGAGATTTCTAGTTACTCAAACTTCTATTTTGTAACAGTCTATTTGACTCGGAGCCTATGCGATATTTTTTCAGAGACTTGTACCAGTCACCAAGGAAGCATCAGATAATCCCCATGACTGACAGGCTACATTGTCACAGTGTGTTAGACTGGATGTTTGAGTTAACTTAAATCAATAGAGGTCACACCTTTATGATGTACCAATTACTTCTCTACACTTTGCCCCAGTAGCATACCTCTCTCCTCTCATTGACCCCACAGCTCTCTGACCCTGAGGAAAGCCTGGACAGCGTATTGGCAGCTGGAATCCCTAAACAGGGAGAATCTATATGGTATATTGTTTCAGTTGGGTCACTTCACAAGCAGGGCAGAGCAGTAATGAGTGAGAGGATGATAAGCTCATCTTGGAGGAGGCTTAAATGGAATTAAAGATTGAATGAAGGGATATGGCTTTGTGTGTGTAGTAACTTTAGAAGAAAATATTTTTATTTATCATGATTTAGGGAATATGTCTACATCATTTGAATGGGAAAAGGTACCTTCTCTTCAAAATCATTGCAGGCATTGTGATCTTTTGACAACCAATTTCCTCCAAATTTAGTCATGTTTTTCTTGATGAGCTACAGAGCCCACGGCAATGTAGCTGGTCAAGTTTAATGACGCTCTCCTGACTCAAAGATAGCCCTGAGTACTGTGCTTCGACTGGCTTAGTGTTGAAGAGTTTCACAAGTCTGAACGCTAATAATAATTTAGTGGTTTGTTCCATAAAGTTGCTTCGTTTAATTAAGAGTTTTGCCACCTGCACTCGACAATGGTGTTAATTATAAGTTAATTATATAAGTTAAACGTTTCACTAGTACTGTACATGTCGGCAGGTAAACGAGATTTACAGCTCAATACATTATTACCGTATTCATCCTAATAAACGCCCTCTCCTAATAAACGCCCCCCCCCCCCCCCCCCTAAGCCATTTTTGACTTGCGGAAAATTACCCCTAATAAACGCCCCTCTTTTGTATCGACTTATCTTACTGATGTTTCATTGAAGAAGAGTTTTCAATCTTGCTATCAACCTCTTATGTCCAGTAAAGTGTAAGGTACATGGTATTTCCAGTCCCCGGCCATTGTCGAATGTCTGTAACGATCAGTCAACACACATTATATGCAACCGTTATGTTTTAAGAAACAGGAAAATGTCTTGCTAAACTCTCTCGGAAGATTTCCCACAACTACAGATGACACTAGCACACTGACCGCGAATTTGTCATGAACGTTATTTTGTTCACGTGTAGTTGTCAATGTGATATAAATAAAGAATATCATGACCCGGAAATAGTGTTAACATAATCGTTCTGCACCATGTGCTTATCAGCTGATTGTGTTTATGCTGCCGTTCATTGGTGGTTATATTTAGATTCCTAGCGAACTAAAGTTTCATTGGATAAGAGTAATGACGCGACAAGATGGCGGATTCAATTACTCAATGTATCTTCGTGAGTTTAGTTTCAATTGCCATTGCAAATTGTGTGTCAGTACTGGTTGAAATTTGATACAAATGATACTGCGACATTTAACTCTTCTTTACATTTATTTGATACACTTATTTTGATTAAAACTCTGAAATAAAATCAATGTTTCTTTTTCTTTTGGACATCAACAGACATTTTGTTAATAAACGCCCCCTTTTTACGATTTTTTAAAGTCATGTTAATAAACGCCCCCTTTTTCCAATTTTTTAAACGCCCAGGGCTTCTATTACGGCGAATACGGTACATCTTATTCATCAGTGGAGCACAGTGGTGTAGCGGTTAGCTTGATGGCCTCTCACCACAACGAATACCCTGGAGGCACCTAAAATGTGTGAGCTTGGTCTTTTTCTGTTTTGCGTCCTTGGGCAAGTTACTTCGTCCACATTGCACTCAGTCCACCCAGCTGTATAATTGGGTACCTGGAATAACGGGTGGTTTCGTGAAGCACTTATAGCCGCTCTGAAAATACTAGAGACAGAGAGAATCTCACCCAAGTGTCTTCTGATATCAAATATATCATCACGAGTTGATTAAAGTTACAAAATTAATATCCGAGGCTTGCCGAGGATATTTTTACTTGTATCATCGAGCTCGATGTTGATATATTTGATATCATAAGACACGAGGTTGAGATTTTATTTATCATTCAAATTCTTCCATAATTTTCAACAAAAGAATGAACATTTCTGAAACACAAAACTGCCACTTATTTTAAAGCCCCGTTCATGCGCCAAAAAATTGCACTGTATGCAAAAATACACCCTATGTAAAAATACTCAGGTGTGTAAATGGAAAATTTGCTATGCGTTCATGCGCCATCTGATGGTATGTATTTTGATAGGGTTAATGTTCAGTTTCCTTCATTTAAGCACAAGCCTTGGTCATGTAGACACTGGTGTACTGCGGAGACAAAGAAGATGTTTCCCTTTATGATGATTACATAGATAGTCATCAGTAATAGCAGGAGTTGGGATATCTTTCAGAAACAGTTCTAAGAACCATGTTCTTCAAAATTTCACAAATGAATAATGGATGTCACAAGAATCTTTTGACTATAATTACATATAAGCACAACTGTCTGGATCCCTGGAAAATCTAACGAATACAAATTAAATGAAACATTGTCTGTTATACTTCAAATAGCAATAAAAATCTACTGGCTTGCAACAACAGCTGAATATAGAAATGTTGCTCATCTCTTTGGTGTTGCCAAATCTATACGGCTGTGACATGTGTTCATGAGTCTGCAATGATTTGATGGAGAAGATGGCGCCTGAAGTCATCAAGTTTCCAGAAGGGGATGTACTGCGGGAGGTTCTGATGGATTATGAGCAGATTTGGGGTTTTCCACATTGTGCAGGGTCCATAGATGGGTCACACTTCCCTATTACTGCACCTTCACAGAATCATGGGGATTATTCGAGAATTGCACGTTGTCTGTGATTTTTTAAAAATGATAGTGGGCTGTAGCTGGGAAGAGCATATTATGCTCTGAGATCTTGGATGGTAATTAGACGGAATGAAAACAAAATATAGGATGTCCTGATCCTTATCTTGAAAACATAATTAAAATGTCTCTCAGTCACTTATTCATAAAAGCAATGCTTTGATCCTGGATGAAACGTGTATACAAGTATATTGATTTTGATTTAACAATCCCCATAATCATCATGCGATATGTTGAAGTAACATGTAGGTTCCCCTCCCTGCTGCCATTGATATGCTCCTGTCATGCTTGCTATGGGATATGATGGCTGTGCAAGACCAGTCATGATCATGTTCATCATTCGGTACCCTCTCTTTCTCTCTTTGCTTATGTGTGTAAATCAGTATTTGCGTTCATGCGCCAAATTTGCATACTGTGCAAAATTACACATGTGCAAAAATACATTTGCACTACCTCTTGACTCAGTGCAAATTTACATATGATGCAAATATACACATGTATGCAATTGCGTTCATGCGCCACGTTTACATACCTATGTAAATATACATATATGTGTATTTCTGCACATGTATGTAAACAGTGGCGCATGAACGGGGCTTTAGCCTCTTTAGCAGTGATCTCAGTGAGGTATATATATATTGAGTCATAAACGAGCAATTTAAACAATTGCAACCATTATCCAAATTTACAAACGTATCATTATGCAGTAGTCGTTATGGAATATAAGGTTTATCGTTCACTGACATCACTCTTAAACCTGTCTTAGTACTTTACATGAATGTGATAGATGACGAATTTTACATACCCCTATATGAAGACAAACATACAGTAACTTTTATTGAAGTATCACTTCCTTAAAAACCGTGACAATTAATTATATAATAATCCATACAATTATTCAACGTAAAATAAAAATTCAAATGTTTTTAAAATGTTATTTTTTACATTTGATATAAAACATATCATACCTTCATCCACAATTTATGAACGATGATATTAATAAACGCTGTCATATTCACATTTAACCATGTCCTATGTTTTATGATATACACCATGATATAATATAGTTCTGAAATGTGCTGGACAGACTCTCAGAGAGTGATCCTTTAATTGCATGTAAAAGAATCGCTAACCGTACAGAGTGACGTGTGACATGATGTCACTAGCCTACTATCAACACTAATCAACACGTGATGATACAGATAACATTATCTACATACACTTTTTATATACGCACCACCACTCGACAACCAACCATTACCGTGCCGTAAGTCATTTCTTATTCACATTTATTGACTAGATTGTTTTTTTGTAACTTCATGTTTTTGGTACGTTTTATTTTGGTTGATATGCCTACACATCATAGCCAAACCATTAGTTTGTCACAAACGTGAAAGCTAAAAGCTCCTTAGCCTGATATGACAGGATATACTGCAAACAGTTTATACCGTTTTCAATTAAAAGTTCGTTTTCGTGTGCATACATTTGAAATAATTTATAAGTAGTTTTGTGTAGTATTCTGCAGGACAGATGACTGTGTGTATTTGTTTCTGCATCAGCGAGTCAACAGGTCCTGAAGTACTTTAAGTATTACACTAAACACTATCAATCTAATTCAGACAATATCGCACTAAATTCATCGTGTGAACATTTGCACTGTGTGTCAGACCACAGGTGAAGTTTAGCGCAAATATGTTGCGCAACAGAGATGAACGACCAGTTTTCCATATGTGCGAACGAAGTGAGCACTTAGTTCGCACAATATGGAAAACTGGTCGTTCATCTCAGCACTTCGTTCGCACATATGGAAAACTGGTCGTTCATCTCTGTTGCGCAACATATTTGCGCAAAACTTCACCTGTGGTCAGACAAGCTTTCGTAAAATCCTCAACGTGTTCAAATTGATCAAATTTTCGTTCTATCGTTTAATTCTTTGCTGTTCAAATTCATTTTTCAACCATGTTTGTAAATCAACCAATCTTTCTTTCTATTTGATAATAATACCTTTGAAAGAACACATCCTGTCAACTCGATTGAATCTAAATTCCAATTCAATGTATCAGTTGGTTTACAATAATAATAAACACAGTAAAATTGCAATACACTTGTCGGGTGCTTATTTGCACAACAGTTCTCATAAATGTTCTTCAATGAAAAAGGTCATTGTTTCATATATGTTATTAAACATCAAATTGCATTATCTAATAAAAAGATTAATGGAATAATCAATTCTAGCACACAGTTTTTTGATGAATTTCCCCACCATTTCCATTTACAGAAATGATCAAAATAATGGCATAAAATCCATATAACGTTATCGTGATTCACAATAAAAATGAACCCAGGTATGTATTTCAAGTGTCTGTTTATCAGCACACCTTCAAGCCAGCTGATTGGACGAGAGAAGCAGAATAACCAGGTGTGACTGCTCATACCCTCTGGCCTGCTCATCACTCGGAGTATTGTCGTGCGTGGAACCTACAGAACATATTCGCCAAACATACCCTGTCTTCATACGTCATTGTCTTTTACCAAGGTCTTGCAAATTTCGATTGTCTGTCTTTCAACATTTCGCTGTTTAGCTCATCAGGCCTGAAACATTCGGCCTATGGTATGACATAGCGCCCTCTGTCCACCCGTCCTTCAATTCGATTTATACAGTTAATTTGTCACTAAGGCATAGTAACCGTCATAAATTCATTCATCACAGCCGCAACTGCGGGAGAGCGAGCTCCAGACCGAGAGATGAAAGTCATTGATTATCTTCATTATGTATTCTAGAACATCTCCATGTCTCAAGAACGTGAGCGGGAGTTCTTGGCGTCCCTCGAGCTAGTCTGATACCACAAGAGATCTGGAGGATATTATCCCACGTTCTCTATATAAGAAAATGATTATGTTTCGTATTAGCATGTATTACTTTATCTACCCAGACTACCCCGATGTCTGAAGAGAGCACGAATGAGATCCTGGGCTCCCTGGAGCGGGTGGAGATGGAGGTTGAGGACCTGGAGGAGAGACAGGACTACCTAAGCACGAAGAGAGACAAGGTGCAGCAGGAGCTGGAACACATCATGGACAGCGTGCAGGAGGTTCTCAAGCAGAAGAAGGACCAGTTGGTCGACACACTCAACGATGTCTTCACAGCAGAGAAGCAGCGCATTCTCCTCGACATCAGGGACAAACAGGATCTTGTATCAGAGGCCAGAATTGGGCTGTGTAAAATGTCAGACCTGACCCGTACTGGCTCCCAACCCGAGGCTGTCAGTCTGGGTCTCAAGCTTGAGGAGACGTGTCGACAGAGCAGCAGCATTAGGGAGGAGGGAGAAGCAAGGGTTAATGATTTTTACCTAAACGTAGACTTTAATGAAATTATGTCTGTTGTGGAGAACCTAAATGTGGGTGAATTTGTTACTGTCTTCGAGGATACAGGTAAACGTTTATTAAACACAACCACGGTCTCCTCATCAACATTGAGATCAACTTCGACTTCACCCTCTGTAACCTTTCCTCCAGGTGTCGACGATAAGGCTGTGTTGCCATACAACTGTGATGTGATCTACACACGAACGGAAGGGGATGTCTTTAGTCCGAAGCTGAGCGATATAGAAGTTGTCGATGTTGCTGGTATGACCACTGTCATAGTCACGGACAAAGCCAACAAAAGAATCAAGGCGTTTTATGAGAGGGAAGGAAGCCAGTTCTACAGCTCGTATACCTCATCCAATGAACCAAGAGGAATAGCTAAATGTTGCGACTCTAGGATTGCAGTCACCTTCCCGCAAGTTCCATCTATAAAACTCATTAATGTCCTGCCTTATTTGACACGAAAGAGGACAATTAAGACAGAGAAGAGATACCGTGGAATCACAGGTCTTGATATGAAAAGGTTAGCTGTTGCCACTGAAAACCTCGACCCTGCTGCAATAGAAATCATCGACCTGAATGGGCTCGTACTGAAGTCTTTTGTCATTGTCCGGGGTGGGGAGAGTCTCTTCGTTGCTCCCAGCTACCTCTGCACCTGTCAAGGAGATATCATCGTATCGGACTGTGAGACACAGAGTATCACTGGCCTTTCTCAGGATGGAGTTGTCAGATTCCGGCATGCCCGAAAACAGGGCGGGGAGATCAAACATCCACTAGGGGTAGCTGAGGATAACAACGGAAACATACTGGCTGTTGACTGCGACAATCACAAAGTTATAGAGATTAACAGAGACTACGATGATGTGACGGACATTCTAGATAAAAGACATGGTTTGCATTCCTCGCATGGGATAGCAGTGGACAGACAGGGTAAAGTTTACATCGCGGAGTGGAAGGGGACCATCAAGATCTTCAACAACATTTCAAGCAGTGGAAGGAGCAGGTCGCACTCCATGTGAGAACGTCGAAAGCAGTGGGGAATCAAGTCATAATCCACGTGAAAACGTCTAACTCAGTGGGGAAGGAAGTCATAATCCATGCACGTGAAAACGTCGAATGAGGTCGAAGAGTCAGACCAAACTCCAAATTAAACCGTCGGAGGCAGTGGAACGAACAGTCATGATATGTAACTGAGGCTTCGGTCATCATCATGATCCAGTATTGTCACTATCCATCATCATCCATCTCCATTCATCATCACATTCTGACATTGCCATCATCCGTCGGTCATCATTAATCACCAACCATGACCAACCAATCACCATCAACCATTACCCATCAGTCACCATCATGACCCATCCATCATTATCCAATATCATTCAACCATCAATGCCCATCACCAACCATCATCGCCCATCACCAACCATCATTACCCATCACCAACCATTATTGCCCATCACCAACCATTATGGCCCATCACCAACCATCATCGCCCATCAGTCACCATCATCGCCTATCAGTAGCCATCATGACCCATCCATCAATATCCAATATCATTCAACCATCAACGCCCATCACCAACCATCATCGCCCATCACCAACCATCATTACCCATCACCAACCATCATTGCCCATCACCAACCATCATGGCCCATCACCAACCATCATCGCCCATCAGTCACCATCATCGCCTATTAGTCACCATCCTGGCCCGTCACCAACCATCCTGGCCCATCACCAACCACCATGGCCCATCAGTCACCATCCTGGCCCATCAGTCACCATCATCGCCTATCGGTCACCATCCTGGCCCATCACCAACCATCATCGCCCATCACCAACCATCATCGCCCATCACCAACCATCATGGCCCATCACCAACCATCATCGCCCATCACCAACCATCATGGCCCATCACCAACCATCATGGCCCATCACCAACCATCATCGCCCATCACCAACCATCATGGCCCATCACCAACCATCATAGCCCATCAGTCACCTTCATCGCCTATCAGTTACCATCCTGGCCCATCACCAACCATCCTGGCCCTTCAGTCACCTTCATCATCCCTCATCATCCATTATCATCCATCCATCTATCCATCCATCTCAATCATCATCATCATCATCATTATTATCATCATCATCATCATCGTCATCATTATCATAGTCGGACAAACTGTATCATATTGTTATCTACACAACAGTACAAAAGTACAGTTCAACATGAGTGACCCTGTCGCCCCAAATAAGGGCCTCACAGGCCATGAACTAAAAACCTATTTTTATCTTCTTCTCCAGAACAGAAATACCTAGAAGGTTGTAATATTGTGTACAGACTCTTTATCCAATGGAGATTCTAAATTGTAGATTGATGATCCTGTGGCCCCAAAAAAGGGCCCCACAGGCCAAGACCTAAAAACCTATTTTTATCTTCTTCTCCAGAATAAACAGACCTAGAAGGCTGTAATATTGTGTGCAGAGTCTTTAGCCAATGGAGATTCAAAATTGTATGTTTGGTGACCCTGTGACCCCAAATAAGGGCCTCACAGGCCATGATCTAAAAACCTATTTTGAAGTGGTGGAACCCATTAAAAGACTATCATCAAATTCCAATGTAATTCTATTCATTTTAATCATATCAGCTTTCAAACAAGACAACTTATATATATGCATGGAGCGCAATAAATAATGGTGGGGAAACAACCTTTAAAATATATTTCACTGGCTGTGAAATACTTGGCCTGTACTTGGAGTTCAGGGTCTGTATATTATGTAATGTTATGTGTTTACCTACCACCTGGCTTAGCTGACTGCTGACCCAACTGCATAAGGCTGACCTCGTTATCTCGATCTGCACTGCTAAAACAGAGATTTCTAGTTACTCAAACTTCTACTTTTGTAACAGTCTATTTGACTCGGAGCCTATGCGATATTTTTTCAGAGACTTGTACCAGTCACCAAGGAAGCATCAGATAATCCCCATGACTGATAGGCTACATTGTCACAGTGTGTTAGACTGGATGTTTGAGTTAACTTAAATCAATAGAGGTCACACCTTTATGATGTACCAATTACTTCTCTACACTTTGCCCCAGTAGCATACCTCTCTCCTCTCATTGACCCCACAGCTCTCTGACCCTGAGGAAAGCCTGGACAGCGTATTGGCAGCTGGAATCCCCAAACAGGGAGAATCTATGATATCTTGTTTCAGTTGTGTCACTGCACAAGCAGGGCAGAGCAGTAATGAGTGAGAGGTTGATAAGCTCATATGGGAGGAGGCTTAAATGGAATTAAAGATTTTATGAAGGGATATGGCTTTGTGTGTATAGTAACTTTAGAAGAAAATATTTTTATTTATCATGATTTAGGGCATATGTCTACACCATTTGAATGGAAAAAGGTACCTTCTCTTCAAAACTTGTAGGAATTGTGATCTTTAGACAACCAATTTCCTCCAAATTTAGTCATGTTTTTCTTGATGAGCCATTAAGTAGTCGTTATGGAATATAAGGTTTATCGTTCACTGAGATCACTCTTAAACCTGTCTTAGTACTCTACATGGATGTGATGTCAGGGAGAAAGCACGAGGGTCGAGTTTTGGTAGACATTTCAAACACCTGAGGGTGGCTAGAAATGAAAAGTAAAACCGAGCTTGCGAGGTTTTACTTTTCATTTCGCCACCCGAGGGTGTTTGAAATGTCTACCAAAACCCGGCCCGAGTGTTTTCTTTGACGTATTTACCGCCATGCGTTTTAAATACAAAAATGAAAACAATCCTGTTAGTGTTTCAAGCCTTCGTGATCCAAGTTTGAGGCGCACATAAAATATCCCAATATTGTGAGCGGAGCAGAATAGATACCAACAAACAACCATCTCCTGATCACCAATCCTCTGGGGTCTAGTGGGACAAGTCTTGGGCTACAAATCGGAGGGTTGCGGGTTCGATACCCGCATTGTCAACTATGCAAATTTTAAACTTGGAAATTTTTGAGTACCTAACTGAACAGGAGATTGAGGTTATTTGGAGTTAGGTCTTACAATTAGATTGTAAAACTTCAGGTCTTACTAAATGTTGAAAATTAACCTGCTATGAGGTTAACTTTCGACGGTTGGTAAAACCTCTAGTCGTAGTAAAACCTTAAAATTCGTGTTGAAACCTGATCAAAGGTTATTACAAGAAATGCAGTTACCTCAAAGTGTAAAGAGATATCCTGAGCTAGATTTATACAGATGACGAATTTTTCATACCCCTATATGAAGACAAACATACAGTAACTTTATTGAAGTATCACTTCCTTAAAACCGTGACAATTAATTATATAATAATCCATACAATTATTCAACGTAAAGTAAAAATTCAAATGTTTTTAAAAAGTTATTTTTTACATTTGATATAAAACATATCATAATACCTTCATCCACAATTTATGAACGATCATATTAATTAAACGCTGTCATATTCACATTGAGCACATGTCCTATGCTTTATGATATACACCATGATATAATATAGTTCTGAAATGTGCTGGACAGACTCTCAGAGAGTGACCCTTTAATTGCATGTAAAAGAATCTATTACAGTACAGAGTGACGTGTGACGTGATGTCACTAGCCTGCTATCAGCACTAATCAACACGTGATGATAAAGATAACATTATCTGCATACACTTTTTATATACGCACCAGCACTCGACAACCAGCCATTGCCGTGTCGTAAGTCATTTCTTATTCACATTTATTGACTAGATTGTTTTTTGTAACTTCATGTATTTGGTACGTTTTATTTTGGTTTATATGCCTACACATCATAGTCAAATTTGTCACAAACTATGTATACCTCGTGAAAAGCTAAATGCTCGTTAGCCTGATATGACAGGATATACTGCAAACAGTTTATACCGTTTTCAATTAAAAGTTCGTTTTCGTGTGCATACATTTGAAATAATTTATAAGTAGTTGAGGTAGTATTCTGCAGAACAGATGACTGTGTGTATTTGTTTCTGCATCAGCGAGTCCTGAAGTACTTTAAGTATTACACTAAACACTATCAATCTAATTCAGACAATATCGCACTAAATTCATCGTGTGAACATTTGCACTGTGTGTCAGACCACAGGTGAAGTTTAGCGCAAATATGTTGCGCAACAGAGATGAACGACCAGTTTTCCATATGTGCGAACGAAGTGAGCACTTCGTTCGCACAATATTGAAAACTGGTCGTTCATCTCAGCACTTCGTTCGCACATATGGAAAACTGGTCGCAAAACTTCACCTGTGGTCAGACAAGCTTTCGTAAAATCCTCAACGTGTTCAAATTGATCAAATTTTCGTTCTATCGTTTAATTCTTTGCTGTTCAAATTCATTTTTCAACCATGTTTGTAAATCAACCAATCTTTCTTTCTATTTGATAATAATACCTTTGAAAGAACACATCCTGTCAACTCGATTGAATCTAAATTCCAATTCAATGTATCAGTTGGTTTACAATAATAATAAACACAGTAAAATTGCAATACACTTGTCGGGTGCTTTTTTGCACAACAGTTCTCATAAATTTTCTTCAATGAAAAAGGTCATTGTTTCATATATGTTATTAAACATCAAATTGCATTATCTAATAAAAAGATTAATGGAATAATCAATTCTAGCACACAGTTTTTTGATGAATTTTCCCACCATTTCCATTTACAGAAATGATCAAAATAATGGCATAAAATCCATATAACGTTATCGTGATTCACAATAAAAATGAACCCAGGTATGTATTCCAAGTGTCAGTTTATCAGCACACCTTCAAGCCAGCTGATTGGACGAGAGAAGCAGAATAACCAGGTGTGACTGCTCACACCTTCTGGTCTGCTCATCACGCGGAGTATTGTCGTGCTAGGAACCTACAGAACATATTCGCAAAACATACCCTGTCTTCATACGTCATTGTCTTTTACCAAGGTCTTGCAAATTTCGATTGTCTGTCTTTCAACATTTCGCTGTTTAGCTCATCAGGCCTGAAACATTCGGCCTATGGTATGACATAGCGCCCTCTGTCCACCCGTCCTTCAATTCGATTTATACAGTTAATTTGTCACTAAGGCATAGTAACCGTCATAAATTCATTCATCACAGCCGCAACTGCGGGAGAGCGAGCTCCAGACCGAGAGATGAAAGTCATTGATTATCTTCATTATGTATTCTAGAACATCTCCATGTCTCAAGAACGTGAGCGGGAGTTCTTGGCGTCCCTCGAGCTAGTCTGATACCACAAGAGATCTGGAGGATATTATCCCACGTTCTCTATATAAGAAAATGATTATGTTTCGTATTAGCATGTATTACTTTATCTACCCAGACTACCCCGATGTCTGAAGAGAGCACGAATGAGATCCTGGGCTCCCTGGAGCGGGTGGAGATGGAGGTTGAGGACCTGGAGGAGAGACAGGACTACCTAAGCACGAAGAGAGACAAGGTGCAGCAGGAGCTGGAACACATCATGGACAGCGTGCAGGAGGTTCTCAAGCAGAAGAAGGACCAGTTGGTCGACACACTCAACGATGTCTTCACAGCAGAGAAGCAGCGCATTCTCCTCGACATCAGGGACAAACAGGATCTTGTATCAGAGGCCAGAATTGGGCTGTGTAAAATGTCAGACCTGACCCGTACTGGCTCCCAACCCGAGGCTGTCAGTCTGGGTCTCAAGCTTGAGGAGACGTGTCGACAGAGCAGCAGCATTAGGGAGGAGGGAGAAGCAAGGGTTAATGATTTTTACCTAAACGTAGACTTTAATGAAATTATGTCTGTTGTGGAGAACCTAAATGTGGGTGAATTTGTTACTGTCTTCGAGGATACAGGTAAACGTTTATTAAACACAACCACGGTCTCCTCATCAACATTGAGATCAACTTCGACTTCACCCTCTGTAACCTTTCCTCCAGGTGTCGACGATAAGGCTGTGTTGCCATACAACTGTGATGTGATCTACACACGAACGGAAGGGGATGTCTTTAGTCCGAAGCTGAGCGATATAGAAGTTGTCGATGTTGCTGGTATGACCACTGTCATAGTCACGGACAAAGCCAACAAAAGAATCAAGGCGTTTTATGAGAGGGAAGGAAGCCAGTTCTACAGCTCGTATACCTCATCCAATGAACCAAGAGGAATAGCTAAATGTTGCGACTCTAGGATTGCAGTCACCTTCCCGCAAGTTCCATCTATAAAACTCATTAATGTCCTGCCTTATTTGACACGAAAGAGGACAATTAAGACAGAGAAGAGATACCGTGGAATCACAGGTCTTGATGAGAAAAGGTTAGCTGTTGCCACTGAAAACCTCGACCCTGCTGCAATAGAAATCATCGACCTGAATGGGCTCGTACTGAAGTCTTTTGTCATTGTCCGGGGTGGGGAGAGTCTCTTCGTTGCTCCCAGCTACCTCTGCACCTGTCAAGGAGATATCATCGTATCGGACTGTGAGACACAGAGTATCACTGGCCTTTCTCAGGATGGAGTTGTCAGATTCCGGCATGCCCGAAAACAGGGCGGGGAGATCAAACATCCACTAGGGGTAGCTGAGGATAACAACGGAAACATACTGGCTGTTGACTGCGACAATCACAAAGTTATAGAGATTAACAGAGACTACGATGATGTGACGGACATTCTAGATAAAAGACATGGTTTGCATTCCTCGCATGGGATAGCAGTGGACAGACAGGGTAAAGTTTACATCGCGGAGTGGAAGGGGACCATCAAGATCTTCAACAACATTTCAAGCAGTGGAAGGAGCAGGTCGCACTCCATGTGAGAACGTCGAAAGCAGTGGGGAATCAAGTCATAATCCACGTGAAAACGTCTAACTCAGTGGGGAAGGAAGTCATAATCCATGCACGTGAAAACGTCGAATGAGGTCGAAGAGTCAGACCAAACTCCAAATTAAACCGTCGGAGGCAGTGGAACGAACAGTCATGATATGTAACTGAGGCTTCGGTCATCATCATGATCCAGTATTGTCACTATCCATCATCATCCATCTCCATTCATCATCACATTCTGACATTGCCATCATCCGTCGGTCATCATTAATCACCAACCATGACCAACCAATCACCATCAACCATTACCCATCAGTCACCATCATGACCCATCCATCATTATCCAATATCATTCAACCATCAATGCCCATCACCAACCATCATCGCCCATCACCAACCATCATTACCCATCACCAACCATTATTGCCCATCACCAACCATTATGGCCCATCACCAACCATCATCGCCCATCAGTCACCATCATCGCCTATCAGTAGCCATCATGACCCATCCATCATTATCCAATATCATTCAACCATCAACGCCCATCACCAACCATCATCGCCCATCACCAACCATCATTACCCATCACCAACCATCATTGCCCATCACCAACCATCATGGCCCATCACCAACCATCATCGCCCATCAGTCACCATCATCGCCTATTAGTCACCATCCTGGCCCGTCACCAACCATCCTGGCCCATCACCAACCACCATGGCCCATCAGTCACCATCCTGGCCCATCAGTCACCATCATCGCCTATCGGTCACCATCCTGGCCCATCACCAACCATCATCGCCCATCACCAACCATCATCGCCCATCACCAACCATCATGGCCCATCACCAACCATCATCGCCCATCACCAACCATCATGGCCCATCACCAACCATCATGGCCCATCACCAACCATCATCGCCCATCACCAACCATCATGGCCCATCACCAACCATCATAGCCCATCAGTCACCTTCATCGCCTATCAGTTACCATCCTGGCCCATCACCAACCATCCTGGCCCTTCAGTCACCTTCATCATCCCTCATCATCCATTATCATCCACCCATCTATCCATCCATCTCAATCATCATCATCATCATTATTATCATCATCATCATCATCGTCATCATTATCATAGTCGGACAAACTGTATCATATTGTTATCTACACAACAGTACAAAAGTACAGTTCAACATGAGTGCTCATGTAAATATGTATATATAGTTAGTTTCATGCCTACTTCCTTGATGATCGGCCTATCTCCGGTGTTTAAACCAGCTACTGATAGCAAATTATCCATAACATACTACCGACATGATTCACCCTGTATCAACCTGTCGAATAATTTGTGAGTTATTTCAAGAGTTTCACTAATTGATTTTCATTTATATTAGATAACTAAGAAGATTGGCAACATTCATGATTTATTCGTTCGCCTCTATTATATTGAAGGGTACGCGGATCACCATGTTCTGAGATTGAGATTGAGATTGAGATTGAGATTGAGATTGAGATTGAGATCATTAATGTGCTCAAAGTTCCTATAGCTGAGATTCACCAATGCATTGAGAGCAATTTGACGGAACTGTTTATTACACCCACTTGTTCCATATCTAACTTCCATAGTATGTTTTGGTTGCGTTTGTGGACTAAATATATATATATATATATATATATATATATATATTAATTTTGGATTAATTATGGATGATTTCTACTTCTAAATCAATTATTTTTTTCCATAATTACTACCTGAGAGTTAGACAAAATACCGATTGTGAATTTTATATATATATATATATATATATATATATATATATATATATATATATATCATATACTTGAAAAGACCGATATAAGGGTCGAAATGAGCTCATCGTATTGTATTAAAGAAGATTGATCCAGTCAAAACCATCTGATGTTTACTCTTTTCTATATATAACCTTACTTCACGTGAGAAGCAACTCATCTTATTTATATATATATATATATATATATATATATATATATATATATATATATATATATATATATATATATACTCTAGAGTAAATCTAAATGACATAAACTATCATTTTAAATTGGAAATTTGAAAAAATAAAATTTGCAAAAAACGTGCTACAGCCCCTTTAAAGGTTTTTATTTCATACACAGTTACGATGTAGGACTACGGTTTAGTCAGCTTATAAATACACGCGGAGACTATCTATACACGTAAACCTTGGTCCATATCTTCAGTACTTGTCAACTATAGGTAGATGGTTATCACTGACGTATTTTGTATTAGATGTCCGAGGCTGTTTTGCTTTATAGTTAGAGTTGAACTGTTTATTTAAATATCAATCCATTTAAGCAATGTACATTTTATGAAACCATAGTTGGTTTGTTGAAGCCTTTGACCTCACAAATATACTTTCATTAAAAATGACAGTCAATAGTATAATACTACGTCGAATGTAAGTGTTCAGCTGGATCAATGGTTTTAATTATATAAATCAATCTTAGTGTTTCTTCCCTGTCGCAAATCATAACCCTTGGAATATAGTCAAATATGTTAATATATCTTAGATTACAAGGATTAAAGAGGTTATTGGGCACGAACGTGTATATTATGTAAACGATTGAAAACTGTTGGAATATTTCTTATAAGATTTTCAAACACAGGATTTCCATTAGCAAAGATTTGAATAACAAAAACATTAAATATGATTTAGATAAAACGACAGACCATATTACGTGAACCTTACAAATTAAATACAAGTAGTTCTGTGAACTCTTTTTTGCGCGTAATGTCACATGAGTGATGCGTCAAAATTATATGATCGGACGTAACTAAGGTTCAACAGTATCTACAGTTGTTCTAATAGTTTACTTATTTTTTTATTTATTTCTTATTTTCAATGTTGATAAGCGATTCAAATTGCAATGTTGACTATGTTTTTTATATGCGGTTTTATAGTATTAGCATGCACGTTTAAAGGTCATTGCACCATCCAACTCTGAAACCGATCAACAGTCCACGTGTTTATGTAAATCAAATGCAAATTGCTTATACAACATATGTATATTTTATTTAAATGCGCTTTTTATATATAAGAAAATTATTGACTTAAATCTGAAAATGACATCATTGATTTTTTTAAAACAAACTTTTCAAATAAAATGAAATAAAATACAATCGCATCCTTCTATTTTATATAGTTGCAGACAAGTATTTTAGTCTTAAAATGTCTAGTTGTTTTAGAATGAAACTGCAATGTATATTGGCCCAATGATAGTGTTTTACCACAGGCTGGGGAGGAAATATAGATATAGGTAGATATAGGTAATAACACTATTACCTATATCTACCTATATCTATATTTCCTCCCCAGTCTGTGTGTTTTACAAGGACACCTTGAACAAGCTTTCACCAATGAAGTTATTTCCTGAACATTTGGAAAACTCATGTACGTGAGCCAACTTTGTTCTTTTACATTTGTGTTCTTTTCCATTGGTGTTCTCTTGAAAATAGTAGTAGTGTGTCTTATCAAGCCATATTGAAAATTACTATTTTCAAACTTCATAAACATTTTCAAAATGATAATTCCATCTCTTTTATCGTATAGTTTTACATAATCAATTGTACGTACAAGTTTATACTAACGATACACCAGCTGGCTTGTTAATTTGGAGGGTAATTGTGCACTTGAACATTACCTGTAAATGTAGGATATTCAACATTGTGCAATGTAGTTTATGTTATGTAACCGGATCACAGAAGACGTTTTGGATATTGATATGCGGGTTGTCACAAGTTTCAGTGATAATAGAGTCGGTGTTGGCGTTCCTATCCTGTCTGGGGCATAAAACTACTCGACAAAATACTACCTCTCTATATCATGTTGATGTATGTTTTCAGGGGTTGAAATTTTTCTCCTTTCTTTGTTTCCATGGCAACAATTTGGACTTTTTGAAAAGTGGCATAACTCTAAAACATTACCAATCTTCATTAAATTTGATATACTGTCTATCTTTATCATGTCCGTGTATCTTTGGGGGATTTAAGAAATTTCTTACTTTTTTGTAGCCATGGCAACAGTTTGGAGTAGGGCTAGTGTTTGGAGCATACTTCTAAAAAAGAATAAAGTGAATTGAGGAGAAGGGCACACATCTGTTTTTCGAATAAAAACACCTTCTACGTGAATTGGCAATCTCTCAGATGACTGTTTCAAATTGTAGAACCACAGACTAGGAAGGAATCAACCACAAGGCTTACTGGAGCGAGTGGAGATGGAGGTGGAGGACCTACAGGAGAGACTGGACTACCTGAGCACGAAGAGAGACAAGGTTCAACAGGAGCTGGAACACATCATGGACAGTGTGCAGGAGGTTCTCAAGCAGAAGAAGGACCAGTTGGTCGACACACTCAACGATGTCTTCACAGCAGAGAAGCAGCGCATTCTCCTCGACATCAGGGACAAACAGACGCTGGTATCCCAAGGTACAACCATCAATGAGTCGACTCTGTCAGCAGAAGGATCATCAGAAGTTGGAAGTAGTGATTCTACTTCAACATCAAATGATCAGATACTTATCAACGATCAAGAAGGTATTCGTCTTGCGTTCAAAGATTTTATTTTGGATGTTTCCGCAGACGATGTAGCTGCTTCGGTGATGAATATTCCTTTTGGAGGTGTGCATGTTATTCACGAAGAGGTCGTTTTGGCTGAAGGAAGGTGTGTGAAGGAAGATAAATCTAGACTAAATCCGTTTCTGAAATGTCAGAAGGGTAAAACTATAAACACACGAGTTGATGGAGACAAGTTCGAACCTAAACTTAACGATATCACTGTTGTTGAAGCAGGGATGTCTCTGGCTGTTGTGGTGACAGATAGAGCAAATTTCTGTCTAAAATCCTTTTACAAAATTGGAGACCTTTCGTCTTACAGTATTCAACGGTTTTCGGAAGAACCTCGAGGTATCGCGAGACTTGATGACATTCAAGTTGGTGTCACATTCCCGGAAGCATTGTGCATACGGGTATTCAAGGTGACGCCGCTGTTGACGGAAGTGAAGAAACTAAAGACAAAGAAGGGATATCGAGGCATCGCGAGATGTGGCTATGACAAATTTGCAGTGAGCACATTCAACAGCTTCCCAGCCTCCGTGGACATAATAAACATGCGTGGCAAGGTTGTGCGCTCCATTATGACATTTTCGGATGGAGAACAGTTGTTTCACTCCCCCTTCTATATCTGCGCGGCTCTCGGACGTATCATTGTGTCCGACTGCCATCAAAAATCCATTACATGCGTTTTGGAAACAGGGGAGGTGATTTTCCAAATCAAGCACCTAAACACGGCGCTCTGTTTCCCTCTGGGAGTAACGACAGACAAGTCCGGGGACGTGTTAGTGATCGACTGCGACAGCCACAGCGTTCACAAGGTGAATCCAGACCTCAGTTGTTCAGAAGTTCTTCTCGGACGGGATGACGGGATTGAGGGGCCGTATGGAATCAGCCTTGATTCGTATGGAACCATATATATAGCTCAGTGGAATGGCAAGATACAGATCTTCAATTGAGTAAATCAGTTACTGTTTTGAGCAAAGTGAAACATCAAATAAATACTTTTTTTTAGTTTTTGTTCCAAACTTATATATATCAGGCATTGCCTTCTCCGAGGCATTCGCGAGATCATTCAAAAGAAAGGAAATGGCCATATTTATACTTAATCCAACCTTCCCACCGTGATTACTACAAACATCCAATTCAGCATGTAGCACGGCATCTGTACATAATGGCGTCAATCAGATGAGTTTAATATCATAAATATAATAAGGAAACGTATCAACTTCTGTTTCCTTAATCGTCATAACTTTCAAGATGTCGCTTTAAAATGAACCCTGTCTGATCTGTGTGCAATACTACCTTCTGAAAATAGTCAGTATATAATGTAAATTAATCCTTACATGGACTTCCTGGGAATAAAAGAAATGAAAAATGTGTTCCTTATTCAAATTGTTGTTGAAAATAAGAGTCTTTTTAACATCTAATATACCTACAACCTGAATATTTCATTAATATCGCCATGTTTGCCACATAACTATCACATTATTACCTAATTGAATATCGAAAATGTGCAGAGATGGATTCAAGTGACATGAATGACCTGCCACAACAAGCATGGCCTATCTGACCGGTAGATCCCGTCTTAGACATATAGTAAGCGTCAATTGCTGTAGGGTTAAAAAGACTTACATACCATACAGAGAGCATGGTGGACTATATAACTAGTGATAGGAATTAATACCACATTTAGTCACCCCTTATTTGGAGCAACTGGAGCGGATCCGACTCATGAGTGACTCGATCTACCGGTTGCGTTTACACGATTTGTACAAAAGGTTATCTCCGATTGTGGTACACGTAAGGTTCATATGTCAATAAGCTAGGATAAAAAGGTAGCTTCTGTGGAAAAGTTGGACTATAAGGCAATTAACCACCGCCGACTAAGGTTGTTAACGGGTCGGTATACTACATGAATGCTGATTGCTCGTTTGTTTTTAAGACTGAAGAAGAAATGTTTTAGTATATTGTCTTTGAAGATTCAGAAGTGTTCCAGCTTATATTCGCGGCAAACTACAACTCGTTTCTGAAACTCGACTCCTTGATATTACTTTCATAGACAACGTTATCAAAATAAAAAAGGTAAGTTTTATTTTCTTCTTTAATCGTTCGATGAAAGTAAAAATCCTAATACCACAATTGCAAAATAAGGCAAGATCATAAAAAGACAGAATAAAGAAGGACATTTAATTTACTTTCAAAGCCCTTCAAAATATATAGCTACACATGTATATAAAAAATAGATTGTCAATTTTTTTCGAACTCGATGAAATTTGTTTTATGCAAGGACGTGTTTGTTTATGTTTTGTATAGTTGGTCGTTCAGTGGGTGCAGTGGGTGTTTACATAGTACATACTTCACCGACTGACGTATCAGCTAAACCGATGACCTCTTAACTGTGTCACAGCAACCCGACACTGTAAGGAACCATACCTCACAGTCATGTAGATTTACAATCATGTCTCCCTCAATATTAGACAGTCATAAGCAGTGACAAAAATCCGGTTTCAATTAAATGTACCTTGTATCTATATTAACTAGACACTGTATTACCTGGGCGCTGCAGGTATATAGGCAACTGAGGTGTTCAAAAGGCTTTTCAAGAATCTAACTCTACAGTGTCCCAAAAAAGTGGGTCGAGGTAAATATAGATTTAATGTAGTTGAATTAAACATGTCACGTCACCATGTTGTTTCCAGAAATGGAACGGTGGACGTGACCTCAATTTTATAATTTCATTGAAAATATTGAGTTTTTAGAATAATTGTAATTTTGACACTAACTTATGATCTGGTAACCCTCGACTAGAAAACAAAATTAATATGCCTCGGCTCTACACGGGCCTCGGCTCCATTGATTTAAAGGAATATTAGTGGAAAATTAACCTATACCCAAGGCAGGTTCTGCTGATGACTAGGCGCTATTTAAAATGATAGTTTATGTTATCTTATTATTTTAGAGGGTAAAACATCTTATTACACAAACCAATGTACCAATGTACCAATGCACCGAGTGAATAGAATTTGGTATCAGACGAGCGAAAGTGAGTAATAAAAGTACGTAATATGTATGTTGGAAAAGTTACATTATGTTGAATATGCAAGAAGAACTATAACCGTTCTATTGATGTCCTAGGATAATGCATATTATATATATTTTCCACCTGCTGCTTTTGAAACAGGTAATAAAAGAAATAACTTCCCCCGCGAGTCATAACTCGCCTCAGTCTCTGTCACTGGATAATTCTAGTCTTGCTGCATTTCGCCAACTTTTCTGTGACAACTTGCAGCACGGCCTAAATTAGCAAGTTATGCCTTGCGGGGGAATGAATCTGTCAGTTCAGTTACGGCAATATACGTGTTGAAGCAGAAAGTGTATGCAAGGAAGTTATTTACTGATTTTCATTTCTATATTAAATTTCAGACATACATTGATTCGTTTCGTCAAACGTTTCACGGCTTTTCTCGTCATCTCTAAATTTCATATGTGGTCTAGACTCACCTCGTCTCGGTGTATGAACTCTATATCAGATCGTTAAAATACGGAATACACCTATTCTCGGTGTATTTAAACGATCTGAAATACAGTTCATGCACCGAGAATAGGTGTAAATCGTATTTAAACGATCTGAAATACAGTTCATACACCGAAACAGTTCATACACCAAGAATAGGTGTAAAACGATCGTTTGAATACGGTTTACACCTATTCCCGGTGTATGAACTATATTTCAGATCGTTTAAATACGGTTTACACCTGTGTTCGGTGCATGAACTATATTTCAAATCGTTTGAATACGGTATACACCTAGTCTCGGCGCATGAACTATATTTCAGATCGTTTAAATACGATATACACCTATTCTCGGTGTATGATCTATATTTCAGATTGTTTAAATACGGTATACACCTATTCTCGGTGTATGATCTATATTTCAGATTGTTTAAATACGATATACACCTAATCTCGGTGTATGATCTATATTTCAGATTGTTTAAATACGATATACACCTAATCTCGGTGTATGATCTATATTTCAGATCGTTTAAATGCGGTTTACACCTATGCTCGGTGTATGAACTATATTTCAGATTGTTTAAATACGATATACACCTAATCTCGGTGTATGATCTATATTTCAGATTGTTTAAATACGATATACACCTAATCTCGGTGTATGATCTATATTTCAGATCGTTTAAATACGGTTTACACCTATGCTCGGTGTATGATCTATATTTCAGATCTTTTAAATACGGTATACACCTATTCTCGGTGCATGAACTATATTTCAGTTCGTTTAAATACGATATACACCTATGCTCGGTGTATGATCTATATTTCAGATCTTTTTAAATACGGTATACACCTATGCTCGGTGTATGAACTATATTTCAGATCGTTTAAATACGGTATACACCTATTCACAAAATCAGATGACCAGGGTTTTTTTAACCTCCAGAGACTGCTACTGACTGCGGGTGCGTACTCGATTAAAGGTGGACCCGTCACACATGTAACATTTATATTTAGCTTCGGGACAAAGTCCATAGCCTAAGTTAGCAAAGACTAGCATTACATTGCATTTTTTGACGTGTATGAGATAATCCTACCCAGTGGTATATGCAACACATCCTGGTGTAGGAAGTGTACTTGTTCTGCTTAGTGGTTTGAATTAGGTTAATTTATCCAACTACACCATGTCTGTATCAGGGTGATTTATCCAAACTATCCCGGGTCTGTATCAGGGTGATTTATCCAAACTACCCCGGGTCTGTATCAGGGTGATTTATCCAAACTACCCCGGGTCTGTATCAGGGTAATTTATCCAAACTACCACAGGTCTGTATCAGGGTGATTTATCCAAACTATCCCAGGTCTGTATCAGGATGATTTATCCAAACTACCCCGGGTCTGTATCAGGGTAATTTATCCAAACTACCCCAGGTCTGTATCAGGGTGATTTATCCAAACTACCCCGGGTCTGTATCAGGGTGATTTATCCAACTACCCCAGGTCTGTATCAGGGTAGTTTATCCAAACTACCCCAGGTCTGTATCAGGGTAATGTATCCAAACTACCCCGGGTCTGTATCAGGGTGATTTATCCAAACAACCCCAAGTCTGTATCAGGGTGATTTATCCAAACTACCCCAGGTCTGTATCAGGGTAATTTATCCAAACTACCCCAGGTCTGTATCAGGGTAGTTTATCCAAACTACCCCAGGTCTGTATCAGGGTTATTTATCCAAACAACCCGAGGTCTGTATCAGGGTAATTTATCCAAACTACCCCGGGTCTGTATCAGGGTGATTTATCCAAACTACCCCGGGTCTCTATCAGGGTGATTTATCCAAACTACCCCGGGTCTGTATCAGGGTAATTTATCCAAACTACCCCAGGTCTGTATCAGGGTAATTTATCCAAACTACCCCGGGTCTGTATCAGGGTGATTTATCCAAACTACCCCAGGTCTGTATCAGGGTAATTTATCCAAACTACCCCAGGTCTGTATCAGGGTAGTTTATCCAAACTACCCCAGGTCTGTATCAGGGATATTTATTCAAACTACCCCAGGTCTGTATCAGGGTAATTTATCCAAACTACCCCAGGTCTGTATCAGGGTAGTTTATCCAAACAACCCCAGGTCTGTATCAGGGTGATTTATCCAAACTACCCCAGGTCTATATCAGGGTGATTTATCCAAACTACCCCAGGTCTATATCAGGGTAATTTATCCAAACTACCCCAGGTCTGTATCAGGGTTATTTATCCTAACAGCCCCAGGTCTGTATCAGGGTGATTTATCCAAACTACCCCAGGTCTGTATCAGGGTGATTTATCCAAACTACCCCAGGTCTGTATCAAGGTTATTTATCCTAACAGCCCCAGGTCTGTATCAGGGTTATTAATCCAAACTACCCCAGGTCTGTATCGGGGTTTTATTGAAAATGCTGAACTTAATCAGAAAACACGTATTTAGGCAACTCTATGAAACTACAATCATTAACACCTACCTTTTATAAGATGACCGAATAGATTTTTGAAATATTATTATGATTATAATTATATGTTTAAAATAGAAATACATGCTATTTAGATAGTGAACGAATATAACAAGGTTACATTTGGGATAACACTACCTTCAATAGTACACATTCGTGTAC
Organism: Gibbula magus; assembly: GCA_936450465.1. Lineage (NCBI taxonomy): Eukaryota > Metazoa > Mollusca > Gastropoda > Trochida > Trochidae > Gibbula > Gibbula magus. The sequence goes on along the minus strand of OW388297.1, from coordinate 69,684,717 downwards.
TGTTGGTACGGTCAGTGCTGGCGATAGTTGCCTTACTCTGAGGGTGTGGGTTCGAATCCCGCATGGGACTCGGCCCGAAAAAGTACAAGGAATTGTACTACTGAAGGTAGTGTTATCCCAAATGTAACCTTGTTATGTTTCAAATAGTTATGAAAATATATATACACGTTTATGGGGCTATGTATCGTATGACACCATTACCTGTATTTTATTCGGTTGAGCAAATGCCAAATGATAATGATACTTTCAAAAAGCGTAAATGTGTAAAAACGCGTTATGTAACCGAATTTCATTAACACCCGTGAAGAAAACCTTTGACATGTATACCGTCGACAACAAAAGGCGTCATTCAATGAGCCATGAGATATAGAGTGCCTCCCGAAGTGTTGATAGATCGAGCATGGGACATGGTGCTAATTCTATGCAGTGTACACTGTAGTGTAAGGCGCTCTCTCTCCCACCTAAGGAGGCCATTCTATTGCGATAACGTGTAACGATGAACTGTACGTACCCGGTCCAATATTCAACACAAGACCCCTCACCGATTTTCGAAAAAGTCGGTCACTAAATAAGTCTTATATGCAAAGAGGCGAAGTCTGATCACTGCTTACTTACCTATATGTAGGTATATTGGATCCACGTATATATACACAGGCGTATGTCGATCCGTGAGTATAAAATGTTTCAAAATTGTTATAATTGAAATTACAATATTACAAAATTGTTATGCGTTACTTCTTGTACATTATGTATTGTTTTGGTGTTATTTTGATATTTTTTCTCAAGTATTTTGAAAGTTTTGGTGAGTTATCTAAGATCTGATAGAGATATGTAATTCATAATTGACCTGTTATTGTTGAGAATTCGAATGATGTTATTTATTTGTATACAAAGTAAAAACAATGTCAATGCATATTAATATGTTAACTTTAACACTTGTAAAATGTGAACAGTTGAAGAGCCATAGATTGGAATTAAAAATGTGTTAACCAGACCATGCCAAAATGCCAACTGGACATCTTCAATAGCAAATGTCTTGAAACTTCTCCAATAGCAAATGTCTTGAAACTTCTCCAATAGCAAATGTCTTGAAACTTCTCCAATAGCAAATGTCTTGAAACTTCTCCAATAGCAAATATCTTGAAACTTCTCCAATAGCAAATGTCTTGAAACTTCTCCAATAGCAAATATCTTGAAACTTCTCCAATAGCAAATGTCTTGAAACTTCTCCAATAGCAAATGTCTTGAAACCTCTCCAATAGCAATTGTCTTGAAACTTCTCCAATAGCAAATGTCTTGAAACTTCTCCAATAGCAAATGTCTTGAAACTTCTCCAATAGCAAATGTCTTGAAACAGTACAGTTAAAGTTACAGTAACGACCCTCCTATTATTCGTTGAGTTACAGCAATGTAAATGTAACACTTTAAATTATAATGCATAAATTAGATATTATAAAAGAATAGCATAGAGTTTTAAAATATATCTCCACCAATGGAAATAGGGGGGTCCAAAAATGTTTTCCCCATACCCGCCCATGCAAAGATTTTTGAGGGACCCCCTCGACCCCCTCGACCCCCTCGACCCCTCGACCCCCTCGACCCCCTCGACCCAAAAGATTCCCAACTGACAGCCACATGTTCACTCACTTAGCATATTTCATTCTTTAATTTGGGCCTGGTTTATGAATCAAAATGCACGTAAAAGGTGAGGGAAAATATGTAAATTAGTCAATAAAGCTTTCTTAATTTCATAAGTGAACTCGTCAATACCAGAACGGATGAAAGAAGAACGTCTTCATGTGCTCTACTCCACCTCAGCAACCTTTTCCCATGAGAAAATATTTTTTAAATTCACTGCACCTGAAAGTGACTCTTAGGTCTAAGGTGACTCATTGCTCCCATTCCTGGCCAGGCTGCCTAGTCCAGCTTGTCAAACCAATGGAAGATATTGATGCACACTTTAGTTAGCTTTTGGTGTATTAACAGGCTTGCTATTTGTTACAACAGCCCTAGAGTCTATGTTTAACTGCTTGAAGTCACTAATTGACATGAAAATATCGGCAGATCCTCAGAATCAGTCATTAAGGGGAGATGATGCACTAGCATTTACTGCAAAATTCTAAACGAAATGACATTGCAGTTAAATCAAAGGTTGCTACCAATTTCGGTTCCTATACTGTACAACATCTATATTTTTTACAATATGGTAGTTCAGGCATATTTAAAGTAAGGTTATCATGGGAATAATTCATATGACATAATGATCAGAATACGAATACAGGTTAACACACAACGGATAAGATAACTCTCCTGAAAATTCAATGTATCTTGTATTGTGGAATCTGGTTTATGTTAGGGGAGAGGTGTGAAAATAAGGGTAAATCATGATATATATATAGTATATATGGTATATACAGCTGCATACCGAAAGTTTGTTCACCTACTTGCGTGTCTCCGTGCAAATATCTTGTAATTCGGCATGTTTTCAAAACATCGTAGGCCTATCTATAACATAATCTGATTTTGTATCTCATAGTAAACTGTTAACGTTTTGGCAGTTCTTTGACTAGACCAGGGGTCAATCTTTGCAAAACTATTTTTTTGTTAAATATTTAAGTAAGTGATCAAATGGGTGAAACATACATCATAAAGTTCCTCTTAAAGATGGATCCATTGTGTTTCATAAATTTTTATTTGGCTTTAATACGTGTCAACATACGATGTGTGATGATATCAGTTCAAATAAGTTCACTCAACTTGAATATTCATCTTCAATCGCCAAATAGATCATAATTAGTAGTTTCCAATTAAATTCGAGTAACATCTGTATACATATGCAGAAACCGAAACTACAAGTCCCAGTTACTTGCAGATTAGTTATAAGACCTAGTACACATCATCAGCTCAAAGTTGTCCTTTTGTCTGTTGTAAATAAGTTTCCAAAATTACGCTTTACTAATTGACGCGCGCCACACGAGGTGTATTGTCCGGTTTTCGATCAGAAATTGATACTTTTACCTTTATATCGTCGGTATATAGTCGATTATCATCAAAATGGTAACTCTCGGTAACAGTCAGTACTTCTCAATAAAATAACACCATTTATAACGTAATATGTGACCCCAACAACACAATGGGTGTATCGTATTTCCTCGAATAGACGCCCCCGGCGTCTGTTTTTTCAGACCACCTTTACCCCCCGGCGTCTATTCGAGACCCGGCGTGTATTTTTTCACAAGGGTCAAACCCCCGGCGTCTATTCGTGACCCGGCGTGTATTCGAGACCCGGCGTCTATTCGAGGAAATACGGTACCTTTAAACTCATTCAATAGATTTGTGTTGTAATTGCTTTCCTTTAGCCGATATGAAAACTTTTATTCTAAAATTAATTAAATTGATTTTATTCTTAATTAACCCCTGCTGTCTATTTCATTATGCCAAATTTCAATAAACATGCACTACTGACGTGACGATCACAGGATACATTTGAGAATGAGTAGTTAACGCATGTATATATGATGACTCATTATCATTGAGTGTGGAGATAATTTATTGATGTTGCAAAGAAAATCAATTTACATGAAGTTTGCACTCAGACACGCACGTAGGTGAACAAACCTTCGATGTGAAGCTTTGCACGTACTTGCTGAAACTAGCCATAAGCCACGTTCCCTGTCTACCCTTATACTTATCTGATATTATTCTGATATACTACACAGACTGTGGCACACAAGCTAGAGCTTCACGTTACACTTTATATTTAGCTATACATGCCGTGGACACTGTTACGTACATTTGATCTTAATCACGTTGTACCAAGTTTATATCCGCTTTTTATGACAATATAAGCTGCATCGATGTATTCCCAAATAATAAGTCATTCTGACAATAATATATCACAATGCTGTTCGGTTTTTACATGTTTATGTCATCTGCTTGAACTCACAGTGCAGTGTGCTTTCTACCTTCCCACGGCAAGGTGAAAATGTATCGAGATCTCTCTTTTTACCTTGCCTTCAACCTAGCCAGAGGTGGTGAAACGAATCAGCGACACCTATTGTGATCACGAGTTACGTCCCTTACCATCTGTTAACATACAGCAAATGAAATCGCCGTTTACATTCGGAACCAATTCAAAATAAGCGACGATCAACACAGTCACAGAGGCAATACAACTGTCTTCTGATTGGCTTATCCGATTAGCCTGCAGTACGTTAAAGGCGCTGTAGCACGTTTTTTCGCTCAAATAAGTTGATGAAATGTATTTGAAAAATAATTTCACCAATAGTAAAACATCCTTTTCTCCTCGGAAAATAAAGTTTAAAATGAGTGTACATGTTTTGGTTAAGCCATGGGAATCGTTTTTGTAATACAAAATAATAAATTGTGTTCACAATAAAATGGCCACCATGCAAGTTTTGCTTTATACGCAACATAGTTTTTACCACTACAGATAATTTGTTTGTGTAATAAGATGTTTTACCCTCTAAAGTTAATTTAAATGACATAAACTATCATTATAAATGGGAAATTTGAAAAAATAAATTTTGCAAAAAACGTGCTACAGCGCCTTTAAAATCTTAGCACTGAAAATGCGAGGGTTGAGGTCAAGGGCGGAAGGAGAAGATATGGAAATCTTTTCGTTACACCTGTGACGTTGTGAAGATGTGTGCTTCCTATCCCCGTGTGTAAGGACCTATTCGAACATCTACATAAAAATGTGAACTAGCTATCATAGATATTAGATAGAGGTAGATAATATATAATTCCTTATAGAACGCGTTGATGATGGAACATTAAGCACGTCTGGGTGATCGTCATGCATTTGGAATACTATATATAACCCATCTGAAAGTACTCAACAAGAAAGCCAGCTGTTTTTCTCAAATTCCCAAATGGTCGTTTTAAATTAAGAAAAAAAGATCTAAGCATATTCAACTTCTTTGTTACAATGGATGCAACACTAGTGATCAATATGAACATCAATATAAGGCATTTGTAACTATGTACCTTCCATGTGAAGTCTGTACTCAATGCGTCATCGTAGTTACTGCTTATTATGTTGGCTTTGCAATGTGTACATATCTATGATTTTGTAATTGATTCCAAATTCCAAGGGGGCGGGATAGCGCAGTGGCCATGGCTAGCGCGTTCGACTTCGAATCAAGAGGTCCCTGGTTCGAATCCCGCCAGGGGCACGGCAACTTTGTCTGCAGTAGAGAACTGTTCTACACGCAGTAAGGTTTGGCTGCAATGCTACACTGAATTTCAGCGTACTACCACCCATGGTTCACTAGTTCCAGCCGATGCTCGCAGGTTTCACCGCAATGCATAGCCACATGGCGTTGCGGGCTTTCTCCCTGCCATAATACTAGCAGCCGCGATATGAGTGAAATAATATTGAAAGCGGCGTTAAACCCCAACTCACCTCATCAAATCCAAATGATATTTCACTGACAACATGATTAGCTACACGTTGTGAAGTATTTATGTGATTTATGGCCATTTAGAAGTGGATTATATGAGAAAAAACACGATTTTCTGGAATATCAAAATGGGATACATATATATATATATTAATGTATACACTTGGAATTAATTAAGCAACGCCCTAGTTTGTGTAAATTGAAATGTGGTGCTAGGATTGTTAGGATAAATTCAACGATTGTATCATCCCAGACATAACAATTGGTTATTTAGCTACTCATTCACTGAAAATAAATCCACCACATGCAAAATTTATGAAAATATGAGGGAAAATGTGAAGGTACTGATTTTTTACCTAAAATAATTATTGTCCTAGCAGAGAAACTACACTCCGAACTTAAGAATTGATTATTGTAAACAACATTTTTGAAGTTGACATTCACACACCAAAACATCTTTTATCATGCGTGATACAAACTCAACAGACATTAAACTTCCAGTCCCTTTTTAACAATAATTGAGAAAATGCCTACAATTAACCATGTGATCTGTGAATAAATTTGAGATTATTTGTGTTCAATCTGTTTATTAAACACTATTCGCTTTAGATAAGAAAATGCCGTAAGCAGTGACCGTATGTGATCAGTAAGACAAGTTCATTGAAATTGACAGTTTCATGATTTTGTGAGTTTTTTGGGTTCATACTCCTTTAACGAGTGACTTTTGTTAAAAAGTCAGCTAGTAAAGTGTAATCACTTCACTTGAAAGAATGACACTAATCCCTTTACAGAAACAAATTTGACTTTCATTACATTTCTTAATGGAACTTTTGACACCAAAATACCAATTTATTGTGAAAGCCGTTATCCAAACGACAGTGAACCGTTATTTGAGTGACCTTTCGTTACAACACTGCTATATTACGACAAACAATTTCCCTGAAATATTGTCTTATTTCAAATCGGAACGATTTTGGTGTTAAAAGAATTGGGTGTTAATTAATTAATTAATTTTCAAATGTAAACATGTCATGAAGAAGACAAATATTTTATGGATGAGACATGTCATGTTGGTATTATCTGCATACCACCTCATGAAGGAGTGAACATTTACTCCTAAACGTCGAGTATGTTCACAATAAAGAAGTTGTTAACTAGAAAATCTTGCTTCTTAAGGAGGACCCTTGCACACGAGTATTTGCTGGACGCAGGTAAATCACATATTGATTGCTTTAATCTCTGTTCCACAGCGGCCATTTACATTCTTCAAAAACTAAATGGTGTTTGCATTTGCATGTCCGTTGACTCCGGTTAAAGGTTTCTAACGGGATTGTTCAACTTCTATCATTTAGAATATAATATTAAGTTATTTCTGCAATATATAAATGCTGAGAAAGATTATGGAAGAATGTTACAAGTCAAATACGAAATAAATTCGCTTTCGCTCGTGTGCTACCCCCTCATTATGGAGCACAGTGGTGTAGTGGTTAGCATGCCTGCCTCTCACGACATCGGCCCGTGTTCGAATCCCGCTGGAGACACCAAACATTTGTGACCTAAGTCTTATACTGTGTTGTGTCCTTCGGCAAGGCACTTCCTCCAATTTGCACTCACTTCAGCCAGCTGTACAAATGGGTACCTGGACATGGGAATGTATGTACCTATACGGTCGGGCGGGGTACGATTCCTTTAGGGTAATAATTGTGTAGCGCATGGATATGTGCGCATTATAAATATACTATTATTATTATTGGGTCTTATTATTGAGACGTATTATTAGTAGTAGTAGTAGTAGTAGTAGTAGTAATAGTAGTAGTAGTAGTAGTAGTAGCAGTAGAAGAAGTAGTAGTAGTAATAGTAGTAATAGTAGTAGTAGTATAGCAGCAGTAGTAGTAGTGTAGTAGTAGTAGTAGTAGTAACAGTAGTAGTAGTAGTAGTAGTAGTAGTAGTAGTAGTAGTAGTAGTAGTAGTAGTAGTAGTAGTAGTAGTAGTAGTAGTAGTAGTAACACGCTTGGTAGAAATATAATTATTTGGAAGTGTGTTAGTAAGTCAGTTAGTATCCTATGTAAGGTGGAGATTGTGCTCTAGTTGTTCAAGGTTAATAACCTCAAGTTGGTCGAGAGCCAGATCAGCTGTTCAGAGCGATTCTATTTCAATAATGACGAAGCATATGTAAGGGAAACCTTTAGGGAAACCAAACTTCAACGCATGATGGATATCTTAACCTAGTCGTTGTGGGTAGCTCACCCGTGCTCTCGCACTGTAGTCTGTCACTCAAGTCAGGTAATGTTCTCTCATAACAAACATTCAAGGTAATATGTCATATCATTCCAATTCAAAACGCTATATTTCAAAGAAAGTTCGTTCCTTTCAAAGTTTTCATTCTGAAAAAGGAACTACGGACCTACATGGTAACGCGGAGCACGTAGCGGCACAGTTTCTTCAGGGTGTACTGTATATCATTAATATTAGTATTTTAACTTAAACGGCAGGTTTAAATCGATTATATCACAATACAAAGCCATATCCAGTATAATGATGTTGTGATATATGCATTCCTGCAGACCCAGACATAGACATAGAGGTAGGAAATAATTCTAATTATCAATGGGTAACAATGCCCTTTATGAATACGCAACGCACCACGAGGGTTACATATTGAACTGGAGATATTTCCCTACACACAACACTTAATGCATGTATGCATCCAAGAATAACTGCATGCACTTTCTAATTAAAAAGCGCCGAACATTCTGACTAACATCACCACTGATCGTTGTTGACCCGCGTTGTCTAAGAGGGAAATCTTAACCTTTGCAGAGCGGTGTATTTAAAACTATATTATGATGCCAGTGTCGCCTTTAATTACGAATATAAATGAAATGGTAATTTGCCAGACAACTCAGATCCCTGTTTGAGATAAAGACTCCAACATTCAAGAAAACCGATGGTGAACTGCCCGATATCCTCTAGTAAGCAAACAGCTGGAGTTGACCGTGACCCTACACTCTCAATCCTTGAGACGATGTGACCCAGGTCAGTTAACAGGGCATGTCGACTAACCTGGTTATCTCCCGACCTGTCTGTGCTCTCAGGTACAGTCCACTTAACCTACTGGTCACTGTTTACAGGTACTCAGGTATATCTCAGATATAGATATACATGACGTATTTCCTTCCTACATATACTGTGCTGTGTTAATCAAGGAAGCTCTGTCTCATTACAGCTTGAATTGTAAATGCATATATCATATTAAATTGTGACTTTGAAACATGTTTGTTGAAATGTATTATACATGGCCCAACGGCCTTTCTATTGAACAAAATGATTGATTGTGGTGAAGCCTGGTCGGACACCGTGTGCATGTGCTCAGGTATATCTCAGACATACACGATCGACGTATCTCCTTCCTATATGTCTGCGGTGAAGCCTAAGCTACCACGGGACACAGTGTGTATGTAAACACAGTTTTATCTAAGATATGGCTATACATGACGTATCTCCCTCCTACATGTATGAAATGCAGCTTGGGCTACCACTTCGTAATAATCTTTAGAATATATACTCAGTAAATATCAGTTGTTACTTAGCCTCTTCGATATTTAGGAAACGTTTCTTTCAACCTGCGTCCAAACCTTGTTCTAGAATTTCAAAGCACCTTTAAATCTTATGAACCATCATAAACACTTTGAAACCTCAACCTTCGCTTCAGTCAGTTAGTTGGAGTGGACACTCAATACAGTACAAGGGGTAAACAAGTCCCATTGTCCTAAGTCGTAGAAAACAGTGCTGCGTATAATAACACGAACACATTTTGTTGTGATCACCTTTTATTCATTCGAGGATGGCAAATGACTCGCGTTGTTGAACCGACCTATAACCATTCGTTTCAGAACTCTATTTGTTAATTGATCTACTATACCATCTAGTTACAATTATATCTCGATTGTTTTGGAAAAGTCTTCCCCGACCGATCTGTACATGTGGTCTACATATCAGTCCACTTTAAAATCCGTTATGATAATCAGAACCTAACATAACACAATGAAAGTGTTAACAAAAGATTCCGAATGCATTCTAAATGGTGAAAATTAGCCAGCTAATAACTAGGGTTTGTCTGGACTCATTTGCCACAGAACCTTCGCCCATCCAGCGGTTTCAGGACTCCGAGGAGGTGAATCTACCGAACCACGGCTCCGTTCCATTACAGCGAGCGCTTATAATCGCTCATTGATTGCTCAATGTAGCGCTGAAGTAGCGCTCATTCTCTCTTGAACGACACGGTGCAAATTCCTCGAAGTTTGCTCGCCTTGCTACGTAGCGCTACATTGAGCAATCGCGTTCAAGAGAGGTTTTAAAGTAATCGCTCATTGAGCGATTACTTTGAAACCTCTCTTGAACATGCATGGCCCACGTGTAACATCTCGATATATGCAGGGGCTTAGGGGTTTAGTGGATATAATAGCGGGCATTCAAACATTAAACTAATATCTTAAACGTTCATGGAATGTCTATTTACTCTTCCACAAAAAAAATTTTGCTTCAAGAATTGGAACCGGGTCAATCAATGTATTTATGGCAATAATGGGTCATGTCTTTGAAAGACATTTAGAAATGAAGTATGTGCCTACATGTATCATTTGTTAAATTGAAGAAGTTGTTATCTAGAAAGGTTGTTTTCTTATTTTGAGACGACTTGGAGTCCTTCGACCCACAGCTTTTGTAATAGTTTATCCCTCTCGAAAGGTGATTGGTGTATGACGTGAACTTTCCATGTTTACACTTCTTTCTGTCAGTAGTGTGAGATTCCACTACAAAGAGTCAGATCTTCATGCCGATGACACGGCATGAGTATGATTCCCCCAGCGGTCCCTGTCAAAGTACCCAACAGGGCAACTTCCCAATGCAAGGCATAACTCTTGCCAGTCTCCATCACTGGCTGATTTAGGCCTTGCAGTATTTCCTTAAGAAATCTGTGTTTAGAAATCCAGGCCCGCTATGCATTTCCAGTGCAGCGATTCACTGCCTCGACACAAGAAAGAGAGGGAAATACCGTAAGGGTTAAATCAGCCAGTAATGCAGACTGGCAAGAGTTATGCCTTGCGTTTGGAAGTTGCCAACAGGGATGTTCCGTTCTCCCTGAAGTGCACGACCAAGCTCAATCAGCGTCGTTGGCGGCCTTTGGCTTTGACGCATAGTGTCCCTGTCATGCCAAATACGTGTTCAATTGGGAACATGGGCTCTTTGGTGGACCTGGCAAACGATAAATGTTGTAATGCTGGAGATGATTATTGATAATACGTGCACGATAAGCACGGTGTTGTCATCTTGGAAGAGCAAATGACGACATTGCACGCCTTGCGAAGGAGACAACAGGGTGTCTGTATGTGGACCCTTCCTTACACAAAATTGCATTCCACCCCTTACTGTTGAATAATTAACCCACCTCCAAGTCGACTATGTGGTCAAGTTCAATACACCCAAAGTGTATGAGGTCACTGCGGTGTACACTTGTGTTCTATGTGTTGTGAGTGTCGTGATCAAGAGAAATGATGGTGCAATTATAAGATGTCTGTAGTATATGACGTTGTCACTTCGTATACATGTCACTGCTCTGTATTGGCAGATATAACGTTGAACAACATTATACACAAGGCGTTGCTGAACAACATTATACACAAGGCGTTGTTGAACAACATTATACACAAGGCGTTGTTGAACAACATTATACACAAGGCGTCGTTGAACAACATTATACACAAGGCGTTGTTGAACAACATTATACACAAGGCGTTGTTGAACAACATTATACACAAGGCGTTGTTGGGTCAATATGTCCAACCAATTTCAAAATGATCAATTGTTTTCAGATTTATAGTCCTTGACTTACAAATTGATGTTCAAATAAAAGTATAGGTACACACAAGTACACGTACACACCTGTGCTTTATTATTGATAACCCATTCTACCGAGGAAATGGTACGGTTGTGGACCCTGATAGGAAGGAAAAACCCGAGGATGCGAAGCATCCGCGGGTTTTTCCTGACTATCAGGGTCTACAACCGTACCATATCCGAGGTAGAATGGGTTATCAATATTATCAACCGTTTTTAAGTGTAAAACAGGCTTTTTACGTGTTATCGCGTTATATTGAGGATCCCTGGCGTTATATTGAGGATCCCTGGGTGATGTCAGCCGCGCTATATGAGTTTCTTTTGTACCGTGATATCTCGTCTGCCCCCTTAGCGTAGTAGTCAGAGGCGCTGACTCAGTAACTGCAGGTGATAGTGGATACGGGTTCGAGACGCACTTTCTGCAAAACATTTGCTGTACATATTCTGTCGTCAACTTATGAAATTTTTCAAAATTAGTCTAAGTTAGTTTCTTCAGATCTTTACTTTCAAGCCGGCATCTTAACAAATATATCAGGGTTTACAATCATTATAATTCCTTCTAACATGGTTTACAAGTGTATGTGTAAACCCTCCTGGAGGGAATTACAAGGTTGTAAATCCCTCGTACCGGGTGATACCGTTTAGAAAGGTCGTTTCAAGTATCACGTTATATGGCTGGTAGGTTGATAAATCTAGTTATAAACCAGGTGAGCTATTGAATTAACCACTCGATGAAATCGAATTTGTTTGGCAACTATGTTCGTTTCAGTGCATGGTCCTTGGTTTACACCACAATGAAACTGTATATATGTGTATATGTATGTGTATATGTATGGCAATTTATTCCTGTTATCGTACTTTTCCAGTCAGCTGTTGACAAAATTGCATCACTTGACCGCATTTCTGCCTGCCCTCATTTTGTTTGTGTCAACCTAGTTTACCGATAGCTGCTTGTATAAGAAAGTACATGCATACGTAATGGAAACCTATCTTTAGATGTGGCCGTGTTTCACCGCATAGGTACGTTTCATTAACATTGTCAATAATGGAGTTTAAGTTTCCTGAACTCAATTCTGCTCAGACTTGAATTGTGTGCATTTATTATTTTCAAGCTGATCTGTTGTTATATAAGAGAAATGTTATAAATGATGTCATCACAATATCTCTGCGAAGCTTCATTAGGCAAATGACAAAGAACTGCAGAGAAAGTTTACATCATAGAAACATCGTACAAATGTACATTGCTAATTTTATATATCATACAATCCTCTAAATAATACTAAAAAATATCAAGAATCCTCTTTGTCCTTATGCAGTGCTTTCTTACAATTAAGAACTATTTGTTGTTTCATTGGCTGAATCCCTTCATTGATAATCCCCATAATGCCTCTGATGAATATTTAAAATCGAGAGATTGGAATAAAATGTCCTGTTTTAAATTCATAATATCAAACTAAGATGCAAAATATTTTTTAAAAACATTTTTATCTATATAAGTGATGACTACAATGACTTGAGACAGAGATGGAACCAAAACCATTTGGTTCCTACATTATTTTTAAACAGTGTAAGTAAAATGATTATATATGATAATAAAGATAATAGTATATGTATGTCGTAGTTATCTAAAATACGAATTTTGTAAGAGGACATTGAATAATTTTTAAAATAGGTGAACAAATGTTACCAGTTTAACAGTTCAGAGTATGTTATGCTCAAGTAGCGCTCATTCTCTCTTGAACGACACAGTGCAAATCCCTCGAAGTTTGCTCGCCTTGCTGCGTAGCGCTACATTGAGCAATCGCGTTCAAGAGAGGTTTAATGTAGCGCTCAATGAGCGATTATTTAGCGCTCGCTGTTAGGAATGTTATGGATCAGAGCCCTGGTTGCCATTGATTGACAAATCTTCATAGGACACAGGGCCCCTGAATGCGTTAACTATGTGTCTAGTTGTAGCTCTGGGTCTGGCTCAATATGTGTAGAAGTACGCTATGAAAATATCCGTTACTATTTAAAATGTCAGCTGTAACAGAACCGTCGTGTTTGAAAGTAAACATGTTAACGCCGTGAATCGCAGCGGGTGCTGTAACTGGAGAAATGTAAACATTAATATCACTCGGTGATACCCATCTGAGAAAATACCAAATGAATTAACGCAAAATTGCTATTACTAACAAACAAGGTTTTTGTTTTAAAGGTGCATCCATTGTGTTTAATAAAATTTTATTTGCCTTTAATACATGCCATATACAAATAATACAAATATAATAATTATATAATAATTACTAGTTTCCAATTAAAATCTAGCAAAATCATTATACTTGTGCAGAAACCGAAACTACACGTTCCATGTACATGCCTAATAGTTATAAGACCTATTACACATTATAACTTTAAGTTTTCTTTAGTTTGTTGTAAATACGTTTCCAAAATTACGTTTGACTAATTGACGCGCGCCACACACAATGCATTGTACGGTTTTCGATCAGAAATCGATAAGTTTACCTTTATATCGTCGGTATACTGAGCCGATTAAGATCAAAATGGCAATGTTCGGCAACAGTCAGTACTTCTCGATAAAATAACACAATGTATAACGTTAAGCATAGACTACCCCAACCAACACAATGGATGTACATTTAAATATACACGTAATGAATTTTGAATCGAATAAAAAGCAAATTGATACTATAACTATTAAATATATCTGAACGTTTTAAACTTGATGTTTTATTCAAAACATGTTTTTTTTAAAGATATGTATTTTTAAAGAAAATAGTAAAATATGTATATAATGTTTTACGATAAACCGCTTCCCATCGCAGATAAGGAACGTATAACTTATCCTTAAGATTTTAGCAGCAAATTTAAAGCTTTCATAAAACTAATCAAAACGTTTATTTTGTAATAATCAGTTGTAGGCATAACAACATGTCATAAACATCATAATGCTAATTAATAATAATAATAGTCAGGCACATTCGAAAATGCTTGTTACGCTTGAAAAAGTATCGAAACATATGAATACATGTATATCATGATTATAACATTCAAATTGTTTAGAATACATGTCAAGTTCTATGTCGGATTGATACGGGTGTCTCGAGCTTGAAATAAAGAGACTTGAATCACTTGAGACAGTGTGTACACTTGTGAGACGTGTTATCTGTGGCATGAGACAGATCGCTTCACAGTGATAGGTCCCCGCCATCAGGAGATGCATCGTGCATCAACATGTACAGATAAAGATAGGAAAACACTATCGTCTTGTAACCGAAGAAAGAATAAATTGAAAAGGTATGTGCATCCTGTTAACGCATAGACTTTAGAAGATTGTGTTATGTTCATGACGTACCACGTCTTTGCTCGTTTGTGAATCGGTAGGGTTAGATTAATATCATAATTAATTTGAAATCTCTTCTTTTCCTGCTAATAGATTGAATGGGATGTGCTTTGGATTATTGTAATTATGTGATATGCATATCTCTAGGTTATATATTTTAAAAAAGGTATGTGACATAATCCACATATATTCACACCCACCTAAAATACATACATAAGTACGTACGTACGTATACGAACGTACGTACATATGCACGTACGTATAAACGTTCATGCATACATACTGCATACATACAGGTGAATACATATAAACGACATACATAGGTATACATTCACGCATACAAACATACATTACTACATACATAACTACATACATGCATACATACACACGTATATTTAGGCTGATTGGAAAGGTGTGTAGTCCAGTCAATAGAAATGAAATGAATACGCTTTGCAATAGTGTACACGTATGGATAGCGTGTGAACGGCGTGTTAAATGTTTGTAAATTGATAACCACCTATAAATCGATAGATAATTGATCTAAAATACATGTTTTACTGTTGTTGGTGTTGTTGATGAAGAATAAGTTTCGGACAGTGTTCGTGAAGTGTAAGTGTCGAACTGACGTGTAGTGAAGTGTTGATGGCTAGACAGGTACTCCCATCCAGTCCTACATACATCAGGGTAGTTACCGGATTAAGATGAGCACGGACTTGTCACGTTATAGATCAGAGCTACGCTTCATGATCGGAACCTAATCTTCCTATAGGTATTTGTCCCTTTTAACCTGTTTTTCTAAAAGTTCGGCTTTAATTTTGAACATGTGGAATTTAAAAACACATAGGCCAAGGCCGTCGAGTAAAACGTGTTGTGTCCTAGTTATTACGGGTTATTACAGGGACACTGCTTCTATGAGCTCTCTATCATCAGTGCAGCCCACGGTAGGTGCACATGTTCTCAGCTTTTCAACATTCATTTCAGATCTGGTACTAGGTTTAATCCTTTTTCTGAAATCAATATTGTAGTATATATATTTTGCTGACTGATTCTATTGTAGTTTGTTATGTATGTCTATAGACTTACACTATTGAAGAAGTTCTGTATCTCTCCGGATATGTCCTTTGTGTCCGAGTGGTCACAACTGTTAGGCTAAGTCATTAGTTCAGACCAAACCGTGAGATTATGTCTTACTGTCTCCGCCACTTTATTAAGGAGCAAATTTGATGAGATAAAGAATTTATATAAAACTTACGCAATTGACTTTTAAGCTGAACTGGCTTTGTATAATACATACAAAACTAAACTAAATAATTTCAATAGAAATTAGTTTGAACAATCTACAGTCTGTATTTCATATTGGTCAAGGATAGTATATCATGTATGATTTCACCTGTGTTGGGATTTCAGTTCCGGAGAAGACGACTGTAAGTTAAGCTTTTATGATGTGAGCCCTATCGCACTAACTACAGGTCAGAGAGTCCCAATATCTACATGTATAGTGTATAATCACTGATAGTCAAGTGGGCCAATGGGTCTGTAGACACTATTCCAGTTTTCTATCACTTGTGTGTTCTGAGATTGAGAGGGCAAAATGGTTTTATGGAGTGGCCCGTGTGGCCCTTACCAAAACTTACAATTAAAGATAATCTCCATCTTCAGATCATGATTTCAGCTTGAATTGGTCGTATAAAAGGAAGACAGAATAGGTTGTTGGGGTGTGGTCAGGTACTGTGTCCACAAACCTTCAATTTACATTTAACATTGAGCAAGAAATCTGATTTCAAATGTGTTAGGGTTTTTGTTCTTAAGATGATGACAAGAGAAAAGTGAGCATGGCTCACATACCCCCGTCATCCGCAATCAGTCCATTGAGCATTATAGATGTCAAGGCAACTATGTTTAAAAAACAGATAACTCCCTAAAAAAACTTTTTTTCAAACTCGATAAAGAGTATGGTCATGATTACTCACAACCAAAATTTCATTCACCAAGGGTTAATAGTTTTCGATCCGGATTGAACACAATAAAACTAAATTCAAAAATTTAAATCTCTGAAAACTGAAAATTGTCTGTGCGCGATGGGAAGAACATGGTTAACAGCTGTACAAAGTTTGGTTGATGTACCTTTGACGATTTTTGTGGAAAATGACCGGAAGGAAGGACGGACGGACGGACGGACGGACGGAATGACCGCTGTATATCCCCGCTTACTTCGTGGCAGGGGTATAAAAAATCGATTTATGACATGGCACCCGTGTTCAACATTGAAGGCCATAGAAAAGTTATCTTCTCATTGACCAATGAGTCTGTGCATAGAATGTCAGCTTAGTAAGGCCATCAACTCTTTTAGAACTGTGCTACAATGAAAGATTAATCATATTGGGCTGGTACACAGCCTTCAAACAATTTCGTGTATTATCATCAGTATAAGTGAAATATAGCCATTTTAAAAATCATGATATGTCATTTCATACCGCACCCTTCTCCATCAGTGTGTTTGTATCCGCTACCCTTTCACAATACCCTGATTCCATGAACCCAATAACTATTGCATGGCTGTAATAACCTACCAATGAAATAACTTAAAGGATAGATGAAATGACATATGGTCAAAATCGGATTCATTGAAATGGGATGTCAATTTGACAATTGCTCGATTTTAAATTTCTGAAATCGGTCCATAAATTACTTAAATACGGCTTTTTTTTAAAAACGCCTAATTTAGCCCCGGCGACCAGAATGAAAGTCTGCGGGGGTGTGGCCCCTGAAGGGATGACTTCTGTAACGTCACTGGAGCAACCTGATTTTCGGCGATAGTCATAATTCAACGTAATTTCGCAACATTTTGATTGTTAATTTCACTAACAAATCTTCAATCAAACAACTTAAATTTACCATATATCGAATGTTTAGATATCCAACTAAGTAATTCCGCAGATGACAATTACATAATTATTGCATAAACATGTGTTTTTGGCGATTCAACACACCTCATAAATTCATCTAGCGGCAGTGATAATCATCATTAATGAACTAACGAGGCTGCACTGAGCGTGTCGGTCCGCTGGTCACAGACGACCCGTCGTCTGTGGTTAATCAGTCAATGATTCTTCTCAAAACGTTTCCCGGTTTCCCGCGGTATTGTTAAAATGGGTAAATTAAAATCGTCTTAATAATCAATTGCAAGTGTATATTGTCTCGATTTTATGTTCAATTAATTCCGATATACAATATACGTAGATATACTCATCTGTCATTCTTGAGAAAAATGCATTTCACAAGATCTTTAAATCCGAGTATTAATAGCAGTACCCGGATGAGTAGACCTATGACGATCAAATCGCGACATGTCATTGGCTGAAAATTTAGATGCTATGCTATGCTATTTAGCGATGAGTAACCATCAGATAAAAAACGAGAGTTATTTGGCTCAGGGAATCAGGGTATTGTAGAAGAGGTATGTACAGGTATGTAGGTGATTACCTCCCAAGCTGAGTGTGTAACAACTGGGAATTTTCTTGTGTGTGACAAATGGCACGTGTAACTAATGGCAGGATACCGTAGAAGGAGAGTGAATACAAATACACTGGTAGAGCATAATGGGGATATACCATTGGTCATTCTTATTGATCTGTGTGTGTTGTGTGAACACAGTTGTCAGTGACCAGGGAAATTTAGAAAATGAGGATAATGGTTTAGGAGTTGATATGACATTGTGAGTTAATGCCATTTAGTACTTCAGGAAGGTATTTCAGGCCACGTCATGAGTTCAAACGTGTTTCTTTTTCAGGATGTTTCATTTCTATAAGCTGTTTGGAAGGTTAACTTCTGTACATTTAATGAATGAAACGTTTATAGTTGCTTTTAAAAAATGACATCGATATCATCGTTAAATAACAGTCAAGATATGTATATTACTCTGTCTCTGGTATTCAAAATGATGTCCCAGTATTCAAGTTATCACTATTCCTATGTTCCAGAACGCGATGGCGCCCTACATCTCGGCTACAATCACGCACCTGCTGGTGCTCCTACTGACGTCATCCACCCACGACTGCGCCAAGATCATCTCCATCCCCTTCCCCATCTACAGTCATATCCAGTCCGTGGCTTTCCTCAGGGACGACCTGGAGAAGTACGGACATGAGTTGTGGATCGCTTACCCCAATGTGATGCCGGTTCGAGGAGTGCTGAAGGACAAGAGCTTCAACTTCATCACGTACGACAGCTTGAACGACATAGATCCCGAGACATACTGGGTGAAGACTGTCGTTGATTATTATCTTGATCCTGATAACTTCCAAAGCGTAATAAAAGGAAACCGCTTTCTGAAGTACGTGGATAGGTTGTTGAGATACATAGATCCAAGCCATATTCCGAATGAGGCATTTCAAGGTGCAAAGTTCATCAACGACGCTGTCCTCCGAGATACGGTATTACTAGAAAACATCAAACGTCACGACTTCGATCTTGCTCTGATAGACTCTACTGTGGGGATGCCCTATGCAATAATTCCATACAGGCTCGACTTGCCGTTTTGTTTCCTTGGATCATTTTTCGATGCATGGAGAGCCGGAGTTCCATCTTATCCATCATTCTCGCCTGTCATTGGGTTAGGAACCTCGGACAAAATGGGCTTCAAAGAAAGATTAAAAAGCACATTGCAGCATTTAGTGTTAATGGCAGCAAATCCAATAAGCCCAGAGTCAATGATATCACAGTTTGCTCCTGAAAAACCATACGTTTCCATGACAACACTTTATGGGATGGCAGGACTGTGGTTGATCGAGCAAAATAGTATCGTTGATTTTCCCAGATCTTCAATGCCACACACGAAATTCATCGGTAGTCTATCAGTGGTAAAATCAAAACCACTTCAAGGACAGTTTAAATCTTTTTATGAAAACTCCAAACACGGTGTCATTGTAGTATCCTTTGGGGGAAGCCTGAAGGCTCTGCCAAAACATGTATCAGACAAACTGTTCACAGCATTTTCCTTGACAAAATACGATTTTGTTTGGAGATCAAATTTGACATTTATTCAAAATTCTAAATTTCTGTCATCTGATTGGATACCACAAAACGATCTTTTAGGTGACCCCCGAACTAAACTGTTCATAACCCATTGTGGATCCAACAGCCAGTTTGAGAGCGTCTATAATGGCGTACCTATGTTGGGGATGCCGGTATACGCGGAGCAGCACTACAACAGCAGGAGAATGGTGGTGAAGAAAT
Source organism: Gibbula magus (assembly GCA_936450465.1). NCBI lineage: Eukaryota > Metazoa > Mollusca > Gastropoda > Trochida > Trochidae > Gibbula > Gibbula magus. Next base: position 69,664,818 of record OW388297.1, on the reverse strand, counting down.
ACGGTTTAGCGGCGGACTTCCATCAAACCACTGCTGAAGACATAGCTCGGACCATAAACGATGTTATCAATAATCCAGAATATAAGAACAACGTTGAGAAAGCTTCTCAGATATCAAGAGACAACCCTTTGTCCCCTCGAGAGGAAGCTGCATATTGGTTAAATCACGTGATCAAATATGGCGATTCTCACTTCCGGTCGGCAGGACTTGACCTTTCGTGGTATGAGTTCATGTGTGTTGATGTTTTAGTATTTGTTTTTGTTTCAGTCTGTTGTTTATTGTTAATGTGTTGCGTATGTGTTAGAAGGTGTTCAAATTATCTACATACAGAACGTAAAAATAAAATAGAGTAAAGTATTATGAACATGTTTACAATACAATCTGTAATTAATATTTTTTAAATTGTATTTTCAAATGATTTTACATACGCACCACCAGATTTCAATCCACGTATAATACATCACAAGGTTACTTCTTCTCTCATACAAACAATGTCCCTCGGTCGATCACTACTTCACACCTATCAGTAGAAGTGCTGTGAGCTTATACGGAACATCAGTAGAAGTATAACGTTAACGTGAGGTGAGCTTTAGCTTATATGGAACATCAGTATAAGTATAACGTGAGGTGAGCTTCGGCTGATATGGAACATCAGTAGAAGTATAACGTGAGGTGAGCTTTAGCTGATATGGAACATCAGTAGACGTATAACGTGAGGTGAGCTTTAGCTGATATGGAACATCAGTAGAAGTATAACGTGAGGTGAACTTTAGCTTATATGGAACTTCCGTAGAACGTGAGGTGAGCTTTAGCTGATATGGAACATCAGTAGAAGTATAACGTGAGGTGAGCTTTAGCTTATATGGAACATCAGTAGAAGTATAACGTGAGGTGAACTTTAGCTTATATGGAACTTCAGTAGAAGTATAACGTGAGGTGAACTTTAGCATATATGTAACTTCAGTTTATATCAATGCGGGAGAAAGTATGCAAGATCTCGGTGGTTGTTCACAGTGAAACCTGCAATTTTCACCTGTAACAACGAACAGAAGTTGGTTAAGCACTTTCATCACAGCATAACATCGTACCCGCAGCAACCATGGCATGTGGATTGAGATTAGATGAAAAAGATGTGTGGATATATAGCCCTGTGATTGACTTTGAATGTCTCCTGGTTTCCTTGACTGAGATCTCAATCAGACTGTGACACTGTCGACAGAGACGTGCTGTGATTCTGTGATATAGACGACGAGTAGACACATTATGTGTGAGATCGTTTCTGTTCGGTAAACATCCGTTCACACGGTATGACTTGTTGTAACAACTTGGAGTATACAACCATAATAATGGAAACTAAGAATGTTAACAATGAAGACACACAAGAGTGATCAATGAATGTGACAATGTATTTCAATACAAAATAAGGACAGGTCAAAGAAGTAGACCCGTGTCGATGAGTTTGTATCTAACAGTGGTATGTTCTCCTTCTGGCACTTTCCACAATAGACCTACGGATGTTGGTGCACAATAGTTCTATTCGTAACAGGATTGAAGTCGTCCTAATATCAACAATGTATAAAGTATGCTCTAGATTTTTGTTTTATATATTTTAATAAACAGCTGTTATTTACAATGGTTTTCTGTATGAATAATGAGAACGAGTATTGAATATCAACAGGTCAGTTTTTGAATTTGTTGACCTTTTAGTTACGAATGTATTAAGGGGACATTCAGTGTTTTCAAGATATTTTATTTGGCTTTGTTATGTGTCAAAGTGTAACTTCTGCTTTGGATATACACCAGGATCAGAGTGCCTGACTTCTCCATTTCAGACTGCTTGAGAAAACAACTCCTCCCATAGTTATCATCAATCTTTTTGAAAGTTTGAATATGTCCTGTATTTTCATCAGTGTTGTGCATATTAAAAGTTGATGAATATTTGGCCCTTGATAACAGTTCTTCATATTCGTATTCCAGACTGACGTTAACGTTAAGCTTGGCTCTAACGTTCTATTGGTCAGTGATAGGCCTTTGATACTTGTTTTGGGTATCACAATACCATTCAAATGAACTCATATATTTCAACTTATGGCCTTGGCATGTTAAAACCATAATTTTAACTACAGGTCATGTGTACATAACCAAAGAAGTGTTTATAAGAGATTATAATGGACATATAACCTCCGTCGCTGAACCAGTAGGAAAGCCTGAAATAAAACAAAACAAATTGATATCAAGAAATGACAATCTATTAAAAAACGTCACAAAACAACTGTGAACATTATAATCTGATATCCTTTCACACGCTAAAAAACGGACGTTATTTTAAAGACTCAGCGCATGCTAAAGAGAATAAACAAAGAGACAGCTCTTGATTTGACTCGTGGGGTATATCGGACATTTCAGGAACTAGGAACATGACTCCTGGATCATAATCGTGAAGATATGGAGACATGGTCACGTGATATTCTTTCTCATTACCGTCCCCACCCCGTACATTCTCTAATTTTGTTATGTACACTTTGGTTTTCGAGATGTACAAGGAATTGTATCCGCAGATAGGAAGGTATTGGTAAAAACATATTATCCAACCCATTGTGTTTGTTAAAATGTCACGAGAAACAAGAATACGAGCCAAATGACATAATGGGGTATTTGTCAGTTATAAGAACTTGATGCAAACACGAACTGTTCAATCATCAAACAATGTGTGTGTTCCTGAAATGTTTCTCTGACACAGGCACTGAACAGCAGGTAGAGTGTCTGAATCGTTATAATGACCATACTATACATAGAAAAACAAGTAACACCGCCTATTGATCTTGTTGTCCGGACGGACAGACACACTGATTGGGAGACAATGATGAAGTAGAGATTTTGAAATTGAATCATGGGTAAATTCTAACATCCATTGTGTAATGCCGCCCTGTCTTCACGGCGTGGCATCACGGGGGAAAGTGGGCGGTTTTTTTTTTCATAAGACTGAGCATAGTTTCTGATTGGTCTGCTAAATGCTTTCTAATGGCATCCTAAACGTGATTAACAATATCTCCGTTATATTATAATGTATTGTATTAATGTAAAAACTCGTATATCGTACTGTGTGTACTGCAATTTTAAAAAGTAACGTTTACTTTAAGAATAATACCAGCAAAATTTCAAAAAGCAAAAACAAGTTGAAAAACCGATTCTTTCAAGTCAGATGAGTGTAAAATGATTGTTTTATGATAGATCGAGTTACGCCATGTTGGCCAAGTTTTCCTGCATCAGCTGAGTTGTCGCATCACACCAGGGTTCCGTTCCATAACAGCGAGCGCTTATAATTGCTCATTGATCACTCAATGAAGCGCTCAAGTAGCGCTCAAGTAGCGCTCATTCTTTCCTGAACGCCACGGCGCAATTCCTCGATGTTTGCTCGCCTTGCTACGTAGCGCTACATTGAGCAATCAGTCTGATTAAAATCGACGGTTTTCCGTGGAATAAAAAATGCAAAATAGTGCATCTACCGGGATACGAACTCGTTCGTGGGTTTCCACGCCAAACCGTCTGAAAGCACCCCGTACACTAGCGTGTTCGGGCACAATTCAGCTAGCCAATCAAAAGATGCCCAACAAATGCTTTCGGTGCGAGAAACTAGGGGCAGATAACTCCAAACAGCTATCCTTTTGTCTGTTCCGAATGCTTTCAAAACCGCAACCGTTTGAATACTATGATGTGATTGGTCAGCTATTTGACTGGGTTTTGGCTGCGCTAAACTGGTTCTGAACACACGCCTATACGGGATGTTCTCAGACCTTGTGGCGAGGAATCTACAGAACCTGTTCGTATCCCGGCAGATGCAAAATTTTTCAAATTTTATTCCTCGGAACAAGGTCGATTTTAATCAGACTGATTGAGCAATCGCGTTCAAGAGAGGTTTAAAAGTAATCGCTAATTGAGCGATTACTTTGAAACCTCTCTTGAACATGGCCCATGTGGTTTTAACATGATTCGTTGTATTGGATCAATGCGAGTGACAGTTAACCAACAGACATACCTTGGGGCGAGGGGGTGAGGAAGAAACATACCTTGGGGCGACGGGGTGAGGAAGAGACATACCTTGGGGCGAGGGGTGAGGAAGAGACATACCTTGGGGCGAGGGGGTGAGGAAGAGACCCTCCGGTGGGTAACAGCTTCCGGGGAAGCCCCCACACCTGAGTTGTACCACCATACCGTCATCTGACCACGCCTCCTCCTCAATGACAGCTCTCCATCCAAATGCAGCCCAGGTAGTCTGTAAGAAGATATATAGTGACGTTTTACACGCGTAGAAAATATTAAATTGGCATAAGTATGTTCTTGGAATCACAAAATCGATCAGAAAACACTACTTTTACCTATATATATAGACATTAAACTGTAGTGGCTACCAACAAAATGGTCATTTTTGGCATCAGTCTCTATTTCTCGATAAACACAATTTATAACGTTTGGCACGTGTGACACAATGGATGGACCTTGAAGACATATTATCATCTTATTTTCCAAATTGAAAAGCCGTATATAACTCAAGAGGCCACATCCTAAAACATATATGTTCGTCTTCTTCTCCAGAATGGAAAAGGCTAGAAAGGTCAAATCGTGTGTACAGACTCTTGAGCAAATTGGCATTACACCATACCCTAAAAACCTATTTTCGTCTCTTTCTTAAGAAATTAAAGCCTTAGAAAGTTGAATTCTCTCGTACACGTCTTGGTCAATGTTAATTAAAATTCTACCATGACATTTTAAAATTCTTGTTTTTGATTGGTTTATTTTGTCGTCGAACGGAATATTATTATTAATCCTCTGACATCAGTGAACTAGTATAAGTAATGGATAACACCTGAATGCGAGGGCGTTTCAGTAAAGAGAGGCCTTTGCCCGAGGGTCTTCCCGTAGGCAAAGGCCTCTCTTTCCTAGAACGCCCGAGGATGAGGGTGTTATCTATTTTATATACCGACAAAAACTTAAAACAAACAAAATAACATGAGTGTCTAAATGTTTACCTGCAGGTTGTCCCAGTAAATTAAAGCGTACATACTATATCATAAGGTTCCTGACAGCAGAATACTAACCGACATTTAACCCTTCTCAGTCACCAATCCTTCGTGGTCTAGTGGTAGAGCATTTGGCTAAAAAGCGAAAGGTTGCGGTTGCAAAGAATTGTACTTGGAGGGCCTTAGTCCTGGTTTGTACCATCTTGGAAAGTAATTATCCCCCCCCCCCCCCCCCCCCCCCCCCTCCAATCACCCCCCAACCCCCACCCCCAGTGGGGTATTATCCAGTATAAGGCCTTCTGAACAGGAATTGCAAGGCCCTAATTCCATTCGTAGGGATTTTCTCCCGGGAAAAAAAACTGAATTTGAGTGCTAAATGGGGTCAAATATGCTGAGCTACAGCACCAATGGCTCTATTTTGTTTGTATCGTTCTTTAGCCCGATAGTTTCTGACGTTAACAATTTGATTAAACCAATGAAAAACGTTTCTACCCCTGGTTTGACAGCCCAACCGGTGCCGGTAAGGTTGATCGTGAAGCTGCCCACGGTTCCACACGATGCTAGCCCGTTGTCGTGTCGCGTATAACAGTCCATCGCCTCGCCGTACGGGATATTGTAGTTGCTCATGTTGGCGAATGTTGTATCTTGTCGATTGACCCTCATCGTCTTCAGGCAGGGAAATACAATGACATGTACCGACAGTTTACATTCGAGTCAAATTAAGTGAATCTTTTCACTTTGACAATGAATTCGGCATTCTCTTCCCACAGAGTTTACTCCCTTCAGATTTTCGATCCTACCCTCTGTTGTTTTACGCTTGAAATCGGGAGCGGAAAGGGAGTGTCCTGATTGGTTGCAATTGAATCTAGTTGTGCAATCAGCGACGCCGTTGTAAAAGTGACATTTGCCAATGACACGCCATAATGATAAAATAAACGTAAGGCCAACGTTTTCTCGTTTTTCTGTGTTTTCTGTGTTTTCCTCGAAATATATATGCTATTTGATTTTGTGAAAACTATTCATCATAAACATACTTATAAATAAAGAAGACCATACCAGACACAAATATCAAAAACAGTTCATTTGCGTTATTTACATCAGACATATTCGAATGACATATGCTAATGAGCAAGACCCTTCAGAGTAAAATGCCAAGATCCTTGAAGTCACCCGGTCCACATGGCCAATAAAAGATGAGTTTTCATTGGTTAAGAAGCAGGGACACCGTATGAGATTTCTCTTTCCACCGCTAGGGGATTTTGGTTCTGCTCCCGATTTTAAGCGAAAAATAACAGAGGGTAGTATCGGAAATCTGAAGGGAGTATCCTCTGTGGGAAGAGAATGGGATTACGGAAAATGAAAAGTAGCTTTGTGTCGGAAAAGAACAAACCTGTCTCAATGACCTGTCTGAAATTTGATCGCTTGACCTGAAATCCTAAATTGCCGTCAAATTCTGATAAATTTGTTCACAGTTAAATACATACTTTTTACAGGTACTGACTTAGAACATCTTTGAATTCATGCAAAGTTTCATTATTTAAGTAAGATTGTTTTCGTCTCTGCCAAGATTCAAAGATGGAGAATAAGCATTTTTCTATGATTCCTTTCTTTTCAAATGAAACATATTAATTAGTTCATGTTATTTATTTGATTTGTTAGGCCCAAACTTTACGCTTTGCTTACGGTTTACGCTTCACTGTCAGTTTGATCATGATGCCATTTATGTCATACCATTGCATATAAATCTCTATAAAACACTAGTTCGTGTGATTTCGTTGGACTTGGTTCATTATTCATGTAAAGTTACATATATTGATGTAGCTATTCATGCATGATATAAGTTTCTTTGTTCACACAAAGACAAAGGTTTTGATGCTAATAATACTTATATTTAATCATAATAATTGGCCGAGAGAAGGCCGAAAGAATGTGCAAAATTCGTAGTCCATATTGCATCCTCCAGATATAGTTTTCAATGCACCATTCTTACCTTCTTTTACGTTTCAAGAAGCTTACCCTGTCGGTAAACTTTAAGGTATCAGAAATCGCGATTGATTGTTGATGCCGACCTTTCGTTAAGGGAGGTTATTTTCATATGGTGAAAACTGACGATTTGCTAATATCAAAAGCATTTCATAATAATGAATCTGCACTTACTTCAGTGTTGATATTTATCTTGTTGTACCATGCCTCTCCTCCGCGCCCGACACAGCCCAGCCCCAGGTCCGTTTCACCCAAGCAGCCCTGGTTCATCACGGGTGGGTAACACCCGTAGTTAAGTGTTTCCAGAGTGAGGAAGTCCTGGGGGTTGTTGGCCATGTCGTGGCAGTAAATCCGAGTTACCTGGTAGCCATAGCTCTTGGTCCTCACCAAGTACTCTCCATCAGCCCTTGTCGAGTCGCACTGCTTCACCTCCGCGCACTTGGTGGGGACTAGAAAGATTAACAGAGATGATGTGACTTGGGGTTTAACGCCGCTTTCAAGAGTATTTCACTTATATCGCTAGTATTATAGCAGCCCACACCATGTGGCTATGTATTGCGGTGAAACCTGCGAACAACAGCTGGAACTAGCGAACCATGGGAGGAACTGCTCTGAAATTCAATGTAGCATTGCAACCCAAACCTTACTGAATGTGGAGCAGACAAAATTGCCGTGCCCCTGACAGGATTCGAACCACGGACCTCTTGATCCGAAGCCGAACGTGCTATAACCACTGCGCTATCCCGCCTTGAAATCAATAGAAACGTGTTTTGTATGGACGAGTGAAATTTATGGTTATCTCCTTCAAATTGATTATTCGTTTTCACTTAGAATACAATGAAATACTTGAACTATTTGTAGAAAGGTTCAAATTGTCCACCCGGGTATATACACCGTTCCCTGACACCCCCATCCTGCCCCTGTACATATTATGTTAATTGTTGGCATGAAATGTTATGATATTAGCGAAAAATTATTCATCTAGGAGGTTGAAAGATAACGTTTGATTTTCGTAGTCTAAGGATATAAGCAAATAATTGGGCTTACATTATAAAAGTCTTCACATGGTAAAACAGCACTTCAACCACATGATAACGACCCGTGCAGGTATTACAGGTTAAAGTTATTGCTAGAGGCTCCACCCGCCAAGGTCAGTATCACACTGTAAACAATTAACATCTCATCTAGCGGTTTCATTACAAGGAATGCACATGTCAAGTATCAAAGGCATATAACTGACTAATCAAAAGCTAGGTCCATGGTTAAAGTTTTCGGTGGATGCTTCCAGCATCACGGTCAAGGTCACAGGTAAAAAAATACGACATAATGCGAAATACCTTGGCCATGTTCAAAACGGGTTTTAAAGTAATCGCTCATAACCTCTTTTGAACGCGATTGCTCAATGAGCGATTATAAGCGCTCGCTGTTATGGAACGGTCCCCTTATTTAGTTTTTGGTTTAATTAAGAATAACACTCGCTCAGTTTATTTGTCTCAGTTTATATGTCTCAGTGTATATGTCTCAGTTTATATGTCTCAGTGTATATGTCTCAGTGTATATGTCTCAGTGTTTATGTCTCAGTTTATATGTCTCAGTTTATATGTCTCAGTGTATATGTCTCAGTTTATATGTCTCAGTGTATATATCTCGGTTTATATGTCTCAGTTTATATGTCTCGGTGTATATGTCTCAGTGTATATGTCTCAGTTAATATGTCTCAGTTTATATGTCTCAGTGTATATGTCTCAGTGTATATGTCTCAGTTAATATGTCTCAGTTTATATGTCTCAGTGTATATGTCTCAGTGTATATGTCTCAGTTTATATGTCTCAGTGTATATGTCTCAGTGTATATGTCTCACTGTATATGTCTCAGTGTATATGTCTCAGTGTATATGTCTCAGTGTATATGTCTCGGTGTATATGTCTCGGTTTATATGTCTCAGTGTATATGTCTCAGTTTATATGTCTCCGTGTATATGTCTCAGTTTATATGTCTCAGTGTATATGTCTTGGTTTATATGTCTCAGTGTATATGTCTCAGTGTATATGTCTCAGTGTATATGTCTCAGTTTATATGTCTCAGTGTATATGTCTCAGTGTATATGTCTCAGTGTATATGTCTCGGTTTATATGTCTCAGTGTATATGTCTCGGTGTATATGTCTCAGTGTAAATGTCTCAGTGTATATGTCTCAGTTTATATGTCTCAGTTTATATGTCTCAGTTTATATGTCTCAGTGTATATGTCTCAGTGTATATGTCTCAGTGTATATGTCTCAGTTTATATGTCTCAGTTTATTTGTCTCGGTGTATATGTCTCAGTGTATATGTCTCAGTTAATATGTCTCAGTGTATATGTCTCAGTGTATATGTCTCGGTGTATATGTCTCGGTTTATATGTCTCAGTGTATATGTCTCAGTTTATATGTCTCCGTGTATATGTCTCAGTTTATATGTCTCAGTTTATATGTCTCAGTTTATATGTCTCAGTTTATATGTCTCAGTGTATATGTCTCGGTTTATATGTCTCAGTTTATATGTCTCAGTTTATATGTCTCACTTTATATGTCTCGGTTTATATGTCTCAGTGTATATATATCTCAGTGTATATGTCTCAGTGTTTATGTCTCAGTTTATATGTCTCAGTTTATATGTCTCAGTGTATATGTCTCGGTTTATATGTCTCAGTGTATATGTCTCAGTGTATATGTCTCAGTGTATATGTCTCAGTTTATATGTCTCAGTGTATATGTCTCAGTGTATATGTCTCAGTTTATATGTCTCAGTGTATATGTCTCAGTTTATATGTCTCAGTTTATATGTCTCAGTTTATATGTCTCAGTTTATATCTCTCAGTGTATATGTCTCGGTTTATATGTCTCAGTTTATATGTCTCAGTTTATATGTCTCAGTTTATATGTCTCGGTTTATATGTCTCAGTGTATATATATCTCAGTGTATATGTCTCAGTGTATATGTCTCAGTGTATATGTCTCAGTTTATATGTCTCAGTTTATATGTCTCGGTGTATATGTCTCAGAGTATATGTCTCGGTTTATATGTCTCAGTGTATATGTCTCAGTGTATATGTCTCAGTGTATATGTCTTGGTTTATATGTCTCAGTGTATATGTCTCAGTGTATATGTTTCAGTGTATATGTCTCAGTTTATATGTCTCAGTGTATATGTCTCAGTGTATATGTCTCAGTGTATATGTCTCAGTGTATATGTCTCGGTTTATATGTCTCAGTGTATATGTCTCAGTTTATATGTCTCCGTGTATATGTCTCAGTTTATATGTCTCAGTGTATATGTCTTGGTTTATATGTCTCAGTGTATATGTCTCAGTGTATATGTCTCAGTGTATATGTCTCAGTTTATATGTCTCAGTGTATATGTCTCAGTGTATATGTCTCAGTGTATATGTCTCGGTTTATATGTCTCAGTGTAAATGTCTCAGTGTATTTGTCTCAGTGTATATGTCTCAGTGTATATGTCTCAGTGTTTATGTCTCAGTGTATATGTCTCAGTGTTTATGTCTCAGTTAATATGTCTCAGTGTATATGTCTCAGTGTATATGTCTCAGTTTATATGTCTCAGTGTATATGTCTCGGTTTATATGTCTCAGTGTATATGTCTCAGTGTATATGTCTCAGTGTATATGTCTCAGTTTAGATGTCTCAGTGTATATGTCTCGGTTTATATGTCTCAGTGTATATGTCTCAGTTTATATGTCTCCGTGTATATGTCTCAGTTTATATGTCTCAGTTTATATGTCTCAGTTTATATGTCTCAGTTTTTATGTCTCAGTGTATATGTCTCGGTTTATATGTCTCAGTTTATATGTCTCAGTTTATATGTCTCACTTTATATGTCTCGGTTTATATGTCTCAGTGTATATATATCTCAGTGTATATGTCTCAGTGTTTATGTCTCAGTTTATATGTCTCAGTTTATATGTCTCAGTGTATATGTCTCGGTTTATATGTCTCAGTGTATATGTCTCAGTGTATATGTCTCAGTGTATATGTCTCAGTTTATATGTCTCAGTGTATATGTCTCAGTGTATATGTCTCAGTTTATATGTCTCAGTGTATATGTCTCAGTTTATATGTCTCAGTTTATATGTCTCAGTTTATATGTCTCAGTTTATATCTCTCAGTGTATATGTCTCGGTTTATATGTCTCAGTTTATATGTCTCAGTTTATATGTCTCAGTTTATATGTCTCGGTTTATATGTCTCAGTGTATATATATCTCAGTGTATATGTCTCAGTGTATATGTCTCAGTGTATATGTCTCAGTTTATATGTCTCAGTTTATATGTCTCGGTGTATATGTCTCAGAGTATATGTCTCGGTTTATATGTCTCAGTGTATATGTCTCAGTTTATATGTCTTGGTTTATATGTCTCAGTGTATATGTCTCAGTGTATATGTTTCAGTGTATATGTCTCAGTTTATATGTCTCAGTGTATATGTCTCAGTGTATATGTCTCAGTGTATATGTCTCAGTGTATATGTCTCGGTTTATATGTCTCAGTGTATATGTCTCAGTTTATATGTCTCCGTGTATATGTCTCAGTTTATATGTCTCAGTGTATATGTCTTGGTTTATATGTCTCAGTGTATATGTCTCAGTGTATATGTCTCAGTGTATATGTCTCAGTTTATATGTCTCAGTGTATATGTCTCAGTGTATATGTCTCAGTGTATATGTCTCGGTTTATATGTCTCAGTGTAAATGTCTCAGTGTATATGTCTCAGTGTATATGTCTCAGTGTATATGTCTCAGTGTTTATGTCTCAGTGTATATGTCTCAGTGTTTATGTCTCAGTTAATATGTCTCAGTGTATATGTCTCAGTGTATATGTCTCAGTTTATATGTCTCAGTGTATATGTCTCGGTTTATATGTCTCAGTGTATATGTCTCAGTGTATATGTCTCAGTGTATATGTCTCAGTTTAGATGTCTCAGTGTATATGTCTCGGTTTATATGTCTCAGTGTATATGTCTCAGTTTATATGTCTCAGTGTATATGTCTCAGTTTATATGTCTCAGTTTATATGTCTCAGTTTATATGTCTCAGTTTATATGTCTCAGTGTATATGTCTCGGTTTATATGTCTCAGTTTATATGTCTCAGTTTATATGTCTCACTTTATATGTCTCGGTTTATATGTCTCAGTGTATATATATCTCAGTGTATATGTCTCAGTGTATATGTCTCACTTTATATGTCTCAGTTTATATGTCTCAGTGTATATGTCTCGGTTTATATGTCTCAGTGTATATGTCTCAGTGTATATGTCTCAGTTTATATGTCTCAGTGTATATGTCTCGGTTTATATGTCTCAGTGTATATGTCTCAGTTTATAATTCTCAGTGTATATGTCTCAGTTTATATGTCTCAGTTTATATGTCTCAGTTTATATGTCTCAGTTTATATGTCTCAGTTTATATCTCTCAGTGTATATGTCTCGGTTTATATGTCTCAGTTTATATGTCTCAGTTTATATGTCTCAGTTTATATGTCTCACTTTATATGTCTCGGTTTATATGTCTCAGTGTATATATATCTCAGTGTATATGTCTCATGTATATGTCTCAGTGTATATGTCTCAGTTTATATGTCTCAGTTTATATGTCTCGGTGTATATGTCTCAGTGTATATGTCTCAGTTAATATGTCTCAGTGTATATGTCTCAGTGTATATGTCTCAGTTTATATGTCTCAGTGTATATGTCTCAGTGTATATGTCTCGGTGTATATGTCTCAGTGTAAATGTCTCAGTGTATATGTCTCAGTTTAAATGTCTCAGTTTATATGTCTCAGTTTATATGTCTCAGTGTATATGTCTCAGTGTATATGTCTCAGTGTATATGTCTCAGTGTATATGTCTCAGTTTATATGTCTCAGTTTATATGTCTCGGTGTATGTGTCTCAGTGTATATGTCTCAGTTAATTGTCTCAGTTTATATGTCTCAGTGTATATGTCTCAGTGTATATGTCTCAGTGTATATGTCTCAGTGTATATGTCTCAGTTTATATGTCTCAGTTTATATGTCTCAGTGTATATGTCTCAGTGTATATGTCTCAGTGTATATGTCTCAGTGTATATGTCTCAGTTTATATGTCTCAGTTTATATGTCTCGGTGTATATGTCTCAGTGTATATGTCTCGGTGTATATGTCTCAGTGCATATGTCTCGGTTTATATGTCTCAGTGTATATGTCTCAGTGTATATGTCTCAGTTTATATGTCTTGGTTTATATGTCTCAGTGTATATGTCTCAGTGTATATGTTTAAGTTTATATGTCTCAGTTTATATGTCTCAGTGTATATGTCTCAGTGTATATGTCTCAGTGTATATGTCTCGGTGTATATGTCTCGGTTTATATGTCTCAGTGTATATGTCTCAGTTTATATGTCTCCGTGTATATGTCTCAGTTTATATGTCTCAGTGTATATGTCTTGGTTTATATGTCTCAGTGTATATGTCTCAGTGTATATGTCTCAGTGTATATGTCTCAGTTTATATGTCTCAGTGTATATGTCTCAGTGTATATGTCTCGGTTTATATGTCTCAGTGTATATGTCTCGGTGTATATCTCTCAGTGTAAATGTCTCAGTGTATATGTCTCAGTTTATATGTCTCAGTTTATATGTCTCAGTTTATATGTCTCAGTGTATATGTCACAGTGTATATGTCTCAGTGTATATGTCTCAGTTTATATGTCTCAGTTTATTTGTCTCGATGTATATGTCTCAGTTAATATGTCTCAGTTAATATGTCTCAGTGTATATGTCTCAGTGTATATGTCTCAGTGTATATGTCTCAGTTTATATGTCTCAGTGTATATGTCTCAGTTTATATGTCTCGGTTTATATGTCTCAGTGTATATGTCTCAGTGTATATGTCTCGGTTTATATGTCTCAGTGTATATGTCTCAGTGTATATGTCTCAGTTTATATGTCTTGGTTTATATGTCTCAGTGTATATGTCTCAGTGTATATGTTTCAGTGTATATGTCTCAGTTTATATGTCTCAGTGTATATGTCTCAGTGTATATGTCTCAGTGTATATGTCTCGGTGTATATGTCTCGGTTTATATGTCTCAGTGTATATGTCTCAGTTTATTTGTCTCCGTGTATATGTCTCAGTTTATATGTCTCAGTGTATATGTCTTGGTTTATATGTCTCAGTGTATATGTCTCAGTGTATATGTCTCAGTGTATATGTCTCAGTGTATATGTCTCAGTGTATATGTCTCAGTTTATATGTCTCAGTGTATATGTCTCAGTGTATATGTCTCAGTGTATATGTCTCAGTGTATATGTCTCAGTTTATATGTCTCAGTGTATATGTCTCAGTGTATATGTCTCAGTGTATATGTCTCAGTGTATATGTCTCAGTGTATATGTCTCGGTTTATATGTCTCGATGTATATGTCTCAGTGTATATGTCTCAGTGTATATGTCTCAGTGTATATGTCTCAGTGTATATGTCTCGGTTTATATGTCTTGGTTTATATATCTCAGTGTATATGTCTCAGTTTATATGTCTCAGTGTATATGTCTCGGTTTATATGTCTCAGTGTATATGTCTCAGTGTATATGTCTCAGTTTATATGTCTAAGTGTATATATATCTCAGTGTATATGTCTCATGTATATCTCTCAGTGTATATGTCTCAGTTTATATGTCTCAGTTTATATGTCTCGGTGTATATGTCTCAGTGTATATGTCTCAGTTAATATGTCTCAGTGTATATGTCTCAGTGTATATGTCTCGGTGTATATGTCTCAGTGTAAATGTCTCAGTGTATATGTCTCAGTTTATATGTCTCAGTTTATTTGTCTCGGTGTATATGTCTCAATGTATATGTCTCAGTGTATATGTCTCAGTTAATATGTCTCAGTGTATATGTCTCAGTGTATATGTCTCAGTGTATATGTCTCGGTTTATATCTCTCGGTTTATATGTCTCAGTGTATATGTCTCAGTGTATATGTCTCGGTTTAAATGTCTCAGTGTATATGTCTCAGTGTATATGTCTCAGTTTATATGTCTTGGTTTATATGTCTCAGTGTATATGTTTCAGTGTATATGTCTCAGTTTATATGTCTCAGTGTATATGTCTCAGTGTATATGTCTCAGTGTATATGTCTCGGTGTATATGTCTCGGTGTATATGTCTCGGTTTATATGTCTCAGTGTATATGTCTCAGTTTATATGTCTCCGTGTATATGTCTCAGTTTATATGTCTCAGTGTATATGTCTTGGTTTATATGTCTCAGTGTATATGTCTCAGTGTATATGTCTCAGTGTATATGTCTCAGTGTAAATGTCTCAGTTTATATGTCTCAGTGTATATGTCTCAGTGTATATGTCTCAGTGTATATGTCTCGGTGTATATGTCTCGGTTTATATGTCTCAGTGTATATGTCTCAGTGTATATGTCTCAGTGTATATGTCTCAGTGTATATGTCTCAGTGTATATGTCTCAGTGTATATGTCTCAGTGTATATGTCTCAGTGTATATGTCTCAGTTTATATGTCTCAGTGTATATGTCTCAGTGTATATGTCTCAGTGTATATGTCTCAGTGTATATGTCTCAGTGTATATGTCTCAGTGTATATGTCTCAGTGTATATGTCTCAGTTTATATGTCTCAGTGCATATGTCTCAGTGTATATGTCTCAGTGTATATGTCTCAGTGTATATGTCTCGGTTTATATGTCTCGATGTATATGTCTCAGTGCATATGTCTCAGTGTATATGTCTCAGTGTATATGTCTCAGTGTATATGTCTCGGTTTATATGTCTCGGTTTATATGTCTCAGTGTATATGTCTCAGTTTATATGTCTCAGTGTATATGTCTCGGTTTATATGTCTCAGTGTATATGTCTCGGTGTATATGTCTCAGTGTATATGTCTCAGTGTATATGTCTCGGTGTATATGTCTCGGTTTATATGTCTTGGTTTATATGTCTCAGTGTATATGTCTCGGTTTATATGTCTCAGTGTATATGTCTCAGTGTATATGTCACGGTGTATATGTCTCGGTTTATATGTCTCAGTGTATATGTCTCAGTGTATATGTCTCAGTGTATATGTCTCAGTGTATATGTCTCAGTGTATATGTCTCAGTGTATATGTCTCAGTTAATATGTTTCAGTGTATATGTCTCAGTTTATATGTCTCAGTGTATATGTCTCGGTTTATATGTCTCAGTGTAAATGTCTCAGTGTAAATGTCTCAGTGTATATGTCTCAGTGTATATGTCTCAGTGTTTATGTCTCAGTGTATATGTCTCAGTGTTTATGTCTCAGTTAATATGTCTCAGTGTATATGTCTCAGTGTATATGTCTCAGTTTATATGTCTCAGTGTATGTGTCTCGGTTTATATGTCTCAGTGTATATGTCTCAGTGTATATGTCTCAGTGTATATGTCTCAGTTTAGATGTCTCAGTGTATATGTCTCGGTTTATATGTCTCAGTGTATATGTCTCAGTTTATATGTCTCAGTGTATATGTCTCAGTTTATATGTCTCAGTTTATATGTCTCAGTTTATATGTCTCAGTTTATATGTCTCAGTGTATATGTCTCGGTTTATATGTCTCAGTTTATATGTCTCAGTTTATATGTCTCACTTTATATGTCTCGGTTTATATGTCTCAGTGTATATATATCTCAGTGTATATGTCTCAGTGTTTATGTCTCACTTTATATGTCTCAGTTTATATGTCTCAGTGTATATGTCTCGGTTTATATGTCTCAGTGTATATGTCTCAGTGTATATGTCTCAGTTTATATGTCTCAGTGTATATGTCTCGGTTTATATGTCTCAGTGTATATGTCTCAGTTTATAATTCTCAGTGTATATGTCTCAGTTTATATGTCTCAGTTTATATGTCTCAGTTTATATGTCTCAGTTTATATGTCTCAGTTTATATGTCTCAGTGTATATGTCTCGGTTTATATGTCTCAGTTTATATGTCTCAGTTTATATGTCTCAGTTTATATGTCTCACTTTATATGTCTCGGTTTATATGTCTCAGTGTATATATATCTCAGTGTATATGTCTCATGTATATGTCTCAGTGTATATGTCTCAGTTTATATGTCTCAGTTTATATGTCTCGGTGTATATGTCTCAGTGTATATGTCTCAGTTAATATGTCTCAGTGTATATGTCTCAGTGTATATGTCTCAGTGTATATGTCTCAGTTTATATGTCTCAGTGTATATGTCTCAGTGTATATGTCTCGGTGTATATGTCTCAGTGTAAATGTCTCAGTGTATATGTCTCAGTTTAAATGTCTCAGTTTATATGTCTCAGTTTATATGTCTCAGTGTATATGTCTCAGTGTATATGTCTCAGTGTATATGTCTCAGTGTATATGTCTCAGTTTATATGTCTCAGTTTATATGTCTCGGTGTATATGTCTCAGTGTATATGTCTCAGTTAATTGTCTCAGTTTATATGTCTCAGTGTATATGTCTCAGTGTATATGTCTCAGTGTATATGTCTCAGTGTATATGTCTCAGTTTATATGTCTCAGTTTATATGTCTCGGTGTATATGTCTCAGTGTATATGTCTCGGTGTATATGTCTCAGTGCATATGTCTCGGTTTATATGTCTCAGTGTATATGTCTCAGTGTATATGTCTCAGTTTATATGTCTTGGTTTATATGTCTCAGTGTATATGTCTCAGTGTATATGTTTAAGTTTATATGTCTCAGTTTATATGTCTCAGTGTATATGTCTCAGTGTATATGTCTCAGTGTATATGTCTCGGTGTATATGTCTCGGTTTATATGTCTCAGTGTATATGTCTCAGTTTATATGTCTCCGTGTATATGTCTCAGTTTATATGTCTCAGTGTATATGTCTTGGTTTATATGTCTCAGTGTATATGTCTCAGTGTATATGTCTCAGTGTATATGTCTCAGTTTATATGTCTCAGTGTATATGTCTCAGTGTATATGTCTCGGTTTATATGTCTCAGTGTATATGTCTCAGTTTATATGTCTCAGTGTATATGTCTCAGTGTATATGTCTCAGTGTATATGTCTCAGTGTATATGTCTCAGTTTATATGTCTCAGTGTATATGTCTCAGTGTATATGTCTCGGTTTATATGTCTCAGTGTATATGTCTCAGTGTATATGTTTCAGTGTATATGTCTCAGTTTATATGTCTCAGTGTATATGTCTCAGTGTATATGTCTCAGTGTATATGTCTCAGTGTATATGTCTCAGTGTATATGTCTCAGTGTATATGTCTCAGTTTATATGTCTCAGTGTATATGTCTCAGTGTATATGTCTCAGTGTATATGTCTCAGTGTATATGTCTCAGTTTATATGTCTCAGTGTATATGTCTCAGTGTATATGTCTCAGTTAATATGTCTCAGTGTATATGTCTCAGTGTATATGTCTCGGTTTATATGTCTCGATGTATATGTCTCAGTGTATATGTCTCAGTGTATATGTCTCAGTGTATATGTCTCAGTGTATATGTCTCGGTTTATATGTCTTGGTTTATATATCTCAGTGTATATGTCTCAGTTTATATGTCTCAGTGTATATGTCTCGGTTTATATGTCTCAGTGTATATGTCTCAGTGTATATGTCTCAGTTTATATGTCTAAGTGTATATATATCTCAGTGTATATGTCTCATGTATATGTCTCAGTGTATATGTCTCAGTTTATATGTCTCAGTTTATATGTCTCGGTGTATATGTCTCAGTGTATATGTCTCAGTTAATATGTCTCAGTGTATATGTCTCAGTGTATATGTCTCGGTGTATATGTCTCAGTGTAAATGTCTCAGTGTATATGTCTCAGTTTATATGTCTCAGTTTATTTGTCTCGGTGTATATGTCTCAGTGTATATGTCTCAGTGTATATGTCTCAGTTAATATGTCTCAGTGTATATGTCTCAGTGTATATGTCTCAGTGTATATGTCTCGGTTCATATCTCTCGGTTTATATGTCTCAGTGTATATGTCTCAGTGTATATGTCTCGGTTTAAATGTCTCAGTGTATATGTCTCAGTGTATATGTCTCAGTTTATATGTCTTGGTTTATATGTCTCAGTGTATATGTTTCAGTGTATATGTCTCAGTTTATATGTCTCAGTGTATATGTCTCAGTGTATATGTCTCAGTGTATATGTCTCGGTGTATATGTCTCGGTGTATATGTCTCGGTTTATATGTCTCAGTGTATATGTCTCAGTTTAAATGTCTCAGTTTATATGTCTCAGTTTATATGTCTCAGTGTATATGTCTCAGTGTATATGTCTCAGTGTATATGTCTCAGTGTATATGTCTCAGTTTATATGTCTCAGTTTATATGTCTCGGTGTATATGTCTCAGTGTATATGTCTCAGTTAATTGTCTCAGTTTATATGTCTCAGTGTATATGTCTCAGTGTATATGTCTCAGTGTATATGTCTCAGTGTATATGTCTCAGTTTATATGTCTCAGTTTATATGTCTCGGTGTATATGTCTCAGTGTATATGTCTCGGTGTATATGTCTCAGTGCATATGTCTCGGTTTATATGTCTCAGTGTATATGTCTCAGTGTATATGTCTCAGTTTATATGTCTTGGTTTATATGTCTCAGTGTATATGTCTCAGTGTATATGTTTAAGTTTATATGTCTCAGTTTATATGTCTCAGTGTATATGTCTCAGTGTATATGTCTCAGTGTATATGTCTCGGTGTATATGTCTCGGTTTATATGTCTCAGTGTATATGTCTCAGTTTATATGTCTCCGTGTATATGTCTCAGTTTATATGTCTCAGTGTATATGTCTTGGTTTATATGTCTCAGTGTATATGTCTCAGTGTATATGTCTCAGTGTATATGTCTCAGTTTATATGTCTCAGTGTATATGTCTCAGTGTATATGTCTCGGTTTATATGTCTCAGTGTATATGTCTCAGTTTATATGTCTCAGTGTATATGTCTCAGTGTATATGTCTCAGTGTATATGTCTCAGTGTATATGTCTCAGTTTATATGTCTCAGTGTATATGTCTCAGTGTATATGTCTCGGTTTATATGTCTCAGTGTATATGTCTCAGTGTATATGTTTCAGTGTATATGTCTCAGTTTATATGTCTCAGTGTATATGTCTCAGTGTATATGTCTCAGTGTATATGTCTCAGTGTATATGTCTCAGTGTATATGTCTCAGTGTATATGTCTCAGTTTATATGTCTCAGTGTATATGTCTCAGTGTATATGTCTCAGTGTATATGTCTCAGTGTATATGTCTCAGTTTATATGTCTCAGTGTATATGTCTCAGTGTATATGTCTCAGTGTATATGTCTCAGTGTATATGTCTCAGTGTATATGTCTCGGTTTATATGTCTCGATGTATATGTCTCAGTGTATATGTCTCAGTGTATATGTCTCAGTGTATATGTCTCAGTGTATATGTCTCGGTTTATATGTCTTGGTTTATATATCTCAGTGTATATGTCTCAGTTTATATGTCTCAGTGTATATGTCTCGGTTTATATGTCTCAGTGTATATGTCTCAGTGTATATGTCTCAGTTTATATGTCTAAGTGTATATATATCTCAGTGTATATGTCTCATGTATATGTCTCAGTGTATATGTCTCAGTTTATATGTCTCAGTTTATATGTCTCGGTGTATATGTCTCAGTGTATATGTCTCAGTTAATATGTCTCAGTGTATATGTCTCAGTGTATATGTCTCGGTGTATATGTCTCAGTGTAAATGTCTCAGTGTATATGTCTCAGTTTATATGTCTCAGTTTATTTGTCTCGGTGTATATGTCTCAGTGTATATGTCTCAGTGTATATGTCTCAGTTAATATGTCTCAGTGTATATGTCTCAGTGTATATGTCTCAGTGTATATGTCTCGGTTCATATCTCTCGGTTTATATGTCTCAGTGTATATGTCTCAGTGTATATGTCTCGGTTTAAATGTCTCAGTGTATATGTCTCAGTGTATATGTCTCAGTTTATATGTCTTGGTTTATATGTCTCAGTGTATATGTTTCAGTGTATATGTCTCAGTTTATATGTCTCAGTGTATATGTCTCAGTGTATATGTCTCAGTGTATATGTCTCGGTGTATATGTCTCGGTGTATATGTCTCGGTTTATATGTCTCAGTGTATATGTCTCAGTTTATATGTCTCCGTGTATATGTCTCAGTTTATATGTCTCAGTGTATATGTCTTGGTTTATATGTCTCAGTGTATATGTCTCAGTGTATATGTCTCAGTGTATATGTCTCAGTGTATATGTCTCAGTTTATATGTCTCAGTGTATATGTCTCAGTGTATATGTCTCAGTGTATATGTCTCGGTGTATATGTCTCGGTTTATATGTCTCAGTGTATATGTCTCAGTGTATATGTCTCAGTGTATATGTCTCAGTGTATATGTCTCAGTGTATATGTCTCAGTGTATATGTCTCAGTGTATATGTCTCAGTTTATATGTCTCAGTGTATATGTCTCAGTGTATATGTCTCAGTGTATATGTCTCAGTGTATATGTCTCAGTGTATATGTCTCAGTGTATATGTCTCAGTGTATATGTCTCAGTTTATATGTCTCAGTGCATATGTCTCAGTGTATATGTCTCAGTGTATATGTCTCAGTGTATATGTCTCGGTTTATATGTCTCGATGTATATGTCTCAGTGCATATGTCTCAGTGTATATGTCTCGATGTATATGTCTCAGTGTATATGTCTCAGTTTATATGTCTCAGTGTATATGTCTCGGTTTATATGTCTCAGTGTATATGTCTCGGTGTATATGTCTCAGTGTATATGTCTCAGTGTATATGTCTCGGTGTATATGTCTCGGTTTATATGTCTTGGTTTATATGTCTCAGTGTATATGTCTCGGTTTATATGTCTCAGTGTATATGTCTCAGTGTATATGTCACGGTGTATATGTCTCGGTTTATATGTCTCAGTGTATATGTCTCAGTGTATATGTCTCAGTGTATATGTCTCAGTGTATATGTCTCAGTGTATATGTCTCAGTGTATATGTCTCAGTTAATATGTCTCAGTGTATATGTCTCAGTTTATATGTCTCAGTGTATATGTCTCGGTTTATATGTCTCAGTGTAAATGTCTCAGTGTATATGTCTCAGTGTATATGTCTCAGTGTATATGTCTCAGTGTTTATGTCTCAGTGTATATGTCTCAGTGTTTATGTCTCAGTTAATATGTCTCAGTGTATATGTCTCAGTGTATATGTCTCAGTTTATATGTCTCAGTGTATATGTCTCGGTTTATATGTCTCAGTGTATATGTCTCAGTGTATATGTCTCAGTGTATATGTCTCAGTTTAGATGTCTCAGTGTATATGTCTCGGTTTATATGTCTCAGTGTATATGTCTCAGTTTATATGTCTCAGTGTATATGTCTCAGTTTATATGTCTCAGTTTATATGTCTCAGTTTATATGTCTCAGTTTATATGTCTCAGTGTATATGTCTCGGTTTATATGTCTCAGTTTATATGTCTCAGTTTATATGTCTCACTTTATATGTCTCGGTTTATATGTCTCAGTGTATATATATCTCAGTGTATATGTCTCAGTGTTTATGTCTCACTTTATATGTCTCAGTTTATATGTCTCAGTGTATATGTCTCGGTTTATATGTCTCAGTGTATATGTCTCAGTGTATATGTCTCAGTTTATATGTCTCAGTGTATATGTCTCGGTTTATATGTCTCAGTGTATATGTCTCAGTTTATAATTCTCAGTGTATATGTCTCAGTTTATATGTCTCAGTTTATATGTCTCAGTTTATATGTCTCAGTTTATATGTCTCAGTTTATATCTCTCAGTGTATATGTCTCGGTTTATATGTCTCAGTTTATATGTCTCAGTTTATATGTCTCAGTTTATATGTCTCACTTTATATGTCTCGGTTTATATGTCTCAGTGTATATATATCTCAGTGTATATGTCTCATGTATATGTCTCAGTGTATATGTCTCAGTTTATATGTCTCAGTTTATATGTCTCGGTGTATATGTCTCAGTGTATATGTCTCAGTTAATATGTCTCAGTGTATATGTCTCAGTGTATATGTCTCAGTTTATATGTCTCAGTGTATATGTCTCAGTGTATATGTCTCGGTGTATATGTCTCAGTGTAAATGTCTCAGTGTATATGTCTCAGTTTAAATGTCTCAGTTTATATGTCTCAGTTTATATGTCTCAGTGTATATGTCTCAGTGTATATGTCTCAGTGTATATGTCTCAGTGTATATGTCTCAGTTTATATGTCTCAGTTTATATGTCTCGGTGTATATGTCTCAGTGTATATGTCTCAGTTAATTGTCTCAGTTTATATGTCTCAGTGTATATGTCTCAGTGTATATGTCTCAGTGTATATGTCTCAGTGTATATGTCTCAGTTTATATGTCTCAGTTTATATGTCTCGGTGTATATGTCTCAGTGTATATGTCTCGGTGTATATGTCTCAGTGCATATGTCTCGGTTTATATGTCTCAGTGTATATGTCTCAGTGTATATGTCTCAGTTTATATGTCTTGGTTTATATGTCTCAGTGTATATGTCTCAGTGTATATGTTTAAGTTTATATGTCTCAGTTTATATGTCTCAGTGTATATGTCTCAGTGTATATGTCTCAGTGTATATGTCTCGGTGTATATGTCTCGGTTTATATGTCTCAGTGTATATGTCTCAGTTTATATGTCTCCGTGTATATGTCTCAGTTTATATGTCTCAGTGTATATGTCTTGGTTTATATGTCTCAGTGTATATGTCTCAGTGTATATGTCTCAGTGTATATGTCTCAGTTTATATGTCTCAGTGTATATGTCTCAGTGTATATGTCTCGGTTTATATGTCTCAGTGTATATGTCTCGGTGTATATCTCTCAGTGTAAATGTCTCAGTGTATATGTCTCAGTTTATATGTCTCAGTTTATATGTCTCAGTTTATATGTCTCAGTGTATATGTCACAGTGTATATGTCTCAGTGTATATGTCTCAGTTTATATGTCTCAGTTTATATGTCTCGGTGTATATGTCTCAGTGTATATGTCTCAGTTAATTGTCTCAGTTTATATGTCTCAGTGTATATGTCTCAGTGTATATGTCTCAGTGTATATGTCTCAGTGTATATGTCTCAGTTTATATGTCTCAGTTTATATGTCTCGGTGTATATGTCTCAGTGTATATGTCTCAGTGTATATGTCTCAGTGTATATGTCTCAGTTTATATGTCTCAGTGTATATGTCTCAGTGTATATGTCTCAGTTTATATGTCTTGGTTTATATGTCTCAGTGTATATGTCTCAGTGTATATGTTTCAGTGTATATGTCTCAGTTTATATGTCTCAGTGTATATGTCTCAGTGTATATGTCTCAGTGTATATGTCTCAGTGTATATGTCTCAGTGTATATGTCTCAGTGTATATGTCTCAGTTTATATGTCTCAGTGTATATGTCTCAGTGTATATGTCTCAGTGTATATGTCTCAGTGTATATGTCTCAGTTTATATGTCTCAGTGTATATGTCTCAGTGTATATGTCTCAGTGTATATGTCTCAGTGTATGTGTCTCAGTGTATATGTCTCGGTTTATATGTCTCGATGTATATGTCTCAGTGTATATGTCTCAGTGTATATGTCTCAGTGTATATGTCTCAGTGTATATGTCTCGGTTTATATGTCTTGGTTTATATATCTCAGTGTATATGTCTCAGTTTATATGTCTCAGTGTATATGTCTCGGTTTATATGTCTCAGTGTATATGTCTCAGTGTATATGTCTCAGTTTATATGTCTAAGTGTATATATATCTCAGTGTATATGTCTCATGTATATGTCTCAGTGTATATGTCTCAGTTTATATGTCTCAGTTTATATGTCTCGGTGTATATGTCTCAGTGTATATGTCTCAGTTAATATGTCTCAGTGTATATGTCTCAGTGTATATGTCTCGGTGTATATGTCTCAGTGTAAATGTCTCAGTGTATATGTCTCAGTTTATATGTCTCAGTTTATTTGTCTCGGTGTATATGTCTCAGTGTATATGTCTCAGTGTATATGTCTCAGTTAATATGTCTCAGTGTATATGTCTCAGTGTATATGTCTCAGTGTATATGTCTCGGTTTATATCTCTCGGTTTATATGTCTCAGTGTATATGTCTCAGTGTATATGTCTCGGTTTAAATGTCTCAGTGTATATGTCTCAGTGTATATGTCTCAGTTTATATGTCTTGGTTTATATGTCTCAGTGTATATGTCTCAGTGTATATGTCTCAGTGTATATGTCTCAGTTTATATGTCTCAGTGTATATGTCTCAGTGTATATGTCTCGGTTTATATGTCTCAGTGTATATGTCTCGGTGTATATCTCTCAGTGTAAATGTCTCAGTGTATATGTCTCAGTTTATATGTCTCAGTTTATATGTCTCAGTGTATATGTCACAGTGTATATGTCTCAGTGTATATGTCTCAGTTTATATGTCTCAGTTTATATGTCTCGGTGTATATGTCTCAGTGTATATGTCTCAGTTAATTGTCTCAGTTTATATGTCTCAGTGTATATGTCTCAGTGTATATGTCTCAGTGTATATGTCTCAGTGTATATGTCTCAGTTTATATGTCTCAGTTTATATGTCTCGGTGTATATGTCTCAGTGTATATGTCTCAGTGTATATGTCTCAGTGTATATGTCTCAGTTTATATGTCTCAGTGTATATGTCTCAGTGTATATGTCTCAGTTTATATGTCTTGGTTTATATGTCTCAGTGTATATGTCTCAGTGTATATGTTTCAGTGTATATGTCTCAGTTTATATGTCTCAGTGTATATGTCTCAGTGTATATGTCTCAGTGTATATGTCTCAGTGTATATGTCTCAGTGTATATGTCTCAGTGTATATGTCTCAGTTTATATGTCTCAGTGTATATGTCTCAGTGTATATGTCTCAGTGTATATGTCTCAGTGTATATGTCTCAGTTTATATGTCTCAGTGTATATGTCTCAGTGTATATGTCTCAGTGTATATGTCTCAGTGTATATGTCTCAGTGTATATGTCTCGGTTTATATGTCTCGATGTATATGTCTCAGTGTATATGTCTCAGTGTATATGTCTCAGTGTATATGTCTCAGTGTATATGTCTCGGTTTATATGTCTTGGTTTATATATCTCAGTGTATATGTCTCAGTTTATATGTCTCAGTGTATATGTCTCGGTTTATATGTCTCAGTGTATATGTCTCAGTGTATATGTCTCAGTTTATATGTCTAAGTGTATATATATCTCAGTGTATATGTCTCATGTATATGTCTCAGTGTATATGTCTCAGTTTATATGTCTCAGTTTATATGTCT
The DNA here is from genome assembly GCA_936450465.1 of Gibbula magus. Classification (NCBI taxonomy): domain Eukaryota; kingdom Metazoa; phylum Mollusca; class Gastropoda; order Trochida; family Trochidae; genus Gibbula; species Gibbula magus. Next base: position 69,638,429 of record OW388297.1, on the reverse strand, counting down.
CGGTGTATATGTCTCAGTGTATATGTCTCAGTTAATATGTCTCAGTGAATATGTCTCAGTGTATATGTCTCGGTGTATATGTCTCAGTGTAAATGTCTCAGTGTATATGTCTCAGTTTATATGTCTCAGTTTATTTGTCTCGGTGTATATGTCTCAGTGTATATGTCTCAGTGTATATGTCTCAGTTAATATGTCTCAGTGTATATGTCTCAGTGTATATGTCTCAGTGTATATGTCTCGGTTTATATCTCTCGGTTTATATGTCTCAGTGTATATGTCTCAGTGTATATGTCTCGGTTTAAATGTCTCAGTGTATATGTCTCAGTGTATATGTCTCAGTTTATATGTCTTGGTTTATATGTCTCAGTGTATATGTTTCAGTGTATATGTCTCAGTTTATATGTCTCAGTGTATATGTCTCAGTGTATATGTCTCAGTGTATATGTCTCAGTTTATATGTCTTGGTTTATATGTCTCAGTGTATATGTTTCAGTGTATATGTCTCAGTTTATATGTCTCAGTGTATATGTCTCAGTGTATATGTCTCAGTGTATATGTCTCGGTGTATATGTCTCGGTGTATATGTCTCGGTTTATATGTCTCAGTGTATATGTCTCAGTTTATATGTCTCCGTGTATATGTCTCAGTTTATATGTCTCAGTGTATATGTCTTGGTTTATATGTCTCAGTGTATATGTCTCAGTGTATATGTCTCAGTGTATATGTCTCAGTGTATATGTCTCAGTGTATATGTCTCAGTGTATATGTCTCAGTGTATATGTCTCGGTGTATATGTCTCGGTTTATATGTCTCAGTGTATATGTCTCAGTGTATATGTCTCAGTGTATATGTCTCAGTGTATATGTCTCAGTGTATATGTCTCAGTGTATATGTCTCAGTGTATATGTCTCAGTGTATATGTCTCAGTTTATATGTCTCAGTGTATATGTCTCAGTGTATATGTCTCAGTGTATATGTCTCAGTGTATATGTCTCAGTGTATATGTCTCAGTGTATATGTCTCAGTGTATATGTCTCAGTTTATATGTCTCAGTGCATATGTCTCAGTGTATATGTCTCAGTGTATATGTCTCAGTGTATATGTCTCGGTTTATATGTCTCGATGTATATGTCTCAGTGCATATGTCTCAGTGTATATGTCTCAGTGTATATGTCTCAGTGTATATGTCTCGGTTTATATGTCTCGGTTTATATGTCTCAGTGTATATGTCTCAGTTTATATGTCTCAGTGTATATGTCTCGGTTTATATGTCTCAGTGTATATGTCTCGGTGTATATGTCTCAGTGTATATGTCTCAGTGTATATGTCTCGGTGTATATGTCTCGGTTTATATGTCTTGGTTTATATGTCTCAGTGTATATGTCTCGGTTTATATGTCTCAGTGTATATGTCTCAGTGTATATGTCACGGTGTATATGTCTCGGTTTATATGTCTCAGTGTATATGTCTCAGTGTATATGTCTCAGTGTATATGTCTCAGTGTATATGTCTCAGTGTATATGTCTCAGTGTATATGTCTCAGTTAATATGTCTCAGTGTATATGTCTCAGTTTATATGTCTCAGTGTATATGTCTCAGTTTATATGTTTCGGTGTCTATGTCTCGGTTTATATGTCTCAGTGTATATGTCTCAGTTTATATGTCTCAGTGTATATGTCTCAGTTTATATGTCTCAGTTTATATGTCTCAGTTTATATGTCTCAGTTTATATGTCTCAGTGTATATGTCTCGGTTTATATGTCTCAGTTTATATGTCTCAGTTTATATGTCTCAGTTTATATGTCTCGGTTTATATGTCTCAGTGTATATATATCTCAGTGTATATGTCTCAGTGTATATGTCTCAGTGTATATGTCTCAGTTTATATGTCTCAGTTTATATGTCTCAGTGCATATGTCTCAGTGTATATGTCTCAGTGTATATGTCTCAGTGTATATGTCTCGGTTTATATGTCTCGGTTTATATGTCTCGATGTATATGTCTCAGTGCATATGTCTCAGTGTATATGTCTCAGTGTATATGTCTCAGTGTATATGTCTCGGTTTATATGTCTTGGTTTATATGTCTCAGTGTATATGTCTCAGTTTATATGTCTCAGTGTATATGTCTCGGTTTATATGTCTCAGTGTATATGTCTCGGTGTATATGTCTCAGTGTATATGTCTCAGTGTATATGTCTCGGTGTATATGTCTCGGTTTATATGTCTTGGTTTATATGTCTCAGTGTATATGTCTCGGTTTATATGTCTCAGTGTATATGTCTCAGTGTATATGTCACGGTGTATATGTCTCGGTTTATATGTCTCAGTGTATATGTCTCAGTGTATATGTCTCAGTGTATATGTCTCAGTGTATATGTCTCAGTGTATATGTCTCAGTGTATATGTCTCAGTAAATATGTCTCAGTGTATATGTCTCAGTTGATATGTCTCAGTGTATATGTCTCAGTTTATATGTTTCGGTGTCTATGTCTCGGTTTATATGTCTCAGTGTATATGTCTCAGTTTATATGTCTCAGTGTATATGTCTCAGTTTATATGTCTCATTTTATATGTCTCAGTTTATATGTCTCAGTTTATATGTCTCAGTGTATATGTCTCGGTTTATATGTCTCAGTTTATATGTCTCAGTTTATATGTCTCAGTTTATATGTCTCGGTTTATATGTCTCAGTGTATATATATCTCAGTGTATATGTCTCAGTGTATATGTCTCAGTGTATATGTCTCAGTTTATATGTCTCGGTGTATATGTCTCGGTGTATATGTCTCAGTTTATATGTCTTGGTTTATATGTCTCAGTGTATATGTCTCAGTGTATATGTTTCAGTGTATATGTCTCAGTTTATATGTCTCAGTGTATATGTCTCAGTGTATATGTCTCAGTGTATATGTCTCAGTTTATATGTCTCAGTGTATATGTCTCAGTGTATATGTCTCAGTGTATATGTCTCAGTGTATATGTCTCAGTTTATATGTCTCAGTGTATATGTCTCAGTGTATATGTCTCAGTGTATATGTCTCAGTGTATATGTCTCAGTGTATATGTCTCGGTTTATATGTCTCGATGTATATGTCTCAGTGTATATGTCTCAGTGTATATGTCTCAGTGTATATGTCTCAGTGTATATGTCTCAGTGTATATGTCTCAGTGTATATGTCTCGGTTTATATGTCTTGGTTTATATATCTCAGTGTATATGTCTCAGTTTATATGTCTCAGTGTATATGTCTCGGTTTATATGTCTCAGTGTATATGTCTCAGTGTATATGTCTCAGTGTATATGTCTCAGTGTACATGTCTCAGTGTATATGTCTCGGTTTATATGTCTTGGTTTATATGTCTCAGTGTATATGTCTCGGTTTATATGTCTCAGTGTATATGTCTCAGTGTATATGTCTCAGTGTATATGTCTCGGTTTATATGTCTCAGTGTATATGTCTCAGTGTATATGTCTCAGTGTATATGTCTCAGTGTATATGTCTCAGTGTATATGTCTCAGTGTATATGTCTCAGTTAATATGTCTCAGTGTATATGTCTCAGTTTATATGTCTCAGTGTATATGTCTCAGTTTATATGTTTCAGTGTCTATGTCTCGGTTTATATGTCTCAGTGTATATGTCTCAGTTTATATGTCTCAGTGTATATGTCTCAGTTTATAAGTCTCAGTTTATATGTCTCAGTTTATATGTCTCAGTTTATATGTCTCAGTGTATATGTCTCGGTTTATATGTCTCAGTTTATATGTCTCAGTTTATATGTCTCAGTTTATATGTCTCGGTTTATATGTCTCAGTGTATATATATCTCAGTATATATGTCTCAGTGTATATGTCTCAGTGTATATGTCTCAGTTTATATGTCTCAGTTTATATGTCTCGGTGTATATGTCTCAGTGTATATGTCTCAGTTAATATGTCTCAGTGTATATGTCTCAGTGTATATGTCTCAGTTTATATGTCTCAGTGTATATGTCTCAGTGTATATGTCTCGGTGTATATGTCTCAGTGTAAATGTCTCAGTGTATATGTCTCAGTTTATATGTCTCAGTTTATATGTCTCAGTTTATATGTCTCAGTGTATATGTCTCAGTGTATATGTCTCAGTGTATATGTCTCAGTTTATATGTCTCAGTTTATATGTCTCGGTGTATATGTCTCAGTTTATATGTCTCAGTTTATATGTCTCAGTTTATATGTCTCAGTGTATATGTCTCAGTGTATATGTCTCAGTGTATAGTCTCAGTTTATATGTCTCAGTGTATATGTCTCAGTGTATATGTCTCAGTGTATATGTCTCAGTTTATATGTCTCAGTGTATATGTCTCAGTTTATATGTCTCGGTTTATATGTCTCAGTGTATATGTCTCAGTGTATATGTCTCGGTTTATATGTCTCAGTGTATATGTCTCAGTGTATATGTCTCAGTTTATATGTCTTGGTTTATATGTCTCAGTGTATATGTCTCAGTGTATTTGTCTCAGTGTATATGTCTCAGTTTATATGTCTCAGTGTATATGTCTCAGTGTATATGTCTCAGTGTATATGTCTCAGTGTATATGTCTCACTGTATATGTCTCAGTTTGTATGTCTCAGTGTATATGTCTCAGTGTATATGTCTCAGTGTATATGTCTCAGTGTATATGTCTCAGTTTATATGTCTCAGTGTATATGTCTCAGTTTATATGTCTCAGTGTATATGTCTCGGTTTATATGTCTCAGTGTATATGTCTCAGTTTATATGTCTCAGTGTATATATATCTCAGTGTATATGTCTCATGTATATGTCTCAGTGTATATGTCTCAGTGTATATGTCTCGGTGTATATGTCTCAGTGTATATGTCTCAGTGTATATGTCTCAGTTTATATGTCTCAGTTTATATGTCTCAGTTTATATGTCTCGGTGTATATGTCTCAGTGTATATGTCTCAGTTAATATGTCTCAGTGTATATGTCTCAGTGTATATGTCTCAGTTTATATGTCTCAGTGTATATGTCTCAGTGTATATGTCTCGGTGTATATGTCTCAGTGTAAATGTCTCAGTGTATATGTCTCAGTTTATATGTCTCAGTTTATTTGTCTCGGTGTATATGTCTCAGTGTATATGTCTCAGTGTATATGTCTCAGTTAATATGTCTCAGTGTATATGTCTCAGTGTATATGTCTCAGTGTATATGTCTCAGTTTATATGTCTCAGTGTATATGTCTCGGTTTATATCTCTCGGTTTATATGTCTCAGTGTATATGTCTAAGTGTATATGTCTCGGTTTAAATGTCTCAGTGTATATGTCTCAGTGTATATGTCTCAGTTTATATGTCTTGGTTTATATGTCTCAGTGTATATGTTTCAGTGTATATGTCTCAGTTTATATGTCTCAGTGTATATGTCTCAGTGTATATGTCTCAGTGTATATGTCTCGGTGTATATGTCTCGGTGTATATGTCTCGGTTTATATGTCTCAGTGTATATGTCTCAGTTTATATGTCTCCGTGTATATGTCTCAGTTTATATGTCTCAGTGTATATGTCTTGGTTTATATGTCTCAGTGTATATGTCTCAGTGTATATGTCTCAGTGTATATGTCTCAGTTTATATGTCTCAGTGTATATGTCTCAGTGTATATGTCTCGGTGTATATGTCTCGGTGTATATGTCTCGGTTTATATGTCTCAGTGTATATGTCTCAGTGTATATGTCTCAGTGTATATGTCTCAGTGTATATGTCTCAGTGTATATGTCTCAGTGTATATGTCTCAGTGTATATGTCTCAGTTTATATGTCTCAGTGCATATGTCTCAGTGTATATGTCTCAGTGTATATGTCTCAGTGTATATGTCTCGGTTTATATGTCTCAGTGTATATGTCTCAGTGTATATGTCTCGGTTTATATGTCTTGGTTTATATGTCTCAGTGTATATGTCTCAGTTTATATGTCTCAGTGTATATGTCTCGGTTTATATGTCTCAGTGTATATGTCTCAGTGTATATGTCTCAGTGTATATGTCTCAGTGTATATGTCTCAGTGTATATGTCTCAGTTAATATGTCTCAGTGTATATGTCTCAGTTTATATGTCTCAGTGTATATGTCTCAGTTTATATGTTTCAGTGTCTATGTCTCGGTTTATATGTCTCAGTGTATATGTCTCAGTTTATATGTCTCAGTGTATATGTCTCAGTTTATATGTCTCAGTTTATATGTCTCAGTTTATATGTCTCAGTTTATATGTCTCAGTGTATATGTCTCGGTTTATATGTCTCAGTTTATATGTCTCAGTTTATATGTCTCAGTTTATATGTCTCGGTTTATATGTCTCAGTGTATATATATCTCAGTATATATGTCTCAGTGTATATGTCTCAGTGTATATGTCTCAGTTTATATGTCTCAGTTTATATGTCTCGGTGTATATGTCTCAGTGTATATGTCTCAGTTAATATGTCTCAGTGTATATGTCTCAGTGTATATGTCTCAGTTTATATGTCTCAGTGTATATGTCTCAGTGTATATGTCTCGGTGTATATGTCTCAGTGTAAATGTCTCAGTGTATATGTCTCAGTTTATATGTCTCAGTTTATATGTCTCAGTTTATATGTCTCAGTGTATATGTCTCAGTGTATATGTCTCAGTGTATATGTCTCAGTTTATATGTCTCAGTTTATATGTCTCGGTGTATATGTCTCAGTTTATATGTCTCAGTTTATATGTCTCAGTTTATATGTCTCAGTGTATATGTCTCAGTGTATATGTCTCAGTGTATAGTCTCAGTTTATATGTCTCAGTGTATATGTCTCAGTGTATATGTCTCAGTGTATATGTCTCAGTTTATATGTCTCAGTGTATATGTCTCAGTTTATATGTCTCGGTTTATATGTCTCAGTGTATATGTCTCAGTGTATATGTCTCGGTTTATATGTCTCAGTGTATATGTCTCAGTGTATATGTCTCAGTTTATATGTCTTGGTTTATATGTCTCAGTGTATATGTCTCAGTGTATTTGTCTCAGTGTATATGTCTCAGTTTATATGTCTCAGTGTATATGTCTCAGTGTATATGTCTCAGTGTATATGTCTCAGTGTATATGTCTCACTGTATATGTCTCAGTTTGTATGTCTCAGTGTATATGTCTCAGTGTATATGTCTCAGTGTATATGTCTCAGTGTATATGTCTCAGTTTATATGTCTCAGTGTATATGTCTCAGTTTATATGTCTCAGTGTATATGTCTCGGTTTATATGTCTCAGTGTATATGTCTCAGTTTATATGTCTCAGTGTATATATATCTCAGTGTATATGTCTCATGTATATGTCTCAGTGTATATGTCTCAGTGTATATGTCTCGGTGTATATGTCTCAGTGTAAATGTCTCAGTGTATATGTCTCAGTTTATATGTCTCAGTTTATATGTCTCAGTTTATATGTCTCGGTGTATATGTCTCAGTGTATATGTCTCAGTTAATATGTCTCAGTGTATATGTCTCAGTGTATATGTCTCAGTTTATATGTCTCAGTGTATATGTCTCAGTGTATATGTCTCGGTGTATATGTCTCAGTGTAAATGTCTCAGTGTATATGTCTCAGTTTATATGTCTCAGTTTATTTGTCTCGGTGTATATGTCTCAGTGTATATGTCTCAGTGTATATGTCTCAGTTAATATGTCTCAGTGTATATGTCTCAGTGTATATGTCTCAGTGTATATGTCTCAGTTTATATGTCTCAGTGTATATGTCTCGGTTTATATCTCTCGGTTTATATGTCTCAGTGTATATGTCTAAGTGTATATGTCTCGGTTTAAATGTCTCAGTGTATATGTCTCAGTGTATATGTCTCAGTTTATATGTCTTGGTTTATATGTCTCAGTGTATATGTTTCAGTGTATATGTCTCAGTTTATATGTCTCAGTGTATATGTCTCAGTGTATATGTCTCAGTGTATATGTCTCGGTGTATATGTCTCGGTGTATATGTCTCGGTTTATATGTCTCAGTGTATATGTCTCAGTTTATATGTCTCCGTGTATATGTCTCAGTTTATATGTCTCAGTGTATATGTCTTGGTTTATATGTCTCAGTGTATATGTCTCAGTGTATATGTCTCAGTGTATATGTCTCAGTTTATATGTCTCAGTGTATATGTCTCAGTGTATATGTCTCGGTGTATATGTCTCGGTGTATATGTCTCGGTTTATATGTCTCAGTGTATATGTCTCAGTGTATATGTCTCAGTGTATATGTCTCAGTGTATATGTCTCAGTGTATATGTCTCAGTGTATATGTCTCAGTGTATATGTCTCAGTTTATATGTCTCAGTGTATATGTCTCAGTGTATATGTCTCAGTGTATATGTCTCAGTGTATATGTCTCGGTTTATATGTCTCAGTGTATATGTCTCAGTGTATATGTCTCGGTTTATATGTCTTGGTTTATATGTCTCAGTGTATATGTCTCAGTTTATATGTCTCAGTGTATATGTCTCGGTTTATATGTCTCAGTGTATATGTCTCGGTGTATATGTCTCAGTGTATATGTCTCAGTGTATATGTCTCGGTGTATATGTCTCGGTTTATATGTCTTGGTTTATATGTCTCAGTGTATATGTCTCGGTTTATATGTCTCAGTGTATATGTCTCAGTGTATATGTCTCAGTGTATATGTCTCGGTGTATATGTCTCGGTTTATATGTCTCAGTGTATATGTCTCAGTGTATATGTCTCAGTGTATATGTCTCAGTGTATATGTCTCAGTGTATATGTCTCAGTTAATATGTCTCAGTGTATATGTCTCAGTTTATATGTCTCAGTGTATATGTCTCAGTTTATATGTCTCAGTGTATATGTCTCAGTTTATATGTCTCAGTGTATATGTCTCAGTTTATATGTTTCGGTGTCTATGTCTCGGTTTATATGTCTCAGTGTATATGTCTCAGTTTATATGTCTCAGTGTATATGTCTCAGTTTATATGTCTCAGTTTATATGTCTCAGTTTATATGTCTCAGTTTATATGTCTCAGTGTATATGTCTCGGTTTATATGTCTCAGTTTATATGTCTCAGTTTATATGTCTCAGTTTATATGTCTCGGTTTATATGTCTCAGTGTATATATATCTCAGTGTATATGTCTCAGTGTATATGTCTCAGTGTATATGTCTCAGTTTATATGTCTCGGTGTATATGTCTCGGTGTATATGTCTCAGTGTATATGTCTCAGTTAATATGTCTCAGTGTATATGTCTCAGTGTATATGTCTCAGTTTATATGTCTCAGTGTATATGTCTCAGTGTATATGTCTCGGTGTATATGTCTCAGTGTAAATGTCTCAGTGTATATGTCTCAGTTTATATGTCTCAGTTTATATGTCTCAGTTTATATGTCTCAGTGTATATGTCTCAGTGTATATGTCTCAGTTTATATGTCTCAGTTTATATGTCTCGGTGTATATGTCTCAGTTTATATGTCTCAGTTTATATGTCTCAGTTTATATGTCTCAGTTTATATGTCTCAGTGTATATGTCTCAGTGTATATGTCTCAGTTTATATGTCTCAGTTTATATGTCTCAGTGTATATGTCTCAGTGTATATGTCTCAGTGTATATGTCTCAGTTTATATGTCTCAGTGTATATGTCTCAGTTTATATGTCTCGGTTTATATGTCTCGGTTTATATGTCTCAGTGTATATGTCTCAGTGTATATGTCTCGGTTTATATGTCTCAGTGTATATGTCTCAGTGTATATGTCTCAGTTTATATGTCTTGGTTTATATGTCTCAGTGTAAATGTCTCAGTGTATATGTCTCAGAGTATATGTCTCAGTTTATATGTCTCAGTGTATATGTCTCAGTGTATATGTCTCAGTGTATATGTCTCACTGTATATGTCTCAGTTTGTATGTCTCAGTGTATATGTCTCAGTGTATATGTCTCAGTGTATATGTCTCAGTTTATATGTCTCAGTGAATATGTCTCAGTGTATATGTCTCAGTGTATATGTCTCAGTGTATATGTCTCAGTGTATATGTCTCGGTTTATATGTCTCAGTTTATATGTCTCAGTTTATATGTCTCGGTTTATATGTCTCAGTGTATATATATCTCAGTGTATATGTCTTGGTTTATATGTCTCAGTGTATATGTCTCAGTGTATATGTCTCAGTGTATATGTCTCAGTTTATATGTCTCAGTGTATATGTCTCAGTGTATATGTCTCAGTGTATATGTCTCGGTGTATATGTCTCGGTTTATATGTCTCAGTGTATATGTCTCAGTTTATATGTCTCAGTGCATATGTCTCAGTGCATATGTCTCAGTGTATATGTCTCAGTGTATATGTCTCGGTTTATATGTCTCAGTGTATATGTCTCAGTGTATATGTCTCGGTTTATATGTCTTGGTTTATATGTCTCAGTGTATATGTCTCAGTTCATATGTCTCAGTGTATATGTCTCGGTTTATATGTCTCAGTGTATATGTCTCGGTGTATATGTCTCAGTGTATATGTCTCAGTGTATATGTCTCGGTGTATATGTCTCGGTTTATATGTCTTGGTTTATATGTCTCAGTGTATATGTCTCGGTTTATATGTCTCAGTGTATATGTCTCAGTGTATATGTCTCAGTGTATATGTCTCGGTGTATATGTCTCGGTTTATATGTCTCAGTGTATATGTCTCAGTGTATATGTCTCAGTGTATATGTCTCAGTGTATATGTCTCAGTGTATATGTCTCAGTGTATATGTCTCAGTTAATATGTCTCAGTGTATATGTCTCAGTGTATATGTCTCAGTTTATATGTCTCAGTGTATATGTCTCAGTTTATATGTCTCAGTGTATATGTCTCAGTTTATATGTTTCGGTGTCTATGTCTCGGTTTATATGTCTCAGTGTATATGTCTCAGTTTATATGTCTCAGTGTATATGTCTCAGTTTATATGTCTCAGTTTATATGTCTCAGTTTATATGTCTCAGTTTATATGTCTCAGTGTATATGTCTCGGTTTATATGTCTCAGTTTATATGTCTCAGTTTATATGTCTCAGTTTATATGTCTCGGTTTATATGTCTCAGTGTATATATATCTCAGTGTATATGTCTCAGTGTATATGTCTCAGTGTATATGTCTCAGTTTATATGTCTCGGTGTATATGTCTCGGTGTATATATCTCAGTGTATATGTCTCAGTTAATATGTCTCAGTGTATATGTCTCAGTGTATATGTCTCAGTTTATATGTCTCAGTTTATATGTCTCGGTGTATATGTCTCAGTTTATATGTCTCAGTTTATATGTCTCAGTTTATATGTCTCAGTTTATATGTCTCAGTTTATATGTCTCAGTTTATATGTCTCAGTGTATATGTCTCAGTGTATATGTCTCAGTGTATATGTCTCAGTTTATATGTCTCAGTGTATATGTCTCAGTTTATATGTCTCGGTTTATATGTCTCGGTTTATATGTCTCAGTGTGTATGTCTCAGTGTATATGTCTCGGTTTATATGTCTCAGTGTATATGTCTCAGTGTATATGTCTCAGTTTATATGTCTTGGTTTATATGTCTCAGTGTATATGTCTCAGTGTATATGTCTCAGAGTATATGTCTCAGTTTATATGTCTCAGTGTATATGTCTCAGTGTATATGTCTCAGTGTATATGTCTCAGTGTATATGTCTCACTGTATATGTCTCAGTTTGTATGTCTCAGTGTATATGTCTCAGTGTATATGTCTCAGTGTATATGTCTCAGTGTATATGTCTCAGTTTATATGTCTCAGTGTATATGTCTCAGTGTATATGTCTCAGTGTATATGTCTCAGTGTATATGTCTCAGTGTATATGTCTCAGTGTATATGTCTCAGTGTATATGTCTCGGTTTATATGTCTCAGTTTATATGTCTCAGTTTATATGTCTCGGTTTATATGTCTCAGTGTATATATATCTCAGTGTATATGTCTCAGTGTATATGTCTCAGTGTATATGTCTCAGTTTATATGTCTCGGTGTATATGTCTCGGTGTATATGTCTCAGTGTATATGTCTCAGTTAATATGTCTCAGTGTATATGTCTCAGTGTATATGTCTCAGTGTATATGTCTCAGTTTATATGTCTCGGTGTATATGTCTCGGTGTATATGTCTCAGTGTATATGGCTCAGTTAATATGTCTCAGTGTATATGTCTCAGTGTATATGTCTCAGTTTATATGTCTCAGTGTATATGTCTCAGTGTATATGTCTCGGTGTATATGTCTCAGTGTAAATGTCTCAGTGTATATGTCTCAGTTTATATGTCTCAGTTTATATGTCTCAGTTTATATGTCTCAGTGTATATGTCTCAGTGTATATGTCTCAGTGTATATGTCTCAGTTTATATGTCTTGGTTTATATGTCTCAGTGTATATGTCTCAGTGTATATGTCTCAGAGTATATGTCTCAGTTTATATGTCTCAGTGTATATGTCTCAGTGTATATGTCTCAGTGCATATGTCTCAGTGTATATGTCTCACTGTATATGTCTCAGTTTGTATGTCTCAGTGTATATGTCTCAGTGTATATGTCTCAGTGTATATGTCTCAGTGTATATGTCTCAGTTTATATGTCTCAGTGTATATGTCTCAGTGTATATGTCTCAGTGTATATGTCTCAGTGTATATGTCTCAGTGTATATGTCTCGGTTTATGTGTCTCAGTTTATATGTCTCAGTTTATATGTCTCGGTTTATATGTCTCAGTGTATATATATCTCAGTGTATATGTCTCAGTGTATATGTCTCAGTGTATATGTCTCAGTTTATATGTCTCGGTGTATATGTCTCGGTGTATATGTCTCAGTGTATATGTCTCAGTTAATATGTCTCAGTGTATATGTCTCAGTGTATATGTCTCAGTTTATATGTCTCAGTGTATATGTCTCAGTGTATATGTCTCGGTGTATATGTCTCAGTGTAAATGTCTCAGTGTATATGTCTCAGTGTATATGTCTCAGTGTATATGTCTCACTGTATATGTCTCAGTTTGTATGTCTCAGTGTATATGTCTCAGTGTATATGTCTCAGTGTATATGTCTCAGTGTATATGTCTCAGTGTATATGTCTCAGTTTATATGTCTCAGTTTATATGTCTCGGTGTATATGTCTCAGTGTATATGTCTCAGTGTATATGTCTCGGTGTATATGTCTCAGTTTATATGTCTCAATGTATATGTCTCAGTTTATATGTCTCAGTTTATATGTCTCAGTGTATATGTCTCAGTTTATATGTCTCAGTTTATATGTCTCACTTTATATGTCTCGGTTTATATGTCTCAGTGTATATATATCTCAGTGTATATGTCTCAGTGTATATGTCTCAGTGTATATGTCTCAGTTTATATGTCTCAGTTTATATGTCTCAGTGTATATGTCTCAGTGTAAATGTCTCAGTGTATATGTCTCAGTTGATATGTCTCAGTTTATATGTCTCAGTTTATATGTCTCAGTGTATATGTCTCAGTGTATATGTCTCAGTGTATATGTCTCAGTTAATATGTCTCAGTGTATATGTCTCAGTGTATATGTCTCAGTGTATATGTCTCAGTTTATATGTCTCAGTGTATATGTCTCGGTTTATATCTCTCGGTTTATATGTCTCAGTGTATATGTCTAAGTGTATATGTCTCGGTTTAAATGTCTCAGTGTATATGTCTCAGTGTATATGTCTCAGTTTATATGTCTTGGTTTATATGTCTCAGTGTATATGTTTCAGTGTATATGTCTCAGTGTATATGTTTCAGTGTATATGTCTCAGTGTATATGTCTCAGTGTATATGTCTCAGTGTATATGTCTCAGTGTATATGTCTCAGTGTATATGTCTCAGTGTATATGTCTCGGTTTATATGTCTCAGTGTATATGTCTCGGTTTATATGTCTCAGTGTATATGTCTCAGTGTATATGTCTCGGTTTATATGTCTTGGTTTATATGTCTCAGTGTATATGTCTCAGTTTATATGTCTCAGTGTATATGTCTCAGTGTATATGTCTCGGTTTATATGTCTCAGTGTATATGTCTCAGTTTATATGTCTCAGTTTATATGTCTCAGTGTATATGTCTCAGTGTATATGTCTCAGTTTATATGTCTCAGTGTATGTGTCTCAGTGTATATGTCTCGGTTTATATGTCTCAGTGTATTTGTCTCAGTGTATATGTCTCAGTGTATATGTCTCAGTTTATATGTCTCAGTTTATATGTCTCAGTGTATATGTCTCAGTGTATATGTCTCAGTGTATATGTCTCAGTGTATATGTCTCAGTTTTTATGTCTCAGTGTATATGTCTCAGCGACCACGTATGTCTCAGTGTATATGTCTCAGTGTATATGTCTCAGTGTATATGTCTCGGTTTATATGTCTCGGTGTATATGTCTCAGTGTATATGTCTCAGTGTATATGTCTCAGTGTATATGTCTCAGTGTATATGTCTCGGTTTATATGTCTTGGTTTATATGTCTCAGTGTATATGTCTCAGTGTATATGTCTCAGTGTATATGTCTCAGTGTATATGTCTCGGTTTATATGTCTCAGTGTATATGTCTCAGTGTATATGTCTCAGTGTATATGTCTCAGTTTATATGTCTCAGTTTATATGTCTCAGTGTATATGTCTCAGTGTATATGTCTCAGTGTATATGTCTCAGTGTATATGTCTCAGTTTATATGTCTCAGTGTATATGTCTCAGCGACCACGTATGTCTCAGTGTATATGTCTCAGTGTATATGTCTCAGTGTATATGTCTCGGTTTATATGTCTCGGTGTATATGTCTCAGTGTATATGTCTCAGTGTATATGTCTCAGTGTATATGTCTCAGTGTATATGTCTCGGTTTATATGTCTTGGTTTATATGTCTCAGTGTATATGTCTCAGTGCATATGTCTCAGTGTATATGTCTCAGTGTATATGTCTCAGCGACCACGTATGTCTCAGTGTATATGTCTCAGTGTATATGTCTTGGTTTATATGTCTCAGTGTATATGTCTCAGTGTATATGTCTCAGTGTATATGTCTCAGTGTATATGTCTCAGTTTATATGTCTCAGTGTATATGTCTCGGTTTATATGTCTCGGTTTATATGTCTCAGTTTATATGTCTCAGTTTATATGTCTCAGTTTATATGTCTCAGTGTATATGTCTCGGTTTATATGTCTCAGTGTATATGTCTCAGTGTATATGTCTCAGTGTATATGTCTCAATGTATATGTCTCAGTGTATATGTCTCGGTTTAAATGTCTCAGTGTATATGTCTCAGTGTATATATATCTCAGTGTATATGTCTCAGTGTATATGTCTCAGTGTATATGTCTCAGTGTATATGTCTCAGTGTATATGTCTCAGTGTATATGTCTCAGTGTATATGTCTCAGTGTATATGTCTCAGTGTATATGTCTCAGTGTATATGTCTCAGTTTATATGTCTCAGTGTATATGTCTCAGTGTATATGTCTCAGTGTATATGTCTCAGTTTATATGTCTCAGTGTATATGTCTCAGTTTATATGTCTCAGTTAATATGTCTCAGTGTATATGTCTCAGTTTATATGTCTCAGTGTATATGTCTCGGTGTATATGTCTCGGTGTATATGTCTCAGTGTAAATGTCTCAGTGTATATGTCTCAGTTTATATGTCTCAGTTTATATGTCTCAGCTTATATGTCTCGGTTTATATGTCTCAGTGTATATGTCTCAGTGTATATGTCTCAGTTTATATGTCTCAGTTTATATGTCTCAGTGTATATGTCTCAGTTTATATGTCTCACTTTATATGTCTCACTTTATATGTCTCGGTTTATATGTCTCAGTGTATATATATCTCAGTGTATATGTCTCAGTGTATATGTCTCAGTGTATATGTCTCAGTGTATATGTCTCAGTTTATATGTCTCAGTTTATATGTCTCGGTGTATATGTCTCAGTGTATATGTCTCAGTTAATATGTCTCAGTGTATATGTCTCAGTGTATATGTCTCAGTTTATATGTCTCAGTGTATATGTCTCGGTGTATATGTCTCGGTTTTTATGTCTCAGTGTATATGTCTCAGTGTATATGTCTCAGTTTATATGTCTCAGTTTATATGTCTCAGTTTATATGTCTCAGTGTATATGTCTCAGTGTATATGTCTCAGTGTATATGTCTCGGTGTATATGTCTTGGTTTATATGTCTCAGTGTATATGTCTCAGTGTATATGTCTCAGTTTATATGTCTCAGTGTATATGTCTCAGTGTATATGTCTCAGTGTATATGTCTCAGTGTATATGTCTCGGTTTATATGTCTCAGTGTATATGTCTCGGTGTATATGTCTCAGTGTAAATGTCTCAGTGTATATGTCTCAGTTTATATGTCTCAGTTTATATGTCTCAGTTTATATGTCTCAGTGTATATGTCTCAGTGTATATGTCTCAGTGTATATGTCTCAGTTTATATGTCTCAGTTTATATGTCTCGGTGTATATGTCTCAGTGTATATGTCTCAGTTAATATGTCTCAGTGTATATGTCTCAGTGTATATGTCTCAGTGTATATGTCTCAGTGTATATGTCTCAGTTTATATGTCTCAGTGTATATGTCTCAGTGTATATGTCTCAGTGTATATGTCTCAGTGTATATGTCTCAGTTTATATGTCTCAGTGTATATGTCTCAGTGTATATGTCTCAGTGTATATGTCTCGGTTTATATGTCTCGGTGTATATGTCTCAGTTTATATGTCTCAGTGTATATGTCTCAGTTTATATGTCTCAGTGTATATGTCTCAGTGTATATGTCTCAGTGTATATGTCTCAGTGTATATGTCTCAGTGTATATGTCTCAGTTTATATGTCTCAGTTTATATGTCTCAGTGTATATGTCTCAGTTTATATGTCTCAGTTTATATGTCTCACTTTATATGTCTCGGTTTATATGTCTCAGTGTATATATATCTCAGTGTATATGTCTCAGTGTATATGTCTCAGTGTATATGTCTCAGTTTATATGTCTCAGTTTATATGTCTCAGTGTATATGTCTCAGTGTAAATGTCTCAGTGTATATGTCTCAGTTGATATGTCTCAGTTTATATGTCTCAGTTTATATGTCTCAGTGTATATGTCTCAGTGTATATGTCTCAGTGTATATGTCTCAGTGTATATGTCTCAGTGTATATGTCTCAGTTTATATGTCTCAGTGTATATGTCTCACTGTATATGTCTCAGTGTATATGTCTCAGTGTATATGTCTCGGTTTATATGTCTCAGTGTATATGTCTCGGTTTATATGTCTCAGTGTATATGTCTCAGTGTATATGTCTCGGTTTATATGTCTTGGTTTATATGTCTCAGTGTATATGTCTCAGTTTATATGTCTCAGTGTATATGTCTCGGTTTATATGTCTCAGTGTATATGTCTCGGTTTATATGTCTCAGTGTATATGTCTCAGTGTATATGTCTCGGTTTATATGTCTTGGTTTATATGTCTCAGTGTATATGTCTCAGTTTATATGTCTCAGTTAATATGTCTCAGTGTATATGTCTCAGTTTATATGTCTCAGTGTATATGTCTCGGTGTATATGTCTCGGTGTATATGTCTCAGTGTAAATGTCTCAGTGTATATGTCTCAGTTTATATGTCTCAGTTTATATGTCTCAGCTTATATGTCTCGGTTTATATGTCTCAGTGTATATGTCTCAGTGTATATGTCTCAGTTTATATGTCTCAGTTTATATGTCTCAGTGTATATGTCTCAGTTTATATGTCTCACTTTATATGTCTCACTTTATATGTCTCGGTTTATATGTCTCAGTGTATATATATCTCAGTGTATATGTCTCAGTGTATATGTCTCAGTGTATATGTCTCAGTGTATATGTCTCAGTTTATATGTCTCAGTTTATATGTCTCGGTGTATATGTCTCAGTGTATATGTCTCAGTTAATATGTCTCAGTGTATATGTCTCAGTGTATATGTCTCAGTTTATATGTCTCAGTGTATATGTCTCGGTGTATATGTCTCGGTTTTTATGTCTCAGTGTATATGTCTCAGTGTATATGTCTCAGTTTATATGTCTCAGTTTATATGTCTCAGTTTATATGTCTCAGTGTATATGTCTCAGTGTATATGTCTCAGTGTATATGTCTCGGTGTATATGTCTTGGTTTATATGTCTCAGTGTATATGTCTCAGTGTATATGTCTCAGTTTATATGTCTCAGTGTATATGTCTCAGTGTATATGTCTCAGTGTATATGTCTCAGTGTATATGTCTCGGTTTATATGTCTCAGTGTATATGTCTCGGTGTATATGTCTCAGTGTAAATGTCTCAGTGTATATGTCTCAGTTTATATGTCTCAGTTTATATGTCTCAGTTTATATGTCTCAGTGTATATGTCTCAGTGTATATGTCTCAGTGTATATGTCTCAGTTTATATGTCTCAGTTTATATGTCTCGGTGTATATGTCTCAGTGTATATGTCTCAGTTAATATGTCTCAGTGTATATGTCTCAGTGTATATGTCTCAGTGTATATGTCTCAGTGTATATGTCTCAGTTTATATGTCTCAGTGTATATGTCTCAGTGTATATGTCTCAGTGTATATGTCTCAGTGTATATGTCTCAGTTTATATGTCTCAGTGTATATGTCTCAGTGTATATGTCTCAGTGTATATGTCTCGGTTTATATGTCTCGGTGTATATGTCTCAGTTTATATGTCTCAGTGTATATGTCTCAGTTTATATGTGTCAGTGTATATGTCTCAGTGTATATGTCTCAGTGTATATGTCTCAGTGTATATGTCTCAGTGTATATGTCTCAGTTTATATGTCTCAGTTTATATGTCTCAGTGTATATGTCTCAGTTTATATGTCTCAGTTTATATGTCTCACTTTATATGTCTCGGTTTATATGTCTCAGTGTATATATATCTCAGTGTATATGTCTCAGTGTATATGTCTCAGTGTATATGTCTCAGTTTATATGTCTCAGTTTATATGTCTCAGTGTATATGTCTCAGTGTAAATGTCTCAGTGTATATGTCTCAGTTGATATGTCTCAGTTTATATGTCTCAGTTTATATGTCTCAGTGTATATGTCTCAGTGTATATGTCTCAGTGTATATGTCTCAGTGTATATGTCTCAGTGTATATGTCTCAGTTTATATGTCTCAGTGTATATGTCTCAGTGTATATGTCTCAGTGTATATGTCTCAGTGTATATGTCTCGGTTTATATGTCTCAGTGTATATGTCTCGGTTTATATGTCTCAGTGTATATGTCTCAGTGTATATGTCTCAGTTTATATGTCTCAGTGTATATGTCTCGGTTTATATGTCTCGGTTTATATTTCTCAGTGTTTATGTCTCAGTTTATATGTCTCGGTTTATATGTCTCAGTGTATATGTCTCGGTTTATATGTCTCAGTGTATATGTCTCAGTGTATATGTCTCAGTGTATATGTCTCAGTGTATATGTCTCAGTGTATATGTCTCGGTTTATATGTCTCAGTGTATATGTCTCAGTGTATATATATCTCAGTGTATATGTCTCAGTGTATATGTCTCAGTGTATATGTCTCAGTGTATATGTCTCAGTGTATATGTCTCAGTGTATATGTCTCAGTGTATATGTCTCAGTGTATATGTCTCAGTTTATATGTCTCAGTGTATATGTCTCAGCGACCACGTATGTCTCAGTGTATATGTCTCAGTGTATATGTCTCAGTGTATATGTCTCAGTTTATATGTCTCGGTGTATATGTCTCAGTGTATATGTCTCAGTGTATATGTCTCAGTGTATATGTCTCAGTGTATATGTCTCGGTTTATATGTCTTGGTTTATATGTCTCAGTGTATATGTCTCAGTGCATATGTCTCAGTGTATATGTCTCAGTGTATATGTCTCAGTTTATATGTCTCAGTGTATATGTCTCAGCGACCACGTATGTCTCAGTGTATATGTCTCAGTGTATATGTCTCAGTGTATATGTCTCAGTTTATATGTCTCGGTGTATATGTCTCAGTGTATATGTCTCAGTGTATATGTCTCAGTGTATATGTCTCAGTGTATATGTCTCGGTTTATATGTCTTGGTTTATATGTCTCAGTGTATATGTCTCAGTGTATATGTCTCAGTGTATATGTCTCAGTGTATATGTCTCAGTTTATATGTCTCAGTGTATATGTCTCGGTTTATATGTCTCGGTTTATATTTCTCAGTGTTTATGTCTCAGTTTATATGTCTCAGTTTATATGTCTCAGTGTATATGTCTCGGTTTATATGTCTCAGTGTATATGTCTCAGTGTATATGTCTCAGTGTATATGTCTCAATGTATATGTCTCAGTGTATATGTCTCGGTTTATATGTCTCAGTGTATATGTCTCAGTGTATATATATCTCAGTGTATATGTCTCAGTGTATATGTCTCAGTGTATATGTCTCAGTGTATATGTCTCAGTGTATATGTCTCAGTGTATATGTCTCAGTGTATATGTCTCAGTGTATATGTCTCAGTGTATATGTCTCAGTTTATATGTCTCAGTGTATATGTCTCAGTGTATATGTCTCAGTTTATATGTCTCAGTGTATATGTCTCAGTGTATATGTCTCAGTGTATATGTCTCAGTTTATATGTCTCAGTGTATATATCTCAGTTTATATGTCTCAGTTAATATGTCTCAGTGTATATGTCTCAGTTTATATGTCTCAGTGTATATGTCTCGGTGTATATGTCTCGGTGTATATGTCTCAGTGTAAATGTCTCAGTGTATATGTCTCAGTTTATATGTCTCAGTTTATATGTCTCAGCTTATATGTCTCGGTTTATATGTCTCAGTGTATATGTCTCAGTGTATATGTCTCAGTTTATATGTCTCAGTTTATATGTCTCAGTGTATATGTCTCAGTTTATATGTCTCACTTGATATGTCTCACTTTATATGTCTCGGTTTATATGTCTCAATGTATATATATCTCAGTGTATATGTCTCAGTGTATATGTCTCAGTGTATATGTCTCAGTGTATATGTCTCAGTTTATATGTCTCAGTTTATATGTCTCGGTGTATATGTCTCAGTGTATATGTCTCAGTTAATATGTCTCAGTGTATATGTCTCAGTGTATATGTCTCAGTTTATATGTCTCAGTGTATATGTCTCGGTGTATATGTCTCGGTTTTTATCTCTCAGTGTATATGTCTCAGTGTATATGTCTCAGTTTATATGTCTCAGTTTATATGTCTCAGTTTATATGTCTCAGTGTATATGTCTCAGTGTATATGTCTCAGTGTATATGTCTCGGTGTATATGTCTTGGTTTATATGTCTCAGTGTATATGTCTCAGTGTATATGTCTCAGTTTATATGTCTCAGTGTATATGTCTCAGTGTATATGTCTCGGTGTATATGTCTCAGTGTATATGTCTCGGTTTATATGTCTCAGTGTATATGTCTCGGTGTATATGTCTCAGTGTAAATGTCTCAGTGTATATGTCTCAGTTTATATGTCTCAGTTTATATGTCTCAGTTTATATGTCTCAGTGTATATGTCTCAGTGTATATGTCTCAGTGTATATGTCTCAGTTTATATGTCTCAGTGTATATGTCTCAGTGTATATGTCTCAGTTTATATGTCTCGGTTTATATGTCTCGGTGTATATGTCTCAGTTTATATGTCTCAGTGTATATGTCTCAGTTTATATGTCTCAGTGTATATGTCTCAGTGTATATGTCTCAGTGTATATGTCTCAGTGTATATGTCTCAGTGTATATGTCTCAGTTTATATGTCTCAGTTTATATGTGTCAGTGTATATGTCTCAGTTTATATGTCTCAGTTTATATGTCTCACTTTATATGTCTCGGTTTATATGTCTCAGTGTATATATATCTCAGTGTATATGTCTCAGTGTATATGTCTCAGTGTATATGTCTCAGTTTATATGTCTCAGTTTATATGTCTCAGTGTATATGTCTCAGTGTAAATGTCTCAGTGTATATGTCTCAGTTGATATGTCTCAGTTTATATGTCTCAGTTTATATGTCTCAGTGTATATGTCTCAGTGTATATGTCTCAGTGTATATGTCTCAGTGTATATGTCTCAGTGTATATGTCTCAGTTTATATGTCTCAGTGTATATGTCTCAGTGTATATGTCTCAGTGTATATGTCTCAGTGTATATGTCTCGGTTTATATGTCTCAGTGTATATGTCTCGGTTTATATGTCTCAGTGTATATGTCTCAGTGTATATGTCTCGGTTTATATGTCTTGGTTTATATGTCTCAGTGTATATGTCTCAGTTTATATGTCTCAGTGTATATGTCTCGGTTTATATGTCTCAGTGTATATGTCTCGGTTTATATGTCTCAGTGTATATGTCTCAGTGTATATGTCTCGGTTTATATGTCTTGGTTTATATGTCTCAGTGTATATGTCTCAGTTTATATGTCTCAGTGTATATGTCTCAGTGTATATGTCTCGGTTTATATGTCTCAGTGTATATGTCTCAGTTTATATGTCTCAGTTTATATGTCTCAGTGTATATGTCTCAGTGTATATGTCTCAGTTTATATGTCTCAGTGTATATGTCTCAGTGTATATGTCTCGGTTTATATGTCTCAGTGTATATGTCTCAGTGTATATGTCTCAGTGTATATGTCTCAGTTTATATGTCTCAGTTTATATGTCTCAGTGTATATGTCTCAGTGTATATGTCTCAGTGTATATGTCTCAGTGTATATGTCTCAGTGTATATGTCTCAGTGTATATGTCTCAGTGTATATGTCTCGGTTTATATGTCTTGGTTTATATGTCTCAGTGTATATGTCTCAGTGTATATGTCTCAGTGTATATGTCTCAGTGTATATGTCTCAGTGTATATGTCTCGGTTTATATGTCTCGGTGTATATGTCTCAGTGTATATGTCTCAGTGTATATGTCTCAGTGTATATGTCTCAGTGTATATGTCTCGGTTTATATGTCTTGGTTTATATGTCTCAGTGTATATGTCTCAGTGTATATGTCTCAGTGTATATGTCTCAGTGTATATGTCTCAGTTTATATGTCTCAGTGTATATGTCTCAGTGTATATGTCTCAGTGTATATGTCTCAGTGTATATGTCTCAGTTTATATGTCTCAGTTTATATGTCTCAGTGTATATGTCTCGGTTTATATGTCTCAGTGTATATGTCTCAGTGTATATGTCTCAGTGTATATGTCTCAATGTATATGTCTCAGTGTATATGTCTCGGTTTATATGTCTCAGTGTATATGTCTCAGTGTATATATATCTCAGTGTATATGTCTCAGTGTATATGTCTCAGTGTATATGTCTCAATGTATATGTCTCAGTGTATATGTCTCGGTTTATATGTCTCAGTGTATATGTCTCAGTGTATATATATCTCAGTGTATATGTCTCAGTGTATATGTCTCAGTGTATATGTCTCAGTGTATATGTCTCAGTGTATATGTCTCAGTGTATATGTCTCAGTGTATATGTCTCAGTGTATATGTCTCAGTGTATATGTCTCAGTTTATATGTCTCAGTGTATATGTCTCAGTGTATATGTCTCAGTTTATATGTCTCAGTGTATATGTCTCAGTGTATATGTCTCAGTGTATATGTCTCAGTTTATATGTCTCAGTGTATATGTCTCAGTTTATATGTCTCAGTTAATATGTCTCAGTGTATATGTCTCAGTTTATATGTCTCAGTGTATATGTCTCGGTGTATATGTCTCGGTGTATATGTCTCAGTGTATATGTCTCAGTGTATATGTCTCAGTTTATATGTCTCAGTTTATATGTCTCAGCTTATATGTCTCGGTTTATATGTCTCAGTGTATATGTCTCAGTGTATATGTCTCAGTTTATATGTCTCAGTTTATATGTCTCAGTGTATATGTCTCAGTTTATATGTCTCACTTGATATGTCTCACTTTATATGTCTCGGTTTATATGTCTCAGTGTATATATATCTCAGTGTATATGTCTCAGTGTATATGTCTCAGTGTATATGTCTCAGTGTATATGTCTCAGTTTATATGTCTCAGTTTATATGTCTCGGTGTATATGTCTCAGTGTATATGTCTCAGTTAATATGTCTCAGTGTATATGTCTCAGTGTATATGTCTCAGTTTATATGTCTCAGTGTATATGTCTCGGTGTATATGTCTCGGTTTTTATCTCTCAGTGTATATGTCTCAGTGTATATGTCTCAGTTTATATGTCTCAGTTTATATGTCTCAGTTTATATGTCTCAGTGTATATGTCTCAGTGTATATGTCTCAGTGTATATGTCTCGGTGTATATGTCTTGGTTTATATGTCTCAGTGTATATGTCTCAGTGTATATGTCTCAGTTTATATGTCTCAGTGTATATGTCTCAGTGTATATGTCTCGGTGTATATGTCTCAGTGTATATGTCTCGGTTTATATGTCTCAGTGTATATGTCTCGGTGTATATGTCTCAGTGTAAATGTCTCAGTGTATATGTCTCAGTTTATATGTCTCAGTTTATATGTCTCAGTTTATATGTCTCAGTGTTTATGTCTCAGTGTATATGTCTCAGTGTATATGTCTCAGTTTATATGTCTCAGTGTATATGTCTCAGTGTATATGTCTCAGTGTATATGTCTCGGTTTATATGTCTCGGTGTATATGTCTCAGTTTATATGTCTCAGTGTATATGTCTCAGTTTATATGTCTCAGTGTATATGTCTCAGTGTATATGTCTCAGTGTATATGTCTCAGTGTATATGTCTCAGTGTATATGTCTCAGTTTATATGTCTCAGTTTATATGTGTCAGTGTATATGTCTCAGTTTATATGTCTCAGTTTATATGTCTCACTTTATATGTCTCGGTTTATATGTCTCAGTGTATATATATCTCAGTGTATATGTCTCAGTGTATATGTCTCAGTGTATATGTCTCAGTTTATATGTCTCAGTTTATATGTCTCAGTGTATATGTCTCAGTGTAAATGTCTCAGTGTATATGTCTCAGTTGATATGTCTCAGTTTATATGTCTCAGTTTATATGTCTCAGTGTATATGTCTCAGTGTATATGTCTCAGTGTATATGTCTCAGTGTATATGTCTCAGTGTATATGTCTCAGTTTATATGTCTCAGTGTATATGTCTCAGTGTATATGTCTCAGTGTATATGTCTCAGTGTATATGTCTCGGTTTATATGTCTCAGTGTATATGTCTCGGTTTATATGTCTCAGTGTATATGTCTCAGTGTATATGTCTCGGTTTATATGTCTTGGTTTATATGTCTCAGTGTATATGTCTCAGTTTATATGTCTCAGTGTATATGTCTCGGTTTATATGTCTCAGTGTATATGTCTCGGTTTATATGTCTCAGTGTATATGTCTCAGTGTATATGTCTCGGTTTATATGTCTCGGTTTATATGTCTCAGTGTATATGTCTCAGTTTATATGTCTCAGTGTATATGTCTCAGTGTATATGTCTCGGTTTATATGTCTCAGTGTATATGTCTCAGTTTATATGTCTCAGTTTATATGTCTCAGTGTATATGTCTCAGTGTATATGTCTCAGTTTATATGTCTCAGTGTATATGTCTCAGTGTATATGTCTCGGTTTATATGTCTCAGTGTATATGTCTCAGTGTATATGTCTCAGTGTATATGTCTCAGTTTATATGTCTCAGTTTATATGTCTCAGTGTATATGTCTCAGTGTATATGTCTCAGTGTATATGTCTCAGTGTATATGTCTCAGTTTATATGTCTCAGTGTATATGTCTCAGCGACCACGTATGTCTCAGTGTATATGTCTCAGTGTATATGTCTCAGTGTATATGTCTCGGTTTATATGTCTCGGTGTATATGTCTCAGTGTATATGTCTCAGTGTATATGTCTCAGTGTATATGTCTCAGTGTATATGTCTCGGTTTATATGTCTTGGTTTATATGTCTCAGTGTATATGTCTCAGTGTATATGTCTCAGTGTATATGTCTCAGTGTATATGTCTCAGTGTATATGTCTCAGTTTATATGTCTCAGTGTATATGTCTCAGCGACCACGTATGTCTCAGTGTATATGTCTCAGTGTATATGTCTCAGTGTATATGTCTCGGTTTATATGTCTCGGTGTATATGTCTCAGTGTATATGTCTCAGTGTATATGTCTCAGTGTATATGTCTCAGTGTATATGTCTCGGTTTATATGTCTTGGTTTATATGTCTCAGTGTATATGTCTCAGTGTATATGTCTCAGTGTATATGTCTCAGTGTATATGTCTCAGTTTATATGTCTCAGTGTATATGTCTCGGTTTATATGTCTCGGTTTATATTTCTCAGTGTTTATGTCTCAGTTTATATGTCTCGGTTTATATGTCTCAGTGTATATGTCTCGGTTTATATGTCTCAGTGTATATGTCTCAGTGTATATGTCTCAGTGTATATGTCTCAGTGTATATGTCTCAGTGTATATGTCTCGGTTTATATGTCTCAGTGTATATGTCTCAGTGTATATATATCTCAGTGTATATGTCTCAGTGTATATGTCTCAGTGTATATGTCTCAGTGTATATGTCTCAGTGTATATGTCTCAGTGTATATGTCTCAGTGTATATGTCTCAGTGTATATGTCTCAGTGTATATGTCTCAGTGTATATGTCTCAGTTTATATGTCTCAGTGTATATGTCTCAGCGACCACGTATGTCTCAGTGTATATGTCTCAGTGTATATGTCTCAGTGTATATGTCTCAGTGTATATGTCTCGGTGTATATGTCTCAGTGTATATGTCTCAGTGTATATGTCTCAGTGTATATGTCTCAGTGTATATGTCTCGGTTTATATGTCTTGGTTTATATGTCTCAGTGTATATGTCTCAGTGCATATGTCTCAGTGTATATGTCTCAGTGTATATGTCTCAGTTTATATGTCTCAGTGTATATGTCTCAGCGACCACGTATGTCTCAGTGTATATGTCTCAGTGTATATGTCTCAGTGTATATGTCTCGGTTTATATGTCTCAGTGTATATGTCTCAGTGTATATGTCTCAGTGTATATGTCTCAGTGTATATGTCTCAGTGTATATGTCTCGGTTTATATGTCTTGGTTTATATGTCTCAGTGTATATGTCTCAGTGTATATGTCTCAGTGTATATGTCTCAGTGTATATGTCTCAGTGTATATGTCTCAGTGTATATGTCTCAGTTTATATGTCTCAGTGTATATGTCTCGGTTTATATGTCTCAGTGTATATGTCTCAGTGTATATGTCTCAGTGTATATGTCTCAGTGTATATGTCTCAGTGTATATGTCTCGGTTTATATGTCTCAGTGTATATGTCTCAGTGTATATATATCTCAGTGTATATGTCTCAGTGTATATGTCTCAGTGTATATGTCTCAGTGTATATGTCTCAGTGTATATGTCTCAGTGTATATGTCTCAGTGTATATGTCTCAGTGTATATGTCTCAGTTTATATGTCTCAGTGTATATGTCTCAGTGTATATGTCTCAGTTTATATGTCTCAGTGTATATGTCTCAGTGTATATGTCTCAGTGTATATGTCTCAGTTTATATGTCTCAGTGTATATGTCTCAGTTTATATGTCTCAGTTAATATGTCTCAGTGTATATGTCTCAGTTTATATGTCTCAGTGTATATGTCTCGGTGTATATGTCTCGGTGTATATGTCTCAGTGTAAATGTCTCAGTGTATATGTCTCAGTTTATATGTCTCAGTTTATATGTCTCAGCTTATATGTCTCGGTTTATATGTCTCAGTGTATATGTCTCAGTGTATATGTCTCAGTTTATATGTCTCAGTTTATATGTCTCAGTGTATATGTCTCAGTTTATATGTCTCACTTTATATGTCTCACTTTATATGTCTCGGTTTATATGTCTCAGTGTATATATATCTCAGTGTATATGTCTCAGTGTATATGTCTCAGTGTATATGTCTCAGTGTATATGTCTCAGTTTATATGTCTCAGTTTATATGTCTCGGTGTATATGTCTCAGTGTATATGTCTCAGTTAATATGTCTCAGTGTATATGTCTCAGTGTATATGTCTCAGTTTATATGACTCAGTGTATATGTCTCGGTGTATATGTCTCGGTTTTTATCTCTCAGTGTATATGTCTCAGTGTATATGTCTCAGTTTATATGTCTCAGTTTATATGTCTCAGTTTATATGTCTCAGTGTATATGTCTCAGTGTATATGTCTCAGTGTATATGTCTCAGTGTATATGTCTCGGTGTATATGTCTTGGTTTATATGTCTCAGTGTATATGTCTCAGTGTATATGTCTCAGTTTATATGTCTCAGTGTATATGTCTCAGTGTATATGTCTCAGTGTATATGTCTCAGTGTATATGTCTCGGTTTATATGTCTCAGTGTATATGTCTCGGTGTATATGTCTCAGTGTAAATGTCTCAGTGTATATGTCTCAGTTTATATGTCTCAGTTTATATGTCTCAGTGTATATGTCTCAGTTTATATGTCTCAGTTTATATGTCTCGGTGTATATTTCTCAGTGTATATGTCTCAGTTAATATGTCTCAGTGTATATGTCTCAGTGTATATGTCTCAGTGTATATGTCTCAGTGTATATGTCTCAGTTTATATGTCTCAGTGTATATGTCTCAGTGTATATGTCTCAGTGTATATGTCTCAGTGTATATGTCTCAGTTTATATGTCTCAGTGTATATGTCTCAGTGTATATGTCTCAGTGTATATGTCTCGGTTTATATGTCTCGGTGTATATGTCTCAGTTTATATGTCTCAGTGTATATGTCTCAGTTTATATGTCTCAGTGTATATGTCTCAGTGTATATGTCTCAGTGTATATGTCTCAGTGTATATGTCTCAGTGTATATGTCTCAGTTTATATGTCTCAGTTTATATGTCTCAGTGTATATGTCTCAGTTTATATGTCTCAGTTTATATGTCTCACTTTATATGTCTCGGTTTATATGTCTCAGTGTATATATATCTCAGTGTATATGTCTCAGTGTATATGTCTCAGTGTATATGTCTCAGTTTATATGTCTCAGTTTATATGTCTCAGTGTATATGTCTCAGTGTAAATGTCTCAGTGTATATGTCTCAGTTGATATGTCTCAGTTTATATGTCTCAGTTTATATGTCTCAGTGTATATGTCTCAGTGTATATGTCTCAGTGTATATGTCTCAGTGTATATGTCTCAGTGTATATGTCTCAGTTTATATGTCTCAGTGTATATGTCTCAGTGTATATGTCTCAGTGTATATGTCTCAGTGTATATGTCTCGGTTTATATGTCTCAGTGTATATGTCTCGGTTTATATGTCTCAGTGTATATGTCTCAGTGTATATGTCTCGGTTTATATGTCTTGGTTTATATGTCTCAGTGTATATGTCTCAGTTTATATGTCTCAGTGTATATGTCTCGGTTTATATGTCTCAGTGTATATGTCTCGGTTTATATGTCTCAGTGTATATGTCTCAGTGTATATGTCTCGGTTTATATGTCTTGGTTTATATGTCTCAGTGTATA
Organism: Gibbula magus; assembly: GCA_936450465.1. NCBI lineage: Eukaryota > Metazoa > Mollusca > Gastropoda > Trochida > Trochidae > Gibbula > Gibbula magus. The sequence continues at coordinate 69,608,902 of OW388297.1, read as the reverse complement.
TGTCTCAGTGTATATGTCTCAGTTTATATGTCTCAGTTTATATGTCTCAGTGTATATGTCTCAGTGTAAATGTCTCAGTGTATATGTCTCAGTTGATATGTCTCAGTTGATATGTCTCAGTTTATATGTCTCAGTGTATATGTCTCAGTGTATATGTCTCAGTGTATATGTCTCAGTGTATATGTCTCAGTGTATATGTCTCAGTGTATATGTCTCGGTTTATATGTCTCAGTGTATATGACTCAGTTTATATGTCTCAGTTTATATGTCTCAGTGTATATGTCTCAGTGTATATGTCTCAGTTTATATGTCTCAGTGTATATGTCTCAGTGTATATGTCTCGGTTTATATGTCTCAGTGTATATGTCTCAGTGTATATGTCTCAGTGTATATGTCTCAGTTTATATGTCTCAGTTTATATGTCTCAGTGTATATGTCTCAGTGTATATGTCTCAGTGTATATGTCTCAGTGTATATGTCTCAGTTTACATGTCTCAGTGTATATGTCTCAGCGACCACGTATGTCTCAGTGTATATGTCTCAGTGTATATGTCTCAGTGTATATGTCTCGGTTTATATGTCTCGGTGTATATGTCTCAGTGTATATGTCTCAGTGTATATGTCTCAGTGTATATGTCTCAGTGTATATGTCTCGGTTTATATGTCTTGGTTTATATGTCTCAGTGTATATGTCTCAGTGTATATGTCTCAGTGTATATGTCTCAGTGTATATGTCTCAGTGTATATGTCTCAGTTTATATGTCTCAGTGTATATGTCTCAGCGACCACGTATGTCTCAGTGTATATGTCTCAGTGTATATGTCTCAGTGTATATGTCTCGGTTTATATGTCTCGGTGTATATGTCTCAGTGTATATGTCTCAGTGTATATGTCTCAGTGTATATGTCTCAGTGTATATGTCTCGGTTTATATGTCTTGGTTTATATGTCTCAGTGTATATGTCTCAGTGTATATGTCTCAGTGTATATGTCTCAGTGTATATGTCTCAGTTTATATGTCTCAGTGTATATGTCTCGGTTTATATGTCTCGGTTTATATTTCTCAGTGTTTATGTCTCAGTTTATATGTCTCGGTTTATATGTCTCAGTGTATATGTCTCGGTTTATATGTCTCAGTGTATATGTCTCAGTGTATATGTCTCAGTGTATATGTCTCAGTGTATATGTCTCAGTGTATATGTCTCGGTTTATATGTCTCAGTGTATATGTCTCAGTGTATATATATCTCAGTGTATATGTCTCAGTGTATATGTCTCAGTGTATATGTCTCAGTGTATATGTCTCAGTGTATATGTCTCAGTGTATATGTCTCAGTGTATATGTCTCAGTGTATATGTCTCAGTTTATATGTCTCAGTGTATATGTCTCAGTGTATATGTCTCAGTTTATATGTCTCAGTGTATATGTCTCAGTGTATATGTCTCAGTTTATATGTCTCAGTGTATATGTCTCAGTGTATATGTCTCAGTGTATATGTCTCAGTTTATATGTCTCAGTGTATATGTCTCAGTTTATATGTCTCAGTTAATATGTCTCAGTGAATATGTCTCAGTGTATATGTTTCAGTGTATATGTCTCGGTTTATATGTCTCAGTGTATATGTCTCAGTGTATATATATCTCAGTGTATATGTCTCAGTGTATATGTCTCAGTGTATATGTCTCAGTGTATATGTCTCAGTGTATATGTCTCAGTGTATATGTCTCAGTGTATATGTCTCAGTTTATATGTCTCAGTGTATATGTCTCAGTGTATATGTCTCAGTTTATATGTCTCAGTGTATATGTCTCAGTGTATATGTCTCAGTGTATATGTCTCAGTTTATATGTCTCAGTGTATATGTCTCAGTTTATATGTCTCAGTGTATATGTCTCAGTGTATATGTCTCAGTGTATATGTCTCAGTTTATATGTCTCAGTGTATATGTCTCAGTTTATATGTCTCAGTGTATATGTCTCAGTGTATATGTCTCAGTTTATATGTCTCAGTGTATATGTCTCAGTGTATATGTCTCAGTGTATATGTCTCAGTTTATATGTCTCAGTGTATATGTCTCAGTTTATATGTCTCAGTTAATATGTCTCAGTGTATATGTCTCAGTGTATATGTCTCAGTGTATATGTCTCAGTGTATATGTCTCAGTGTATATGTCTTGGTTCATATGTCTCAGTGTATATGTCTCAGTGTATATGTCTCAGTGTATATGTCTCAGTTTATATGTCTCAGTGTATATGTCTCGGTTTATATGTCTCGGTGTATATGTCTCAGTGTATATGTCTCAGTGTATATGTCTCAGTGTATATGTCTCAGTGTATATGTCTCGGTTTATATGTCTTGGTTTATATGTCTCAGTGTATATGTCTCAGTGTATATGTCTCAGTGTATATGTCTCAGTGTATATGTCTCAGTGTATATGTCTCAGTGTATATGTCTCAGTTTATATGTCTCAGTGTATATGTCTCGGTTTATATGTCTCAGTGTATATGTCTCAGTGTATATGTCTCAGTGTATATGTCTCAATGTATATGTCTCAGTGTATATGTCTCGGTTTATATGTCTCAGTGTATATGTCTCAGTGTATATATATCTCAGTGTATATGTCTCAGTGTATATGTCTCAGTGTATATGTCTCAGTGTATATGTCTCAGTGTATATGTCTCAGTGTATATGTCTCAGTGTATATGTCTCAGTGTATATGTCTCAGTTTATATGTCTCAGTGTATATGTCTCAATGTATATGTCTCAGTTTATATGTCTCAGTGTATATGTCTCAGTGTATATGTCTCAGTGTATATGTCTCAGTTTATATGTCTCAGTGTATATGTCTCAGTTTATATGTCTCAGTTAATATGTCTCAGTGTATATGTCTCAGTTTATATGTCTCAGTGTATATGTCTCGGTGTATATGTCTCGGTGTATATGTCTCAGTGTATATGTCTCAGTGTATATGTCTCAGTTTATATGTCTCAGTTTATATGTCTCAGCTTATATGTCTCGGTTTATATGTCTCAGTGTATATGTCTCAGTGTATATGTCTCAGTTTATATGTCTCAGTTTATATGTCTCAGTGTATATGTCTCAGTTTATATGTCTCACTTTATATGTCTCACTTTATATGTCTCGGTTTATATGTCTCAGTGTATATATATCTCAGTGTATATGTCTCAGTGTATATGTCTCAGTGTATATGTCTCAGTGTATATGTCTCAGTTTATATGTCTCAGTTTATATGTCTCGGTGTATATGTCTCAGTGTATATGTCTCAGTTTATATGTCTCAGTGTATATGTCTCAGTGTATATGTCTCAGTTTATATGACTCAGTGTATATGTCTCGGTGTATATGTCTCGGTTTTTATCTCTCAGTGTATATGTCTCAGTGTATATGTCTCAGTGTATATGTCTCAGTTTATATGTCTCAGTTTATATGTCTCAGTGTATATGTCTCAGTGTATATGTCTCAGTGTATATGTCTCGGTGTATATGTCTTGGTTTATATGTCTCAGTGTATATGTCTCAGTGTATATGTCTCAGTTTATATGTCTCAGTGTATATGTCTCAGTGTATATGTCTCAGTGTATATGTCTCAGTGTATATGTCTCGGTTTATATGTCTCAGTGTATATGTCTCGGTGTATATGTCTCAGTGTAAATGTCTCAGTGTATATGTCTCAGTTTATATGTCTCAGTTTATATGTCTCAGTTTATATGTCTCAGTGTATATGTCTCAGTGTATATGTCTCAGTGTATATGTCTCAGTTTATATGTCTCAGTTTATATGTCTCGGTGTATATGTCTCAGTGTATATGTCTCAGTTAATATGTCTCAGTGTATATGTCTCAGTGTATATGTCTCAGTGTATATGTCTCAGTGTATATGTCTCAGTTTATATGTCTCAGTGTATATGTCTCAGTGTATATGTCTCAGTGTATATGTCTCAGTGTATATGTCTCAGTTTATATGTCTCAGTGTATATGTCTCAGTGTATATGTCTCAGTGTATATGTCTCGGTTTATATGTCTCGGTGTATATGTCTCAGTTTATATGTCTCAGTGTATATGTCTCAGTTTATATGTCTCAGTGTATATGTCTCAGTGTATATGTCTCAGTGTATATGTCTCAGTGTATATGTCTCAGTGTATATGTCTCAGTTTATATGTCTCAGTTTATATGTCTCAGTGTATATGTCTCAGTTTATATGTCTCAGTTTATATGTCTCACTTTATATGTCTCGGTTTATATGTCTCAGTGTATATATATCTCAGTGTATATGTCTCAGTGTATATGTCTCAGTGTATATGTCTCAGTTTATATGTCTCAGTTTATATGTCTCAGTGTATATGTCTCAGTGTAAATGTCTCAGTGTATATGTCTCAGTTGATATGTCTCAGTTTATATGTCTCAGTTTATATGTCTCAGTGTATATGTCTCAGTGTATATGTCTCAGTGTATATGTCTCAGTGTATATGTCTCAGTGTATATGTCTCAGTTTATATGTCTCAGTGTATATGTCTCAGTGTATATGTCTCAGTGTATATGTCTCAGTGTATATGTCTCGGTTTATATGTCTCAGTGTATATGTCTCGGTTTATATGTCTCAGTGTATATGTCTCAGTGTATATGTCTCGGTTTATATGTCTTGGTTTATATGTCTCAGTGTATATGTCTCAGTTTATATGTCTCAGTGTATATGTCTCGGTTTATATGTCTCAGTGTATATGTCTCGGTTTATATGTCTCAGTGTATATGTCTCAGTGTATATGTCTCGGTTTATATGTCTTGGTTTATATGTCTCAGTGTATATGTCTCAGTGTATATGTCTCAGTTTATATGTCTCAGTTTATATGTCTCAGTGTATATGTCTCAGTGTAAATGTCTCAGTGTATATGTCTCAGTTGATATGTCTCAGTTTATATGTCTCAGTTTATATGTCTCAGTGTATATGTCTCAGTGTATATGTCTCAGTGTATATGTCTCAGTGTATATGTCTCAGTGTATATGTCTCAGTGTATATGTCTCGGTTTATATGTCTCAGTGTATATGACTCAGTTTATATGTCTCAGTTTATATGTCTCAGTGTATATGTCTCAGTGTATATGTCTCAGTTTATATGTCTCAGTGTATATGTCTCAGTGTATATGTCTCGGTTTATATGTCTCAGTGTATATGTCTCAGTGTATATGTCTCAGTGTATATGTCTCAGTTTATATGTCTCAGTTTATATGTCTCAGTGTATATGTCTCAGTGTATATGTCTCAGTGTATATGTCTCAGTGTATATGTCTCAGTTTACATGTCTCAGTGTATATGTCTCAGCGACCACGTATGTCTCAGTGTATATGTCTCAGTGTATATGTCTCAGTGTATATGTCTCAGTGTATATGTCTCAGTGTATATGTCTCAGTGTATATGTCTCAGTGTATATGTCTCAGTGTATATGTCTCAGTGTATATGTCTCGGTTTATATGTCTTGGTTTATATGTCTCAGTGTATATGTCTCAGTGTATATGTCTCAGTGTATATGTCTCAGTGTATATGTCTCAGTGTATATGTCTCAGTTTATATGTCTCAGTGTATATGTCTCAGCGACCACGTATGTCTCAGTGTATATGTCTCAGTGTATATGTCTCAGTGTATATGTCTCGGTTTATATGTCTCGGTGTATATGTCTCAGTGTATATGTCTCAGTGTATATGTCTCAGTGTATATGTCTCAGTGTATATGTCTCGGTTTATATGTCTTGGTTTATATGTCTCAGTGTATATGTCTCAGTGTATATGTCTCAGTGTATATGTCTCAGTGTATATGTCTCAGTTTATATGTCTCAGTGTATATGTCTCGGTTTATATGTCTCAGTTTATATGTCTCAGTGTATATGTCTCAGTTTATATGTCTCGGTTTATATGTCTCAGTGTATATGTCTCGGTTTATATGTCTCAGTGTATATGTCTCAGTGTATATGTCTCAGTGTATATGTCTCAGTGTATATGTCTCAGTGTATATGTCTCGGTTTATATGTCTCAGTGTATATGTCTCAGTGTATATATATCTCAGTGTATATGTCTCAGTGTATATGTCTCAGTGTATATGTCTCAGTGTATATGTCTCAGTGTATATGTCTCAGTGTATATGTCTCAGTGTATATGTCTCAGTGTATATGTCTCAGTTTATATGTCTCAGTGTATATGTCTCAGTGTATATGTCTCAGTTTATATGTCTCAGTGTATATGTCTCAGTGTATATGTCTCAGTTTATATGTCTCAGTGTATATGTCTCAGTGTATATGTCTCAGTGTATATGTCTCAGTTTATATGTCTCAGTGTATATGTCTCAGTTTATATGTCTCAGTTAATATGTCTCAGTGAATATGTCTCAGTGTATATGTTTCAGTGTATATGTCTCGGTTTATATGTCTCAGTGTATATGTCTCAGTGTATATATATCTCAGTGTATATGTCTCAGTGTATATGTCTCAGTGTATATGTCTCAGTGTATATGTCTCAGTGTATATGTCTCAGTGTATATGTCTCAGTGTATATGTCTCAGTTTATATGTCTCAGTGTATATGTCTCAGTGTATATGTCTCAGTTTATATGTCTCAGTGTATATGTCTCAGTGTATATGTCTCAGTGTATATGTCTCAGTTTATATGTCTCAGTGTATATGTCTCAGTTTATATGTCTCAGTGTATATGTCTCAGTGTATATGTCTCAGTGTATATGTCTCAGTTTATATGTCTCAGTGTATATGTCTCAGTTTATATGTCTCAGTGTATATGTCTCAGTGTATATGTCTCAGTTTATATGTCTCAGTGTATATGTCTCAGTGTATATGTCTCAGTGTATATGTCTCAGTTTATATGTCTCAGTGTATATGTCTCAGTTTATATGTCTCAGTTAATATGTCTCAGTGTATATGTCTCAGTGTATATGTCTCAGTGTATATGTCTCAGTGTATATGTCTCAGTGTATATGTCTTGGTTCATATGTCTCAGTGTATATGTCTCAGTGTATATGTCTCAGTGTATATGTCTCAGTTTATATGTCTCAGTGTATATGTCTCAGTGTATATGTCTCAGTGTATATGTCTCAGTGTATATGTCTCGGTTTATATGTCTCAGTGAATATGTCTCGGTTTATATGTCTCGGTTTATATGTCTCAGTGTATATGTCTCAGTGTATATGTCTCGGTTTATATGTCTTGGTTTATATGTCTCAGTGTATATGTCTCAGTTTATATGTCTCAGTGTATATGTCTCAGTGTATATGTCTCGGTTTATATGTCTCGGTGTATATGTCTCAGTGTATATGTCTCAGTGTATATGTCTCAGTGTATATGTCTCAGTGTATATGTCTCGGTTTATATGTCTTGGTTTATATGTCTCAGTGTATATGTCTCAGTGTATATGTCTCAGTGTATATGTCTCAGTGTATATGTCTCGGTTTATATGTCTCAGTGTATATGTCTCAGTGTATATGTCTCAGTGTATATGTCTCAGTTTATATGTCTCAGTTTATATGTCTCAGTGTATATGTCTCAGTGTATATGTCTCAGTGTATATGTCTCAGTGTATATGTCTCAGTTTATATGTCTCAGTGTATATGTCTCAGCGACCACGTATGTCTCAGTGTATATGTCTCAGTGTATATGTCTCAGTGTATATGTCTCGGTTTATATGTCTCGGTGTATATGTCTCAGTGTATATGTCTCAGTGTATATGTCTCAGTGTATATGTCTCAGTGTATATGTCTCGGTTTATATGTCTTGGTTTATATGTCTCAGTGTATATGTCTCAGTGCATATGTCTCAGTGTATATGTCTCAGTGTATATGTCTCAGTTTATATGTCTCAGTGTATATGTCTCAGCGACCACGTATGTCTCAGTGTATATGTCTCAGTGTATATGTCTCAGTGTATATGTCTCGGTTTATATGTCTCGGTGTATATGTCTCAGTGTATATGTCTCAGTGTATATGTCTCAGTGTATATGTCTCAGTGTATATGTCTCGGTTTATATGTCTTGGTTTATATGTCTCAGTGTATATGTCTCAGTGTATATGTCTCAGTGTATATGTCTCAGTGTATATGTCTCAGTTTATATGTCTCAGTGTATATGTCTCGGTTTATATGTCTCGGTTTATATTTCTCAGTGTTTATGTCTCAGTTTATATGTCTCAGTTTATATGTCTCAGTGTATATGTCTCGGTTTATATGTCTTGGTTTATATGTCTCAGTGTATATGTCTCAGTGTATATGTCTCAGTGTATATGTCTCAGTGTATATGTCTCGGTTTATATGTCTCGGTGTATATGTCTCGGTGTATATGTCTCAGTGTAAATGTCTCAGTGTATATGTCTCAGTTTATATGTCTCAGTTTATATGTCTCAGCTTATATGTCTCGGTTTATATGTCTCAGTGTATATGTCTCAGTGTATATGTCTCAGTTTATATGTCTCAGTTTATATGTCTCAGTGTATATGTCTCAGTTTATATGTCTCACTTTATATGTCTCACTTTATATGTCTCGGTTTATATGTCTCAGTGTATATATATCTCAGTGTATATGTCTCAGTGTATATGTCTCAGTGTATATGTCTCAGTGTATATGTCTCAGTTTATATGTCTCAGTTTATATGTCTCGGTGTATATGTCTCAGTGTATATGTCTCAGTTAATATGTCTCAGTGTATATGTCTCAGTGTATATGTCTCAGTTTATATGTCTCAGTGTATATGTCTCGGTGTATATGTCTCGGTTTTTATGTCTCAGTGTATATGTCTCAGTGTATATGTCTCAGTTTATATGTCTCAGTTTATATGTCTCAGTTTATATGTCTCAGTGTATATGTCTCAGTGTATATGTCTCAGTGTATATGTCTCGGTGTATATGTCTTGGTTTATATGTCTCAGTGTATATGTCTCAGTGTATATGTCTCAGTTTATATGTCTCAGTGTATATGTCTCAGTGTATATGTCTCAGTGTATATGTCTCAGTGTATATGTCTCGGTTTATATGTCTCAGTGTATATGTCTCGGTGTATATGTCTCAGTGTAAATGTCTCAGTGTATATGTCTCAGTTTATATGTCTCAGTTTATATGTCTCAGTTTATATGTCTCAGTGTATATGTCTCAGTGTATATGTCTCAGTGTATATGTCTCAGTTTATATGTCTCAGTTTATATGTCTCAGTTTATATGTCTCAGTGTATATGTCTCAGTGTATATGTCTCAGTGTATATGTCTCGGTGTATATGTCTTGGTTTATATGTCTCAGTGTATATGTCTCAGTGTATATGTCTCAGTTTATATGTCTCAGTGTATATGTCTCAGTGTATATGTCTCAGTGTATATGTCTCAGTGTATATGTCTCGGTTTATATGTCTCAGTGTATATGTCTCGGTGTATATGTCTCAGTGTAAATGTCTCAGTGTATATGTCTCAGTTTATATGTCTCAGTTTATATGTCTCAGTTTATATGTCTCAGTGTATATGTCTCAGTGTATATGTCTCAGTGTATATGTCTCAGTTTATATGTCTCAGTTTATATGTCTCGGTGTATATGTCTCAGTGTATATGTCTCAGTTAATATGTCTCAGTGTATATGTCTCAGTGTATATGTCTCAGTGTATATGTCTCAGTGTATATGTCTCAGTTTATATGTCTCAGTGTATATGTCTCAGTGTATATGTCTCAGTGTATATGTCTCAGTGTATATGTCTCAGTTTATATGTCTCAGTGTATATGTCTCAGTGTATATGTCTCAGTGTATATGTCTCGGTTTATATGTCTCGGTGTATATGTCTCAGTTTATATGTCTCAGTGTATATGTCTCAGTTTATATGTCTCAGTGTATATGTCTCAGTGCATATGTCTCAGTGTATATGTCTCAGTGTATATGTCTCAGTTTATATGTCTCAGTGTATATGTCTCAGTGTATATGTCTCAGTGTATATGTCTCAGTTTATATGTCTCAGTGTATATGTCTCAGTTTATATGTCTCAGTTAATATGTCTCAGTGTATATGTCTCAGTTTATATGTCTCAGTGTATATGTCTCGGTGTATATGTCTCGGTGTATATGTCTCAGTGTAAATGTCTCAGTGTATATGTCTCAGTTTATATGTCTCAGTTTATATGTCTCAGCTTATATGTCTCGGTTTATATGTCTCAGTGTATATGTCTCAGTGTATATGTCTCAGTTTATATGTCTCAGTTTATATGTCTCAGTGTATATGTCTCAGTTTATATGTCTCACTTTATATGTCTCACTTTATATGTCTCGGTTTATATGTCTCAGTGTATATATATCTCAGTGTATATGTCTCAGTGTATATGTCTCAGTGTATATGTCTCAGTGTATATGTCTCAGTTTATATGTCTCAGTTTATATGTCTCGGTGTATATGTCTCAGTGTATATGTCTCAGTTAATATGTCTCAGTGTATATGTCTCAGTGTATATGTCTCAGTTTATATGTCTCAGTGTATATGTCTCGGTGTATATGTCTCGGTTTTTATGTCTCAGTGTATATGTCTCAGTGTATATGTCTCAGTTTATATGTCTCAGTTTATATGTCTCAGTTTATATGTCTCAGTGTATATGTCTCAGTGTATATGTCTCAGTGTATATGTCTCGGTGTATATGTCTTGGTTTATATGTCTCAGTGTATATGTCTCAGTGTATATGTCTCAGTTTATATGTCTCAGTGTATATGTCTCAGTGTATATGTCTCAGTGTATATGTCTCAGTGTATATGTCTCGGTTTATATGTCTCAGTGTATATGTCTCGGTGTATATGTCTCAGTGTAAATGTCTCAGTGTATATGTCTCAGTTTATATGTCTCAGTTTATATGTCTCAGTTTATATGTCTCAGTGTATATGTCTCAGTGTATATGTCTCAGTGTATATGTCTCAGTTTATATGTCTCAGTTTATATGTCTCGGTGTATATGTCTCAGTGTATATGTCTCAGTTAATATGTCTCAGTGTATATGTCTCAGTGTATATGTCTCAGTGTATATGTCTCAGTGTATATGTCTCAGTTTATATGTCTCAGTGTATATGTCTCAGTGTATATGTCTCAGTGTATATGTCTCAGTGTATATGTCTCAGTTTATATGTCTCAGTGTATATGTCTCAGTGTATATGTCTCAGTGTATATGTCTCGGTTTATATGTCTCGGTGTATATGTCTCAGTTTATATGTCTCAGTGTATATGTCTCAGTTTATATGTCTCAGTGTATATGTCTCAGTGTATATGTCTCAGTGTATATGTCTCAGTGTATATGTCTCAGTGTATATGTCTCAGTTTATATGTCTCAGTTTATATGTCTCAGTGTATATGTCTCAGTTTATATGTCTCAGTTTATATGTCTCACTTTATATGTCTCGGTTTATATGTCTCAGTGTATATATATCTCAGTGTATATGTCTCAGTGTATATGTCTCAGTGTATATGTCTCAGTTTATATGTCTCAGTGTATATGTCTCAGTGTATATGTCTCAGTGTAAATGTCTCAGTGTATATGTCTCAGTTGATATGTCTCAGTTTATATGTCTCAGTTTATATGTCTCAGTGTATATGTCTCAGTGTATATGTCTCAGTGTATATGTCTCAGTGTATATGTCTCAGTGTATATGTCTCAGTTTATATGTCTCAGTGTATATGTCTCAGTGTATATGTCTCAGTGTATATGTCTCAGTGTATATGTCTCGGTTTATATGTCTCAGTGTATATGTCTCGGTTTATATGTCTCAGTGTATATGTCTCAGTGTATATGTCTCGGTTTATATGTCTTGGTTTATATGTCTCAGTGTATATGTCTCAGTTTATATGTCTCAGTGTATATGTCTCGGTTTATATGTCTCAGTGTATATGTCTCGGTTTATATGTCTCAGTGTATATGTCTCAGTGTATATGTCTCGGTTTATATGTCTTGGTTTATATGTCTCAGTGTATATGTCTCAGTTTATATGTCTCAGTTAATATGTCTCAGTGTATATGTCTCAGTTTATATGTCTCAGTGTATATGTCTCGGTGTATATGTCTCGGTGTATATGTCTCAGTGTAAATGTCTCAGTGTATATGTCTCAGTTTATATGTCTCAGTTTATATGTCTCAGCTTATATGTCTCGGTTTATATGTCTCAGTGTATATGTCTCAGTGTATATGTCTCAGTTTATATGTCTCAGTTTATATGTCTCAGTGTATATGTCTCAGTTTATATGTCTCACTTTATATGTCTCACTTTATATGTCTCGGTTTATATGTCTCAGTGTATATATATCTCAGTGTATATGTCTCAGTGTATATGTCTCAGTGTATATGTCTCAGTGTATATGTCTCAGTTTATATGTCTCAGTTTATATGTCTCGGTGTATATGTCTCAGTGTATATGTCTCAGTTAATATGTCTCAGTGTATATGTCTCAGTGTATATGTCTCAGTTTATATGTCTCAGTGTATATGTCTCGGTGTATATGTCTCGGTTTTTATGTCTCAGTGTATATGTCTCAGTGTATATGTCTCAGTTTATATGTCTCAGTTTATATGTCTCAGTTTATATGTCTCAGTGTATATGTCTCAGTGTATATGTCTCAGTGTATATGTCTCGGTGTATATGTCTTGGTTTATATGTCTCAGTGTATATGTCTCAGTGTATATGTCTCAGTTTATATGTCTCAGTGTATATGTCTCAGTGTATATGTCTCAGTGTATATGTCTCAGTGTATATGTCTCGGTTTATATGTCTCAGTGTATATGTCTCGGTGTATATGTCTCAGTGTAAATGTCTCAGTGTATATGTCTCAGTTTATATGTCTCAGTTTATATGTCTCAGTTTATATGTCTCAGTGTATATGTCTCAGTGTATATGTCTCAGTGTATATGTCTCAGTTTATATGTCTCAGTTTATATGTCTCGGTGTATATGTCTCAGTGTATATGTCTCAGTTAATATGTCTCAGTGTATATGTCTCAGTGTATATGTCTCAGTGTATATGTCTCAGTGTATATGTCTCAGTTTATATGTCTCAGTGTATATGTCTCAGTGTATATGTCTCAGTGTATATGTCTCAGTGTATATGTCTCAGTTTATATGTCTCAGTGTATATGTCTCAGTGTATATGTCTCAGTGTATATGTCTCGGTTTATATGTCTCGGTGTATATGTCTCAGTTTATATGTCTCAGTGTATATGTCTCAGTTTATATGTGTCAGTGTATATGTCTCAGTGTATATGTCTCAGTGTATATGTCTCAGTGTATATGTCTCAGTGTATATGTCTCAGTTTATATGTCTCAGTTTATATGTCTCAGTGTATATGTCTCAGTTTATATGTCTCAGTTTATATGTCTCACTTTATATGTCTCGGTTTATATGTCTCAGTGTATATATATCTCAGTGTATATGTCTCAGTGTATATGTCTCAGTGTATATGTCTCAGTTTATATGTCTCAGTTTATATGTCTCAGTGTATATGTCTCAGTGTAAATGTCTCAGTGTATATGTCTCAGTTTATATGTCTCAGTTTATATGTCTCAGTTTATATGTCTCAGTGTATATGTCTCAGTGTATATGTCTCAGTGTATATGTCTCAGTGTATATGTCTCAGTGTATATGTCTCAGTTTATATGTCTCAGTGTATATGTCTCAGTGTATATGTCTCAGTGTATATGTCTCAGTGTATATGTCTCGGTTTATATGTCTCAGTGTATATGTCTCGGTTTATATGTCTCAGTGTATATGTCTCAGTGTATATGTCTCAGTTTATATGTCTCAGTGTATATGTCTCGGTTTATATGTCTCGGTTTATATTTCTCAGTGTTTATGTCTCAGTTTATATGTCTCGGTTTATATGTCTCAGTGTATATGTCTCGGTTTATATGTCTCAGTGTATATGTCTCAGTGTATATGTCTCAGTGTATATGTCTCAGTGTATATGTCTCAGTGTATATGTCTCGGTTTATATGTCTCAGTGTATATGTCTCAGTGTATATATATCTCAGTGTATATGTCTCAGTGTATATGTCTCAGTGTATATGTCTCAGTGTATATGTCTCAGTGTATATGTCTCAGTGTATATGTCTCAGTGTATATGTCTCAGTGTATATGTCTCAGTGTATATGTCTCAGTTTATATGTCTCAGTGTATATGTCTCAGCGACCACGTATGTCTCAGTGTATATGTCTCAGTGTATATGTCTCAGTGTATATGTCTCGGTTTATATGTCTCGGTGTATATGTCTCAGTGTATATGTCTCAGTGTATATGTCTCAGTGTATATGTCTCAGTGTATATGTCTCGGTTTATATGTCTTGGTTTATATGTCTCAGTGTATATGTCTCAGTGCATATGTCTCAGTGTATATGTCTCAGTGTATATGTCTCAGTTTATATGTCTCAGTGTATATGTCTCAGCGACCACGTATGTCTCAGTGTATATGTCTCAGTGTATATGTCTCAGTGTATATGTCTCGGTTTATATGTCTCGGTGTATATGTCTCAGTGTATATGTCTCAGTGTATATGTCTCAGTGTATATGTCTCAGTGTATATGTCTCGGTTTATATGTCTTGGTTTATATGTCTCAGTGTATATGTCTCAGTGTATATGTCTCAGTGTATATGTCTCAGTGTATATGTCTCAGTTTATATGTCTCAGTGTATATGTCTCGGTTTATATGTCTCGGTTTATATTTCTCAGTGTTTATGTCTCAGTTTATATGTCTCAGTTTATATGTCTCAGTGTATATGTCTCGGTTTATATGTCTCAGTGTATATGTCTCAGTGTATATGTCTCAGTGTATATGTCTCAATGTATATGTCTCAGTGTATATGTCTCGGTTTATATGTCTCAGTGTTTATGTCTCAGTGTATATATATCTCAGTGTATATGTCTCAGTGTATATGTCTCAGTGTATATGTCTCAGTGTATATGTCTCAGTGTATATGTCTCAGTGTATATGTCTCAGTGTATATGTCTCAGTGTATATGTCTCAGTTTATATGTCTCAGTGTATATGTCTCAGTGTATATGTCTCAGTTTATATGTCTCAGTGTATATGTCTCAGTTTATATGTCTCAGTGTATATGTCTCAGTTTATATGTCTCAGTGTATATGTCTCAGTTTATATGTCTCAGTTAATATGTCTCAGTGTATATGTCTCAGTTTATATGTCTCAGTGTATATGTCTCGGTGTATATGTCTCGGTGTATATGTCTCAGTGTAAATGTCTCAGTGTATATGTCTCAGTTTATATGTCTCAGTTTATATGTCTCAGCTTATATGTCTCGGTTTATATGTCTCAGTGTATATGTCTCAGTGTATATGTCTCAGTTTATATGTCTCAGTTTATATGTCTCAGTGTATATGTCTCAGTTTATATGTCTCACTTGATATGTCTCACTTTATATGTCTCGGTTTATATGTCTCAGTGTATATATATCTCAGTGTATATGTCTCAGTGTATATGTCTCAGTGTATATGTCTCAGTGTATATGTCTCAGTTTATATGTCTCAGTTTATATGTCTCGGTGTATATGTCTCAGTGTATATGTCTCAGTTAATATGTCTCAGTGTATATGTCTCAGTGTATATGTCTCAGTTTATATGTCTCAGTGTATATGTCTCGGTGTATATGTCTCGGTTTTTATCTCTCAGTGTATATGTCTCAGTGTATATGTCTCAGTTTATATGTCTCAGTTTATATGTCTCAGTTTATATGTCTCAGTGTATATGTCTCAGTGTATATGTCTCAGTGTATATGTCTCGGTGTATATGTCTTGGTTTATATGTCTCAGTGTATATGTCTCAGTGTATATGTCTCAGTTTATATGTCTCAGTGTATATGTCTCAGTGTATATGTCTCGGTGTATATGTCTCAGTGTATATGTCTCGGTTTATATGTCTCAGTGTATATGTCTCGGTGTATATGTCTCAGTGTAAATGTCTCAGTGTATATGTCTCAGTTTATATGTCTCAGTTTATATGTCTCAGTTTATATGTCTCAGTGTATATGTCTCAGTGTATATGTCTCAGTGTATATGTCTCAGTTTATATGTCTCAGTGTATATGTCTCAGTGTATATGTCTCAGTGTATATGTCTCGGTTTATATGTCTCGGTGTATATGTCTCAGTTTATATGTCTCAGTGTATATGTCTCAGTTTATATGTCTCAGTGTATATGTCTCAGTGTATATGTCTCAGTGTATATGTCTCAGTGTATATGTCTCAGTGTATATGTCTCAGTTTATATGTCTCAGTTTATATGTGTCAGTGTATATGTCTCAGTTTATATGTCTCAGTTTATATGTCTCACTTTATATGTCTCGGTTTATATGTCTCAGTGTATATATATCTCAGTGTATATGTCTCAGTGTATATGTCTCAGTGTATATGTCTCAGTTTATATGTCTCAGTTTATATGTCTCAGTGTATATGTCTCAGTGTAAATGTCTCAGTGTATATGTCTCAGTTGATATGTCTCAGTTTATATGTCTCAGTTTATATGTCTCAGTGTATATGTCTCAGTGTATATGTCTCAGTGTATATGTCTCAGTGTATATGTCTCAGTGTATATGTCTCAGTTTATATGTCTCAGTGTATATGTCTCAGTGTATATGTCTCAGTGTATATGTCTCAGTGTATATGTCTCGGTTTATATGTCTCAGTGTATATGTCTCGGTTTATATGTCTCAGTGTATATGTCTCAGTGTATATGTCTCGGTTTATATGTCTTGGTTTATATGTCTCAGTGTATATGTCTCAGTTTATATGTCTCAGTGTATATGTCTCGGTTTATATGTCTCAGTGTATATGTCTCGGTTTATATGTCTCAGTGTATATGTCTCAGTGTATATGTCTCGGTTTATATGTCTTGGTTTATATGTCTCAGTGTATATGTCTCAGTTTATATGTCTCAGTGTATATGTCTCAGTGTATATGTCTCGGTTTATATGTCTCAGTGTATATGTCTCAGTTTATATGTCTCAGTTTATATGTCTCAGTGTATATGTCTCAGTGTATATGTCTCAGTTTATATGTCTCAGTGTATATGTCTCAGTGTATATGTCTCGGTTTATATGTCTCAGTGTATATGTCTCAGTGTATATGTCTCAGTGTATATGTCTCAGTTTATATGTCTCAGTTTATATGTCTCAGTGTATATGTCTCAGTGTATATGTCTCAGTGTATATGTCTCAGTGTATATGTCTCAGTTTATATGTCTCAGTTTATATGTCTCAGCGACCACGTATGTCTCAGTGTATATGTCTCAGTGTATATGTCTCAGTGTATATGTCTCGGTTTATATGTCTCGGTGTATATGTCTCAGTGTATATGTCTCAGTGTATATGTCTCAGTGTATATGTCTCAGTGTATATGTCTCGGTTTATATGTCTTGGTTTATATGTCTCAGTGTATATGTCTCAGTGTATATGTCTCAGTGTATATGTCTCAGTGTATATGTCTCAGTGTATATGTCTCGGTTTATATGTCTCGGTGTATATGTCTCAGTGTATATGTCTCAGTGTATATGTCTCAGTGTATATGTCTCAGTGTATATGTCTCGGTTTATATGTCTTGGTTTATATGTCTCAGTGTATATGTCTCAGTGTATATGTCTCAGTGTATATGTCTCAGTGTATATGTCTCAGTTTATATGTCTCAGTGTATATGTCTCGGTTTATATGTCTCGGTTTATATTTCTCAGTGTTTATGTCTCAGTTTATATGTCTCAGTTTATATGTCTCAGTGTATATGTCTCGGTTTATATGTCTCAGTGTATATGTCTCAGTGTATATGTCTCAGTGTATATGTCTCAGTGTATATGTCTCAGTGTATATGTCTCGGTTTATATGTCTCAGTGTATATGTCTCAGTGTATATATATCTCAGTGTATATGTCTCAGTGTATATGTCTCAGTGTATATGTCTCAGTGTATATGTCTCAGTGTATATGTCTCAGTGTATATGTCTCAGTGTATATGTCTCAGTGTATATGTCTCAGTGTATATGTCTCAGTTTATATGTCTCAGTGTATATGTCTCAGTGTATATGTCTCAGTTTATATGTCTCAGTGTATATGTCTCAGTGTATATGTCTCAGTGTATATGTCTCAGTTTATATGTCTCAGTGTATATGTCTCAGTTTATATGTCTCAGTTAATATGTCTCAGTGTATATGTCTCAGTTTATATGTCTCAGTGTATATGTCTCGGTGTATATGTCTCGGTGTATATGTCTCAGTGTAAATGTCTCAGTGTATATGTCTCAGTTTATATGTCTCAGTTTATATGTCTCAGCTTATATGTCTCGGTTTATATGTCTCAGTGTATATGTCTCAGTGTATATGTCTCAGTTTATATGTCTCAGTTTATATGTCTCAGTGTATATGTCTCAGTTTATATGTCTCACTTGATATGTCTCACTTTATATGTCTCGGTTTATATGTCTCAGTGTATATATATCTCAGTGTATATGTCTCAGTGTATATGTCTCAGTGTATATGTCTCAGTGTATATGTCTCAGTTTATATGTCTCAGTTTATATGTCTCAGTGTATATGTCTCAGTGTATATGTCTCAGTTAATATGTCTCAGTGTATATGTCTCAGTGTATATGTCTCAGTTTATATGTCTCAGTGTATATGTCTCGGTGTATATGTCTCGGTTTTTATCTCTCAGTGTATATGTCTCAGTGTATATGTCTCAGTTTATATGTCTCAGTTTATATGTCTCAGTTTATATGTCTCAGTGTATATGTCTCAGTGTATATGTCTCAGTGTATATGTCTCGGTGTATATGTCTTGGTTTATATGTCTCAGTGTATATGTCTCAGTGTATATGTCTCAGTTTATATGTCTCAGTGTATATGTCTCAGTGTATATGTCTCGGTGTATATGTCTCAGTGTATATGTCTCGGTTTATATGTCTCAGTGTATATGTCTCGGTGTATATGTCTCAGTGTAAATGTCTCAGTGTATATGTCTCAGTTTATATGTCTCAGTTTATATGTCTCAGTTTATATGTCTCAGTGTTTATGTCTCAGTGTATATGTCTCAGTGTATATGTCTCAGTTTATATGTCTCAGTGTATATGTCTCAGTGTATATGTCTCAGTGTATATGTCTCGGTTTATATGTCTCGGTGTATATGTCTCAGTTTATATGTCTCAGTGTATATGTCTCAGTTTATATGTCTCAGTGTATATGTCTCAGTGTATATGTCTCAGTGTATATGTCTCAGTGTATATGTCTCAGTGTATATGTCTCAGTTTAAATGTCTCAGTTTATATGTGTCAGTGTATATGTCTCAGTTTATATGTCTCAGTTTATATGTCTCACTTTATATGTCTCGGTTTATATGTCTCAGTGTATATATATCTCAGTGTATATGTCTCAGTGTATATGTCTCAGTGTATATGTCTCAGTTTATATGTCTCAGTTTATATGTCTCAGTGTATATGTCTCAGTGTAAATGTCTCAGTGTATATGTCTCAGTTGATATGTCTCAGTTTATATGTCTCAGTTTATATGTCTCAGTGTATATGTCTCAGTGTATATGTCTCAGTGTATATGTCTCAGTGTATATGTCTCAGTGTATATGTCTCAGTTTATATGTCTCAGTGTATATGTCTCAGTGTATATGTCTCAGTGTATATGTCTCGGTTTATATGTCTCAGTGTATATGTCTCGGTTTATATGTCTCAGTGTATATGTCTCAGTGTATATGTCTCGGTTTATATGTCTTGGTTTATATGTCTCAGTGTATATGTCTCAGTTTATATGTCTCAGTGTATATGTCTCGGTTTATATGTCTCAGTGTATATGTCTCGGTTTATATGTCTCAGTGTATATGTCTCAGTGTATATGTCTCGGTTTATATGTCTTGGTTTATATGTCTCAGTGTATATGTCTCAGTTTATATGTCTCAGTGTATATGTCTCAGTGTATATGTCTCGGTTTATATGTCTCAGTGTATATGTCTCAGTTTATATGTCTCAGTTTATATGTCTCAGTGTATATGTCTCAGTGTATATGTCTCAGTTTATATGTCTCAGTGTATATGTCTCAGTGTATATGTCTCGGTTTATATGTCTCAGTGTATATGTCTCAGTGTAAATGTCTCAGTGTTTATGTCTCAGTTTATATGTCTCAGTTTATATGTCTCAGTGTATATGTCTCAGTGTATATGTCTCAGTGTATATGTCTCAGTGTATATGTCTCAGTTTATATGTCTCAGTGTATATGTCTCAGCGACCACGTATGTCTCAGTGTATATGTCTCAGTGTATATGTCTCAGTGTATATGTCTCGGTTTATATGTCTCGGTGTATATGTCTCAGTGTATATGTCTCAGTGTATATGTCTCAGTATATATGTCTCAGTGTATATGTCTCGGTTTATATGTCTTGGTTTATATGTCTCAGTGTATATGTCTCAGTGTATATGTCTCAGTGTATATGTCTCAGTGTATATGTCTCAGTGTATATGTCTCAGTTTATATGTCTCAGTGTATATGTCTCAGCGACCACGTATGTCTCAGTGTATATGTCTCAGTGTATATGTCTCAGTGTATATGTCTCGGTTTATATGTCTCGGTGTATATGTCTCAGTGTATATGTCTCAGTGTATATGTCTCAGTGTATATGTCTCAGTGTATATGTCTCGGTTTATATGTCTTGGTTTATATGTCTCAGTGTATATGTCTCAGTGTATATGTCTCAGTGTATATGTCTCAGTGTATATGTCTCAGTTTATATGTCTCAGTGTATATGTCTCGGTTTATATGTCTCGGTTTATATTTCTCAGTGTTTATGTCTCAGTTTATATGTCTCGGTTTATATGTCTCAGTGTATATGTCTCGGTTTATATGTCTCAGTGTATATGTCTCAGTGTATATGTCTCAGTGTATATGTCTCAGTGTATATGTCTCAGTGTATATGTCTCGGTTTATATGTCTCAGTGTATATGTCTCAGTGTATATATATCTCAGTGTATATGTCTCAGTGTATATGTCTCAGTGTATATGTCTCAGTGTATATGTCTCAGTGTATATGTCTCAGTGTATATGTCTCAGTGTATATGTCTCAGTGTATATGTCTCAGTGTATATGTCTCAGTGTATATGTCTCAGTTTATATGTCTCAGTGTATATGTCTCAGCGACCACGTATGTCTCAGTGTATATGTCTCAGTGTATATGTCTCAGTGTATATGTCTCGGTGTATATGTCTCGGTGTATATGTCTCAGTGTATATGTCTCAGTGTATATGTCTCAGTGTATATGTCTCAGTGTATATGTCTCGGTTTATATGTCTTGGTTTATATGTCTCAGTGTATATGTCTCAGTGCATATGTCTCAGTGTATATGTCTCAGTGTATATGTCTCAGTTTATATGTCTCAGTGTATATGTCTCAGCGACCACGTATGTCTCAGTGTATATGTCTCAGTGTATATGTCTCAGTGTATATGTCTCGGTTTATATGTCTCGGTGTATATGTCTCAGTGTATATGTCTCAGTGTATATGTCTCAGTGTATATGTCTCAGTGTATATGTCTCGGTTTATATGTCTTGGTTTATATGTCTCAGTGTATATGTCTCAGTGTATATGTCTCAGTGTATATGTCTCAGTGTATATGTCTCAGTGTATATGTCTCAGTGTATATGTCTCAGTTTATATGTCTCAGTGTATATGTCTCGGTTTATATGTCTCAGTGTATATGTCTCAGTGTATATGTCTCAGTGTATATGTCTCAGTGTATATGTCTCAGTGTATATGTCTCGGTTTATATGTCTCAGTGTATATGTCTCAGTGTATATATATCTCAGTGTATATGTCTCAGTGTATATGTCTCAGTGTATATGTCTCAGTGTATATGTCTCAGTGTATATGTCTCAGTGTATATGTCTCAGTGTATATGTCTCAGTGTATATGTCTCAGTTTATATGTCTCAGTGTATATGTCTCAGTGTATATGTCTCAGTTTATATGTCTCAGTGTATATGTCTCAGTGTATATGTCTCAGTGTATATGTCTCAGTTTATATGTCTCAGTGTATATGTCTCAGTTTATATGTCTCAGTTAATATGTCTCAGTGTATATGTCTCAGTTTATATGTCTCAGTGTATATGTCTCGGTGTATATGTCTCGGTGTATATGTCTCAGTGTAAATGTCTCAGTGTATATGTCTCAGTTTATATGTCTCAGTTTATATGTCTCAGCTTATATGTCTCGGTTTATATGTCTCAGTGTATATGTCTCAGTGTATATGTCTCAGTTTATATGTCTCAGTTTATATGTCTCAGTGTATATGTCTCAGTTTATATGTCTCACTTTATATGTCTCACTTTATATGTCTCGGTTTATATGTCTCAGTGTATATATATCTCAGTGTATATGTCTCAGTGTATATGTCTCAGTGTATATGTCTCAGTGTATATGTCTCAGTTTATATGTCTCAGTTTATATGTCTCGGTGTATATGTCTCAGTGTATATGTCTCAGTTAATATGTCTCAGTGTATATGTCTCAGTGTATATGTCTCAGTTTATATGACTCAGTGTATATGTCTCGGTGTATATGTCTCGGTTTTTATCTCTCAGTGTATATGTCTCAGTGTATATGTCTCAGTTTATATGTCTCAGTTTATATGTCTCAGTTTATATGTCTCAGTGTATATGTCTCAGTGTATATGTCTCAGTGTATATGTCTCGGTGTATATGTCTCAGTTTATATGTCTCAGTGTATATGTCTCAGTGTATATGTCTCAGTTTATATGTCTCAGTGTATATGTCTCAGTGTATATGTCTCAGTGTATATGTCTCAGTGTATATGTCTCGGTTTATATGTCTCAGTGTATATGTCTCGGTGTATATGTCTCAGTGTAAATGTCTCAGTGTATATGTCTCAGTTTATATGTCTCAGTTTATATGTCTCAGTTTATATGTCTCAGTGTATATGTCTCAGTGTATATGTCTCAGTGTATATGTCTCAGTTTATATGTCTCAGTTTATATGTCTCGGTGTATATGTCTCAGTGTATATGTCTCAGTTAATATGTCTCAGTGTATATGTCTCAGTGTATATGTCTCAGTGTATATGTCTCAGTGTATATGTCTCAGTTTATATGTCTCAGTGTATATGTCTCAGTGTATATGTCTCAGTGTATATGTCTCAGTGTATATGTCTCAGTTTATATGTCTCAGTGTATATGTCTCAGTGTATATGTCTCAGTGTATATGTCTCGGTTTATATGTCTCGGTGTATATGTCTCAGTTTATATGTCTCAGTGTATATGTCTCAGTTTATATGTCTCAGTGTATATGTCTCAGTGTATATGTCTCAGTGTATATGTCTCAGTGTATATGTCTCAGTGTATATGTCTCAGTTTATATGTCTCAGTTTATATGTCTCAGTGTATATGTCTCAGTTTATATGTCTCAGTTTATATGTCTCACTTTATATGTCTCGGTTTATATGTCTCAGTGTATATATATCTCAGTGTATATGTCTCAGTGTATATGTCTCAGTGTATATGTCTCAGTTTATATGTCTCAGTTTATATGTCTCAGTGTATATGTCTCAGTGTAAATGTCTCAGTGTATATGTCTCAGTTGATATGTCTCAGTTTATATGTCTCAGTTTATATGTCTCAGTGTATATGTCTCAGTGTATATGTCTCAGTGTATATGTCTCAGTGTATATGTCTCAGTGTATATGTCTCAGTTTATATGTCTCAGTGTATATGTCTCAGTGTATATGTCTCAGTGTATATGTCTCAGTGTATATGTCTCGGTTTATATGTCTCAGTGTATATGTCTCGGTTTATATGTCTCAGTGTATATGTCTCAGTGTATATGTCTCGGTTTATATGTCTTGGTTTATATGTCTCAGTGTATATGTCTCAGTTTATATGTCTCAGTGTATATGTCTCGGTTTATATGTCTCAGTGTATATGTCTCGGTTTATATGTCTCAGTGTATATGTCTCAGTGTATATGTCTCGGTTTATATGTCTTGGTTTATATGTCTCAGTGTATATGTCTCAGTGTATATGTCTCAGTTTATATGTCTCAGTTTATATGTCTCAGTGTATATGTCTCAGTGTAAATGTCTCAGTGTATATGTCTCAGTTGATATGTCTCAGTTTATATGTCTCAGTTTATATGTCTCAGTGTATATGTCTCAGTGTATATGTCTCAGTGTATATGTCTCAGTGTATATGTCTCAGTGTATATGTCTCAGTGTATATGTCTCGGTTTATATGTCTCAGTGTATATGACTCAGTTTATATGTCTCAGTTTATATGTCTCAGTGTATATGTCTCAGTGTATATGTCTCAGTTTATATGTCTCAGTGTATATGTCTCAGTGTATATGTCTCGGTTTATATGTCTCAGTGTATATGTCTCAGTGTATATGTCTCAGTGTATATGTCTCAGTGTATATGTCTCAGTTTATATGTCTCAGTGTATATGTCTCAGTGTATATGTCTCAGTGTATATGTCTCAGTGTATATGTCTCAGTTTACATGTCTCAGTGTATATGTCTCAGCGACCACGTATGTCTCAGTGTATATGTCTCAGTGTATATGTCTCAGTGTATATGTCTCGGTTTATATGTCTCGGTGTATATGTCTCAGTGTATATGTCTCAGTGTATATGTCTCAGTGTATATGTCTCAGTGTATATGTCTCGGTTTATATGTCTTGGTTTATATGTCTCAGTGTATATGTCTCAGTGTATATGTCTCAGTGTATATGTCTCAGTGTATATGTCTCAGTGTATATGTCTCAGTTTATATGTCTCAGTGTATATGTCTCAGCGACCACGTATGTCTCAGTGTATATGTCTCAGTGTATATGTCTCAGTGTATATGTCTCGGTTTATATGTCTCGGTGTATATGTCTCAGTGTATATGTCTCAGTGTATATGTCTCAGTGTATATGTCTCAGTGTATATGTCTCGGTTTATATGTCTTGGTTTATATGTCTCAGTGTATATGTCTCAGTGTATATGTCTCAGTGTATATGTCTCAGTGTATATGTCTCAGTTTATATGTCTCAGTGTATATGTCTCGGTTTATATGTCTCGGTTTATATTTCTCAGTGTTTATGTCTCAGTTTATATGTCTCGGTTTATATGTCTCAGTGTATATGTCTCGGTTTATATGTCTCAGTGTATATGTCTCAGTGTATATGTCTCAGTGTATATGTCTCAGTGTATATGTCTCAGTGTATATGTCTCGGTTTATATGTCTCAGTGTATATGTCTCAGTGTATATATATCTCAGTGTATATGTCTCAGTGTATATGTCTCAGTGTATATGTCTCAGTGTATATGTCTCAGTGTATATGTCTCAGTGTATATGTCTCAGTGTATATGTCTCAGTGTATATGTCTCAGTGTATATGTCTCAGTTTATATGTCTCAGTGTATATGTCTCAGTGTATATGTCTCAGTTTATATGTCTCAGTGTATATGTCTCAGTGTATATGTCTCAGTTTATATGTCTCAGTGTATATGTCTCAGTGTATATGTCTCAGTGTATATGTCTCAGTTTATATGTCTCAGTGTATATGTCTCAGTTTATATGTCTCAGTTAATATGTCTCAGTGAATATGTCTCAGTGTATATGTTTCAGTGTATATGTCTCGGTTTATATGTCTCAGTGTATATGTCTCAGTGTATATATATCTCAGTGTATATGTCTCAGTGTATATGTCTCAGTGTATATGTCTCAGTGTATATGTCTCAGTGTATATGTCTCAGTGTATATGTCTCAGTGTATATGTCTCAGTTTATATGTCTCAGTGTATATGTCTCAGTGTATATGTCTCAGTTTATATGTCTCAGTGTATATGTCTCAGTGTATATGTCTCAGTGTATATGTCTCAGTTTATATGTCTCAGTGTATATGTCTCAGTTTATATGTCTCAGTGTATATGTCTCAGTGTATATGTCTCAGTGTATATGTCTCAGTTTATATGTCTCAGTGTATATGTCTCAGTTTATATGTCTCAGTGTATATGTCTCAGTGTATATGTCTCAGTTTATATGTCTCAGTGTATATGTCTCAGTGTATATGTCTCAGTGTATATGTCTCAGTTTATATGTCTCAGTGTATATGTCTCAGTTTATATGTCTCAGTTAATATGTCTCAGTGTATATGTCTCAGTGTATATGTCTCAGTGTATATGTCTCAGTGTATATGTCTCAGTGTATATGTCTTGGTTCATATGTCTCAGTGTATATGTCTCAGTGTATATGTCTCAGTTTATATGTCTCAGTGTATATGTCTCAGTTTATATGTCTCAGTGTATATGTCTCAGTGTATATGTCTCAGTGTATATGTCTCAGTTTATATGTCTCAGTGTATATGTCTCAGTTTATATGTCTCAGTGTATATGTCTCAGTGTATATGTCTCAGTTTATATGTCTCAGTGTATATGTCTCAGTGTATATGTCTCAGTGTATATGTCTCAGTTTATATGTCTCAGTGTATATGTCTCAGTTTATATGTCTCAGTTAATATGTCTCAGTGTATATGTCTCAGTGTATATGTCTCAGTGTATATGTCTCAGTGTATATGTCTCAGTGTATATGTCTTGGTTCATATGTCTCAGTGTATATGTCTCAGTGTATATGTCTCAGTGTATATGTCTCAGTTTATATGTCTCAGTGTATATGTCTCAGTGTATATGTCTCAGTGTATATGTCTCAGTGTATATGTCTCGGTTTATATGTCTCAGTGTATATGTCTCGGTTTATATGTCTCGGTTTATATGTCTCAGTGTATATGTCTCAGTGTATATGTCTCGGTTTATATGTCTTGGTTTATATGTCTCAGTGTATATGTCTCAGTTTATATGTCTCAGTGTATATGTCTCAGTGTATATGTCTCGGTTTATATGTCTCAGTGTATATGTCTCAGTGTATATGTCTCAGTTTATATGTCTCAGTTTATATGTCTCGGTGTATATGTCTCAGTGTATATGTCTCAGTTAATATGTCTCAGTGTATATGTCTCAGTGTATATGTCTCAGTTTATATGACTCAGTGTATATGTCTCGGTGTATATGTCTCGGTTTTTATCTCTCAGTGTATATGTCTCAGTGTATATGTCTCAGTTTATATGTCTCAGTTTATATGTCTCAGTTTATATGTCTCAGTGTATATGTCTCAGTGTATATGTCTCAGTGTATATGTCTCGGTGTATATGTCTTGGTTTATATGTCTCAGTGTATATGTCTCAGTGTATATGTCTCAGTTTATATGTCTCAGTGTATATGTCTCAGTGTATATGTCTCAGTGTATATGTCTCAGTGTATATGTCTCGGTTTATATGTCTCAGTGTATATGTCTCGGTGTATATGTCTCAGTGTAAATGTCTCAGTGTATATGTCTCAGTTTATATGTCTCAGTTTATATGTCTCAGTTTATATGTCTCAGTGTATATGTCTCAGTGTATATGTCTCAGTGTATATGTCTCAGTTTATATGTCTCAGTTTATATGTCTCGGTGTATATGTCTCAGTGTATATGTCTCAGTTAATATGTCTCAGTGTATATGTCTCAGTGTATATGTCTCAGTGTATATGTCTCAGTGTATATGTCTCAGTTTATATGTCTCAGTGTATATGTCTCAGTGTATATGTCTCAGTGTATATGTCTCAGTGTATATGTCTCAGTTTATATGTCTCAGTGTATATGTCTCAGTGTATATGTCTCAGTGTATATGTCTCGGTTTATATGTCTCGGTGTATATGTCTCAGTTTATATGTCTCAGTGTATATGTCTCAGTTTATATGTCTCAGTGTATATGTCTCAGTGTATATGTCTCAGTGTATATGTCTCAGTGTATATGTCTCAGTGTATATGTCTCAGTTTATATGTCTCAGTTTATATGTCTCAGTGTATATGTCTCAGTTTATATGTCTCAGTTTATATGTCTCACTTTATATGTCTCGGTTTATATGTCTCAGTGTATATATATCTCAGTGTATATGTCTCAGTGTATATGTCTCAGTGTATATGTCTCAGTTTATATGTCTCAGTTTATATGTCTCAGTGTATATGTCTCAGTGTAAATGTCTCAGTGTATATGTCTCAGTTGATATGTCTCAGTTTATATGTCTCAGTTTATATGTCTCAGTGTATATGTCTCAGTGTATATGTCTCAGTGTATATGTCTCAGTGTATATGTCTCAGTGTATATGTCTCAGTTTATATGTCTCAGTGTATATGTCTCAGTGTATATGTCTCAGTGTATATGTCTCAGTGTATATGTCTCGGTTTATATGTCTCAGTGTATATGTCTCGGTTTATATGTCTCAGTGTATATGTCTCAGTGTATATGTCTCGGTTTATATGTCTTGGTTTATATGTCTCAGTGTATATGTCTCAGTTTATATGTCTCAGTGTATATGTCTCGGTTTATATGTCTCAGTGTATATGTCTCGGTTTATATGTCTCAGTGTATATGTCTCAGTGTATATGTCTCGGTTTATATGTCTTGGTTTATATGTCTCAGTGTATATGTCTCAGTGTATATGTCTCAGTTTATATGTCTCAGTTTATATGTCTCAGTGTATATGTCTCAGTGTAAATGTCTCAGTGTATATGTCTCAGTTGATTTGTCTCAGTTTATATGTCTCAGTTTATATGTCTCAGTGTATATGTCTCAGTGTATATGTCTCAGTGTATATGTCTCAGTGTATATGTCTCAGTGTATATGTCTCAGTGTATATGTCTCGGTTTATATGTCTCAGTGTATATGACTCAGTTTATATGTCTCAGTTTATATGTCTCAGTGTATATGTCTCAGTGTATATGTCTCAGTTTATATGTCTCAGTGTATATGTCTCAGTGTATATGTCTCGGTTTATATGTCTCAGTGTATATGTCTCAGTGTATATGTCTCAGTGTATATGTCTCAGTTTATATGTCTCAGTTTATATGTCTCAGTGTATATGTCTCAGTGTATATGTCTCAGTGTATATGTCTCAGTGTATATGTCTCAGTTTACATGTCTCAGTGTATATGTCTCAGCGACCACGTATGTCTCAGTGTATATGTCTCAGTGTATATGTCTCAGTGTATATGTCTCGGTTTATATGTCTCGGTGTATATGTCTCAGTGTATATGTCTCAGTGTATATGTCTCAGTGTATATGTCTCAGTGTATATGTCTCGGTTTATATGTCTTGGTTTATATGTCTCAGTGTATATGTCTCAGTGTATATGTCTCAGTGTATATGTCTCAGTGTATATGTCTCAGTGTATATGTCTCAGTTTATATGTCTCAGTGTATATGTCTCAGCGACCACGTATGTCTCAGTGTATATGTCTCAGTGTATATGTCTCAGTGTATATGTCTCGGTTTATATGTCTCGGTGTATATGTCTCAGTGTATATGTCTCAGTGTATATGTCTCAGTGTATATGTCTCAGTGTATATGTCTCGGTTTATATGTCTTGGTTTATATGTCTCAGTGTATATGTCTCAGTGTATATGTCTCAGTGTATATGTCTCAGTGTATATGTCTCAGTTTATATGTCTCAGTGTATATGTCTCGGTTTATATGTCTCGGTTTATATTTCTCAGTGTTTATGTCTCAGTTTATATGTCTCGGTTTATATGTCTCAGTGTATATGTCTCGGTTTATATGTCTCAGTGTATATGTCTCAGTGTATATGTCTCAGTGTATATGTCTCAGTGTATATGTCTCAGTGTATATGTCTCGGTTTATATGTCTCAGTGTATATGTCTCAGTGTATATATATCTCAGTGTATATGTCTCAGTGTATATGTCTCAGTGTATATGTCTCAGTGTATATGTCTCAGTGTATATGTCTCAGTGTATATGTCTCAGTGTATATGTCTCAGTGTATATGTCTCAGTTTATATGTCTCAGTGTATATGTCTCAGTGTATATGTCTCAGTTTATATGTCTCAGTGTATATGTCTCAGTGTATATGTCTCAGTTTATATGTCTCAGTGTATATGTCTCAGTGTATATGTCTCAGTGTATATGTCTCAGTTTATATGTCTCAGTGTATATGTCTCAGTTTATATGTCTCAGTTAATATGTCTCAGTGAATATGTCTCAGTGTATATGTTTCAGTGTATATGTCTCGGTTTATATGTCTCAGTGTATATGTCTCAGTGTATATATATCTCAGTGTATATGTCTCAGTGTATATGTCTCAGTGTATATGTCTCAGTGTATATGTCTCAGTGTATATGTCTCAGTGTATATGTCTCAGTGTATATGTCTCAGTTTATATGTCTCAGTGTATATGTCTCAGTGTATATGTCTCAGTTTATATGTCTCAGTGTATATGTCTCAGTGTATATGTCTCAGTGTATATGTCTCAGTTTATATGTCTCAGTGTATATGTCTCAGTTTATATGTCTCAGTGTATATGTCTCAGTGTATATGTCTCAGTGTATATGTCTCAGTTTATATGTCTCAGTGTATATGTCTCAGTTTATATGTCTCAGTGTATATGTCTCAGTGTATATGTCTCAGTTTATATGTCTCAGTGTATATGTCTCAGTGTATATGTCTCAGTGTATATGTCTCAGTTTATATGTCTCAGTGTATATGTCTCAGTTTATATGTCTCAGTTAATATGTCTCAGTGTATATGTCTCAGTGTATATGTCTCAGTGTATATGTCTCAGTGTATATGTCTCAGTGTATATGTCTTGGTTCATATGTCTCAGTGTATATGTCTCAGTGTATATGTCTCAGTTTATATGTCTCAGTGTATATGTCTCAGTTTATATGTCTCAGTGTATATGTCTCAGTGTATATGTCTCAGTGTATATGTCTCAGTTTATATGTCTCAGTGTATATGTCTCAGTTTATATGTCTCAGTGTATATGTCTCAGTGTATATGTCTCAGTTTATATGTCTCAGTGTATATGTCTCAGTGTATATGTCTCAGTGTATATGTCTCAGTTTATATGTCTCAGTGTATATGTCTCAGTTTATATGTCTCAGTTAATATGTCTCAGTGTATATGTCTCAGTGTATATGTCTCAGTGTATATGTCTCAGTGTATATGTCTCAGTGTATATGTCTTGGTTCATATGTCTCAGTGTATATGTCTCAGTGTATATGTCTCAGTGTATATGTCTCAGTTTATATGTCTCAGTGTATATGTCTCAGTGTATATGTCTCAGTGTATATGTCTCAGTGTATATGTCTCGGTTTATATGTCTCAGTGTATATGTCTCGGTTTATATGTCTCGGTTTATATGTCTCAGTGTATATGTCTCAGTGTATATGTCTCGGTTTATATGTCTTGGTTTATATGTCTCAGTGTATATGTCTCAGTTTATATGTCTCAGTGTATATGTCTCAGTGTATATGTCTCGGTTTATATGTCTCAGTGTATATGTCTCAGTTAATATGTCTCAGTTTATATGTCTCAGTGTATATGTCTCAGTGTATATGTCTCAGTTTATATGTCTCAGTGTATGTGTCTCAGTGTATATGTCTCGGTTTATATGTCTCAGTGTATATGTCTCAGTGTATATGTCTCAGTGTATATGTCTCAGTTTATATGTCTCAGTTTATATGTCTCAGTGTATATGTCTCAGTGTATATGTCTCAGTGTATATGTCTCAGTGTATATGTCTCAGTTTTTATGTCTCAGTGTATATGTCTCAGCGACCACGTATGTCTCAGTGTATATGTCTCAGTGTATATGTCTCAGTGTGTATGTCTCGGTTTATATGTCTCGGTGTATATGTCTCAGTGTATATGTCTCAGTGTATATGTCTCAGTGTATATGTCTCAGTGTATATGTCTCGGTTTATATGTCTTGGTTTATATGTCTCAGTGTATATGTCTCAGTGTATATGTCTCAGTGTATATGTCTCAGTGTATATGTCTCGGTTTATATGTCTCAGTGTATATGTCTCAGTGTATATGTCTCAGTGTATATGTCTCAGTTTATATGTCTCAGTTTATATGTCTCAGTGTATATGTCTCAGTGTATATGTCTCAGTGTATATGTCTCAGTGTATATGTCTCAGTTTATATGTCTCAGTGTATATGTCTCAGCGACCACGTATGTCTCAGTGTATATGTCTCAGTGTATATGTCTCAGTGTATATGTCTCGGTTTATATGTCTCGGTGTATATGTCTCAGTGTATATGTCTCAGTGTATATGTCTCAGTGTATATGTCTCAGTGTATATGTCTCAGTGTATATGTCTCAGTGTATATGTCTCAGTGTATATGTCTCAGTTTATATGTCTCAGTGTATATGTCTCAGCGACCACGTATGTCTCAGTGTATATGTCTCAGTGTATATGTCTCAGTGTATATGTCTCGGTTTATATGTCTCGGTGTATATGTCTCAGTGTATATGTCTCAGTGTATATGTCTCAGTGTATATGTCTCAGTGTATATGTCTCGGTTTATATGTCTTGGTTTATATGTCTCAGTGTATATGTCTCAGTGCATATGTCTCAGTGTATATGTCTCAGTGTATATGTCTCAGTTTATATGTCTCAGTGTATATGTCTCAGCGACCACGTATGTCTCAGTGTATATGTCTCAGTGTATATGTCTCAGTGTATATGTCTCGGTTTATATGTCTCGGTGTATATGTCTCAGTGTATATGTCTCAGTGTATATGTCTCAGTGTATATGTCTCAGTGTATATGTCTCGGTTTATATGTCTTGGTTTATATGTCTCAGTGTATATGTCTCAGTGTATATGTCTCAGTGTATATGTCTCAGTGTATATGTCTCAGTTTATATGTCTCAGTGTATATGTCTCGGTTTATATGTCTCGGTTTATATTTCTCAGTGTTTATGTCTCAGTTTATATGTCTCAGTTTATATGTCTCAGTGTATATGTCTCGGTTTATATGTCTCAGTGTATATGTCTCAGTGTATATGTCTCAGTGTATATGTCTCAGTGTATATGTCTCAGTGTATATGTCTCGGTTTATATGTCTCAGTGTATATGTCTCAGTGTATATATATCTCAGTGTATATGTCTCAGTGTATATGTCTCAGTGTATATGTCTCAGTGTATATGTCTCAGTGTATATGTCTCAGTGTATATGTCTCAGTGTATATGTCTCAGTGTATATGTCTCAGTTTATATGTCTCAGTGTATATGTCTCAGTGTATATGTCTCAGTTTATATGTCTCAGTGTATATGTCTCAGTGTATATGTCTCAGTGTATATGTCTCAGTTTATATGTCTCAGTGTATATGTCTCAGTTTATATGTCTCAGTTAATATGTCTCAGTGTATATGTCTCAGTTTATATGTCTCAGTGTATATGTCTCGGTGTATATGTCTCGGTGTATATGTCTCAGTGTAAATGTCTCAGTGTATATGTCTCAGTTTATATGTCTCAGTTTATATGTCTCAGCTTATATGTCTCGGTTTATATGTCTCAGTGTATATGTCTCAGTGTATATGTCTCAGTTTATATGTCTCAGTTTATATGTCTCAGTGTATATGTCTCAGTTTATATGTCTCACTTTATATGTCTCACTTTATATGTCTCGGTTTATATGTCTCAGTGTATATATATCTCAGTGTATATGTCTCAGTGGATATGTCTCAGTGTATATGTCTCAGTGTATATGTCTCAGTTTATATGTCTCAGTTTATATGTCTCGGTGTATATGTCTCAGTGTATATGTCTCAGTTAATATGTCTCAGTGTATATGTCTCAGTGTATATGTCTCAGTTTATATGTCTCAGTGTATATGTCTCGGTGTATATGTCTCGGTTTTTATGTCTCAGTGTAAATGTCTCAGTGTATATGTCTCAGTTTATATGTCTCAGTTTATATGTCTCAGTTTATATGTCTCAGTGTATATGTCTCAGTGTATATGTCTCAGTGTATATGTCTCGGTGTATATGTCTTGGTTTATATGTCTCAGTGTATATGTCTCAGTGTATATGTCTCAGTTTATATGTCTCAGTGTATATGTCTCAGTGTATATGTCTCAGTGTATATGTCTCAGTGTATATGTCTCGGTTTATATGTCTCAGTGTATATGTCTCGGTGTATATGTCTCAGTGTAAATGTCTCAGTGTATATGTCTCAGTTTATATGTCTCAGTTTATATGTCTCAGTTTATATGTCTCAGTGTATATGTCTCAGTGTATATGTCTCAGTGTATATGTCTCAGTTTATATGTCTCAGTTTATATGTCTCGGTGTATATGTCTCAGTGTATATGTCTCAGTTAATATGTCTCAGTGTATATGTCTCAGTGTATATGTCTCAGTGTATATGTCTCAGTGTATATGTCTCAGTTTATATGTCTCAGTGTATATGTCTCAGTGTATATGTCTCAGTGTATATGTCTCAGTGTATATGTCTCAGTTTATATGTCTCAGTGTATATGTCTCAGTGTATATGTCTCGGTGTATATGTCTCGGTTTATATGTCTCGGTGTATATGTCTCAGTTTATATGTCTCAGTGTATATGTCTCAGTTTATATGTCTCAGTGTATATGTCTCAGTGTATATGTCTCAGTGTATATGTCTCAGTGTATATGTCTCAGTGTATATGTCTCAGTTTATATGTCTCAGTTTATATGTCTCAGTGTATATGTCTCAGTTTATATGTCTCAGTTTATATGTCTCACTTTATATGTCTCGGTTTATATGTCTCAGTGTATATATATCTCAGTGTATATGTCTCAGTGTATATGTCTCAGTGTATATGTCTCAGTTTATATGTCTCAGTTTATATGTCTCAGTGTATATGTCTCAGTGTAAATGTCTCAGTGTATATGTCTCAGTTGATATGTCTCAGTTTATATGTCTCAGTTTATATGTCTCAGTGTATATGTCTCAGTGTATATGTCTCAGTGTATATGTCTCAGTGTATATGTCTCAGTGTATATGTCTCAGTTTATATGTCTCAGTGTATATGTCTCAGTGTATATGTCTCAGTGTATATGTCTCAGTGTATATGTCTCGGTTTATATGTCTCAGTGTATATGTCTCGGTTTATATGTCTCAGTGTATATGTCTCAGTGTATATGTCTCGGTTTATATGTCTTGGTTTATATGTCTCAGTGTATATGTCTCAGTTTATATGTCTCAGTGTATATGTCTCGGTTTATATGTCTCAGTGTATATGTCTCGGTTTATATGTCTCAGTGTATATGTCTCAGTGTATATGTCTCGGTTTATATGTCTTGGTTTATATGTCTCAGTGTATATGTCTCAGTTTATATGTCTCAGTGTATATGTCTCAGTGTATATGTCTCAGTTTATATGTCTCAGTGTATATGTCTCAGTTTATATGTCTCAGTTTATATGTCTCAGTGTATATGTCTCAGTGTATATGTCTCAGTTTATATGTCTCAGTGTATATGTCTCAGTGTATATGTCTCGGTTTATATGTCTCAGTGTATATGTCTCAGTGTATATGTCTCAGTGTATATGTCTCAGTTTATATGTCTCAGTTTATATGTCTCAGTGTATATGTCTCAGTGTATATGTCTCAGTTTATATGTCTCAGTGTATATGTCTCAGCGACCACGTATGTCTCAGTGTATATGTCTCAGTGTATATGTCTCAGTGTATTTGTCTCGGTTTATATGTCTCGGTGTATATGTCTCAGTGTATATGTCTCAGTGTATATGTCTCAGTGTATATGTCTCAGTGTATATGTCTCGGTTTATATGTCTTGGTTTATATGTCTCAGTGTATATGTCTCAGTGTATATGTCTCAGTGTATATGTCTCAGTGTATATGTCTCAGTGTATATGTCTCAGTTTATATGTCTCAGTGTATATGTCTCAGCGACCACGTATGTCTCAGTGTATATGTCTCAGTGTATATGTCTCAGTGTATATGTCTCGGTTTATATGTCTCGGTGTATATGTCTCAGTGTATATGTCTCAGTGTATATGTCTCAGTGTATATGTCTCAGTGTATTTGTCTCGGTTTATATGTCTTGGTTTATATGTCTCAGTGTATATGTCTCAGTGTATATGTCTCAGTGTATATGTCTCAGTGTATATGTCTCAGTTTATATGTCTCAGTGTATATGTCTCGGTTTATATGTCTCGGTTTATATTTCTCAGTGTTTATGTCTCAGTTTATATGTCTCAGTGTATATGTCTCAGTGTATATGTCTCGGTTTATATGTCTCGGTGTATATGTCTCAGTGTATATGTCTCAGTGTATATGTCTCAGTGTATATGTCTCAGTGTATATGTCTCGGTTTATATGTCTTGGTTTATATGTCTCAGTGTATATGTCTCAGTGTATATGTCTCAGTGTATATGTCTCAGTGTATATGTCTCAGTTTATATGTCTCAGTGTATATGTCTCGGTTTATATGTCTCGGTTTATATTTCTCAGTGTTTATGTCTCAGTTTATATGTCTCGGTTTATATGTCTCAGTGTATATGTCTCGGTTTATATGTCTCAGTGTATATGTCTCAGTGTATATGTCTCAGTGTATATGTCTCAGTGTATATGTCTCAGTGTATATGTCTCAGTTTATATGTCTCAGGTAATATGTCTCAGTGAATATGTCTCAGTGTATATGTTTCAGTGTATATGTCTCGGTTTATATGTCTCAGTGTATATGTCTCAGTGTATATATATCTCAGTGTATATGTCTCAGTGTATATGTCTCAGTGTATATGTCTCAGTGTATATGTCTCAGTGTATATGTCTCAGTGTATATGTCTCAGTGTATATGTCTCAGTGTATATGTCTCAGTTTATATGTCTCAGTGTATATGTCTCAGTGTATATGTCTCAGTTTATATGTCTCAGTGTATATGTCTCAGTGTATATGTCTCAGTGTATATGTCTCAGTTTATATGTCTCAGTGTATATGTCTCAGTTTATATGTCTCAGTTAATATGTCTCAGTGAATATGTCTCAGTGTATATGTCTCGGTGTATATGTCTCGGTGTATATGTCTCAGTGTATATGTCTCAGTGTATATGTCTCAGTGTATATGTTTCAGTGTATATGTCTCGGTTTATATGTCTCAGTGTATATGTCTCGGTTTATATGTCTCAGTGTATATGTCTCAGTTTATATGTCTCAGTTTATATGTCTCAGTGTATATGTCTCAGTGTATTTGTCTCACTGTGTTTATGTCTCAGTGTATATGTCTCAGTGTATATGTCTCGGTGTATATGTCTCAGTGTATATGTCTCAGTGTATATGTCTCAGTGTATATGTCTCAGTGTATATGTCTCGGTGTATATGTCTCGGTGTATATGTCTCAGTGTATATGTCTCAGTGTATATGTCTCGGTGTATATGTCTCAGTGTATATGTCTCAGTGTATATGTCTCAGTGTATATGTCTCAGTGTATATGTCTCAGTTTATATGTCTCAGTGTATATGTCTCAGTTTATATGTCTCAGTGTATATGTCTCAGTGTATATGTCTCAGTGTATATGTCTCGGTGTATATGTCTCGGTGTATATGTCTCAGTGTATATGTCTCAGTGTATATGTCTCAGTGTATATGTTTCAGTGTATATGTCTCGGTTTATATGTCTCAGTGTATATGTCTCGGTTTATATGTCTCAGTGTATATGTCTCAGTTTATATGTCTCAGTTTATATGTCTCAGTGTATATGTCTCAGTGTATTTGTCTCACTGTGTTTATGTCTCAGTGTATATGTCTCAGTGTATATGTCTCGGTGTATATGTCTCAGTGTATATGTCTCAGTGTATATGTCTCAGTGTATATGTCTCAGTGTATATGTCTCGGTGTATATGTCTCGGTGTATATGTCTCAGTGTATATGTCTCAGTGTATATGTCTCGGTGTATATGTCTCAGTGTATATGTCTCAGTGTATATGTCTCAGTGTATATGTCTCAGTGTATATGTCTCAGTTTATATGTCTCAGTTTATATGTCTCAGTGTATATGTCTCAGTGTATATGTCTCAGTGTATATGTCTCAGTGTATATGTCTCGGTGTATATGTCTCAGTGTATATGTCTCAGTGTATATGTCTCAGTTTATATGTCTCAGTGTATATGTCTCAGTGTATATGTCTCAGTGTATATGTCTCAGTGTATATGTCTCAGTGTATATGTCTCAGTTTATATGTCTCAGTGTATATGTCTCAGTTTATATGTCTCAGTGTATATATATCTCAGTGTATATGTCTCAGTGTTTATGTCTCAGTTTATATGTCTCAGTGTATATGTCTCGGTGTATATATCTCAGTGTATATGTCTCAGTGTATATGTATCAGTTTATATGTGTTCACTTCAGTTCCGTAGTGAAACCGACATGTATTATACTATAGAAATGATAGAGAAGCTATGTTTACAATGAAGGCTATATTAAGAATGAATAGCATTTTCTTTTTTCCTTCCATATATATATGGTATACCAAGTGTAAACAGTTCTACTCAAACCATTTAACTAATGCATAAAGTACAAATAAAAAAAGAGATAAAGTCCCTGGTGTAAACATCTAATTGTAAACATGTTAATAATTTAGCAACGTTTGTTTATCACTGTACACTCACTGTACACGCCACGCTAGTTTTGTCACGTATAATGTACCAACCAATGAAGTTTTGGGCAGATGACCTACACTTCAATAATAAGGAATTGAAATGAAATGGTTATGGGAAAGGTTAAGTTTTTCGGACAAACGAAAAGAGGGACAGCTCAAACGAATATACGTAATACCAAGACTAACTTACTACCCACCCACTCTCGGGGATATGGCTACCCGACGTTCTACTCATTGCAACAATTCATTACCCTTTTGTATATTTTAGTATATCGATTGGTGGATGGAAGGTAACCACCCGACCGTGGGGGGGGGGGGGGGGGGGATTCAGATCCCTCTAGTGGAATATATATACATGGAAAACACAATAACACTACTCTCAGGTGGTATTATTTCATCTATATATAAACTGACTTATCGATTGAAAACACTTTAAACATGTCTTCTAAATGTAACCTGTACATTCACTGTACGCAAATGCAAATTTTCTTCGTAAATTTCGAGAAAAATGAACTTGTTGGTCAAAACTTTAAGATTGTGTACAAACTTAACCAAATGAAATTTGGGTACAAAACATCAACATAATGGAGGTTTTGCAATAAAATAGTCGATTGCAAGCGAATGAACATGGCTTTTTAAATTGCTACAAAAAAGAGAACAATTTGCATCCTGCAGGTTGGAGCGACGCTTCACCAAGTTGCCTAATCATGGATTGCATTAAGTGTACAATAGCCAGACACGCTAAAGTTTACAGACTAACTGGCACGGAGTGGAAAACCGTAGAAATATTGATCTGCTGACTTGTCACCCATTGAACAACTTTTGCAATTCCAACCTCAGCCATTAACAATAGAGACTTGGCCTTTTCCTCATGTGTTTGTAAGTCTTCTTGCACCGTTAAGCTTAAAATATCATTATTCTATTCAATGTTCTAAAACAACTGATGATCGAAAACTGGACAATTGACCCTTTAAGTCACGTTAATTAATGGTTATTTTTACTGAAAGACCCTTCCAAATGTATGTATTTTCGATACATAATATTATAATATGCGATGGTTTGATTTGGATCCAAAAATGTTTTGGTGGCGTTTCTTTTGCAAGTCAGTTAATATACTTCCTTTTCTGTTTCATATAAATGAGTTGTTTTCCGGTTACTAAGTTTATTAAGATAATGAAATAAAGTTGATTAAGATAAAGTTATAATGTGAACTCACGGAGCAGTTGACACATGTAGATGGTGCTGTTTATCGGTTGACATACGGTATTGAGTGGACAGGTGTGGTGTGAGCACGTCCCCAGGATAGTCTACAACATTGTACACGTGCATGCTGTATTCAAGAGTCGTTCGAGCAATCTATCAATGTATGTGTTCTAGGCAGTTTGAAGTTGGCAGGTGCTACAACAATGTTTGCAATGGATTGCAACTTCTATATGAAGTAGAGAATATATATATATATATATATATATATATATATATATATATATATATATATATATATATATATATATATATATATATATATAATTATATAAAATACTTCAGACGACACTTGCTGTAGATATCATTTTAATGATGACTGGATGACAAAGACTTGTAAACAAGTCGAAATGCGACGCATCCAGTCATCATTAAAATGATATCTACAGCAAGTGTCGTCTGAAGTATTTTATTTTTATATACATTTACTTCACGTGAGACCTTCCTCAACTTTTTCATATATATATATATATATACATGTACATGTATTGACCATTGTTCTCGAATCTGCTTTGATGAAGGAATGTAAGTTCAATATAGACATCCAACGTTAAAAGACGCCGTAGCAAGTTTTTTTTTCATATTATATTTTCTAAAAATTTGCCATTTATCATTTAAGTTTATTCAGTATATTGCTACGTTAGAGGGTGAACCATCTCATTACACGGCCCGATAAGCCTCGCCCATAGAAAACGGTTTTCTGTATTTGAAGAAAAACGGTGTGACTTGAACAGCGACAATTTTGTTGAACTCTTCAGTGTGACATGTAGATGTGTAGGTCTCACGCGCTTTGAGGAGTTTAGACAGCAAGATTGTTGACCATTCCATCATTGTGTCATAATTAAAACACTACTCTGAGTGTTTAGGCATCGCTACATCAGTCAAAATGTTTGAACTACCTTCGAGCGACCATTTTGATGTGAACACATTAAAATGGCCACACGAAGAGAATTGGACTGGTATGACTTAACCTAACCACTTACATTCGTTTTAGAACTCTTTTTATTGATCTTGGAGTGTTGCTGATTTACATTTCGTGAGAGTACCTTATTTCAGGAAGAAAAACGTGCTACAGCGCCTTTAAGGTGGGGAAACTAACAACATGATCAATGTATATTTATGAATATGGGCGGGGTTTGTAACTGTCCCGAGCAAAACGGCAAAACGTCCACAAAGCTATTGCATGGCGCCAGCTTTGCATGTAAATCTATGTTATCTATCGGCTTCTTTTTTAGACTTACTGTAAAATAGAAGCGTCTTTTGATATCAATTATATCAACACATGTTGATTAAATTTAACATGGTTATACTTTATTACACAAACAATTTAATTTTAATATTTACTGTCGAAACCACTTTGGATGATT
This sequence comes from Gibbula magus, assembly GCA_936450465.1. Lineage (NCBI taxonomy): Eukaryota > Metazoa > Mollusca > Gastropoda > Trochida > Trochidae > Gibbula > Gibbula magus. The sequence continues at coordinate 69,567,769 of OW388297.1, read as the reverse complement.
GCACTGAACCTAAATAGCATGTAAAGAATACCTCAGGCCAATAGACAGCATCGGAGAAGACGTAGCTGGACGTCACCAAGTGAGTCGTGTTCAAACCCCCGGGAGTCAGAGTCGCGTAGTTCAAGTCGCACGCTCCGCTCACCTCGTCGAAGTTGAACGATTTACAAAGTCGTGTGGAGAGGCAGTGACGTGCGCAGATGACAAGCCCATTGGTGTTTATTGAAACTATATCGTAATTAACCAATCGTCTATTTTTCATCAAGAAGGGAAATTGCTCGAGTACAGAGCATGTTTTATTAGTAGCAACTGGACTATGTAGCAAACATACCAGGGTACATATGCACGTCAGAACGTTTTGTCCCCAGTGAAGCTCCGCTTTATCCATCCTTGCTTCACTGAAAGTAGCCATTAACCGAGTCCAAATAGAAACAAGAAGACACTTTCTTAAGAGACAAGGTCAATGCACAAATATTGATTTCATAGTTACCAAGTAGAGCATAATTTCGAGAAACTGTTGCTTAAATCTTTATGTGAAACACTTACAAACCATGCTGATTATAACGATGTAGCAGTTTAAAGAAGCAGTTAATAATTTTTTTAAATTCACTCCATAGGATATCCTATATCAGTTCTTTATCCAAATATTCGTTTTTATGCATTTTTGATACTTGACGCGTACATCCATTCTGATGAAACCTTCCACATGAGGTCATATCCTTTTAATTGTGACCTTGACCTTGGCAAATGAACCATTTTCCCGAAAACTTTAACAATGGCCATAACTTTCTCCCAATGCTTAACAAAGTTTGATGGGCAGTATGTGTCTCCGATCCCTAAGTTCTAAATACATTCGTTTGAAAGTTGTTTACATTTCCATTATGGTCACATTTACCATTTCATCGTTAAAGAGTTTAGAGAAAATGCCTTCCACACCCATATTTTAGGTAGGATTGAGAGTGGAGGGTGCAATGTATCTACCTACAAAATTTCAGCTTTTTGGGTGCAGCAGTTCTTGAGAAGTCGAAAATATGAAAGGTATATGGATGATGGACAATGTCAATGTCAAAATAATTTTTTTATCACTTTATTTCTTTTTCTCAGGGTACAGAATATTTGTCATTTTGATTTTACAGTATAACACAATAAATGATGCAATACATTTGACATACATAAGTTAAACTACATGAAAAGATTGTGGCAAGATGACTTAAAATGTAGAGTGAGACAAATGATTCGTATTTGCACCGGGAGTAAGCGTTGGATTTATGTAATTGGTATTTTTCTTAATTTCGGTTTCAGACCGCCGATAGACGGTATTATGTTTGCCAGTAGGTAGGCATATGTTTTCTTTTGTTAACATTAACGTGAAATTTAGACCCCTATTTTTCCTTTTTTTTACTCCAAGAATTAGTCCAGCATGCTAGACGTCTTCCTACGTAGTCATCGCACATAAACCGACGTTTAGATTATCTGAACTATCCCAGAATGTGTTTTTGCGTTTAGGTTTAGACAAACGCACGTTTCGTTTTCAATCCGTAAAGGTTAATGTCCGAGTTACTCTCCATTCCTTAAAAGTAATGGAGCCAAGGCCCGAAGGGCCGAGGCCCATTATTTGTAAGGAATGGAGAGTTACGAGGTCAATAACCTCCTTAAATTACATTCAAAGTAAAGCTCTTTTATAATTAAAAAAAATGAAAGTTCAAGTTAAACTGTAGTATAAATGCCGTCGACAATCTCCGGCATTTATACCAGTTTAACTTGCACCTTTCAAACCGTTTATAAGCCAGTGAAGAAACACATTATTAAATCTATTTCTTAAAGGAAATTGGAAAACACTCAGTTAGTGACTATGTGAGAGATATACTTTTCCGAGTGTATCGAATGCTAAATTCAGAATGTGAAATTTAAGCGATATGCTCTCTGCGGATTGGATTAAACAAGGTCATTTGACCGATATACATTCTCATAAACACAAGTTAGACAGCTGAAAAGATAACCTTCAAACCCTGACGTTAACATAAAATAACCCGCGGTACAACTTTATCACTGTATCATTGCGCCATCATTATGACACAAAATAAATCTTACAACGTGAATTCTAATTGTAGTTTGATAAAAACAGCATGTTAGAACCAAAAATTCAATACTTTAATCATATTTCATGTGAACTACGTTTTGCACATGGTGACCGGAAATGGGGTGTACATTCAACAATTCATAATTAACCGTCCATTATAGAGGGAGTGTAAAGTTAAAATATACCCCACTTCCGTTCTCGTTGCTATGGTTTCTTTTGTTACAAGTGTAGGTGTATAAGCCGATACACCTACACTTTTTCTGATATACCTATACTTTTTTCTGATATACCTACACTTTTTCTGACATACCTACACTTTTCTAATATACCTACACTTTTTAACAGCTGAGAAACAATGTAGTCAATTTTCTAAATTTCCAAATTCTAAATGATGATACTTCATAAAATGTCAGATTATAAATGAACATTCAAGGAACCCGGATCAAAACCGTGTCCTGTTGCTTTCTGGCCGAACGACCTAACCATTACACCACGAAGCCAGTTGAAACTCTGAACATTTTTTCATGACCAAATGAATAAGGTTCTTATAATGCGTGAAATAATATCACAAATTTATGTTTTTCTTTTTATATAAGAATGTAATAGTTTCGTAGTCGTAGTTTCTACTTACATAGTTGGAGGGGGTTAAAACTGCTTCCTACATCCGATGCACATCATGCAAGAAAAGTGTTTCTTGTCAATTGAACATGTATTAGATGTAACCAATAGAAAATCAACTGTTCGTCTGAGGGTCGCAACAATGGGAGCAGTTTGTGATAGGTGATCGATACAGAAGTTCGATCGTTTTAAGTACAACACTAGCGATGGGTGAGTATGTATGTGTCGATGATTTATCTTTGTTATGGTGATGTTAAAGATGCATCAAAAGCTCTCAGCAAGCCTCCCCTTGGTGCATCGGACCACAATAGCGTATATCTCATCCCTACATACAGACAAAAGCTGAAGACAGGACAAGCTCAGGTTGTGATGATCCTGATGACTTAAATGACATTGTCACAAGTTATATTGCATTTTGGTCTGACACCATAATTCCCACTCGGGAGATTAAAAAATATCCTAATAATAAACCCTGGGTCCCGAAAGAATTAAAACAACTTTTGAATGAAAAGAAGCGTGCGTTTATGTCTAAAGACTATGTTCATTTATCTAATATTCAAAAGGAAATCAATAAAAAAAACATTAGAGAGTGCAAAGAAGAATTCAAGAATAATGTGCAAGAGGAATTCAGGCGGAATAACAGCAGGAAAGCATGGCATGGGTGAAGGCTATGATTGGATGTGAAAAGCCACGGGAAGTAGTTTCACTGGGTGAAGCGTCTACATTTGTTAACCAACTCAATGAATTCTATGCAAGATTTGACGATAAAGATTTTTCAAAAGAATTAAAAGACTTGTTAAATAATTTGCCAATTGACAATTACAAACCCCGCATATCCAAAGAAGACGTTTTGTTTAGATTCTCAAAAATAAACGTCAAGAAATCATCAGGCCCGGACTGTTTGAGTGGTGTGATATTAAAAGAATGTAGAGATCAGCTCTCATCGATCTTTTGTAAAATCTATCAACTCTCTTTGGACACTCATATTATACCCCGATCCTGGAAGTTATCCGAAGTGATACCTGTTCCCAAGAAGAGTAAAACCTATGTTAATAATGACTTTAGACCTGTTGATTTAACTTCAATTGCTACGAAGTGTTTTGAACGTATTGTGCTTTGTATGCTCCTGAATCGTGTTAAGTGGCATATAGATCCTTTGCAATTCGCTTACATAGCGAGACGAGGCGTAGAAGATGCTACTGTGTCTCTGTTAAACTCTGTTTATCAACATCTTGAGAAAACTGCTGTCTGTGTCAGAATACTGTTTGTTGACTTCTCCTCAGCCTTTAACACCATTCAACCTCACATTTTTATTAAGAAATTAATTGATTTAGATATATGTCCTTCTCTGGTTAAATGGATAGCCTCATTCTTGTCTGACATGTCCCAATATGTCAAATGAAAAGTTCTTGTTCCCGGACTGTGTCTATTAACACCGGTGCTCCTCAAGGATGTGTATTGTCTCCAATACTTTTCACTTTGTATACTAATGACTGTGTACGTTCTCAACCAAACTGTTCTAGGTTCAAGTTCGCCGATGATACAGCTGTTAGCAGTCTACGCTTTGACAGTGAGAGTACATATAAAGCTGAAATAAATTATTTTGTTAAGTGGTGTCGAGACAATTTTTTGGAACAAAATGTATCAAAAACAAAGGAACTTGTTGTAGATTTTCGAAGGAATAACCCAGCAGGTAGTCCAGTCATTATAAATGGAGATGTTGTTGAAGTAGTTAGTAGTTACAAATATCTTGGAACTTAAATTGATAATAAGTTAAATTTCTCTGAAAATACCGATCGTATTTATAGCAAGTGTCAATCTCGTCTTCATTTCCTCAGGAAGCTCCGATCTTACCACATTGACTCATCTATTTTGGCTCTTTTCTATAAAACCTGTGTTCAGTCTATTCTCATGTTCTCTATCCAATGTTGGTTCGGTTCCCTGTCATTGACACATAGAAACTAATTAAATAAGATTATTAAACAAGGAGAGAACAGTTCTAATCGTATCTTTAAGACATTAGTTCAAAACCAAACCTTATAAAATGTCATTTGTTCCAAAGTCAATTTCTCTATTGAATAAGCGTTAATGTTTCCATCATCATACTCTTTGTCCATGATATATATATAGAGGATACTAAACGACCTTCCATTTAATACCATTTTTATTAAACGAGTTAATGATTTTGTATAAAACGAGCGAAAGCGAGTTTGATACCAATCATTTGATACCAAAATTACACTGCAGTATCTTACACGGGCGAGTAATAAAACCATTTATTACTCGCCCGTGTAAGATACTGCAGTGTAATATTTATACTGCAATATTAAACTAGTGTAATACCGCCGCACGTATGACGTCACAATAGTTCGAGGTTATGACGTCACAATGGGAGTAACGTCGTCACAGTGCTATCGAACTTGCGGGAATCATAGTTTCAGAGCTATGTCGGCTATTTCGCTAGATTATAGGTGGGCGAGTAATAAACAGAATACTAAACTTCCTTCTATTTAATACCATTTTTATTAAACTATGCTCACTCAGACGTGAAACAAATTCCCTAACGGGCAATACAGAATTAGCGTATTATCTTATCTTATAAAGAAAAATTTATTCGATTAAAAATGATGATATTAATATTCATATTGAACAATATAACATAACCTGCGCTTCATTCAATTCAAATCACTCAAGTTATTATAATATAAGGACTTGCATTAAATTTCCAGTATACCATTCATAGATTAATAGAATCGGCGATATATCGACAAAATTAAGAACTGTACACACTGATGGTAGTTGCTCTGGTTCGCAAACGCAATCTCCAGGTTGTTGAAAATGAACTGTACAGGTAACCTCCCACGGTAAGGTAGACCAACTCTACCGCGGAGACAGAAGTGTTGGCATATCTGTTCGTTACGCCCGTGACGTTGTGGAGAACGGGTCATCGGTCTGGTGGTTGTGGAGATGTACGGGTCATCGGTCTGGTGGTTGTGGAGATGTACGGGTCATCGGTCTGGTGGTTGTGGAGATGTACGGGTCATCGGTCTGGTGGTTGTGGAGATGTACGGGTCATCGGTCTGGTGGTTGTGGAGATGTAGGGGTCATCGGTCTGGTGGTTGTGGAGATGTACGGGTCATCGGTCTGGTGGTTGTGGAGATGTAGGGGTCATCGGTCTGGTGGTTGTGGAGATGAACGGGTCATCGGTCTGGTGGTTGTGGAGATGAACGGGTCATCGGTCTGGTGGTTGTGGAGATGTACGGGTCATCGGTCTGGTGGTTGTGGAGATGTACGGGTCATCAGTCTGGTGGTTGTGGAGATGTAGGGGTCATCGGTCTGGTGGTTGTGGAGATGGACGGGTCATCGGTCTGGTGGTTGTGGAGATGTACGGGTCATCGGTCTGGTGGTTGTGGAGATGTACGGGTCATCGGTCTGGTGGTTGTGGAGATGTACGGGTAATCGGTCTGGTGGTTGTGGGGATGTACGGGTCATCGGTCTGGTGGTTGTGGAGATGTACGGGTCATCGGTCTGGTGGTTGTGGAGATGTACGGGTCATCGGTCTGGTGGTTGTGGAGATGTAGGGGTCATCGGTCTGGTGGTTGTGGAGATGTACGGGTCATCGGTCTGGTGGTTGTGGAGATGTACGGGTCATCGGTCTGGTGGTTGTGGAGATGTACGGGTCATCGGTCTGGTGGTTGTGGAGATGTAGGGGTCATCGGTCTGGTGGTTGTGGAGATGTACGGGTCATCGGTCTGGTGGTTGTGGAGATGTACGGGTCATCGGTCTGGTGGTTGTGGAGATGTACGGGTCATCGGTCTGGTGGTTGTGGAGATGTACGGGTCATCGGTCTGGTGGTTGTGGAGATGTACGGGTCATCGGTCTGGTGGTTGTGGAGATGTAGGGGTCATCGGTCTGGTGGTTGTGGAGATGTAGGGGTCATCGGTCTGGTGGTTGTGGAGATGTACGGGTCATCGGTCTGGTGGTTGTGGAGATGTACGGGTCATCGGTCTGGTGGTTGTGGAGATGTACGGGTCATCGGTCTGGTGGTTGTGGAGATGTACGGGTCATCGGTCTGGTGGTTGTGGAGATATACGGGTCATCGGTCTGGTGGTTGTTAGCAGATGTAGCTAAATATAAAGACGTTCTGCAGAGGACGCACAATTACACCTATCTGAGAGTTTAAGTGATATTTAACCGGATTACGATGTAAATCTAACCACAACGAATCAACATGTCATTTGAAGCTGTATTTATGGAACCATGTTAAAAACCTGGAAACTCATTTTGTATAATTCTATTTTAATCAATGTATTCATACAGACAATACTTTCAACTGTAAATACGGAAAATTTGGTGTTAATTGTCTCTCTCATTAATGAGATTATAACGTTCAAAGTGCGTCAGTATTGGACTGTTGAAGACTGCGCAATCGCAAGAAGGCCCATTTGAAGCTGTATTTATAAAACTAAACAAAAATGGTGGTCACCAGTAACTTTATAAGTCTTGACTTGACTTGACTTGATCTATGAAGAAAGCTACTACTTGAGTAACGTTTGTTTAGCGAGCATGTCACTTTACCTGAACTTTTATGATTCCCTCAAGTGAATTCCATTTCTAACAGAAGTTACTACGCTTGACGTATCTTTTGGAAACGATATCGATTATATTTCCTCAGGAAACATATACAATCAGAGTTAATGGTTTTTTCGAGCACTACCAACTTGTATAAACTTTTGCTAAAAATAACCAATCCTGGAAAATCCTGGAAAATGGATGTAATACATAGAGGATACTTAACGACCTTCCATTTAATACCATTTTTATTAAACGATCGCGAGTTAATGATTTGGTATTAAACGAGCGAAACGAGTTTGATAACAATCATTATAATACTCGCCAGTGGAAGATACTGCAGTGTAATATGTATACGGCAATTTTAAACTAGTGTAATACCGCTGCAAGTATGACGTCACAATAGCATTTAACACGATTCAGCCTTTACATTTTGATTAAGAAACTAATTGATTTAGATATCTGAGGCTCAGTTTTGTCCAATATGTCACTTTTAAAAGTACCCGTTCAAGGACTGTGTCTATTAACACCTGTATGTGTTCCTCAAAGATGTCCATTGTCTCTCTTCGATATTTGATTCTTGGGAGTTTGGGAAATTTAACTAATTGTCTAGTTACGTTTGCCAATATTATTAAAGGGGCAGTAGCACGTTTTTCGCGGAAATAAGTCGATGAAATGGTTTTTTTTTTAAATGTCACCAATAGTAAAACACCCTTCTCTCTACGGAAAATCAAGTTAAAAATGAGCTTACATGGTTCTGTAAAGCCATGGGAATCGTTTTTGTCATTCGAAATAATAAATTGTGTTCACAATAAAATGACCGCCATGCAATTTTTGCTTTATACGAAACTTAGTTTGTACCACTACAGATAATTGGTTTGTGTAATAAGATGTTTTACCCTCTAAAGTTAATTTAAACGACATAAACTATCATTATAAATGGGAAATTTGAAAAAATTAATTTTGCAAAACACGTGCTACTGCCCCTTTAAGTACATCAATGACTGAAGATCAAATGTACATGTAAGGTGAAATATAAATTGACAAGCGTATACAGCCCTTGTTGTTGATTAGTGAACGGCGAGGCACATGCACAACCCGATTATGCATATGCATGGTTGGTACTTTACAGTCAATTATTAATTTCTTTGCTTTTAAATGTTGAAAACCGGACAGGTAGGTTTTCATCCGGACTGGTGAATTATTTCAGTTAACAGTCCGGCTGTCTGGCAACTAAACATGGAGGGGCAAACGGAGTCAAATACAAACTATTTATGCCAGATACAGAACAGAACAGAACAGAACAGAACAGAACAGAACAGAATTTATTTCGTATATATGGCCATGAGACCAATAGTACAATGGTCATACATATCATATCATGAGAAAATATACATTGGAGCGCTTACTGCTTAGTACTTTTTCTAAGTTTAAACATTTTTTCACAAAAAAGTGCAAGCTTAAATAACAAATCGTCATTTTGGGTTGTAATAAGAGATATAAATTTAAACATTGATGGGTAATTAAAGTAATATGCTGGTAAATACCTCACTCGAAGTTGATGATAGGATGGACATATGAGTATAACATGGTATTCATCTTCTTCACCTTCCATACAAAATTCGCATAAAGCGTCATTAAAATCATAATCATTGGGTGATGTATACCTATTACTATTAAAATTATTTGAACATCTGAATTTGGTTAAAGCCCTCCTTAAATTTGATGGTTGAATGGAAGATAAATATTTTTCAGGTTGCAGGAGAGATTTAAAAGTACAATACATTGTTAAACTAGAAGAAGTAGAAATAGCAGTTAACCAATTTTGTGTAAAAACATCCCTTAATCTCAATTTAAATGTATTTATGAACATCTTATAATCCCCAATATCCTGCATTATCCAAGTACTGCCAAATCCATAGCTAAAAAGGATGTATCTTACAAATGAAACCCAGTTATTATAGCCTAATTCATCATATTTACACAGCATTAAATAACAATGTCTGGGATGCTTGCCTGTTGGCATTCTTAATAGTCTAATCCAAAATTTAATAGCCTTCATTAAACCATGCTCATACATTCTAATTCTTCCCAGTTCACCCAGTACAGCATTATTAGATGATCTATAAGCTATTTTTAACACATATTTACAATATTTTGTGTGAACAACCTCAATAGATTTTCTTATTTCAGTACACCACAATTCAGCACCATACAATAAAATAGGCAAAATTTTACAATCAAATATTTTCATATATACATCAACATTCAAATTTGGATATCTATACATCATTCTTTTGATAGGAACAAGTGCCTTGCTTGCTTGCTTAGCTAAAGTTGAACATGCTTGTGAAAAGTTATTTCTACATGAAAAAACAATACCCAGATATTTGTAATATGACACAACCTCTATAGCTTTACCATTAATAAACCATTTTTCATGTTGAGAAAGTGGACCTCCATTTTTAAATACAATAATTTTGCTTTTATCAATATTTACAGTTAAACCCCACTTTTTACAATAATTCTCAAGACATAAAATCTTTCTTTGCAAATCAGCAACTGAATCAGAAAATATGGCTACATCATCTGCAAATAAAAGTAGAATTATATCATCAATGTCACAATCAATAAATATGCCCTTTAAATGTTCATTATTCATGGTATGTACAAGTTCATCAATGTATAAAATAAACAATAATGGAGACAACATACAACCTTGTCTAACCCCACATGTTGTATTGAATAAATCTGTAAAATGATTTGAATTAACTTTAACTGATGCCTTCACATTTGAATACATACTTTTAAGGAGCTTAAAAACATTTCCATGTATACCCTTTTGTAAGCTAACAAAAAGTAATTTTGATCTATCAACCACATCAAAAGCTTTCTTAAAATCAACAAAAAAACAATAAAATTTACCACCTCTTTTTCTCAAATATTTATGTGCTAATGAGTGTAGAATAAATGCATTATCTATTGTTGAATGTCCTTCTCTGAATCCAGATTGCACTTCTGAGATACAGTTTTGCAGTTCTGTCCATACAGTGAGTCTTGTATTGATTATGGATGTAAATATTTTGCCCATCACATCCAAGAGAGTTAACCCCCTGTAATTATTGGGGTCTGACTTGTCTCCTTTCTTAAAGATGGTTGTTATCAGTCCATTGTTCCATACTTGTGGGAAATATCCACTTTCTAAAATAGTGTTAAATAGCAAACATAAATATGGTAACATAAACTCCTGTGATGTTTTAAAAGTCTCTGGTGGTATACCATCAAGGCCTGGTGATTTACCATTTTTCAATTTATTTATTGCTTGTTTAATGTCATCTTCTGTGATTACTCCTCCAATAAAATCATCGCATAATGCACAGGTTTCACAGTCTGTAAAATTATGTTCCTGGACATAGTTGATAACATGCTCACTGAAAGAAGAATTATTGTCAATGTCTGGATTTAGTAGCTCTTTAAAATACTGGAACCACTCATCAGGACATACATCTTGGGTTGGTTGGTGTTTAGATTGAGAAAATCGTTTGACTAGTCTCCAAAATTGTTTACAGTCTTTGTTGTTTGCAGCTTCAGAGATTTCTTGCATAACTTTATGCTCATATTCACATTTCTTCTTATGACATATTTCTTTAAATTGTTTTTTCAATAAAATATACTCTGCATAGTGTTCACTATTGTTTGTTTTTCTGAAAATATTCAACATATTGTATTTGTTTTGTTTTGCATTTTCACAAGTTCTATCAAACCATTTAGGTTGTTGTTTGGGTTGTTTGTTCTTCTTATGTCTGTTATTTTGAAAGCCTGCATCTGTAAGTGATTCGGTTAGGGTCGAAGTAAGTAACTGGATTCCTTCATCTATATTGTTTTGTAACACAGCTTTGAATATTTCAAGTGTCAGAGCTTTCTTCCAAAGACATTGCCGGAATGCATCACATTTTGAATTGTCCCAAGTTACACGGGATATATCGTGCTGACTAGAGTGAGACGCACGTGCTTCTTGTGTGTTGTGTCTTGTCATGTCACTATCACTTGACACACTTATGGATGTTGTGATGGGCATGTGATCTGACAGAGTTTCACTACGAACGGTAAAGGAGTTCATATTGTTGAAAAGATCTGACGACAATACACAATAGTCAATTGTACTGCATCCCTGAGGTCCGATGAAAGTGTACTCCCCATTTTCGTCTCCAACACTCCTGCCATTTGCTACATGTATGTCAAATTCACAACAGAGATCGATAAATGACAATCCATTTGAATTTACTATAAGGTCCTTTGATGTTCTTATCTTTTTTTATGCCAGATACAGTCGATTTTGAATGTCTGTGATGATCGATGCAATATCTCGAAAAGAACAACATTTAATTCATGAGAGTTTTGATTGAAAACATATTTTATTCATTTAAGAAATGAATTGGGCACAAGTTGTGAAACTTATAGACGCCCTCTCCAGGTAATCAACAACTATTTTACAAGGCTAGAATACATAACAAGAAAGTAAGAAATCTACAAGTGACGAAGTGGGTAAACATGTAATATACATTATTAAGGCAACACACAATTGGAAATGTTATTCTTATGACAAAATGCACTTTGAATATGGTATGTATTATTTGAACCGTTGACTCTTTCCAATGAATTTATGAACATGGTGAAATATGTTTTCATTGACTGTTTGTGGAAGATTTGGGTTTCCATACAGGATTGTATTAATATCAAATTCTGCCTTTAAATTATAAAATATTTGCTTTAATTCTAAACGAAGATCAGCATGTCTTGGACATCTCAAGAAGAAATGATAAACATCTTCAACTAAAGCACCACAAATGCAAGATTTACTTTCAGATAAATTGACACGATACAGATCACCGTTTAGGGAACTACAAGAATTTCTTAACTTACTGTGTATAATGTTCATCTTCCTATCGCCGAATAGAAAATATTTGGGGATTTTACATTCTTTTTCAGATAACTTTGCTTTAAATGACGATAATGAATTTGAACATCTTATTTTCGAGGAAAGATTATTCCACAGATAAACACAGTCATAAATAAAAGACTTTTGAAGGACTGCAGTTCGAAATTTTGGAATAGATAAATTTGATTTGTTTCGCAAGTTGTAATGAGAAATAGTTTCAGTGGCTGGTGGAAGTAAATTAATCAGATAATCTGGAGCTTCTATATTAATAATTTTGTAAAAAGTACAAAGTTTCTTATTTCCACGTCTAATTTTTAAAGGCAACCAACCAGTTTCTTTGTATAAGCTATCTCTTGAAGCAAACTTTGGTAAGCCAGTTACAATTCTTGCAGCTTCAAGTTGGACCTTTTCAAGTTTGTCACACAAAACATCCGAACAGTTATCCCAGACCTCAGAAGCATATTCCAAAATGGGTCGAATATACATTTCATACATACGTGATAAAATACTTCTATTCAAAACATACTTTAACACACGTAGAGAGTATGATACTAAGTATTTTATATCTGTTCAAACACATACGGGGTGTTAAAATTGCTATTTCAAATGGGTTTTCGGGACAAAATGTTTGGTATTTGAGGTAAAATTTTATGAAATATGGAAATTATGATAGTTTACGGTGATAACTGCACAGTGTACCTTCTTGGGCTTAGATTTGATGACGCATCGTAGCTGTAGGACGGCGTAAAACCACAAGTGAAGTTTAGCGAAAATATGTTGCGCAACAGAGATGAACGACCAGTCGGGTGTAGGTGAATTCGTAGGCCAGACCAGTTCGTAGGAGTAAATTTCGGTGGATTCGTAGGAGGATCGGCCGGTGAATTCGTAGGAGTTCGTAGTTTAAGGGAATAAATCGATGACATGATGATAATTAGTTAGTTTCATATATTGACATTGTTAGTCTCGTACTGCAATCTATGAACATGACATGGTATCCAAAACATATATATAATACTAAAGTAATAAATAATAAATGTCAAACGAATATTCAAAGTTTAAATATCACTTCATGAGATATTTTTCAATCCTCCTACGAATTCACCTCCTACGAATTCACGAGTCCTACGAATTCCCGGGTCCTACGAACTGGTCTGGCCTACGAAAACACCGCATCCCGACCAGTTTTCCCTTTGTGCAACATATTTGCGCTAAACTTCACCTGTGGTAAAACAAGCCAAAAAGGCATTTAGACTCTCCTATCTCAAAACGGTGATTTCTTAAAACATAATGTTTTGAAATTCCAAATTTAGTTTATTTGGGTTCTGAATACATGATGTAATTCTTTTTCAGGCGTATGTATCGCTTGTGGATTCAAATAACTTTTTTTTGTCCCTGGGTGTACGCATAAAATCAATGAGTGACAGATACATAAAACCTCCTCAGATACCCGATACCAAGCCAGATTTTATTTACATGCGTGAACGTAATTGTCAAATATATTGTTTCAGTTCTACATATTTAAACTCTCTGTATCGAAGAGAAGAATTTATATATATATTTTTCCCGAATCAGCTATCGTTAATATCACTATCTCTATTTTAGGGACACTTTCTTTTACATCAAGATCTAGATCTGAAACAGTGTTGCTATCATGACAATCTACTATTCATGTCTCGAACAGACCAAACAGGCTTAAAAAAAATACTTCTAAGAGTTGTCTCACAAATAAAATATTGAAAGTGATGAAATACTCTTTTCTTTTCATTTGTAATTTTACTTCTCAATTTAAAATTGGATGAGTGAAAAATCACCGGGATTACTTTCACAAAGCAACCTTTACAAAGCCTATCTCCCGCTGCATTAGGATCACCTCAATGCCTTACGGTCACCTTAGGGGTTTGTGAATGGAGTCTCTGGTTAATAGACTATGATACAGAACTAGACTGTATTAAAGGCTCTTATTTTTACACAGTCATAGGGTAGGACTACTTGGTTAAGTGCCGAGTGGTTTATGTAAGTAAAATGATCCCAGAGTGGGAGCCGTTTAGTACGCATGGATTACCTCCCTTTATGTAGCTGCCGAACAGAGAAGCGATGGGTCGGTAGTTGGTGGTTCTGCGCGGTAGAACAAGAAGGATGCATATAACTGTGTAAATGAGGCCTGAACTCGTGTTTGAATGATGTAGAGAAGTGACAGTGATATGCACAGGTGGATTAAGCTGTGAGGAAACTGACGAAACGTTCGCATTATGTGGATCAGGAGTTCGCTTTCTTCAAGTTCGAGATCAGCTATTTATAGAAAAGTTTCGTGAGGTGGAAAGGCGGGACGGGACCCAGCTCCCAGTGGTTTTCAAACTTCCATAATCCTGGTCTCATAATAGTTCGTAGGCTCTGCGTGTGTTGTCTAAGAGAAATGTGTCTTCTGTGCTAATTTGATGACACCTTTGGAGGTCAATATTCTGTTGTATGTATTTAACCTACTCCTGGTTATATACAGTAGAATTTGTTGTCCAAACTTCTCGAACTTTGGTAGCGAATGTCAAGTCTACACTATGGTAGAACATTGCTGGATTGTGTGATGTACCCTGTATCATCGTCGTTGGATCTCTACACTGAAAATCTCCATTCGAAATGGAATCAATTGAAGACATGGGCGCGTCTGAACAGTCTCTGGTTGAAAAGCATGACGTTGAGAAACTTCTGGATCTGATTCAAACCGGAAACGAGGAGGAAGTGACAAGATACCTTGACACCAACCCGTTCATCAATGAAGAGTGTTGTATGCGACTCTTGAAGGAAGAGGAGTGCCAGAGAGAAGGCAAGTTCAGAGGTCCAGTATTGGAAGCCGCAGAAAATGGAAACGTCAATTTTATGAATATTCTGATAGCTCGTGGCTTTAGTCCTCGCGAAGTTAACCTCGGCGACGATTTCCGAACTCAGCCGATACATGTTGCCTGTACACTAGGTCACCTGCACGTGCTCAAATCACTTGTGGAGGATCATGGTGTCAGTGTGGACGAAATTGACTACCAGTGGAGTACCCCTTTATATTACTGCTTCTTACGCTGTAACCCAAACACTGCTGAAATCATACAATACCTTTTACAGAAAGGTGCGTCAGTCAACTGGCTGACTGTGGATCACATTTCCCCTCTTCAGGAGTGTGTTGCTACCTCGTGGTCCACCACCGAACTGTGTCGTCTGCTTCTCTCATACGGTGCCGATGCTTCTTTTAAAACACGGTCCTCGCCTCTTCACATCGCTGCGAGAATGAACAGGCAGGATGTTGCCGAGATACTGCTTGCTGCTGGCGCCAATGTTAATGTTGAAGATGACCGTGGAATGACACCCTTCATGCTTGCTACCTACTGCAACCACCCTAGCATGATCCAGTTCCTGTATTCCCACGGGGCCGACCCGGACCATCAGGATAAGGCTGGAGAAACCTCCCTGCATGTTGCCATACGGAAAGACTCATATGACATTGTACGATACTTCGTGGTAGAAATAGGGGTGTCTTTGCATCTAAAGAATCGTTATAATTTGACACCGTTGCAAAGAGCAGTAACAGAATTACGTGGGAACATGGTTGAACTTTTCGTAAAGACAAACTACGAGCCTTCTTTGGCCGAGTTGAAGTATTTCAAGTGGCACCCTGTGCTAAGGAAGGCGGGGGTGAAGGAGTTGACGGACTATATCTCTAGTTCTCTCTTGAGAGTGAAGAGTCTTCAGGAAATCTGCACCTTCACTCTGAGGCACGTGCTGGGCAGACGACTTCCTGGTGATGTCAGTTACCTCCCCTTGCCTCAAAAGCTCAAAGATCTCATTTTGCTGACTCATGTTTAGAATATCTTTTTCCTTGATATATTTTTCTGATGCTATCGCTCAAAACCCCAAACTAACTTTACCTTTGAGAAGATAACAAGATATATATTCTTTTAGGTGATTCCTTCCTATTCCTAATGTCCTAATGTGTGTAACTGTGTATCGCCGTGTTGGTGCACTTTTTATCATGTCACAATCTGTCACACAGTCTGCTCCTTTAATTTATTTCTTGAAGTTTGTGTATGTTTGCATTTATAGACAAATCATTGTAAATTAGAAATAACATAATTATGTGAATATTGTCGAATATAAGTTAAAATTTAGTAATTTCCTTTTGTCAAAACTAAAGACAGCCATGGGTTTCTTGTTAACAACACAGCAACAGCAATTGTTAAAATATCTATGATTTATATTACAATAAGATCAATGAAAGTTAAACTTGATTCTGACATTTATGGTGATTTCGACATCTTTATTTCAATAAAGTATTAAAAAACCATCATTTGCTAAAGAACATTGTCTGTGGTGTGTATTGGCCCTTTAGATAAACGAGTTGATGTATAACACTCCGCAATGTCGGATAACATTTCATCATTTTAACTCAATGATTCGTGTCACAATTGGAAATCATTGAGAGTTTTATCCGAAATATTTGGTTTATGTGTTCTTAATTTTAACGCTGACGGATGTAATCTGCGGGTGTTGGAAATCTATAATCCCGAGCGTTCTATAGGGCGACAGTGCAGTTCTGTCAGTGTTATACACACACGTATACTGCCTCTTTGGAGGTGAATTCAATGTCGAGCCACGTATGCTGTGTTCGAATTCACATATTTTACACAAGTGTGCATTATCACTCATATGTAAAATTACATACTTATGTAATAGCAAATTTGCTATACATTAACATTCATTTTAGCAGGGTGTGAAAACAACTCATTTTCAGAAAGGTTCTTGCAGAATTCTTTTAGTTTTGTAACCCTGTAAACCCTTCAGTTCCTATCAGTCACCATGGACGGTCTTTGGCTCAGCGTAGCTGTTTGTGGAGAGGCATACCACACCATACCACACCATATTATACCATACCATACCATTCCATACCATACCATACCATTCCATACCATACCATACCATACCCATACCATACCATACCGTACCGTACCGTACCACGCCACGCCACGCCATACCATACCATACAATACCATGCCATACTATTAGTTACACGGTGTTTTGACAGGGTGTACGGGACTGTAAGACCCTTGTATATTCCGTATTTTCCTGAGGCGCAGCCGAAGGAAATGCGGAATATACAAGGGTCTTACAGTCCCGTACACCCTGTCAAAACACCGTGTAACGAATTTATTACTCTTTAGATCTATTATTTGTACTTATTTCACTAATTTTTCGATAAAATATATAGGCTACATAGCTATTTCCGTTTGTGATAAAAACTCCACACAGTGTGAAACAGCAACAACACTGTAAAGAGTGTACCGCTCAATATCAAGGGAGATAACTCTGCGGCTAAAAAATAATCGATTTTTAAATTATTATTACCTGATGAATAATAGGGAGACACGTATTTTTATTGAATTAGTTTATTGACGCAAACAAAATAAATAATGTATATTGGTTGAAATCACCGTACTTATGTTTGTTAAGGTAAGTTTCGATCCTGAAATTCCGAGTCGAGCAACCGTTTTACTTCCGCATTCCATCTAAGGTCAAGGTCATCCGTAAGACCCGTGTAGTTAGTCACGTGACCTGTCTCACGGGTCATACGGAGGGTAGACCCTGGCAAATCCGCCTACACGGTTTCGTATGCATTGGCTATTGACCAATCACAATTCAACAAATTTATCTAAAGGGTAATAAAATACCATACCATACCTTACCGTACCGTGCCACGCCACGCCACGCCACGCCATGCCATGCCATAACTTACCGTACCTTACCATACTATAATATACCATTCCATACCATACTATACCACACCATACCACGCCACACCACACCAAACTTTACCATACCTTACCATACCATACCTTACCATACTATATTATACCATTCCATACCATACCATACAATACCTTACTATTCCATACCTTACCATACCTTATTATACCATTCCATACCATACCATACCATACCTTACCATACCATACCATACCTTACCATACCATACCATACCATACCATACCATACCATACCATACCATACCTTACCATACCATACCTTACCATACCATACCATACCATACCATACCATACCATGCCATACCATACCATACCATACCATACCTTACCATACGATATTATACCATACCATACCATACCATACCTTATCTTATCTTATCATAATATACCCTACCATACAGTAACGTATCATACATACTATACCATACCACACCATACCTAACCATACCATACCATAACTTACCTTATCTTACCATACCATACCACACCACACCACACCACACCACATCACACCACACACCACACCACACCACACCACACTACACTACACCACACCATACCATTCTTACTTTGCCATACCTAACCATACCTTACCACACCATACCATACCTTACCATACGATATTATACCATACCATACCATACCATACCATACCATACCTTATCTTATCTTATCATAATATATCCTACCATACAGTAACGTATCATACATACTATACCATACCACACCATACCTAACCATACCATACCATAACTTACCTTATCTTACCATACCACACCACACCACACCACATCACACCACACCACACACCACACCACACTACACTACACTACACTACACCACACCACACCATACCATTCTTACTTTGCCATACCTAACCATACCTTACCATCCCATCCCATCCCTTACCATACTATTTAACATACCATAACATACCATAACTTACCATAACATGTTGTAAAATACCATACCATACCACACCATATCTTACCATACGAGATGACCCGGCCACAATGACGACCGCTAATGGTTGCAATACTGCTGAAGCGGAATAAAACATAGCAGAGAACATAAAACACCCAGGGCTGCGCCCTTCGTGTTTTATGCTCACTGTTATGTTTTATTCAACGATAAAGCACGCCAACTCGTCTTCTATTTTTTAAATCAAGCATATGCTTGATAACTGTATGAGGATCTCTACCGAAACGTCGCCACTGTGAAATAAAGACGTTGAATATCCATAAATTCCCTGTCTTTATATGGAAACTTGTTTGACACGTTAACATGTTAAACTTTTCACAAAATATGTTTATAATAAGATTTCTATTTACCTTAGGCTGTATAAAAAAATATGAATGTTTCTCGGGCCCATTTTTTTCAAAAGGAACGAGGACAGTAGGACTTTATTTTTATTTTATTTTTTAAGGAGGAGTAGACCTACATTTGTTTTGTTTCCATCAAACTTTAGTTTGGAAGTGTCCTTTACTCGAAGCAAGGATTTATATAGAGCTTTGTTGAAATCCTTGGTAGAAGTACACAAAACGGAAGCACATTTGCAGACCCATATATTTGGCGGACAAATGGATATTTGGGTTTAACATGCCGGAGTACATTTTTTAAAAATATTTAGCCATAAATAATTACCGTGCACTTAACATTCATGTTCAATATATCTTAGTTTGATAAGATACAATGGGTTTTTTGTGATTCTTCATAATTGGAGCATTTTGATACCCTGGGATATGTTCACAAACACTAGCATGTTCATCATATAGCTGGCGCATTACGTAGGAGTGACGGAACTGTCGCCAGATATAAACCTTTTTCGACAAAGAAAAACTTAACTTTGTGTGAATAGTTTTGGCCATAGAATAGTATAATCTTACTTTAAATTGTTAAGCCGATAAAATTATCTCTCTCGGGAAATATCAACATTTATTATATGACGAGCAATGAAATACTGGGATTTATCAGTGAAATAAACTGTCTATCAAGCTACAGTGAAAATAACTTATATTTTCACTGCGAACAGTGACTGATATAATTTGACGTAATAAAACAATGGTCTCACGCGGCGAATTGGCTTATGACGTCATAGTGTTGCTGTGGTGACGGTAGCGTGCCATAACTTAGACAGGTGACTCTCAGAATCCCCTTCTCTAGTATCTGAGATATGGGAATCTCAAAGTGTCTGAGATTCACCTGTCTAAGTTATGGCATATAACCGTGGTGACGGGCTGTTCCCAGCGGCCGTTCGGCGAGAAAACGACCTTTTTCGGACGTAATTACAAGGATAACCTCATATAATAAATAGAATATCCGTCAATTCTTGACAAATACTATGTTTATCTCATCTCGTGAGGTAGAAAAGTTATATATTTTCCAAAAAAATATAACATTTCTACCTCACTCGATGAGATAAACATGGTATTAGTCAAGAAAAGACAGATTTCCTCTATGGTAAAAATAGCCGGCACTGTGTACTGAGTATTCGTATACTCTACATACACGCAGGCTGTGTATTCTATGTATTTTTTCAATCATCAAACATTGAAAAAGTTCCCATAATACCTAAAGAGTGTCCAAACACCTTTATTCATAAAAGGCTCAACTCCGATAAACCTCTGTTTCCCAGATGACATTTCGGGAACGTTGGAGCGGAGTGGAGATAGGCCTCGATCGTATAAGATAAGATAAGATAAGATAAGATAAGATAATTCTTTTTTGCCCGTTAGGGAATTTGTTTCACGCCTGAGTGAGCATAAATACAAAATTATACACATTAATTTATAATAAATACATGGAATACATACATGGTTATATAACATGGACAAAGAGTACCGGTAATTCCCGTATTTAAGCCCCGGGCTTAAAAACGGAAAATCACTGTCCACTTGAAGAAATATTTTGATCAAAATTAAGCCCAGGGCTTAAATTCGAAAATGGCAATATATATATTTTTTAAATTCGGAATTTGTTATTATTCTTCATTACATTATAACAACAGCCTCGTCCTTATATGATTTAGAATTCAAACATATGAATTAATGTTTACACGAATTATTGTTTCAAATGTAAAGGTGAATGATAAAGTCAACTGCTAAACACGAACTTTAACCTTGATGACAGCAAAGTAACTTATTGACATTAATGGCAATAATTAGTCTCGAGTGGCACTTTCACCCATCGTTATCATCCACCAAACCGAAATACAATCACAGCATTTCACTCTGGATTCTAATTTTCAATTCCAAATTTCCCCAATTGGCGCGAATAAAAATTAAAGATTTCAAGTACTTAAAAAGGTTGATAAAACACTAGAGGTAAAGATTCATCCTTGATTCCTTCAATTTTATAGCTTCATCCTAAATAAGGAGTTATATTAACTTGTAACCTGAGCACAACTGTATCATTCATATCATTCAAAGCAGTATGTAGTAGGTATGAACTTCAGATGTCGTTTTGTGAGATACAATGAAACAAGCCCTTTAATTTTCTAAATCTCGCAAGACCTACATTGCACAATGAGGATTGCAAATCGGTAAGATCTTTTCTTGTAAATTTTGACAGTATTAACATTTTGCATTTAATCTCACACGCCTCGACGCTATTCTTTCTATTTCTTTCTTTTTTTAACATTTTCTGATTTAAAGTTCATAATAAACTCATAAAAACAACCAAATCCTTTTTATATTAATGTTGCTAATGCTTTAATGTTTAGCTTATATGCTTATAGGCAATACTAGTTTTAATATTCTAAGATATATGAGAATATGTAATCATGAAATATACATAAATGAAACCCCCAGAATAGGTTAAACGTTATTGGCTTTTGATAAAACAGACAATAAGTTAACTACTCAACAATGCATGTGACAAATATGGTATATCCTAGTGATAATCCTGCAAAGCAATACAGTTCTAACGTTGATAACGTTGAGGTTCACCATGGGATTGGAGAGAGACATGACGAAACATTAAATCAAAATTAAAGCTCATGGGCTTAAAAACGGAAAATAATTCCGTATTGAAGCCCATGGGCCAAATTTCGCGTGGGCCTGAATACGGGAATTCCCGGTATGATTATGGGAACATTAACGCTTATTCATGTTCTTATTCATTTTGTCATAAGAATAACATTTCAAATTGTGTGTTGCCTTAATAATGTATATTACATGTTTACCCACTTCGTCACTTGTAGATTTCTTACTTTCTTGTTATGTATTCTAGCCTTGTAAAATAGTTGTTGATTACCTGGAGAGGGCTTCTATTAGTTTCACAACTTGTGCCCAATTCATTTCTTAAATGAATAAAATATGTTTTCAATCAATCAAACGCTTATTCAATAGAGAAATTGACTTTGGTACAAAGACATTTTATAACGTTTGGTTTTGAACGTCGGTACATTATAGGCCTACCGACGGCCAGAGAGAATTCAAAACAGTCATGAAAAACATGTGAAGGGTCACTATCTTGGCAACTTCAGTTATGTATTTTCAATGAACAAATATATATTTTGCAGCATGGAAATAAACTGAGAAACAAAGTAAACTACTTAGAATTGAAAGTAGAAAAAATAATTATATCTCTGAAGGTTTGAACTTAGAAAATCAGTAATTTGTTAGCGATGAAATTAACGTTTATGACAAGACGACACGAGTTACCGTTCATGGATAGTCCACCGTTTCGTTTTATTCCCCACATTAGTTTCAGAGCAAAATCATTTCTCCCCTTGTCAGCTAATGTCTACATATTAATTTAAACTGTAAAATGTACCAATAAACAGAAGAATAACTATCGTAAATTAGTGTACACGGGTTTTGTATGTGGATTCGAAACTGTGTGGCAGGCTCACTTTACATGTTGACGTTTGACAACAAATATGGAAGGCGTGTTGTGGAAATGGACAAATTATTTATCCGGTGAGAAAATACTCAATTGACACTGCAAGAGTTTGTATTCTAGTGAAACGATCAGTACTTTAATTTGAATATGCAATTATGACCTGTCGCATCTGTTGAATTGAAACAAGTCCTTGAAATCACCATCAAAACAAACTAACCTGAACATCTGTCATCACTCAGTGTCAGCAGCATTTACGCATGCACAGTGACTCAATCACATTTTACTGTCACTAGCAGTAGGAAGTAGCGCTAGTAGGAAGGGTAATGTCGATATAATTATACTGCATTTTACTTGGATAGATCTTGTTTAAATTTCGCACTATCTAGTATCTTTTTAGATCCCTGTCAACAATCTTTGAGGGTTAGTTTGTCTAGCGTAAGGGTTGCATACTAACAGTGGGGTTTCAGGTAGAGCCTCTCGAACTAGTAGTGCAGTTGATATTGTAATTACTAGCGCCCGGTAAAGCGTAGTATTCTTGATATAAGAAAGTTCTATGAAGTCAACCGTTAATTTACTCAGTAGTATTGTTTACTTCCTTCATTGTCTTTAAACTTTTCTTGAAATATATGTACTGGCTGGCGACCAATTATCGCCGCATACCAATTATCGCCAACACATAGCTACATAGCTAAATATTTAGGTTGAATTGAACTTTTGTTGGTTATCAGTTTGGGGATATATTAATGTGTGAAATAATAGGGAACCATAGGATAAAGTTGTCTGCGCAAGCGCTGTAGCAATGTGTTGGCGATAATTATTATGCGGCGATAATTGGTCGCCAGCCAGTACTGTTTTCGAGCCTGTGACCATTGAAACAAGACAGCCAGCATTTACCCGAAATTCTAGTCTTACCTTGGTTAACTGTTTGAGAGGCATAATTGAAGTTTCAATTAAAAATATTAAATATTTTACTCATTTAAACTGTATTAATCTATTCAAATAAAAACATGATTTAAGTTTGACATGTCATTTCAACACGGCCACCTGCGTATCTGATGAGTACTACGCTATTATTAATGAACGCATTAGAGAACAACTGTAATCAAACACAGTTTTAGATGAACATTTACACACATAACAAACATCATTAACAATTTTAATTAGTTTTACAATTTCCTAGTCTTGTAATTTTGTATCTGTAGATTGTAGCAGTGTTGCATATCTAGATATCCTGATATTGACTTGATAGTTTACGTATGAAAGGAAATAACTTCATATTATAAATTTGTTAGAATAGTATTTAAAAGAGTAATTAAGGCATGTTTAGTGATAAGGGTGGTGATATTTGCACTGTAAGAACAGTTATGACTATATATGCATGAAATAAAGCCCCACGTCACTTTGGCGGCTCGTCAAATTGGCAAAACTGAAACTGTCACGTTTATGAGAAGACCCCAACTGTCAGTCATGGAGAAAGTTAAAAAATAGCACTCGCATGATGCAAGTCATATGACCTCACAGGAAGTTAACACTCTTCAGATGAAATAAGTTCCAACTGTCCACAAAAGTCTTGTTAGTTAGTTTGTTAGCTTTAAAATGGTGATAATGGAAATTTAGGTTTATTTTCACAGCATAATGTTTGTTGAATTAGCGGCCAAATTGAAGGTACTTTCATGAAAAAAATATTTTTAGCGATAATTTTGCCATTTGTCACAACATTTTGCTTTTTTGTGCTTGCATCTTGAAAGGTTTATAGGCCCGTATTTTAGGGGCTCAAAAAGACATGATGCTTTAAATCAGGAAACGTGGGGATACATTTCCAAATTCTTTGATATTTGTTATCGATAAGTGCGTTGTAATGAAACACGGAAAGACTGATCTGTGCAGAAACTCTTTCTCAATATAATGACAGTAGATAGGAACCAGCTGGACTTGTGTATGTGCTGTCAGTAGGGGCATTCACACCAGTCCTACATTCCCACTACTGTCTCGTAGTGCACTTCTACCCCTGCGCCCTTATAATCGTCAATGACTTCAGCACAGTATCCATACAGACTTTAATAACTTTGTGGAAAGTATTGTCAATTAATTGTAGCCCTTAGGCTGCATGAACTTAACTGGTTTAATGGTTTTAAGAGGTAAGACGCTGGGTTTTGAGTGATTTAATCTAAGGCAGCCAGATATCTACATAAGATAACTGCATAAAATAGCAGGGGTTAAACTTAACCTATTCAAAGCACTAACCATGGTTAATTTCCAAATTTCCTAAAGTACTAGTCCAAAGAAATTTCAGCTCACCAAATGTATGTACAGGGTCATAATTATCATCTCTAAGTTCAAACTAGACTTTTGAACTTACAGACAAAAAAATTACAAGCCCAGCAACTCTTTCATTAGCTTTTTTCCTGAATAGTTTTTTGATGTTTCCAATATAAATATATTGAAATAAATTTGTAGCATCCCAAACATTCAGAGACAAATAACTTACAAACCTAACTTACCAGGGTACTAGTAAAAGCCAAATGCATACGGTAACTACAATGTACATTTGAAACAAAAAATCATTTTCATTTTCTTACATTTGACAAGAAGTTCAAAGTTCATTGGACATTTCCGATAAAATTTCCATTTGATATTTCATTTAGTTATTTGAAATTTCCATAGTGAGGAACATGTAATCTATGATCCTGACACATTTCTGTTTACTTTGTGAAGGTTGGCAGCCTCGATGGTTTATTCTGGACAATGGAGTGTTGTCATATTACAAGTCCCAGGAGGATGTCAACAATGGCTGTAAAGGCTCAATCAAAATGTCTGTGTGTGACATTGTTGGTAAGTAACAAAGACTCAAAACAGTAGTTTTATTTCCTAATGATCAGCCAATGGATGTTTCCTAACATTAATCAAGAGATGCCACAAGGCCAAAATATTGTACTGGAGTACTCCAGGGGTATTACTTGTACCAGAGTACTTGAGGATCACTCTAAAGCAGGTATTTTTCCTGATGCTCACGATAGGTCCTCAAAAGATACATGACAACGATATGTGTATAATGCTATGGAAGGATGAATGAATATCGAAAGGGAAAATATGATTTGATGTAAATGTGAATGACTAATACAAATAAACGTATTTGAATATGAATATACAATGTAACAATATATTTTGTGTACTCCCCTCCTACCTATTGGACTCAAATTCTACTTTACCCAAGTTAGTGAGTAATATTGAGAATAGCCATCTCTTGAGGTTTTTGTTGACATCTTTAAAACATATGTTTTCACTAGTGCACCCGACAGACGCAGCACGCCTGGACCTGAGTATCCCGGGAGAACAGCACTACTACGTGAAGGCAGCAACCACAAAGGAGAGGCAAGAATGGCTAGTAGCTCTCGGCAGTGCGAAGGCTATGCTCAACAACAGTGGCAGGAGGCGAACTTCAGAATCAGGTATGCTACGTCTATGTGAAGCTGTGACTCTTTTAACTATTATGCAGCAAAATGGTTACAATAATGTTACAACTAATGCTTTGTTAGTTCCAAGTTCCTGTTTTCATATTTCAATGGTGAACCGCTACATTTTGGTTATCTTCCTTAAATTTTGCTTGAACAAATGCTATATGATTTCCTGTTTAAAGTTAAAGTGGCATACATTCCTAACTTCGCTCCGCCATTGTGTTTATGCCACAACAAAGATGGCAGGGACCACAGAAGTGACCTCATTCTGTCCTTCCATCAATGTGTCTGAGCTTTTTGTCACCTTAGCATAAGTGAAAATCACTGATCAATTTTCGTGAAAGTGTAGATGTGCCTTTTTAGCTAATCGGGCCTGAAATGCCGGATGAGCTAGCTTTTGACATTGGCCAGCGTCTGTTTTCTGTTGTCCGTAAACGTTTTACATTTACGACTTCCTCAAAGCTGAAATTTTGTGGGAAGGTACCATACCTGAAGGTTATCTAAATCAATGCTTTGGTTGAAAAAAATAATCTGTTTAAAAACATAAACGATATAAAATTCTTTTCCAGCAGAAGAAATCTCTCCAGACAATCTGCGCTCAAAGAAGTCAGAATTGCGTCTCTATTGTGATTTGCTCATGCAACAAGTTCACTCCGTCAAAGAAGCTGTAAACACTGAGAAACCGGAGGGACAGGTCAGTCGGGGGGAGGAGCTCAAGTACAGTAATGAGAATTATTTATGAAATCCAGCCATCAGGGTTTATCCACGGCGCATTAATTATGGGTACAATGGATATTCCTCATGCAGGCATTAAAACCCCATGAGTATAATTTGTTTCTAATATTTGTTCAATATTTGATATCAATAGCTAGAAATATCTTTCAACTTCAACATGACATATTATGAAAATCCAATATAGTTTATTTCAACGACACCTACCCTCTCAATTAGCGCTCATCACTGAATGTGATGTCAAAAGGGTATTGTTATTGTGATTCTAACAGCAAGCTTTGAAATAATATGAATATATATTCTTCTTGATTATATGATTAAAGCAAAAGACTACATTCCTGAATCAAGTGATAGATAGATAATGAATTTTGGACTCTCATTATATAAGCTGTCAAACACCTTCCTTTAGAAATTTGCTACATATTATTGTCCCCCGCCGCAACGCGGAACGGGGGACTATGTATTCAGCGGCGTCCGTCCGTACGTATGACGTCACACTTCTTGTTTACGCGATATCTCATTAAGCGTTGCATTCAAAGTCCTAAATTTGGTGTCAGCCTACATTGTGGTTGGATGCAGACACCAGTCGATTTTGGTGACCTTGACCTTATTTTCAAGGACACCATGACACTTTGACCACTTTTTGAACTCTTGTTTACGCGATATCTCATGAAGCTTTGCATCCAAAGTCTTCAAATTAGGTGTCAGCCTTCACTAGGGGAAGATGCAGACACCAGCCGATTATAGTGACCTTGACCTTATTTTCAAGGCCACCGCGACACTTTGACCACTTTTCGAACTCTTGTTAACGCAATATATCATGACTGGATGGACCCAATTTTTTCAAATTTGGTGTCAGTCTACATTGGGGGATGATGCAGACACCAGTCAATTTTGGTGACCTTGACCTTATTTTCCCGGTGACTATGACACTTTGACCACTTTTCGAACTCTTGTTAACCAATATCTCATGAACCCAAGCACCCAAAATTTTTAATACTTACCCCATTTCAGATATTGCATATTACCTAGTACTTCCGATGAGAGATTGGAAGAGTTGAATCCTTGTCTTTACAAAGTAATAGTGTGAATGACACGTAGACAGGGATCACGACATAGCCGGAAGGCTATACCAATCTGTCACGTGACAACGTGACGCAATCACATTTCCTTCTATCGATGAGTTGGCAAGACGTGTTTCTTGTCTTCAGGTTTATTTTTCACTAAGTTTGCTTAATTTTGTGTATTTCTACAACCTACGATCACTAAAGTCTGCCAAGGATCCACACCCACTGTGCCCAGATTGTGTGGGGTTCCAGTGTGACTTGGACAGCAAGTGTATATTTTGTCGACCTCTTTCTGCTCCCAAGTTTAAGGCTTTTGTGACAGCAAGGAAGAAGCGTTTCTCGCAGAGGAAACACAGGATGTCTGACAAGTCTGCTACCTCTCCCCGGGACGGTGCCTCTGTCCCTGGGGATTCGGACTTACTTCCTGTGACTTCTGTGTCGACTGAACCCTCATCTGCTACTCAGGTGAGGGTTAGACATGGACCAACGTTGGCAGAGGTAGAGCAGGGGGTCAATCCTGGGGCCCCTGTGATCGACCCGAACCTCTTAATGACGTTGGTAAATAAACAAGTGGAGAAGCTGCTCGAGGCTCGAGCTGCACAGGAGGTTGTTGTGCCTGTGCAACCTCCACAAAAACAACTCCCTCCGACGCGACCACTGGTGGAGTCAGTGGTCAGAGACGCTTCAGAGGACCATCGGCGCGTGGAGCGCTCCTCAACTGTCCACTTCAGGGATGCTCCGATGGATACTAACTACCATCGGCAGTACGACCAGCGCTTGGACTCGCGCGCTGGGGATCCTTTTCGCTTCGGAGAGGCGAATAGGGATTTTGTATACAAAGAGGACCACCGTCGGCGCTCTCGCTCTCCCAGGCGCTCCTCTAGGCGCTCACGCTCGCGCTCTCCTCGGCGCTCTCGCTCACCTAGGCGCTCCCGTTCACCTCGGCGCTCTCGGTCGCCACGGCGCTCACCTCGGCGCTCACCACGGCGCTCCTCGCCGCGCCCCAAGGCTTCTACAGTGAGCTCAGAGCGCTCACACTCACCTGTGCTGAGGGAGGAGCACGATTTTGTGCCAGACTATACTGAAGAAGTTTCGGAGGACGACCAGACTGACACCTGGTTAGAGTATGGTGATATGTTCACATGGATAGCCGACAGACTGGTCACGTGTCCTTCTCCCAGTCAGTCGGCAGACAAGAGATTCACCATATGGGATGATCCGGAGCTTCTCATTCCTCCTCACCCCACTATCAAGGATGCAATGGAGAATCTGGACGAGGATTTTGCGAAGCTGGATCTGAACCCGTCCATCCATCTCGCCAAGGCCACAAGTGGGAAGTATAAGATCCACTCTATGAAGGTGTACCAAGCTGGCGCCTCCCAGGACGACCATGTGCGTCGCTTGTCTGACGCTTCTCAGACAGTATACAAGGTCCAAGATGTCAAGCTCAAGAATGTGGATACTGAGCTCAAGCGTTCTCTCATCCCACTGTCGGGATTAGTCTCTTCCTTGGAGGCAGCGGCTCAGGATTTGACAGAGGAGAACCCCTCTCGGGTTGAACATCAGGCCACGCTCTTTAAGTGGCAAGCGAACGCTTGCGCAGATGTCTTGAGTCATGTGAGATCTGCAATCGCTATGAACACTGTGGTTCGGCGCACGGGTCTACTCCAACCGTGCCAATGGGAAGATGAGTTTAAGCGTTCGCTTGTGCGTGCTCCAGTGTCCTCAGAGACCTTGTTCGGGGACAAGATCAAGGAGGTGTTCAAAGAACAGTCTGACAAGGCACAGGCGGATTTCACTTTTCAAGCCTGCAAACTCGTTGCGCACACCTTTCCAGTCAACAACAGGAAAGGTGCTCGGGTTTACACAGGAAGGAGGAAGTCTGTTCGTGGAGCCTACCAGAACAAGCACATCAACAAGCGTGGGGGCTTTGACTCAGGTCGTGGCCGATACCAGAGCAACGCCCAGGCTTCCCGGGGTCGAGCTCCTACCACCCCTGGGAAGAAGAAGACCCCATACAAATCCAGGCGCTGAAGGTCTGGTAGCACACGACTGGAAACTCCCGCCTCCAGTCGTCCCTGTCTCGGATACTCCAGTAGGCGGGAGACTGGGGGTCTTCTGGCCCAACTGGACAATACTAGAGGACCCCTTCGTCACCAACATTCTACAGGCCGGCTACAAGTTGCCAATAGTCAGGTCTCCGCCTCTGACCAACCTGCCCCGGTCACGCGTGTATTCGCCAACCCAGCTTCTTCAGCTGTCCGACAACATCTCTATCCTGTTGGACAAGTGTGCCATAGAGACTGTGTCGCATCCAGAGAACACCCCAGGTTTCTACTCTCCCATCTTCCTCGTCCCCAAGAAGAACTCTGAGAAGATGAGGATGATACACAACCTGGCGGTGTTCAACGAACTGTATCTGGCAGAGCCTCCACACTTCCGCATGACGTCCTTGGACCAGCTGCGATCCAAGCTAGCCCGCGACGACTGGCTGGTCAGTCTGGACCTGCAGGACGCCTACCTACACGTCCCAATCTACAGGCCCCACAGGAAGTACCTGAGGTTCGTATTCCAGTCTATTCATTACCAGTGGAAAGTCCTGCCATTTGGAATTTCCACGGCCCCGTGGCTTTTTACGCGGATCACGACACCCATCGCGCGGTTTCTACATCTGCGGGGGATCGAGTTCGATCCATATATCGACGACTGTCTGATGAGCCATGCTGCTCCTCTCGTTCTTCGCAGACAGTCGCAGTTTGCTCTCGGTCTACTTCGCCAACTCGGGTGGATTGTCAACGAGGAGAAATCCCATCTGATCCCGTCGCAACGTCTAACGTTTATCGGGGGGTTTTTCCTCACGGACCTCGATTTGGTGAAGGTCCCTCCAGACAGGTGGGCCAAAATCCAGTCCTTTGCAAAGAGAGGCTTGGCCGACAGCCTGACCCTCAGAGAGTGGCAGTCTCTTCTGGGTCTCCTCTCTTCAGCCCAGTATCTCACCACCAGGGGACGCCTGATGCTTCGGCCTCTGCAGAGGTTTCTCACCCCGTTTATTCAGCGGGACGATCTGCAAGTGAGGTTCCCTTTAACAGTAGGTCTTCATCCCTACCTGCACTGGTGGACGACCCAGTCGAACGTCTGCGAAGGAGTCTCCTTGACAGACTTCCCGCCGGACTTCCAACTATTTGTGGACGCGTCACACCAAGGGTGGGGCGCCCATCTGGAGGACTACACAGCAGCAGGGCTGTGGTCCGATGTGCAAAGCCAGTGGCACAGCAACAACTTGGAGTTGCAAGCAGTGATTCTAGCTATCACTCACTGGTTGCCGGTTCTTCGGAACACTCGTCTTCTGGTGGCGTCAGACAACTCCACGGTGGTGTGGTTGATCAAGAACCAAGGTACAACCGGCTCGTGGAAACTTCTGGACCAGACCTTTCAGTTGTTTCACCTGCTGGACCTGAACCATATTCAAGTAAAGGCGCGGCACATTCCGGGTTGCCAAAACGTACTAGCGGACGCTTTATCGCGACCAGACAAGCCGTCCCCGACAGAGTGGATGCTTCACCCGGAAGCGTTCGACCTATTATGCACAGGTCTACATCGTCCGCTGATAGACCTATTCGCGACGAAGTACAACGCGCGTCTTCCAGTTTATGTGTCCCCCCTGCCCGATCCAGCGGCTTGGGCGGTGGACGCTCTGTCTCTCAGTTGGGAGGGTCTGGACGCTTACGCGTTTCCTCCTCCCATACTGCTCCCAAAAGTAGTGGCAAAGATAAAGGCGACAAAGTCACTGCGACTACTTTTGGTAGCGCCCTTTTGGCCTGCGAGAAGCTGGTTCCCCCTACTTCGCGGCCTCGTATCAAGCGACCCAGTTCCGTTGCCTCCATGGCCTCGACTGTTACTGCACCCGAACAGTCATCTGCCTCAT
Organism: Gibbula magus; assembly: GCA_936450465.1. Lineage (NCBI taxonomy): Eukaryota > Metazoa > Mollusca > Gastropoda > Trochida > Trochidae > Gibbula > Gibbula magus. The sequence goes on along the minus strand of OW388297.1, from coordinate 69,535,738 downwards.
CCGGACCCAGAGCGGTTTCATCTGTCCGCCTGGGTCATCTGCAAAAAGCATTAAAATCAAAGGGTTATTCGGCACGGGTGGCAAGTGCCATCTCTCAGGCGCACAGGGTTTCCACTAGGTCACTCTATGATGACAAGTGGCTATCCTTTGAAAAGTTTTGCGCTTCTCGCTCTAAGGACCCTATGAGTGCTTCTCCGCAGTTTGTGGCGGAGTTTCTGTTGTACCTTCGTAACACGAGGCATCTGAAAGGGGGCACTATCTCGACATATCTGTCGGCCCTCAATTCCGTGTTATCAGTCAAGACGGACACTAAGTTGTCCAAGACACCGGAATTAATCGCTTTGTTAAAGTCTTTTAAGTTGGAGGACCAGAAGCAAAAATTTCGTCCCCCGGCCTGGGACCTCAATCTGGTCCTTCGACATTTACGAGGTTCGCCTTACGAGCCCTTGAAACAGGCCTCTTTTGAGGACTTGACGCGCAAGACCGTTTTTCTCATCTCTCTAGCCACTGCGGCTAGGGTGAGTGAGATTCATGCTCTGGACGTGACAAGAGTGCGTTTTGAGACGTCTCGTCACGGGTCTGTTCACTTAGGGTTGCTCTGGAACTTCGTAGCGAAGAACCAGCTTCCAGGGCAACCAGACAGAAAATTCACTATTCCTCCTTTGTCGTCAATTGTGCATGACTCAGAGAGAGAGGAACTTTCTCTGTGTCCTGTAAGGGTACTCCGGGAGTACATTCTTCGCTCGACGACCAGGAGGAAGTCTCGCAAGAGGCTGTTTATACCCTTCTCAGCTGCAGCCAATGGTGAAGTCAGCAGGAACACCATTGCGCTGTGGCTTCGCCAAACCATTTTGGCAGCGTATGACGCTGAGGGTTTGCCTCACCCGGCGGCAAATAACCCCCATGAGATTCGAGCTCTGGCCTCGACTATGGCTTTGCACAGAAACATCTCTGTGCCTCAAATCATGGAGGGGTGCTTTTGGCGGTCCACTTCGGTGTTCGCTAGCCATTATTTGCGTGATCTGGCAGTGGAGGATGTGCAAGGACTACAATCCTTTGGACCGTTGGTCGTGGCTCAACAGCTCACCCGACCACGGTTGCACTAGGTAACTATGTTTACCTTCACGCTAGCCTTAAGGTTCTTCCATGCTGTGTCAGGTTGTTCCTATAAGTGCTTTTTTGACATAAGTCATTCTTCTCCTTACAGGAGTTGGTGTCATTGTCTTGCCTCCTCTGGTGGGTGGGTCCTCCTCGAGACCTGCCCGCCATCCGATACTGTCGGATCAACATGCAATATCTGAAGTGGGGTAAGTATTAAAAATTTATTAAAATCTAAATATTTTAGATATTTAAAAATACTTACCCCACTTCTAAGATTCAGCCCGCCCGGCGAGGACCGCCTCCTCCCCAAAGACGTTCTCTTCTCGGACCGTAGTCAGGAAATGTGATTGCGTCACGTTGTCACGTGACAGATTGGTATAGCCTTCCGGCTATGTCGTGATCCCTGTCTACGTGTCATTCACACTATTACTTCGTAAAGACAAGGATTCAACTCTTCCAATCTCTCATCGGAAGTACTAGGTAATATGCAATATCTGAAGTGGGGTAAGTATTTTTAAATATCTAAAATATTTAGATTTTAATAAGTCTTCAAATTTGATGATCATCATGACACTTTTTACCAGTAATGCACTATATAAAGTAGCTCATTTTGACCAAATGATGTGTCTTTTAAACTCAATGTTATCGGTGGCAAACACTTGTGTTTGTTTGTTTCAATAAAAAATCGATGAGATGGAAATATTCCTGTATTTTTATCAACATACTCAATGACTTTTAAAATTATTTGATCAATGTTTTAATTTAACGGTTAGAACTTTTAGGATGAAAGTAAACAAGATAAAGAGATATGAATAAACATTTCAGATATTTGCCTCACTTTTGGATGAGGTGACATGTGGCACATTCCGCTGAGAGATTTATTCAAATTATTACAACTTTGTTTTGTATGACAGAAAGATATAAGACTGCTCATTTTATATTATGTCTCTACTGTATAAGACATATTATTATGTAAGCATATTTTTCCAGCGATCAGATTGATCGAGAAGCGGTCACGTGACCATCGACAGAAAAGCATATTGACTCAAACCGAGTCCGACCAAAAGCCGTATTGACTTTAGTGAAGTCGAACGATTGTTGCATGACGTCAAACGATTGTTGCATGACGTCATATGACTGTAGTCCCAGCTGTTTAAAGCAAATTCCATGTTTGACTGTATTTCATTGTTTTCCTTTCATTTCTGTATTAGATACATAATAAAACAATTATGAACTGGCGATTGGGTCAATACCTGTTTTTATGGACCCAAGAAAACAATATTGACCAAGGACTTCATCACCAGTCTATAATTGTATATTATTCTTAATAGAAGCTTGACGAGGCAACATCTCTGCTGTCTGCAACATGTGACACATTCATCCAGACACTGGAAGACTGTATGCAACTAGCTAAACACATGGTGGCCACGCCCCTCCCGACTGAACTCAGACCAGTACCTCCCTCACCCACCAGGGGCAGCAAGAAGGTTAACAACATAATTAAATTAATAATAATTTATAATTAAATATGTTATTTTTTAATAGAATAAAAAAATTTTTAAATTAATATGTTTTAAAAATTACATTGAGTTATGTATTGACCACTTTTATAAAAGAGAAGGAACCAGAGAACGTTCATACTTTGTTGACTATAACATTAATGTTCTCCTACAGGTTATCAAATAAAGCTTTCATGACAAGGGTCAGCAAATAATTATGCAAGACAGTCATATTGTAACGACTCAGAACAGTTCATTTTTATTTTTATTTGAAATAATTGACCATGTTTGTGCCTTCTGCAGGGATCAAGAAATGTGTCCAGATCTAATTCTGTTGAAAAGTAAGTATCAACCTTCAACCAACATACATTTTGATTTGTAATTAAACTCAGTTGCAATTTGTTTCAATTCAGGCCTAAAAAAAGCAACCAATTTAGGAGCATTTGCTCCCTATTTTTTCAGTTTGCTCCCTGTAATTTTGAGTTAGGAGCACACAGCCTCCTTGGTTAAATTTGGGGTTGACTTAAAAAAGTCTGTTTCACCAAATTTAACCAATATCCATCACAATTGCTTCAAAATGGTATTGAATATTAGCTAGCTTACAGTTTTCTGCTTATATTTTTTCATTTATAGTTTATTTTGCAAATCTCAATTTATATATGTGCTCCTTGCAATTTTGTTATGCTCCTTAGAATAATATGTCAGGAGCGTGTCTGCTTCTTGAAATTTTTTTTTACTTTGAGGCCTGTCAATGTATGCTAGAGATTAGTAAATTATATTATAACTAAGTTGATGCCTTTTGTGGTCAAAGAGTTATAGAAGTGGCCTCTATCAGAACTCAAAAACTGTAACCTCAGGTGTAGATGTGCCTTTCTGAGATTTCAAGTGGCATTGAGTGTGAGTTGTAGAGATCACTCTCTATCAGTTTTCTACTTCTTATGAATGTGAAGTGCATCTTGGTGATGATTCATTGCATTTATAATATAAATCTATAATTTGCCATGATTATAAATTGTATAAGATCTGATGTTCTGCAGAGCCAAAGGCTCTATTGTATTTTTAGCCTTTTCCATGGAAACACAACCTACAATTTTTTTGGCGGGACCAGAACTAAAAAAACTGTAAGGCCTAGCTTGGTATGTGGTACAACAATCATGTGTACACATGCTTTTTAGGTTTTCAACTTTCAAATAACAGTTTCCCTTCCAGAACAGAACTTGAAAACAATAACGCTGATATCAACACAGCTTGGAAAGTAGAACAACAGTCTTGTTAAGCGTGAATTTATTACTAATGATTTGAATAGCTAAATTTATGAAAATACATAAGATAAAATCTCCAAAATCATTGTTCAATAAATTTAAGACTTTCCATTGGCAGCTTTTCCGCTTGTTACTTCTTCCAATGTGAGATTCAATTTCCGTTTTCAGAAGTCTGCATTCCCGTGTCTCTCCAATGAACTCGTATGATGGTCTTACACCACTGAGACCTCGAACCCGACCCGGATCCGGATCAGAAAGTTCATTCTCTGAATCAGAACTTCCTAACGGAGTTGTGCGCCCTCGCTCCATGACTTCAGACTCAAGTGTGATATACGAGGTCGAGGCTGGGGGGGAGGGGCCAGATGCAAAACCCCGCCAGTCGGAGCAGGTTGACGGTGTGTTCGACAAGTCAAATAACCATACTGACTCTCCACTCTTACCAAGGACTCATGAAAGTGAATCAAATTCGGGGGAGCATGACGGAACAGAGGATTTTAAAGATGCAATAGACAGCAAAATTCCTACTTTTTTTTCAGCAATGCAACCAAGGTATATAAACTGAGATATGAATGTTAAAAGCTTATGCAGACAGTTATTATTAAGACAGTGATGATAATGACTTAAATATTCTTTATTCCAAAATATCTTATAATGTTCTGTCTCTTTTCTTAAATGATTTAGCTAAGTAAAGAAACGAAAGGCTGTAATTTCTCTGGGCCTTAATCGTTTAAAGATTCCATTGCACAGAATATTCCTCTAAAACCACTTAAATAAATCTACATGAACATATAAAAAACAATGGTAAATTACTTGTCTGTTTCACTCTAGTTTTGCTGAACTGACATATTTGCCAAATGATGGAATACCTGTTGAGATATTTCTGGGAGCATGCAGATCCCTTGTTCCTATATTTGGTGAGTCTGGCTCTTTGGATTTGGTCTTTCTTCATCTCTTTCTGTTTAAACTCTCACTCAGTCATTTTCCCATTTAAAATTAATAAGCAAAGATGTTGGGAAACAGCCTCACGAGTCCCATTTTACATGGGAAATAGGTGGACAATGTGTCAACTAAACAGTCAACATAAAACCAGCTAGCCCATTGTTTCAACTTTACCAGTAGTATAATTATAAACGGCAAAGTTCAACAGTTAAAGTTTAACAAACTTGACACTTAACATGCAGGTTCCGTATTGGCCGAAACGGCCATTAAGAGTTGGTTAAGTCATGAATGATAGGACTTGTGTTTTCATATTTCCATATTCTTTCTTGCTTCCTCTCTTGTAATTATTGATATGAATTACTTTGAAATGGGTGATACTGTCAATTCATATTTGAATTCATGACATATTTAATGTGTTGATTGAATCAAAGCAAATATATTTCATATTCATTTTCAGAAGGGATCCTTTTTGGGGTACTCATAAGCATAAAATCTAATGGGATGGGCTTTCATTGGCCAATGGGGAATCTAAACTTTTAAAACCTATTTCATCTTCTTCTCCAGTACCAAAAGGTCTAGAAAGCTGAAATTTTATCTGCAGACTCATTGGCCAATGGGGATTCTAAACTGTAGATTGGGTGACCCTGTGACCCAAAATAGGGTCACAGGGGTCACGACTTTCAAAACCTATTTTCATCTTCTTCTCAAGTGCCAAAAGGTCTAGAAAGGTGAAATGTTGTGTTCAGACTCATTTGCCAATGGGGACTCTAAACTGTAGATTTGGTGTTGGGTGTCACAGGTCATGACCTAAAAACATATTTTTATCTTCTTCTCCAGTACAGAACGCTCCAAAAAGCTGAAATGTTGTGTACAGACTCCTTGGGAAATGGGATTCTTAATTGTAGATTTTGTGACTCTGTGAGCCGAAATATTGGTCATTGGTCATAGGGTACATGATATAAGAACCTATTGTCAGGGGACATAAAAACTATTGAAAGTTTCGATAGTTAGTGGCTACAATACTATTCATTAGTGATAGGCCTTTGACACTTGACATTTGCATCAATTGTGATTACACCTTTCAGATGAGGTCAATAATATCTGACCTTGTGACCTTGACCATGGCACAATAAATTTTTTTCGAAAACTTTAACCACAGAAATAACTTTTGATTGGTCTTTGATAGGCCTTTGATACTTCAAATGTTCATCCATTGTGATGAGGTCAATACTGTTTGACGATGAGTAAACAGATTAATTGAACTTCCTCACTCTTCAATGACAGATTGATAAGATTTAGAGATACGGACCTTGGTACGTGGTTAGCATAGCACAACAACACATATTTTGTGTTTTTTTAATATTATTTTTTTTCTGAATAAAAATATAGTAAAATTATAAGATTTTTATACTAATGGGTACCCCAAAGAGGATCTTCTTCAAGTTATCTTTAACCTTGCAGGTTGGTTGAAATTTTAATTCTTTTCTTCAGCATGAGATGTAAATGTTCCTTTTCAGATAAATTAAACGGAACTGCATTTGCACCTGTCAAGATGGATTTTGCCGGGAATATAAGAGTAAGCTGACACATTTTGTGAATCATACACAGTTTGTTGACCTTTCTTTCTCTTGTTTTTTGATGAACGATGAATGGTTTATGTTTCTCAGTTCTATCAAACAATATAGAACTTATCACTTTTAATTTCATCGGTTTTCGTGTAATCTAAAAAACATTCATGTTAACAAATAAAGTATTCTCAAATTCAATCTCTTTAAACTTATGAGATAATTATGTTTTTAAGAACATTTCATATGTTTCAGGTTTTAATCAGATCAATTCACTTTGATTTCAGAAAATTGAACAAAAATATTCAGCACACCCTGGCCTCTTCAAGACTTTACAAGAAATGATCAACTTTGAAGTGCAGGCAAAACAACACACAAACTCCAACTCAGCAACTGTTGCAATACTCTGGCTTAACAGGTAAGGGGAGATAACTCAGCCCTTAGCATCAAGGGGAGAGATTTGTTGTTAGGTGATGTATTGAAGTATGCTAAGGGAGCAAGGAGACTGATTTCTTATTATGGATCAATCTGAAGGCAACTCAGAGATTTTCAGCAAAAGGATTAACTTGATGTGCAATTCTCCACATGGGGAGTGGTTCAATGTTGTGTGTTATTTGGGAGATAGTGTGTTATTCTACTCTAGGGCAGCTGAGGCTTGTTCAACAAAAGGAAGTATAAGTTGCTGTGCATTAGTATTTGGAGAACTGGCGCCTGTTAAACAAGAAGAGTGGCTCTATGTCATGCATTTATTTGAGGGCAACATGATTTATTGAAAACAATCCACTGCTTGATAATGAAATATTAATTCTTATTTCAAAATACTTTTTAGCTCATCAGGGCTAAAAGGCCAGATGGGCTTATGGCATGGCATGGCATGGCATGGCGTCATCCGTCCATCCATCCGCTTTTTCAACTTCTTCTCCAGAACCAATGACTCCACAGAGCTGAAATTTTATGTGCATACTCCTTGGGGATTCTAAATTGTAGATTTCATCACCCCGTGACCCCAAATGGGGTCACAGGAGTCACATCCTTAAAAACATATTTTCATCTTCTTCTCCAGTTCCAAAAGGTCTAGAGAGCTGAAAAGTTGTGTGCATACTCCTTGGCCAATGGGGATTCTAAATTGTAGATTTCGTAACCCCTCGACCCAAAAAGGGGTCACAAGGGTCACAACCCCAAAAACCTATTTTCATCTTCTTCTCCAGTTCCAAAAGGTCTAGAGAGCTGAAAAGTTGTGTGCAGACTCCTTGGCAAATGGGGATTCTAAATTGTTGATTTCATGACCCCATGACCTCAAATGGGGTCACAGGGGTCACAACCCCAAAAACCTATATTCATCTTCTCATCCAGTGCCAAACGGTCTAGAGTGTTAAAAAGTTGTGTGCAGACTCTTTGGCTAATGGGGATTCTAAATTGTAGAATCCCCCTGTGAACCCAAATATGGATCACTGGGTCACAACCTATAAACAATACCATTGTAGCAAGCTTTGAACAGTACTCTTGAGATTTTATGTGCTCTTCACTTTAGACTAAGGGAGGTAATCCCAAATGTGTGAGTTCTAACTTTGAGAAATGGTTGTTGAGAAAAAAGTTGAGACTTGAAAATTAAGAATAGAGGATCTAACAAACATTGTGTATAATATTTATTTTGTAAGCCATAACTTTTATCATATTTCATATGTAAATATTAATATTATATCATTATTGAATGCCTAATGAGCTACAGAGCCAATGGCTCTATTGTTTTAAAAAATTGTATCATGTATTCTTAAGTTAGTTTAAAGGATGTTGGCTTCTTACTGTCAGTTCCATAGATCAATACAGGCCTGTTCAGAAAGGGGAGGAACTCAGAGTGTGTCCAGTGCATTTACCTTAGTAGCTCACTTTCTATGGGAAACATCTTGATGATGGGAGCAACAATCTGCTTAAATTATTAATAATTTTGTCACAAATTTTATCATAATATATTGTGATGCTGTTAAATTTGACATTGTTAAACATTTCAAAATGATTTGTTTTTTTCTTTTCAGAGGGCTTGAATTTGTTTTAGAATTACTGAGGGAGTTTTGTTCAGGTCAGTTGGATCTGACCCTGTGTGCAAGCAATGCCTACTCTCGCACCTTGAAACCTTTCCATGGCTGGGTGGTGCGCGGAGTATTCGCTGTGAGTCATTATTTATGTCCCTTTTCATCTAATTTCTTCAGATGTAGCAGCCACTCTGTCAACTATTGTTCCATGTTTGATTGTTTTGATAAATATCTGATGATATTTTGGATTTCAATGAGAAAATATCTTACTGCAAACAAATTTAAATAGTTGAATTATCCTCTCACTCTTTTTTCTATAGTTGTTAATATTATACAAAAGTTAATTAAGACATAAAGTTTTGAAGCATAGCTCCTCGTAGTTTGTGCATAAATATTCTTTAATAAAACCCTTGTCGTGTTATATAATAAATACTTAACCAACTGTTTTATGGACAATGTATAATATATTTCTCACTTTAGTAATGTAAAATCGTCACTCAGTGTTGTTCCTGTCCTCCACTAGGTGGCAGTGAAGGCACTACCATATCGCCATGTGTTTGTGTCAAAGATGGCTGAGAACGATTGTGATACAGAGAGTGCCATCTTCCAACACTCCCTCAGCGAGGACTGCGAGACGTTTGTCCGAGCACTGAGCACCACCACTCAGATCATCACCATCTTCTACCGCAGTAACGACCTGGACACACAGGACCCAGTATAACGACCTGGACACACAGGACACAGTATAACGACCTGGACACAGTATAACGACCTGGACACATAGGACCCAGTATAACGACCTGGACACACAGGACACAGTATAACGACCTGGACACACAGGACCCAGTATAACGACCTGGACACAGTATAACGACCTGGACACACAGGACCCAGTATAACGACCTGGACACATAGGGGACCCAGTATAACGACCTGGACACACAGGACCCAGTATAACGACCTGGACACATAGGGGACCCAGTATAACGACCTGGACACACAGGACCAAGTATAACGACCTGGACACATAGGGGACCCAGTATAACGACCTGGACACACAGGACCCAGTATAACGACCTGGACACATAGGGGACCCAGTATAACGACCTGGACACACAGGACCCAGTATAACGACCTGGACCCAGTATAACGACCTGGACACACAGGACCCAGTATAACGACCTGGACACATAGGGGACCAAGTATAAATACTTTTATTTCAGGAGAGAAAGAGAAGTGGCCAGCCTTGTGTAAATTGTGAGATAACATCCAGTCGTATACTGTACACTTGTCTCGTGCTTCTAATTATTCTGTTATCTCTTGCACCAGGCGGTTTGCTTCATGGTTAGTCTCTGTATTCCAGTAATATTGAAGAAGAATTTATTCCAAGTTTCAGGTCACAGGCCCATAGAACATATATAATATATGATACAAATGGCATTGTATTCTTTAACACAAAGACAGTATAACAGTTATGAAAACTTCCAGTGTCCTGCCTAGTTGGTCCATAGCCATCACATCACTCGTCTTTAGGCACTTGCTTTTTTGGGGAAATACCTGAAAGATTGGACAACTTGGTTTCTATCACTGTATCACCATATTTTGTGTGTTTATAACATTACTAGGTAAATCAGTTGAGACTTCTGGGAGAAAAATAAGTTCATCTTACATCAAGTCATTGAATCCCTGGAAATATTTGGGATCTTGTTTAACAGATATCAGTGTGTCACAATAAAACATTCACGGCATATCCTAGTCACCATAAAACCTGGTTTTCACAGCAGTTTGTTGTTTGAGTCTTCATGAAGAATTTAAGATTGGTATAAGCCACAAATATCAAATTATTATTTATATTTAGCTGTATTTGATGTAAGTATGTGTTATAATTTCTATAACCTTGTTTAGTGCTTACTGATTCTCTGTTGAAGTTTAAGGGTCACAAACAGTTAAATGATATGAGAGAATTATTAAAAAACATTATGTATGTAAGAGGTGTGTACAGCTTTTGTGTGTTGAAATCAAATTATGATTTTATCATTGCAGAAACAATGTGCTAACATGATATTAAGAAATATTAATGTAGAGACATTGATTTTCTTTTTGCTGATTTAACATAACATTTATTTCTGAACAAATTTAGCACATGGATTAATTTACATACGGTCCACTTTCATTGTTATCTTTTTTATCCATTATTCGGATATATGTGGAAATGGCCAACTGTGGGTTTAGAGGTCACAATTTTTGTCACGCAACATTAATATATTGTTATTCTTTGGATCTTATATTTTGGTTACTGTGATTACATTTATTGTTTGTCCATTGTTATATATACATGAGGGAGCCGCAGACTTTTGATTCATTTCCATTTTGCTTTGTGTTGTACAAGTTTTGGAGTGAAAGGATATGAGTTTAGGAAGTATATGTAGCTTTATTTGAGGCAGGTTACTAAACTACAGTGTATTTATTTCTTTTATTTATATCTTTCAGTAGTTTTGTTCAGATATTGTTTTACCCCTGACCTAAAGAGAAATTGATAGTGAGCAATGGTAACTTTTTTTCTTGTTAGAAATAGAATAGAATAGCTTTCAAATTCAATGCATGTCTTTGATTGTTGAATCGCTTCAGGAATCGTTGGTAAACCATTACACAAGTAAGTTTAAGTCCAAGTTTTCTTGTTGCTCATTGATAAATTAAAAATATGTAATTAAGGTTAAGTTTCATCACATATGTGTTCAGGTTTTCTTTGTTTCATGTAGTATTATGTGTCTTATAATTACCCAAGAAAACAAACTGTGATGACGAGTGAAATATTGATGATTTGGACTCCAGATGGAGTATCAGTTAGCAATAATGAAGGGTCAGTGAGTGAAAGAAAGACTCAAATATACTATACACAGGCGCCAGACCCTAAATATACATAAACGTATAGTATACCTACCTATATAGCATATAAAGAAGACAAGACACTGGCCGCCAGAAATGGTTAAACTGGTTTGCTTGCTCAAATATGCTTTGTAATATTCATAGACTTATCCAAGTTTCCATTTCGGGTCCTATGGCAAGATCCAAGATGGCGGCCAGTGTCTTGCCTTCATTATATGTTATATAGGTATACGTACATGTATATTTACATATATTTAGCTTCTGGCGCCTATGACTACGAATGTGAACAACTACCATAAAGAATGTATTATCAGTGTGATTAGATACCATGTGCCACTAACTTTATCATCTGCCCTTTGAATCAGTCACAAAGTGAAAATCTATTACTATAAGTATGACACTAATGGACATTTTACAATGTTGTTATCGAATCTTGTACATATAGTATATGTATGTTTTCAAAATAATTTTCTGATGTTTTCAACTTTTGATGTATTATTTTCTCAATTAGTATAACTTCAACCCGGACATTTTGTGAAACTATAAGGTTACAGAAAGATAACTCGCGACCTTTATGCAACATCACATGGTCCACAGCACTAGCAGCTAAGACAATAGATATTCTCTACATGTTTATTACGATTAAAGTTAGATCTAAGTAAATGACACAAGACTTCTACATTTTATTGTGTCATGTCTCTTGAAATGACACTGATTTCTTATACACGACAGGTAAATGATTGAGCAAGATTTGTAGTTTGATTTTGCCAGTATATTGTTTAGATTTGTGGATTGTTTTTCAGTGAAAGAGGAGAGTACCGACTTGATGCATTTAGTGAGGTTATTAAACTCCTGTATTTATGTACATACCTTTGGGAGAACTTCATTTACTTAACAGTGATATTCATGACTGGCTGTGGGAAGCAACAATCTTGAAAAAATATTATATGATTTTGTTGATATTTGTATTGTCGTTCAAATGTGATAGATCATAATGTCAATACATAGCTATGTTGTAAACCCAACTTTACCGAACATAACATAAATTTATATGTTTTAACAAGATGTACTAGTGCCATCTATTCATGCATATTCCAAAGTTGAACTGAAATTGTACAGTTTGTTCTTTACTTCTATAATGCAACACATTCACAAAGACAATTTAATTGTGACAATTTTCCATCAATTTATATATACTGGTATATTCCAAATTTGAGAAGGGAATTAATTATCTCTAAGAGATGCATTGAGTTCTCGTTTTCATTGTGTAGATTTAATGTCATTGTTTTGTGTGATCATAAACTTAATATATTCAATAAACTATTAGAACTTCTTGAGTTTGTTTTTCCTAAGAGAAACCTATACAAATACTTGTTAACCTGCAAGTATAATAATTGATGTCTGTCTTTTTGCAATGTTTTTGTCTCCCGCCACAACGGCGCCCGTACGTCACATTTCTTGTTTACGTGATATCTCATGAAGCGTTGCATCCAAAGTCTTCAAATTTGGTGTCGGCCTATTGTGGGAAGATGCAGATACCAGTCAATTTTGGTGACTTTACCTTATTTTTAACTCTTTGACCACTTTTTGAACTCTTGTTAACACGATATATCATGACCTGATGGATCCAAAGTCTTCAAATTTGGTGTCAGTCTACATTGGGGGATGACGCAGACACTATTTTCAAGGTGACTATGACACTTTGACCACTTTGAGAACTCACAACGCAATATCTCATGAACCCAAGCACCCAAAGTTGTTAAATATGCTGATCATCATGAGACTTTTGACCAAATGATGTGTCTCACTAAACTCAATGTTAGTGGCGGGGACATTGCCATTTTAGTGGCAAACACTTGTTTTTTAATTGCCCTTTGCTATTATAATTAAAAATAGAGCCATGGGCTCTGTAGCTCATCATGAATTTTTTAGCTCATCAGGCCTGAAAGGCCCGATGGGCTTATGGCATGGGATGGCGTCCGTCCGTAAACTTTTCACTTTTTCGACTTCTTCTCCAGAACCAATAACTCTAGAGAGCTGCAATTTTATGTACAGACTCCTTGGCCAATGGGGATTCTAAATTGTAGATTTGGTGACCCTGTGACCCCAAATAAGGGCCCCAGGGGTCATAATCTTAAAAGCTATTTTCATCTTCTTCTCCAGAACCAATGACTCCAGAGAGCTGAAATTATATGTAGAGACTCCTTGGCCAATGGGGATTCTAAATTGTAGATTTGGTGACCCTGTGACCCCAAATAAGGGCCTCACAGGCCATTACCTAAAATCCTGTTTTCATCTTTTTCTCCGGAACAAAAAGATCTAGAAGGCTGTGATATTGTATACAAAATCTTTAGCCAATGGGGATTCTAAATTGTAGATTTGGTGACCCTGTGACCCAAAATAAGGGCCCCAGGGGTCATAATCTTAAAAGCTATTTTCATCTTCTTCTCCAGAACCAATGACTCCAGAGAGCTGAAATTATATGTACAGACTCCTTGGCCAATGGGGATTCTAAATTGTAGATTTGGTGACCCTGTGACCCAAAATAAGGGCCTCACAGGCCATTACCTAAAATCCTGTTTTCATCTTTTTCTCCGGAACAAAAAGATCTAGCAGGCTGTGATATTGTTTGCAAACTCTTTAGCCAATTGGGATTCTAACTTGTAAATTTGGTGACCCCGTGACCCCAAATATGGGCCACAGCCTAAAAAACCTTTGAAAAAGAATTTTGAACTGATATGTTATGTGCACTTCATTCACTTTATTTGAAATGTATGTCGACTTGAGATAACAATCTACATTGTGGACATGTTTGTCAAATTGATGTAATCAATGTGAAATGAGAACTATTGAATAGCCTATGAACTGAAAATTGTGACAAGTCATAAAGGACTAAATTGAAGAGGAGTTAAGAATTCTTTTATTTTACATGAGATATGTGAACTGCATATGACTGGTGATGAAATGATAAGATAAGATTATTTTCATCTTCTTCTCCAGAACGAAAAGACCTAGAAGGTTGTCATGTTGTGTAATGAGTCTTTAGCCAATGGAGATTCTAAATTGTAGATTTGGTGACCCTGTGGCCCCAAATAAGGGCCTCACAGGCCATTACCTAAAATCCTGTTTTCATCTTTTTCTCCGGAACAAAAAGATCTAGAAGGCTGTAATATTGTATGCAAACTCTTTAGCCAATGGGGATTCAAACTTGTAAATTTGGTGACCCTGTGACCCCAAATATGGGCCACAGCCTAAAAAAAACCTTTGAAATGAATTTTGAACTGATATTTTATGACACTTCAATCACAATGATTTGAAATATATGTCGACTTTAGATAACAATCTACATTGTGGACATGTTTGTCAAATTGATGAAATCAATGTGAAATGAGAACTATTGAATAGCCTATGAACTGAAAATTGTGACAAGTCATAAAGGACTAAATTGAAGAGGAGTTAAGAATTCTTTTATTTTACATGAGATATGTGAACTGCATATGACTGGTGATGAAATGATAAGATAAGATTATTTTCATCTTCTTCTCCAGAACGAAAAGACCTAGAAGGTTGTCATGTTGTGTAAAGAGTCTTTAGCCAATGGAGATTCTAAATTGTAGATTTGGTGACCCAGTGGCCCCAAATAAGGGCCTCGCAGGCCATTACCTAAAATCCTGTTTTCATCCAGAACAAACTAGAAGGAATATTTTGTTCAGAATGTTTAGATGTTTGGATGACAAGGCTTAGAACCGAGATTGTTTAGCCAAGGTGATTCTAAATTGTACTATGTACCATGAGATTCATCACATTGCCTGTTCTCTTTAAGCCTTATACAGTTAGATCAGTGCTGCCAGTGTTTAGTGCAAGCAAGAGTTTATTACATAAATTGGCGGTAAAACACAAAAAAACACACCTGGCTTGTAACCAGAGCCAAGGGGTCAAAATATTGCATAATCTCCTGTGTGTTGACCTTGCTGAGTGCTCTCTCTCAATTTCAAGAATAAGATTTGTCAGGGTTAGGGATCGTACATTATATATTTCTGTCTTCATCATCAAACAAAATAAACTCTGATGAGCTACAGAGCCCATGGCTCTATTTTTTATTTATTATCTAAGGTTGAATATCCAAGTTATCGCAAGTAATACATTGTTAACAAGCAAAATAATATTGGTTTTAGATCATGACCCCTGTGACCCACATTTGGAATCACAAGGTCACCAATCCTACAATTAAGAATCACCTTTGACCAAAGAATCTTAACACAACATTTCAACTTTCTAGAGCTTTACATATAAACTGGAGAAGAAGATAAAATTGGTTTTTGGGTCATGACCCGTGACCAAGATTGGGGTCACAGGGTCACAAAATCTACAATTTAGAATCCTCATTGGCCAAGGAGTCTGCACACAACCTTTCAGCTCTCTAAACCTTTTGGAACTGGAGAAGAAGATGAAAATAGGTTTTTAAGGATGTGACCCCTTGACCCCCATTTGGGGTCACGGGGTCACGAAATCTACAATTTAGAATTCCCATTGGCCAAGGGGTCTGTACACAACTTTTCAGCTCTCTAGACCTTTAGGAACTTGAGAAGAAGATGAAAATAGGTTTTTAAGGATGTGACCCCTGTGACCCCATTTGGGGTCACGGGGTCACCAAATCTACAATTTAGAATCCCCATTAGCCAAGGAGTCTGCACATAAAATTTCAGCTCTCTAGAGTCATTGGTTCTGGAGAAGAAGTCGAAAATGCGAAAAGTTTACGGACGGATGGCCGGACGCCGGACGCCATGCCATGCCATAAGCCATCAGGCCTTTCAGGCCTGATGAGCTAAAAATATAGTCGCAAGCGCGATTAACGGATTCAGCGCCTAAAAGACTCAATTATTTGATATATGATGAAGTAAGACATTTTGCCAACATTTTTGCACATCTTTTACAAACAAGAGACATTAGAAGATGACATATCCCACCGGTTCCACAAAATTTGTAAAACACATCTTTGACTTGTGTATCTACTACCGTACTTCAGTTAGTGGGTATTACAGATGCTGAGTTTCAGGTATGTTAAGGGTTTTAGACTTCTGCTCAAGAAGCAGTCAAAATCAACAACAACCAACATCCCTCTCATGTTTCTATGGAAACAGAAAAAAATTAATTTTTCAGAAAAAATCTGAAAATATCAAAAGGCACCACTTCAGTTAGTGGGTAATACACTTGCAAAGTTTCAGGAAGATATGATGAACGGTTTTGGAGCTGTGCTCCGGAAACGAACCTGTCTCTGAACAAAGTCCAAATTCAACAAGTTTCTATGGAAATGAAAAAAAATAAAATGTTCAGAAATCTGAAAATATCAAAAGGCACCACTTCAGTTAGTGGGTAATACACATGCAAAGTTTCAGGAAGATATGATGAACGTTTTTTTAACTGTGCCCTGGAAACGAACCTGTCTCTGAACAAAGTCCAAATTCAACAAGTTTCTATGGAAACGACGAAAAAGAAAATTTTCAGATATCTGAAAATATCAAAAGGCACCACTTCAGTTGGTGGGTAATACACATCTTCTCCAGAACCAATGAACATAGAGAGCTGAAATTTTATGTACAGACTCCTTGATTGAAGGGGATATGGTGACCCTTTGACCCCAAATAAGGGCCACAGTGGTCACAACCTAAAAAGCATTTTTCATCTTTTTCTCCAGCCCCAAAAGCTCTAAAAAGCTTAAATGTTATGTACAGACTCATTGGCCAATGGGGATTCTAAATTGTAGATTTGGTGAATATGGGGTCACTGCCTTAAAACACCTGTTTTAATGAGCTGTGAACATGATGAGATTTTATGTCTACTTCATATGTCAGCTGTAGTACCGGGTTATGGATATGTTTGATGTAATCAATGTGAAATTAGAACAATTGAATAGCCTGTGAACTGAATATTGTGACAGGATGCATAGGAACAAATTTAAAAAGGGTTAAGAAATGTTTTATTTAACATTAGATATGTGAACTAAATATGACTGGTGATGAAACTAAATGAGCGTTTGTGGGACACTGCAAAAGCAGAGCAGCCCTGAAACTTTGGGTCTCGCCTTTCCCTGTTCCGCCTTCTCGTCAGCATCAATAAAATGTGACTTTTTTGCTCATCAGGCATGGTGTCCGGGGGTCACAGGGGTCACAATTTTAAGAACCTATTTTCATCTTCTTCGTCTAGGAAGCTGAAATGTTGTGTGCAGAGTCCTTTGCCAACAGGGATTCTTAATTGTAGATTTGGTTACCCTGTGACCCCAATCCCTATTATCTTTTGCTTGTAAACAATGTATTACTTGAGAGAAATATTTAACCTTAGATATTAAATCAATGAAATCGGGATGAGCTACAGAGCCCATGGCTCTATTTTTTTTGACAAAAGTTAGTTCATTATTCAAGTTATTCTAACAAGTTGAATCATCACTGGGGTCAGTTTTCACAAGTTTGTTCTTAAAACCTATTTGTGATTTCAAAATTGGATCAAAGGATTAACATGGCCTTAACCAAAATCTCATGACCTCACACCATGACTACTTTTCATTGTGCTTAATAATTATGCAATGACTCAAAGTGTTCATAGTTAACATAAGGCATATTCACAATAACATGCTTCAGTTGTGACCTCGCTTGAACTTTGACAGATTTTAGCAAAAAAGTTTTCCAATCTTGGTCTTTCTCCATAGTTGATATATATCAAATAAGAGCCTGACGGCACAAAAAATGTTTTAAGTAATCGTGTTTACAAGGATTTCAGAACTCATGACCTTGAATGTGAACATGTCAAAATCATTCACTAGGTTAAAAGAAAGAAGCTATGTATATGAGGTGTTAATACCTTCTTGGAAAAAAGTTATTTTGTGATTTCAGAACTGGTCTCCATGACCATATCTCATGACCTTGACCTTTGATCTTCAAGGTCACACAGTAAATGATCACTTTTCATTGTGAATAACAGTCATCTAATGATTCAAAGTGTTAATAGTTGAAATAAGGCATGTTCGCAAACGCATGCTTATGTTGTGACCCCGCTGTGACCTTGACCTTTGACAGATTTTAGCGAAAACCTTTTCAAATCTCGGTCTTTCTCCATAGTTGATATATACCAAGTAAGGGCCTGATAGCACAAAAGTTTTTGAAGTTATCGTGTTTACAAGGATTTTTGTAGTGATTTCAGAACTCATGACCTTGACCTTTGACCTTGAATGTGAGCATGTCAAAATAATTCACCAGGTGTAAAAGAAAGAAGCTATATATATGAGGTGTTGATCATACTTCTTGGAAAAAAAGTTATTTAGTGATTTCAGGTGACCTTGACTCTATCCCGTGACCTTGACCTTTAAAATTCAAGGTCACACAATAAGTGATCACTTTTCATTGTGTATCACAATCATGTAATGATTCAAAAGTGTTAATAGTTGAAATAAAACATTTTCGCAAAAACTTGCTTAAGTTGTGACCTCGCTATGACCTTGACCTTTGACGGATGTTCATGAAAACCTTTTCAAATCTTGGTCTTTCTCCATAGTTGATATACACCAAATAAGAGCCTGATAGCACAAATATTTTTCAAGTTATCCTGTTTACAAGGATTTTTTTTTAGCGATTTCAGAACTCGTGACCTTGACCATTGACCATCAAACACTGATAAAAGCCCCAACTAAGAAGAAGAAGAGAGAGAAGAAGATGAAAATAGGTTTTTAAGGATGTGACCCCTGTGACCCCATTTAACAAGTAATTGTCACAAACGTGACCATGTCCCCCGCCGCAATTAAGAAATGAGCTTAAAGAATGGACACACAGCTTGTACTGAGTAGTGACATTTACATGTTTCATTCAATAATTGTTATACCGGGCACAAATTTTAAAATGGTCAAAGTCTTGTAGTGACCTTGAAAACGGGGTCAAGGTCACCCAAATCGACTGGTATCTGAATATTCCCCAAATGAAGACTGATACTAACTTTAAAACCAATAGTTCTAGCGCTTCATGAGGAATCGCACAATCAACATTTTTAAAACTGGTCAAAGACTCGCCCTGACCTTGAAAATGAGGTCAAGGTCACCGAAAACTTTTCAGGTCTACGTATTCCCCAGATGAAGACTGGTACCAAGTTTGAAGACTCTAGGTCGAAGGGTTCATGAGATATCGCGCTAACAACATTTTCAAAACTGGTCAAAGTCTCGCCGTGACCTTGAAAATGAGGTCAAGGTCACCAAAAACTTATTCCCCAGATGAAGACTGGTACCAAGTTTGAAGATTCTAGGTTGAGCGGTTCATTAGATATCGCGCAAACAATATTTTCAAAACTGGTCAAAGTCTCGCCGTGACCTTGAAAATGAGGTCAAGGTCACCGAAAACTTTTCAGGTCTGCGTATTCCCCAGATGAAGACTGGTACCAAGTTTGAAGATTCTAGGTTGAGCGGTTCATTAGATATCGCGCTAACAAGAAGCGGGACGGACGTACGTACGTACGTACTTACGAACGGACGGATGTACATAAAATTTCAGCTCTGTGGAGTCATTGGTTCTGGAGAAGAAGTCTAAAAAGCGAAAAGTTGACGGACTGATGCTTCAGGCGTAATTAAATAATAAAATGGAAGTAAAGTAACAGTTACTACCATAGTTTCCAAGTTGTCCTGCTATTTCCCGATGCAATGAAAAACAATATACCCCTGGAATCTCCGATTCGGGGGGCATACAGAATGAACAGGAGTCCATTATTTGTAAAATGAATCAACTTTTAATACAAAGATCAAATTGAAAACAAGTTTGTCTTGGGGAAAAAATAATAAAAGTCTCCTGGACAAAGAAATGTCAAAATTGATCAAGACATACAATATATAAAATAAACCTGGTCCTGTGAGATATACAAACATCTTGTGCAATATAGGCACAAAATCATGCAAAAAATAAATGCAGGTATTCATTCATATAGAATCTTAAAGCTGCCCTGCTCCTTCAAACAATCTACTCTAGCACCTACAGAAAAGTTCATATCAGTAGCAATTTACAGCATGTTTGGCACAGAAAATTGAAAGTGACATTCATTTCACTAAACAATCACAGTAGTAAGATGCTGGGCCAAGATTTTCAAAGCTCTTTGCACTATGTTGTAAATGAGTCGTAAAGACGGTCGTAAATCAATGCTAACAAATGGTACTTACAACAATCTTAGCATTAAGAGAGCTATGAAAGTCCAGGCCCTGAACTAACTTGGGCCAAGACTAATCTGAACGACACGACAGTTTAGTGAAACAGTCTGGATTACAAAATTATCTAAACTTGTTAATTGATTAAGTGGATGAAGACAGTCTTTGGTTTACAACTAATTTGGAATGTACACTATTATACACAGGAATGTATTGATTGTACCTATTATGGTTATTAGGATTTGAAAAGAACAAATCAATGTTAAATCATCACTGAAATATTTGACAAATTACCAATTGTTATTTAACCTCCTGTTCACAAGGGCATTTTACTCGAGTGTATTCCCCAGCATATTTTCTTATGACAGAATGTCTATAGTAGTTCATCTGACTACTTATATACCATGGCAACTTAACCCAGTACAAATATAGTGCCACAGGTTGGACATTTCATAATTCACTTTCAGCTATATGTCAATTCCAGGATTATTTGAGTTGATGTAAATGAGACTAGAAATTATCATGAAAGCAAAGTCCCCATTGCCCCTCATATCTCAACTTCCAAACGCAAGGCATTGCTCTTGCCAGTATGCATTACTGGCTGATTTAACCCTTGCGGTATTTCCCTCGCTTTGTTGTGTCAAGATAGTGAATCGCTGCACTAGAAATGGATAGCGGGCCTGGATTTCTAAACACAGATTTCTTAAGGAAATACTGCAAGGCCTAAATCAGCCAGTAATGGAGACTGGCAAGAGTTATGCCTTGCATTAGGAAGTTGCTCACATCTGGGATCTGAAAAGATACATAAAAAAGGTTTACAAACCACTTTCTTAAAACTTAGGCTCTAACAAGAGAGTTCTGGCTGGGGAAAAATTCATTTCATGAAAGTAAAATAAAGCGAATTAAAAAAAATCTCTTCATTCGTCATTTGTAAAATTAAGAAAGGAAACAGTTCAAAATAGATGGTGGAGGTGCTGTAAGCAAGCCAAAGAATGGCATCGAACTACAGCAGAGCAGTTTGGGAGGAAATGGAGCTTGTCCTTGTGAACAGGGTATTAGAAAACCTTGCATACAGAATTGATATGTTCATCATCAGCATTAGCAATTACTACAATAAACAGAGAAAAAATAATCATCACACTCAAACTTATATGTGTCAATTTTAACAAATGTAAACTGACGTTTGTTTGAAGGAGTCAAGTTAACTGTTGGCTTAATATGGGTTGTCATGATTTTCTCTTGTAATTCCAAAATATAAATACAATTTATTTGGCTAAAGCAGAACATTTCAGATTATTCCTTAAAACATTGGTTCAACAATTTCTTAACTTGGAGCGACTTTTCTAGGGCTAAAACTTGTCAATATTTGAAAAGAATTTGGATGTCTTTTGAAACATCTGCATAACTTACAGCTTCCTTTCAAATATGATCATGAATAAACTAGTTCGGCAGGATGAGATGGGATTTGGGAAAGCAAGCATTCAACCATCCTTATCCTACCCTCCATAATATTTTCTAGGATATTATTTTTCATTAATAACTTTGCACATCATTCCTAATGAGTATCTTTCTTCAGAGTCGATGTCAACCCATATCAAGCCAAAGGGATTACATAAATGTATATATTTTATACAGCTCTATGCATCAGTGTGTAAAATAATACTGTCTCATTTGGCACGATCACAGACAATTCAAAGGACAAAAAAAATAAACAACATAATACCTCACAGTTAATATGGTAAATAATATACAGACAATCAACCAGGGCCACATAAATATCAGCTCAATCCCCCTTAAGCACTAAGATCAAATTGACTTTTATGTACATATAATCAACATTGATTCGTGAAATAAAATCACTGGTATGATTGATTTGTGTGGCAAAAGTTCCACATATTGTTTGCAAAGTTGGAAGTAAATATATCTGTCACAACTTCAAACGAAAACAGTGGAAAAATCGTAAATGTATAACTGTAACAAATAGGAATTGGGAATAGGTAAAGTGTATAAATTAGGTGAAAATCTTCAGAACATTATGTCACTGAAATTGGCCGGTTACTTTTCGGAGGCACTAAGTTATAATATGAGGAGGACCCATCTCTCAGTTCATCAACCACACTGATTGGGTACCAGTCTGATGCTTATCATGAAACCATCACAAAAGTGACTCTGTGACTGAAGCACTACGTAACATGCCGAGAGCCAAAAGAGATTGAATTTCATGTGATATCTTCAAAAGTAGAATATATCAATAACTAACCTGTAACTAGATCACAATAACTGAGACAGCTAGAGTAAATAAGCATTCTAACATTGTATAACAAAAAATTCTATCTCTACTTAATCTGTTCTAAATATTGTCACAAGAAAAACAAAAATAAAATTTATGCCAAAATGAAATAAATAGATTATAACTAGAACATAAATGAGCATATTGCACTAAAGAATATGAATGAATTTATTAACCTACATCTAGAACCTAAACAACTATGTCACTACAAGTAGTGTCTCTTCTCTAACAATGAGTATTCAACTAAGAATTAACTGAGATTCTATTGCAAAGAAGAGGAAATAGTACTCTTCAAAAGAATATTCATACGGAAAACCCATACTTAATTGCTCCAAAAAAACAGCAGTTGTGTATAGCGTGAATTTCAGATTGCTACATTCACACTGTTTTCTGGCCTCTAGGGGTGTACGGGTTAAATTGTCCGCCACCTTTCTCATTGAAACTTGTTTATGAAATGTGCATATGCCTGAAATTATATACTACACCATCTAAGTTGTTTTTTTATGTGCATGTAAATAATACGAGGCATACTCCCAAATCAAGGCAACAAAATCTAAAGTAGATTTATCACATATTTACCAATAGCTAATGACAGTAATTAAAGATAAAGTATTGTGAAAATACATCTCAATGGATTTTCATCATATATTCTAAGGCAGTACAAAGCGCAATTGAAAGAAATACAAGAAAGTTACCTGAATTTTTCCACAAAAAAAAAGAATATTCAAAATATTTTGCGTACAAGATAATATCATATAAATCTACTGAACTGAATCAATTTTACAATAAGGCAAGCTATATATAATGTCATGGTCTCATAAAAGGTAACATAAATTCAGAGTTGAACATTAGGAACTGTGGTATCCCATACGAGTAGGGACAACAGATTAAATGAGGTATCGAACTAACAAAGCCATTTATCATCATGCAACAGTGTAAACAAGGCACAAGTAGAGAACATTAAGCATATCAGACAAGAAATCGCCACTAGAGTCTCATGTAACATGTATCTATGCACTAGGTATTATTGATCTGAAAGAATATTTAACAGTATTCTTATCAAATTTATCTTTAAGATAGGAATTTAGAATCTTGAATCAATAAACATCTAACTGCATTTTTCAATATTTCCAACTGCACTCAAAACTCTGACTACTATCCACTGTTTTAACATCATAGTTTTCACCGAGACAAAATAGTAAACTTTACACAATTTCAGAATTATTTAAGAAAACATCAGTGCCATTGATAATATAGATCTTGAACCAGTCAGTGAATACTCACAACATGCAGGTAAAATTAGACACTTGTTTGAGAAAGATAGACAATACACACACATACAATACAGATTCAAGAAATAAAACCATTCAAGAATAAACAAAATAAAGATATATAACAATCTTTTGATATGACTGTTTCAATCCTAAAACTCATAAAAAAACATCTCAAATTCATCATAAATTGAGCATTAAATTCGTTGTTAGTTGTTAATGGCAAAACAAATTCACTTCAAACTTTTTCTGAGTAATTCTCTAATTTCAAGTCTGTAAAGGCAAAAGCTTGCATAAAAATTATAATAAAACAATTATATATGGAGGGACCCTGTTTTCACTATTTCAGTGTTGTGTGACAAGATTTGAAAACAACCCGTCCAGACATTGAAGGAGGAAGACAAGACAATTTTGATTTAACAAATTTCTGTAAGTGTTGTACCAAGAATCCCTGAACAAGGCATGTAAGACACCAATAATCTGATATTAGATGCACTGGGCTCAGTCATTGAATAACTATATCATTCTGACATGACCAGCATCAAATCAACTCTCTAGTTGTTCGTTCAGTTATAATCAAGAGATTATTTAATACCATCAAATGTAACAAAGTTTTCATGACAAAAATTGTATTCTCTCATTTAAATGGTAAATGGTACCATAAAATAGTATTATAAATGTTACGGAAATATTTCACTTCTATTTATCATTTTGACATTGTTTTTTTATAATCATATCAACATATTGAGTAGATATCTGAAGTATGAAGCATTCTCAATTCTCATTAAAGATGTTGATTAGTCAAATATATGTGACGTTAGAAAATATTATGATATTAATAATGACTAGACAGCTACAAGATATGTTCAACATATAAATTAGTCAATAACTGGTTAATGTCAACCACCACAACTAACGGCAACTCATGAAAACATCTTTTTAGTCTTCTCTAAAGCATTAAGCACTTTCGCTATATTGGCATCCAAAGCTGCGATACCATCTCTGAAAGCTTTATCATCAACTGTGGAGAGGGAGGTTGTGGATGTAACAGCGGAGACGACGGACCGAACATCCTCCTCAATAGTGCTCAGACTGAGATCCAGCTCAGTTCCCTTGAATGCCTCACTCTGGAGTGAGCTCGTCTCAAGCTGTAGAGCCTGTATCTGGGGGTACCGTGAAGCAGCTCCTGGGGTGCCTTCAGTATCCAGTCCGCTGTCGCTTGTGTCGAAGTTGGGCTGTGGAATCTTTGTCACTTGTCGGATCTGACCCTCATTCATTTTCACAGGGTTTTTATTCTCTCTGCTTCTTCCTGAACAGTTTCTAAGAAGCATTTGGGTCACCGACCCCATGTCACTTTTAGGAGACGAGTTGAAAGGAGACATGTAGTTACGAAACTCCTTCTCAAGCGAAGCGATGTCCTCAGCTGTTGGAGTCTCTTTGTGAACTTTATTGTGTTGGTGAACTGCTTCCTTGCTCAAGGGAGAAACCTTGGACTTCTTGGATGAGGATGCTGTTTTGGTTTCAAAATGCAAATTTTTCTTTGTACTACATACCACTTCCTTGTTTGAAGATGCATGACCAGGATCTGACATGACACTCTTTGCTGGACTGTTTATGAAAAAGAAGGCAAACAAGAAAATTAACATTCCCTGAAAATTTTGATTTAATTTGAATAAAAGGATAAAAGGATCAAAATGTTATGATTAGCAAAATAGCAAAAGACAATTTCATCAGTTACTTTGAGTTATGAACGTGACACAAAGCTTATCATTGATATTTTCTAAAATTATCAATAAAGAAACTTTTATTTCTGAAAGTTTTAAGTATCAAAAGCCACACATTACAACTTATTCCATACATCTACAAATTTTCATAAGGTATTAATGTGATTTGCTGTCATTTTAGACATTGCGAACATAATGCGGACATTATCTAAAAGTAACTGTCTATGAAGTGTATGCAATACAGAGATCAATTATCAGTTTGAATATAACGACACTTCTGAAAAAGACTGAAAAATTCAATGTTTTTGTGAAAGAAGAAATACACAGCAAGTTGTCCCACCTGAATCCAGCTCCATGGTTGTTAAGTAGAAGCAGCATTCTCTGCAGACTGAAGCTACTGTCAGTGTGAGCCCCGTGTGACGCGCTGTCCAGGCTACGCAAAACCTCCCCGACCCCATCCTTCAACGTTCTGAAATGAATATAATATATGTGTGTCCATTTCATACTCCCACAGAACCTCTCCCATCCTTTAGTGTCATGTAATTAACAGTTTCTCAATAAATTACTAGGTAGATACAAATTATGTTGGGCCTTCCCACTAACTGTTACTGCTGTTTAATGATATTAATCCATGCTTGTTCTTCAGCGTCCTATAATAAAGGATATCATATAAGAGAATATTGGAGTAGTTTTCATCAATAATGACTTGCATGTTGTTGTTTTTAAATATTGACAAATTTGCACAAAACACATGAAAGAAATATGCATTATGTTAAGCAGTAAAAGCTAGTGATGAATGAAGACTCACTGTACAAGGTCCTGAAGCCTGCTGATCTCCACGTCCCTCTGTTTGAGGGAAACTTGCAGGATCCTGTTCTCACTCTCAGAGGCCGCATGGCGCAGATGGTTGCCTTCCGTCTGTTTACGAGCTAACTCTAACTCAAATTGAAGCTTCTGATTTTCTTTCAAGCAATCTTCACGCACCCTGGACACATCCTTTTCCTACAATAGTGTGATGGTTAACTTAATTCAGCGAACAACGGTTACAAAATAAAACAAAATCTGTACGATCATCGATCTTTGCATTTCATCAACCACTTATAAACTAAATGTAATCATCTTTTTGAAATGATATTCTTTCACATAGCACAACATCCGTCTCTAATACAAACACTGATACACCACTTCTTAGGACTGCAACAACGTAATAACTTTTAGTCACTAAAATGTGAAGACCAAAGCTGTAGGGCTCTAACCTTCTCGCTGAGTACAACTATCATCCTCTGACGCTCATACTTGAGCCGTTCCATGTCGTGGTTCAGTCTCTGACTAAGTTCCTTCTCCTCCTTCAGCTGTCGGTGGAGAGATGCGTTGTCGGTCTGCAGATGCAGCACTGAATACAGATTATTAGCAGTGATTAGCAGCCTGTACTGGGATTGTAAACTCAATTTTATTTTATGAGGTGAAAACTATAGGTGAAACGGGTTCACAATTACATTAGAATAATCACAGCATTTTGTTTTCGGGTTCGACACAACGTGAATTAAAGTGTATTTTCAGTTTAGTTTGTATTGTGTGGCTTTAGTGTGT
Organism: Gibbula magus; assembly: GCA_936450465.1. Classification (NCBI taxonomy): domain Eukaryota; kingdom Metazoa; phylum Mollusca; class Gastropoda; order Trochida; family Trochidae; genus Gibbula; species Gibbula magus. The sequence goes on along the minus strand of OW388297.1, from coordinate 69,508,412 downwards.
TGCATTTGTGGATCTGAACCAATAAAAAATGAACCGAAGCAAGAGTTCTGTACCGTAGTATATATACCGATGTATCCAATGGACTTGCTAAGAATTAAAAACAGGTCAATGTAGATGTCTGAGTGCAGAATAGTAAAGTTTATGTCAGCATATTGAATAAGACCAGTTCTATAAAGTGTCAACTTTCTAGAAACATTAGAAGTTTACTATAAAGATACATGATTCATCTCTGCTACTCACTCTCAAAATTTATGCCATGATTTGTGTTTTCTTTCTCCTGCCGTTCACGTTCTTTCAGCTGCTGATTCACAATTCTCAACCTCCTGCAACAACATTATCAATGTGAAGCCATCACTTTATGACTTTTGATAATATTTGCATACATAGTACTTTTATTAAAGGGACAGTTCTATCACCGATTCATCAGCAGTATCCACCATCTTTGTTCCATGGCATTTCGTGAAATGAAAACACGCTATATTTAACCCAATTTAAATTTTTTGTAATAATAAAACATATACACTGGTGGAATATTCACATAGTAACACATTACATATAAAAAAAACTAACAAACACTATGCTATTAGGCCGTAGCATAGTTTTCCCCACTCGCAGCGCCGATGAATGGCTTCAATTCTCATTGTTTTTATTTTTCAACAAATGTGAGCTTATCTTGATCTATTTGTGAAATGTAAAGTCATCAAAGTATTAAATTCATTAATATCTTTCAATTTTACTGTGTATTAATCATGTATCAATAGCATATATGTGTAAACGGGAATATCCTCTTGAATTTCGTTTCCACAAAAAATACCCCGATAGAACCCTCCTTTTAAGTAGGGTTATAACTTAGACACACTGGCAATTTTAGCCAAGGATAAAAGATTGAATTACAAATGATCCTGAGGTGACTTTAGCCAGGATTAATTCAACAGGTAAAGATTTGGAAAGGAATAGTGGACTGAAAAGAGTAAAGACAATGTAAGTTAGTGACCTCCTGAGTTGACTGTTCTCCGAGCGGAGGGGCTGAAGGAGCAGGTCCATCTCAGTCTGCAGGTTGAAGGTGGGTTTGAGTTGGGGGATGGAGTCGAGGCATTCCTGCAGGTCCTCCACCACATACTGCAGGTCAGACTCACATCCTGCAGGTGACCAGATTAATACACAGGCTTAGGAGAGGCAGAATGATCATTAGCACAGAACATAGCATCATCTTCTCTTAAGTATACAAGGGTTGAAAAATCTTTAACATGTCAGTAAGTCATGGACTTACAGCAGATTTTGTTCTAAGTCACAAGTCTTTGTCTCGAAGTCAAGACACTATTGATAGTTGACTGTTTTAAAAGGAGGTTATTGACTTTTGGGTGATTTTAGGCAAGGTAAAATTTGGCAAGTCAGTGACCTCAGACTTTCAGAATTTGTATCCCCTGGTCTAATATCTATAGCAATCTTTTTTAAAGTATACAACATAACTTGATTAAAGAAGGTAAAATAAGCAATACTGAAAATGTTATGGTCTTCATGACAACAATGTAGCCATGCCAATATCTTGCCATGATTAACAAATCTGTTGCTGTAATGTTACCATGCTACTGCTATTGTTAGATCGAACAAGGTTTCCACTCTCGTGAAGAGCAGCCCACTGAGAACTATTATCATATCTCAATGAAAATCAATCAAAAAAGGAGTGAGCAATGTTTTCATTGCTTCACTGAAGCTGACATCAGTCTACTGCCTAATGGCAGTTCAAAAAGATATTTCAAAAGCTATACAAAATCAAACCTTTTATCATAAAGATTTTTTTAGAATTAAAAAACTTGGTAGATGGTCCCTTTTCTCACCTGAGCGTTTACAGACTTCGCCAAGTTCCTGCACCAGGTATCGCAGCTTCCTGGGACCGGTAACTGCATCAAGCCTTGCTGGTAGAGTCTGAGGACCCTGGCCTGCAGTCAGAGAACAGCCTTGAGGAGTTGGTGTGTTCCTCTGGGCTTGGTTCACAGCTGGTGTGGCAGGCATCCTTTCAGTCACTTTGGGATCCTTGGCGACTCTAGGAGCTGGCGAGTTGACCGGAGTCATTGTCCACTGATGCTCTCCAAATTCTGGCTGGAAGGGTGCAGTTTCACATTCGTAACCCTCTGCAATTTCTAGATCGGATGCTCGATTTGCCTCTTCCTGAAACCGTCTCTCAAGATTGTCACTTGCTCCACGGTGAGGCCTAATATTATCCCCGAACAAATGTGGTTCATGTCCTTGGGCTGCCTCTCTTGATATCCTCCGTAAAGTTGCCTCCCTCAAATCCTTTGGTGCGTTTCTAACAGTACATACAGGAGAGTTTGCCGGTGTTTCAAGCATTGGTAACTGAGACGCTACTGGTTTTGATATGCACACATTTGTGTCTAAAGAGTTGGACGGGTTGATGAGAGATGAAGGATAGTTCTCAGTTTCCTTTGCTTCTTCAACACCCTCAAACTGAACACGCTTGGTGGACCTCTCTTGATCAACATACCCAAAGTCTCGCTGCTCCTCTTGACTCTCAGGGAACGGATCAACATTATAGTTGATAAATATCTTCTCCGACTGCTGTTCAATCTGTTCTGATGGTTTGCTCACATGACGACCTAGTATTGCTCGAGGCTCTTGATGAAGCTGTCTTGCTGGACTTGGCATAGGAGTTGCCAGATGCATGTCCTGACTGTCTGAGACTGGTTTGAACCTTGGCTCTTCATGCTGTTGATTCCTTTCCGTCCTGACAGAGTGCTTAGTTTCTATCTTCTGTGAAAGATCATACTGCGTGTCTGCCACGTCGTGTTTGTGAGGTTTGCTGTACTGCTGTGACATTCTGTAATCTCTTGGTGTCTCCTTACTTTCCACTTTCTGACTCAGGTCATAACGAGTTGACTCCCTTGAAGAAGCTTGGTGCTGGGTGAACTGAGAAGAGTCATTCTCCAGTGTACACTGATCGTCCTCAGCATCACAGTCCTCATCTCTGTTGTTCTTCCTGCGATACCCAGGTCCAAACATCTTTACCTGCATGCTGTTGAACATAGGAGCTGAGTAACCTTCTTGTGGATCATTCTGGTCAAAATCCTGTTCAAGGTAGTCTCGATTGTGAGGCTCTGGCTCTTTCTGATCCACCTCCTTAAAACTCTGTTTCCTTTCAAACCCACTCGATAGTCTGTTCCTGGCTCTGTTGTCTTCATTAGTATTGGTGACGACAGAATTATTTGTCGGTTCTTCCCTTAATGGATTCTTATATGCATTTGCATCTTGGTTTACAGTTTCTGTTGTTGATGCAGATCTCTCTTGAGTTGAGGGAAACAGTGGCGGGGAAAATCCTGTTGACTCTCGGTGTAGATAGTATTGAAAATCTCCAATGCTACTCTTTCTTTTGTGACAAGTTGGAAAAGAATCTTCAAATCTTTTAACACCTTCAATCAGATCTTCGTCTCTGAAAGACACTGGTCGGAAACCTTTCTCAAAACTTTCTCCATCTTTGATGTAGTTCTGATTTTTATCAATCTTAACATCTGAATTTTCAAACACAACTTTCTGTTGCAGCACAGACAGTTTAGTCTGCTTGAAAGCAAACCTATCTGTAGGTTTGTCAGATGTATTTGTGTCCTTTTCTGGGATCAGCTGAGTATATTTATCTTCTTCCTCTTTAGTTTTCTCTGGGTCTGGTGTGGAAGAGATGAGTCTCTGATTAAATGGTGTCCTCACTTCGACTAATGGCGCTCTTGATCTTGCTAGTCGTCCATCCACCATATTAGCCACTTGAGTGTCTGGAGCTGCAAGTGGAAGAATAAACTAGTTTTGTGTTGAAGTATATGAAGTTTTAAACTGTTATGTTGACTGAAGAGAGGCCTGAACTGGCCAGTCTTCAGTCAAACAAATTTTGCAAGTAAAATTATCAAACAAGCAATACAAACTCAAAAGGAGTCATTTCAAGTTTTGTAGACCTAGGCAGGAGATTTTTCAATAAATCAATGTTTTTACTTAACGAAGAAGTGAGCTCAACTTACATACCCCAGCCTGTACCTCTTTCACATTGCATTATTTAATTTTAAAATATATGTAGTAAGTAATGTCATTGAAGGACAATAATTTTAAATAAATCTTCTGGATTTGTAACCCTTAATTTGTACTCCACCATATAAGTAACATCCACACCAAATTTGAAGCATCCAATACATATAGTTTTCCAGTCAACATCCAGTGATTCGAACTCTCACGAGATTTATACTGTACTGTATTCTTAACTCGCATTCTTAGTGGCAACTTACTATTTTGTCCGTACATTCAGCAGACAGAAGTGGTAAGTGTTAGTCTACTTACACTCGGTTCCAGCAGTAGGTATGAAGACTCGGTCCCTCTGCTGTGTATTCGGAGTGACCTGAGCCCCGCCCACCAAAGTAACAACATCCTGGTTCTCTATACCTTCCTGGCTCAGTCGGATCTCCGGTTTAGCCCATTGACTTCCTGCAACCAAGAACAGAAAGATTTAGATTCAAAATTTTATATAGTATTAATTCTATGGTAATAATAAGGTGGAAGCAAACATACTACATGTATACAAAATACAGACATGTTTTTTTTAGTTTCCTTCAAACAAAAAGAATATAAGTAACAAAATTAAATGAGCTGCCTGCATACCTTTCTTCCTCTGAATGAGGTTTGCGAGGAGTTCTGAACACTTGTCTATGCCACAGTTGAGAGAGGAGATCTGTTCCTCCGAGTCGGAGGAGTAGAGAGAGTAGCCTGGCTTTGGTCGAGGAGCCTTCTTGGCACTCCTCTTCCCAGGCTTCACACCTCGGTCCTTGAAACACCCAGACCTTCAAACAAGAGTCAGTACATTCAACTTCAGCTCCCTCAAAACCTTCAAATAATGTGTACATTTAACAGATGCCTCAGAATATATTATGCAGGATTACAATGGTTAGAAGAGTTTGAATAAATTTTTTCAATCAATCATTACCATAGTTATTTTTATTTTGACACCAGTCACACCATGATGAACATTTGATTAATTTTTTAATCAGTTTCACTTCTAATTAGAAGAGTTAGTAATGTTATCAATTTGGTAGCAAATTCTGAGCAAATCAGCATTACCTTTTTACTGGTGTTGACTTAATCCCAGGTTTCACAGAAACCGATTTTGCCTTTGTTACCTGAAATAGAAATGTTTTGATACCAAGGACATAGCACTAACGATCACAGTAAACCAAATATCATTCCTTTAATTCTTAAATTATTTTTGCACATAGGAAAAAACAGCAGCCACTGTAAACTTTGAAACAACTGACTATGATACATTAAGGATACTATTTAGTTCCTCATTCAATCCAGTTGGAATTCTAGTCTAAAACATACCGTTTAAATTACTACATGAAAATGAGACAAAGCACAACAAAAGATTTTCCTTTTTTTAATATCCTTGTACATATGAAGGCTAAATCATTTACAAGATTCTTTTTCCATGAGATACACCAGTCACCTGCACATGGCATCTGAAAAGTCAACCTTACTAGTTACTAAGGGTGCAACGATATACTGATACACCCGTGCATCGCGATTCATAGGCGTACGATACGATATACAACAATTTGCCAGTGAAACGATACGATTCAATACAAAATTATATACATTGAACTTTATTTCTTATCTTGTCTAATACAGTAAATACTTTCTCATTAGACTATTATCGTATTTCAACATGAAAACATTGGAAATTTTCAAAATAAATTGTCTGATGAAACATAAAACTGAATGATCCAAACGTTCTGAACTTTGAGGCCCAACTTTAAATAAAACTTTGCGTATCGCCATACATATCGAATCGTGTATCAAGATATGTATCGTACCGTGACCTACCTGCATGGTTTCACCCCTAAACCTTACCTTGCTCTTTCCAGCAACAGTTGTCTTTCTCACTCTCTCAGACATTCTGTTAGGACAAGTAGGCTCAGCACACCATTCTGTAAAAGTGTAAATACATGTTTAATTGTAGTAGACCTACACCAAGCCATTTAGATTGCTTGAGGCCAAGCATAAAATGATACTCAAAATGACCATGATATCCATGTGTCCAAGTACAGTGTGCAAGATGTTGCTTAAATATGGATACCATCAAAAGACTGAGCAAACAAAAGTTAGCAGTATGTGAAAGAGGCAATAACAGTAATAAGAACTCGATATATCTGAAGAAGATACACAAGAAGAGAGAGGAAGGTCATAACATTGTGTAGCTTGAATGATGAGATATGGGCACATGTCAATGCTAACCCCACCCATGGCAACACCCAGTAATAGAGCACAACAGAAGAATACCAGGCTGATAATTCTGCATGCTGGACATCCCTGGTTTTCATTTTGAATTGAATAGGGGGGGGGGGGGGGCATATGGCTTGGGTCTGATGAAGGGGAGTAACAGTTCCCCGAAACGCAATTTATAAACTCTGCTTATGCTCCTCCCGTCGTTTTTCTTGTGTTTGACGGGTACACCCCAATTGCTTCCTGGACGTGATCTTGGTTTCGGGGAACTGATCAATTCACATTAAAATGGACTCTGCAATATTCACTGAATATATGACATAGCAAAGGATTTCAACATTGGTTCATCTTATCACAGCTGCATTGACCCCCATGACACCTTAGCTTCCAGAAAGGGAGATATGATTGCTTGGCAAACATGGCATAGAGCATCTGTCAAACCAAATAAAGTAGAGTTGTAGAGAATTATTTTAAGCCCAAAAAACACTACCTATTTATCAAATTGACAATATCAAACAGCATGGTCATAGATTGTACGTCTCACCCTATCAATGTGACTTCCTATCCTAATCCAAAAGAGAATAGTGCCACATAAAAAAGCAAGTTGCACAGAAGAACAAAATGTTTAAGTTAAAAAGACGTATTGTAAATGACAACATTTGTCATTGTCAATTATAGAATTCAAAATAAATTTTGACAAATGTTTACTATTTAATGCATGTAAACAAAATACTGCTCATGATTGAAACTTGTAATTAAATTAGTAACTTTCAAAGAACTTTTCCAAATAACTAAAGCCTTTATTGCAAAATGTCACTGACTGCAAAACCATAATGAAATCGTGAAACAAGTTTTGACCAACATAACATCTGTTGGAAAGAAAAGTTAAATGCAAATGGCACTACAAATGCAATGTTTGTTTTCCAGTACTCAGCAAGGCTATTCTCTGAAGAATAAATTTGACAGTTTAGCAAACGTCCACGGATCCAATCGTGAAATTACTAACATTATTTGACAGTCGCACTTTTTATAGCAATCGTTTGTCAAAGCTGGAGGAAATTGTCTTTTTGTCAATCATAAACCGCAAAATGAGCAAAACATGTGAAACAGCGTGCATGGGCCTGTTTACAAGATGTGTGGCATTAACGAGTATTACAACAAAATAATGTTCGCGGGGGGAGACTTGATAAGTGCATATATAAGCAAACATATATAAGTTTAAGGTAATATATATTCATCAGGCAATATTGTTACCTATTCATTGAATCAGATATTTTCTTCGATCTTATTTTGCGGTTTCCGAAGTCTGCTCGCGAAACGAACCGAACAACGACTACGTCTAACTTCCGGTGGTGTAAAACAAAATAGTGCCATACAGTTATCGTGAAATAAAGATGAAATAATATATTTGCCTTCAAAGTTAAAATAGTTACAAATCTTTAAACTCTAATTGAATCGACTGAAAACAATATTTACATACAAATCATTTATTTGGGGCACAATTAGCAAATGCGTAGAATTTGTTTTATATTACATGTCTGGAATTCGCTAAAACGAAATATGATTTGAAAACAAAAGTCTATTTTGTCTTTCTACATGATAAAATGGTAGGACCACTGTGAAGGTTATTTAATATTTGGTTAATGGTATTTATCGTTACATATGTAAATCTGAACTTGAACAGAATGTTATTCAGGCACTGTGTCTATAGATACTTTTTTAATTGAATGAAGTTGCTTTATACTTTATTGATTATTGTATAACAAATAAAGTATTTTTGATTTATACAACGATATAATTTTATTGGACCTAGTTTCACCCCTGATAACCCTTTTAACACATCAAACCCGTTTTAGTTATAATAACATCAGGTCTTTGAAGGGCGTTTAGACGTGGCATACATAAGAACAGGAATATTTATAATATTTCACATAAAGAAGTTGTTATATACAGAAAAATCGTCCTGTTCTTAAATAAAAGATTATAAGGGGTAAGATACGTAAGGGGTAACGGTCCGGCCGCTAGGCCAGTTCGGCCGCTGGAAGTAACCCAGTTCGGCCGCCGGTTCACCCGAAGGTTAATTAGTCTCGCTGATATCCCACCCATTTCGTCCGCCGCCAGAGGATATTTGACTTTTTTCGGCCGCCGTATAAATGTTTCGGGAATGGGTACATGTAATTTCAAAACCGGATAGATATATCCGAAAAATATAGACAAATAATGATAATGAAATCATATGTCTCTTCATATTCTATTCATATAAAAATATACTGCATATGTATAGTTCATCTTCGTTTCATATTTTTTTTATTTACAATACATGTCTCATCATATTTTATTCAGTATGCATTTGTCACACGAGTCGCATTGAAGACATTGTTGTCTGGAAGTACACTCTCTAGAGCAGTAGACACAAGGATATCTTACTGGTTCCATGGTGATGAATTGCACAATGTTTCTCATCTTTTTATATCATTAAACAGTGAGTGAACTGTTATCATCACTAAGTATCACCAATCATGTCCTTGAATACATACTAACGGATTATCTCACTACAAAAGGATTAACACTTAATTAATTGGTGTCATCATATCGTAGGTAATTATGAAAACACCAGGAAGAACAGTTCAGTGGTAGATATTTTAATCCAATCAAATAAAAACAACAATCGATATGTTGTCAGTTTTATTGAGAAATGAAGTCACTGCTTACATTTGGATCTGTAAATCATTTATTGGAATGAGTTATCTATCTGAATGAGTTTAGCTTCACAAGTCAACATTGATACCAGGTAAATTTGTTGAATTTTATGATTGAGCTCTCATATGATATAGATGTGAAGATCATGCATGTATGTGGACGGTGACGTTATGTAAATAGACTTGTATGTTAATTTAGTCTAGGATAAATACTTTTAACAGAATAGTTTCAATGTATTTTTTTCAGCTTGATTTGAAATAATTTCAGCTTGAAATACAACATTTTCATGAATTTTTTTTACGACAATTTTACTAATGTCATCCGATTTATCTACACGTGTACGTTATGTAAAAACGTTTCCCATAGTACATTTTGATGTGATAATGATTTCACATACTTTATAAATGTGAAAAGGATTTATGAAAATGTGAAAAGAATCTACAAACAATATTTATTCTATACGAAATTAGCATACAAGTCAATGGAAATAATATGTCACCGTCCGAATACTTTTTGGCACATAACGCATACAGTACAAATATTGCGATCGTCTCGACTGGTTTTGATTTGGTCCGAATAACTAGATCTTTGTATAAAGGTCCCGTGACACCCATGTGACACCAATATTTACGACATGCTAGTTTATATTCGTTGTAGATCATTTGCATAATGGTAAAAATACTTACCAGGCGAATTTGATTGACAAATGGTTAGCAGACATAGTGGCGGACAAAACAGGTTGAATATCAACTAGGCCAATTACATTTCGGATGTAGCGGCGGCCGAAATGGGTAAGATATGCAGCGGCCGAATCGGCCAGCGGCCGGACTGGGTGCTATTCATAAGATATAGGCCTACGGTAGGCCTTATTTGTTATGTCGCAAATGAGGTAGGCCCATGTTTTGCATTCAAAGACACAATACATTTAGTAAAATGACAAATAATGTATATCATACATCAAACGATAAAATACTTGCAATATAATGACGATCGAATCATCATGCTAAGTAGGCTACTAATTGTAAATAATATCATATCTATATATTAATTATTATTTAGATGGAACTATTTAAACGTCCAATAAGATTTGATATACACTGTACATATTTTGTTACACCAAATTTGATTTATTTGAAAACAAGATATAATTACCTCATAAATGAGACTATCTAGCTGTCTTCTACATATTTCAACAGTATAGAGTGTAGTGATACAAAACTAACCAATAAAGTAATTGGCCTGACATTGACAAGACATATTGATTGATGGTTGTCCGCGGAAATTGGATATAAGATATTATATATTACCATGGCGACGACAATAACATAATATTGATTAATGGATCCGTCATATTAATTATTATTATATGTAACACGGGTAGGCGTGACTACAGACATAATATCACATCCTGATATAATTGGTTGTGTACACGTATTATTAATTCTGGTTACCTGTTCATCTAAAACAGTATATCTACATAGGCCTACTATGCATAAAAGGTTTAAACGTATTTTATGTAATGGAGAATGCATGAGGAGCTGTGGATTCGTTAAAAATAATCAACGAGCCCCGAATCCACTACTCCGAATGCATTCTCCATCTTAATCCATATATATGACGTCACGAAACATGCATATGTGATTATTTTACATTTGAAACAATAAATTTCAATTCTGGGACGCCAAAATCAATTATTTTGCAAATTTCGGTTCTCATTCATCGGATGTGGTACAAGAAGCTGCGACCCTCATGAAATGGATTCTTCCACGCACGTGCAGCGCAAAACTTCACGCGAGGCGAAGTGATTGACAGCTAAAACTCTGCCTTTCCATGCCTTCCGCGTGCGTTACAAGACTTGAATAGAACGCGGGATTCTTACTGACAAACAATCCTAAGGCTTCTTACAGCGTCTTGTGGCCTAATGGTAAGGAGCGCTGACTACCAAGCGAAGGGTTGCATGTTCGAATCCAGGGCCGCGTTCAAGATAGGTTTCAAAGTAATCGCTCAGTTAGCGATTACTGTTAAACCTCTCTTGAACGCGATTGTTCAATGTTGCGCTAGGTAGCAAGGCGAGCAAGAGAGAAGAAGCGCTACATTGAGCGATCAATGAGTGCTACGAAGCGCTTCATTTTGTTGAACCGCCGGCAGGTTCATGCATCACAAAATTTAATTTGTCTAGATGAGAGATATTTTAAGATCCTATTCAGATACACCAAGACAAAATACATTAGTCTCGAAAAATGTACTTAATTGATTAGCCACTACTGAAAATGTCTAAACCTAACATCTGTACATGATATATACCAATACCAATACATGACGTTGTAAGGTTCACATTTATACATGATGTTTGCACAAACATTGTAAGAAATAATATGGATTTGTTTCGTGGTCATGATGATTTGATACACTTCATGACAATTATAATTTTATGAATCAAATCGTATTGGTGCAATAATACATGTATGAACAGACTGTAGGATATTCATATTCGTCTGGTGTGAGACAGAGATATTGCCACAGAGTATATCCTGTATGGAGAAACATTTCTCATAGAAATAAGATTCGTACCGAAAGATGTTATATTTGGGACACTTGAACAAGTAATGAAAGACATCCTCATAGCCATATGAGCAGAAACAATATCATTATCAGAAATGAAACGATTATATTTATCACTGTTTACCTCACTGCATCTCAGTCTAAGGCGACAGTGTGTTATTTGACAGAATCGATTACCAAAATTTAAATCGATCACAGAATTAAATGCATAAACTAGAATAATCAACCGTTTATTGACGGAATTTAATTATTTTAATCAATTATTATAAACGTGATCATTAGACCTGTATGTGATGTCCTAAATAGGCTACAATCTCAATTTATAAGCGAACACCGTTAATTCCATCATTGATTATTTCCACAAATCCATGATAAGTTTTTTAACAGAACAATTTAATCCAATGAAGGAGGAGATTTTATGTATATTCAATTCCTTTATTCGCTGACCGTGACGTATTGGTACTACACATGTGCTTGAAAATAAGTTGAATTGAATAAATATTTATTTTAATCATTAAAGGCTACTCGTCAAATAATTAAATTTATATATTAAACAAAATATAAATTGTTCTTCGTTTCTGTCGTTGAAATAGCATTAGGCCTACATGAAACGTCAAAATTTTATGTTAATCTACAACTGACTTGGAGAGACATTTCTGTTTGCTTTAATTTATACTAAAATCGAAACATGAATATAATTAGAGATTTGTATCTCTGGATTCGAACGCTACTAGAAAACGTAAATTTCAAAATACAACTCACTAAAATAAACTACGAGAGTAACCTCCCTTACTTACTTCCTTTCGCCAGGGGGCAGGCTGGTAAAGCGTGCTCAGCAACGGGATGTAGATCTCTGTAGATCTTGGAGAACAACGCATATAAGTTATTTACTACAAATGATTGGGATTTTCAATTGACTTATTGGTGGTCACCTGCTACGAAAATGTATTTTACCAATTTATGTGCCTGTGTAATTGTGACGTTGCGGGTAGCGGGAGGTAAGATATCACAAACGGGCACCTGCTGTGAACTGAATCATTGAATGTTTACGATCTGGATATTGATTACAAATACTGGCTCGACATTCCAGCTATATAGCACAACTCGTGCGTGACAAAAGTGGTTATTATGTTTTATCATATCCATGACTTTAAAATAACTTCTTGATTTTATTTCCAACATTTGTCTTCTGTAAGTTTGTTTTAGAACACCATGAAATCATCGTATAGATTTCGTATGGATCTCTTAAATTAATAACTTTGTATTTAATTTGTCAACAACATTTTAACGGGGAATAAATTAGGCCTATAGGTCAACTGTCTTTTTGGAAAGGAAGACAAAGGTATTGATAATTTTTCAGCTGTACAAAACACAGACCAACATTTTGTTTATTGATTTTTTTTAAAAAAAAGGAAGAATGTTTCAGCTGTAGGAAAACTTGTACCCAAATCTGCAGGGGAACTCGTACCCACTTTTTATTGTTGGTATTAGATGTATTAATAATATACATTTTAATATTATGTTATATAACACAAAACAAATACTGTCAGTCATCCAATACAATCCAATCGAAATCTCCTACGAAATCTTCTCATCTTTAGTGGCATCTGTTAATCGTCGAATCACTGCTAATATAATTAATAAAATGAATAAAGATTAAAAATTTATTAAAACAAACTATGAGAGAGAGATAGAGAGAGAGAGAGTATAAGTATAAATACAAAAATATTGTACATTTAAACAAATATTACTAGACGTGTACATTTTGTACAAACTATGCAATACAAATCATACAATAGCAATATTATTGTGTTGCCTCGCATATTAATCTATGAAAAAATATGTGGGTACGAGTTCTCCGATTTTTTGGGGGTATGAGTTATACGGGGTACGAATTCCCGGTGGGGACGGGCTCATTTTGGGTACGAGTTTTCCGTATTCCGAATGTTTCATGATGGATGCTTTTGCTCATAATTGACTGATGTAAAATTGGACATTTTCAGGAAGTATATTTGACAGCCTCAACTACTATGAAATCTTAGATCACATTGAAGTGTTCACCCGCTCAAAGAGAAGTGTTGATGAATATGAAGAAGAACTGACAAGAGAGTTCACTTTTCATGCCTTTAACAGGTAGATCTATATTATGCCACAGAACATGTGCTGCTTTTCTCACAACTTTCCTCTTTTCTAAGACTAACCCATAAAACTTTGCCCTACCCTTAGACAGTGATATTATGCAAGGCAGATAAACAAATTAAAATGATCATCCTTACTCTGGCCATTAAAAATGAAATAAATATTCTAAAACATAATATCTGTAAGAAGCAAAGTACCTCTCAATGTCAGTATTCAAAGTATGTACTTTCTCTACCCATGGTGTCCTCAGTTGCGATGATGTATAATTATGTAACTACATTGTATATGTCGTCATCTCTTTCAGAACATACACTTGTCACCTGCGGCCCAGGACAGAAATATTTGCCCCTGGCTTCAAGGTGTCTGTTGTCCACAGTGACAAGACAGAAGAATATATTCATCTTCCAGAAGGAAACTTTTTTGAAGGAAAAATTGTTGGTGAGGATAAAAGAAATTGTTATGTCATGTCTAGTCCATGTATTGTTAACTTTTACAATCATGATTTGTTCCAAGTTTTAACAGATTTTTTCCAGTATCATTGTTTGAATCGAGTTTGTCATGCTTGACATATCACTTAAAGACAATTCTCATTTTGTATAGTTGCAATTTATTGTCAAGTATTTTCCTATTTTTTTTCAGGAAAGGTCAAGTCTGAAGTCCATGGCTACTTTGAAGAAGGCTATTCGACCATGTTTACTGGGACAGTTTTTGATGATAATGAACTTCTTGTTATTGAGGTAATCCATCAAATTCTTACATTTCAGCTGATCAGGCTTATGAGGCTAGATAGGTCTATGTTCTGCAGGGGCGGATCCAGGAATTTTGAAAGGGGGGGGTCCACCAATTGAAAAGGAGGGGGTCCACAATTTTTTTCCCATACCAGCCAATGCAAAAAAATTTGAAAGGGGGGGGGGTCCGGACCCCTGGACCCCGCTAGTGTTCTGGACAGTCGTTCGGTATCCATAAAATTTGGCATTGTCCTTTTCCCCTCCAGAAATGCTGTACAGGATTTGAGTTAGAATGATTTAGAAGATTATTTGGCCTATTTCAGAATTTTTTTAGCTGTTTTGTTCAAATGCCACTTTTTGCTTTCAAGGGTATTTTCAACAAAGTATAAGATTTGAAAGTATTGTTAATCAGACTGTGAGGCATTGAGCCTCTTTACTCTTTCTAATTATGAAAAGCACTGGAATGCTGAAATCCTGTGTAGATATATATCTTCATCAGCAGATTATAGTTTCATGTTTGGTGAAGATTCATTGCATATTATTAACCTATAATTTGTTAAGTAAATTGTCAACCTTAGATGATAAATCATACAAAACCTGATGAGCTACAGAGCAAATAACTGTGTTTTGTAATATTTGTTTACAACTGTTTCAATTTGTTTCAAGCAGGTTTTTAAAGGCTATGTTATTGGTCTAGCCTTTTTTGTCAGACTTCATTCCTCCTAAGAATCATTGTGTAAAATTAGGAACCTCTGTCAACTCGTACTTCTGATACCAGTTTATCAAGACTGGCAATTGTTTGAGCTTTTATCTTATGTTTATAAAGTTACACGTTTGAAGTTATTCATATACTGCAAGTATGTTGATATTAATTTGTTCAATACAAAGTTATGTCAAAGTAAATCAATATTGTAATTGATGAACAACTGTGAAAGATAAATTGAAGAAGGAAATACAAACTCTAGGAATTATCTAGTATTGCTGTGAAATTATATTGTCCCAGTGTTGAAAATATGTAGTGATCTCTACTGGCATTTGGACCCATATTTTCGAAGCTCTCTTAGCACTAAGATAGTCGTAAGTGCCATACATTAACATTGACTTACGACTATCTTAGCACTAAGAGAGCTTCGAAAATATGGGCCCTGGACCCATATTTTCGAAGCTCTCTTAGCGCTAAGATAGTCGTAAATGCCATACATTAACATTGACTTACGACTATCTTAGCACTAAGAGAGCTTCGAAAGTATGGGCCCTGGGCTTCTGGTTTGAAAAATCAACCAGTACTTCTAAAAATGTGACCGGCCCTGTAGTATTTGGACATTAGGTTTATCAAATATCACACAAGCCAGATGGGTTTGCTGGCAAATTTTGCAACCCGCCAAATCAGAATAGAAGCAATTGGCTAAAGGACCATGAGCTATTTCCAACTCTGTATTGTCCTACTTATGTTTTTGTTTGTAGCCGGAGTGGCGTCATATTCAGGAGAGGAGAGAAGCTAAGCTCAACCGGCGCATGATTGTCTACAAGGTCGATGATATGTCGTGGATTAAGCAGAATAAAAAAACTGGAACAAGGTTGTTATTCACTTATTAAAATACAAACATTTCATTGTAAGGCTGACACATTAGATCCTTTATAGGCATCCCACTGAGGTAGTCAAGTCCCCAAAATATGGCCCAAGTGAATTATGATATAGTTAAAGAACTTTGACTTGAAATGATGATAACTACTCAATTTGCCCCTACGAATGGGTGCTCTTTTTTTAAAGGAGCAGTAGCACGTTTTTTTGATGAAATAAGTCAATGAAATGTATTTGAAAAATAATGTCACCAATAGTAAAATACCCTTCTCTCTTCGGAAAATCAAGTTAAAAATGAGTGTACATTGTTCTGTAAAGCCAAGGGAATCATCTTTGTCATTTGAAATGATAAAATGTGTTCACAATAAAATGGCCGCCATGCAATTTTTGCTTTATACGCAACACCGTTGATACCACAGCGGATAATAAGTTTGTGTAATAAGATGGTTTACCCTCTAATGTAAATACAAATAACATAAACTATCATTATAAATGGGAAATTTGAAAAAATAAAAATTGCAAAAAACGTGCTACTGCCCCTTTAATATCAAATAGGCAAGAATATTATTTTTCAAGTGTTTGTTTAAGAGACTTAATAAAATCGCAATATAACAACCAGTAAATGTCATATAGAATATTGTTTATTATACAACTATAGCATAAAAGTCTGAATGAAATATTCCATTAAATTTAATTCCTATTGAAGAAACCGTTACTGGTACTGGATTCTTGTTAAGCTTATGCAGTTATATTCATTTATAGTTTACCTTTAGCCAATTGGCAATCCCTGATTATTTGAAGTGTAAACTGGCAACTCAGAATAGTTCTGCACTATACAATTCAGCAGCAATTCAACTACTAATGAATCTGATGTGTAAATTTAATGTTACATACCGGTATACAAACTCAAATTCATTCTAGTGTAACTGTTTTAGTGAGAAATATTTTCTGTGTTCATAGTTAAACAGTGACTGAATGAGATGTTTCATCAATAAATGTTTCAGTGGAACGTTCTGTGGCTCGGTACATGCAGACAAGAGCAGTGCTCAGAAATCAGAAGGGAGGGGGAAAGGTTGGTGCCTTTTACTTTGTCTCGTCTATTGGACCATGTTTGTTGACAGATCAGATATCAAGAATTTATTTTTTTTTATTTCCATTTTTTTTTACATTTCCATACATTTCAAATATAGCAACAGTAATGTGCATATTGTAAATATGTAACAAATATGGCATTTATTATACATGACCTTTAAAGAGCATATGGAGAGTTGACCAGAATGTATGAATATTTGCATATTTACAATTCGAAAATGCAATTGTTTTTGTTATTTGTTAATAGTTAATAATATCTTGCTGCAATAATTTAAAATTTGGTTTAACATTTTTGATATTGCATTTATACAGGATTGATTTAGTAATGAGAAAAATTGCGTTCAATGGATTGTTGTTTTTTCCTTAAAAACCAAACAAAATATTCTCTTCATTGAGATCAAATTTTCCTTCTATATGATTTTCAAGCAATTCTGACAATTTTCTCCATATGCTCTTTGCATATTTACAATCATATAACACATGTAAGATGGTTTAAATGGGTTCTTTACATAAAGAACAAGCTGGCGATTCTACATATCTCATTTTGTACAATAGTTTATTTGTACTTAGTTTATTATGGATAATCTGTAAGTGAAACCATCTTAATTCACTGCTTTGTGTGTATATTTTTACCATTTGATTAATATTTTTCCATTCTCTTTCAGTGTATTCCTTCAATATCAAGAATTGTTTCAATCCTTCTTTTCAGAGAATAATCATCATATTCAGTTTGTGTGAAGCAAAAGGATAATGGTGCAATGGACTGAGAGAATGGCTAGTGAATACTTGTCACACATCTCTAATTCATATTATTCCAATGTCTGTAGGTTTCCCTCCTCGCTCCAAGAGGTCGACGCCCACATGGAACACCTGTCAGCTGATTGCTGTGGCCGACTACAAGTTCTACCAGGGTATCGGCGGCAGTGACATCTACAGCACCGCTGCCTACATGGTGGGCGTCTATTTCAGCAGACTATTCAAATGTTTTTTGCTCACCTAGTGCATGAGGAATTTGATTAAGTAAAAATACAGTGAACAATTTAAGATGTTATTTTTCATCTCCAGCTTATTATTCATTAATGATAATTAATTGCCACTTTGTGTTTGTTGATGAGTTTTATGCATGTAATGTATATCTCTCTTTATGTCCTGGATGAAATTCTTGTGAACAATATTACCAATTTAAACAATAATTTAAATTTACGAAACTGGTTAAAAAGTGACTTTTACAAAGATTGCAATTTGCCATGAAGTAATGTTAGTATTATTGATCGATGTTGGATGACATCTTATATAAGTGCCTTTTTAACAATATTTTCATTATTGAAGATATTTTGTCCTATTCTGCAGGCTGGTATTATAGAAAGAGTAGATGCTATCTATAAATCAACGGTGTGGAACAGCGGAGGATTGACAGGTCTTGGGTTTGAAATAAAAGCTGTAAGTACTGAGAGGCTCAGTATATAATACATAATGGTCTTATAATAGTAATTATGTTGAGTTGGTGTTTTGAATGTACAAGGAAGGAGCAAGTATAAAAGAGTTATCTCCCTTGAATTAAAATTGCTTTTCTTATGAATGTTGGCCTTCATTCCATCAGTCGATACTTGATGTTATAGTTTTCTTCTGAATTTGTGAGAATGAAATCAGATTTCAATGTTCTTTCTTTTGAACACATCTTTTAACAAAATCACAGTTGAAGTTTTAATGAGTACTTATATTAATGCTTTAATTTAATCAATTGTAGAGAATTGTGATTGTGACCTAGTAATTGTTTAAACTTCAGATGCGAATTCATGACAGTCCGACAATGGCTTATGAAGGAGACTTACATTACAACATGGCCAAAACTAACTGGGAACCTCTCACTCTGTTGAAGGTAAGGTAACTTAACCCTTAACTTGCGGGTCCCGTAATTATCCGGGAGGCTCATAGAGAAAAATGTTAGAACCCTTGGCGAGACCCGTACGTTGGACTTAGTGCATTTACCGGGTCAGTAATAATTATATTTGCCCCCCAGGCGAAATGCGAGACGAAGTGTGTCCGTATATCGCCACATGAAAACTTGTTTACATACATCTCGCAGATAGCCACGATAACGAGTCTGTGTGAATGTCCGGTCGAAATATCAAGTAAAATTCACACCAAATTGCGTGTGCATTGTTGACCCGTAACGCATTGATAATTAGCTTTACAAAAGGCCAATTTTGTCGGGCTTAGCCCCCGAAGCATTAATTCGCTTGAGGCTATTTTCACCCACGTGTTTGTATTGCCTCGGGTTTGCCTCGCCCGAGACTGCTATCTGCCTCGCATCTCGCGAGACGGGGAAAAAAATCGCTAACTCGCCTTACTCCCGCACTTCATATCATGTGAGCGAATTGTTTGTTTTAAAAAAAAAATACGGCAAAATAAAGGGGAAACAATGGACTACATTCCCATATAAAATTAGAAAATCTCAAAAAAATAATAAAGACACAGCAAGCGCCGTGAAAAAGGTCATGTTTACACTTCATAAATTTTGAAACAATCGGCGATTTTCACAACATCTACAACATTTATCACGGCTAAAATACTGAATGCATTTTCATAATTTGTATATCACAATAAACCGAAAAGAATAATCTTTTATTCTATATAAAATGCGCAGATTTATTCACAGAAATAAAGATACAATTTTACCTT
This sequence comes from Gibbula magus, assembly GCA_936450465.1. NCBI lineage: Eukaryota > Metazoa > Mollusca > Gastropoda > Trochida > Trochidae > Gibbula > Gibbula magus. Next base: position 69,488,660 of record OW388297.1, on the reverse strand, counting down.
TCTGAGAGGCATGTGAAACCAAACGGCACACAAACTAATCAACATATTTTCATCAGTTATGGTTCGAGGTTAGCGTTTATTTGAAAAGTCAAACAACATAACCATATTTGGGTTGACATGTGCTTATTTGTCAACTGGTTCGAGATTATGATTTCTTGGAAAAGTGCGATAAACGACCGTTTGCAATGCCGCATACATGTTGTAAGTATTGACGATTTTATAGGTGGAAATAAAGACGAACTTTACATAGCTATAGAATTATAACCAAAGGTCGCATTCTAATAATTTTTATATCATTGTGAAGCTAGACATCTTGTCTTCAATTCCGTATATAAATGGATTTTTTTTCGTTTCGTATTTATGATGTTACGAGGCCCGAATTAAAGACAATCTTTCGAAAGTAATAGAATAAAAACGAAAAATCATAGAAAATTCATTCAAAGTTTTGGGTGTGAATTAGCCATTTGTGTACGGGTGTCGCTACTTGAATTTGTATTGAACGCCCGTATATAGTCCTTATTCGCCATGTAGATGCGGTATATTTCGTAAAAACGGTACCGGAATCGCCGCCTGGAAATTCCGCCAGCAGAGCTCGTTAGTGCCTAAGCTCAAATTACTGCTGCGAGCTGCGAGCCTGTAAATTCCGCCACAGGGGCTAAAAATGGTAAAATATATATACGCAACGTAAGGGTTAAAGGGGCAGTAGCACGTTTTTTTGCTCAAATAAGTTGATGAAATGTATTTGAAAAATAATTTCACCAAAAGTAAAACATCCTTCTCTCTTCGGAAAATAAAGTTTAAAATGAGTGTACATGTTTCGGTAAAGCCATGGGAATCGTTTTTGCAATACAAAATAATAAATTGTGTTCACAATAAAATGGCCACCATGCAATTTTTACTTTATACGCAACATAGTTTTTACGACTACAGATAATTGGTTTGTGTAATAAGATGTTTTACCCTCTAAAGTTTATTTAAATGACATAAACTATCATTATAAATGGGAAATTTGAAAAAATAAATTTTGCAAAAAACGTGCTACTGCCCCTTTAAAACTGAAAAAAAAATTCTTTAAACAGAACATTTGTAAGTATTTTCTTTTCATTATTATTATCTCAATGAATAAATATTTCATCTGGTTATGTAAAAGTGAGAGTTCTATCGGGTATTTTTTGTGGAAACGATATTCAAGAGGATATTTCCTGTTTACACATTTGTTATTAATGCATAGTTATTGCACAATCTAGGTGAAACATTACTGAGGGCAATAATTTTATGACTTTATAATTAAAAAGTGGATAAAGGCTAGCGCATATTCATTAAAAAAAAAAAACAATGAGAAGTGAGGTGTGGAAATCATTGTTGATTAGTTTAATGATGAGATATCAATTACTTTGTGAATTTTCTATCAATACATATGTTTTACTATTTTTATACCCCCGTTACGAAGTAAGCGGGGGTATATAGCGGTCATTCCGTCCGTCCGTCCTTCCGTCCGGTCAATTTTCTCAAAAACCGTCAAAGCTACATCAACCAAATTTTGTACAGATGTTAACCATGTTCTTCCGATCGCGCACAGACAATTTTCATATTTTTTGTCGTTTCCATGGAAACGTCACTTTTTGGACTTAGTTTTATTGTGTTCAATGGGGACAAGTTTTCTCGGATACTGTTCAACCTAGGTGAATGAAATTTTGGTTGTGAGTACTCATGACCATACTCTTTATCGAGTTCGAAAACCAGTTCCAAAATATTATTTTTTACAGAGTTATGGCCCTTGAAACCGAAATTGAACTTCGTACCAGAGGAACTGTGATGCTCCAATGGGGACAAGTTTTCTCAGAAACTGTTACATCTAGGTGAATGAAATTTAAAATGGAGGTAGTCCAGATGATACTCTTCATCGAGTTCGAAAACCAGTTCCGAAATATTATTTTTTACGGAGTTATGGCCCTTGAATCCGAAATTGAACTTTGTACCAGAAGAATTGTGATGCTCCAATGGGGACAAGTTTTCTCAGAAACTATTACATCTAGGTGAATGAAAATCAATATGGAGGTAGTCCAGATGATACTCTTTATCGAGTTCGAAAACCAGTTCCGAAATATTATTTTTTATGGAGTTATGGCCCTTGAATCCGAAATTGAACTTAGTACCAAAAGATCTGTGATGCTCCAATGGGGACAAGTTTTCTCAGAAACTATTACATCTAGGTGAATGAAATTTTACATGTAGGTAGTCCAGATGATACTCTTTATCAAGTTCACAGTCCAGTTCCGCAATATTATTTCAAAGCCCTTGAATCTGTAATTGAACTTGGTACAAATTACCGGTGTGATGCCCTAATGGGAAAAATTAAGTTACCTGAAAAATATTACATCTGGGTGAATTAAATTTTGTAATAACAGTCAGTTCCTAAAATTATTTTGGACAATATTATGATGCTTGAAGCTTTTTTTTAAACATAGTAACCTTCACATCTATAATTCTCAATGGACGGATAGCGGATGACGGGGGTATGTGAGCCATGCTCACTTTTTTCTTGTTAATACATAAATCTAAAATATTTTTCATTTCACATAATGCAAAAAATACAAGATGGACAGTCAGCAATAGAATTTGCACTTTAAAATCTAACTTCTGCTTGGCAGTGGTCATTTCTCATGCCTTTTTCACACCAGTCAACAAGGATAGAAAATCATTTGAACAATTGGATATGAAAATGAATTTGAATTTTGCTGGTTTGTGATTGGTTGAATTAATGGAAAATGAAGGTATCAAGTAAGGCTGCCAAGCAGTGGTCAAATGTGAATAAAATGATGTACAATATTCATGATCAAGATGATATGTTCTTTGAATATGTTTTGCTTTTGTTGTTTGGTACCATTATCTTAAGTATAATTTGAATGCCACATTTTTGTCACAATGAAACATAAATCATTAGATCTACTTTTAATAAGATTTTCTATTGATTACTTCGTTAACATTACGTTTCAATTTATTGTCAAATATTTATTTTTATCTACCATATGTTACTATATTCACAGGCGTTTAGTCGAGGTGTTGAATTCACCGACTACTGTCTAGCCCACCTGTTTACATATCAGTCTTTTGCCAACAACCTCCTCGGGCTGGCTTATATTGCCTCACCTAGCGTTGGAGACGTCGGTGGAATTTGTTCTGGAAGTGAGTTGTCTCCCTTTAGTTCTCCTTTAAATGCGATTGTACAATCAAGTGACAATATGAGAGAATATTCCCAAACTATTATTTATGATTAGTCTATAAGTGTTTCTCTATGTCTATGGATTTCAAATTAATAGAATTCTTTTTAAATTTCATAAACAAATCTTTCATTCTTTTCAATTAGTAGTGAAAATATTCTTTTTAATATCATTGACTTTATGATTTTTTTCGTTTATTGGGAAACCATTACCTCATGCTTTGAATGTAATCAGTCACTTAAACATTTCTTATGGATTTTAAATGAATAGAATTGTTTTCTTAAATTCCATGAATATTTAACTTAAACAAAATCATTCAGCAAAATGTACATGCCTTTCAATTAGTGGTATGAATTCTGTATTCCTTTATTGGGAAAACCATTACCTGTCATTACCATGTTATTATTCATGATCATTTAAACACTTGTTGTAGATTTGTTGGTTATGAAATTTTGATGCTGGAAGTTATGAAAGTATAATCCAGGAATTGGTGTTCTCAAAGTCAAATATAATTTCATTGCAGCACAAACTATCGACGGCGTGTTATCATGTCCAAACACAGGGTTAAGCAGTACCCGTAACCAGAACGGGGACACGGTCCTCACTCAGATGGCTGATCTTGTCACAGCTCACGGTAAAAATAGTAGCAATTAGTTTGTTTAATGGGGAAAGAAGAAATTACCTCTGACGTATTCTAAGATGCATGTCTATTCATGAAATTTGTAACAGTTTAATTCATTGTAATGAATTGTCATTTCCATTGTTTAAAGATAATGTGAAACTGAATTTTATCCCAAATTTTTTTATTTAATTTTTGTTTTCTGTAATAATTAGGTACTTATGAAAATCATACTGTATTGTTTATTCATGATTTGCTTATTTTTGTTTTCATCCAACCAACGAAAATGATTTTGCTGTTCATCTGCATCAACAGAACTTGGTAAATATTTTACTGTTTTTCTCTCTTTTTGTTTTCATCAAATTCAAGCAAAGTAAAGCTTCACTTTGAGGAAGCATTGCTTTTTTATAATATTTGTTGATTTTTATGCTCCAGAATCGGAGATTCACTTGTCTGTCTCTCCGTCCATCTGTTTGTCCAGAAAATCTTGGTCATAACTTTTGATTGGTCAATAATAGGCCTATTTGCATCTATTGTGGTGAGATCTTTTCCAACAAGGTATTTTTTACGAGGAACCAATTTTCAAAAAACATTATCTGTGGCCATGACTTGATTGGTTAGTGATGGACCTTTGATATTTCATACTTGCATCCATTGTGATGTATCTTTCAGATGAGATGATAATCTTTGATCTTGCCACACATTACGTTCGCCCAAATTATGTCTCCCCCCGAAGGGTCGGGAGACATATTGGTTTTAGCTGAGTTCCCGTCGGCGTTGGCGTTGGCGTTGGCGTTGGCGTCGGCGTTCCCATTTCGTTTCCGGAGCAGATCTCTAAAACTATGTGACCAATCATCACCAAACTTGGTATACTGTCTCTCCATATCGTGTAGATGTGCCTTTTGGGGGTTAGAGATTTTTTACAATTTTTTTATTTTTTTATTTCCATGGCAACGATTTGGACTTAGTCTATTTCAAGGGTAGTGTTCGTTTCCGGAGCAGATCTCTAAAACTATGTGACCAATCATCACCAAACTTGGTATACTGTCTCTCCATATCGTGTAGATGTGCCTTTTGGGGGTTAGAGATTTTTTACAATTTTATTTTTTTTATTTCCATGGTAACGATTTGGACTTAGTCTATTTCAAGGGTAGTGTTCGTTTCCGGAGCAGATCTCTAAAACTATGTGACCAAATATCACCAAACTTGGTATACTGTCTCTCCATATCGTGTAGATGTGCCTTTTGGGGGTTAGAGATTTTTTACAATTTTTTTTTTATTATTTCCATGGCAACGATTTGGACTTAGTCTATTTCAAGGGTAGTGTTCGTTTCCGGAGCAGATCTCTAAAACTATGTGACCAATCATCACCAAACTTGGTATTCTGTCTCTCCACATCATGTAGATGTGCCTTTTGGGGTAAGAGATTTTTAAAAAAAAAATCTTTTTTTATTTCCACCTCATCCATTTGGACTTAGTCTTTTTAGAAAAACTGGCTTTTATTTCAGCATCAAATCATTTAGAATTTTAAATATTTTGTTTGCTACAATTGTGGAGTTGATAGGTTATTTATTCAAGTTGAATTATACAGAGAACATTAATGGTGCTTTATGACAGTATTGTTTAGAGGTTTGGAGCATTTGAGGAAGGGGGAGACATCTGTTTTTACGGGTAAAAACACTTTCTAGTTTGCATTTGTCAATGATATTTCTAATTCCATACAGTGCTAAATCTGGGGACATCAGTGTTTAACAAACACATCTTGTTCTTTGATCATGCATTCTGTTTGGGATCATACTAAATGTGCAGTTAATAATTATTACTGAGGGTAGTATTTCGGTTACAATTTCTACAAAATGTCTGGTTTGAAAATTAATTTAGATAAATCCAAGGCAATCTGGATTAGAGCAAAAGCTAAATCTATTGACATAATATGTAAAGATCTCAAAATAGAGTGGTTAACGGGTGAATTTGATGTACTTGGTATTAAATTTACACCTGATCTTGGTAACTTATGGGTGATAAACACCCGAAAGAGACTTGAAGAAATTAACAGACTCTTATCATCATGGAGGAAAAGAAATTTAACTCTTATTGGTAAAATTACAGTGATAAAAACTTTAGCAATTTCTAAATTAGTTCATATCTTTAACACTTTGCCTAATCCCCCCGCTGAATTTATTACTGCACTTGAGAAATTATTTTTTAAATTCATATGGAATGGAAAAAATGACAAAATAAAAAGAAATGTTCTGAAAAATAAATATGATGATGGGGGTTTGAGAATGATTGACACATCTAGATTTATAGATGCTTTGAAATTATCCACCTTAAGGTTGTATCTAAAAAACTATTTGAAGAATAACCCTTGTCAGATACCTTTTGATGAAATTTTTAATTTTGGAGCAAACTCTGATACTTATTTAAAGATTGAAAATCCGTTTTGGCAAGATGTATTAAAGGCTTGGAAGGTATTCCACAAAAAACATTATGTTGACCCTGACATTATAGATAATATTTTACCCCAACCTCTTTGGTTTAATCACAATTTTAAAAACACATCACATTTCATAAAAGATTGGGCAAATAAAGGAATAATGACTATTAATGATATATGTGATGAAAAAGGTCTACTATCAATGGAATCTATAAAAGATAGATACGGCATCAAAGGTACATTTCTAGATTATAATTACTTACTATATATTTTGCCTGACCTATGGAAACATACTCTTACCCACTCTTGTACAGAAATAAATACCAGAAGCATAAATGTTACTGAATGTCAGTTGAACTTAATGAAAACATCCAAAGGCTCAAGACTTTTTTATGACATCTTGATTTCAACAGATGTATTCCCCAACATTTGTAACAAATGGCAAATTTTATTTCCTGAAACGTTATTTGATTGGAAAAACACATTTACAATATATACGAAGGCATTAAAAGACACTAAATTACTAGATTTTCAATATAGATTTCTTCACGGTATCATCTATACTAAAAGAGAATTACTCAGAATGAAAAAAGTTGACAATAGCTTATGTTGCTTTTGTAAGAGTGTTGATGAGAGTGTCTGTCATGTATATTGGGAATGTGAGGAGACACAAATCTTTTGGAATAATTTACAAGATTGGCTTAATAACTCATTTCCAACTCCAGTGATATTTTCCAAACTCTTAGTCTGGTTTGGTACTCAATACCAAAACAGATTAATTAATCACATCATTATTTCTGCTAAAAGATACATCTATCTTAGCAATATAACAAATACATCACTAAATCTCAATATATATTTAAAAAATTTGAAAGAAATATTTTTCGTAGAAAATTTTATTGCAACCAAAAACAATAAAAATCAATACTTTGAAAAGAAATGGGGTCTCCTCACTCCAGTACTTGTGTGAACACCAATCTATTCCATATTCAAACTGCCGTTTGTACTCTTTATTGCCTAATCTGTTAATATTGCCTATATATTTTGTCTGTGTGTATTTATGTATACATTGGGAACTAATAAAAAAAAAAAAAAAAAAAAAAAAAAAAATTTCAAAAAACATTATCTGTGGCCATGACTTGATTGGTTAGTGATGGACCTTTGATATTTCATACTTGCATCCATTGTGATGTATCTTTCAGATGAGATGATAATCTTTGATCTTGCCACACATTACGTTCGCCCAAATTTGCATTTGTCAATGATATTTCTAATTCCATAAAGTGCTAAATCTGGGGACATCAGTGTTTAACAAACACATCTTGTTCTTTGATCATGCATTCTGTTTGGGATCATACTAAATGTGCAGTTAATAATTATTACTGAGGGTAGTATTTCGGTTACAATTTGACAATTAGCTCACATTTATTAAGAAATAAAAACAAAGAGAAGTGAAGCCTTTTATCCGCGCTACAAGGAAAACTTTTCTATGGCATAATATGAGATTGTTGATCAGTCTAATGAGACTTTGTTGGGTACTCATATTTCATCATTCTTCTCATTTCACAATATGCAGAGAACAAAATGTTTGATACTCTATAGAACCCTCCCTTGTAGTTAAAGGGAAAGTTCTATCACCGATCTATCGGCAGCATCCGTCATATCGGATTCTTGGCATTACGTGAAATGAAAACACGCTATATTTAACCCAATTTTACACTTTCTAAAAAATAAAATATATACAAGTATAGAAAATTCACATTGTAACAGATAACACATAATAAAACTAATAAATAATAAAGCTGTTTGACCGTAGCGAAATTTTCCGCACTCGCAGCGCTGATGAATGGCTTCAGTTCTCATCGTTTTTATTATGTCCCCCGAAATTTTTTTCGGGAGACATATTCTTTTCGCCTCCGTCCGTCATTCCGTCATTCAGCTATTCCGTCATTCTGTCATTCCGTCATTCCGAAATGCTTTCTTTTCCAGGCCATATCTAAAAAAACGTTAAATATTTTTTCACAAAACTTGGTTGGTTAGACCTAGTGGTGGAGTGGTGCCTTTTGCTATTTTGGTTATTCTGAATTTTTTATTTTTTCTGGTTTCCATGGAAACAATTTGAACTTGGTGCAAATTGGCGGTAGGGACCTTTTCCGGACTCTATTTCAAAATCTATCTAGTATTTCTTTACGAAACTTGGTATGTGGTTAGACCTAGTGGTGGAGTGGTGCCTTTTACTATTTTGGTTATTCTGAATTTTTTAATATTTTTTCTGGTTTCCATGGAAACAATTTGAACTTAGTGCAAATTGGGGGTAGGGACCTTTTCCGGACTCTATTTCAAAATCTATCTAGTATTTCTTTACGAAACTTGGTATGTGGTTAGACCTAGTGGTGGAGTGGTGCCTTTTACTATTTTGGTTATTCTGAATTTTTTAATATTTTTTCTGGTTTCCATGGAAACAATTTGAACTTAGTGCAAATTGGGGGTAGGGACCTTTTCCGGACTCAATTTCAAAATCTATCTAGTATTTCTTTACGAAACTTGGTATTTGGTTAGACCTAGTGGTGGAGTGGTGCCTTTTGCTATTCTGGTTATTCTGAATTTTTTATTTCTCGTTATTAATGCAGTATTGAACTTAGTTCTTAGCATAAGTGAAAAATAAGGGTAATATGACTAGGTTGGATTGAAAGTTGGAGCGGGGGACATCACAGTGCATCACATGCACATATTTCTAGTTTTTCAACAAGTGTGTGCTTGCCTTTATCAATTTGTGAAATATAAAGTCATCAAAATATTACTTTCATTAGTATCTTTCAATTTGACTGTGTTTTAATCATGTATTAATAACATATATATGTGTAAACAGGAATATCCTCTCGAATTTCGTTTCCACAAAAAATACCCCGATAGAACCCTCCTTTTAATTACAATAACTGTTCTGCTAACAGGTCACAACTGGGGCAGTGAGCATGACCCAGATACTTCTGAATGTGCACCTTCCTCCATCTTGAATGAAGGCAAATATCTCATGTACGCCTACTCTGTTAGTGGAAGCAACCCCAACAACTATGTGAGTAAATGTGTCTTATGTAACAGTAATCAGAAACTTATTCAGGTGTAAAAGATTAAGTGTTTACGTAAGGATTTTATCATTTTCAAACACATTACAGGTAATTATAAATATGAAATTTTCAACAACTAAGTAGGTAGTTATATTTTATATTACCTATTTTAGATACATTTTGTGAAACAATAGGTAGAATTTGATTCATTTTTAACCATTCTTTAAAACTTCTGCTTTCCAAACCTAAAGGAAATGATTCAAATATTTGTATTCAGTTTGTAAAAAATGTCAGTGTATATCTATTCCAGAGATTTTCATCTTGTAGTCGACTCCTGGTAAATAATGTGTTGCAGACAAAAGGAAGCACCTGTTTCAAAGGTCAGTTTCTTTTACATCCAAAAATAACATTTGGTGAATTGAACCTTATTTTATATTCACTGTCATTGATAATAGTATTGCATTTATATCAACAATATATCAACACTTGAAACATGCTTAGTTTGCTATACATAAAACAGTAATCCTGTTAACATAAACAAATAAACCAAAGGGCATTGTATTCAAAATGTGAACTTGGATGTTAAATGTTATTAGCGTATAGAACATGCAATAAGAAATGTGATCAATTAAATGCTGCTCGCAATAAAGGTTTGTCACCAGTATTAGCACTGGCCTAACATGAAGTGTAATTTCTTCGATCGATATTCTAGAAGTCGGGAAGATGAAGAATGGAGACAATTTTATGGATTACAACTTTATTCTTTGTAGACCTTTGCTTGACAACATTTGAATCTGTGCTTGAATGTCGCCTACAAAGAATACATAAGTTGTGTGTCCATAAGATTGCCTCAATTCTTGATGAAGTGAACTGTTGATGTTGCAGAGCGAAGTGTACAGGCGCTGTGTGGTAACGGAGTGGCGGACTACGGTGACGGGGAGGAGTGTGATGCAGGCTACCTCGGCAAGTTCGGGCTTGACCCCTGCTGCAGCTCTTCCTGTAGACTGGTCGGGGACTCCCAGTGCAGGTGTGTTATGTTGGAACTGCTGTAAAGTGAGAGAGATGATTGAAAGGGTTGTACCCCTATATACCCTAAGAAATTCTCGGAAACTGTAATAGCTGGGAATCTAGCCTATAGCTCAGTTTGGTCAGTGCCTTTATCAAGTTTCAAGATCAGAGTTATGGTCCTTGACTTCGGCAAAATTTTGGAGCCGAGATGGATGATTATCTTGATATTTATGAATATAATTTTTACAAGACTCATACTCAGAATCAAATGCTGGGTATGTAAAGTTGATCCTGTCGTGTGTTACATTAACGGTATGTTAGGAAACGTAGGCAGAATGATCCTGTTCCTAATCATTCATACCAGATATTCTGATTGCTTGTTTAGCGGCAAACTTTGCACATATGCAATATTGCTTATGGTAGTAATATACACACGTGAGTAAAAGTAAATTTACTATGCGTTCATGTGTGTTTAATTTCTGGCTAAGGAAATTGGCTTCCAACTCTTTTAATATATGAATATAGAATTCCTAAAATATGCCACTTAATATTTTTAGATGTAAACTAAATAAATGACATTAATTTATATCTGTAAACATTGTTTTGACTATATCGCCCTAATTATAATGAAAATCGGATAGTCAGATGGATTTCGAAGGTCATCGCGTGCAAGAAGGAGATTATCCCATATAGAGGACTTGAACAACAATATTTTAACAGTTTCTAAAGATCTCTAATATATTTTCTCAATCTGTGTGAAGTCACTATGTCTGTCTACGACAAACTTTTCCTAGAATAGTTAAAATACCATATTTACTAACGGTAGTAAACATTTGCACCTGCCCCTAACTAGTTGCAAAATTGCTTATGGTAGTGAACAATTTGCTTACGGTAGTAAAATATACATATGTGCAAATGCGTCCATACGGCGAATTTTGCTCATATGAGCAAATTTGCATATGTGTAATGGTATACTCATATGCAAACGCTCGCCGTATAAACAGGGCTTTAGATATAATAATCGTTATGTACTGTTGATGTATTTATTTCAGTCCAGTCAACCACGAGTGTTGTGTCAACTGCCGGACAGCTAGCATCGGCCATGTGTGTTCTGCAGATAGCAATGTCAGCTGCTATGGACCCAGCTACTGTGTATATCCTTGTTCTTACATTCACTGCATATTAATCAATTCAAAAGGAATTCCAGATTTCCAGAATTCAAATCAATTTCAATAAAGCTGCATATTTTCCAATGATTAGAATGCACATACTGATGTTTGGAAAATGTATTAGAACTAAATTAAATATTAGTTCTGAAAAATCAGAAAAAAATATTGCCTGAATATTATTGACATTCAGATTTTTTCAGGAAATAATAAGATGTTGGTGTAAAAACTCAATTGAATAGGAAAATAGTAGTTAATAAGTGTCTTTTAAAAAAATTAATATAACATGTTAACATTTGGGATAACACTACCTTCAATATTACAAATTCTTGTACTTTTTTGAGCCGAGTCCCTTGCAGGATTCCCACCAACACCCTCCGAGTCAGGCAAGTATTGCCAGCACTGACTGTACTAACAGCTTACCATACGTCCATGGGGCCTATTTGTTCACTATCTAAGTGGCATGTTTTTTTTAATAAATAGTTTAATCAATGGACAAATGCCTCTAACCAATATAGCCCCTAATACTTTCCTTGACTGTGATACTGGGGATAGTTTCGACTGTCCGCCTGCACCGCAGAAAGATGACGGGACAGCATGTCTTGACGGGTGAGCTCTTATCTTATTATATTATCTTTATCTGATTATTTTCTTAAAAAGCTGTTATCAAGTGAATTCATGAAAATCTTCTGTCCATTATCCTTTAAACCTTTAATATAGTAGATAGACCACACGAAATTTTATACAGTTTCAAATTACAAGTTTTTGATGAAAGCGATTTTCAAAACCACAATTATATGTAACTGAAGTATGTTCTTATTCAATTTGAGTGTAAACCTAACATTGTCTCCCCCTCTCTCAAAGGATCTGGAGACATTGTGTTTGGTTGAGGTTCCATTGGAGTCATTACTCCCATCATAGGGTTTATTTTCCGAGCGTAACCCATCTTCACCAAATTTTATCAACGGGTATTGATACATTTGAGATCAGAAAAAAAGGGGGGACGGGGGCCGGGGGAGGGGTTCACTTTGGGTTCCATCAAATTTACATGCAAAAATATTCAATAGGGGGGTTTGAAGTTCAAACTTTGAACCCCCTGAATTGACCCTGTGTCTCCGTCACTGCTTGTGTCTCCGGCACTGCTTGTGTCTCCGGCACTGCTTGTGTCTCCGTCACTGCTTGTGTCTCCGTCACTTCTTGTGGGTATGCCACTGCTTATGTGTAATCCTAGTTTATTACTTCCAGGGGCAAGTGCACCAATGGTGTGTGTGAAGCATTCTGTGAAGGGAGAGGGAAAGTGTCCTGTGTCTGCAATGAAGGTGTGTATTACTTTTCTTCCTCAACCACTACACATTTATTTCATAAATAATAATTGATACACAAACATGTGGTCTAGCAATTACATTTTGATCAACTTCATTCATCTTGTTGATGTTCATTATATACTTTTTTTTTACCAGTGTCGACATCTTGTTTCCGCTGTTGCCGTGACAACGCGACAGCTGCATGTGTGCCATACGACTCTGTAAACAAACTCCCAAACGGCCGCCCCTGTGTTCAGGGTTATTGTGAACAGGTCAGTCCTCAGTCAATGCTCATTGTTATACCCCCGCTACGACGTGGCAGGCAGTTTCACTAAAACCTTTAAACGACTTATTCTCCGAAACCAGTTGACATAGGAAGCTGAAATTTTCAGAATAACATCGTTATTACATGTAGATGCAAGTTTGTTCATTTGAACTTGACCGCCAATCAAATATGGGCGTGGTAGAAGGTCCACCCTCAAATCTTTCAACGACTTCTTCTCCAAAACTATTTGATACAGAAAGCTAAAATTTTCAGAATAACATCTTTATAACATATAGACTAAAGTTTGTTGATTTGGTTAAAATCCCCTTTCAAATATGGGCGTGGCAGGGTGTTAAACTGAAACCTTAAATTTCATTCCAGCAACTAGTAATGCTAGAACCCTGAACTTTTTAGAATATCATCTTTCTATGATGGAAACTTGTAATTTTGATCTTTTTATTCCTAAAGATAATTGTAATTGTAATTTTCATCTTTTTATTCCTAAAGATAAACATTTTAATGTTATTATAAAATTCAGGTGGCTCAGGTGGCTCAATGGCTCTATTTGTTAAAATCTTCGATCTCAGATCTATATGCAATCATGCAGTTCCTGATGAGCTACAGAGCCAATGGTTGAAAGGTTGAACTTGCATTGTGTTTGCTGTAAAGAGAAAATAATCTCAAATTAAAGGGAAATTTTAGTCCGTTCATTTAAACATTCTGTTAGTTATTTCTTATTCTTTATCTTGAATTTATTGTGTTACAGGGCGCCTGTAAGAAGACAGTTCAAACGACAGTGGAGCGCTTCTTTTCCATCATCGAGAATCTTACCATCGATGCAATCAGTAAGTAACCGTAATCTTTCTAAAAAAAATACAGATAAAGGAGATGATTTGAGGTTTGTTCATTGTTGACTTACATTGGAGCAGCACCATTGTGAAGTATGGTGAACCTACACAAGTAAGCAGGAACTGTTTAACCTGTAATATGTCTTCCACCAGGGGCTCTGTAACTTTGTCTGCTGTGGAGAACTGTTATACGTGCAGTATGCAATGCTACATTGAATTCGGCAGTACCATCCCATGTTTAGCTAGTCCCAGTCGATACTCGCAGGTTTCATCACAATACAAAGACACAATATTGGTGCAGGCTTTCTCCTGCAAATAATTTTAACAACAGTGTATGTGAAATATTATTCAAAGCAGCGTTTAACCCCAAATCACCTTACATTTAAACGTATTTTGAACTGCACTGAATGTCATTGTGTCATTGTGTCATTGTAGCAAAACCTTAAAACAAGTAGAATGCTTCCTTGATATGATTCAAACTCAAAACAGCTTCATCTTAACCCTTACGTTGCGTATATATATTTTACCCTTTTTAGCCCCTGTGGCGGAATTTACAGGCTCGCAGCTCGCAGCAGTAGTTTGAGCTTAGGCACTAACGAGCTCTGCTGGCGGAATTTACAGGCGGCGATTCCGGTACCGTTTTTACGAAATATACCGCATCTACATGGCGAATACGGGCTATATACGGGCGTTGAATACAAATTCAAGTCGCGGCACCCGTACACAAATGGTTGCTTTATACCCGCATCTTTGAATTATTTTTTTACGATTTTTCTTTACTTTTCTATTACTTTGTAAAGATTGTCTTTAATTCGGGCCTTACTGAAATTTGTATATGGACTTGAAGACCAGATGTTTGTCTTTACAATGATATAAAAAATATTAGAATGCGACCTATGGTTATAATTCTATTGTCATCTAAAGTTTGTCTTTATTTCCAGCTTCATGAAATCAAAACTCCTGAGCGCGCATATTGCGAAATTTATATGTGCTTGTAGATAGTTTATTCCTCTTTACAATGACGTAAAAATTATTAGAATACGACTTATGGTTCAGAAAATATAACCAACCAAAGGAGAGTGACGCTACCCCGACAGTACCACGTGAATGGTCCCGACGCGCACCAAGTTACTGGCACTGCTTGGTCCCCCCGGGACTGTGCTAATTACAGTACCGTTACCTCCTCGAGACCTCCTCGAGACCTCCTCGAGGGTGCCAAAGCTGAGCGCGCGTGGAACTAATGGGTACTAATGAGCACAGCATACACTAATCACCGCGGCGAACGCAATACATGTTGCGCGGTGTAAAGTTTGTCTTTATTTCCAGCTTTATAAAATCGTAAATTATTTCGCGCGCATGCGAAACACGTATGTACTTGAAGACAATTTATTCCTCTTTACAATGATATAAAAATTATTGGAATACGTCAAATGGTTCGCAATATATGAAGAGCGTAAGGAAGGCACCCCCAGTACTTAGAAAATTCATTTTTGAAAAACTAACTTTTTGCGACATCTGGCGCATCATTTGCCGCATGTTTATTTTTCGCTGCGCATATACATATGATACATGGAATTGAAGACAATTTATTGCTCTTTACGATGATGTAAAAAGAAAAAAAATGCGCAACTTCGTTCGGAAGCTATAGCGGGCCAAATGAAGGTACCCTCGGTACTTTGAGGCAACTTTTTGACTATCGCGCATATCGGGGCACGTGCCGCAACTTTAGTTTTTCGTGCGCATGTATAAATTTTATATTGAATCAAAGCCGAATCTTTCCTCTTTACCCCATGTAAGTTTTATGAAAATCGGCCACCCGGTTCAGCATTTATGGGTGTTTTTTATGATGCGGTTCTGGCTGAACTTCCAATGAAAGCTCGCATTCACTTTCTCTGTCTCTTTGATAAAATAAAAAATATTTTATTTGCAATGACATGTATTACAATGAAATTACAATGCATTTACGTACAAATATACACAATATTTACCTGCGGTTGTGCGCAGAACAGCTTTAGGGACCTAACAAGGTATGTATATAATGTGTATATACTGGTTGTCCACACTTCGGCTCTCTTTACTTTCAATTTTCTTCTTCTTCATTCCCTTCTTCATTTCTTTCTTTTTCCGTGGCAGTGATGTAAGCCCTGGAATAGTCAGTGGCGGTGTGGTACAGTTTGAAGCATGGTGCGGCGCACAGAGAAACATTACAATCTGTACATTCATAAGAAGACTCTCTGCCTACTCGTTTTTTCTTCCTTGCTGGCCCATTGCCTTCTTCAATCTGTTTTGCGAGGACGGCGCGTTTTGCCTTAGAGCATACCACACACATCCTTGTGACGTTTTTCTTCCTTCCGACAGGCTCAATCTTCGTCGGAAAGTGACGTCCATGAAGACGAGTGACACTCTCGTCGCTCGTGCTCGGCCGACCACGGGGACGTCTGCAAAGTGATGGAACTTGTTCCTTGTCCGCAAATGTTACTATATGTTGCGCCAAAGCCTTCCTGTATTCCCGACTTGTTTTTAGAGGTTTATCTTTGCTGTATTCTTTATAAACGATGTAAGAGTTCAACATGGCAACGTTGAGATCGTGAAACCAAACCCGTTTCCACCACTTCAGGGTCTTCACTCGGAACGGCGTGTACGACAACATCTGGTCGGCCCGATCAACACCTCCCATGTACTTGTTGTACGTTGTTACAATGCGCGGCTTGAGAACTGGTTCCCCTGTTGCCCGGTTCTTCTTCCCTGTTTGTTCAAGTTGTGTATCTTCAACAGTAGACATGAGAAGCACTGATTTTCTATCTTCGTAGCGAAGAACGAGTAGGCCATGGTTGTGAGAAACTGTCATGTCCCCTTGCTTGGCTTTCTTTTTAGGTTTCTTGACTGAATCAGGAAGTCCCTTTCGATTGGCTCTCAACGTCCCCGTGGCACCTATTCCCCGCTCCCACAAATTTATGTACAGATTTGTGGACGAATAGTAGTTGTCCATAAAGATGTGATGCCCCTGTCCAACGTAGTCCTTCACCAAGTCCATGACTACATCATAAGTTTTGCCACCTTCAGAAACCGGTTCATTCGTTTTTCCAGTGTAGAGTTTGAACTTGCAAACGTATCCGTTGTGCGAGTCACACAACATGAAAGCCTTTATCCCATACTTCTTAGGCTTGTCGGGAAGATAAACTTTGAAAGATAAGTTACCTTTCCAGGGCACCATGCCCTCGTCGACTGAAATGTTTTGATGCGGTTTATACACTCTTGAAAAACGGTGAACTATCCGGTTATACAAGTGTCCCAGTTTATTTATTGGTGAAAAGCACGGGGTGTTACGGCCCGGCATCCTCCTGTTGTCAGCCAAGTGTAGGTAGGTTATAAGAAGCCAAAACCTGTCTCGGGGCATGCACTTGGCGAAGAAAGGCGTTGAGGTAACATCACTTGTTGACCAGTAATCAGCAAAGTTTCTCTGCACAACCAATGACATGGCAATTGTCATGGCTACAAATACCTTCATCTCTTCTGCATTAGTGTCTTGCCACTGTTGCATTCTTGAACGGGGTCTTAGAATTTTGTCCTCCATTGCTTGTTTGAAATATCTATTGGTTTCCGTTGCCATATCCTCATAGTCATCATTATGTATAAACAAATTGAAAAGGTCAATAGGTTCAGGGTTCTCAGGAAGTTCTATGAACTGGCGCAACCCAGTTTGACCAGTGAAAGGCAAGTTTACACGTGGCCGCGGACCATCCACCCACTCATCAAACGTCTGTGAATTATCATGATTATATTGTGGTATTTCGGCAAACTCCTCCTCAAAACCACTAAAGTCTTCTTCGGTGGAATTACCGGCGGCTAGAATCTTTCTGGCAATCTCTGTCTCTATATCACTCAGAGCATCTGTGTCACCATGTTCACTATCTATTACAGTGTCCCGATCATATGCATCATCACTGTCTAAACCACTGCTACCATCACTGTCAGTTGACTCCATATCAGAGGCTTCATCAGCATGGATCTCGTTGATGAAGTCGTCGTCGCTTGAAACGGCTTCAAAGCTGCGTGTCCTAGTATGCAACGTCCTAGGCCGTCGCAGGGCCTTGCGTCCACGTCCGCGCAGCATTCTGCTTCAACCTGTAAATGATTGAAAATGCGTTAGATGTATGCAACATATAACATGTGATTAGAGACAATAAACATACAGAGATAATGAATGTGAGCTTCATGGACGTTCATTTGCCAGTTTCAGAACCTCCCGGCGCATCTAGGACGACTGCGCCGCAAGCGCCGACGGCGCCGACGGCTTCTGACATCGCGCCGATTTTTCCGACGCATATGTCAAACGGACCATTTTCTGATTTCCTCGGCGACGTGTAGCACCGGGCGCGAGGCCCGGAAAATAAACTACTATGTCAGGGAAGCTCGGGTTGTCAGTTGCCGAATGACTTCTCTTTTCGAGAAGCAGAGCATCCAAGGAGCGGTCTCTCGATGCGGAGCCCGGACCCATGGGAGCATACTCCCATGCTCTCCGGGAATTCCCGTCCCCGTCTTCCGCAGCGGACCCCGGATTCAATCGCGGGACAGGTTTCCCATGTTCTCTTTTGAGAACGAGAGACTCCGAGGAACAATCCTATGGGACGAACCCCGGATTCTATTGGGAATGGGTTCCCATGCCCTCTCGACATATATAGCAGAAACCTTCATACCTCGGAATGACACGAACCTTTATTTCAAAGTAGAAAAAAAATAATAATTTGCACAAAAAGTTTGGGGGGTGGCGACCAAAAGCGGGGGGGTCCGCGCACCCCCCGGTAGATATTTATACTTGTGGGTCGGTCCCGAAGATGACGGACCACGCCCATGTTCATGGGAATTTTTTCTCATTATGTCATGGCGAATCCCATCAGAAATTCCCCTGCTCACGAAAAAACTAATACCTAAAAAAGTAATTGTGATACAAAAGAACTTTGGTAATAAAAGTGGTGAGGAATCAAATTCTCCATCTGCTCAGTTCAGTCCGCTACACATATAAATAATTCTTCAAATCTTATTGAATGAAACGTCTTTTATTCAATAATGTAAAAGATAAAATAATAAATTCAATTCAAATGGTTTGGAAAGGTGCGCCCTCGCATTTGAATTTTAGAAATAAAAACCTTTCGCAAATGGCATCAGCAACAAAAATGTTCACGCATTTTTAGAAACTCCGAAAAGTGAAATATTTTCCTGAGAAAATATTCCCACGAAAAGGCTTTTCCCCGAGCGGCGGGTCCCGTACTCAAATATATTTTCACTTTTATGTTATATTTTTTTTTCCAAAACTGGAAACAAAATTCCGTCATGACAGTTGTTCATCGTTTATAAAGCTCTATATTTGCGTATCAAAAGAACAGTATTTTAGTTATATATTATCATACTTCTTCACTTATGCGTACATCAATATTGCGGCTCTTCGCGCATGCATAGTTCTTCCCAAAAACATGCGCATTATATCTGGAATTAAAGACAATGTTTTTCTCTTTACAATGATGTAAAAATTATAAAAATCGGACTTGCGGTTCAAAAGTTATGAAGTGCGAAAATTATACCTTTTGGCGCGGCGCTTTGCGCATGCAGAGTTCTTCCCGAAAACATGCGCATTATACATGGAATTGAAGACAATGTTTTTTTCTTTACAATGATGTAAAAATTATAAAAATCGGACTTGCGGTTCACAAGTTATAAAGCCCGTAATGATGGTATATGCTAAGAGCGCCACTTATTCAAAGCCGAATATCACCTTCTGCGCGACACCTGGCGCATCAAAAGTTATTGCCGAAAATACACGTATTTTATATGGAATTGAAGACAATTCTTTTATCTATATACTGATAAAAAAATTATGAAAATATCCCAAGTAGTTTCTTAGAAATAAAGCGCCGAGGCATGTTGGGGTAAATGCGCCACATGTATCAAAATTCAAAAGTGCGAAAGTCGGCTATCTCTGTGCGATTGCTGTATTTTCAGTTATGTTAGCGCAATTGCGATTTTTATATGGGAATAAAGGCCATTCTTTCCTCTTTATTTTGGTATAAAAAAAAATGAAAACAACCAATTGGTTCATATGATACGAAGTGCGAGAGAAAGGTAGCTTATCGCAATATCTTCCCGTAATTAGAAGCTATCTGCCCATGTGGCGAGATGCGAGACAGATAAGCATAGGCTATCTGGCCATGTGGCGGGATGCGAGACAGATAAGCCTGTACGGGCCTATCTCACCCCGGGGCAGTGCAGACACTTAGGTGCTAATTAGCCGCCGGGCAGTGTAGCCATCGGAGCGAAGCAGGACAAAATTGGCCTTTTGTAAAGCTAATTATCGATGCGTTACGGGTCAACAATGCACACGCAAATTGGTGTGAATTTTGCTGGACGTTCTGACCAGACACTGAAGAAAGTTTTATTCTCATTGCGGGCTGCGAGGCATAAATACAGCCATTCTCATGCAGCGAGTCGCGGAAACAATCGACTCGGGACCCGGTATGGCAGATAGCACAGTACATAGACAGCCGTGAATTATTCTAAGTAAGCGATCCGGGATCCGTATACAGACACCTCGGAATCGCTTATAGCCCGCCCGGATAATTCCGGGACCAGCATGTTAAGGGTTAAAGGGACACAACGTCGAGGATAAAAATGAGTCCCATTTTTATTTTAACTATGCTGATTAGAGTGTCTGCTAACGTGTAACGCTTCGCTTCACTGTCTACATGCAAAGTTTGTATTACCAATTACGTCAATTGTCTGAAATTGGGTGTCTGTGACTTGTTAGAAGACATGTTAATTAGCATAGGTAGATACACATAATCTGATTTTTATCCTCGACACACTACCAGGAGCCCTGTCCTGCCACTCTGACAATGAGATTATTAACGTCCTTCTTTATTTAAAAAACTTGTCTGAGATTCTCTCTTTGAAAAAGTAATTCAACCTTGAAATTATCAATTGATGTATTTTGCACTACTAATTATTATGACTTTTCTGTTCCAGTTGAGTTTTTCCGTGACAATTTGATTGGTGCAGTGTTGATATTCAGCCTTATTGTCTGGCTTCCTGTTTGTATTGGTGTTAAAATAAGGGTGAGTGTTCAGTCAAACACACAAGGAAGATCGTCAATTTTTGCAATATCCAAATAAGTGTTTCAAAAACATATGCAAAGTTCTGAAAATTATCTTTTTGCTTGATAATATAATGAATGTATCTTTGAACTTAAGCTAATATTGCATTACTAATTTTGCCTTGTGTTGTCAGAATTGTTACAATAAGTAATCAAATGCGAAATTTTGGTCCATTTTATTGGTTTTAATTGTTTGTTGTCTTGTTTTACCAAAACATTATTTTTTGTGGTTGCACTTACAGGACTACAAGAAAAAAAAGGATTTTGAAGAAGACATGTACAGGGTCATTAACACGGTAAGAATCGATGATGTTGTGATGTGTGGTAATAACATGTGCTACAAAAATAAATAAATAGAATCGATGATGCTATCTCATGATTTAAAATGACAATCCATTTTTTTAAATAATTGGTCGCTAAATTTGTGCTTGCTTTCCCTGCTGTTGTATTAGTATCAAGTTATTGCATTTGAGAGTCAGTTAAGTTAATCAAGCAATCAAAAGTAATACCATTTGTTCCAAATCCTAGATGTGATCATTAGTGTAAATTCAAAGAGTATGCCTTTTCAATGTAATTTCGGTTTCAGTGTCAATGGTTTTTAAAAAACTTTCCTTTAAACCCTTTCCTCAATGTCCACCCAGCAAACACAGTATAATTCTAATAAATTCTTAGTGTGATGAATGATTGGAATACTAAAATACAAACTTTATTTATTTCAGGACAGATATCTGACTTACGACCAAGATGGCCGTCATATCAAGAGACCAATCATGGGTGATAACTCCAGTTTCCGAGAGTTACGACCATCAGACCTTCTTCCTCCAACTCCATGATTTCAAGGGAGACAACTCCAATCTAACTTATATGCCATCATAAACCGAGTTTGCCTGTTTGAAATTGGTAACTAGGGAGTCAGCCGAACGTGAGGTAGTCTAACCATGGTCGGTTGGAGGCATGTTCCGACTACATGACTGGTTTTTTAGTTAAGTACGTTCGTAAACTGTACTGCGCAAAATTCGAATTCCGATCATGACTGTCTAGGTGACAATTGTTAACGTACTTACGACAGTCTTTGAATTGTCATTCATTGTTGTCCAGGAATATGTCATGCAAACTCGCCATATTGGTACAAAATGTTTGTTACTATGCATAAAGTTATGTTTCTGTGATATATTTATCGTATATATTATTTTGTGTCTTAACCTTTTTTTTTAATAAGGGGCATTTATTGTGAGTTATGTTTGGAAAAAGCATTGTATCAAATGTCTTAGATTTTCTTCTGCTGTTTGATGTTTTCAAAATGTTAAGTTTTAAAAAATAATCTTTATTTTCATGTTATACTGTTCCCTGTTGTCTTAGACTGTATTTGATTTAACAACACTAGGGTCAAGTGTTATGATGCGGATGTGCTTTGACGTTTCAAATCAAATACTCGCAGTATACAAATTTTCTTCAGCTATCAACACAAGCAATTAACTTTTCTGTTGAAAGACGTAAACTTATCTTAATATAAACATATTTCTAGGTAATAAAATTTAATATTTCATTCATAATGTGTATGTCTTAGTTTTGGGGAGATATCTACACTACCCATAATGCAATGTGACGTCACATCTCAAGGGTTCTCTCAAATTTGGGGAGTATGTTCTAGGTTTACCCTTGAGATACTCGAGTCTGCAAATCAAACGCAGCCTCCATATAATTTATACCTTAGAAGGTGTATATATGTAATGTTTATTGCAACAGAAAATGTACTGCAATATGATATTTGAGAAAATATTGCAATATGAATCATGATAATATTGTCTAACAAAACATACTGGTATACAGAAACCTTTGTCAGCAGTATTTTGCCCCGAGAACTATCTCTCACTCAACATACTAAAAAACCATGGAGATAAAAAATCCATCATTGAAACATGTACAGTACACATATTTCATCATCAGTGATATAACATTGTTATATTTTGCATATTTTGTTATTTCAGTAGCATTCTTTCTTGTATAGTTTTAATAATGGCAGCAATCAAAAGTTTTTTCATATATCTATATAATAGTGTAGGGTTATAGGGTGTTCAACTTTTGGTATAAATATATCTAAACCTAATATATTATATTTTGAATATACATGTATATATATTTTTGTTGAATGAGGTCAAGTGATATATATATATATATATATACCGGTATATATAACAGACTCAACGTCATTCACCTGGTCGCCGCTAATGGCTGCAATACTGCCGAAGCGGCGTTAAACAGTAACTCACTCACTCACCTGATGAGACCCGTGATGGTCGAAAGCATGCTTGTGAATCTGATTAAATCATCGTAATTTCTTCGAACATTTTATTTTTTCTATATGAGACCTAGGAGTTGGAAGATGTTTTAAACTGTTTTTCTATTTATATATATATATATATATATATATATATAAAAACACCTCTTGAGATTAAGATATCAACGAGAACTCTTTTACTACTTTGCATGATATACTTTACATAAAAGGATTTGTTCAAATATTGTGTGCAATTTTACTTTTGTTTTAATTGATAAACATCTGTAATTTATTGTCAAGTGGGTATGACAGCATTTGTGTTTTTGAGAGCAAAACTTCAAAATAACCATTCCACCAATGGCATATTGTTTGTTATATTGTTGCTTGTGGCCAGTATATTTTACAGTATGGTTGGTTTGAACTTTGTTACCTTTATAAAATGTTTGTCTATCCTGATGACTAAATACTCTTAATTTTTATACACACTTTGTGAAACTGTATTCCAAACACATTTATGTATTTATGTTCACGTTGTTTCTACAAATATCTTTGTTTTTAAGCATTGTTTATGTAATTTTTTAAATCTAATTTTACAATTGCTGTGATAAATTGACATGATAATCTTGCTGTTTAACTCATTTCATATACAGTAGAACACGGATATAACGAACTCAAAGGGACCAACAAATTTAGTTCGCTATATCCGTTATTCGTGTTTGGTCGTCATCATGGATCATTTGACAGGACTTATAAATGTGTTCACTATATCCGTGTTCGTTATCTGCTCGTTAATCTAGTTGTTTAAGCATCATTCATTACGGAGAATAAAGCAACAGGATTCTGACATGTGATCTGCTGTGATACTTAACATGTTTGATGTGATCAACTAATTTTGGTTGTTATCCCGTTATTGTTGTCTTAATTTTCATTACTTTATCTTATATTTTACATCAACTCTGGGAAAAGCGGCCCATATCTCTTTATTGTTTTTACCACTTGAATATATTTTAAAATGTCTTTTCTACTTTTGGAAATAAAATATTTATATATAAAAATGGCTTTCTAGATATTTCCTTGCTTACAAGATGGTCAGATGAATATATATATATATGGAAATGAAGTGTGAAGGAAACTTAAACCAGATTGCATGATCTAGTTTGGAAACCTCCGACAATACAGAGAAATAGCAATGCCTCTGGTATTTGTGCATTATCAAAGTGTGTATTTGAGCGATTAAAGGGACATCCATTGTGTAGTTTGTGTCTCGTATGACTACGCATGTTATTGTTTCATTGAAACTCATTATATTGAGGATATAAAAGTGAAAGTGGTTTCTGATCGAAAACCGGACAATGCACCTAGGCTTGACACGTAATTTTGGACACTTTTGAACTAACAGTCAAAAAGACAAATTTGGGTTGGTAATACCTAGTGTGCATGAACATTTTTAAATTTCAGTTTCTGCACATTTATAAGGATCTGCTCGATTTACATTGGAAACAAGTAATTATCATGTGCCAATTGGGAATAAATACTTCAAGTTGATTTAAATTATTTGAACTGAAATCAGCACATATGATAGTTTGGTACGAAATATTTAACACTGGATGTCACTCCAAGACAGAGATGATACGTGCAAAAACATTCTAAGTTATGAAAAAGACCAATAATTATATATATATATAAAAAGTGATAACAAAACTAACGTGCTTGTTTTTGTTTTATAAATTTCTCATCACACACAGACTGACGATAACACATACACAAGTGGCGGACCAAGAGGGGCAAACCCCCTTCTGAAATATTTTACATACATTTGCGTTCTTTGAAGACTCCTAGATCCGCCCACGTACACTTTGAAAACTGCTGCATCAGCATAAATAGACCAAGATTCAGGTGTACAAAGTCCAGGGGTTGGGTTCTTTGAACTTTCTAAACGCATGTGCATGTAAGTTGGGTGAACTCCCTTTACACACTGTATGAACTCCTCCCCGCTTTGAAAAATCCTGGATGAACAACTTTCATTGAGGACAATGAGGAATACCTTAGAAATATTCCTCACCCAGGGGAGAGTCCAAGTGAACTCGACAGTCGCCATCCTCTCTGAGGGACCTTACAAAATGACATTCTTATTATTTAGCTTCATTGTCCAAATCATATGTTCAATTCATATTCTTTAGTGCAGCTGCTTCCTTGCTTTCTGATTCTACTGCACTAAGTTTTACTTCATGGTTACAAACTATCCATCTTCAACCTTGACATCAGTGTCGCCGCCTACCAGATGACCAGAGTTCTTCAAATCTTTCACTTCATTGAACAGAATGTTATAAACTTTTCTAACCATACATTATTCCATGACATAATATGTCTGTCTGTTCGATTCCCCTTCATGATTATAATTATTCCTCTTCAGTCACCTTGACATTAGTCTCCCTCCATCAATCCCAACCTATAATGACTTTCCTTCAATTGTTTCATTTTATTGTAAAAAACTTATTTCTCTGAACATAAAATTCTATGAACTGTGAGAAGGCTTACAGAACATACAGGCCCATTTTCATTTTATTCGTTTTCAGATCGAATCAGGATTATAAACTATCCACAGAGCCTCATAGATCAGAAGCGTTTACTTCATCTAATGCCTTCTTCACATTTATTACTTAATTGTAAAATAGTTATTCTCTAATCAAACATTATTCCATGAAGTTTAAGAGGCTTCCTCGAGGTCCAAGCTCTTTGAGGATAAACTACACATTAATATATATATGTCATCTTCGTAGATTAGCAACCACCTCATCACTTCAATGATATTTGTACAATATTATTTATCAACCACACAGTATTTCATGACCTTTTAGGAGACTTCAATGACATCAATGTCCATATAAACTGTACTCCTCTTCAAGATTATCACCTATCAATCTCGAGTCTTTGATTCAGCAGCCCCCTGATTTATTTAACTTCCATCTACAATATTTAGACAGTTTTGCGTTCCGCGGTTTCCTTGAGATCCTGGTCCGCCTGGACCTGGTCCAGCACCCTCTGTCTGCTCCGCATGATCTCTACACGGTTCTTAGACACAGAGTTCCTTGCCATCACAAACCCAGACACTCCTATAGAGATCACGACAGCCCTGCAAAAAATATAAATCCCTTTAAATTGAAACAATATTTGTGTGGTGAAAGACAGGATTTAAACCATGATACTTCTAACAATGTAACAAAGTCAAACTGAAATCACAAAGAACCTGGAAAGAAGATTAGAGTACCGTAATTCAAAGTGTGGATAGGTATCCCAAAATGCATTTTAACTCCAGATAATATACCAGGGATCACCAAACATCAACTTGTTTTGTTGCATATTTTCAGTATGTAGCTCACTTGACATCTTTTTTTTTCAAAATTCTCTACATTTGGAGAATTCTACAATAAATAAATTCAATGATATAATTATTTTGATGCGCTGTTCTTGAAAAGACTTTAATTGAAATTTTCATATAAAGGTTAGATGTCATGCCATATCGGATTCATTAAAATGGGATTTCAATTTGACAATTGCTCGATTTTAAATTTCTGAAATTGGCCGATAAATAAGTTATATAAGGCTTCTTAAAAAAACGCCTAATTTAGCCCCGTTGGCCAGAATGAAAATCTGCAGGGGTGTGGTCCCTGAAGCGATTACTCCTGTGACGTCACTGGGGTGATCTCATTATCAGTGATAGTCACAATTCAATGTAATTTCGCAATATTTGGATTGATAATTTCACAAACAAATATTCAATAAAACAACTTAAATTTTCCATATATAGAATGTTCAGACATCCAACTAGGTAATTTTGCAGATGACAATTACATAATTATTGCATAAACATGTGTTTTTGGCGATTTAACACACCTCAACAATTCCTCTAGCGGTGATAATCATCATTAATTAATTAATTAGGCTCCACGGACAAGCTCTCTGGCTGGTCACAGACGACCCTAGTCTGTGGTTAATCACAGTTACGCCTCAAGCATTGTCTTCAAAGCGGATCGCTTTGCTGATTGCGGCATTGTTAAAATGGGTAAATTAAAATCGTCTTAATAATCAATTGCAAGTGTATATTGTCTCGATTTAATGCTCAATTGATTCTGATATATAATGTACATAGAGGTAATAATCTGTCATTCTTGAGATATATTATTTGTCTTAATTATACTATTCTTTGTAGTCCTATTAATCTAATACCTTAATTAATACACATCAGGGATTCAAGACAGGGCAGTGACTTTTAAACACATTATTTTACACGATGGATTCATATGTTTTATTATTTAAAATATCCAAGATTCCTGGCTATTAGGGCTTCCACGAGTACTCGAGTACGAGTCGGGTTTAGCTGGACTCGAGTCCATTTTCTGGGACTCGAGGACTCGGTAAAAAATCACATTAATTTCACATTAATTTAAGTCACCTTGTGCCAGTTATATACATTGAACATGTCGTTCCTGAATATTTAACAACATCTGCAGTGGACCCCTTAAATTATGTCGTGGCACCTGAGGGACAAGTTCTATACCACGTTACAAGTGAACAGTGACACCAGCCCTGATCGTATCGGCTACTTTAAGTATCACAGCCACAAAGTTCAGTTAAACTCGTGCAATGCAACCAAATAAAACATTGAATTGATGATATCAGATGAAGTTTATACCAACAAATGTAAATACATATGAAGCTTATATGGTCAAGTTGGTCGATATACTGATATCAAATATAAACTTGTGTTTATCAAATGTATGTTGGTCGAGTTGAAAAGCGACAGTAGACGGGTTTCTTATCTAATACTGAATGTTACGCTTTTTCATAAGGTAAAATAAATGCATTCTGTTATTATTTCAGTATATTTGTGAAATAAAAAGGCAATAATCGAAATCTTATATCACTACATAATAATGACACCGACATATGAGGTAAAATAGTCCATGTCAAGTGTATGGTCAAATCACCAGGGGTATAACCAATAAAAATGCGAGAATTTTGCTTGGAGGTAACTCAATCCAAATATGGTATGTGGAACAGGTTACAAATCTAGAAGGAATGTAAATCTATAAGCAGTCCATTTCTTAGTAGGGATGTGAATTTGTCTACGAATTGTTGACATTGAATAAATAGTATCTTTCTAAACCTATGTACAAGTAAGATAATATTTTTATTATAAATTGTGTTTGTTTAAACATAAACATTAGATGTCAAATTCCATCCTAGCTATTCCATATCTAGATTTCTTACACTGAGTGTGAAAATTAGAAAAATGACAAACTGTCACACATTTATTCAACGGTACCCTTTCTGTCATCTGTACTGTATGCCTTTGTCACTGAAGGAGAACATAAGTAAATATTATTTTATTGGAATTTTCCTTGTCTGTCATCTGCATGCCTTTATCACTGAGACAGAAAATAAATAGCCTAAATAAATAACTTTGTGGTATATTAGAGTTCCAGTGTAAGCACAATCTAAAACCTCAAAGACTAACCAGATGTTATTGTGACATGCTGCCACTTAGCTGAAAGGTATTAATTTCGAGTACTCGAGTCCGAGTCGAGTCCAACCCCTCGAGTACTCGAGTCCAATATTTTGGACCCGTGGAAGCCCTACTGGCTATCGAAAATAAATAGGCCTAAACCACACTGACACTGTGATATGTTTTAATAGATGTTCTCTTATGAATTGTAATCGAAGTGGGATGATAGGAATAGTTGCATCAAACAGACATGCATAACTTGACGTTAAAACTGTTCATCTACTACACATTCAATGAGCAAGCATCTGTCAAACTGCTGAAAGTCATATTGTCAAATTTAATGTGTCCCCAAAAAACAACAACAAAACGTGTTTTAATTGGCTGTGTTTTTAAATATTACAATATATTCAAATCAATTAAAGATACATCATGCATATATATATCACATGAATATAGCATACCATCCTAAATATATTTTGGGAACTTTTCCAAGTGCCATTTTCCCTATATCTTATTTTATATCAATTTCAATATTCGTCCCTGCAGCCAACGTGAATGTTTCCGGAAGTGCTCTTCAGGCTGGGAGTTACAGAACCGGAAGCACTCTTCTCACATGTGGAACGAAAACAAACTTTTTGACTTGTGAGAGATTATCATTATGAGCGACAATGACGTTGAAGTGAATGAGGATGAAGGGTTTCAGTTGGACGAGTCCGATATTATACAGGTTATACCATTAGATAACGACGATACACATCCAGATTCAGAATCAGGTTAGTCGTAGTTTGTTTTGTGACACAGTATTCGATCAACAAGATTTCTGTCTTTCATGCAATACCTGTAACACTGAAAGGGATATTATATCCCAATAGGCCTAACCGCCTACAAAATCACTTTGGAGCAACTTTAGAATTGGTTCGCCACCTTGAATACATTCTAAAGATTAACCCTAACCCTAAACCTAACACTACCCCTAACCCGCTAATACTAACCCTAAACCCTAATACTAACACTAACACTAAACCCTAAACCCTAATACTAACCCTAACCCTAAACCCTAATACTTACCCTAAACCTAAACCCTAATAGGTGGCGAACCAATTCTAAAGTTATACCATCACTTTTTATATTTTATTATATCTGATAGTCGGATAGTCTGTCATCATGACTCAAAAGCAAAATATTCAACTGACAACCAGCCCAGTCTAGAAAATTATAGCAAGTCTAGATTACTCAGCTCAGAAATCAAGGCATGTTTAGGGCTCCGTTTTGTATAACTTTTGAATGTTTGAAAAATTGTGTTATTAAAAGGAAACATTATTTCTGAGACTTAATGTTAGTCTACTGATCAGGATTTAATAATATTATCTGGTGCAAATAATGGGAATAAAGTTCTCAGGTTATCATTTTTACGGCAGATGGACTTATATAAATGGCATGGACCAGTGTCTGGCGTCCAAACATTGTCAGTAAAACGTTTCACATTTTTTACTTCCTCCCCGGAACAGCTGCACCCCAAAGCTAAAATTTTATGGAGAGGTACCAAGCAGTAGGCTTGCACTTTCGGAATCAAAGTTTGTTTATTTGGTCCTCACCCTCCCTCAAATGTGGGCGTGTCATTTGGCATGATCCACCTTGTCAAACCTTCTTTTTATGTCGTAGAGATAGGTAGGTATACATACTTATATCATACATACAGGTTCTCATACCCATACCAGCAATGCTAGATATTTTGGTAATATGATCATTGATTAATGGAAAAAATATTTCTAAATTTCATTACCCTACTCACAAAAATATGTGCATGGCATGGGTGAAATTTTAAAGTGGTAGATCCCTTTAACACATGTTAAGGCGGTGTTTGCATATGTTTTGCAAATTTTGATTTCTAATTTTTTTTATTCATTATGAAAGTTTATACAATATTTTGTTATGTTAGAGGGTATAACATATCATTACATGACCCAATAAACCGTATCCGTAGAAAATTGTGCGACGTATAAAACGACAGTGGTGTGGAACTCTTCAGTGTGAGTGGTTGATTTGTAGGTTAGTAATAAGTAGGTAATAAGCACCTTTCAAAGAAATGCTAACCTCGAACCATAACTGATGAAAATATGTTGATAAGTTTGTGTGTCATTTTGTTTTACATGCCTCTCAGAAAGGTAAATATGCGCATTTTATATAGAATAAAAGATTATTCTTTTCGGTTTATTGTGATATAAAAATTATGAAAATGCATTCAGTAGTTTAGCAGTGATAAATTGTGTAAGAAGTTGGTAAAATTGCCGATTGTTTTAAAATTTATGAAGTTTAAACATGACCTTTTT
The DNA here is from genome assembly GCA_936450465.1 of Gibbula magus. Lineage (NCBI taxonomy): Eukaryota > Metazoa > Mollusca > Gastropoda > Trochida > Trochidae > Gibbula > Gibbula magus. Next base: position 69,457,469 of record OW388297.1, on the reverse strand, counting down.
CGCGGCGCTTGCTGTGTCTTTATTATTTTTTTGACATTTGCGAATTTTATATGGGATTGTAGTCTATTATTTCCCCTTTATTTTGCCGTAAATTGTTTTGAAAACAACCAATTCGTTCACATGATATGAAGTGCGGGAATAAGGCAAGTTACCGATTTTTTTTCCCGTCCCGCTAGATGCGAGGCAGAAAGCATGTACGGGCAATGCAAACACATGGGTGATAATTAGCCCCCAGGGATATTAGGCTTCGGCCGAAGCCCGACAAAACTGGCCTTTTGTAAAGCTAATTATCGATGTATTACGGGTCAACAATGCACACACAATTTGGTGTGATTTTTGCTGGACATTTCGACCAGACATTGACAAAGTCTCGTTATCGTGGCGAACTGCTAGATGTATATACAAGTTTTCATGTGGCGATCCAGGGACACACTTCGTCTCGCATTTCGCCTGGAGACCAAATATAATTATTACTGACCCGGTATATGCACTAAGTCAAACGTACGCATCTCGGCAAGGGGTAAAACATTTTTCTCTATGAGCTCCCTAATCAATACGGGACCCGCAAGTTAAGGGTTAATATGTTTAGTCGTGATTGTTCCCTGCCGCAATGCGGAACGGGGGACTATGTATTCAGCGGTGTCAGTACGTACGTACGTACATCTGTACATGACATTTCTTGTTAACGCGATATCTCATGAAGCATTGCATCCAAAGTCACATGTAGGTTTTATTTTCACAGTTATATACTGTAAGGATTACATTGATATCCATGTGTACATGTTTGGCCACTTTATTTTGCATAGACCAGTAACACACTTGTTGGGAGAGGAAATATTTGTATAACCATGTGTGAAGTTCAGCGTAACGTCCATGACAACAAACATCCTTGTAATGTAGTATAATTAATTCTCCTTTAACAATGCAAGTTAAAAAAAAAAAAAATAATAATTGCTAAATTAAAAAAAAATAAAATGAAATAAACAATGCAAGTTGATTTTTAATTTCACACCAACTGTATAATGCTGGGATTAATGATAGTTTGGGATAAATCTCCGTCTTTATAAAGACAGTATGATTTTTCAACTGAATTTCAGCAGAAATGCCTTGAGATATGTAGTAACTTTAATTGTCCCTTACGCCACTACCAGAAGAATTGTAAATATCAATTCTGATCTGAAATTTTTTTAACCCGGCCTCGAAAAGAACCCGGGGGGTAAGGGGGTGCTGAATGAAATAGAATCCTGGGGTTGTATTAGAGGAAATACGATAGATTGTTTGTGATGAGTTGCAATATTGTTAACAGACGGAGAGCCTGATGGGGACGGGGATGCTGATATGGAGGTGGACGGGGCAGCCGCTGCTCCTCCGGCCGTCGATCATGCAGAGGTTATCTTCACCGGACACAAAGGTCAGAGGTCACTCTTTATTCACTGTTTTGTGAATTGATGTTTTTATACTCAAGATATCTTGCGAAAAAGTGAAGAATTCTACAAAATTCTGGAAAATGTATGAAAGTAAAAAATAGAATAATGATCTTTAAGTTTCTGACTTTGTACACCCAAGAGCAGAATTTAAGTAATGAGTGTAGTATGTGAAAAAAGGTTGAAAATATTGAGTCTGTTATTGTTATTTTCAATTCAAATTGCAAAATTCAACAGAAAACCACAAAGCATTGCCATCTCCCAGTTACAGAGTTACAAAGTTACAAAGTTACAGGTTGTTTAATTGTTTGATCTGAAACACTAATGACTGATAGCCTTGTTAGAAGAAGTACATGTATGCAGAAATCCTGTTATTGAGAATAGTCTATTGATAACTTGTAAACCTTGTGAATAGAAGAAAAGATTTAACCGATCATATGGTATGGATATGACAGATTCTGTGTTCTGTGTGAGAGTGGACCCAAAGTCGGGTGCGGCGGCAGTGACCGGTGGTCAGGACGACAAGGCCATTGTGTGGGACATACAGACTGGACAGGCTCTGTTTGAGTGCACAGGTAAATATTAAACCCCTCTCGATTCACAGTTACTTTGTTTCTTACTTTCCTCCATTCTCTTCCCAAAGAGGTCACTCCACTGAGTTCTTTGATCCTAACCTCTGTTGTTATGGTTAATACTTCACGATTCTTGCACTGGTTGTGAAATCCTTTTTTTGTCCAATGAAATGAATGAAAATGTGTGCACATTAGTCATTTCAACAGTTAGAATGCTCAATTTCTAGACATCACTGAATACACATCTGATCAGAATGCTCTTTTCCAGCCATTTGTAACATAAGTTTCATGGGAAGAAATGACTTGAGTAACCTCTGTTGGGAGAACATGGGGTTAACCTTGACTCCTATATTAAACATTGTACCATGGTAACCACAGTGACTGACAATCACTTTAGTGCTTTCCATAAATGTTGACAGGTTTTATTAGTACAATGCAAAGCAACATTTGTATTATTGCCTTTTCCCTCCAATAATCTAGCGACTGTAAAGTGAAACCCAATCACATCACCCAATCCCCCCCTGCAGGTGGTGTCCAAGTTTGTTTACATAATATACAGATGTTTAATATGATAAGTGTCGTGATGTTTCTTCTAAATGGCAAGAGTGACAAATATCTTGTTTGACCAGACTGCCCGACACTTGCTAATTCTAATTTAACCACTTCTCCCAAGGTCATAAGGACTCTGTCACGAGTGTCGGTTGGAGTCACGATTCCGTGTATGTAGCTACCGCGGACCTCGGAGGGTTGATCAAAGTGTGGAAGGTGGAGACCAAGGAGGAGGTCTGGTCCTTCGAGGCAGGGGACGTTGAGGTGTGCCCGTGTTCTTTTACTATCTAGTGAAGTTAGCTCTAGATATATGTAGGTATTAATGTGCACAAAATCATCTGAATGTGGACAGTTTGGCAATCATCGTAACAGTGTCTGATACAGTTTTCACTGAATGGATATCATATTTACACTTCATGTAATACGGTAATAAATGTCTTACTTTTGAAGCTGTCCGTGTCCATGTTTTAACTATTGATTACAGGTTAATTATGGCAAGTAATTACTCTTCTATTGCTTCAATAGGAAGGTTGAAGGGTGCACATGACATGACTGTCAAAAATATTGTTTAAAACTTTGCAATAGTGCCATTAAGAGCTTAAGTTGATATTCATCCGAAAGCCTTTCTAAACTACTGAAGGCTTTCCTGGCGATACCTTTTCATCGTGACATCACAACCGTTTATGAATGACGCAGACACCAGTTGATTTTGGTGACCGTGACCTTATTTTCAAAGTGACCTTGACACTTTGACCACTTTTCGACTTAATGCTGTACTGCACAGAGAAATATGAAAATGCAATAGAGAAATATCAGTTGAGGCTGTCCATTAATCATCTGTGTATCAATACATGGTACACCATCCCAGTTCAGTGGAACAACTTACAAAATACAGTATGTAAGAGGGAAAAAAACATCATATGTGTGCATTTAGAAGGCTGTGAGTTGAAAACAAAATGATTTGAATGCACAAGTATAACATTCAATTCTTTGAGGGGCATTTAGCAGTGGAACACATTGATAACACATTTTGTAGTGTTTAGATTATACATGACATTTTGACAATATAGAATATCTTATCCAGTAAATCTTGTATAACATGCTTTGCTTATATTTTACTTAAATGCTAATAACTCTCTATCTCACTGACAGTGGTTACAGTGGCACCATGGGGCCCATGTTCTGTGTGTGGGTACGGTGGATGGGGAGGTGTGGATGTGGAAGATTCCGGGCGGAGACTGTAAAACCTTTCTGAGTCATGGACCTGGTGCACTTAGTGGGATTGTCATGCAGGATGGTAACGTGGAGCTTTAACTAACATTTACTTATAAATCTACATTATATCAAAGTAGGTAATAAGCTTGAAAAATATCCTGACATGGCATTTAAAAAAAAATTGAGATGTTTCTTGTCATGTACCCAAGGCATTGCAGAGGAGGATCCAGAAATGTTCAAGGGGGGAGAGGGTCAAACCCCTATCTGCAACTGCCCCTGAGAGCCATTGTCATGCATGATAACAATATTGATTTATTCCTGATGACACCATTAGAGTAATTTCCATTCTAGTTGTACCAATTGGGTAATTCACTAAGCTTGAAATGTTGCTCAAAAGGTAGACTTGTCAATGTGGGATTGTCCCTGAAAACATAAATTATCAGGCTGATGGTATGCTTACTTTCAACTACTGAAATCGTATTTCGCTTCGGCTTGCAAGAGCTTTGATGACTGTGTTTGTTGATTCTTCATGTCAGTGGTAAACAATTGTTATTCTTGAGTATTCTGTTCTGTGATCAGGAAAGCGAGCATGTGTTGGGTACGAAGATGGTGCTGTCAAGACCTGGGACCTGAAAAGTGGAAACTGTCTTCATACGTTCGCAGGTTTGAAATTTTCATGACTTGTATTTTGGAGATAATAGTTACGACAGAATCAGTAATCTCGTATTTCAGCCAGATACAACATTTTTACTCAGATGCAGTGTCTTAAAGTGTCTTTGGCCATATTTTATTGGAGCCTCAAGAATTACCGGGTAAGTCTAAAAAAGTGATGTGAGTTGAGTTTAACGTCGCTTTCAAGAGTATTTCAAAAAGACTTACTGCAATAAAACACAAAGCAGCATAGTTCCCATGACACACATTCATTCCTTCAACTGTGAACATGCATTTACATGCTAAGCCACTCCCACTTCTGCACATAAACTGCCAGACACAATGCTTATACATAAGCTAACACTGAGATCATGAATCAGACAGATAGCTGGATTTATTCAGTATTTAAGGATGTCCGCTCCTTCCTGTTGAACTTCAAAAATGAAATATGATTATGTAAAATAAAATTCTCATCTTTATTTACTTCATGATATTCTACATCATCTACATACTTTTAAAAAACAAATGAAATAAAGAAAATGTGACTTTAGAACCTCTAAAAAGTGCTTAAACAGCATAAATGGCCTAAATTTGACTAAAAAGGGGGGTTTTCAGGTACATTTTGTGTCAAAGCTTTAAAAAACTCACACTACCATATATATTTTTTCATCGATTTCGGTAGGGTAACAATAACTTTGTAACATATCAAAAAAGGAAAAAAGGTTTAATACTAGAAATGAAGTATTTTAAAGTTTTTAGTAGTTTCTTTCTCATTTTCCCATAGACTCCAATGTTAAAATTGTACTTCACCCCACTATCTTACAGGCGTCATATCTCCAAAAAAACCACACTACCCCCTATTTTTTAATGCTGATTTTCAAATCATATACTTTAATCTTTTAAAAAATAAAAGTTTGAAAAAAGGTTTAATACTATAAATTTGAGGAGCGAACATCCTTAAGACCCAGTGTCCCAAAGTACAATTGAATTTACATCATGACAGCTTGAGATCATATGACATACACAATGGATTTACTTGGGATTTTAGAATTGACTGCAAATGTTTTCTAAATTTGTCATAAAATAATACTAGACCCAAGTATTTATAAGGTGAAATAACATTCATAGTTTGCCACAGAATGACCTTTTTTCTGTTCATAAATCAAACTCCAAGAACATGACTCTGATACATGACTCCAATACATGCCTTCAGAACATGACTCTAGGACATGACTTTCGGACATGACTCCAAAATATGACTCTAGAACGAAGAAGAAGACACATGACCTGCCTTGACTGTCTGTGCTGCGGGGCTGCAATACAAGGGAGACAACTCTAATTCAGTTTTATATGCCTCACATGTCAAGTATAATGCTAACATGTGTGATAGGATCTATGGTCAAGAGTGATTTGAAGTCAGATATTGTTATTTTTGCAAATTAACTGACCTTTCATGAATTCTGATCCACAGGACACGATGGCCACAACTCGTCCGTAGTGAGTCTAGACGGACACAAAGACAATTCTCTGGTGATCAGCGGATCCACAGACATGACAGCCCTGCTCCTCAACACAACCAACGGAAAAGTAAGTTCCACTATGATTGATGCTTAGTAATTAGAGGCTGTGACGTTTCATACAGAGGAAAGTGGATTTGATCATGATAAGAGAATAGTCTTGTCTGATATAAAACAACACAAGGCTTGCATATCTAAGACTTTCCAATGATTTATTTGATCAACAAGTGTCTTCTGATACCAAAATTGTCAACAGAAGTTGATAAAGTTACAAATAACCGGGGCTTGCCAAGGATATTTCACTTTTATCAACACGTGATGATATATTTGACATCAGAAGACATGAGTGTGAGATTCTACTTATCATCCAAAAATCATTCTTTATTACTTTCAATGAAAAATGTACATCACTCAACACTGCACTGCCATTAGACTTGCAGAAAAGTGAGGTCATAGCATTGTGACGTCATGTAGTTAATGATGAGAGGGCCTTTTACAAAATCTATTGTTAAAACTATATCTCCTGGGAGATGTTACTTGATCTCACACTAATGATATCGGATGTGGAACCATTTTGGATGATAAATCTTTGTGTATTTGCTATCAAAAGAAAATTGTGTTATTACTAAATTGTTGTTTACCAGAAATATATGAATATATTTTTAGAGAAAATTGACATTAAGTTTGCTGACCAATGATCTCTGTGAGGTCCTAGCATTGTGATGTCATGCCATGTGATATCACATCATTGTGAGGTCATAGCATTGTGATGTCAGAGCATTGTGATGTCATAGCATTGTGATATCATAGCATTGATGTCATAGCATTGTGATATTATAGCATTATGACGTCATAGCATTGTGATATCATAATGGGATGTCATAGCATTGTGATATCATAGCATTGTGATGTCAGAGCATTGTGACTTCTACATGTAGATTCGACTTGTAGATATAGCTTGATCTCAAATGAGAAATATCTACTGTGGGAACTAGTTTCAGAGGATATATACAGAATCTCACCCAATTTCTTCTGATATCAAATATATCAACACAAGTTGATTAAAGTTACAAATATCCAAGGCTTGCCGAGGATATTTTTACTTTAGTCAACAAGAGTTAATATATTTAATATCAGAAGACACAAGGGTGAGATTTTATTTATCATTCAAAATCATTCTTCAACAATTATTAGCCAAAGACTGACAAATCTGAAACACAAAACTGCCATTTAGCTTCTTCAGCAGTGGTTTCAGTGAGGTCATTGCATTGTGACGTCATCAGCAATGTGGCCTCATAGCATTGTTACGTCATCAACTTTCTGACATCATAACATTGTCAGCAGTGTTCTCAGTGATGTCAAAATCTTGTGATGTCATTAGCTGATGATGTAATAGGATTGTGACAATTTGATTGTTGCGATATATACAATGTAGATATCGCTTGTAGATATCATTTCATCTCACACAAGCGATATTTACTGTGGGAGCCAGTTTTGGATGATAAATTCAAATCTTTACCATTTCTCCCTCAAATACATTATGCTGTTGTTTCAATGAGTCACAATTTTGATATCTGTACCTTTAAGCGGTATCATGAATATATGTACCCTCAATCACTGATGATGATCTTCTTCTTTATCATTTATATAACACTGTGATAGTTAAAGTTTCCTGGTACTTGCAGGTGATCTCCACATACGACTGCTCCAGTCATCGGACCAGGACCGGTGGGTCCGGGGAGGAAGAAAACTCCGTGGAAAGTGTCGGTCTCTCTGATGTGTAAGTATTGGTGTCCATCCATATCTAGATACTTTCTATTTATACTAGTTACTATATTATTTTAATTACCATATTGTTTTGATATAATGGTTTATGCGTAATAATGTTGATGCTTTAGCTACATATTCTAAGTATCTTATCCTTAGTTAATGGTCAAACACAGACTACCTATTTCCTCAAATACGATTACCCTGTGGTTCTATTTCCTTCAAAACCCCTTTTCTCTTGGTTCTTTTCAAGGCTGGACTCTAATCAAGGTCTTGTTTCACAAGTGATATTCCTCTTATCTGTATTTATCTGTATTTTGTCTTCAAGTCAGAGGGGGGCAGGATAGCGCAGTGGTTAGTGCGTTCGGCTTCGGATCAAGAGGTCCGGGGTTCGAATCCCGCCAGGGGCACGGCAACTTTGTCTGCAGTAGAGAACTGTTCTACACGCAGTAAGGTTTGGGTGCAATGCTACACTGAATTTCAGCGTAGTACCACCCATGGTTCGCTAGTTCCAGCCGATGCTCGCAGGTTTCACCGCAGTGCATAACCACATGGCGTTGCAGGCTTTCTCCCTGCCATAATACTAGCAGCTGCGATATAAGTGAAATACTCTTGAAGGTGGCGTTAAACCCCAACTCACTCACTCACTCACTCAAGTCAGAGGTTGTATTTGGGGTCAGGGTTGAATTCATAGAAATATGGTATTCATAATACAGCATCTGAAGAATCCTAAAGGATAGATGCAATGATCCAAATTGGATTCATTAAAATGGGATGCCAATTTGACAATTGCTCGATTTTAAATTTCTGAAATCGGTCCATTAATTACATTTATACAGCTTTTTAAAAAAATGCCTAATTTAGCCCCGGCGACCAGAATGAAAGTCTGCGGGGGTGTGGCCCGTGAAGGGACGACTCTATGACGTATCTGGAGGAATCTGATTTTCGGCTATAGTCATAATTCAACGTAATTTCGAAACATTTTGATTGGTAATTTCACAAAGAAATCTTCAATAAACCAACTTAAATTTCCCATATATCGAATGTTTAGATATTCAACTGGGTAATTCCGCAGAAGACAATTACACAATTATTACATAAACATGTCTTTTTGGCAATGTAGTACACCTCATAAATTCATTTAGCGGCAGTGATAATCATCATTAATTTATTAACGAGACTCTGCGGAGTAGCTGTCTAGCCGGCCCCGTCTGTCGCTTATCGCAGTCACGCCTCATTGACCATTTTCAAAATGAATCGCCCTACTAATTGCGGTACTGTTAAAATAGGTGAATTAAATTGTCTTAATTATCAATTGCAAGTGTATATTGTCTCGATTTTATGCTCAATTAATTCCGATATACAATATACGTAGAGGTAATCATCTGTCATTCTTGAAAAAAATGAATTTCATTAGATCTTTAAAGGAACCTTACAAATCTATATTGGGGACTAAAAACAACATGGCGACCTCTGTGGGCGCAGACATTTTGATAATTAAGATAAGATAAGATAGAAAATTTAGACAAGATAAGATAATTCTTTATTGCCCATTAAGGAATGTGTTTATCATCTGAGTGAGCATAAAAACAAAATTATACACATTCATTTATAATAAATACATGGAAACAAGGTTATACTGTATAACGTGTACAAAGAGTGCAATAAATCGGCTGTACCACTAGAGCAGGGAACATAACTTGATATTACTTGTTATCACTGGTTAGAGCTCTGCAAACAGTGCAGCAAGGTTTGAAATTAGCCAGTGATGGAGACAGGTTTGAAATTAGCCAGTGATGGAGACTGGCTTGAGTTATGCCTTGTGATTGAAGTTCGTTGTCAATAAGTTGGATGAATTCTGAAGGTTATTCACTCAGGAATGCAGTTATGGAATTCAGGATTTTTAAAGCATAGAATGTCATTTTGTATGCATGAAAAATACAAAATGTCAAGATGATATTCAAAATCCTGTGGACAAATTAACTTTCAATTCTTAAAATTTTGAATTTTGAAGTGATACAAAAAGCGAATTATGAGTTGGGACAACTGTCTACCGGTATGAGTTTTATTATCATTTCCTGTTTGAAGAAAATGGTTGATTTAGTCATGCTGAATGAAGTTAAATCAAATCTTTAACCCAAGGACAGGAGATCAGAGTTATCTGTTATTTGAATAATGTTATGTCATGTGGCCACAATTTACTGGCTTCTTCAAATTAGCTAAACAACCCTCGTAAAAGAATTCTCCCAGAATTAATTTTGGATATCTAGTGAGTATTCTCTTCATAACATTATGGTACCCTAGAGATAGTAATGTGTGTTCATCAGGTGACTATGAATTTATGTTGTTGTTAACTCATTCAATTCAACAGCCGAAAACTTGTGCAGCAATGTCTTATTGAGAATCCATTCGTCCGTCAGTCGAAAAGGGTTTGACTCTAATGAATTCAGTATGTAGGTTAGAATAGCTAATTCTTTTTCAGAAGGGATCCTCCTTGGGGTACATATAGCACAAAAATCCTAATTTTTGAGATATGAAAGTTTAAATTTAATATTTTTAATAAAATAAACGTAAAAATGATAAATTACAAAAAAATAAACATTTGGACCACTTTATGACCAGTATTTTGGTCGGGTGTTGATGATAATGTTGTTTTTTCATAACATTTATTAAATTATTATGTGGACATGTTTGCACATTTGTGTTCCAGTGTGAACTACGCAGCCACAGGAACCCTGGGTGGAGTGATGAGTGTATGGGATATCTCGACACATGTAGTCCGCCACCAGTGTCACCATCCTGTGAGTAGCACACACGCCCTAAATACAGCCTTGCAATCACAATTGTGTTTGAACAAATTCAAATAAAAATAATAGGAACTTTTATGAAACAAGCTTGTTCAAATTTTGACACCAAAATTTTACTCGATAATTTAGTCCTTCATAAAAGCACTATAGTCTGTATCTGTCAGCCTTTTTCCTGATGTTTTTTATAAAACTTTATTTATTCACTGCCTTGTGTTGATATAGGATGGTATAGTGAAGCTGAAATGGGACGGTGCAGGGCCGCTGTTGTACACAGCGTGTCTGGACGGCGCGGTCCGACTCTGGGACGCTCGGAGTGGGAAGGAGGAGTCTCGCTGGACGGGACATTCAGCCTCCATCATGGACTTCGATATCTCAAGGTGTGTTAGTTGGTTAACATTATATTAAAATAAGAAAATACAAGTATAGAATATATTAATTACCACTCGTTCCTTGCTGCGTTTCTGATCTGAGTACTGCATCATAGAGGTCATGATAGGCGACCATTTAATCCAACCAATCAGCACCGAGGTTAGAAAACCATTGGACTGACTTGAGGTGACATATGAAACACCACATTCAATGCCATATCCATGAAGTCCTCTGATTGGCTGAATATTGAAGGTAAAAGGTCACAGTGAAGGTCGCCAGACATGACCTCTGCAAGGTTGTACTCAATATGTAAACAATTCTTACTTGTAAATCTTAAATGGTGAGGACAAATGGTTATGTATTATAAAGACCACATGTTATCAGTACAGGGAAATTCTTTCTCTCCAACTTAATATAGGAATCTGTTGAAGTTGAATTGTTTAAAGGTACATCCATTGTGTTTCATAAATTTTTATCTGGCTTTAATACGTTCCATCACACCAACTGTGCTGTTTACAGTACAAATAAATTCACTCAGCTTGCATATTCATTCCCAATCACAAAATATATCATAATGCCTAGTTTCCAATTAAAATCGAGTAAATATCATTATGCATGTGTAGAAACCGAAACTGCAAGACCCATTTACATGCACAGTAGTTATATGACCTATTAAACATTATCAACACAAATTTGTCTTTTTGCCTTTTGTAAATAAGTTTCGAAAATTACATTTGACTTATTGACGCGTGCCACAAACGGTGCATTGTCCGGTTTTCGATCAGAAATCACTACTTTTACCTTCATATCATCAATATACTACGTCGACTATGACCAAAATGGTAGTTTTCGGTAAAAGTCGGTACTTCTCGATTAAGTAACACTATTGATAACGTTTGGAATATTTTACCCCCACCAACACAATGGTTGTACCTTTAATAATGTATGCACACACACAATAAGTACTAAGCACTTGACGTGTTTCCCCCTAGGGATGGTACGAGCCTGGTGACGGTGTGTGAGGACCACTCGGCGAGAGTGTTCTCAATACAGACCCCCGACAGATGAACCTCTCCATAGCTCCGCTTTTATAAATGTCACTCTAAATTACTCGTTTGTTTGTTTGTTTTCCTTTATTGTTACAAGATCAGATTAGAACATAATCGACTTTTCACTTCCTTAGTTATACCTTATTAGAGATTTATAATAAATTACAATATAAAGCTGTGAGTATAGATATCTTTCAACATTGATTGATTAGAGCCTTGTAGTAGAGGTAGAACACTTCTTAAAGGGATGGTTCTTGTGAGGGGTCCTATAGTCACAAATGGGCACCTGGACATGTGAACGTATGGACCTATACGGTCCCGCGGAGCACTTCATAGGGGGCACCGTAAGTATGATTCCCTCAGGGTAATAATTGTGTAGTGCCTTGAGCATGCATTGTGCATGGATATGTGCACATTATAAATATACTATTAAAAAAATGTACGATTCTAGGGATGTGTATTGCCTCAATTTTTGTATTGCAATACGTATTGCTGAATTGTCATGTATTTCAATACGTACCACAATATATTGCAAGATCCTCTGACATTGAGATATTTCTCTAGAAACCATTTTAACTAGTACCAATGGTAACACAACATGCTAAATGAACTGTACATTCAACTTATATACTAATTTTTGCAGCTTAAACATGACACATTTGATAAAATGACTTTCAGATCTTTAAAAAGATCATTTGTAATACAGTCCAACACACATTCCAGCACTTCAAAATAATTTTCTTAATACATGTGATTTGATCTTCCTAAAGGGTATTAATTCATGAACTGTCCAAATTTATACTATGAATCAAGCTGTGGAGTGGTGTTTTTGCAGTATAAAATTGCAAATATATTAATTAATAAATATTCCTCATAAGTATGAAGAAGTTTTAACATAAAGTAGAATACATTTCAAGCATGGAATGTTACCAACAAATGCTTAAGTATTTCTGCATGTATCAACTTCATGTTTAACTTCTATATATCTCGATCAACATTAAAGTAGTGAGGTGGTGATTTAAGATATCCGGTGTTTGCTGGTGATTATTTCACTTATCTTTGTAGCTAGCATTATTGCAGGAAGCAATCTCATTAAAATCAAATAGTTGATTCGTTCTCTGTATTTTATTTGGCTGCCGACTGGTCACTCATCCACATAGATGAGTGATAATAAAACGTAACCAAATAAAATATAGAGAATGAATCAACGATTTGATTTTAATGAGATTGTGCAGGAAGAAAAAATCTGCATTATATTACTGTGAAATCTGCGAGTATCGGCTGGATTCAGGGAACCATGGGTGGTACTGGCACTACGCTAAAATGCAGTATAGCATTGCATCCAAATATTACTGTTGGTTCTCTACAGACGACAAAGATGCTGAGGATCACTCTGGTCCTTTAGAACTAACATTATCAACCAACCAAAGGGAATAATTTTCTTATACATGATATGTAAAGTTTAACTCCTGAAGTCCCTGTATCAGCCCCAGTTGGAGAAACTAGACACAGTGGCGAATCCAGAGGTGGGGGTTAAGGAGGTGTGAACTCCCCTTTTTTTTTCGAAAATTTGTGCATGTAAATTTGTTTTACCCCCAGACAGGTATATCTTCAGTGAAGATCATTAAATTTGTAAGGGATCAAATTGAAAGAGAATGCTATCATCTTGGTCAACACGAGAAGTACCTGAACTTAGAGTTGTTATATTGTTATAACTGATAATCAATACACTCATTAACATTCACTTTGAAGTAAACATTTCAGCTTTAAATATAGATATTTGAAGAGGGACATTCCATGATAATATCCCTGTGGGCAGGGAGATTACCTGTTGGGAGGGTCTACATGATTAGCTAATTGAAATGTTTGCCAGCTGTTTCAGTGAGGTGTATTTTTAAAACAACTTTTAACTATTTTTGGCTCATCACGCCTGAAAGGCCAGATGAGCTTATGGCAGGGGCCAGTGTTCATCCCTCGACTTCTCAAGAAGCAGCAATGCTATGAAGTTCAAATTTTCAGAATATGACCTTTGATAGATGAAGACTCCGATTTGTGAATTTCATTAGCCAACACCGAAAAAAAGGGGGTGGCAGGGGTGTTTTTCACCTCGAGAACCAGTGATGCTAGAGTGTTCTCTCCAAATTTTATACCATTATGTTTGATTTGGGTAATATGTTTATTTGATTTTGATTGGGAGGATCACCTTTTCTTCAATATCTTTGCAGGAATTGTGATACTTTGACAACACATTTTATCACAATTTAGTGTCAAGTGACTCTACTGACTGCAATTTTTCAGGGATAGGTTTGTGCATTATATTGAGAACAATCTATTTTAGTCTTCCACATCAAACAATAAAAACCCTGATGAGCTGCAGAGCCCATGGCTCTATTTCTTATTTTATTTTATTTGAACAAAATTAAATTGGTTTCTTATTTTCTTAACTTTTGTCATTATCATTTCTGCAAAACGTACTGTCTACAATTTATTGGAACTTTAATAAGCCTCTCACATCAGGGTATTATTTTGGCTTACTAAACCCTCTCATACAAAGTCAGGATGTTCTGCGAGAATGAGGACTCGGTTGAAAGGGTGTTAACACATCTGAGAGGTTTATCAGCAAATTAGTAACTTTCAGGGGAGAAATAAATATTCATATTAGAAGCAATTTCCCATGACATCCTAGACATCTTTCAACAACTGAAAGTAAGCATAATGACTATGAATACTGTGAAGCTGTGTTGAACCAACTGAAAGGCCTGACAAAAGGCGCAACGATTATGTACCCTTTCCAGAAATTGCATTGCTACTAAACTGTGTAACCTCATAGGGACTTTGGAGTTTTGAACAATCAAGAATATTAAAAATTGCAAAAATCTGAGGAGGGAGGGGGTGTCATCTTCTGGCACGTTTTAACAAACACTTTATAAGGATCATGTAACACTCAGTCACACTCAAGCTCTCAAACAGTAAAGGCATCATTATGAAGTCAAGCATTCGTATAATAGCATATAAAGTGAAGAGAGAATATGAAGCATTCGTAAAATGTGTCAGCTTGAAGCTTCGAAAATCGTTTTAGTAAATCGTAAAGTAAATGCAATGCTGGAATTTGGATTTTGTAAGCTTTTTTTTTTTGGGGGGGGGGGGGGGGGGGGGGGGGGGGGGTATAGTAGAAGTTAGACTAAACGATAAAAAAAAGACTACAATATCACTAAAAGGGCAATATTTTCAAGCCTATATATATATGAAATGAAAAACAATGAAATGTACTGTCTGTAGCGCCCCCTGTTGCTAAGGGCCTGTACAGGAATCCCGTTTTCAAGTTGTAAGTGATATGTCCAGACACTATTCAAAAGGGATTCTTTTAAAAAAAACAGGAAATGAAGAGAAACACTTAAACAAGCAATGCATTTAACAGAAAATCATGCTCGGCATATACAAACACTTCTTATCATAACGATCATAAGCAAACAATTAAGAATATAAAAATATAGTCACCAGTGACGATAAAAGGATTCAGCGCATAAATGAATGAAAGTAATGAATGAAGCCACCCTTCGATTGTAATTGTGCATCTTTTGAAAGAAGTTGCAAGTCTCTAACATGTCTGTAGGGTTATCAGGACCCAAATTTCCAATGTCAAAATGGCATAATTTTCAAGAAAATCAAACTGGCGACTAAACCACGTGACATGCCAACTCGCCATAATTTACTTTATTGCTACCATGGTTATTGCGCATCTTTTACAAAAAAGTGACAACTCTCTATCTACATTTGGAGAGTTTTTCCCTTGTTAAAAATACATTGCAAGTTTCGAAGTGAAAATGAAAACATCACATATTAATAGACCCCTACATTATATTTCTCATGATTAAGATAAAACGGTTAATATTTTCAAACTAAGGTGTAATATAGAACATGTTGTATTTTAATTTCCACTTTAGTAGATGTAATCATCATTTAGATTGCATCCATAATTAATATGTTATGTTCTTCTGAATATTCAGGAAAATACTCCAAAATGTTTATTTTCGGACCACTAGACCAAGTTTGGGATGTTTGAAGCTTAACTATTAACTTTTTGATGAAAGGGTTCAACATAAAAGTTTTTGTTCTTGTAATTGTGCATACGTAGGTGCAAATAAAGTTTCAAAGCGGAATTTTTTAGCAGATGTGAACCTTTAAAATTCGCTGAAAATGGCGATTTTCGAAAAATGACAATGTTCTATGACTGAAACTGCGGAAACTGTGACAGATACATGTATGTAATTTAGTATTTTTCATAAAAACATCTCTACATCAATATGAGCTATTAAACATAACGATATCTTCAGTAGTTTACAATCGAAAATTCTCCAAAGAAGGTACCCTTCGAAAATTATCAAAATCACAAAATTGCAATTATTTGGTTTTTTGGTTTGGACCCAAACTATCAACTTTTATAGGATCATGATATGTTCAGGAATTGTTGAGCTCATTATAAGAAAGAGATTGCAGTCAATAACATTGACATAAGTAATAATAATAATAATGGGCATTTATAAAGCGCTATATCCATACACAAGGTGCATGCTCAAAGCGCATTGAAAATAAGAACATTTAAGGTGATGAGATGAAATACTATGGAATAAAGCCTAAATGTAATACTGTTAGCATTGATTAAGGATATTTATCATTAGAGTCTATGGGTCAAATAATATGAAAATAGAATCTATGAATAATAGCTAGAAAATAGATGAGTTTTGAGCTGTGATTTAAATACAGTCAGTGAGGATGACATCTTGATGACATAAGGAAGTTGGTTCCAAAGTCTTGGAGCAGTACAACTGAAAGAGTTTAGTCCATAACTGGTGTTTTTATACTTTGGCATCTGGAGAAGCTTCAAATTCTGGGATCGAAGTTCTTTTGCAGGGGTATAGTCCTCCAAGGAATTTAAGAGATATGCTGGAGCCATATTATGTTGACATTTGTAAGTGATACATAGAACTTTAAATTTGATTCTCGCTTCAATGGGAAGCCAGTGTAGACGCTTAAGCACAGGCGTTATGTGACATGCTTTTGGTGTTCTGGTCACAATTCTTGCCGCTGTGTTCTGAACTTTCTGGAGCTTGTACAACTGACGTTTACTGATTCCTATCAGTAAGCTATTACTATAGTCAAGTCTTGAATGAACAAGCATTTGCACAAGTATTTTGGCGGCATCTCTGGTTATAAGATGACGTATTTGACTGATGCAACGGAGATGATAATAGCAAGTTTTACAGAGTTTATATATGTGTGATTCCATTGAAAGTTGAGAATCAATGATGACTCCAAGATTTCTTGCATGGTCAGCAAAAGGGATTTCAGCAGTTCCGATTTCAACAGAGGTAGCTTGAATATCACGCAAATTACGTTTAGTTCCTACCAACAATACCTCTGTTTTCTCATCATTTAGCTTCAGCATATTTGATGACATCCATGACTTTATATCAGTTGTGCAATCAGTAGTACGTTGCAGAGCCTCCTGTGCATTTTCTGGCTTGAAACTGTCAATCAGTTGCATATCATCAGCATAAGACTGATGATCCATTTTATGATCCTCTATCACTCTAGCAAGACTATTAGTATAGAGTACAAACAGCACTGGACCCAGCACAGATCCTTGAGGTACTCCACACGCAAGTGAAAAGCGTTTAGACTCTGCTTGATGTATAACCACAGTTTGTGATCTGTTTCTCAGATACGATTCAATCCAGGAGAGCGCAACATTTGTTACACGCATCTCCAGTTGAAGTTTCGAGAGTAGAAGCTTGTGATCCACAGTGTCAAAAGCTGCCGACAGATCTAAGAGTGTTAATGCAGCAATATTCCCTGAATCCACTCGACTTCTTAGTTCGTCCATGACTCGTAGCAAAGCCGTTTCTGTACTGTGGTAATCACGATAGGCAGATTGGAAATCATCCATAAGCCCATATTTTTTAATATGATCCTTAAGTCTTAAATTCACTGCCTTTTCAATGATTTTCGATATAAATGACACATTTGATACAGGCCTATAGTTTCTCAGATTGTTAGGATCCAAGTCACTTTTCTTTAAAAGAGGCTTCACAATAGCGGATTTAAGAGAGTCTGGAAAAACTCCACTTGATATACTTGAATTCACCAGATTCGTTATGAAAGGAAGAAGTAAATCTAAATAATCCATCAACATAGAAGTGGGAATAGGATCCAGCGAACAAGTTGTTTTCTTTGATGCTCTTATCATCTTCTCAATATCTTGTTGGGAGAAAGGTTCAAAAATGGGCAATTCATGGCGGCGAAACCACGTGACCTACGAATTCGTCATGATTTACTTTTCTGCTCTCATTGTCAATGCGCATCTTTAAAAAGAAGTCGCAAGTCTCTAGCTGCATTTTGAAAATTTTGCCCATGTTAAAATTCGAAATTTAGAATCGAACTGGACCTCTAGCGGTTTGTTCGATTGGGCCCAAAAGAAGCGACATAAAACTACACAGTAAGGGCCATCATTCTGCAAAATTTGGTTGATATAGCTGCATTCCTTTTTGTAGAAGTGCTGGGGACAAAATCCGTGGAAGAATATTAATAAAACACGCCAATCTCGATAAGAATTCAGCACTTTAAAAAGTGACGTTGAATTGGTGAAAACAACAGTCAACGGATATTTATCAATGAAACTTTTGTTCTAAGTCACGAATTATATTTCAAAAGGTAGTTCTGTTTGTAGGCCTGGTATATTTTAATTGCATTATTTAGAATTATTCAAAAAGATTACCAATTCGGACGAAATCTGACCAGCCAATAATGTCGTATTTAATTTAATATGTGCCCGGGTGCTTATTTATTTTGCTCTCAGACAAGAGACTTGTTGGATACCCTGCTCTGTGCTTCATAAACATCACATCCTTAAAGAAAGTAACTTTGCGGTTAATCTTATTTAATAGTAATGTGAAATGTATGTCGACTTAAGATAAATATCTACATTATGGACATGTTTGATGTAATCGATGTGAAATGAGAACTGTTGAATAGCCTATGAACTGAATATTGTGACAGGCAGCAAAGAAATAAATTGAAGAGGAGTTATGATTTGTTTTATTTTACATGAGATATGTGAACTGAATATGACTGGTGATAAAATGATAGGATATGACTATTAATATAGCTACATGAGATCGTGACACCACATCTTTTTCTCCAGGACAGAAAAATAGTGTGGGGAAAACAACAATTAAAATATATAATTCCCTGGCTGTGAGTTCAGGATCTGCATGTTGTTTAATTACATTGTGTTAACCTGGGCAGTGACCACTCCCCGGTAAAGAGATGCAGCTGTAGCTGTCACTGCTAATACACAGAGGTTTCACGTTACTTCAAACCTCTGTGCTTTGTTACAGTCTGTGTGTGAGACTGGTTTAGTCTTACACTTAGATGCTCAAGAGAATTTAATCATAAAATATCTAACATTTTATTAAATATTCAAAAAGAGCCTATGAGAAACAGTATTTTCAGAAACAGATCAGGACCTTTTCATTATGTAATAAATGTTGATATTTCCAGAATACAAATAAGAACTAAAACAATAAAATGCAAAAGTCTACAATATTTATAGTATCAGTGAATTAATGTGTAACCGATTTTGGTAATAAATTTGTAATATGATGACTGGGCAATGTCTTATTAAGTGATACCTTAATCTTTTCCTTAGAGATAATGAATAACATAATTCCTGATGAGCTTCAGAACCAATGGCTCTATTTTTATTTTAAAACTACATAGTAAAACTGACCTCGTATCATACAAGTGAATCACAGAAATGTGACTTACTTAGAAGACTAGGTATTACACCTCAAACATAATAACTTTGAGATGTTCCCTCAAAACTACATAGTAAAACTGACCTCCAGTCATACAAGTGAATCGCAAAAATGTCACTTACTTAGAAGACTAGGTATAACACCTCTAACATAATAACTTTGAGATTTTCCCTCAAAACTACATAGTAAAACTGACCTCGTGTCATACAAGTGAATCGCAAGCTTACGCGACCTGCTAGACATTATATTCAAAACCCGCATTTGTAATATTAAAACAAACACATGGTAATCGTAATTTTTTAAAGAACAGCATGGTTAATCAAATTACGAATCATTGTTGAAAGTATGTTCCTGTTGTGTCAAGTAAAATATATAATTAAGATACACTTTAACAATTTTAAACAGATGTAAAAGCTAAATATGATATTTAAGAAAAAGGCAGTCCCAAAAGCACGCCAACTCGTCTTCTCTTTCTTAAATCAAGCATAGATGCGAGATTATATAGCCCTGCACCATGACTGTGTAAAAATAAGAGACTTTAATACAGTCAAGATCTTTATTCATCAAGTCTAGATAAACTGGAACTGGTAGTATTGAAAAAAATATAATCATAAGGGTGAAGGTACGGTAAGTAAAAAGTCCATAGACTAAATTTGAGTCTAGAGCGATGATAAAATAGAAGGATATATACGGGATATATATATATATATATATATATATATATATATATATATATATATATATATATATATATATATATATATATATATATATATATATATATATATATATATATATATATATATATATATGGTATGATAATGAGATAACAGAGACATGCAAGATTGAGTGAAGTTGTGCATCTATACCGAACATCGCCATTGTTAAATGAATAAGTTAATCATCCATAAATATATTGTCTTCTGTGACACACTAGACATTGGTAAGATAAATAATAAACAGTCTTTATGGTTTTATATAAGTTCTTTACTCCAAGTATCATGCATGTTATGATAAAGCAATAAGATTTTTGCACGTTATTAAGGCGAGGAATAATAATTTAGCTAATTCAGCAAAACAATGAATGACATATGTAGCCTTATTACAGATGTGAACATTGACTCTAATTGGTTAAACGATAGATATAGTATTACAGTACACTGGCATACGTCTCTCTATACTTTCTTAACATCAGATGTCTCTATTACATGTTAAAGACACGCGCCCACCAGAAGTAATAACATTGGTTAGGTATTTGCACCAACTGCTTATTGAAATACGCATTTCCCGTATTGTGATATATTGAAATATGCATCTCTTGTATTGTAATATATTGAAATCCAAATCTCTTGTATTTTGATATATTGAAATACATATATCCTGTATTGTGATGTACAAGTATTGAAATAAACAAATCTTCAATGCGAAATATTGAAATATACATCTCCTTCATTATGATATATCAAAATAAGCAACTCTTCATTGCGAAATATTGAAAAAAATATTGAAATACTAGTAAACACTTTAGCCAGTCATGGTTGTATCTTATCACCCCTTGTATATAATCGGATATTCCAATTCACTGCGTACAAACCTTTTAACCCGTTTTCATATCATACATATTATTGCACGAAAGGCAAGCTCACACATCCAAAAGGACAGTTGTATGGGTTTTGCAATTCATATTTCTCGTGCACTTCATATATAAATGCTAACAAAATCAATGATTCGCTTGAATCAACTTGTTTGTTCAAGTTATTAGAGAATCATCTATATAGGCTACATGTAACAATATTATTGACAACCTGGTTGTAAATACGCTTTATGGAATCTATAAATGTTGTCCAGATCAGGCTTTGCCACGTTTGCATGGCCGGTGCGACGCCAGCTCAGTCGACGTGTTTCATATTTGGTACTGGAGCAAACTTGTTAATCCAGAAGACGTTTTATAAGTACATGTGCATCATTGTCCTGAAAGCCTAATCTAGGTACAGCGCCACTGCAACATCCGTCCTTCTAACAGCTAGGCGTCACGTCACGTTTTCAACTTTATAGCTTATATACAAAACGTATATATCTTATATATAGTTATCATACAATACTACAATGCGCATACCCTATATGTACTACAAGATACGTTTACCTTTGTTGCGATAGTATTGCAATATACACATTATACACATCTCTCGTATTTATTTGCGATAAAACTGCATGCTATACCGCACATATAAGCTCAACTTCCAAGCGCAAGGCATAACTCCATTACTGGCTGATTTAACCCTTGCGGTATTTCCCTAGCTTTCTTGTGTCGAGGCAGTGAATCGCTGCACTGGAAATGCATAGCGGGCCTGGATTTCTAAACACAGATTTCTTAAGGAAATACTGCAAGGCCTAAATCAGCCAGTAATGGAGACTGGCAAGAGTAATGCCTTGCATTGGGAAGTTGATATAAGCTATGTGTTGCGATAATACTTCAATATGCATCTCCCGTTGTGCGATAATACTTTAATACACATCTCCCGTTGTGCGATAATACTTCAATACACATCTCCTGTAGTGCGATAATACTTCAATACACATCTCCCGTTGTGCGATAATACTTCAATACACATCTCCCGTTGTGCGATAATACTTCAATACACATCTCCTGTAGTGCGATAATACTTCAATACACATCTCCTGTAGTGCGATAATACTTCAATACACATCTCCTGTAGTGCGATAATACTTCATTACACATCTCCCGTTATGCGATATTACTTCAATACACATCTACCGTTGTGCGATAATACTTCAATACACATCTCCCGTTGTGCGATATTACTTCAATACACATCTCCCGTTGTGCGATAATACTTCAATACACATCTCCCGTTGTGCGATATTACTTCAATACACATCTCCCGTTGTGCGTTAATACTTCAATACACATCTCCCGTTGTGCGATAATACTTCAATACACATCTCCCGTAGTGCGATAATACTTCAATACACATCTCCTGTTGTGCGATAATACTTCAATACACATCTCCCGTAGTGCGATAATACTTCAATACACATCTCCTGTAGTGCGATAATACTTCAATACACATCTCCTGTAGTGCGATAATACTTCAATACACATCTCCTGTAGTGCGATTATACTTCAATACACATCGCCCGTATATATCCGTATATGCAAGCACCTTTCAGCATTTCAGTTTAAACACAATGTTTAAGATGAAATTGTTCGCAACAATTTATAAAAAAACATCTAAGTTGTGATCGGGAACAACAAAACGAATTAATGAACGAAATCGTATTTATATACCATAATTCAGAACCAATCTTTTCCAAGTAATATATTGTCTCATTTCCTTGACCTTATATTGAATGCCATTAGTCATTTAGTTTTCAAGTTACGCTCCTAAGATAATTTCGGACGCACGGACGGATACGCGGAACACTATATATATACCCCCGACTACGTCGTATAATTACAAAACTAGATATCAATTTATTTAATTTTCCAAAAAAGGAAATATGACAGGATGTAAATTTGTTATATATCTCTCCCGCTGGCTATCGCAGTCATGTTCAATTAAGTTATGCATGTGGTATTACAAAATGGATGGCGTGATGAGGCAGTGCTGTGCGTAGTATTTGGAGGCAGAACAAATAATGTTCAAATATTCATTGATCGTAGTAAGAATACACAATAAAGTTCTAATTGCCCCGGAGCATATACATTCCATAACACAAGCCTGTGTAATTATATAACCCTGCAGCGATAACTATGGCACTGGCCTCCTTGCGCCGCGGTCCACGCCTGCAGTTATACAGAGTGAATTTCATTACAATCAATCAATTATTTGTATACTTATTTATTCCAACATTTTCCTAGCAATTTATATTCAATTCCAGTTATTTTCATCTGTGTCATACACTTAACCTTAGCATGTCAATCAATAATTTGCCCAATTTATCTCTTATTACTGTTTTCTTTGATAATTTAAGGGCAGCACATATATGAAATATATGTGTTCAAAGCAGAATGTTAATGGGATCTTGGGACTGACAATTAAGTGATCATATGCAAACTTTTGAGGAATTTATTTACTTTTGGCATTGAGTGCATTTAACACTACGAATAACGGTAAGTATATTCATGTGTAGTTATGTAAAGCGTTATATGCATCCAGGTTGTAAATATGTTGCCTAAGCATTTGTGTAGGGTCTCGGAAAAGCACATGCAATGTATATCAATTCCAGATTTCCCATATGTTTGGTTCTGTAAGGATGCCAATGCATGCTTCAGCAGGTGATGACATTTATCTAACCAATCAAATAGCACGTAACAAATGCCCTCTGTCGCCATTTGCGTATACTCCATTTGGATCTCGTGTGGGGATGCAGAGCCCAACTCCGACACATCACCACATGCTGACTGCGCGTTCATCTGGGCAGTGATGCATGACTGATGCATGATTTCGTAAAGTTGAAGCGAATTATAGTGTTTGTTCTCTTCTCAGAAGCAGAAATCGGTGATTTATATCTGGGGAAAATTAGCAATCATTCGGTATTCCTTTCGGGTCTCGGAGGGAAGTCAACATCTGAAGCTTCTGCTAGAGTTAGCCGCTGGAGCCGAGTGTGTTTGAGGAACGTCAGGGTGACATACGGTTACTTTGGGCTTCAGTTTACAGTCGGATACTTATTCAGTCACAGGGTGAAGATGACATAAACTACCAAAACGGCTTCCATTGCGCGCTTATGGCGTGCGGCCACAAACAATATCTTTCTAACGTAAGGATGATGGTGTCATGGCGTTTGCTTCCACGAAATTCCGAGATCTGGTAGACGCAAAAATGCCACCGGTGTCGCAAGTAAGTGTTGATTACTGATCTTCGTGGCCACCCTATTTCGTTATATCATATCACCAGCAAGCTCTTGCCGTTTTCCGAGGCGTATAGTTCTCTGGCACCGAGAAAATGGTAATTCCGCTCCATAGTCACCAGAAGCCTCGCTTAGTAATTTGGAATTGGAAAAAGATGTCGTTTATATCATATTCAGTCTTCATTTTTACAGTTCTTTATTCTTAATTGGTGTGATATTTCATTATATGAGGCCTAGGGCGGATCTGTATCTCCTGTAGGCTATTTGCATTGCCAATTTGACATTTCGGTCTGCAAGTAGGTGAGGCTATTTTGGTAAACAGAGCAAAGTGATACGAATTCATTACGGAACAGCTAGACGGGCATGTGTGGCATATTTTCCTTCTCTTTATAGGGCAAAGGAGCGAAACGTAAGGGAAAACGTTCTGATGGCAGTTTTTCGGATAGTTCCAACAGCTTTATAAGACAGGTAAGCTTTATAATGTTTTGACAGTGCAACCGTTTCCGGTGATCAGCTCATCCAAGATGGCGGCCAGTTTCGTCTCTTGGCATAAGTCTATTTCTGGATCGTGATAGGATACACCATCCCATTCCCCGTGTTGTGCTGCAGTATCGTCCTCGTCATTCCGCGCGTGCTTCCTCACTTTGACACTGTTACTGAATTTACACGTGATGGTGCTTCTACCCTTCATTGCATACTTTTGTTAGGGGTCAATAACTTGATAACGCCACTGGGCATGGGGACAAACGCAAATAATTCATGAAATGTCATTTCAACTAATGTTTCACTTCGGTAAAAACGGTGTTATAATAAATACGTTATTCATTTATTTCATTGCTTAGGACATGCTTTATATTATTGCCTGCCTGTGTCAGAGCTAATATATCTAAAAATATGACATAGTTAACATGTGTTGAACAATATTCTACATTGTTTTGAAATGTGTCATTCTCTCAGTATGAATAATTCTATATCTCATGACTAATGACAACACTCATTTAGTAACAGTCACTTCTGGGTAAATAACTTTTTTTATCCAATTCTAATATTGAATATTGATAACTTTTGTAGTTTTTATACACAGCAAAACAATTACAATTTTTAGATGAAGATAGGCTGCCTGTGCCAGAGCTAATATTAGTTAACATGTGTTGAACAATGTTCTACATTGTTTTGAAATGTGTCATTCTCTCAGCATGAATAATTCTATATCTCATGACTTGTGACAACACTCATTTAGTAACAGTCACTTCTGGGTTAATAACTATTTTATCCAATTCTAATATTGAATATTGATAACTTTTGTAGTTTTTATACACAGCAAAACAATTACAATCTTTAGCAATCATAGGAATAAATAGAAATTGCAAAGAAAAACTATTACAATACATTCATTAACAATATCAGCATTTCTTTTGATTAGTCTTTAGTTTAATAATGGTTAAGTAATTTGGTATATGTACAGAAAAAGGAACAGTTCATGTTATGTGAAAAGTATTTTGTTAATATCTTTTATATATACATATTAGGGGTGTAACAATACATCGAACTATCGATGCATCGCAATAGTTGGATTGGCAATAGTACTATATCGATAGTATATTTAAAAACACTATCGCTATCGCAATAGTAAGGTTAACTATCGATTCTATCAAAACTATTAAATTTCCCTAAATTACGAATGATTTACTCAAGCTTCACTGCATTTAATTCAAGTTTTTTCATTTTAGAATGTCAAAAAGGAAGAACTAGAGATAGGAAATAGAAAAATGACAAAAAGTCTTTTCATTTATGAATTCTTTACTGATTTTGGTTCCATAGTCCTTACATAAATTAAACATTTCTACTAAAACCTATAAGAAATCTAGCTGATTATTGCGTGTTTGTAAAATAAAAACTATCGCAATAGTTATTGCAATAGTGAGTTACAATAGTCTATCGCTATCGCAATAGTAAGTGGCAATAGACTATCGCTATTGCAATAGTAAGTGGCAATAGACTATCGCTATCGCAATAGTCTCTTTGGGTCAATAGTCACCCCTAATACATATATATGTATATAATTATGTGTTTTTGTGTAATATACTTTTCCATTACAAGACAAATAAATTCATTTCAGTTCTTCATTAACACACGTTTTACAACTGATCAAAGTTGAATAACATCGACTACGAAAACAGGATAAGAAATAATTAGCCTAGTGATAAACATACACATAGGGAGAATGCCTGTATTATTTTGAATATAATTTCTTGTACTACACTCAGTTCAAACGATGTTATGAATTAGCAATATTGTTCCTTCTTGGCACTTAAACAAAATACTCTCCCAGTCAGTCTGCCTGGCAGTGTGTTAGGAAAAACGGCAACATACTATTACATAGACATCTTCTCGGTGAGCTAGATGGTGCAATTATTACGCTAGTTGATATGGCATTCAGAGAGGCATTATTTACCGTTTGACCTACTTGTGCCATATTGGTGGTGGATAATAGCAGCAGTTTGTGAGAATATATGCTGTATCACATGGACTCCATTATATTGATTCTTCTGTTCATTCGTCTCAAATAAAGTAAAATTAATATATAAGCTTGAGACATTTTTTAGATCAGCAAGATTTCTAATTCCAATAAAGAAAGGTATTGAAGGCGAATAACTAAATTAGAAAATGAACATTTATTAAGAAAGATATTTGTGACACAGAAGTCATGTAATTTTGTTAAATATACACTTAATGGTGCCTAATAAACAGAACTTGGTCAAATGTTAAGTTGTATGTGATGCAACTGGTTTTATCTCTTCAGTGACGTTTCCCTTTTCTCATCACATAAAATGAATTCAAAGAAAATGTATTTGTCTGTGCAATGCAAGTCTATTTTATTTCCTCGCTTACTAAAAACCTGTTGAATGGTTAATTAAAGGCATGTCACATACTGAGGTTATACCTTTGACTTGTGACCTTGACCTTGGTGTAGGATGCATTCGAAATGTAATCATGGCCATAAATTTCTGTATATATGTTCTATCTCTTAGACAACATCATTGTCACTCGATCATTCAGACAATGTCTTAATATTCAAGCTGATGAGAGACCATTTCCTGTTGAATGCAGATCTAAATGATAAAATCTGATCTTTTATTTTGTAGAATTACCCTTACATTAATCTGCTTTAATGGATAGTTTTTGCATAGATAGAAGAGACTGGGGAGACCGCTCTGGTAATCTTGAACTAGTAGTCTGATAGAAAGCATTTATTAAATAAAATCCCAACTGTCGTTATCAATTTAATGGATTCAATTAATCAAATTGGTTGATCAAATATTACAATATCTAGAATGGATATATGTTTGTGTCATGAGAAAAGCAGCATCCAACATCATATTGGTTAGAATAGAGAATCAGAGACAAATACCAAAAATAATTCATTTGTGTTATTTACATCATACATATTCGAAGGACATATGCTAATGAGCAAGACCCTAAAGAGCAAAATAGCTAGATCTTTGAAGTCATGCACTCGGGCGACATGGCCACTGAAAGACGAGTTTTCATTGGTAAAGAAGCAGGGATACAGTATGAGATTCCGCTTGCCTCCGCTAGGGGATTTTGCTTCTGCACTCGATTTCAAGCGTAAAACAACAGAGGTTAGGATTCGAAAACTGAAGAGAGTAACCTCTGGGGGAAGACAATGAATAGGCTTCGGATATGAACAATTTTTCAAACAAATACAAACTTTCGATTTCTTTTTTTTTAAAAATGAAAAATGATGTTTGGTAAACGTTTTTGAGGATGACTAATGAATTTGTAGCCAATTAATTGTACTAAACTATAAGAGGCACAGTTGCGTGATAGAGTCTGCCCAACTGAGGATTAGGTGAGGACATGCATTTAAACAGCATTGGGCAATTGTAAAATATTAACTGATTCAGGTGTTTCTTGAGAATGTGTAAATCTAGTAAAAGTACACAAGCATAAAACATCACTTGCTTGATAACAGTGATAGTAGGTCTATGTACACCGAACATTGTATTTATTGTAATAAAGAAGTTGACTATTCATTCATCTTGGTTTCAAGTTCACTTGGAGTAGAATTTTATGATGGAATGGTCCACCATCTTTCTGTCTGAACTCTCAAAAATGCAGAAGACCTACTAGTCTAACTCTCACACTGAAGAGTTCCACAAAACGGTCCTTTTTATATTTAAGAGGAGGATAAAACTGTCATCAATACATGGAGCCGTCCACAGGAGGAGCAGAATTTTGAGGTTACATGTTTTGAGGGTTAGACCCCCTTCATTGAAGTTGTATGTTTCAAGGTTTAGACCCCCTTCATTGAAGTTACATGTTTCAAGGGTTAGACCCCCTTCATTGAAGTTACATGTTTTGAGGGTTAGACCCCCTTCATTGAAGTTACATATTTCAAGGGTTAGACCCCCTTCATTGAAGTTACATGTTTCGGGGTTAGACCCCCTTCATTGAAGTTACATGTTTCGGGGTTAGACACCCTTCATTGAAGTTACATGTTTCGGGGTTAGACCCCCTTCATTGAAGTTACATGTTTCGGGGTTAGAACCGCTCCTTCTCCCCGAAATATGTAACAAAATTCTGCTCCTTATGTGGATGGCTCCATGTATTGATGATGGTTTTATCATTTATAATGAAAGTTTATGCAGTATATCTTTACATAAAAGGATAACACATTTCCATTTTATAAGAGATCTCTTTATTTCCATTAGAAAACCTGCTACAGCCCCATGATGTTTTCTTTAAAACTTGGCGGCAATTAAAATACAATAAAGAATTTGCAATCACTAAAGATGAGGATAAAAACTGTCCTTACAAATAGTGCCAAATAAAGTGTTATTTGCTATTGTTATCAGTTCAAATCTATGCTGGGTTAATTATTTTCAAGCATACAAGGCCTATATCCAGCTGGATGCAGTTGCATGACCGAATATGCAATTATTGGGGTTCTTATATGAAAGCTGTCCAAGAGGTACATTATAAAATTTTAAAAACTAAAATAAATAATAGGTAAAGCATTTCCAAACATAATTGTTATTTATTCAGTTGAACTGAGCTGTTGTTGAAAAATTAAATAAACAATTATTGTGTTTGGATAAGCATCCTAAATTAAAAAAATTTGCAATCTACATCTAAAGCAATTCTGTACAAATAAATGCCTGTTCAGCTACGTGGAACTGTCAAATATTACAATGCAATTATTCCAGATTGCATTAGTAAATTGGAAAATATATAACTTGTCCTATATCTGACATAAACAAAGTTAGACAAATGGTTTCAAGCTATATATGCCTTGCTGGCTTCAGCTGAAGGTTTATGATAGAATATGCAGTTATTCCGGATTGCGGTGAACTTGTTGAAGTATTGGCTGAGCTCCTTGATTATGGAAATGCACCATTGTTCTCTCCGCACATCTCCTGGTGGATTAGTTGGCTTTTCATTTGACATCCTTATACAACAAATCAATTGAGGGATCCATGAGGACCAAATGTGATCGACACACTTGAGTTTTCTATTGTTATATGATAAAATCAGTGCCCAGATATATCAGAATGTTTTGTTTTATAAAAATTTGTAGTTGTAATGATATATTTGATATGTAGTTGCAGGGCGTCACAATTTACCTTATCACTAGGTGAGGTGAGGTGAGGTGAGGTGGGGTTTAACGCTGCTTTCAAGAGTATTTCACTTATATCGCGGCTGCTAGTGGCTATGCATTGCGGTGAAACCTGCGAGCATCGGCTGGAACTAGCGAACCATGGGTGGTACTACGCTGAAATTCAGTGTAGCATTGCACCCAAACCTTACTGCATGTAGAACAGTTCTCTACTGCAGACAAAGTTGTCGTGCCCCTGGCGGGATTCGAACCCCGGACCTCTTGATCCGAAGCCGAACGCGCTAACCACTGCGCTATCCCGCTCCCACCTTATCACTAGCAAGTCGCTAGCAAGTCAGATTAGTTAATTCCTAATTTACGACTTCAAAGTAATTTTTAGTGAGCAAAATGCATCTACAGAATCATATCGACATTTAAACATTCAAAACAAGCATTTTGGACTCCAGTCGAAACATTTACCAGGCTAGCCTAGCAACCTTTTCACGAGCCAAAGGTTTTCGGAGTTCTGCTTACTGCTATCCCTGAGATGTTATATGTTCAGTTGGAACTGTGTGAATATTATAATTATAAGCAACCTGTGGATAAATAGTGATTAATTTGATTTCCTGAAGAGAACTATATAAATCTTTAAATTTATTTTTAAAGGTACTGAAGTATATGGTTTAAAGAAAACCTGGTAATGCACCATTTGAAGGGATTGAATTCAGTTGGGCATACATATTACCCCGGTATTCAAAGAATTTACTTGGTAAAAAGGTCTTGGTAAAAATGATTTTAAAGATTTGTCATGTCCAAGCAGATTATTGTAAAGAATAATACATACCGGTAAACCTTTCTACCGTTTAAATTTTATTTATTTTGTTAACAATTATATGCTACGCTATATATCTCTAAGCTATTTATTTCGATGTATTGTCAATGGGAAGTATAATTGTCTAAAATAATGACTCTTGTTTCACCTAACTTGCCAGAGATAAAAGTAATTTAAAATAAATCTAAAACAAAATGTTGGAAATGCACTTATATTTTCCAAATTTTATTGAGTTTTATCAGACGACCCATCAACTCAGCATTACCCTGAGTCTCAGTACTTCTCGTCAATCAATATTTGGGTTAAAGATGCAATGTGGGAGAAATGAGTGATTAGGATTGAGATAAACAAGATTTTTAATAAATGGCTGAAAGTGCTGCACAATCTTGGCTGGGTCTGACCGTCAAGCGCCTAATGAAAGATGCATGAGGCTGGAAACAAGAGATGCTCCCATGAAAGAAATCTAAGTAATAATACATCATACAGCGATCCTCTCACATCTCCCTTCATCAGATTCCAGACTGCTCTCTATAATACACTCGTTGAATCACAGATACAAGTTCCTCCACCGACTACTAAAGGGGTGAACATGTGAACCCAATTACTACATGTCAGTGTCAAATTAATTTCTTCTATTTCAGGCCTGTTTGTTATTTGGAGTGCTCTCCCCTTGCTTGAGCAAGCCTCTGTGACTGCTAGCTCAGATCAATACACATAAGACACATGGGGAATACTGACACAATGAACTGTAGCGCTGGCCAGGCCTGGTGTTAGAGGAGGGCTGAGCAAGGGAGTCTGGTGGTATTATTGTGGAGGTTGTGAGGGTGAGGAGAAAAGGTTACTGTGGAGGTTCTGAGGGTGGGGAGAGGAGATTACTGTGGATGCTCTAAGGGTGGGGAGAGGAAGTTACTGTGGAGATTTTGAGATTGGGGAGAGGAGGTTACTGTGGAGATTCTGAGGGTGGGAGAGGAGGTTATAGTGGAGGTTCTGAGGGTGGGAGAGGAGGTTACTGTGGAGATTTCAAGATTGGGGAGAGGAGGTTATAGTGGAGATTCTGAGGGTAGGGAGAGGAGGTTATAGTGGAGGTTCTGAGGGTGGGGAGAGGAGGTTACTGTGGAGATTCTAAGGGTAGGGAGAGGAGGTTACTGTGGAGGTTCTGAGGGTAGGGAGAGGAGGTTACTGTGGATGTTGTGAGGGTGGGAGAGGAGGTTACTGTGGAGGTTCTGAGGGTGGGGAGAGGAGGTTACTGTGGATGTTGTGAGGGTGGGAGAGGAGGTTACTGTGGAGGTTCTGAGGGTGGGGAGAGAAGGTTACTGTGGAGGTTCTGTGGGTGGGGAGAGGAGATTACTGTGGATGCTCTAAGGGTGGGGAGAGGAAGTTACTGTGGAGATTTCCAGATTGGGAAGAGGAGGTTACTGTGGAGATTCTGAGGGTGGGAAAGGAGGTTACTGTGAAGGTTCTGAGGGTGGGAGAGGAAGTTACTGTGGAGGTTCTGAGGGTAGGGAGAGGAGGTTACTGTGGAGGTTCTGAGGGTGGGGAGAGGAGGTTACTGTGGAGGTTCTGTGGGTGGGGAGAGGAGGTTACTGTGGAGATTCTGAGGGTGGGGAGAGGAGGTTATTTTAGAGGTTTTGAGGATGGGGAGAGGAGGTTACTGTTGAGATTTCGAGATTGGGGAGAGGAGGTTACTGTGGAGATTCTGAGGGTAGGGAGAGGAGGTTATAGTGGAGGTTCTGAGGGTGGGGAGAGGAGGTTACTGTGGAGATTCTGAGGGTGGGGAGAGGAGGTTACTGTGGAGATTCTGAGGGTAGGGAGAGGAGGTTACTGTGGATGTTGTGAGGGTAGGGAGAGGAGGTTACTGTGGAGGTTCTGTGGGTGGGGAGAGGAGGTTATAGTGGAGGTTCTGTGGGTGGGGAGAGGAGGTTACTGTGGATGTTCTGAGGGTAGGGAGAGGAGGTTACTGTGGAGGTTCTGTGGATGGGGAGAGGAGGTTACTGTGGATGTTGTGAGGATGGGGAAAGGAGGTTACTGTGGAGGTTCTGTGGGTGGGGAGAGGAGGTTACTGTGGAGGTTCTGTGGGTGGGGAGAGGAGGTTACTGTGGATGTTCTGAGGGTAGGGAGAGGAGGTTACTGTGGAGGTTCTGAGGGTGGGGAGAGGAGGTTACTGTGGAGGTTCTGTGGGTGGGGAGAGGAGGTTACTGTGGAGATTCTGAGGGTGGGGAGAGGAGGTTATTTTAGAGGTTTTGAGGATGGGGAGAGGAGGTTACTGTTGAGATTTCGAGATTGGGGAGAGGAGGTTACTGTGGAGATTCTGAGGGTAGGGAGAGGAGGTTATAGTGGGGGTTCTGAGGGTGGGGAGAGGAGGTTACTGTGGAGATTCTGAGGGTAGGGAGAGGAGGTTACTGTGGAGGTTCTGAGGGTGGGAGAGGAGGTTACTGTGGATGTTGTGAGGGTGGGAGAGGAGGTTACTGTGGAGGTTCTGAGGGTGGGGAGAGAAGGTTAGTAGGTTACTGTGGAGGTTCTGTGGGTGGGGAGAGGAGATTACTGTTGATGCTCTAAGGGTGGGGAGAGGAAGTTACTGTGGAGATTTCCAGATTGGGAAGAGGAGGTTACTGTGGAGATTCTGAGGGTAGGAAAGGAGGTTACTGTGGAGGTTCTGAGGGTGGGAGAGGAGGTTACTGTGGAGGTTCTGAGGGTAGGGAGAGGAGGTTACTGTGGAGGTTCTGAGGGTGGGGAGAGGAGGTTCTGTGGGTGGGGAGAGGAGGTTACTGTGGAGATTCTGAGGGTGGGCAGAGGAGGTTATTTTAGAGGTTTTAAGGATGGGGAGAGGAGGTTACTGTTGAGGTTCTGAGGGTGGGGAGAGAAGGTTACTTTGGAGATTCTGAGGGTGGGGAGAGACAGTTCCTGTGGAGATTCTGAGGGTAGGGTGAGGAGGTTTCTGTGGAGGTTCTGAGGGTGGGGAGAGGAGGTTCTGAGGATGGGGAGAGGAGGTTATAGTGGAGATCCTAAGGATGGGGAGGGGAGGTTACTGTGGAGGTTCTGAGGGTGGGGAAAGGAGGTTATAGTGGAGGTTCTGAGGGTTGGAGAGGAGGTTACTTTGGAGGTTCTGAGGGTGGGAGAGGAGGTTATTTTAGAGATTCTGAGGGTGGGGAAAGAAGGTTATAGTGGAAGTTCTGAGGGTGGGAGAAGAGGTTATAGTGGAGGTTCTGAAGGTTGGGAAAGGAGGTTATTGTGGAGGTTCTGAGGGTGGGGAGAGGAGGTAATTGTGGAGGTTCTGAGAGTGGGGAGAGGAGTTACTGTTGAGGTTCTGAGGGTGGGGAGAGTAGGTTGCTGTGGATGTTGTGAGGGTAGGGAGAGGAGGTTACTGTGGAGGTTCTGTGGGTGGGGAGAGGAGGTTATAGTGGAGGTTCTGTGGGTGGGGAGAGGAGGTTACTGTGGATGTTCTGAGGGTAGGGAGAGGAGGTTACTGTGGAGGTTCTGTGGATGGGGAGAGGAGGTTACTGTGGATGTTGTGAGGATGGGGAAAGGAGGTTACTGTGGAGGTTCTGTGGGTGGGGAGAGGAGGTTACTGTGGAGGTTCTGTGGGTGGGGAGAGGAGGTTACTGTGGATGTTCTGAGGGTAGGGAGAGGAGGTTACTGTGGAGGTTCTGAGGGTGGGGAGAGGAGGTTACTGTGGAGGTTCTGTGGGTGGGGAGAGGAGGTTACTGTGGAGATTCTGAGGGTGGGGAGAGGAGGTTATTTTAGAGGTTTTGAGGATGGGGAGAGGAGGTTACTGTTGAGATTTCGAGATTGGGGAGAGGAGGTTACTGTGGAGATTCTGAGGGTAGGGAGAGGAGGTTATAGTGGGGGTTCTGAGGGTGGGGAGAGGAGGTTACTGTGGAGATTCTGAGGGTAGGGAGAGGAGGTTACTGTGGAGGTTCTGAGGGTGGGAGAGGAGGTTACTGTGGATGTTGTGAGGGTGGGAGAGGAGGTTACTGTGGAGGTTCTGAGGGTGGGGAGAGAAGGTTAGTAGGTTACTGTGGAGGTTCTGTGGGTGGGGAGAGGAGATTACTGTTGATGCTCTAAGGGTGGGGAGAGGAAGTTACTGTGGAGATTTCCAGATTGGGAAGAGGAGGTTACTGTGGAGATTCTGAGGGTAGGAAAGGAGGTTACTGTGGAGGTTCTGAGGGTGGGAGAGGAGGTTACTGTGGAGGTTCTGAGGGTAGGGAGAGGAGGTTACTGTGGAGGTTCTGAGGGTGGGGAGAGGAGGTTCTGTGGGTGGGGAGAGGAGGTTACTGTGGAGATTCTGAGGGTGGGCAGAGGAGGTTATTTTAGAGGTTTTAAGGATGGGGAGAGGAGGTTACTGTTGAGGTTCTGAGGGTGGGGAGAGAAGGTTACTGTGGAGATTCTGAGGGTGGGGAGAGACAGTTCCTGTGGAGATTCTGAGGGTAGGGTGAGGAGGTTTCTGTGGAGGTTCTGAGGGTGGGGAGAGGAGGTTCTTAGGATGGGGAGAGGAGGTTATAGTGGAGATCCTAAGGATGGGGAGGGGAGGTTACTGTGGAGGTTCTGAGGGTGGGGAAAGGAGGTTATAGTGGAGGTTCTGAGGGTTGGAGAGGAGGTTACTTTGGAGGTTCTGAGGGTGGGAGAGGAGGTTATTTTAGAGATTCTGAGGGTGGGGAAAGAAGGTTATAGTGGAAGTTCTGAGGGTGGGAGAAGAGGTTATAGTGGAGGTTCTGAAGGTTGGGAAAGGAGGTTATTGTGGAGGTTCTGAGGCCGGGGAGAGGAGGTAATTGTGGAGGTTCTGAGAGTGGGGAGAGGAGTTACTGTGGAGGTTCTGAGGGTGGGGAGAGGAGGTTGCTGTGGAGGTTCAGAGGGTGGGAGAGGAGGTTATTTTAGAGGAGTCTGGTGGTATTATTGTGGAGGTTCTGAGGGTTGGGAGAGGAGGTTACTGTGGATGTTGTGAGGGTGGGGAGAGGAGGTTACTGTAGATGTTGTGAGGGTGGGGAGAGGAGGTTACTGTGGAGGTTCTGAGGGTGGGGAGACGAGGTTACTGTGGATGTTGTGAGGGTGGGGAAAGGAGGTTGCTGTGGAGGTTCTGAGGGTGGGGAGAGAAGGTTACTGTGGAGGTTCTGAGGGTGGGGAGACGAGGTTACTGTGGATGTTGTGAGGGTGGGGAGAGAAGGTTGCTGTGGAGGTTCTGAGGGTGGGGAGTGGAGGTTCTGAGGGTGGGGAGAGGAGGTTACTGTAGATGTTGTGAGGGTGGGGAGAGGAGGTTACTGTGGAGGTTCTGAGGGTGGGGAGACGAGGTTACTGTGGATGTTGTGAGGGTGGGGAGA
Source organism: Gibbula magus (assembly GCA_936450465.1). NCBI lineage: Eukaryota > Metazoa > Mollusca > Gastropoda > Trochida > Trochidae > Gibbula > Gibbula magus. The sequence goes on along the minus strand of OW388297.1, from coordinate 69,421,096 downwards.
GGAGGCTATTCTTGTTCTTGTGAATGGTTTGAAACACAAAAAAAAAGCAATAGGTTATTTTATACTGGTGGACCAACTGAATATTCAGTTATAAGTTTGCATAACCCTGCAATCGACAAACAAGCTTTTAATTTTAGATAAGTCATTTTTCAAAGTAAATGTTTTTCAGGAAATACAAAATCAAATCATTTAACATAAAGTCAATATTGTATGCACAGAACTAAATTTTCCTTTTTATCAGCAATAAGATATTCAGAGCTTCATCTGTGTATGGTAATATTACAAGAACTAATTGCACTGCTCCACATGAAGGCTTGACTTTGCTCCAGATAGTCTCATAACCAGGGCCGGCCAGCCGGCATGTATGCGTTGTCTTATTACCAATTACCCCCTCTCTCCTCCTAATGAAGAGCATAATCCATTCTTGCCAAGAAGAGCCCCTGCTGTCATAAGTACATGTCCTGCATGGCTATGCAGAGGCTCATGCTTCTATCCTAACTGCGCCATTTGGTGCAGTCCGTAATGAACATTGCCATGCCATTAGCAAAGAGGGAAGAATGTTTTCTCTGACAGAATGGAGAATCTTATACCACATGTGTGGAAATATCATCATTTCCAGATAAATATGCTAAATAGCTGTCTTGCATATGTTGTCACAGAGTGCCTCATGTTTTATTAATGAATTGAGAAGGTTGGTTTTGGGTAGAAAATACTTTCGAAATTATCCATTTTGCTTGACTTCTGGTGATTAGTATGGGAAAGCAATGAAGAATTAATGACGTCCTTCTTTAATGTTTGCAAGCGAAAATTAGTTTTGACACTTCCAACTGAACAATAAAAGAAAATGTCCTTTGGAGCTGGAAATAGTCCTGGTTTCGGGAGTAGAGCACAGCATGTTTGACGTGACGTTGTTGAAACATGTTTGACTTGACTTTGTTGTAACATGTTTGACATGACGTTGTTGAAACATGTTTGACATGACGTTGAAACATGTTTGACATGACGTTGTTGAAACATGTTTGACATGACGTTGTTGAAACATGTTTGACATGACCTTGTTGAAACATGTTTGACATGATGTTGTTGAAACATGTTTGACATGACGTTGTTGAAACATGTTTGACATGACCTTGTTGAAACATGTTTGACATGACCTTGTTGAAACATGTTTGACATGACGTTGTTGAAACATGTTTGACATGACGTTGTTGAAACATGTTTGACATGACGTTGTTGAAACATGTTTGACATGACGTTGTTGAAACATGTTTGACATGACGTTGTTGAAACATGTTTGACATGACGTTGTTGAAACATGTTTGACATGACGTTGTTGAAACATGTTTGACATGACGTTGTTGAAACATGTTTGACATGACGTTGTTGAAACATGTTTGACATGACGTTGTTGAAACATGTTTGACATGACGTTGTTGAAACATGTTTGACATGACGTTGTTGAAACATGTTTGACATGACGTTGTTGAAACATGTTTGACATGACGTTGAAACATGTTTGACATGACGTTGTTGAAACATGTTTGACATGACGTTGTTGAAACATGTTTGACATGACGTTGTTGAAACATGTTTGACATGACGTTGTTGAAACATGTTTGACATGACGTTGTTGAAACATGTTTGACATGACGTTGTTGAAACATGTTTGACATGACGTTGTTGAAACATGTTTGACATGACGTTGTTGAAACATGTTTGACATGACGTTGTTGAAACATGTTTGACATGACGTTGTTGAAACATGTTTGACATGACGTTGTTGAAACATGTTTGACATGACGTTGTTGAAACATGTTTGACATGACGTTGTTTGACATGACGTTGTTGAAACATGTTTGACATGACATTGTGGAAACATGTTTGACATGACGTTGTTGAAACATGTTTGACATGACGTTGTTGAAACATGTTTGACATGACGTTGTTGAAACATGTTTGACATGACGTTGTTGAAACATGTTTGACATGACGTTGTTGAAACATGTTTGACATGACGTTGTTGAAACATGATTGACATGACGTTGTTGAAACATGTTTGACATGACGTTGTTGAAACATGTTTGACATGACGTTGTTGAAACATGTTTGACATGACGTTGTTGAAACATGTTTGACATGACGTTGTTGAAACATGTTTGACATGACATTGTTGAAACATGTTTGACATGACGTTGTTGAAACATGTTTGACATGACGTTGTTGAACATGTTTGACATGACGTTGTTTAACATGACGTTGTTGAAACATGTTTGACATGACATTGTTGAAACATGTTTGACATGACGTTGTTTGACATGACGTTGTTGAAACATGTTTGACATGACATTGTTGAAACATGTTTGACATGACGTTGTTGAAACATGTTTGACATGACATTGTTGAAACATGTTTGACATGACGTTGTTGAAACATGTTTGACATGACGTTGTTGAAACATGTTTGACATGACGTTGTTGAAACATGTTTGACATGACGTTGTTGAAACATGTTTGACATGACGTTGTTGAAACATGTTTGACATGACGTTGTTGAAACATGTTTGACATGACGTTGTTGAAACATGTTTGACATGACGTTGTTGAAACATGTTTGACATGACGTTGTTGAACATGTTTGACATGACGTTGTTGAAACATGTTCTCAGGGCTCTCACTCACAGCTTGAACTCTTGCAATCCAACAGGGAGTTTTGACATTAAGAATAATCAAGTCCTTACGGCTGGTCAAATTCTTTAGTGAAAGGCGATTTCTTTCTAGTTCTTTAAACTGTTTTAAGTAAAATTTAGAGAATAATCATGTAATGTGATTATCATCGCCATCACAAAGTGGAAGGTTTGAGCACCGTCTGTCCAACAGCTTTTCTGAGAAACTATTTAGGCCATCATAACCTTGATGGAGTTCGAAAAAGGGGAAGCCTGCGATTATTTTTCCTTGAATTATTGTCTTTGTTCTGTTTGTAGGGTATCTGGTCATGGTATCTCCAAAGTGGACAGCCTTTCTCAGAAACCCTTTAACATAGGATAACCAAATTTTATATGAGGCTTGAGGGCATCAGTACCTTGATGGAGTTTAAAAATGTGAAGCTTGTGATAACGTTTAGCTCATGAGGTCTGAAAGGCCAGATGGGCTTATTGCATGAGCTGTGTCATTTGTAGTCAGTCATTTTCTTCTCCAGAACTTCTTTTTAGAAACCGGTTGACAAAGGAAGCTAAAATTTTCGGAATAATATATTTATCATATGGGGACTAAAGTTTGTTCATTTGGTCTTGATTCTTTGACAACCAATTTCCTCAAAATAAAGTTTCAAATCATGTTTTCTTTAGGCACAGACAGTGAACAATTTTGGTGAAAATTAGATTTTTCAATGTCATGTCAAGGAGTTTAACTGTCTGGAGAACAATCAATTTCAGTCCTCAACATCATACAATATAAACCCCGATGATCTACAGAGCCTATGGCTCTATTTTTTTATGTATCTTCAGATTTATTAGCTTTGTTTTTATATTTCTATAGAAAATATCTGGATTTGTACAAATTGCAGGGACATGCTGTAGTTAACGATTTTTAGTTAAAAAATATGTAGTTTGTTGGAATAATAATGTCAGAATTTATCAGTTTGTTCCATCAGGGCCTATTTATAGGTCATTGACCTTGGACTCATCAGCTGTGACAGGTCGAACTTTGGTCATGATAGTAGTAGCTGAATGTTGTTAATTGAAACATTGTACATGCCCAAAATGAATACTGACACTAAGTCATTAAATATATAAATTTATGATATTCTGAACAGTGCAGGGTCGTGTTGATCTTGTATCGTTATTCTTAAAGGGAGGGTAACCATCTTGGGTTTTTTTTGCATAACGTGAAATTATAAACACACTATATTGTACCTAATTTTACAACTTTTTAATAATAACAGCCATAAACTGATAGAGTATTCACACAGTAACGCATAGCATATCATAAGCTTATAAATGATTTGCTCTAATGCTGTACTGAAGTTTCCCCCACTCGCAGCCCCGATGAATGACTTCAGTTCTCATTATTTTTCAACAAATGTGCACTTGCGTTTATCAAGTTGTGAAATATAAAGGCATCAAAATATTACCTTCATTACTATCTTTAGTGTTTTTTTCATGTATTAATTACATATATGTGTAAACAGGAATATCCTCTCAAATTTCGTTTCCACAAAAAATGCGCCAATAGAACCCTACTTTTAAGTCAATAAGCAATAATAACATATTTAAAAACTCTACAACATCAAATCTCTTCCTGACTTGGATTTGTTTGTGTTTCGACTGACTATTTAACACTCTAATTAAGTTACAAATGAAATATTAACATCAATGATTTATTTTTTCTTAATTTTCACAGAAATATGATTGTAGTTCACAGAAACTATATTCAGAACTATAAGATCTATTCTACATGGTCATTCTAAGAATGTAAATAAGTCTGTGAAAAAATGTATAAAACTATATTTACATTTACAGTTTTTAATTTGTTATCATATATTTATATATATAGCTATGAGATTAACCCTTATGTTGCGTATATATATTTTACCATTTTTAGCCCCTGTGGCGGAATTTACAGGCTCGCAGCTCGCAGCAGTAGTTTGAGCTTATTCACTAACGAGCTCTGCTGGCGGAATTTCCAGGCGGCGATTCCGGTACCGTTTTTACGAAATATACCGCATCTACATGGCGAATAAGGACTATATACGGGCGTTCAATACAAATTCAAGTAGCGACACCCGTTCACAAATGGCTAATTCACACCCGAAACTTTGAATGAATTTTCTATGATTTTTCGTTTTTATTCTATTACTTTCGAAAGATTGTCTTTAATTCGGGCCTCGTAACATCATAAATACGAAACGAAAAAAATTCCATTTATATACGGAATTGAAGACAAGATGTCTAGCTTCACAATGATATAAAAATTATTAGAATGCGACCTTTGGTTATAATTCTATAGCTATGTAAAGTTTGTCTTTATTTCCACCTATAAAATCGTCAATACTTACAACATGTATGCGGCATTGCAAACGGTCGTTCATCGCACTTTTCCAAGAAATCATAATCTCGAACCAGTTGACAAATAAGCACATGTCAACCCAAATATGGTTATGTTGTTTGACTTTTCAAATAAACGCTAACCTCGAACCATAACTGATGAAAATATGTTGATTAGTTTGTGTGCCGTTTGGTTTCACATGCCTCTCAGAAAGGTAAAATTGTATCTTTATTTCTGAATAATATATATAGAATAAAAGATTATTCTTTTCGGTTTATTGTGATATAAAAATTATGAAAATGCATTCAGTATTTTAGCCGTGATAAATGTTTTAGAAGTTGTGAAAATCGCCGATTGTTTCAAAATTTATGAAGTGTAAACATGACCTTTTTCACGGCGCTTGCTGTGTCTTTATTATTTTTTTGAGATTTTCTAATTTTATATGGGAATGTAGTCCATTGTTCCCCCTTTATTTTGCCGTATTTTTTTTTGAAAACAAACAATTCGCTCACATGATATGAAGTGCGGGAGTAAGGCGAGTTAGCGATTTTTTCCCCCGTCTCGCGAGATGCGAGGCAGATAGCAGTCTCGGGCGAGGCAAACCCGAGGCAATACAAACACGTGGGTGAAAATAGCCTCAAGCGAATTAATGCTTCGGGGGCTAAGCCCGACAAAATTGGCCTTTTGTAAAGCTAATTATCAATGCGTTACGGGTCAACAATGCACACGCAATTTGGTGTGAATTTTACTTGATATTTCGACCGGACATTCACACAGACTCGTTATCGTGGCTATCTGCGAGATGTATGTAAACAAGTTTTCATGTGGCGATATACGGACACACTTCGTCTCGCATTTCGCCTGGGGGGCAAATATAATTATTACTGACCCGGTAAATGCACTAAGTCCAACGTACGGGTCTCGCCAAGGGTTCTAACATTTTTCTCTATGAGCCTCCCGGATAATTCCGTCGCCCGCATGTTAAGGGTTAAAACAATCATATTTTTTCGATGGAATATACATATCATGTTTTAATTAGTACACAAACAGATGAGGCCATGCACCAGATAAATAGCAACGAAATGTGCATTTGATTACATAAGATTATGACAGTCTAGTTAATGTGCCCAACAATTATATACCTTTGTATACTGGACACAATTATTTAGAAATATAATATTATGTCAATTTTGAAATTATAAGTAATGATCTATTTATTCATTGACAAACTGATAAAATGTCAACAATAAAAATTCCAATATCCAAAATTATTTTGTTCAGTATATTTGAGCAATATTACATGTTTGACTTAGCTGTTAACAGCTTACAAATGTATGCAAGTAGATGTGAACAAATGTAACATTGCTATTTGTGTGTGCACATTTATGACATCTACACAGAGTTCAGGTGTCATAGACTTACAGTCAGACTCTGAAAAAAAGTATTTATTCTGAAAATATCACCATTTTTTTAAACATTGAAAAGGAGACTATGAGAAATGGGATTTTCAGACTGTAAACAGTGGCTCTTTTTCAATGTTTTTTTTTCAAGAGTCTTAGTGTTAGAATTCACGGGTCATTATGTTCCTGCTGTAGTTTATGCACTAACTGAAATGAACTATCAACTGATATAATGGAGATTTATAACTTTTCAATATAATTATTACTATGATCGACCATCCACCAGGGTTTACTGTTACAGGGCCATGTTCAGGGAGTCCCTCTGTATAGATGGTTCTCTGTGATGAGGAGCATAAAAGAAACTATTGTAAATTGTCAATAAAATATATTCTGACAGGGACAGCAATAATAACCACTCTTTATTGCCATCATCACAATGTACATTTGAAAATTCTTCTTGTGCTCTTGATTGAAGTAAACTCACAGCAGAATCTGCTGTCAATTAATTAATTCTTTTAATCAGCAGATACAACTAAAAGTGCTGATAGCAGTGACATTTCTTACACTGAAAAGCCAGGTCTTACACGTATTGTGATATCAAACAATTCAGTTTGGAGATTATCTAGTTAGTTGAAAAATTGAGAGAAAACTGTATTGAGTGAGATCTTTGATGTGTTAAAAGAATATCTTGTTGTCCAAATTGTATTTACAGTCAAGTAACCAGTGTGCTAAGTTTCAGCTTAGGGACTTCCTACTGAAGTTGTTCCAAGTTCAAATGCAACCATGTCTGCTATAGTCAAATGCGCCGATGCCAACCCCCCACATTGACCACTGGATGGAGTATGTTGTTCATATAACAAAATACCCCAAATAAGAGATGAAATAACATTAATAAGTAAAGGTATTTATCAATTTCTATGTGGTATTCCACAAGAAATGTCCAATATCCTCTATATATTTTGAGAATATAATTTTGTATGAAATACGCTATTGTATTCAATGGCTTTTTAAATATGCAGACATGTAAGGATACAGTGTTACATTGTGTTTCAGCGCACCACCAATGGTCCGATAGATCTACCTGACTCTTGCATGTTAAACTGCAATGTGATCTTTATGCTGTTGCAAGCTTTCTTCCTGCCATAATAATGGCCACTATAATACAACTGAACTTCTTCTGTAAATAGTAAAAGCGCCATATTAGCCATTGTACATCAAGATGGTTAATAAATCCAGCTGACTGGTGATCGTGAAAAATGCATAAGAAACTGTCTCCAGAACCTCAGAAATGTTCTTCCAGAATCTAAAACAGGAACAGAGCGTCTGCATATGTTAAAAATTGCAAAGCGAATATCTGGGTTTTAATTATATTTGGAGACGGTTAGCAAGTGTAGCTGGCTGAGAGGCTTCTTCTTGTACATGATTCATTAGTGAGGAGTCCCTAGACAGGCCCAGTTCAATAAGGATAGAAACAGTATATTGTTTGTGCACGCCTGTCAGAATTGCCATGTCCATGGCTACCTAATCTTCTCCTGGTGATGATTCGCCTTTTTACACCGGATTGTCTTTCACTAGAGGGAGATACTGGGTAAATAAAACATAAGCCTTTGGTTCAGATGGAGGAACGATCTGTACCTCTCCACTTCTCATTGCTAGACATGGCCGGTCTGTGGTTTAACAGCTGGCTTGAAACTATGGTTTTCCACATTCATAGATAGGTAATGGAATCTGCAGATTTCTGTAGAGTTGTGTTGAATTTGAATCATTTTGAAGCGTAAGATTCTTCCCTGAATGTGGCACAGTTACATTGCTCCTATGGTCTGTAATCTGGCTACAAATGTACAAATAGTATTTAAGCTGTGCTCACTTTTGTTTTTTTATTGAGAGAAATTGAGCAGAAAGTAAAAAGTCTTCATTGTTGATAGAATCAATGAAACTAAAAATCACCATTTATTGTTGAAAGAACCATAAAAGTAGAAGTTAGACCGCTATGATGTCTGAACTGATCCCCGTCTGTGGCAGTGGCATGCTGCAGTGTGGGCGGTCAGGACGCCGCCGACCATATTCGGTATAACTACACACTAGTTTCTTGACAACATTCACTGGGGACAGGCAAGTGGTGGGCTGAAATTTTCAATAAACAAACTCTGTGACAGTCATCTTTCCAAACTAAAATTTATATGGTCTTAGGTCTTTGATATAAACTGTCACTTCTGCATGTGTCTCCGAGGTCCACTGTTGCTGTGGGACTGTTATGGGGTGATAGTTAAAATTGAATTCAATATCAATTCTGAATACTTTGGATTTATACATGATGTGAAGACTTGACACTATGTGCTTGAGATGAGCTGACTTGTATACTTCAAATATTCCACAGACTATGGTTCAATGAACACATGGTGGTTTGTCAGATAATCAACAAATAATGTTTAATCTCTCATTTCTTGGCTGTCAATTTCGAGTTTAAGAGAACATTTTCAAATTTGAACTCCAATTAATTGTCATGATGGTCTCTTTTCATAAGTTTGACTATTGAAATGAATTTGTGGAATTCAATTTCAACCATGTCTCTGCTCTTGGTGTTGAGATCTTGTGCCTGTTGGAGGAGGCGTGTTATTCAAATTCAGCATGTTGAAGAGGTAAGTGAGGACAATAAACCATGTATGTAATGTAAATACCATCTATGGTTGAAATATTGTGAGGTGCCAACATCATCTATGGTTGAAATATTGTGAGGTGCCAACACATCTATGGTTAAGATATTGTTGAGGTGCCGACACATCTATGGTTAAGATATTGTTGAGGTGCCAACACATCTATGGTTGAAATATTGTTGAGGTGCCAACACCATCTATGGTTGAAATATTGTGAGGTGCCAACACCATCTATGGTTTAGATATTGTTGAAGTGCCAACACCATCTATGGTTGAAATATTGTTGTGGTTCAAACACTATCTATGGTTGAAATATTGTTGAGGTGCCAACACATATGTGGTTGAAATATTGTTGAGGTGCCAACATCATCTATGGTTGAGATATTGTTGAGGTGCCAACATCATCTATGGTTGAAATATTGTTGAGGTACCAACACCATCTATGGTTGAAATATTGTTGAGGTGCCAATACCATCTATGGTTGAGATATTGTTGAGGTGCCAACACCATCTATGGTTGAAATATTGTTGAGGTGCCAACACCATCTATGGTTGAGATATTGTTGAGGTGCCAACATCATCTATGGTTGAGATATTGTTGAGGTGCCAACACCATCTATGGTTGAAATATTGTTGAGGTACCAACACCATCTATGGTTGAGATATTGTTGAGGTACCAACACCATCTATGGTTGAGATATTGTTGAGGTGCCAACACCATCTATGGTTGAAATATTGTGATGTGCTAGCATCATCTATGGTTGAGATATTGTTGAGGTGCCAACACCATCTATGGTTGAGATATTGTGATGTGCTAGCATCATCTATGGTTGAAATATTGTGATGTGCTAGCATCATCTATGGTTGAAATATTGTTGAGGTGCCAACACCATCTATGGTTGAAATATTGTGATGTGCTAGCATCATCTATGGTTGAGATATTGTTGAGGTGCCAACACCATCTATGGTTGAAATATTGTGATGTGCTAGCATCATCTATGGTTGAGATATTGTTGAGGTGCCAACACCATCTATGGTTGAGATATTGTGATGTGCTAGCATCATCTATGGTTGAAATGTCGCCAAGTTGTCAGGATTCTGTACAAGTAATGTAATGTAAATACCATCTTTGTTTAAAATATTGCCAAGCTTTTAGGATTGTAACCAGATGTAAACATCATCTATGGTTGAAATATTGCCATGGTGTTAGCATGTGATTTTAATACATTCTGTCAGGATTACAACCCATGTCATATTAAACATTCTATGGTTGAAATATTGCCAAGCTGTCAGGATTACAACCCAATTAATATAAATACATTCTATCACTATTGACCTCAACTCCTGTAACATTGTGTACCACGTTCGGCTTTGGATCATGTGGTCTGGGGTTTGAATTGCTTGGCGAATTGAGTTTTGATTCTCATGTTAGTCTGTACAGCAGTTAAGAATGAGAAATGAGGCATCTGTATCTTCCTCACGTATGAATCTCTTGAAATTTGTTCTGGAAAATGCTTTTAATCAGGATTACATATACATGAATATGATACTATTCAATGATCAAGAGCAATCCCTCACATCAACATGTATTTTAAGACCAATCACATCAAGAAGACTTTGTTAATTAATGTTGATCAATGCAAGCTTGATTAAACATGATACATTCATGAGAATTGATAGCAACGGTGTCTGTCGTAGGTTCCATGTCTGTCCAAGTGAAGAACGTCACTGCATCGCATCATCATGAGTTCCGAGACCCATCGAAGCTAGATATTGATTTTGTAGATGTAATGTTGTCCCTGTGTGTCGGTAGGCAGCAGCCAGGCAGGTCTCAGGGAGCCCGCGATTCTACGAGAACACTATTGATTATTATGGGATGCCAGCGCAAGGCTCTTATCATTATTAATGCAATGACCAAAGCACACAAGTCTATCGTTGACACTACTGCCATATAGTATTGGTAGCAAAATGAGACAAGCAAGGGCCTCAGATCTAGCTTAGCTCGGGTGCGCTCCTTACTCGACAATTACGGCCCACTTTTTGCCAGAGAAGTCGGCGAAATCGAAAAGGAGGGAGCATGGCGCGTCTGCCAAAGGGTCGGACATAATGCATGACACCGAACACAGGAAAATGGGGAGGCTGAGGAAGATTCTCTCAGGGCTTAGCGACATTGATTCTCTCGTGGTAGATATCCTTCATTTCTCCTCTCCAGTCCGTCTCAGTATGTGTCTGTGTGTCTGTCTGTCCGTCTGTCTGTCCCTGGTATTGGTTGGGTATGTTGGAGCAGGATTGCAGATGTTGTTTACTCCTTCTCCACACCTCCCAGGCAGCAGTCTGCAGTGTTATTGTGATCCTCAGGGTGTCTACCTTAGTGGAACATACATGGTTTATAGGTTTACCTTCCCTTACCATACACATAAACTGTCCCATTATGGTCTCCACAAAGATGGGAACAGCGTAAAGCATGTTCACTGCTTCCTTCCCTCCATCTTTGTTTTGATTATGTATATGAAAGAGGAAGGTAAGTATTTGGATACACTTAAAATGTCTTAACAATACAAAACAAATGATGCTTATCTATGTGGAATGAGTTTATTTTTCGTAGATATTTTTCTTCTCTTTTTGTCGAGTCATAAATATAATGTTTATTTTCTCATAAAGACATGGCAACAGAACCAAATATCTGCAGATGTTGCATGTGCTATGAAAACAGTTTCATATCATTTAAACTCTAGCACATGGGGTTTTGTACTTACCTTGGCCAAAAGGAACTTATAAAATTTGTCTTTTGAGAGGCATTGTAGATCCTGGTGCATTCACTGCAATAAAGAAGTAAAGAAGTAAAACAATTCAACTTCAAAATTGCCCAATAAATGTATTACAAAATGGAATCAGAAGCAAAGGAATACACATTATGTTGGGAAAACTTCAATCTATGTCACTGTTTGAATACTTAGATCCTTTTAAGAGATAACAGGAAGTGATTGATGCAGTGGATACTGTAGTCCAGGGTCCATATTTTCGAAGCTGTCTTGGTGCTAAGATAGTCGTAAGTCCATGTTAATGTCTTAGTGCTAAGAGAGCTTTGAAAATATGGGTCCAGAATATTTAGATCTATTACGTACCCCACAAATTCACGGTGTCTCATGATGCCCAAATATTCACAAGTTTGGTTCATGAAATTTTCATCCCTTATGTCAAACTAGTTAAGAATAACCTGTGACAAGAGCATATGTCTATCCTGAAAATTACAATTGTAAAAGACACGCTTCAATATATATAAGGAGAGCTTATTAGGGTAGGGGTACCTATGACGTGGAATCAGTATTTCTCCCATCAGGAAATTAACAGTTTCAGTAGTTTATTAGAAGAATTGGTAACATTATTCAGGAAGTTGGATTTATTTCTGTCAAACAATTCCTGGGTGTCCGGTTTACAGGATACAATTTGTAGGATGCCTTCCAGATGCTGGCAGTGAACACGTTAGGTGTAACTTTGAAAAAAGTAGATGTTGAGACCACATGACTCCTAAGTTTCAGTGCAGTACCACCCATGGTTCGCTAGTTCCAGCTGATGCTCGCAGGTTTCACCGCAATGCATAACCACATGGCGTTGCGGGCTTTCTCCCTGCCGTAATACTAGCAGCCGCGATGTAAGTGAAATACTCTTGAAAGCGGCGTTAAACCACACCTCACCTCACCTCACCTCACCTCACCTCACCTAAGCTGCTGGTGTTGAAATGTTCCACAAGAGCTTTTCTTTAGTTACTGGCCAATCCTAGACTTTCCTGTTACCATACCTGGTTAGTTAATTTCGTAATTTAATTTTCCACAACATCCTCTCGGAGGCATACAGACGCTACTGAAGAAGATACAGTGGTTCAAAATATAGTTCTTGTTTGTGCTACTGCATGATAAGGGCTGGTAAATATGTGTGCTCCAATGAGTCACCGAGTGTTAAAAGCAACGTTTTCCTTTTGCTCATATGGCTAGCAGTATGTAAAAGGTTAACGGGTTGTTATTTCTGTAAACTGGCAGCTCAGAATGGTGTGGCACTAATCAATTTAACAACTAAATCATTAAGATAAATATGAACTGTTTGACTGCAAATCTTGTGCAGTGACAGATCCATGAATTTTGAAAGTGGTGGGGGGCAAGTATCCACCAATGGAAAAAGCCCCCCCCCCCCCCCCCATAACCGCCCATGCAAAAATCTGTGAAGAGGGGGTGTCTAGATCCCCTCGACCCCCTCCCCCTGGATCCGCCACTGTTGTAATGAAAGGCCTTGGGTGGTTGATTCTAACTTAATTATAACCCAATTCTAAATTTCAGAAAGAATTTCATTTACCATGATCGACCTCTTCAATTTCTCCTTCTATTTAGTGACTACCTTATTAGTAAAGCCATGGACTTTATAGCAACTGATGTCTGATAAAATGATTACATAAACTTTCATTAGCTAATTGTTTTGTATTGCAAATGAATACTTTAACGGTGGTATAGTAACAAGCATACTCCCCAGTATATCTGGGATATATATGGCTGTCAAACCTACTTAACTTCTTTTTCAATTATTCCCCCCTCTGAGGAGGTGTTCTCATTTGCGCCTGTTTTGAAATCACCAGTTAAGTACCCAGTCGATTAGAGTAAAACAGATAGAGAGATAGGTTTGATAGGTTTAGTTTGGCAATTGAGTTGAATGTTTATGTTCAATATTATATCCTAAAATTGTCCTTTTAGACATGCCTGTGCTATCATAAATGTTAATGTTTGAAATTAATTACATCCATGCTCATGTAGTCCTGCCCCATAACTCTGTAAAAATAACAGCCTTTAATACAGTTGAGATCTTTATTCAGCAAGTCTGGATAAACTGGAGCTGAAAGAATTAAAAATATATAATAATATATAATAGTAATCTTACTAAATGGAGATTAAAGTCCCGTTTGGCACCCCATAGTTTGCAGCAGAGTTTTCAAATAATAAATAATGAAGACTCTTTTTCTATTCCCCTTGAAGCTTTAAGTTACAGGTTTCCATTGACGCCTGATGTCTGTTGAATAAGACCCATATTTGGGGAAATATTGTATTCATAGTTTTTTGTACAAAATTATATTTTATCAGGAGGGGCAAAGACATTGTTACTGAATTTTCCTGATTAGATCTGTCAAGCCATAGCCACATAAAACTGTCACGTAAAACTGTTTGATCACCAAAAATAATTACAAACTTTAGCTCATGTAAGGAGTATTTTAAAAATCAAATTTTGGTAGTTTTTTTGGTCAAAATTGGGGGTAAACAGCCCAAAAACAGTTACATTTGTTTACACTGTCTCTAATCACCTCAGATGAACTATATATGTTGAACACCAGTCAAAAGTTAAATCTTTGAGGAATAGTTTCTTGCTACTATGTCAGCAGTTAATTAGGTCCTGAAAAATATGTTACTACTTTACTTTAAAAAAATTTAAATTCCCAAACTTATAATACCTTTCATAGATATAATATTTTCTTTTCAAAATTTTCAAGACATACATCATGAACCGTGCATGTCAGTCCTGACTGGCGCCTAATTTTGTGAAAAGTGTTATAAATGTGAGTTAATAATTTCTTTAAAAGCTATTTCCCCCGGAGTTGTCCTTTTCCTTCTTCTTTGCTCAGTAGGGGAGATAACTCTTCCTGTCATGGGTTACATTGATATGACTGTCCTGAAAATAGCTGTTGATACATTATTTAGGGGCATTATAAACATGCTGTATTCTAAAAGCAAGTATTGTTTTGAAAATATAATTGTAAGAACTTAAAATTCAAAAAACATTTACATTAAATGAAAAACATAGTTCATGGACTTGCCCTTATTGAAATGCTTACCAAAAAGAATTTCATCTTTATTCTCTCAACATTATGAGTGAACTTTTCAGACTGGATATAAGAAATATGTTCTTTTTCGTTTCATAGACAATGAATATATGTTTGACTTAAACAATTTATTTAGAGAACTTGTGTCTGAATATTTACTGCATCAGCTTGATGTTTACCATATTTAAAATGAAAAGAATATTTCCTAGTCATTGTGGCAACGTCCCAGTTTATGAATTTAGAAACTATTCATAATATAGCGATCACTAAATCATGATGGCTAGGAAACTATTTTCTCACCAGGGATATACAGCACAAGAATTATATATTGTTAAAGATAAATACTACTACAAACATTATACTTAGAAACTTTTTAAAGATTGAAAGAATTATTTTCAAGGAATGGTCAGAATTTAGTGAATAATTTTCTCATTCATTATTCACATCATATTCTTGCAATTAATCAATTTCCTCCAAGAGTTTTAACTATTTATTTACTTTAAGCCCATGAAGGCACTATCCCCTAACATTTAAAGTGTAACTATATCATGCGTGATAACTAACCTTTAAAGAAGCTACCACTATATATGTATATAATATATCTGCATTTGATTCAAAGCATCTAGTTTAAAAAGTTTTAAAAGAGTTTAAAATTCATTAAGTTCGCACAAAACTATGATAACAAGAGTATTAGAGTAAAACAGATAGAGAGATAGGTTAGATAGGCTTAGCTTGGTAAGTGAGGTGAATGTTAATGTTCAATGCTATATCCTAAAATTGTCCTTTTAGACATGCCTGTGCTATCATAAATGTTAATGTTTGAAATTAATTACATCCATGCTTATGTAGTCCTGTGTGTTATGTGTTTTAGTTACAACTTCTTAATTGGAAGGATTTCACTCAATTTTTCTCATGAAATGCGTCAGTAGGGTTATTTTCATTTACTATTCTTCATTCCATTTTATGCATGACCTTGTTTCATGATATGCTGATATTAGTTCTAAATTGTTGTGATTTCAGCCAATTTAAACGAATTTATAAAACATAATACGTCTATTATTGCATTTAATGTAAATGAATTAGTGTTAATGTCTCAAAATATCCAATTCTATTGCAAAAAGTGTGTAATTGTGTCTGTAAAGAATGAACACTATATTAAATATAAAAGAAAAGTGTGGATCTACTAACAGTGTTTGATGTTTTATTTGAACTTCACATCTTTTATATCTTTAGTTATGTCATTAAACAATAGATAAGTCATTTAGTTCCGTCACATTACAGTACCACTAGTAAATTTTGAAATTAGAATTTGTGGATTAAGTTCTCTGAAATTTAAAATATCCTAAAATATTATCAAAATACATTTTAATATGAGCAGCTTAACGAGGCTAACATGCAATTAAGGTTAAGCATTAGCATGGCAGAATGCTCTTTATTAATGCTGTTTTATGTAATATAATTCCCTTGAATGATTGATTCATCTCTTTGTCTACATGCACCGAACGGCCTCAGTAATATCTCATTAACAACATTACATAGAATTTATATGTGTGCCTTCAGGGTCTCATTTGCTACATCAGATTCGGTTCGACGTTATTCAGTAGAGAGGAAAACACATCCTTCATTGTGAGCACACAGGTCCTCATTCAGATAGATCTCCATGATGGATGAACTGATGGAGTTTAATCACCCCGAAGGGAGACCTGCCAAGTCTAGCTTCTGAGGGAAAGTTTAATGACTAGTCTGGGTTCTTGTGCAACTTATGGACAAGTTATCTCGGCAAGTCCATCTTCTAATGGACAAGTAATCTTGGCTAGTCCATCTTCTAATGGACAAGTAATCTTGGCTAGTCCATCTTCTAATGGACAAGTTATCTCGGCAAGTCCATCTTCTAATGGACAAGTAATCTTGGCTAGTCCATCTTCTAATGGACAAGTAACCTTGGCAAGTCCATCTTCTAATGGACAAATTAGCTTGGCTAGTCCATCTTCTAATGGACAAGTTAGCTCGGCAAGTGCATCGTCCAATGGACAAGTTACTTGACAAACCTCTTTTCTAATGCAAATTTTTGCTTGAAATGTCCCATTCTCCAATTGAAAAGTTATCTTGACCAGTCCATCGTCTAATGAACAAGTTATCTTGAAATGTTCATCGTCCAATGGACAAGTTACTTGACAAGTCCATCTTTTTATGGACAAGCCAACGTGTCCATCTCCTAATGGACAAGTCTATTGCATCCTGGGCAAGGCTATGTGTCTCCCTGGTCTGGTATGATAATTGTGCTCTCTATCATAGAGACTTAATAATGATTATGACTTGCATTCAGCTTCTCTTTGCCCCATGGGACTTAAAACAGGCGTGTGAGAGAATGGTCTCCCGACAACTGATTAGATTAACTCCCAACTTTCGCGAGGCTTTCAATGAAGTGTAGTTTTAAACTGCATGCCAAGCCTGTTCTGATATTGACTCGACCACTATGAGTAATAACGATCTAGATGTCGGAATCTTATCTCAGGTGTCTCTCTAAACATCAGTAAATCTCATCCACTGGTGCATGTGTCTAGCCCCAATTCATCCACTACTTCAAGTAGGCTTTTGTTAACTGGCTATGCATGAGTTATTGTTACATTAGATGTTGGCGAGGTTTTCTGTACAAAGTAAAAACACTTAGATCATGATTATCAAAGTCTTTTTTTAGGGGCCAAAAAGATCAATAATTAGCAAGTACAGTAGCAAAACATTTGTAACGAAGTGCTAATATCACACTTTCTGTGAATATACTCTAATATTCCTACCACCTCTTCTATGCAATTTTTGACTTCTGTATATGGAGAAGATAAGGAATCAGCACATACTTTCCGGTGAAATACTGTCAGATATTTCTACCCCTCCCTCTCAGTGTTATATTTGATCCACTGAGGTGAAATATAAAGAATTAGCACATACTTCCCTGTGAAATACTGTCAGATATTTCTACCCCTCCCTCTCAGTGTTATATTTGATCCACTGAGGTGGAACATAAAGAATTAGCACATACTTTCCTGTGACATAAAGCCCGATAATCAGTCCCTAATCTTGAACCATCCAAGACCCATTGTAATACTCACGGTGCTGTATTACCCATGGAAGGGATTGGTGAGGCACTCATCAGAGAAGAGGAAGCTCCCTGGTTCAAGCTGATCTGAGTCAGTGAATAAATATCTGGAATTCCAGTGCACTCCTGACTTACGAGGACTAATCGAGAGCTCCTGTACAATTGGAATCCGGTTACGTGACTCTAGGTACTGAATACTAAGCTAATGCAAGTCTTGGATGGAAACTATGAATGGGTCCCATACCTAGAATCATACATAGCCCTAAATCTACTCTCTTCTTTACACACAGGATAGTTGATTAATCTACTTTGCAAACGATTCATTAGATTGATGAACAAGTTGAGGCTACAATTCATTGATGAACAAGTTGAGGCTAAAATTCATTCTAAGAAATAATGTTCTATTGCTTTTCTTAGTTTCATATTGTGGGACTTACAGTTTCATGTGTATATTTAGATAGCTATAGTCTTGCCTATGGAACTTCTAGACTGTATAAAAGAGTCCTTGATAGCACACATTACAAGAAGCCCTGAATGTAGACTTGCCAAACTTGATTATACTTGGTCCTGGGTGATCTCCCTTTATTTAGGTATATGGAAAGGAAGACTGACTTACCTTATAGACACAGATGAAAATGTATGAGGCCAAATATTTTAGAATAATGCCTTTTGCATGTTCTGAATTCAGTGGAATGATTTTTGTAAATGATTTTAAATCAAAAAGATAATGCAGTTGGTAGCTACTGTCTTAAAGTGGGCATGTGCTTTAGATCCACAAGAGTGAATCAATCAACATAATGATATCAAATATACATGTCTCAAACTAAAAACTTTCCAGTATGATTCAACATTTCGTCAGCATAATGGAATGAAACAAAGTACAAATTGACAAAGTACAAATATCTGATCTATATTGGAGTGTTAAAGACACTGTTGGTCCAGGGAACATGTTTTATTAGTTTAGTACATAAAGGTGAATCAATTAGATGCAAAGATATGTTGAATAATTTGAAGTAACTTATTCAGTAGAAATGCAACATTTCTGTACAACCGCTTATGCATTGGAAACAACTTATTCATTAGAAAAGCAAGGTTTCTATTAATAACTTCTTTATTGTGAAAAATCCAAATCATTTGAAAGTTTATTTGCTTAGTCCTTCATCTGGTGAATGCTTTTCTTATATACACTGATTTTAACAACCTTGCATTGACATTGCTTGATTGTCATCAACAGTTTCAACAGGATATGCACGAGTCATGTAACAAAAACTCTAAGCGATTTCAAATTCCTTAACGTAACTATAGCTGCAATGTTCAATCTTCACAATGAAATGTTCTGCTCATGTGGTAACTTATAAGACTACATCAAAACACTGTGAATTTCAGTTTTATATTAATAATCACAATACAGCCTCAATATATTCTTGTCTTCTTCTTCTTGCTAACTTGTATACAGTGAATTGAATATTCTTGCTTTCAGTAGTGGCAGGATTACTAGGGTCTTTTAGCAAGATCTTTCATTTGGGAATACTTTCTTTGCTGATTCAGCAAAAATACAAAAGTAATTTATTGTATATTCATGTAATGTAAATAAATCATTCACATGGCATTGTTCCAGTTCATCTCCTGCGTGGATTAGAAGTCTTCTCTCAAGTACACTTTCACAAAGTTTTTTTCTTTCTTTTTTTTACAAGACATTTTGCGAGAATATGCATAACTATAACGTCTATAACGTCTATATTTTAAACATACATGAATCTTTGGAGTACACTCCTAAATCATTGGGATTAAATAACATGAATCTGAATATAAAAAGTGAAAGTGAAATATTATTGTCTTGCCAGCATGAAAGTTTCTATGAAATATTCATGAAATAGTCATGAAAGTAATGTTCTAATAAGTTATCGGTGACAGGAGAAATCCTTTAGACTCGAGTCATTACGTCCTGATTCTTACATGTTTGAAATTATTCTTTAAGAGACAAAATGTTGATGACGGATATTTCCACTCATCCTATGCGCTGCCCCATCCTTTTGTGATAGTATTGAGCAAGGCTGGGATTGATTCCACATTCGATTCGTTTTGTTACTCATTCCACAGCAAACCTATTACTCAGTGCATGATTCAACACACATATAATCTCTGTGATTATTTTCTCTCATTTACTGGTTGTAAATGCACATGTGCGCATTATGGTAGCAAGGCATGACTTGGAGACAATCCTGCTATGTAGTGTTCCGTTAGCAGTACTAGAAATCATTACTGGCACACAAGTCGGGGATGACCTCAACAAACTAGCAACCCATTGTTTGCTATTCGGAGCATAAAATGAAGGTCTAGAGGAATTCAATTTACTTATATGTAAGCTATCAACCTATCCCAGATTGTGCTTGCTGACCTGAATAATATAATGTATGCCTATTAACCAACTCAGCGGGACCTTGACTCTTACATTGGTTTACAGTGTTGCTTTTTCCGATTACACATATACCAGTCTCGTTAACTTAATTACTGTAACAATGTTGCAATGCAGTGACATCACCCAACTTGCTGGCCGTGTAAAGCAGTTAATCACTTAGCCACACCTCGAATTGTGTAACGTATTCCTCTGATCGTAGTCCGCAATCAGTTAGCATATATTGATTTGTGGATCGCAGCCAGGAACTCTGTGCCTCCCTCCTATGAAGCCTTCTCTGCCTACCATGCTGGATGTTCATAACTCACACACATTAATTATTCACCGAAGTGGAAGCCACCACTGGATTGAGAATATCTGTCTTAACTGAGTGTGACCTTCGTTGTGAGGGCTGTTGACATAGGTGTTCATCAAGCTGACGTGGAGCCTTGTAATTTGAATTTGAAGGAAAGGTCAGTTGGGAAGTGCCATCCTTCCTGCTTGTAGACGTTGAAATAAACTGTGTATTGGAGGATAGAACACTCTAAAGAGGGAGCCCTGACAGCGGTGGTCTTACACATACAATCAGTATATTCCTGGCTGAAGAATCGGCTGATTGCTGCCCGCAAAGCCTTGTTTAACTGCAACTCCGTCCCATTTGTCACTGAACCAGTTGCAGGTCGCTAACCTTCTGTAGGGCTCTAATCTACGCTTCCAGCGAAGGAGATACTGTTTTTTAGAAGAGGTATCAAAGAAGATCTCTGTTGGTCTGTGCGTCTGTCGACTGTCCTGGAAGTGCTCCAGTGAGTGCGGGTTTCCATGGTTACCAGCAGGTGCCACTCCCAGCTCCATCTGTTGGAAGACGGGGCGGTGTCCGGCGACTCCTTGGTAGGTATAGTTGGGGGATGAGACTCCAATGCATGTTGGTCCTGAAGGACTTCCTGGTCAGTTGGCGTAGTCCTCCATTCGCTCTCGTGTGGTAGCAGCTTCTTCAAGTTCAACTCTCTGCCTGTCTCGGGTGACACAGAACATGTTGTACAGTTTGGGATGAATAATTTCTGATCGAGGTTCTTTGAATTTGGAGATTATTATATGGATTACCAACTTCTTAGATTCCTGGAGGTGATGTGTATTAAGCTTATTGGTTTTTACTTTTATTTTTCATGTATCTGCTACCACGGGTAGGATAGTAACTTGGTGATGTTGAGATGAAGAACCCATGTTGGTTTTAAAAATGATTTTAGGAATTTCCAACTTCTAAAACTGTAAAGGGAGACGAGTAGTAAAGAGGGGGGATGTTTATCAACCAAAGAGTCGAGAGAAAACCAAATCAAAATCAAATAACT
Organism: Gibbula magus; assembly: GCA_936450465.1. Classification (NCBI taxonomy): domain Eukaryota; kingdom Metazoa; phylum Mollusca; class Gastropoda; order Trochida; family Trochidae; genus Gibbula; species Gibbula magus. Next base: position 69,399,309 of record OW388297.1, on the reverse strand, counting down.
TGTAACACAGATTTGATTTCTCACATCCATTTGAAGATGTAAATGTATTTTCAATAAAATGCTAATGCATTTTCAATAAATGTAAATGTATTTTCTATAAGATGTAAATGTATTTTCAATAAGTAGAAAATATATTTTCAATAAAATGCTAATGTATTTTAAATAAATATAAATGTATTTTCAATAAAATGCTAATGTATTTTAAATAAATTTCAATAAGATGTAAATATATTTTCAATAAGATGTAAATGTATTTTCAATAAGATGTAAATATGTATGTAATATAGCTCACAGCTCGGTGTAGACCATCTACTAGCTGTTTTAACATGAAGTAATATCTTTAGTCCATGGCCAACCCCTAATCATTGCCTTTGTTCTCTCCTGTAGCTTGACCATGCAGAATAGTTTTGCCTCCATGAATTTAGCAGCCAAAGTGTTGCCAGGCTAGAATATATGTGGATAACAATGTGTTTAGTTGAGAGAGGCCTTTGGTGTGCCAATTGATAGGACCGTAATCTTTCCAGTAATATTACTCATATCTGGAATACATCCTGTTGGCAGTGAATTGATATAACAAGCCTAAAAGCAACTTCCAAACGCAAGGCATAACTCTTGCCAGTCTGCATTACTGGCTGATTTAACCTTTGCGGTATTTCCCTAGCTTTCTTGTGTCGAGGCAGTGAATCGCTGCACTGGAAATGCATAGCGGGCCTGGATTTCTAAACACAGATTTCTTAAGGAAATACTGCAAGGCCTAAATCAGCCAGTAATGGAGACTGGCAAGAGTTATGCCTTGCATTGGGAAGTTGGCCTAAAAGTGAAAATATATAAGTCTAACTGGAATCCAAATCTGCCATTTTACTTCCAAGCAATGTTGACTGTACAGCGACATGCAATTTGTCAAAATATTTTTCATTGAAAATATGAAAGTCTAATTGGAATCTAAATCTGCCATATTCCTTCAAAGCAACGTTGACTGTGCAGACATGTACATTGTTTCTCAGTAAGCTTTATCCTTTGACAGACAAACATAAATATCATCTGGACGGATAATGAAGAGATATCGGAGTGGCAATGTGATTAAATGTACATATGGTGCATGGGATTGCCAGACATTGCCCTGCCTGGTAGTGGAACAGACTAGCTAATTACTCAGCCGTCGGCAAATACCTTGTATAATATGAAACTGATGCATCCCAGGAATTCTTTGATCTCATCACTCTTCCTGTTTTCTGATATATGTTGCTTAAAGATATCTGTGTATTGTATTTTATAGTTTGGAGTGTAAAAGACTACAGCTTCACAGTAGACAGCACAACACTTGGGTCTTCTATGAAATTAGCGTTAAGTAGACCTTGCCCACATTTACAGTCAGCTTCTAGCTGATTGAGGAGATTGTGATTTGAAATAACCAACTTTATTATTTCCATGTAACCCCATAGTCATTTGTTCTGATTCTCAGGACAAGGGGGAAGTTGAGCCAAGTCTGTGCTTACTAAAATGTTGTTGAATCGCTTCATGAACACGGGACCAGCTGCTCTATGCAAATCATTTGCCATACTCCAGTTCTTAGCATATTGTTAACTAAGTGCATGCGCACTATGTAATTAAACTTATGCTTAGGATGAACAATTGACCATGGATAAATGGAAATAGCTTTTATCTTTTTCTTATTAACCAGTAGTTGTACTTGATTTAAATATTGTTGATAGAGGAGATAAAGTTGACCATTTATAATACAAGGCTAACACACCAGATATGTGGTACAAGGTAAGAATATATTCGTAATATTTTACTGTAGTATAAAATGCCCAGAAGTTTTCTTTAGTGCTAAAGGGCCAATTGGAAGAATGCCAAGCATGCCATTGTAATCTTAAGAATCTCCAATCCAGGCAATGAAGCAGTCACTTGACTTCCCTCTGGTAGATGTTGAATGATTGTTGTATTGATCACTGCACGAAGATGACGTAAATATGTTTGTAAAAAATCATTTTACCTTAACATAAGATTCGAGCAATAAATTAGAACATTACTTTCCGATTGATGTTCTGCTTTGGTGTAAGATTGTGACTCATATTTGAATGAGTAACTAAGATAAATCAGCCCGCTCATTCATTCCTTTCAGTTTTTCCAATTCCGATCAATTTTGGCAGCAAGTCAGGAATGAAGTCATGCAGTCCGAGGAAAGGCACGATGAACTTCTCTTTCCCCATTAGACGATTAGTTCCCCTGCTTTGCCTTCATGCTGAGTTACAGCAATATTTTGTCCCGAAGAAATGAAATATAAGTTTTCATTCTCTCCTAAAAGTAGTCAGTTCTACGAGGGCGGGTCATTGATCTCCTCATTCAAACCATCGGCACATTGATTTTGTGGAAATTTCAAATTAATTATTTACTTTGAGAAACAAGTGCCTCATTGCCTAGTCACATTGCAATTGAATATCTTTGAAGTCTTCAGTGATAAAATGAGGTTCAGTTAACAAGAAGCTGTTTAGTAGGACTTGCTTACAATAGTTGGATACAATCAAGATGGTCCTTTATTGAATTTTTTCAAAATTTATTGTTAACCTAATGAAAAAACAATAAATAGAGTAACAATTCAAAAGCATTGATGATTTTTGCATCATTCATTTGATCTTGACAAGTCCTTGACCGAACAACGGGATTTACAGTAGATATGAAAGCTGAGAAAATCTGAACTTGTCAAAATGATACAAACGAAGTGATGTGATTAGCACATTCAACTTCAGGTCAAGAGGTTTAGGGTTCGAATCCTGCCAACTCTCCTGAGACCTTGAAAAACTGCTGTAGAGAACTGTTATTCATGCAGTAAGACTTAGTTGCAATGTTACACTGTATTTCAGTAGCATCACCCATGACCCTTGCTCAACTCCAGACTAGAGTGATGTGTAGTGACATGATCATGCTATAGACCATGGATATTCCTGTTATACACATGAAATTCTAGTGCCCAAAAGCATTTTCATGATTATTCAGTTATTTAGTTATACATTACTTGCACTATTTTACCATATATATTTGAATATCAAACCCACAGGAAACTATAGATCAGTCGCAGTTTAGCCTTGACCTTCAATGAAGCAGACGGAATGCTTGAAACAGACTCTTTTGTTTATCTAACACTCAGGTAGGGCAATAACCAGCATAACTTCCTCTGTGCCGTGTTTTCTCCAGGCGAGGCACCAGATACCAGAGTTGGTGCAATATGGAGTCCTCAAGTGAATTGGACGCAATATCAAGTCCTGCAGATCATATGAGCAAGCAAAATAGAACCAAATAATTCATTACCATATGGCGAGCTTTTGTGAACTGACGCTATATCACACTTGATTGAACTGATGAAGGTTTTGGATTGCTAATAATACTGGTTGTCTTGTGGCATAGTTTTATTGAAAAGAAAGATAGCAAGAAAGAGAATTCAGACGCAGTGATGAAGATATGGCTGTTTATTTTACAAATTTTGACTTAAATGGTTAATCAATGGTTATAAAGTTAGTAGTGAAATGGATACGCATATTGGCAGTCAATGAGAACATTACTAAATTTGATGTGTGAGTGAATGCATTATGACAATAAGTTAATTTGAGGATCTATTCACACAATGTTTATATTGTGATAAATTGCGTAACACATGTGTCATACACAGTTATCACCCAGCAGGGCACTATTGTCCCAGATGGTAACAAACATCTGTGGTATCATTCTCTTCTCCTATTATTGATAACTAGTGCACTTATACTCCAGAAATTCTCAAAACTTTAAATTGGTTGAATAACCTTTACTCCTTGGATTATTTTTAAAGGAGAAAACAAATTTTGTCTTGTCTTGTGTTTCAGAAAGATATTCATAGATGCAAATTGATGCAAGGAAAGGATCGGTGTTATGCATTAGATAATTGCTTTTATTACTCAACCGTGGTGAGATCACTCATTAGATAACAATAAGTTGGTTACACACATGTACTCTGGTAACGTCATATTCGACGTATGACGTCATAGACAGTTTTTTTTTTACGTCATAATACTAGCTGCGCGACTGCAATAGCGGGTGCCTTATTTGCAAGTGACCGTCACTAACAGCGTTTTTCTTGCAATTCAGTATTTTTCATAGATACATCGAACACATTTCTAAGAATTTCAACATCTGATAATAAATGTTAACCATGTTTACTTTAATGTGAAGGCAGTTTTGTGCATTTAGCCCCCCCTCAAATATTGTCAAGCATAAAATATGTGTCGCATGGGTGCGAGGAATGTCAGATGATGTATGGAAAAGGCAAGTGCATCAATGCCCTTATTTCAACATGATGATATATCTATACATGTCAGCACATGGAAATGGAAAATGGTCCGATGGTTTATTAATAGTTCTTCAAACAGAGCCAGTCACGAGCTGCACATGGTTTATGCAGTGTATATAACCCTGTTCACCTGCGAATTGTCTGTATGTCTGTCTGCATGTGTGTCCCCATCAAAGAGAATGGCGACAGCTGGGCTTACTACTTCAATATTGACAGCCATCGGAGCTACACACAGCCTAGCGCCCATTACAAGGTTTAATTGCGCTGGAATCGGAATGCACTGTATTCTCCTGTCAACAGTTTGACTGACGATACACAGGACAGTGACAGTGCGAATTGTCCGCACTAGCTTCTGAATGCAAGCGTTGGATGGTACATACTGGCCTCACGACCTCTACAGATCCTCGTCGTAGAAGGGAAGTGCTGAAGTTTCTAATTCCCATCTCGACCTGTGTCTATACAAGCTTCTGAACGTAGATGTGTTTTGAAAAAATGCTGATACAGAAAGGGTTGCTGAAGTTCCTCATTCCCATCTGAATAGTAGACACGCGCTTCTGGACGTAGATTTGTTCCTAATTCCCATCTGAGAAGTCAAGAGCTTTTTGTCGTAGAGGTGTATTGGAATACTGCTGATGCAGGTCTTTGTGGGATCAGTGAAGAACGTTATACAGATATATTATACACCATATATGGAAGTTGCAAATTCATGTGCCTTGATGGTCAATATTACCTTTGCAAAGACTTCATTATATGAACCAAGCAAGGTAATATATAGCCAGGTCTTGCATATGATAAAATAGATAACAGTGTGATATAGAAAGGTCTCATGAATGATATAATACGGAACAATGCCAATGACGTTATAGGTAACAAGAAGATAGAGAGTGATATAACACTAAATAACTTGATATAGAAATCGATCCTGCATGATATAACAGTTTGATATACAGCTTTGATGAATGAGGTAACACTGTACAGCATGGTATATACAGACGGGTGTTGTGGAGAACTTGATGCAGGCCAGCTGGAGATGTGTCTGACTGCAGGAATATGGTAGATACCAGACGTCCCTGCGGGAACACACGGGCCCTGAGCAGGGGGTGTATTGTGCAGCAAGAGGAACATTCTACTTGCAACAAGTGCGTAACTCTGTGATACATGCAGATGTCTTTCCGCCAGAATATACCAAACTTTACCAGAAGAAGACCAATCCGAGAAAGATTTATAATTGTTTGTTTGAAAAGGATTTTATTCTTCTAATTGAAAAAATTGGTGGTTCATTCTTGTTCTTTTAATCAAGAAGGCTTGGACATCTTTTTGATTTGGTGTTCATCTACAGTAAAGGTTGTCGTGTTCCCCAGCTGTACAAAGTGGTTCAGCTGTTTGATTATCAAGGATTACGGTGAATACTTACACAGGAATCTGGAGCGACGACGACAACGAAATCTCAGGAGAATGCACATATCTGAGGTACATCTAATGTTCTAGTGGTTTATATTAGGGGTGTAACAATAAATCGAACTATCGATGCATTGCAATAGTTGGCTTGACAATAGTACTATTTAGATAGTATATACAAAAACACTATATATCGCAATAGTAAGGTTAACTATCGATACTATCGAAATATTAAATTTCCCTTAATTATGAATGATTTACACAAGCCTCACTGCATTTAATTAAAAAAAAATTCATTTTAGAATGTCAAAAGGGAAGAACTAGAGATAGGAAATAGCCAAATCTCAAAAATCTTTACTGATTTTGGTTCCATAGTCCTTGCGTCAATTAAACATTTCTACTAAAACCTATAAGTAATATAGCTGATTATTGCGTATTTGTACAAAAAAGCTATCGCAATAGTTATTGCAATAGTGAGTTACAATAGTCTATCGCTATCGCAATAGTCTGTTTGGGTCAATAGTCTGCCCTAGTTTATTTGTGGTATCTAATTGTCTTGAAGGTTGTGATATTCAGAATCCACATATCCTAGCCTTGAAAACATGTCATGTGCGCTTAATTCAATACACATACATGTTATGCTCATACATATTATATAAACATAACAGATTGGAACACAAGTTGTAGTGGAATAAGAATGACTTCAATCGATGTTTGAATTGGGTCATTGTTGGTAGAGCCTATAACTATTGGGAGAATTGTTATATATGTTCAGATAAAGAATAATAGGAAATAAATGATTGTCATGGAAACAATACATACAACCAAGAGGAAATTTTTAAAACATCATAAGCATTTATTGAAATACTAATTTATATGATATTTTAAGATTTCCATTGTTTTTCTAAAGAATTGAAATTATTATTATTTTGACCCATTGCCATTTAATGTAAAATATTACTCAACCGCCAAGAAGAACAACTTAGACGATAAAATTAAGATTCTTTTACCATTTCATTTGGAACAGAACAAATTCAGCATATTTGTTCAATTTCTCTTTTGTTTCGAAAGGAAACGTTTCTGCTTTTAATCCATTTAGCACTATTGATTTGAGTAATATACCGCAGCATGACATTTAACTGAACTCACCCTTTCTTAGATGCTAATTAACCGATTTCATTCTCTGGATTTAATGCTGATTTATTGTGCAACATCCTTCAAGAGGTTTTCAGAACTGACAGATGACATTTGTGTCTTCACTGAGAAATCATATCTTGATCATTAAAAAGGAATTACTTTTAAGAAATACTTACCATTAAAAGATACAAACAGCATTAAATAGAAATGTGTTATGGAAATTCTAGAAATATCCCTGTAACATAAAATAGGATCGTTTTACAGAAAAATGTATGTGTTGTATAGAACAGAAAATTTCCGATTTACTCTTAAATGCCACATACAAGGGAGAAATGCCACATACCTTTTGATGAACAGTTTCTTCAAATAGTTTTTTAAGCAAAGTTTTCCATCAAGTGGGAATGATGAAATGCAACATACAGTAGCAGTGAAAATGTTGCATTAAATCTGAAACGGTTTGATATGTTCTTCGTCAGTTTATGAAAGAACCTTCATCCTCGATTTTGTGGAAGGAATTCAAATATATAAAATAAATATTTAAAAAATATATCTCTTCAAACTTTAAAGCTTTATTCAAATTATATTCTCTTTAAAAAAAAAAGGTTTAAAAAAAAGGATTGTTGGATATCCGATTCCAGAGTACGTTAGTAGGCATGTGTCGCTGGGAACTGCTACTGTCACATCCATCACATTGGCTGGTAGTGAAAGTCTACCTTATTCAATGTGTGAACAATGGCATTAGTCTAAACTTTTGTAATGGATGTTCAATGTGTAAAACATAGCACCAGAGTAAAAATGTATGGATGAGCTTTAGCCCAAACTCTTGAAATATATGAATGAAAATATACTATTGTTCAATGTTTGAAACATAACACCATGAGTCAATGTATGGATAAGCTAACGACCTAAAACAAATTCACACTGTTCCATGTGTCGAGCTTGGTATTAGCTAAACACAGATTTTATGTGAAACTACTTCAACTACCGTAATTTAACCACAAACATGGTTCCAAATATTTGAATTGCTATAAAATATAACGAAATTTTGTGTTATGTATACCAATATCAGTCATTAGATATTAACAGTACAATGCTTCAGGATTTATTGCCGGTATTTAATGGTTAAGACGTAACGAAGTGTGTGTTTATTGCTGAAAGGCTTTGGATGGGGAGGCACCTTCCTGGCTTGTCCCTGTTCTGTATGGGCGGTAGCAGCTTAACACATGCAGTAATTGCAACTTTTATTGACGTACCATTTTCATTGTGCACTTCACCTGGAACTGTTCGTGACTTCCATATTGATTTTAACAGTTTCAATTGAAAGGCGACACGGTCACTTGGATATGTGATAGCTGTTAGTTCCACCGCTTGTTGTGTATAGAGGCACGTGTTGGCTGACTCGCGGATGGGAAGTCGGTCCTTAGCGTTATTGATTTGTCTCTCTGGAAGTGAAAACTACATGTATATTTTAGGTGATTCTTTTGTATAGAAGAAATGTTTGTATAAAGAATGCTATTATATTGTTTTTTGGTCTTTTTTGTCTGGATGTGTTGATAAAATGACAAAAATGTTAAGAGTAAGTGAAGTAGCTGAAATGTGAAATAACTATTGGACGACATTGAAGTAAGTCTGTGAGGCAAGCTTGTGTTGCCCTTGTTTGAACATGAATTTGATGAAACCAACATTGTACCTTGTTCTGCCACTCTAGACATCAATGTATGTTTTGTATTGGGGTGGACATATTTACATTATGCTGGTGTGATGTCTTTTTCATTGCTCATAATGACATTATATAAGCATTCAAATAATGTTGATGGTTCATATGACTCCTTAGTTCTGAAAATATATCCACAGTAATGTCTTTCTTAAAATAATGTGGTTAAATGCTCTGTGCTGCTGAAGTTCAAAATGCTATATTTTCAACTATTAGGCTTGGCATGAAGAAGAATGGAGACAATTTTTATGGAAACACAACTTCTTATTCTTTGTAGGGACAATTTGACATAGATTATAATGTTGTTGTCAATCTCTTGCTTCACAAAAACATTAGACTCTTGGAAAAATGTGTCCTACAAAGAATAAAGAAGTTTCACATCAGTAAAAATTGTCTCTATTCTTTATCAGTCTCATGTTTTGTGTTTACTATGTGACAGCTGTTTGTATAACTACATATGACATTGTTGACCATGTGCTAAGTTGGTGTTGTTGATGTTGCAGGGCTCCGCTGACTCCAACTACAGCCAGCCCTCCTCAGATCTCTCCCTGGATGAGGAGCGAGAGGCGCTGCGCAGGGAGACGGAGAGACAGGCTCTGGCCCAACTGGAAAAAGCCAAAGTGGGTTCCCCTCTATGTATAGTAAACTCTGTTGTGATCTGGTTCTCCTTTCACAAAGCACTAAGGTGATCGTAAGTCACCAAGGAAGCCTTAGTGAAATTAAGAATGGGAGTTAAGGTTAACCCTAGTTAAGGTTGCTTTGTGAAAGAAGCCCATGAACAACAGCCCCAGTGTCCTGTCCTCCAGTATTGCTGTACCTTCCAGGTACTATTCCAGTTCTTATCATGGTCAACTTTCATCAGCTATGTTTATTCTAGCGCCCAATGCTTTCTCTTCCCACAGAGGTTATCTACTATGGTTGGATATTGCCCTAAATTTTATATTGCGATATATTGCAATACATAGCGTCTGTATTGCGATAATATTGCAATATATTGAAAGAACTTTGTTTTAAAGTTTCACACTAATGCTGTTTAACATTATATTTGAGATGAAATACCTTACAGATCTTTCAAATGACAGGATATTTCTCAAAAAGATCAAAAGCAAATTTGGTACAGTAGATTCCAAAATGGAAACTTTCACTTGTAACACAGCCCAGCACATGTTCTTGCACATCAAGAGCATTTATTTGCATTTAAAACCTGTTAGTTTACATTAGAACAAGATATTATTTTGATATACTTAAAATTATAAAGTACAATATATTGCCAAATGGAAAACATATTGCAATAATTGTATTGGACAATCTAAAACCGGTATACAGTCAAGCCGCGATAATCCGGCCACTGATAATCCAAATCTCGCAGTTTCTGAACGGTAGGAAGATGTAACCAAACTAATCTCTTTAGTAGTCCTCAGTACTCAGTAATCCGAACGTTTTTGATGAAAAACGGAAGCGTTCGGATTATTGAGGCTTGACTGTATACCGATATACCGGTTATATTGCACACCCCTATTATCTACTGTTGCATATCAAGCACTGTTTCCGCTAGAAATAGAGAATCCTGATTGGTAGTATAAGAAATTAGTTGGGCAATCAGCAACTGCGTTTCAAAGTGAGCATTTTGTAACTGTCAACATGCTTCTTCGTCTGTGCGACATGTGCATATTATTGTAAAAAGCAGATGTCAAATATCTGACTTGGCAAAAATTGTGAACTTTGGCCTATGTGCAACAAGGGTTAGGATGGAAGAATTGAGTGGAGTAACCTCTGTTAGGAAAGAATACACCCTATCTTGTTGTTAGGTATTCATCCCTTCAATATAAAAGATTCGAAAAGAACAAAATAATCACTGTTCTGAACAAAGACAAATTTAGGTGATTAGTGTTTTGTATGTAACAAATTCTCTTTCCAAGCTTCCAAGAGGAAGATTTAGTTGATAAATCAAATCCTTGAATGGCTTAAATTGTGGAATACAATTTAACCTCCTGCACGCTAGAGGCCAGATTTGTGGCCCAAAGGATTTTTATATATTGACACGTCACTGACGTTTGACCCTTTGACATACATACGACATAAGTGTGTGACAAAGTTCTGTGATTCATGAGAAAGTTCACATTTTCCGAATCAGAAATCAATGAGCTTTCAAGTGATGTAATTAGTATCTCTGTAAAATTGTGTTTAATTGAGAAATGACGAATTAAAAATCTTGAACGTATTTTCAATCACAAAATTGCCTGCAGGTGCGTGTTTGACGTCGTTATGAAATTGTTACCTATTCGATTCAAAGGGTTGAAATTCTATAGTAAGTGCATGCCAAATGCATAAATTTTACATCATTATGTTCAGAATATTGTCACCAAGCTTATTAATAATTAGACATTGAATATAATCTTGTTAAAAAATAATGACAAATTTGCGAAAATAACGGCAAATGAAAATATCAATCGATTACTTTTTGTAAAATCCATGAAAATAAATACAGAACTTCACGTACACTTTTTGAATCTCACAATCTTCCACAAATAAATAAAAATGTATCTGTGCATTGTTTGTCAATTCTTGTTTCCAAATATAGTAATATATCCAACGTGTCATCAATAGCAGTGCCAAATCGGCCATTTTTCAATGCACCCCATGAAATGTTCCCGCGATTTTCTCATGTGACGCAGTTCAGTGTTTTGAAGAATGGTGATCAACTTTGAGTACACTTACATCTGCATTGTTCTGAGTACACTTACATCTGCATTGTTCATTACAGACGAAGCCAGTGGCATTTGCTGTGAGAACTAATGTGTCTTATGATGGGTCGGTTGACGATGACTCGCCGGTCCATGGGTGTGCTGTGTCTTTCGGGGTCAAGGATTTCCTCCATATCAAAGAAGTAAGTCCACTTCCATTTTACCATGGCATTTTCGAATACTTGTTTTTGATTGATTTATTTATCATGGAATGGAGGTTCACACATGAGTTTTGTGATAGGTGATTTACCGCGTTTGAATACATGATGACATAACTTTCAAGGCAAACTATGCCATGGAAATGAATATGTGTAAATCAGTTATCTTCGCTTTGCAACATGTTTCCTTCTGTATATCTGTTTGGGAAATAATTCTAATTTAGACTGGCTTTTGGCTCTGAATGGTATAAATTGGTTTCGAATCTACATAAGGATCTCAAAAAGTTAAAAAAACACAGTAGGTTTATCTCCTGAATCTATCTATCAACCTTCTCCTGATCCAGATGCAAACTAAAGACAAGGGAAATGCAGATTCACTGAACTTAATGGTTCTTTGAGTTGAAGACCACAGCACCCCTTGATGTAAACAACATGATTTAGCCTTATTCTATTATGAACCCCCTATCTTGCATCAACAATTCTTTTGAGCGTCATTCCCCCTTTAGACTGGACGTCAAGCGTCTCCTGAAACAGGGTTGATCTTGAAACTGTTCTCCTGTTTTGAGTGCAACCATTCCTGTTGGCCAGTGGGAGGGATAGTTTAGTAGTCTGTTGATTCTACTGTAGATCAAGCAATCTGGGTGTCCAATCCCTCCTGGGAATCAGCAACTTTATATTATTGCTGGTTTTCTCCTTACAGTATTTTTCATATGCCTTAATCGAATAACATATAATTGCAATTAAAATAAAAGCTCCCCTCTTCATGGAAACAGTTAATGCATTTATGAGCTCAATAATGCATGAAGTTTGAAAGAATAAGTAAGTACTCGTATATCTTCAGAAATTCAACAATGACTGGTGGATAGGCCGGCTGGTGAAGGAAGGATGTGACGTTCGCTTCATCCCGAGCCCGGCTAAGCTGGAGAACCTCAAGCTACAGCCGGGCAGTGGGGGGCGCGGGGGCAAGTTACACACGAGGTAAATCTTAGAGATTTGATGATTATTTCTCATGAATCATTTGTTACTTATATACAGTAATAAGATATTATATTTCCATATTCTTCATATTCTATCTAAAATGATTAAAATCTTTCTGGGTTTTAATGAGATTAAAATCTGCATTATTATAAGAACAAAAGAATCGCTTGCTATCGGTATGAATATTGCTTGTACATATGGATCAAACTTCCTTATAAGATCACACATGGCCCAGTGTCAATATTTTGTGGTTCTATTTTAAATCATTTCACTTTCAGTTTAATTTATCAGTATACTTTTCTCAGTATTTATTATAAATTTTTCTCTTGCTATTCATGTATTTTCTTCTTTTTATTTCATTTTGTTCACTATGAGCTCGATTATAGTTTCCTTGCTATTTTCTGCATCTAGAAATAAGGAAGGGAAAAAGACTCCCGACGTACAGGAGCCTGGGCCAATGCCTGCAATACCAAATGTAGCAGCACTGCCCCCTGGGTATGCTATCTTATTGATCGGATTAGCCCTGCATAAATATGATTGGTCAACCACTGTCTGACAATCAATTTGATTGGCTGACCTCCCCACACAGTTACCACAGGAGTCCTCACTTGTCTCCCCTTTTAGATCCCACCATTCTGATTGGCTGTCGTTTGTAAGCAAGCCATTGAGACTATCCAAGTAATGTGATTGACTGAAAAAGAAATAATATTCCAAACATTCCTATTTAAAAATTTTGTTCAGTTCCCAATATGCGTCCTTTCCCTCCATCACCCCCTACCTCTTTTCCCCAAGAACTGAAATACCTGTTTCAAAGTAGTGTGTCTATTTCAATAAAAGCAACATGCATGATTTATGAGATATATCTTGCCCTTATCATGTGCACAGAGCTGTATTTTGGATGTATGAGATATGATATTGAATTGTCCACACTGAGATACCTAATCTGCATGATATACCCTACATTCTGTATGTATTACAGTACATGTTACCATGAACTTTCTGTCCTTGTTACAAGTATCCGTGTGAAGTATTTATCTTGTCTCTTAATTGCATGGTAAAGGAAATAAAGTAAACGATAAATGATCATAAGGAGATTATTAAATGTAAGCAACTAAATGATGTTTAAAAAACAGAGAGCACCATTTCTTCTTTTCATGTTTAAGTTTGTAAAAACAGATGTAGTTTTTGTTTCCTTGTTTAGACCTCTTGTTCAGTTTGCGTTATCAATGTGTTCCATTACAAATTTCCTTTCAGTTCGTTACTTGCCTTGACAAGACAGATTATTGAAAAGGCCCACGATCCTCAAACATCGCCACCGCCTGGGTCAGTGAGTTGGTCACATGACTGGTCATGTGATGTATCATGTGATGCGTCATGTGAGCGTCATGTGACTGTCACATGGTTCTGCAGTGTGCTGTGTTTTGAAAGTTATAGACAAAATCATAGAAGTTGAATCACTTTAATCCAGTGACCGCATCGGATCTGTTATTTAGAAAGAATAGAAGGTGTTGAAGCAGAACACTTAGATAGAAAGTTTGTACAAATAGAGACCATTTTGTGTCATTACACATAGACGCTTTAGAATAGTTTACACACTTTGTAGTTGTGTTATAGAGGTTTTGTTGTTGCTGCGCTGTCAACTGACTTTACAAGCCGTTTTCTTAGCTCAGAGTATATGTGCTTGCGCTGCAAACTTACCTTGACCAAGGGAGATTACCCTGAATCAACCATTTCCTGTTTAAAGTTGGACAGATAGCAATATTATGGTTCTGATGAAAACAACATCAGATTCGAGGGTTATAAGTGGTTGTTTTTTCTCCAAGTTCTCAATCATGTTTTTGAAACCTTTTCTGTCAACTTATGTGACATATACAAGATTTCATTTGTGTATATTATAACAAATATTTTTATGTTTTGTTCCTGAAGTGAGCAAGATTTAGTCGTCGTAGAGCATACTTATTTTTCCCAAAAATTTCCCAAATCTACTAAAGTTCTATTGCACGAATGTTAAATGCATGAATGAAGTTACTAAATCTTAACCAGATACAAGTTAAAATAATGTTTTGCTAATAAAGCATACTGCATGCATGCATCCTTTACTAGCATGTATTTAAATTATATAATTGTTAATAGTCTTTTGAAAATTAAAAAAAATACACGTGAATTTATCTATCTGCTACAAGGCAAGTGACAAAGATCGGTTCTATTCCATCAATATTTGTTTTTCTGAAATATATTTTTATGTTTTCTCATATGGAAAAGAAGGTTCAACAATATAATGAACCTTACGTTTATGGGTTTGGCTTCATAGTGTCAAGGGCTTTTCTTCTTTTGGGTGAACAAATAATATTCTGCTCGTGAACCCCTTTTGGATAACAATTAACCCATTTGATTTACGAACAAAGTAGTCACTGATTGTCCTTTATCTCCAATGTTTTAATAACTATTTGATATTTTAAACATCCAGAAATTTTCACAAAGAATTTTACATTGCCACACATTTTGATTATAAAAAAATAGCATTTGAATTAAGAAATATTCAAAGTGATAAACTTCAGAAATTTATTAATTGCAAGGTTAAGTATATATAATTTTTGGTTTGC
This sequence comes from Gibbula magus, assembly GCA_936450465.1. Lineage (NCBI taxonomy): Eukaryota > Metazoa > Mollusca > Gastropoda > Trochida > Trochidae > Gibbula > Gibbula magus. The sequence goes on along the minus strand of OW388297.1, from coordinate 69,384,256 downwards.
ATCATTCATTTATATAAGAACTGTGAGCTTGGTTCTGCCTCATCTGATACAAGATGAACATGTTGCATAAGAGAGTTAACGATTTAATCAGCAAAGCAAAAAACGAAAAAGACAGATCCCTAGAGCATCTTACGTAAAAGCAACACAAGAACATGCAGCACTGACAAGACATGTGGATGATCTAATTTCCTAGTGGATCAGATGGGTTCAGGAATTGATGGCTCCCACACTTGGTGTACACGGAATGTCAGCATCCTGAAGCAGGATATATAGACTTCCTACACGTCATTTGAAACATCTTTTTGGAAATGTTTTCTAGAAACAGATTCTGAATACAATAATAGATTTAGTTATGGCAGTCTATTACCAAAAATACTTTTAAAACATTATTACATGTCACATGTTTTAGATGGACAGGGATTTAGAAGGCTGATATTGTGATGGTTGATTTGTGAGTTAGGATAGAGGTGACTTGTAAAATGTGGATCAAGTTGTAAGAATGGGGCTAGAATTGTTACTCAGTTATAATTTTAAGTTAAGTCGGTCGTTATTGTCTGCAAGTCAATGTATAATTGAAATTTGTGACTATCATTTTGCCTCTTTTGCCACTTTGCATTTACATTTAAATAATATGGTTACAAATAGAACTATATGTCATTTGTTCTCTGTGAGCAAAAATAAAAGTAGTGCAATCACTGTTATTTGTGATGGTGATATGCCAAACACATCATTATCCTTCTTTGAATGATGGATTGGAAATCAGCTAACCTCTATCTGATTAGAATTTGATAGGTTTAAATGTAGATGGTAGATAGATGTATATTCTAGCAACTGCCATAAGCAAACTTTAATTTCGTTATTTGTTATCTCTAAAAACACATTCCCAATTATAATAAGGAAAAAATTAAAAATGAGATTTTAACCCATAAAAGGTATACTTGATTTTCATCTTATTCTTACGGGATAATGGGATTGCATGTTGCTCCAAGGTAAACAGTCGCCTACCAATGAGAAGGGGACGTATAGCGAGGCTGGATGTGCTAATGCTTTCTGAGGGGAACTTGAGTGTAGTATGACATATGTCATCAATTAGTGCAGTCTATGTAGGAATCTGATGGAACTGGTGCATGCCTTTGACATTGTCATGTTACAAAACCACATCAAGTCTTAGCTACACTATCAAGCTCCAGTGCAGACTTTGCTATTTGGAGAAAGGAAGTGTATATGTCGGTGATAAACCAAGACATGAAGTTCGTGAATATCAAAATAGAGTTACTGAAGACTAACAAGAAAGTGAACATGCCTAAACAAAAAAATTCCTATTTCAACAATTTCTTCTTTTCCTTTAAAAAAACATACCCGGTATTATTATAAAATATCTGTATGGTTTGTGTCAGCAGATAGGTCCTTAATGATGTATTGATAATACTTAAGTTATGGAATTCTGTTACCAAACATACCTCAAAACATACAGACAATAATTTAATTTAGATAGGGTCTTGATGTAAATCCTGTCTTTAGAGTCATCTTTCTTCACATGCTAAGAATTACTTGAAAATGGATTTGATTTTGACCCTTTTATGAATGCTTCGATATGTTGATATTTTTCTCCTCTTCAGGTGCAGTTGTCACTACATTCCAGGACGAAATGGAAGATTTAATCAATTGAATGCTAAAATGTTTATGTCTATTTTTCAGCAAAACAAATTCTTCCTCCAACATAGACAACCTGCTTGCTAACTCGAAATCTTCAAACTCGCGAGGGTCAACACCTCCTACACCTGGTAGGTATCAGAAGCAAAGATGAAAGCAAATGTCTACAGCGATTACAACCAATGGTGAAATCAGCCTTGGGAGCTGTGCCAATTTAACATCTATCAGATAAACTATAGATTGTTAGACCTCGATTTTTGTAAAGGCCCCGTGATTGTGTGGTGAGCTGTTGGTACGGTCAGTTCTGGTGATATTTTCCTTACTCTGAGGGTGTAGGTTCGAGTCCGTTGCGGGACTCAACCCAAAAACGTACAAGAATTTGTACTTTTGAAGGATAGTGTTATCCTAAATGTAACAAAGGTAGAAATGTGAGAATTAGAGATCATACTGATGAACTATCTTTGTATATCAAAACTATTTCCATAGGATATGAACATCATCAGATGTAAATATTATTGATAGTGTAGTAATATTCTTGGAATATACATGTAGGGCCTACCTTCTGCGTCTGTTAACAATTAATTTTAGTGGTAACACTTTGTACTAATTGTCTAACGGGTATTATGGCCTCTATTCAAAATAAACCTTCTTCTTCTGAATACATTTCATCTGTTGGTAGGTAGTAACATATAAGAATGTGATGTTTGTATGACTACATTTGTGGAGCATACGCTATAAGGATGTGTTAAATCCCGAAAAAAAATGAATGAATATCATTACTCCCTCCATAGCACATGCACACCATTAGTCATATGTTTTATTAATAATGTATATTCTACTCCTGTTAACGATTAATTTTGATGATGATTCAAATATATTAACACTTTTACCACTTTGTCTAATGACCCGATTCAAAATACTCATCTTCTTCTTCTTCATCTACATACAGTTGAGATGAACTCCCTTGTTGTGTTACAGGTATGGAAGAGCAGAATGGACTGGACAGCAACCTGGGCGAGGACAGCGATAGTTTAGGAAAAACAAGCAAAGCCAACATTACTCCACCGACAAAGGAAAAACGAAAACCATTCTTTAAAAAGGTGTTTTTCTTGAACATAAACATGAATATGCCTTGCTTTACAAAGGAAGAGTCTTGAGATAGATTTTCAAAGTTCTGTTACCGCTAAGATAGTCATAAGTACCATACACAGCACATTGGCTTATGACTGTATCAGTGTTAAGAGATGCATTGTATTTTCTTGCTAACAAAGCGGAGCGTACTATGAATTTCATGTGCAGCATGCTAAAACGCTTGTACAGAAAAGTTAACAAAATGCAGAAAGGCTAAATTTATGACTTGCAAGTGCATGATGTCGTTCGGCAGGAAGTGTTCACTATTATTTCCACACTGGTGATCGTCAATTTACAGAGTTGTTAAGTTACTAACAACATCGACTGTGAGATGTTTCGAATAAGGATTTCAACTTTTAAAATGGAATTTGATTGAATGTGGATGATGTGAACTGAATGTGTATTTGTGTTGCAGTCTGAAAGCATACCTCCCTATGAAGTTGTGCCTTCCATGCGACCAGTTGTGCTGATAGGGCCGTCTCTCAAGGGCTACGAGGTGACCGATATGATGCAGAAGGCTCTCTTCGACTATCTCAAACACAAGTTCGAGGGCAGGTCAGTTCTTTTAATAGCTCACCAATAGTACCAATCTGCAGAGTTTGTGGTGAAATAGGGGCTGAAATATCCTCAAGTCCGAGGTCAGATTTTTACTTTGATCATCCTAAATATCACTGAAAAGACATTTACTTGTTACTTTTCAAATACAAATCAGTTATCAATATGGCTTGACATTCAGACAGAGCTTTGTTACTTGGGTAAAATAAACTGCAATAAGGCATTGAGTTGTTGTCAGTTATTAGTTTTATAACCCATTGTAAAAGTTGCTGTGAACTCAGTAGTGTCTGAATTTGACCTCTTGCAGAGAGTCGAAAGTTTTACCTTTTAGGATGTGATGATGTGACTAAACCAAGCATAGTACTGTGCAGGTTTGCATGGCACCAGGTTAAACTTATTCAGTGGTTCAGGTACCATACACTGCATTACAGTGTTATATGTATATTTGATTTATATCATACGATTTATTACATCCACAGAATAATTATAACACGGGTGACAGCTGACATCTCCCTAGCAAAACGCTCCTTACTCAACAACCCCAGTAAACGTGCTCTCATGGAGAGAGCCAACAGTCGGGCCGCCGGCCTAGGTAGGAGGTTTTATCAACTGTAATCTTCATGTAATAGATTAACGTCACATGCTGCCTATTTACATAAAGTTGTAATAGTTAAGATCACAATGAAAGTGGCAATGGCATGTTTCCTATTTATAGGTGATTTGCGTACAGTTTAGCTTGATTTAAGTCCACGAGTGATAAATAAGATACCAATAAAATACCACTCACTCCTTTCAATAGCTATATATTCTACTTGTTAATGGTATCAATATCTTACTCGCTTTCCCTCCTTGAATACCAAATCACTCACTCGTTTCATAAAAATGCTATTAACGGAATGTCGTTTTGTATTCTCTTTAATGATCCTACAGAGAAAGGGAAGTAACTCTGCATCAGATAATTTTTGTCTTAAATAAATCCACAATTGTTGGAAGTCCCAAACTTATTAACTGTCACATATAGATATTCCTGTTCTAAACAAACTTTAGTGACGTACATATAATTGCTAGATAAGAGTTATCTTCTTTACATGATGTTCATTCTGCCCATTTTGTTTTCAGCGGAGGTCCAAAACGAGATCGAGCGAATATTTGAACTGGCGCGAACTCTTCAACTGGTTGTGCTAGACTGTGACACAATAAACCACCCCTCTCAACTTGCAAAAACGTCTTTAGCTCCAATTGTTGTATATGTCAAAATTTCATCACCAAAGGTATTGTATGCTTTCACAGCACTTGAAAGTTTTAAGTAATCAGATAATTTCAAGTACTTCCATTTATTGATAATCTGGAATTGAAACAAAAAACAAGAAAATACAGATTTATCTAGATTAAAATTTTGAATATTAAAAAATATCGTATGCAATTCTATATTATTCTTTTTAGTTTGTTAACGGATTCACATACCATGATTAGGACAAATTTAAAAATGCCACTCAGAATCCCTCCAAAATAAAAACGTTGCCATATTTTACTCTCCCCCTTACTCAATTCTGTGCCTGTTTTGCTCATCTACACCAGAGCAGTGTTTTTACCTCCTGCCTTAAAAATATTTTTCCCAATAATTAAACCAAGTAATTAAATTTGTCTGGCCTGAGAGGAAATGTACATAAAATGCCAAAAATAACTTGAAATAATTATAGTAATTCAGTTTACATTCATCTTGAACAAGCACTGCATCCTATTGAGGTTACTTTAGAAAAAGAATATTTGACACTGACTTGTTGTTTCCCACCTACAGGTACTACAGCGACTAGTCAAGTCCAGAGGCAAATCACAGAGTAGGAATATGAACGTTCAACTTGTAGCTGCTGACAAACTTGCACAATGTAGTCCTGTAAGTAATGTTTGATCTTAAAAAGATTTTACCCAAGCTAGTTTTACAATGTATCATTTTTACCCCCGTCAAGTTTGACAATGTATCCGAATGTATAAATCACTTTATCCCATCAAGTTCTACAATGTAACAGAATGTATAAACCACATAATTTTTTTAACCCTGGCAAGTTATACAATGTATCACAATGTATAAATTACATATATATTTTTTTACCCCAGCAAGTTATACAATGTATCACAATGTATAAATTACATTCCGTGGGTAATAATAAGCCTGATACATACATGACGAGGAATTTCTGTATATTATGGTTATAATGGTTAATATATTTTCCTAACAGTAGTTAGCTTACTGATATTTTCTAAAGTCATTTAAAAAGAAAAAATGAATTCTTCTCTTATTATAAGTGGAAAAACAATCGAAAATTTCAAAGACAAACTAATTTGTTAATTTTCAGAGATAGTTTGACAAATGCGTTTTGAAACTCTTATATATGAATAATATGAATAACTTTCTTGATTTATTTTCATTTCAGTGTAACTTTACTACTTTACTTTAACATTACTGATGCTGGTATTAAGCAAGGAACTTCTGAAGTGATGTCCATATACTGTTTCTTGACATAGTTGAGCTTGTATTCAATATATTTGATTGACATGCCTTTATCTGTGTCTGCAGGAGATGTTTGATGTGATTCTGGACGAGAACCAGTTAGATGATGCGTGCGACCACTTGGCAGAGTTCCTGGAGGCCTACTGGCGTGCAACTCATCCCCCCAGCCACCACCCCGCCTCCCCCACTCACCCCCACAGGACTATGCCATCACCCCCCTCCGGGCCCCTGTCTCGACACAACACCGTGCCGGCCAACGTCTCTCACAGCCGCTCCGACAGTCTAGAGCGACACCATCGCACTGGGTCGCCAGAACACCGGCACCCACATGATAGAGAGTCCCGTCTGCGCGATGTGCATGAGTATGATCGTGACTACTCGTCGCGAGACTATGACGTGCGGGGGGGAGGGGGAAGGGACTATGGGAGGGGGGGCGAGGACCACCGAGACCCCCGATCTCATGACTACGATTCACGGAGACACGCTAGAGATTATGAGCATATAGACTCCAGAGAAAAACTTCATAGCTCTCCGCGGAATAAAAATTACACGTCTTTGCGTCAGGGAAGTATAGACATCTAGCAGTGGAGGTGTGCGGCCTTGAGGCTGATTGTGTAGCTCGTGTACGGACTACATACAGGCCAATGGATTCCACACCTGGATGTGATGCAATCTGTTTTCTCTCCTTTGTCAAACTTGGTATATCGTGGAGCGAGCGGCAGTGTGACTTATGCACAGATGGATCAAGGATTATCCCCCTTTGAAGGAGTGATCGACCTTTGACCTATGGAGTGTAATTTGCATGTATCAAGCTCTACGTGACCACTTGTTGTGCATAATAACATTTGTACGTACAGCGCTCCGGAGCAACCCAAGTTGTTAATTTGAAGAAGTTTTTTGCTCAAACCTCTCTAGCTCGTATATACTTTTCAAGAGTTATGGGAAAGTTTTGTGAGCCCATTTTTAGCCCCTTCATGGGGAAACTGTCTAATTTCCTTTGTTTCTTAACACATTAGAGTGCTTAAAAATTGGAGATCTCTTTTTTATCGAAGCGTAGCATCAAATCTTTTTGTGTGACGAGACACTTCCCTCACTTAGTCCAGTGAACCAGCATGTAGATATCATGCATCAGTCAATTTCACGTTTAATGGGAAGTTTTTTCTCAGAAGTACTTTGTTTTAAGATATTTATTCTGAAAGTGTGTTCAGACCACCTCTCACATGCTAACTCTATGCCATTTGAGTCAAGCCGCAATTCAGTGGCAAAGGTTTTTATGCCACAATATGATTTGAGAATATTTTCTTAAAGGTACAATTTACAGTTTTAAGTCTAATCTCTGTTATTAGAAGATAGATATATGCATTTTCATTACTTTTAAAAAGTTTTCATTACAAGACGTGAATGGCCATTATATAGTGAATACTGCTATATGGGCGCATTAGGAACTTGCATATTATTTCTATAATCCCACCAAAGAATTCATCAATCTTTCCCAATCTCAACAAATTAAGAAAAAAATGAATAAGATCAAATTGTATAGCTTTCTGTTATTCTGGGCATCTTACATTCATTTATTGTTTATCAATTTTAAAAAATTGTTTAGGGAAAAAAGTGATATTTATTTATTCTAATAAGGTAACCGGTAACATGTAAATTTGTTAAAGAAGTTCAAAGCATGGTTAATTAGATAGCAGATTGAGAGCGAGAGATTTGATATTGTGTGTCCCTGTTATGTCTTGCTATTTTCAAGTAATGAGAGGTTTGATTGTGTTAAGTATTTCCTCCTCATATGTACAATAATTGATATACATACACCCAAACTGTTGGCATTCATGTTATACTGAATTATATTTATTTCATTATTTATTATTTACCTGAAATATTGGCCATGTGATGACAATTTCGCAGCATGTGATATGTTTTAATTCTTTGTTTTTCGAGTGACATGGGTGGAATAAGATTGATTTTCATGCAGATAGAATTTCCTCAACTATTGCTTGTATGTTTTTCGCAGCCTTCAAGAGACATGGTATATCATTCCTTGTGTTCTTTGTTTTTCATTTATCAGAAATCCAAATAAAAATCTAGGTGTTCTGATTCGTTGAAATTAAAACAAATAACTGATTGTATGTTATATTATTTTGATTTCTCAAGACAAAAACTAACTAAATAAATCTAGGTAGTTTATTTTAAGTTTTAAAAATCATAATAAAATCACTGCTTGCATTGTAGTTTCTCAAATAAGACGAATATACCATGTCTTTCATGATTGATAAATCTGAACCGTGATGATATTAAACTCAATGCTAGAGCAGTGATTGTAAAGTAGTCAAGTAATTTAGTGAAACATAATGTAGCGTAACTCGATAGTTTGAAATTTTCAAAATATCTGACATAGTGGAGATGTCATGCATCAACACTGAGATAGGACCATCCTTTAAGATAACTAGATCTTTATATAAGCCAGGACACCATTAAATAAGAAGAGTGAAAATCATATTTTGAAACTGTTACTAATATAAGCATGTTGACATTACTTGAGTTTTTTACTTTGCTTTTGCAAGAGGCAGTGCAATCTCTTATTTATACTGGAATAGTGCAATATCTGGGTATGTGCTACTTATATTTATGTATTTACTTACTTGATTCATTTTTTCTGAAATCTCTGTTATTGTCCCTTTGTATTCTACGAAATGCATTTTATTTGAGACTCCAGTCAGGACATACTGTCTCCGTGTGATGAGCCGGCACTCATCAGTCGTTTGACTTCTATAGATAAGGAAACTTCATATACCTCACCTCGTTAACGCAGTCAGTATCAAGAGGTATGAAGCGCGATAATGAATATCACTAGTCCGGTCTCTATTGATCACTTCCCCTTATTCGAAATATTCTGCTCATCATGAAACTCGACATATTTAGCTGGCCGTGAACATACAAAGCATCAGCACTAATTCTTTCTGATTTATTTGAATATTTGAAGTAACAATGATATAAGCAGAGCCTGAAATGTGCACTGGCACTATCTCTGTCACTTTTGGGAGGCGATTAAAATTATTCTTGCCTGTACCAAATTCATTGTCATCAGATTCAGTAATTCAGTTTCAGTAGACATTTTCAGGGTGTTTGGTTCCATATTTTTTTAACAAGAGATTTTGCTGGCTGTTATCTCCCTTTAATATCATTCTGATGACCACAAATTGTTTCCATGGATGAAAATATTCCAGTTTTGTCAGCTAGCACACTACATCACCTCTCGTTGTGTTGTTGGAAATAATTGATAACCAAAACTATGATTGTGATAAGCTTGATTACCTACCATAATCGACTTGATAAGAGCTACGTCCCTAAGAATATAAAATAAATAATTATAATTCATTTTCATAGCGACGGGTATCTCTATTAATAACAAGACTCATGTGAAGCTAATTTTGGATTCACTTTTGACATTTTTACTGTGTGAAGGGAAGGTGATGGATGTTAGGACTGTTTACTTCACATTGAGTTGTTCTATTATCAAACTTATTTGACACATTTGATTCCATGTTTTCTATTTATTTTCTTGTCTGATTGGTTTGATGATTATAAGCTTTGATTGATTTTTTCAATTGTACATATGCTTGAAGATGCAAATTATCCTGTGGTCATTCTTGGTTTTTTTTGGCTGCTGCTTTTGCTTCAAAGTCAGCCACAATGTTAATGAAACTGATCTGTAGGATACGCAAGTGTCCATAATTTACGACTTGAGTACAGGGTAATTAGAAGTATTATGAGAGTAAGTAAGTCTTACAGGTTGCTTCAATGTTTGTCTAATCACGTCTCTTTTAAATTAAAGACTTGAATTTCAAGTTGTTTTTCAGGGGTTCTTATGCTTGTGAATACTAAGAGGTAATTACTATAACAGTTTTGTACCTTCATCACTAATATTGGATAAAACAAGTAGCCGATTTCAAAGGGATGTAAGTTTTGAAGTTTGTCTGATTGAGTCTTTTTCATGAAATACCAGACGTTTTTTGCATTTACTGTTTTTCTGGAATTTGGGTTTGTTCATAAGCACACCACTGTCAACCATACCTGTTTATAGCAGTTACTGGACCACTTAACTGTGAAACCATCCTCTTGCTGTTTGACTCGACACTCAACACTGGCTCTCCTCATTGGGACATTTCCTTCAGTGCATGTACGTGTGAGAGAGATTATGTCTGTTTCCGATCAGTCCTGACACTGTAATAAATAAGTCAGGTTTTACGTAATATCACCCAAGTACATGATAGTTGTATATATAACACAACATTGAGTGTTGTATTTTCTTTGGCCTGCTTAAGTTCTGACCAATACTAGCGCTTCCGACTAGACATCCCTCTCTAGCCGTGGACAGGTTGCAGAAACGTCCTGTTCACTATATTGCTTGTCGTTCACTAGATGCTGACACTTTTGCAATAGTCCCTTCTTCTCTACAGCAACGTTATGGAGCCCGAGGTCTAGAATGACTACTCAACCGATTCTTGCACTGCCCATCACCACAGGACAGCCATGTGGAGTGTTCTTGCTGTTAGTCGCTCACTTATTATCATAAAGGGTATTCAATATCTGACGTGGCGGTGCCATGCAGTAACCATTGTTACATTGTAAGATGATCTTTGCTTGCACTCTTGTCTCCCTTTTAGAAGCTGTCTTGCTGCCATCTGTAAGCAATGCATGTGTTCTCACAGTCTGTTCATCTGTACGAATACTTACTGTAATGGCATCCCACTGCAAACAAGAGGAGGCCTTGGTCGAAACACAGTAGACTGATGGCCTGTCCTTGCTATATGTTATGTTACACAGGTCCAAGGCCAGGTAACTCTCACTCTACAAGTGTTGGCTACGTACCCCCCCCCAGAGGTGTGACATGAGAACCCTGTAGACTGATGACCTGTCATATTTATATGCTATCTTGTTTCACAATCGGAGGGCAGGTAACTAACTCACTGTACAAGTATCTGTTGTATACTCCCCGCCCCAGGGAGGAGGGTATGTAACTCACTGTACAAGTATCTGTTATATACTCCCCGCCCCAGGGAGGAGGGTATGTAACTCACTGTACAAGTATCTGTTGTATACTCCCCGCCGGAGGGTATGTAACTCACTGTACAAGTATCTGTTGTATACTCCCCGCCCCAGGGAGGAGGGTATGTAACTCACTGTACAAGTATCTGTTGTATACTCCCCGCCCCAGGGAGGAGGGTATGTAACTCACTGTACAAGTATCTGTTGTATACTCCCCGCCCCAGGGAGGAGGGTATGTAACTCACTGTACAAGTATCTGTTGTATACTCCCCGCCGGAGGGTATGTAACTCACTGTACAAGTATCTGTTGTATACTCCCCGCCCCAGGGAGGAGGGTATGTAACTCACTGTACAAGTATCTGTTGTATACTCCCCGCCCCAGGGAGGAGGGTATGTAACTCACTGTACAAGTATCTGTTGTATACTCCCCGCCCCAGGGAGGAGGGTATGTAACTCACTGTACAAGTATCTGTTGTATACTCCCCGCCCCAGGGAGGAGGGTATGTAACTCACTGTACAAGTATCTGTTGTATACTCCCCGCCGGAGGGTATGTAACTCACTGTACAAGTATCTGTTGTATACTCCCCGCCCCAGGGAGGAGGGTATGTAACTCACTGTACAAGTATCTGTTGTATACTCCCCGCCCCAGGGAGGAGGGTATGTAACTCACTGTACAAGTATCTGTTGTATACTCCCCGCCCCAGGGAGGAGGGTATGTAACTCACTGTACAAGTATCTGGTGTATACTCCCCGCCCCAGGGAGGAGGGTATGTAACTCACTGTACAAGTATCTGTTGTATACTCCACGCCCCAGGGAGGAGGGTATGTAACTCACTGTACAAGTATCTGTTGTATACTCCCCGCCCCAGGGAGGAGGGTATGTAACTCACTGTACAAGTATCTGTTGTATACTCCCCGCCCCAGGGAGGAGGGTATGTAACTCACTGTACAAGTATCTGTTGTATACTCCCCGCCAAAGGGTATGTAACTCACTGTACAAGTATCTGTTGTATACTCCCCGCCCCAGGGAGGAGGGTATGTAACTCACTGTACAAGTATCTGTTGTATACTCCCCGCCCCAGGGAGGAGGGTATGTAACTCACTGTACAAGTATCTGTTGTATACTCCCCGCCGGAGGGTATGTAACTCACTGTACAAGTATCTGTTGTATACTCCCCGCCGGAGGGTATGTAACTCACTGTACAAGTATCTGTTGTATACTCCCCGCCCCAGGGAGGAGGGTATGTAACAGGAAAGGGTATGTGCATCTCCTCTCTGTTTGAGCTTTGCTTCTGTCTGAATGCCATTGACTATTTTACCTTCTTGTGGCCTAACCCCAGACAGGCCAATCTGGTTTTATTTTCACCATGTGACTCTTGTTGGATTTGTAAATAAAATTTTTATCTCCTACAAAGTGTTGTTAATTTTAACTCATCAGGGCTATGAGGCTTATGACACAGGCAACCTGGTATCCGCTTAATGTCCGTTACATTTTGATATTTTCAACTTCTTCACCAGAACTGCTGCACCCCAAAGCTGAAATTTTGTGGGGAGGGTAAGTAAATTTTTAGCTCATCAGACCTGAATGGTCAGGTGGGTTTATTGCATGGGCCTTTGTCTGTAAACTTTTCACGTTTTCGACTTCTCCCAAGAATTGCTATATACAAAGTTGAAATTTTGTGGGGAAGTACCTTGCACTTAGAAAATCAAAGTTTTTTCATTTGGTCCTCACCCCTCTTCAAATAAAGGCGTGACAGGCATTATTAGAGAAACCTTTTGACAACTTTTTCACAGAAACTAGTTTACAAAGGAAGCTGAAATTTTCAGAATACATCTTTGTTGGATGAGGGTTAATTTTTAGCTCATCAGGGCTGAAAGGCCCAATGGGCTTATGGCATGGCATGGTGTCCGGCGTCCGTCCGTCCATCCATCCATCCGTCCGTCCATCCGTAAACTTTTTGCTTTTTCGACTTCTTTTCCAGAACCAATGACTCCACAGAGCTGAAATTTTATGTACAGACTCCTTGGCCCATGGGGATTCTAAATTGTAGATTTCGTGACCCGTGACCCCAAATGAGGTCACGGGTCACATCCTTAAAAACCTATTTTCATCTTCTTCTCCAGTTCCAAAAGGTCTAGAGAGCTGAAAAGTTGTGTGCAGACTCCTTCACCCATGGGGATTCTAAATTGTAGATTTCGTGACCTCATGACCCCAAATGGGGTCACAGGGGTCACATCCTTAAAAACCTATTTTCATTTTCTTCTCCAGTTCCAAAAGGTCTAGAGAGCTGAAAGGTTGTGTGCAGACTCCTTGGCCAATGGGGATTCTACATTGTAGATTTCGTGACCCCGTGACCCCAAATGGGGTCACAGGGGTCACATCCTTAAAAACCTATTTTCATCTTCTTCTCCAGTTCCAAAAGGTCTAGAGAGCTGAAAAGTTGTGTGCAGACTCCTTGGACCATGGGGATTCTAAATTGTAGATTTTGTGACTCTGTGACCCCAAATGGGGTCACAGGGGTCACATCCTTAAAAACCTATTTTCATCTTCTTATCCCGTTCCAAAAGGTTTAGAGAGCTGAAAAGTTGTGTGCAGACTCCTTGGCCCATGGGGATTCTAAATTGTAGATTTCGTGACCCCGTGACCCCAAATGACCCAAAAACCTATTTTCATCTTTATCTCAAGTATGTAAAGCTCTAGAAAGGTGAAATGTTGTGTAGAGACTCTTTGGTCAAAGGTGATTCTTAATTGTAGGATTGGTGACCCTGTGACTCCAAATACAGGTCACAGGGGTCATAATCTAAAAACCTTTTTTTTTGCTTGTTAACAATGTTAACTTGAGATAACTTAGATATTCAACCTTAGATAATAAATCAATGAATATCTGATGAGCTACAGAGCCCATGGCTCTATTTTTGTTAATTTGGACTTTGCTGCCAAAGATGGGAGTGGATAGGGATCCACCCTAAAATCTTTACTTTAAACAACTTCTCAAGAACAGGCTTAGACTTATTATCCTTCTGCCAACAATAATGGCATGGCAGGGGTGCAATTTAAAGTTGTGTTTTTCACATAATGATGAAATATTTAAAATGCATCCATGATCCATAATAGTTTGATCCCGAGACTCTCATTACATTGCATATTTTCTTCATGTCTTAATTATATCAATGTTGTGCTGTGCAGTATTGAATGCTGAGTATTGAATAACCTCCCATTACCAGATGGGGCCAAAAGCAAGACGCGTTAAAACAACATTTTGTGTAAACATAAACTATCAGTAGATTATAATTACATGTTAGGTGAAGATTCATGGCATATCATCAATTATCTCAGAAGCAATTATATTTCATATATATGATTTCATATGCAAATATTCAACCTTGAATAATTATAAAGAATGCGAAGTCTGATGAGCTACAGAGCCGAGGACAATTTACACAGGAATCGGCATTCTCTGCCCTACTCAAGCCATTTAAGATCATGGGAAGATGAAGTGTGGGATCCTGCAAGGCTTCTTCGACCCCTGATCCAACAAGCAGCATCTTTCTCGTATCAATGAAGGCTGGTAATAAATCGCTCTGTATAACATGCATTTTATCAGCAAACAAGCAAAAAAGTGAGCGTGGCTCACTAATACCCCCGACTGTTTAAGTTTGACATTTTTATTTTACTTAAAGAGAGAGGTGTCTGCACACCTAAGGATTGATAAGCTATGAAATGTAATTGCTAAGATTAAACTGTTTGTGAAAATGGTAGGACAAGTCTCAATCTTCATGTAAAAAAGGTGGTTTAAGTCAAAATAGGAATAAAAGTAACTTGAAAAGGTATTGGTAACATAATACACTACTGCTATTACCACTGATTTCAACTTTATTTTGGAAATTAATCCATCATAATGATTCATTCGAGTGACTTTAAACAACAGGTACATGGAAGCACACCCCTGAAGGCACAGTGAGAGATATATAGCACTTTATGGCTGAAAGGAAAGAAAATCTAACTTTTCCCAAAATATAACCAGTGGAAATATAAAATAGTAAAATCAACAAGAACACAGAAGTAGCTTTTGATGAAAGTTACATGAAAAAGAAAATGATGAAGTCAACAAATCACAACACAGAAGTAGCTTCATTCATTCTAGCTATGATAAAGTACAAAAATATAAATAATCGCCAAAAATTCAAAATTTCACCAAATCGTGTTACATTTTGCAATGCACCTCTCCTAGTGGTGAAGAAGACATGTGCCAAATTTGAAAAGGATGAGATGGATAGTTTTTCTGTAATCGATCGGACAAAAAATGGTCAGAATTTGAATAAGTTAAAAAATACAAAAATTCGCCAAAAATTCAAAAAATCACCAATTCCGTTGGTCGGGGGTATAATAAAACGACAATTAATCTTTGAAGGTGCTCGTCGGCCTTCTCATCCAATAATGCTTGGTTTAATCTTATTTTGTTGCTTGCTTATTTATATCTCCATTCAGGGACTTCTTCTTTTGGGATGAGGGGAGAAACTTGGATGGAGCAGGGTGATGTTTTCGAAAACAAGATATATAATATATATAGATAATATAGATATATAAGGTAGTATATGGGCTAGTATAATGGCTTCGATTTTTCGTCAACTGCATATATGCTTTTTAACCCCACGTGAAACCGAAGGGGTATTATGTCAGATGGCATCTTGCAAGGGCAAAACATAACAAAAACAGTGACTATGTAAATTTTTTATAGTCATGGCACAATAGTCTGAACATAACAGGGATTGTACAACACCAATTGACTTGAATTAAAATGTTTAAAGAACCATCACATATAAACGTAAACCACTGTATCTTACAAGTTCTAACATGTGACAAAGTGACATAAATGCATTCGTACAGAACAGTTCTGAAAAATTCGACCGGCAATAATCAAGCACCAACATCTTCCAAGACTTGGATGACGTATGACGACGGATGTGGACCAGAAGCAATTCGGATTACACTCATCAGAGGAACCAAAACAGGAGGAATGCTAACAGTTCGTCTCGTGAATAGAGTATTCGTGAGACATGTAAATGTACTGCATATACACGTCTCATGAAAAAGATGCCCCAAGATACTGAAGAACCATGTTTCGGACAATGACATTCGAACTAGTTATTTTCAAGAGTGCGGAAGATTATCAAACGTCATTCTTCAGAAACCATTATTTACTTTGTTGGATGTTTGGAGAATAACAACAGCTTGACATGGTGGAATTTAAAGTGGTTCTTAAAGGACATTGATAAAATGTTGAATGTGATCATTTTAGTCTGATAACCAGCTTTTAAACGAGCTCAGTTTATAAGGGAAATAGATGGCTTTTTAGCTCGTCAGGCCTGAAGTGGCATCGTCCCTAAACTGTTAACATTTCGACTTCCTCTCATGAACCTATAAACCCCAAAGCTGTCATTTTGTCAGGGAGGTACCTTGCACCTAGGGGATCAAAGTTTATTCATTTGGTCGTCACTCCCTTCAAATATGGGCTTGGCAGGCATTATTAGTAAGAACCAGTAATGCAAGAAAGCTCGAATTCTGGGAATATTATCTTTGTTGGATGGTGACTAAGATGTGTAAATGTCATTGCTCTTATCCCAAAAACAATGGGCGTGGCATGGTTGCCATTTAATTGATTGATCCCCTTAATGACTTTGATCAAATGCTCAACTGTATACTATTAATCTTAATCATATCAGCTTTAATTCTACCACCATTCCAAGCCTAAACACCATTCATAAGGGAAAAAACATCACATTTAAAATACTTGGCACATCCTTTTCGCTTCATATCAAGCACTGTAATATGAGCCACCATCTTCACAACGTCACAGGCGTAACGAAAATATTTCCATATATTCTCTTTCCGCCCTTGAATTCAAATCTCGCATTTTCAGTGCTAAGATTTTAACGTACTGCAGGCAAATCGGATAAGCCAATCAGAAGACAGTTGTATTGCCTCTTTGACTGTGTCGATCGTCGCTTATTTTGAATTGGTTCCGAATGTAAACGGCGATTTCATTGGCTGTATGTTAGCAGATGGTAAGGGACGTAACTCGTGATCACGACAGGTGTCGCTGATTCGTTTCACCACATCTGCCTAGGTTGAAGGCAAGGTAAAAAAATGGAGAGATCTCAATACATTTTCACCTTGCCGTGGGAAGATGATGAGCCACATGTTATATGACGATCTGTGTAAGACTAAGCTGAGCGGAGCGGAGTTTCCCTTGAACTATGCTCTTTTATCCATTAAGAACTTTAAGACGGTATTTTCAGAAATAGCACAATCAGCGGAGCCACTCATAATACCACATGTTGGGGGATATGCCTACATAAATGGTTAGGTTACCTTGAGCATTTGTTAAAGATCATTCAAGGGATTGTGATTTTCCTTCCATTTTTTTTCAAAAACCTTTAGAAAGTTGAAATGTTGATTAAAAGCGGTAGTTTTTCTTACTTTGATAAGGGAATACGTTTATTCAGTTTGTAGGCTGTCGGTCGATGTGCAATAACAATAGTGTTCACGCTATCATCAAACATACATAAGTCATTAACCTACAACAATAACAACAACTCTTAATATTCTCCACCAATAAATATACATCTAACGTTAGAATCTTATAACATAGATTGAAAACTTCTGTAATATGAAGAAGCAGATGGTCTATTTCAGATGACATATTTTGTAAAACATTGTGTATGAAGTTCTTTTTATAATTAAAACACCAAAACAAATTTCTATTAACCGAATCAATAGTCTTTTTATATCCACGTACAGACAAAAAAGTCTATCCCCGATTTTAGATACATATTTTTGCACAAGACACTGGACATGTAAAGTAAAAACATTATTCATTGTACAATATCACTTTCTGAATCTTACCTGAGGACTCTGGAATATTATTTAACGAGCAGTTGTCACTAAGATGACATGATCCCCCGCCGCAAATTAAAACTTCAAAATTGAAGAATAATGTCAAGGTCAGCAAAATCAGCAAAATCATCACTGGAAGACCATTTGTGTGAGATAATGATTAGATTCCAATCAACAGTTCTTGTCATAACCCGCTGACAAGCTTAACATTCCGAAAGGTTTGAAGTTCCGGTGTGACCTTGAGAATAACGACAAGGTCACCAAAATCTAATCAGCTTCATGTATATATAAGATATATAAGATATAAGAGAATCCAGTCAACGGTTCTTGAAATATCCTGATGACCAGGGTAAAATGACAATATCTCGTTGTGACCTTGATATGAAAGTCAAGGTCACAAAACTCTGTAGAAACATTACTCTCCCTATGGTGAACCTATATGCTAAGTATGAAAAGTATCCAGGGAATAGTACTCGAGTTTCCATTTCGTACGGACGGACGGACGCAGCCGAATCCGCAAAACGCGCGGCAGGGGATAATGAACCTAATGAATAAGCAAACTTCAGCAGACGTTGATTGCCAATAGAACAACAAATCTTTCCAAAAACATCCAAAGGGATATGCCTCGATAATTATCGGCCCTAACTATCTACGCATCCATAACGCCACTTCTGATGGAGAGTAAAATTACACCTTCACGCCATTCTCTAGATGACTTTGCCATGCCTGGAGATTAACAATTAACATAAACATATAATATGAGCACTTAATTAGTGCAGTAGGTGCATGGATAACAAGACAAACTGGAAGGTGTTCTTACGTAAAATCAGATGTCTCCCCCTCCCCCCAATTCATTTTCAGTTATTACTCTTCTAAAAGACAAATTCCAAATTGTTGCCATGGAAACAGAATTTGAAAGGCCAGATGGGCTTATGACATTGGTGATCCTTCGGCATCTGTCGTTCATCGGGTGTTGTCTGTTCATGAACGTTTCACATTTCAACTTCTCTTCCAGAATACTAACTGCTGCACCACCAAAGCTGAAATTTTGTGGGGAGGTACCTTGCATCTCAAGGATCAAAGTTTGTTCATATGCTCTGGTGAGAATGACCACTGCCTGGTGGGGAGTTGCAAAATGCAGCTCGTTAACTAAGTAGGGCTAGTACAGAGGTTTCTGGTTCTTTCAATGTATATTTGAATGTAAAAGTCTATAATATTTATAATGAATGTGGATTAACGTGTGACCATTTTTAATTTGGGGACTGGACAACATCTTATTGTTTAATATGTGTATCTATACGCTCTGATAACAACGTCATATTTCAAAATTCAGGTCACTCTTGGCTGTATCTACTCTTTCTCCCCTTCCTTGTGAGTCATCTCTTCCTCCTTGTGAGTCATCTCTTCCTCCTTGTGAGTCATCTCTTCCTCCTTGCGAGTCATCTCTTCCTCCTTGTGAGTCATCTCTTCCTCCTTGCGAGTCATCTCTTCCTCCTTGTGAGTCATCTCTTCCTCCTTGCGAGTCATCTCTTCCTCCTTGTGAGTCATCTCTTCCTCCTTGCGAGTCATCTCTTCCTCCTTGTGAGTCATCTCTTCCTCCTTGCGAGTCATCTCTTCCTCCTTGTGAGTCATCTCTTCCTCCTTGCGAGTCATCTCTTCCTCCTTGTGAGTCATCTCTTCCTCCTTGCGAGTCATCTCTTCCTCCTTGTGAGTCATCTCTTCCTCCTTGTGAGTCATCTCTTCCTCCTTGTGAGTCATCTCTTCCTCCTTTTGAGTAATCTCCATTCCTTCGTTGCGAGACCACTCCTCCTTGCGAGTCAACAATTCTTTCTCCTTATGACTCTTCTCCCCTTCCTTGTGAGTCTGTTTCTTCTCCTTGTGCATCACCACCCCCGCCTCCTTGTGAGTCTCCTCCTCCTTCTTCGTGTGAGCTTCTTCCTCCTCCTTCTGACTCCGCTCATTATCCTTCTGAGGGTCCTCCTCCTCCTCCTCCTCTTGCTCCTCCCCCTCTTGCTCCTCCACTTCCTCCTCGTGCTTCACCATCGCTTCCTGATGCTGGTGAGTATGTACCTCTTTCTTACGAGTCACCTCGTTCTCGTCCGCCTCCTTGCGAGTCATCTCCTTTTGCTGCTCCTTTGGAGTCATCTCTTCCTTCTTGTAAGTGATCACCTCCTGCTCCTCCTCCTGCACCTGCATGGCAAAGTGTCTCTCCTCTAGGCTCGTCTGCTCTTGGGTAGACGTCGGGTTCTCCGGGATATGCGGCGAGGTAGGCAAAGAGTTGTAGAAATCCATCCGTCTCAACAAGTCCTTCGCCGAGAGGGTTGACCGTAAGTGCCTTTTCTTCCGCAAACTGCTTATCTTCCGTCGGTAGGGTGTAGGGTTGTGGGAGCTCTGTTGCCCATCTGTTTGAGTCTCCTCGCCAAGCCCTTCCTCTTCCCGGATCATATGCACAGGATTCCTCAGTGGCAAACCTGAATGAGGGAGGTGCCTTTTAAACGAAATCAGTTTTGGGGCTAATTTCCTAATTCTTTGATATATTTTATTCTACAATATATTTCAATTTCCGAGCCAATAACTAAGAATTACTTTCATGAATCATGTTCGAAATTTGATATGTGCTACCTTAGACACCATTATCTTACATCATGAAAACGGTATTTATTATAGAAATACCTCATTGATTAGAAATTTGACAGCTCCATACTTCAACAAAAAAGAGTTACCAGCGTTTTGAAAACTTTACTGCATAACCTAAATACTGGCAATTTATGTGTACTTATTTTGTCATTTCCTAATTTACACACTGTGGATACTTACTCAGTTTGCGGACCATTTTGAAACTCCTAGGGGTGGCTCGCCGCTGTCTCTGGCTATTGACGACTTCATCGGATGTGATGTTGCCCGATGAGATGTCATGTGTCCTCATCCGTCGCGACATGATCACATTCTCTGGAGTCAGTTTCTCCTCGCTGTACACTTGCTTCCGGTCCCCACTTCCGGGTCCGAGCGGTGACCAGGAAGGGAGGGCGACCAGTTCCTCCAAAGGACGCGGCTCCGACCAGCTATAGCTGGACTCGGACACATTGGCCCCACCTAAACTGGACATGGAGTTGAAGCGATCGTAGTCTGATGCACTGGTCTCAAAATCTGACACTTCTCCCGGTTGCTGTCTGAAACAGAAAGCGTGCACCACTGCACTCACGACATGGACAGGTCACCAATTACAAATTCTTGTTCGCTTGGAAAGGTCACCAATAACAAACTGCTGTTACCTTTTTTTTGAAGTACGTAAATATTTCATTGATAGCAAATGATTACTGCAAAGGGAACGTCTATGTTAAAATAATTCTGGCAAAAGATTTCTCATTGGTACATAACCCTGTTCTAAGAGCGGAATTGACATTGCTACACTAGATCTCTGAAACAAATAGCATCGCTCGTAAAATATGATGTATTCAAATTCAAACCGTTATCTTCAAAGTCAGAAGCATAATTCTCATAATTACATTAGCACTATTAGGCCAGGACCATTAGTCAAAAGATATGGACAACCCGGAAAAAAATAGTAGAAAGCTGATTTTATCTGAAGACCTTAAAAATATCTTACTAATATCAATGGCACAAAGTTTTGCACTTCCGGTTGTACATGGGAAGAGAAAGGTCACGTTGAAGACGCGCTCCGCCTCCCGCAAGCGTATCGTAAGCAATCCAGCTAAATGAATGTTTGAAGAAACTCTAATGTTTTAACAACGCTAAGAAACTCCTCAAAGGTCATGTACAAACCTATATTTCAAATATATATATATACATTGTGAGCAGAAAAATGACAACACGGGCAAGTGCTGCAAACACGGAGGAAATTGTTAAAGCTTCCGAAAAAGACTGAGCGAACTTATCTTAGGAGTGAAAACTGACTTGAAAAAGTCTATCGAAGGTGTCAAGCAAGAAGTCGACGAACTTAAAATTACAGTCAGAAGTACCGAGCATGAGGTCGCTATGCAATGGGATGAGACGACCAAACTCCGCGCGGAATTAGTCGCCACTAAACAGGCTTACGAAAATCTTGAGCGACAATTTACACTAAAAGACATACACGATAGAAAACCCAACCTTCTTTTCTACGGTATCCCTGAAAGTTCAAGCGAAAATGCTGAAAATACACTCAGAAACTTTCTAATCGAAAAACTAAAGTTTAGTCAGGACAGAGTGGAGAAAATTGTCATCAAAACGGCGCACCGACTACCCAAAAGTGAATACCAGAAGGCACACAACCCGGCAGCCCCGCCCAGTATTATCACAACGTTTGTGAAAATGGCGGACCGCGACGATGTCTACCAGGCACGGAAAGTACTTTGTGAACAGTCCGAGCGTTACAGTATCCAGACGGACCTACCCGGCATGATGAAAAAGAGACGCGCGATTCTCAGCAGACAAGCTACGGATATTCGCAAGACACAAAATCTGTGGACGAGGGTGAGAGTTGTGGGGACAGAGATAATTTTGGAGACGAAGGACCCGCAAAACCGTCCGTCGCAATGGAAAAAATACGAGTGAACATTTTTCAACTTCTTATTTGCAGTGGCTTCTTTTATGATATTTGACTTTTGCTTGAAAAAACTAAAATATCTTTTTAGTTACATTTTGTAATCGTGAAAATACTATTTGTAACCATATTGAGAAGCTCGTTCAAGACAGGTCTAGAACTACTGACAAATTACAGTCCTCATACTCTGAAGATCGTTTATATATATAAAATACTGAATGTGTAACTCGAACAATACAAACAGCACAAACTCTGGATTATGTTTGTATGATTGTGCTATTTCACTGACTCATCCGGTTTCAACCATTTTTTACTATATATTATAACTATATCCGGCTAGGACTATTAACCATAAGACACACTTACATGTCTTTTTTAAAAAAAAAATCGTTTTTGCTAGCATTAAATCTAAATTAGACGTTTGAAAAACCATAACTAGTTTACATTCCAATAGCATTCAGCGAACAC
This sequence comes from Gibbula magus, assembly GCA_936450465.1. NCBI lineage: Eukaryota > Metazoa > Mollusca > Gastropoda > Trochida > Trochidae > Gibbula > Gibbula magus. Next base: position 69,361,449 of record OW388297.1, on the reverse strand, counting down.
GGAAAGCACGTGCAGCTCACCACGTGGGTCGAGTTGAGTTACAGGATTATGTTTGTGTGTTCGTTGTCGGGATTGTTATGTGTGAATTGTGCTATATTATGAGGACATTCATTTTGGAATATCTGGACACTATCCAGTGAGTATATCTTTACTTTGTTACTATTACTTGCTCATATGTTTATTTGTCGACTTAGTTCGTCAAATTAACGAAACAAGGTTACAGCTGGTGACGACCATAATAAGGGCGTTGTCCAGTTGTATTCAGCTATGTAATTTTAGTTTCATTAATTACAACGGCAAAATTGATATTTTCAATACATTAACATTTGACCTACCGGCGGGAGGTCAAATTACTACCTTTCTGTTTCATTGAACAAATGACGAAAGGCAATGTGTCCCCCTTTTATTTGTTTATATTTACGTTCGTTATCACTTTGTATTCACTTTCATTTCTTAGAAGATATTTCTGTGACACACAAAAAATGGGTCAGCTATACCATGGTTATTAACATGATTCACCAGATTCATGCTTTTTGGCTTACACTATATATGAACTGACATGACGCATAGGCTCGATATATACTCTGCAAATTGTCAAGGTCTAAACAATGAGAAAAAGAGAATGGACGTATTTGAAAATATGAAAAAAAGAAAAGGTAACATCTACTGTATCCAGGATACACACTTTACTAGCAATATAGAACAGAAGATCAAATTAGAATGGGGCGCATCAGAAGCTCGTTTCAGTTCTTTTACAAGTCAATCTAGAGGGGTAGCCATCCTATTCAGAGATAATTTTGAATTTGAAATTCTCAAAGAAATAAAAGATAACGATAATGGCAACTTCTTAATACTTAAGATAAAATCAGAGAAAGAGATACTAAGTATTACAAGTGTTTATGGTCCGAATGTAGATACACCAGAATTTTATCATGAAATAAAAACAAAACAAGTGTTTGCCACTAACATGGCAATGTCCCCCGCCGGTGACATTGAGTTAGTAAGACACATCATTGGAGCTACTTGGGTTCATGATATATCGTGTTAATAAGAGTTCTAAAAGTGGTCAAAGTGTTGTAGTGACCTTGAAAATAAGGTCAAGGTCACCAAATCGACGCCGGTGACATTGAGTTAGTAAGACACATCATTGGAGCTACTTTGGTTCATGATATATCGTGTTAATAAGAGTTCTAAAAGTGGTCAAAGTGTTGTAGTGACCTTGAAAATAAGGTCAAGGTCACCAAATCGACTGGCGTCTGCGTCATCCTCCAATGTAGACTGACACCAAATTTGAAAACATTTGGTCCAACCGGTCATAATAAATGGTGATAACAAGAGTTAGAAAAGTGCTCAAAGTGTTGCGGTGACCTTGAAAATAAGGTCAAGGTCACCAAAATAAACTGGTGTCTGTGTCTTTCCCCAATGTAGGCTGAAAACTAATTTGAAGACTTTGGATGCAATGTTTCATGAGATATCGCCTTTACAAGAGTTCAAAGAGTGGTCAAAGTGTCGTGGTGACCTTGAAAATAAGGCCAAGGTCACCAAAAGTGACTGGTGTCTGCGTCTTCCCACAATGTAGGCAGAAACCAAATTTGAAGACTTTGGATGCAACGCTTCATGAGATATCGCGTAAACAAGAGTTCAAAAAGTGGTGAAAGTGTCATGGTGACCTTGAAAATAAGGCCAAGGTCACCAAAAGTGACTGGTGTCTGCGTCTTCCCACAATGTAGGCAGAAACTAAATTTGAAGACTTTGGATGTAACGCTTCATGAGATATCGCGTAAACAAGAGTTCAAAAAGTGGTGAAAGTGTCATGGTGACCTTGAAAATAAGGCCAAGGTCACCAAAAGTGACTGGTGTCTGCGTCTTCCCACAATGTAGGCAGAAACTAAATTTGAAGACTTTGGATGTAACGCTTCATGAGATATCGCGTAAACAAGAGTTCAAAAAGTGGTGAAAGTGTCATGGTGACCTTGAAAATAAGGCCAAGGTCACCAAAAGTGACTGGTGTCTGCGTCTTCCCACAATGTAGGCAGAAACCAAATTTGAAGACTTTGGATGTAACGCTTCATGAGATATCGCGTAAACAAGAGTTCAAAAAGTGGTGAAAGTGTCGTGGTGACCTTGAAAATAAGGCCAAGGTCACCAAAAGTGACTGGTGTCTGCGTCTTCCCACAATGTAGGCAGAAACCAAATTTGAAGACTTTGGATGTAACGCTTCATGAGATATCGCGTAAACAAGAGTTCAAAAAGTGGTCAAAGTGTCGTGGTGACCTTGAAAATAAGACCAAGGTCACCAAAAGTGACTGGTGTCTGCGTCTTCCCACAATGTAGGCAGAAACCAAATTTGAAGACTTTGGATGTAACGCTTCATAAGATATCGCGTAAACAAGAAATGTGACGTACGTACGTACGTACGGACGGACGGACGGACGCCGCTGAATACATAGTCCCCCGTTCCGCGTTGCGGCGGGGGACAAATACAGAGTCTAGATACTGAAACAAATATCATATGCGGAGACTTTAACCTAGTCCAAGATCAATCAAAAGATACTTTCAACTATTTACACATCAATAACCCCAAATCAAAGGAAGCTGTTTTTGATATGATAGATGAACTGAATTTATATGATCCATGGCGCGAATCCAATCTAGATGTAAAAAAGGTATACATGGAGAAAACCAAAACCACTGAAACAAGCACGTCTAGACTTCTTTCTCGTTAGTAGAAATCTCGAAAAGTCCATCATTACTTCGAAAATAGAGCCAAGTTATAGATCGGATCATTCTATAATATCTATACAAATTGAGTTTACATCACTTGAAAAAGGAAAAGGTTTCTGGAAATTTAACAATAGTCTGTTGCACGATCCAGATTACGTAAGCGAAGTAAAATTTATTATTAAGGATACTGTTATACAATATCACTGTCGAGACCAGGATGGAGATAAAGTACTAAAAATAAGTGAACAACTTTTTTTCGAAACACTACTATGCAATATAAGAGGCGACACGATAAAATATTCATCTCAAAAAAAGAAAGAAAGACTTAAACTAGCAGATACATATAACGAACAACTTGAAAACTTAGAAAAACAATTAGATCAAGCTGATTTTGAAGAGACAAAAACAAAGTTGTAACAAGAAATAAACATAACAAAAGAACAACAAATTGAATTAAACAAATATAAAACAGATGGCATAATGCTGAGATCAAAAGCAAAATGGTATGAAAAAGGTGAAAAACCGACCAAATTCTTTTTATCTCTAGAAAAGCAAAATTTCGTAAACAAAGCAATAACCAGACTAGATACCGATAAAGGACAAATACATAAAACAAAGGATATAATCAATTATACGAAGAATTACTTCCAAAACCTATATACAAAGAAAAATGTAAAAGAAGTTGACCTCGAAATCCTATTCAAAGATAATGAAATCCCTAGATTATCTGTTAACGATGCACTTTCCCTTGAAGGGGAATTACAATACGACGAAGTTCTAACAGCACTGAAAAACATGAAAAATGAGAAAAGCCCAGGCCCTTCCGGTTTCACAACTGAATTCTTTTGTAAATACATACCTAATAAATTCATTGAATGCAGCATATAGAGTCGGCGAACTCTCGGTAAGTCAAAAACAAGGCCTTATAACATGCATCCCAAAAAAGGAAAAATCAAAAGAACATCTGAAAAACTTTAGACCTATTTCATTACTAAACATCTCGTATAAACTAGCTTCAGCCGTGATATCTGCACGCATTAAGAATATACTACCCACTATTATAAGCAAAGACCAAAAGGGTTTTATGAAAGGCAGATACATAGGAGAATGTACAAGGCTAGTTAATGACATTATGGATTTTACAGACTTTACAAACAGACCAGGACTTTTGATATTGATTGATTTTGAAAAAGCATTTGATTCGGTAGATTGGTCTTTCATCGATAAATGTTTTGATTTCTTTCATTTCGGTCCTTCTATAAAAGGTTGGTTAAAAACATTCTACAATAACATAAATTCTAGTGTTCTTGTGAATGGGTTTCCTTCAGAATTCTTCCAAATTACACGAGGATGTAGACAAGGCGATCCTCTTTCGCCCTATATATTCCTCATTGCAGGAGAAATCCTGGCCAACATGTTGAGACATACTAAAAAGATAAAAGGAATAACAATGACAGGTATCGAATATCTACTAACACAGTTTGCTGATGAAACCACTTTAATTCTAGATGGCACTGAAACATCGTTTAGAGAAACATTAAAAGTACTCGAATTATACGCATCATTCTCTGGACTCAAAATGAATATTGACAAAACCAAAGTTATCTGGATAGGCTCAAAACAATATTCAACTTTGCAATATTGCAGAGAATACAACCTAGACTGGACTCTTTGTACTATTAGGTATTCTATTTCAACATAACAAAGCAGAAATGGTAGAAAGAAACTACAAAGATTAACTAAAGGCAATTGAAAAAGAAATGAAGCTTTGGTCTCTGAGAGACCTTACACCTTTGGGAAGAATAACCATTCTAAAAAGTCTAATACTACCAAAGCTTAACCATCTTTTCACTTCCCTTGCGAACCCAAGACAAGAAACAATAACAAATCTGCAACGCAAATGTTACTCCTTCATTTGGAAAGGCAAACCTGACAAAATAAAACGATGCTTAATGATAAAAACGTACCAGGAAGGTGGTTTGAAATTGCCTGCTTTACTTGAAACAATAAAGTCCCAGAAAATATCATGGATCAGAAGATTATATGTACAGGATTCAAACTTAAAACATCTTACATGTGTATATATACATCAAATGAAACGAGTATGTTAACTCCCGTTGAAATGGGACCAACTTATCTTAGGACACAATATATTCCTAAACTCATTATCCGATTCTGGAAAGATGTATTTAAAGCCTGGTCAGAGTTGCAAGAGAAAATTCAATATAATCAAGACCAACTTAGTAGGCAATTTATTTGGGCAAATGATAATATAACCATTGAAACTAAACCAGTAATATATGATCACTACCTACAATTTAATATTCAGTTTATAAACGACTTTATAAAATATGACAATACATTTCTATCGTATAATGAATTCGTACAATTGTACGGAGTCAAAACAAACTTTCTAGAATACGCAGGATTAATATCTTCAATGAAATCTTATTCCAAACGTTATTGGCAAACAATTAGCAAACAGGAAAATTTACCCTTTATCCCTCCTAACTTGGAAATACTATATAGAACTAAAAAAGGATGTAGCATATTTTATACCCAACTCACCAAAGAGACCGCATTTCAATAGCAAAATTACCAAATTAAATGGGAAAAGGAATTAAAAATAGACATTTCACCAGATATGTGGAAGACATACAATTCCATACCTTTCCAAGCATCTTATAGCATCAAGCATAGATGGTTCCAATACCGTGTTCTCCATAGAATCCTTACGACAAATAAAGACTTATACAAATACAAACTAATAGAAACACCACTATGTACATATTGTAACGTTGAAACAGAATCAATTATCCATCTACTATATGAATGCAGATGTGTCAAGAGATTGTGGCAAGATCTAACGGAATGGATTGAGAAAGAAACTGACATCTGTCTAAACCTAAACGCAGATACGGTCATTCTGGGATTCACAGAAAGGAGAAATAATGTTCTAAATTTCATCATTACGTTAACAAAAGAATACATCTACCATCGAAAATTGGCAAACATAATACCGTCTATAAGCGATCTGAAACCGAAATTAAGACTAAATTATCAATTACATAAATCCAATGCTTATACACAGTGTAAATATGACTCATTCATGTAGAAGAATCCGCATGTCAAATGTTTTGTACCATTTATTGTGATAATACTATGAAATGAAAATGAAAAATGCTGTACCCTGTGAAAAAGAAATAAAGTGAAAAATAAAAAGTTCTGCAAATTCTAGCTGGTGGCTTTTTCAAAATGGCCGCCATTTCCAAGATGGCCGCCGGCGTTTCGGTAAATTGTTAAATTATTTTTATTTTTAAGTTAATCATGTCATGTCATATATCAAATGAAAGCCCTCTTCAAATGGATTCCAACAATGCATAGTTTAATAGGGTAATTAGTGTATCCATTATTGGGTTTTGAAAATTGCACACTCAACAGGAGTTGCTTCAGTGGTTGAACAGGAACATCCTTGAAGTTTTGTCGCAACTCCCTTGTGCTCGAGGACGAGTCACATTGTGGAGGGGGTGTATGTGGCAAGGTGAGATGAAAGTGTTCCTAGTGGCTTCCTACGGGGCTACTGGTCCCGGGTTCGATTCCCACTGGAGGTGATCTCACTATCACTTCTGTTACAGCTTAATGTAGTGTGCAGTCCAAGTTGACAAACATGAGAAGAGTAAAATCACTAGTTTGCTTTATGTAAATGAAGATAAATACCGGCCCGACACCATCCACTCTGACATGTGTTTTGCACTACAATTGGCCGAAAAACATTCATTTGCCATTTGATCTACTTCTGTATTTCAGAGCAGTTGACATTGTGAAATCTTCAAAGCTGAACAAGATTATTATTCACCTTGGAGCTATTCATTTACTTATGTCATATATGGGATCGATTGGATATGTGGTGGGAGGCAGTGGGTTGGAAGGTTTATGGGCTACTTTCTTTGCTCCAAACTGTGTAATTCATCTGATAAGTGGTCATGCATATGGCTGAGCCCAACGTGCCCATTTCTTTCTTCATGTCATCATGCCTACTCTGTTAGAAACACCTGGTTGTATGGATGTCACTCTGCTCAGAAATGTCCATCAATCCCTGCTGAATGGAGAACGTGTCGTTCTACTGATGCAGTCATAGATGAAGAATGTGTTCAAAATCTGCTGCCAATGCGAGTAGGACAAACTCTGGACTGCATATGTTAAGCAAGTATCAATTCTACTTTAAATCCGAGCTGAACGCAAAAAAAATTGGAATTTGCATCTTTATGCAATCACAGAAATGTTTCATGCTGCAGGTCATCTTGCTCATGCAAAGTCTACTCGCCTCTATGTTGACCAGATGGTCTTCTGACCAATCCTACAAGTACAGACACATTCTTGAGTGAGAATTTAGTGATCAAACAAAATGTAGAAGAATCTAATGAGATTGTTGAAAGTATCTGGAGATATGACACTTGACCATGGCACCAATGATAGCACTTTTTATCCCACCGGTATGTAATACCGTGGGATATAGTCGTCGCCCTGTCCGTCCGTAATCATTTCGTTTCCGGAGCAGAACTCGAAAACGGTTCATGATATCTTGTTGAAACTTTCCATGTGTATTACCCACCAACTGAAGTGGTGCCTTTTGATATTCTGAGATTTCTGAATATTTTCCATAAAAACGTGTTGGATTTGGACTTTGTTCAGAGATAGGTTCGTTTCCGGAGCACAGTTCCAAAACTATTCATCATATCTTCCTGAAACTTTGCATGTGTATTAACAACTAACTGAAGGGGTGTGTTTTGATATTTTCAAATTTCTGAATTTTTTTGTTTCGTTTCCATAGAAACACGTTGGATTTTGGCTTTGTTCAGGGATAGGTCTGCTTCTGTTGTAGAACTCCAAAACCCTTTATCATGCCTCAAACTCCGGTGGGATATGTCATCTTCTGATGACTCTTGTCTTAAAATGAGTCCATTCCATGCCACGCTGCATTCCAATTTGTGATGGTCTGAAAAGTTCTAAGATGTACACACACACACTTGCCCTTGAGTTGCATGTCTAGAGGTGCGAGAAACTACGAAACACACATTCTTCAATCGACTGAAAATGCACAAGGTTATTGCTGGAAAATCGGCAAATACAGATCCAGCAATTTCAGTTGGAAGCAAAGCAGCATTAGCCATAACTGATCAAATATGTGTAAACGTAGCCAAATCACATTGAGTGGGGTTGAATTGGAAGTACATTCAACCATGCTATTCATGAGAGTCACATGTGTGATTAAGTCAAGTCCAGAAATGAAATCATATCTCCTCCACGAGTTTGCAAAGCAACCACCCTCGTATTTCAAAAATGCTCTGATAAAGGAAAACACAAACGGTATAATGGCAAATCTTCTCTGACGATGAACTCCCGGGAGATGCACTCTTTGTCTATGATGGTGGTCACCTTCTCCGTTGTCTTTCCTGACCTGTTGATGTTACATATGGTCAGATCTGTGACCCTTATATATTGCACATAATCATTATGTGGTTCAGAACCAATAGTAGTGTTAAATGGATATGATAATATCCCATGTGCAAACAGTGTTTTTTAGAGCATGAACATCTATTGTTTGCACATGCAGCTTCTAGGTGTGACACAATCTCAACTCTCTATAATCAAGGAAAGAAAAAAGCTCTAGCCCTCTTGTTGGACAATGCTCAAAACTGGGATTCTTTGAATATGTTCGATCAGCATGGAAGTTCCCAGGATGACATAACTTGTGTTTGAGAAACATTCCTCTTGTAACTCTTTGTCTCTGAACAAACATCGATGTATTTCAAATCAGTCCATAGACCTAGATTATAATCCACTTTCAAATTGGAATCACTCCCTCCAACATCTTCAGAGCATACCTCACATAGACAAGTAGCAAAAGCAATGAAGTTGTTAAAGTTATGAAGATTTTTTCTTTTGGATGCAAGACACGCATTGTGGTTGAACTTGTTTTAAAGCTAGGTTAGAGTGTTCAAGCCTCTGTACTGGATGTCACGGAAACTGCACCAGTCTTTGATTTAAGTGACTTACTGTGAATATATGATATATGTATTTGACAAGGATTATAGTCATTATTACACTACATTTCCTTTCTACAATAATGAGTTGCACATTTCTGAAAAGGATTTTAGCGTTTCCTTTGATAGACTTCATGCCATGATTGACACGAATATATTATACGAGTCGATGATCCAGCAAATCCCCTTCCAAAACGGCCGCCATTTGGAAAATGCCACCAGCTGGAATATTCAAGTCAACTTTATAACTGAAACCTCCAAATGCACGAATGTATTTCTAAATGTTTTAATCATCAATACACGTTATATGATTTTAATGTATCATTATTACTCATGATAAGCAGGTTTGGGTTTGGAAATTATGTTTTAAATAGTAAACCGAAAAAAGGTATTGAAGACATTTTCAAAACCAAATAATGGATAAACTAATCATCCCATGTGGAAAAACTATTTAGTTGTGGAATGCACTTGAAGAAAGCTTTCATTTGATATATAACATGACATGATAAACTTAAAAATAAAAATAATTCATTAATTTACCAAAACGCCGGCGGCCATCTTGGAAATGGTGGCCATTTTGAAAAAGCCACCAGCTAGAATTTGCAGAACTTTATGCCATTGATATAAGGACAATATTTTTAAAGTATTCAGAGAAAATCAGCTTTCTACTATTTTTTTCCACCTCATGTCTAATGGTCCTGGCCTATATAAACAATGTACAAAGAACATTTATTTCATTAGTTTAAATAAAACACATCTGAGCAAAACAGAAACTAAAGTACAGTGGAATGATCATTTCTTAACGTTTCGTGTAGGCACTATCATTATTACCCATTGGTGGATCGCTACCTGTATTCGATGACGCTGCTGCGTTCGTTCCAACGACTGCTGTGGCTGCGGCGAGAGAGGCGGGACCTACATCTGGTACCCGGCGGGTTGACGAATATGCTGGAGTTGGATTCCACACCAACGGACTGCACTGAGAAGCGTCGAGACAAGCGGGACATCCGGCCGCTCATCCTCCGACGCATGTGCCAGGAGGCGGACAAGTCGTCTCCCGTCTCCTCATCCTCCTCGTCCTCCTCCCGGAAGGACATGGACTCGATCATACCCCGCAGCATCGACACGTTCACTGTAATTTATATATATGAACTGTTTGAGAGGCAGTCCAGAAGTTGTCGTAATGGAGAGCGTAGGATATTTATGGATGAGCAACTTCTTTATTTTAAAATAGCGACGTTTCGGTATTGATTATTTATTTTACGTTATCTATACCAAAACGTCGCTATGATAAATTAAGGAAGTTGATCAATGTAAAATATCCTTGTCTTTATAAATACATATTTTCTATAGAGGGTAAATATGAGGTCTGAACGACATGGACTTAGTCATTCTGCATAGCCTATATCATTGTTACTGTTATACCATTCTCTCCCTACAGGGTTCACTGATTGAAGTCAGTTTCTCCCTGGTGCCATTGGAAGAAATTGACCTGAGTAACCTCTGTGGGAAGAAATTGACCTGAGTAACCTCTGTGGGAAGAAATTGACCTGAGTAACCTCTGCGGGGAGAAAATGCTATTGTACAGAATATATGATGAAAACGAGGTTCAGCATTCACCAATAATTCACCAATAAGTCAGCAATAATCACCCGGTGTGTTATGTGTACACATTGTTGACTATAAGCGTTGCCAATCTCTGTATCAGTGCATTTATATCGCTTACATGTACAGTTTAACTTAAGTATTGAGATCAAACAGACATATCAGTGAGCAAACTATGGAAAAACATCTTTATAACGCTATCGTTTCTAATTTCATTTTTCAAACTTCAGAAATTAGTAATTTATTCACAAGTCGTGAGAAGTGTCAATATCACTCATAATATCACCCAAACTAAGGGAGATAACAGTACTATGTGGAGATGACGAATCACAAGGGATATTACCTGACTTTGGCAAAGATTTGACGAATGGAGTGTTCTTTCGTTTCTGTAATGAGATAAATGAAACAAAACACTGAGATTAATATCCGTGCAATCATGCATTGCTTAAATACATTATTACCTCTCAGCATCGTTACATATATCAATATTATTTCAGCAGGAACTTTTAAATACGACTTTTACGAAACGAATCAGACGTTTTTGTAATTCGTAGTCGTATGGCACAATGTCAAGTGTAATATTACCTTCTTTAACAACTTACATAACACTGTAAAGTGACGGTAGACAAGACTAGTGTTAGCTTCCTTTCGTTGACATCATAAACTGAGGTGCAAAAGAAAGTATATCACTCAGTTGTTTTCCATTAATTCAATATTTTTAAGAAATTAGATGCATCTGATTATGGCACGATACAATAACACCTTTCGGCAGTAGTTTGAATGACTTTATTAGTGACTGTTTTACTTTTTAACTTAAATATCATTATTTAAAGTAAACGGGGGTAAGAAATGAAATTTACACCAACAAGACCCCCATGTTCAAAATGTCTTAAATGTGTGCAGAACGAGGCACATTGAAGTTGTCAAAATTAACTTGGGGGAATTTCAAATTTTAATTTTTTAAATTTTAATTACAAAAAACAAAAACGCGTACAGGTATTCTTTGACTGATTTAATGTTTTGGACTAATTTGCCAAACTAGTCAGTTTTTGAATACGACGTCGAAAATTCGAGATATGTGACTTTGAAAATTATACATATGATTAATATAACTGAGTGATATACTTTCTTTTGCACCTCAGTTTAGTTCATGACTTCCTAATTTTCCAAATATGACATTCAACCATTAAAGTACGTGTATTAATGGTGTTTGCTTACCGCAATGGGTGTCTTCCCAAACGCCGCTGTATCTGCAAGCAAGGAATAAAGCCACTTTTGAATAATTTTGCTAACGATTATTGCATCCTTAAAAGTGAATATTTCCCAACTATGAACTTTATTCCAATCTCTGTGAAGACAACAACAACACTGAGCTCCTTCAGAACGCTCCTGAAAACCCACCTCTTTAAACGTTATACTGCTTTTTGCAATGTCAAACCTGACTGATCTATAGAAGCGCCTAGAGCATACAAACGCAATATCTTGATGGGGTTTGAAAATGATATGCGCGTGATTTTGTTTCTGGAGGTATTGCCCTTGTTCCAGATTTTTTACTCTGTTCATTGAATCCCCAATCGGGGCAGCTTTTCTAAGAACGTATTAGAGAGGCTAACCAAATTTGTCCGTCCATCCGTCCGTCTTCTCCAGAACCATTTAGTCTAGGGAGCTGAAATTCTGTGTATAGGCTCCTTGGCCAATGGGGATTCTAAATTGTAGATTTCGTGACACTGTGACCCAAAATAGAGTCACAGGGGTCACGACCATAAAAACCTATTTTCATCTTCTTCTCCAGTTCCAAAAGGTCTAGAGAGCTGAAAGGTTGTGTGCAGACTCCTTGGCCAATAAGGATTCTAAATTATAGATTTCGTGATCCTGCGACCCCAAATATAGGTCACAGAGGTCATGACCTGAAAACCTATTTTCATCTTGAGATTTTATATTCTCTTCAAAGGGAGGTAATTTAAAGGAAACAACAGTGATGAATTAAATCTTCAAGTGTGTCTTTATTTGTAGGGGATTTTACCTCTGGCCTCAAAGATAGGCCAGAGGGGTAAGGACCTTAAGACCTATTTCATCTTCTCCATTAAAGTGCTTCCTATTTGTTGCACCACTCACCTAGAAGTTGACATTCTTTTAATTAGTTAATGTATACAAAGCCTGATGAGTTACAGAGCCAGTGGCTCTATTTTTAAATACTAACATCAAGAATTTTTTACATATAAGTACAATATAAATATCCCTTACACTAACTTAACGTCATTCTCTTCCCACAGAGGTCCTACAGATTTCCGATCTTAACCTCTGTTGTTTTTCGCTTGAGATCGACAGCAGAAGCAAACTCCCCTAGCGAAGGAAAGCGGAACCTCATACATTAACACTGCTTCTTAACCAATGCAAATTCATCTTTCAGCGGCAATGTCAACTGACTCGAAAATGTCTGATGTAAATAACACAAATGAAGTATTTTCTGTTTTTTTCCCCTTTGGTTTGGTCTTCTGTATTTATCATCAGTAAGCATGTTTATGATCAATAGTTTTCACAAAATCAAATAACATATTTCGAGGAAAAAACATTAAACGAGAAAACGTTTATCTTACGTTTATTTTATCATTACGGCGTATCATTGGCAAATATCACTTTTACAACGGCGTCGCTGATTGCACAACTAGATTCAATTGCAACCAATCAGGACACACCCTTTCTGTCCTCGATTTCAAGCGAAAAACAACAGAGGTTAGGATCGGAAATCTGAAGGGAGTATTCTTTGTGGGAAGAGAATGACTAAATTTATATATTTTAAATTGGCATACTTAAGTGAACGGTTTTACAAAAGGATGAAATCAATATAGAAAAGAGTAAACATCAGATGGGTTTGACTGGATCAATCTTCTTTTATACAATTTTAACACCATTAAAGAAGATTGATTAGTAATAATTAAAAGATGAAAGAATTATACAGAACTATGTTTCCAATATATATACATATATTTGAGTTATATATTATATACTGGACCAAAAAAGTTATCAGTGTTTTATGATTAATATTTTATTAGTATGTCAACTTATAAACACATCATTATTCATTATTTTAAAATTTCAAAATATTCAAAAATTAGTTTTGTCCAGTAAATATACCGCAGACTTACCACTTGCCGCCTCCTCGTTCATTGCCTGTTCAGCGAATTTTAGGGACACGTTGCTTCTGTATCCGGTATCAGTGCTAACTGCTCCCTTAGATGCTCGCACTGCACAGTTTACAAACAATATCTTAAATAATTTGTGTGTGTTTATATTCATTTATACGATGAATTATAAGCTCACCTTGCTCTTAATAGGGGTTCCTGTATTTTTATACAGGGGTATTTTTGAATTTTACGAAAATAATGTTGCCAGAGTCTAAAATTTAACGGCTTTCAATATAAATTCCCTTCAATTTCTTTTTAATAATATGTTAAATATAAAGATTCATATTAAAAAAATTGTTGTTCAACCAATCCCTATTTCAGAAATTATTGTTGCAGCTGAATGTTGTGGTATTCATAAATGTTGCAGCTGAATGTTGTGGTATTCATAAATGTTGCAGCTGAATGTTGTGATATTTATAAATGTTGAAGCTGAATGTTGTGGTATTCATAAATGTTGCAGCTGAATGTTGTGGTATTCATAAATGTTGCAGCTGAATGTTGTGGTATTCATAAATGCTGCAGCTGAATGTTGTGATATTTATAAATGTTGCAGCTGAATGTTGTGATATTTATAAATGTTGCAGCTGAATGTTGTGGTATTTATAAATGTTGCAGCTGAATGTTGTGGTATTTATAAATGTTGCAGCTGAATGTTGTGGTATTTATAAATGTTGCAGCTGAATGTTGTGTTATTTATAAATGTTGCAGCTGAATGTTGTGATATTTATAAATGTTGCAGCTGAATGTTGTGATATTTATAAATGTTGCAGCTGAATGTTGTGGTATTTATAAATGTTGCAGCTGAATGTTGTGGTATTTATAAATGTTGCAGCAGAATGTTGTGGTATTTATAAATGTTGCAGCTGAATGTTGTGATATTTATAAATGTTGCAGCTGAATCTTGTGGTATTTATAAATGTTGCAGCTGAATGTTGTGGTATTCATAAATGCTGCAGCTGAATGTTGTGATATTCATCAATGTTGCAGCTGAATGTTGTGATATTCATATATGTTGCAGCAGAATGTTGTGGTATTTATAAATGTTGCAGCTGAATGTTGTGATATTCATATATGTTGCAGCTGAATGTTGTGGTATTTATAAATGTTGCAGCTGAATGTTGTGGTATTCATAAATGCTGCAGCTGAATGTTGTGGTATTCATAAATGCTGCAGCTGAATGTTGTGATATTTATAAATGTTGCAGCTGAATGTTGTGATATTTATAAATGTTGCAGCTGAATGTTGTGGTATTTATAAATGTTGCAGCTGAATGTTGTGGTATTTATAAATGTTGCAGCTGAATGTTGTGGTATTTATAAATGTTGCAGCTGAATGTTGTGTTATTTATAAATGTTGCAGCTGAATGTTGTGATATTTATAAATGTTGCAGCTGAATGTTGTGATATTTATAAATGTTGCAGCTGAATGTTGTGGTATTTATAAATGTTGCAGCTGAATGTTGTGGTATTTATAAATGTTGCAGCAGAATGTTGTGGTATTTATAAATGTTGCAGCTGAATGTTGTGATATTTATAAATGTTGCAGCTGAATCTTGTGGTATTTATAAATGTTGCAGCTGAATGTTGTGGTATTCATAAATGCTGCAGCTGAATGTTGTGATATTCATAAATGTTGCAGCTGAATGTTGTGATATTCATATATGTTGCAGCAGAATGTTGTGGTATTTATAAATGTTGCAGCTGAATGTTGTGATATTCATATATGTTGCAGCTGAATGTTGTGGTATTTATAAATGTTGCAGCTGAATGTTGTGGTATTCATAAATGCTGCAGCTGAATGTTGTGATATTCATAAATGTTGCAGCTGAATGTTGTGGTATTCATATATGTTGCGGTATTCATATATGTTGCAGCTGAATGTTGTGGTATTCATATATGTTGCAGCTGAATGTTGTGGTATTTATAAATGTTGCAGCTGAATGTTGTGATATTCATATATGTTGCAGCTGAATGTTGTGGTATTCATAAATGTTGCAGCAGAATGTTGTTGTAATTATAAATGTTGCAGCTGAATGTTGTGGTATTTATAAATGTTGCAGCTGAATGTTGTGATATTTATAAATGTTGCAGCTGAATGTTGTGATATTTATAAATGTTGCAGCTGAATGTTGTGGTATTTATAAATGTTGCAGCTGAATGTTGTGGTATTTATAAATGTTGCAGCTGAATGTTGTGGTATTTATAAATGTTGCAGCTGAATGTTGTGTTATTTATAAATGTTGCAGCTGAATGTTGTGATATTTATAAATGTTGCAGCTGAATGTTGTGATATTTATAAATGTTGCAGCTGAATGTTGTGGTATTTATAAATGTTGCAGCTGAATGTTGTGGTATTTATAAATGTTGCAGCAGAATGTTGTGGTATTTATAAATGTTGCAGCTGAATGTTGTGATATTTATAAATGTTGCAGCTGAATCTTGTGGTATTTATAAATGTTGCAGCTGAATGTTGTGGTATTCATAAATGCTGCAGCTGAATGTTGTGATATTCATAAATGTTGCAGCTGAATGTTGTGATATTCATATATGTTGCAGCAGAATGTTGTGGTATTTATAAATGTTGCAGCTGAATGTTGTGATATTCATATGTTGCAGCTGAATGTTGTGGTATTTATAAATGTTGCAGCTGAATGTTGTGGTATTCATAAATGCTGCAGCTGAATGTTGTGATATTCATAAATGTTGCAGCTGAATGTTGTGGTATTCATATATGTTGCGGTATTCATATATGTTGCAGCTGAATGTTGTGGTATTCATATATGTTGCAGCTGAATGTTGTGGTATTTATAAATGTTGCAGCTGAGTGTTGTGATATTCATTAATGTTGCAGCTGAATGTTGTGGTATTCATAAATGTTGCAGCAGAATGTTGTTGTAATTATAAATGTTGCAGCTGAATGTTGTGGTATTTATAAATGTTGCAGCTGAATGTTGTGGTATTCATATATGTTGCAGCAGAATGTTGTGGTATTTATAAATGTTGCAGCTGAATGTTGTGGTATTCATAAATGTTGCAGCAGAATGTTGTGCTATTTATAAATGTTGCAGCTGAATGTTGTGATATTTATAATTGTTGCAGCTGAATGTTGTGATATTTATAAATGTTGCAGCTGAATGTTGTGGTATTTATAATTGTTGCAGCTGAATGTTGTGGTAATTATAAATGTTGCAGCTGAATGTTTAAAGGTAGTTCTTTTGGTGTAGTGACAATATAAAGGTGATCGAGGTCAAACGTAATTTTAGAAACATTCTAATCACTGAAGGACACACGAGTGATAAATAGTTGACTTACATTTCCCTCTCTGCAATGATTTGGCCTCATCCTGGAGCTGGCTCTGCAACAGAAGTTCACGTTCTAGTCAATAGATGATACATATAGTTATCATATATACTTGCTCATAAAAACAGAGATTGTGCATGTATACTGAATTACCCGTTAAGGACCGTTTTTCCCAAACCTTTAAAAAAGTGTGTCGTGAAAACTTCTTTTTGAATAATATGCTAATGAATCTGAATTTGAAAGATTCTAAACCAGAGAGTCTCGTACCATTCATAAACAAGGACATCAGATAGCTCATTAAAGGTTGTTGGAGACACAGAGCGTTGTGAAATGCAACCTTGAAGCATATCCCAAGCAGTTCCAAACTTCGAAATAAAAGTTCATAATTGACAAAAAATTAAATGGTCCTTAACTTTTTTGGCTAAGTATATGTCTCCCTTGACCATTTCCGTCTTATCTTTATTGAGGATTTTCTTTGGTTACTGACTTCGTCACGCAGGCCAAGGGCGGGTAATTTGAGTACATATTCTTCTGATAAGGTTTCCCATGGGTGATATAGTGGAGAGTAACGGAGCATATATAAAACCATGGGTAACAGAGGATGTCTAGTTACATAATGAATCGTTTCTTGGTTTTACAAGTTGTTACCTACCTGGAACACCTGGAGCGTTTCAGCAAGAACTGTTGGGTTGGACAGGTAGGGAGCGTCGTACTTTACCTCGGTACAATGCTCCACCTGCAAACAGAGAGTACAGGTATATCACTCAGACCACCCTACAGACATTCTACATGCACATTAGTACCTTAGAGAAAGTTATTACATTCAGATGATTTACTCTTTAGTTTACCCATAAGGTAAAATATGCTCGGTGTCATATGTTTAAAATATGCTCTTAAGCAGTTTAATATATACTAAGCATTTCTATTTTGGAAATGAATCAGCTTATATATTAAAATTAGGCTTTGTAGGCATATAATCAAGCCTTACATGTGGAATAACAGGTTAACAATAATTGCAGCGATGAGCTTAAATTCGAAATGAGAATAAAACGTTGTGTTTGTTTCTATTATCTGTTTTTGAGGGACGCCGTTTCTAGACCGATGTGCTCAAAATTGCTCAAATATATTTGTATCGCATGGACCATCTCTTGGGCGACAATTACATGATAACTGCTGGATCGTTTACGTAAAGGTCAATATCCGAGTAACTCTCCATTCCTTAAAAATAGAGCCATGGGCTCTGTAGCTCATCAGGATTTCATTGATTTACTATCTAAAGTTGAATATTTAAGTTATTTAAGTTATTGTTTACAAGCAAAAGATAGGTTCTTAGATCATGACCACTGTGACCCCATTTTGAGTCACGGGGTCACACAATCTACAATTTAGAATCCCCATTGGCCAAGGAGTCTGCACACACCTTTTCAGCTCTCAAGACCTTTTGGAACTGGAGAAGAAGATGAAAAAATGTTTTTAAGGATGTGACCCATGTGATCCCATTTGGGGTCACGAAATCTACAATTTAGAATCCCCATTGGCCAAGGAGTCTGCACACAACTTTTCAGCTCTCTAGACCTTTTGGAAGTGGAGAAGAAGATGAAAGATGAAGATGAAGTTTTTAAGGATGTGACCCAAGTGACCCCATTTTGGGTCATGGGGTCACGAAACCTACAATTTAGAATCCCCATTGGCCAAGGAGTCTGCACACAACTTTTGGAAGTAATGAAGCCAAGGCCCGAAGGGCCGAGGCCGATTATTTTTAACGAATGGAGAGTTACGAGGTCATTAACCTACTTAAATTACACTCAATGTAATGCTCTTTTTTAAAAATTACTTTAATAATTAAAGATTTTAAATTTCTCTTAAAAAATATGATGTGATGTGTAACTGTTCATTACTGAAAAATAAGTAAAAGAACAATAGGATGACGTCACTAGTGAATGTGATCACCTTCACGAGACATTTCCGGAACAAAACTCACCGTCTCTCCGTTGATGAGTCCCCTGAATGTAATGTTTCCCTTCATGGGGCTGCTCCCGGACAGCACGGCGTACACACTGTAACTACCAGGGGACATGATCTTGGGCAGAGACTTGGGAACTGAAACACCACGCTACTTATCAATCTGATTGAAACATATTTTATTCATCCAAGAAAATGATAGATAAACGTTATCCTACTCACAAAAAACGTCCAGATTTTCGATCGTAACCTTTGGTCTACTGAGGCGAATTTCTCGTTCAATTAAAATCCCCTAGCGGCAAAACGGATACTACATATACTTGTCCTGCTTTTTATCCAATGAGATCACATTTACATCAACTGCATCGTTTACATGGACTCACTTATTTCAAGATCTTAGCCTTTGACTGTAAATTGACTGCTAATTGGCATATGCCATATGCACTTCCGATATGTCTGATGTAAATAACACAAACATACTATACTTTCGGTTTTTGTTTCTGATGTGGTCCTCTTTATTTATCAGCATTTTATGGTCAATTGTTTTCACGCAACCAAACAGCATACATCGAGGAAACACATAAAACGAGAAAACGTTTATCCTACGTTTCTGTTTCTAAAAATAGCATTATGACGTGTCATTGACAAATGTCACATATACAACGGCGTCGCTGATTGAACAACTAACTTCCAATACAACCAATCAGGACTCTCCATTTCTAAATGAGAAATTCGTTATAAAACAGATGTTACGATCAAAACCATTGATATTTCTCTGATGATCTTTCTGGAAGTTGAGGTAATGAAGACTGTAGTCAGCTTTAATAGATGTATAACTTCTTTTTTAAGTGATATTGTGACATTGGGTCTATTTTCGCTACTATTGGGTACTCACAGAATGAAAAAAAAAATTGTGTTTCAATACAGGCAACTCCTTCCATGCAGATATGTTTTAACAACGACATAACGAATCAGAAAGTAGGTTCAACAAACAAGTCACATTGGTTGAAAAGGACGACATAACAATTTATAAAGTAGGTTCAACAAACAAGTCACATTGGTTGAAGAGGACGACATAATAAATTAGAAAGTAGGTTCAACAAACAAGTCACATTGGTTGAAAAGGACGACATAACAAATTAGTAAGCAGGTTCAACAAACATGTTACCTTGATTGAAAAGGACGTCAATATCAGAAAGTAGGTTCAACAAATATGTCACCTTGATTAAAGAGGACGTCAATATCAGAAAGTAGGTTCAACGAATATGTCACCTTGGTTGAAGAGGACGACATAACAAATTAGAAAGTAGGTTCAACAAACATGTCACCTTGATTGAAAAGGACGTCAATATCAGAAAGTAAGTTCAACAAACATGTCACCTTGGTTGAAGAGGACGACATAACAAACAAGAAAGTTAGTTCAACAAACATGTTACCTTGGTTGAAGAGGACGACAATACAAATTAGAAAGTAGGTTCAACAAACATGTTACCTTGGTTAAAGAGGACGACATAACGAATCAGACAGTAGGTTCAAGAAACATGTCACCTTGTTTGAAGAGGACGATATTACAAATCAGAAAGCAGGTTCATGAAACATGTCACCTTGTTTGAAGAGGACGACATAACGAATCAGAAAGTAGTTTCAAGAAACATGTCACCTTGTTTGAGGAGGACGACAATACAAATTAGAAAGTAGGTTCAACAAACATGTCACATTGTTTGAAGAGGACGACAAAACGAATCAGAAAGTAGGTTCAAGAAACAAGTCACCTTGGTTGAAGAGGACGACATAACAAATTAGAAAGTAGGTTCAACAAACAAGTCACATTGGTTGAAGAGGACGACATAACAAATTAGAAAGTAGGTTCAACAAACAAGTCACATTGGTTGAAAAGGACGACATTACAAATTAGAAAGCAGGTTCAACAAACATGTTCCCTTTATTGAAAAGGACGTCAATATCAGAAAGTAGGTTCAACAAATATGTCACCTTGATTGAAGAGGACGACATTACAAATTAGAAAGTAGGTTCAACAAACATGTCACCTTGGTTGAAGAGGACGACATTACAAATTAGAAAGTAGGTTCAACAAACATGTCACCTTGGTTGAAGAGTTCAACAAACATGTCACCTTGGTTGAAGAGGACGACATTAAAAATTAGAAAGTAGGTTCAAGAAACATGTCACATTGGTTAAAGAGGACGACAGTACAAATTAGAAAGTAGCTTCAACAAACATGTCACCTTGGTTGAAGAGGACGACATTACAAATTAGAAAGTAAGTTCAACAAACATGTCACCTTGGTTGAAGAGGACGACATAACAAATTAGAAAGTAGGTTTAACAAACATGTCACCTTGGTTGAAGAGGACGACAATTCAAATTAGAAAGTTAGTTCAGGAAACATGTCACCTTGGTTGAAGAGGACGACAAAACAAATTAGAAAGTAGGTTCAACAAACATGTCACCTTGGTTGAAGAGGACGACAATACAAATTAGAAAGTAGGTTCAACAAACATGTCACCTTGGTTGAAAAGGACGACATAACAAATTAGAAAGCATGTTCAACAAACATGTTACCTTGATTGAAAAGGACGTCAATATCAGAAAGTAGGTTCAACAAATATGTCACCTTGATTGAAGAGAACGTCAATATCAGAAAGTAGGTTCAACAAATATGTCACCTTGGTTGAAGAGGACGACATAACAAATTAGAAAATAGGTTCAACAAACATGTCACCTTGATTGAAAAGGACGTCAATATCAGAAAGTAAGTTCAACAAACATGTCACCTTGGTTGAAGAGGACGACATAACAAATTAGAAAGTTAGTTCAACAAACATGTTACCTTGGTTGAAGAGGACGACAATACAAATTAGAAAGTAGGTTCAACAAACATGTTACCTTGGTTGAAGAGGACGACATAACGAATCAGACAGTAGGTTCAAGAAACATGTCACCTTGTTTGAAGAGGACGATATTACAAATCAGAAAGCAGGTTCAAGAAACATGTCACCTTGTTTGAAGAGGACGACATAACGAATCAGAAAGTAGTTTCAAGAAACATGTCACCTTGTTTGAAGAGGACGACAATACAAATTAGAAAGTAGGTTCAACAAACATGTCACATTGTTTGAAGAGGACGACAAAACGAATCAGTAAGTAGGTTCAACAAACAAGTCACATTGGTTGAAGAGGACGACATAACAAATTAGAAAGTAGGTTCAACAAACAAGTCACATTGGTTGAAAAGGACGACATTACAAATTAGAAAGCAGGTTCAACAAACATGTTCCCTTTATTGAAAAGGACGTCAATATCAGAAAGTAGGTTCAACAAATATGTCACCTTGATTGAAGAGGACGACAATACAAATTAGAAAGTAGGTTCAACACACATGTCACCTTGGTTGAAGAGGACGACATTACAAATTAGAAAGTAGGTTCAACAAACATGTCACCTTGGTTGAAGAGTTAAACAAACATGTCACCTTGGTTGAAGAGGACGACATTACAAATCAGAAAGTAAGTTCAACAAACATGTCACCTTGGTTGAAGAGAACGACAATACAAATTAGAAAGTAGGTTCAAGAAACATGTCACATTGGTTAAAGAGGACGACATTACAAATTAGAAAATAGGTTCAACAAACATGTCACATTGGTTAAAGAGGACGACATTACAAATTAGAAAGTAGGTTCAACAAACATGTCACCTTGGTTGAAGAGGACGACATAACAAATTAGAAAGTAAGTTCAACAAACATGTCACCTTGGTTGAAGAGGACGACATTACAAATTAGAAAGTAGGTTCAACAAACATGTCACCTTGGTTGAAGAGGACGAAATTACAAATTAGAAAGTAGGTTCACCAAACATGTCACATTGGTTGAAGAGGACGACATTACAAATTAGAAAGTAAGTTCAACAAACATGTCACATTGGTTAAAGAGGACGACATTACAAATTAGAAAGTAGGTTCAACAAACATGTCACCTTGGTTGAAGAAGACGACATAACAAATTAGAAAGTAAGTTCAACAAACATGTCACCTTGGTTGAAGAGGACGACATTACAAATTAGAAAGTAGGTTCAACAAACAAGTCACATTGGTTGAAAAGGACGACATAACAATTTAGAAAGTAGGTTCAAGAAACATGTCACCTTGGTTGAAGAGGACGACATAACAAATTAGAAAGTAGGTTCAACAAACAAGTCACATTGGTTGAAGAGGACGACATAACAAATTAGAAAGTAGGTTCAACAAACAAGTCACATTGGTTGAAAAGGACGACATTACAAATAAGAAAGCAGGTTCAACAAACATGTTCCCTTTATTAAAAAGGACGTCAATATCAGAAAGTAGGTTCAACAAATATGTCACCTTGATTGAAGAGGACGACAATACAAATTAGAAAGTAGGTTCAACAAACATGTCACCTTGGTTGAAGAGGACGACATTACAAATTAGAAAGTAAGTTCAACAAACATGTCACCTTGGTTGAAGAGGACGACATTACAAATCAGAAAGTAAGTTCAACAAACATGTCACCTTGGTTGAAGAGGACGACATTACAAATTAGAAAGTAGGTTCAAGTTACATGTCACCTTGGTTAAAGAGGACGACATTACAAATCAGAAAGTAGCTTCAACAAACATGTCACCTTGGTTGAAGAGGACGACATTACAAATTAGAAAGTAAGTTCAACAAACATGTCACCTTGGTTGAAGAGGACGACATAACAAATTAGAAAGTAGGTTTAACAAACATGTCACCTTGGTTGAAGAGGACGACAATTCAAATTAGAAAGTTAGTTCAGGAAACATTTCACCTTGGTTGAAGAGGACGACAATACAAATAAGAAAGTAGGTTCAACAAACATGTCACCTTGGTTGAAGAGGACGAAATTACAAATTAGAAAGTAGGTTCAACAAACATGTCACATTGGTCGAAGAGGACGACATTACAAATTAGAAAGTTAGTTCAACAAACATGTCACATTGGTTAAAGAGGACGACATTATAAATTAAAAAGTAGGTTCAACAAACATGTCACCTTGGTTGAAGAGGACGACATAACAAATTAGAAAGTAAGTTCAACAAACATGTCACCTTTGTTGAAGAGGACGACAATACAATTTAGAAAGTAGGTTCAACAAACATGTCACATTGGTTGAAGAGGACGAAATTACAAATTAGAAAGTAGGTTCAACAAACATGTCACATTGGTTGAAGAGGACGACATTACAAATTAGAAAGTAAGTTCAACAAACATGTCACATTGGTTAAAGAGGACGACATTACAAATTAGAAAGTAGGTTCAACAAACATGTCACCTTGGTTGAAGAGGACGACAATACAAATTAGAAAGTAGGTTCAACAAACATGTCACTTTGGTTGAAAAGGACGACATTACAAATCAGAAAGTAAGTTCAACAAACATGTCACCTTGGTTGAAGAGGACGACATTACAAATTAGAAAGTAGGTTCAACAAACATGTCACCTTGGTTGAAGAGGACGACATAACAAATTAGAAAGTAGGTTTAACAAACATGTCACCTTAGTAGAAGAGGACGACAATACAAATTAGAAAGTAGGTTCAAGAAACATGTCACCTTGGTTGAAGAGGACGACATTACAAATTAGAAAGTAGGTTCAAGTTACATGTCACCTTGGTTGAAGAGGACGACATAACAAATTAGAAAGTAAGTTCAACAAACATGTCACCTTGGTTGAAGAGGACGACATTACAAATTAGAAAGTAAGTTCAACAAACATGTCACCTCTGTTGAAGAGGACGACAATACAATTTAGAAAGTAGGTTCAACAAACATGTCACATTGGTCGAAGAGGACGAAATTATAAATTAGAAAGTAGGTTCAACAAACATGTCACCTTGGTTGAAGAGGACGACATTACAAATTAGAAAGTAGGTTCAAGAAACATGTCACCTTGGTTGAAGAGGACGACATTACAAATTAGAAAGTAAGTTCAACAAACAAGTCACATTGGTTGAAAAGGACGACATAACAATTTAGAAAGTAGGTTCAAGAAACATGTCACCTTGGTTGAAGAGGACGACATAACAAATTAGAAAGTAGGTTCAACAAACAAGTCACATTGGTTGAAGAGGACGACATAACAAATTAGAAAGTAGGTTCAACAAACAAGTCACATTGGTTGAAAAGGACGACATTACAAATTAGAAAGCAGGTTCAACAAACATGTTCCCTTTATTGAAAAGGACGTCAATATCAGAAAGTAGGTTCAACAAATATGTCACCTTGATTGAAGAGGACGACAATACAAATTAGAAAGTAGGTTCAAGAAACATGTCACCTTGGTTGAAGAGGACGACATTACAAATTAGAAAGTAGGTTCAACAAACATGTCACCTTGGTTGAAGAGGACGACATTACAAATTAGAAAGTAAGTTCAACAAACATGTCACCTTGGTTGAAGAGGACGACATTACAAATCAGAAAGTAAGTTCAACAAACATGTCACCTTGGTTGAAGAGAACGACAATACAAATTAGAAAGTAGGTTCAAGAAACATGTCACATTGGTTAAAGAGGACGACATTACAAATCAGAAAGTAGCTTCAACAAACATGTCACCTTGGTTGAAGAGGACGACATTACAAATTAGAAAGTAAGTTCAACAAACATGTCACCTTGGTTGAAGAGGACGACATAACAAATTAGAAAGTTAGTTCAGGAAACATTTCACCTTGGTTGAAGAGGACGACAATACAAATAAGAAAGTAGGTTCAACAAACATGTCACCTTGGTTGAAGAGGACGAAATTACAAATTAGAAAGTAGGTTCAACAAACATGTCACCTTGGTTGAAGAGGACGACATTACAAATTAGAAAGTAGGTTCAAGAAACATGTCACCTTGGTTGAAGAGGACGACATTACAAATTAGAAAGTAAGTTCAACAAACAAGTCACATTGGTTGAAAAGGACGACATAACAATTTAGAAAGTAGGTTCAAGAAACATGTCACCTTGGTTGAAGAGGACGACATAACAAATTAGAAAGTAGGTTCAACAAACAAGTCACATTGGTTGAAGAGGACGACATAACAAATTAGAAAGTAGGTTCAACAAACAAGTCACATTGGTTGAAAAGGACGACATTACAAATTAGAAAGCAGGTTCAACAAACATGTTCCCTTTATTGAAAAGGACGTCAATATCAGAAAGTAGGTTCAACAAATATGTCACCTTGATTGAAGAGGACGACAATACAAATTAGAAAGTAGGTTCAACAAACATGTCACCTTGGTTGAAGAGGACGACATTACAAATTAGAAAGTAGGTTCAACAAACATGTCACCTTGGTTGAAGAGGACGACATTACAAATTAGAAAGTGAGTTCAACAAACATGTCACCTTGGTTGAAGAGGACGACATTACAAATCAGAAAGTAAGTTCAACAAACATGTCACCTTGGTTGAAGAGAACGACAATACAAATTAGAAAGTAGGTTCAAGAAACATGTCACATTGGTTAAAGAGGACGACATTACAAATCAGAAAGTAGCTTCAACAAACATGTCACCTTGGTTGAAGAGGACGACATTACAAATTAGAAAGTAAGTTCAACAAACATGTCACCTTGGTTGAAGAGGACGACATAACAAATTAGAAAGTTAGTTCAGGAAACATTTCACCTTGGTTGAAGAGGACGACAATACAAATAAGAAAGTAGGTTCAACAAACATGTCACCTTGGTTGAAGAGGACGAAATTACAAATTAGAAAGTAGGTTCAACAAACATGTCACATTGGTCGAAGAGGACGACATTACAAATTAGAAAGTTAGTTCAACAAACATGTCACATTGGTTAAAGAGGACGACATTATAAATTAGAAAGTAGGTTCAACAAACATGTCACCTTGGTTGAAGAGGACGACATAACAAATTAGAAAGTAAGTTCAACAAACATGTCACCTCTGTTGAAGAGGACGACAATACAATTTAGAAAGTAGGTTCAACAAACATGTCACATTGGTTGAAGAGGACGAAATTACAAATTAGAAAGTAGGTTCAACAAACATGTCACATTGGTTGAAGAGGACGACATAACAAATTAGAAAGTAAGTTCAACAAACATGTCACATTGGTTAAAGAGGACGACATTACAAATTAGAAAGTAGGTTCAACAAACATGTCACCTTGGTTGAAGAGGACGACAATACAAATTAGAAAGTAGGTTCAACAAACATGTCACTTTGGTTGAAAAGGACGACATTACAAATCAGAAAGTAAGTTCAACAAACATGTCACCTTGGTTGAAGAGGACGACATTACAAATTAGAAAGTAGGTTCAACAAACATGTCACCTTGGTTGAAGAGGACGACATAACAAATTAGAAAGTAGGTTTAACAAACATGTCACCTTGGTAGAAGAGGACGACAATACAAATTAGAAATTAGGTTCAAGAAACATGTCACCTTGGTTGAAGAGGACGACATTACAAATTAGAAAGTAGGTTCAAGTTACATGTCACCTTGGTTGAAGAGGACGACATAACAAATTAGAAAGTAAGTTCAACAAACATGTCACCTTGGTTGAACAGGACGACATTACAAATTAGAAAGTAAGTTCAACAAACATGTCACCTCTGTTGAAGAGGACGACAATACAATTTAGAAAGTAGGTTCAACAAACATGTCACATTGGTCGAAGAGGACGAAATTACAAATTAGAAAGTAGGTTCAACAAACATGTCACCTTGGTTGAAGAGGACGACATTACAAATTAGAAAGTAGGTTCAAGAAACATGTCACCTTGGTTGAAGAGGACGACATTACAAATTAGAAAGTAAGTTCAACAAACATGTCACCCTGGTTGAAGAGGACGACATAACAAATTAGAAAGTAGGTTCAACAAACATGTCACCTTGGTTGAAGAGGACGACAATACAAATTAGAAAGTAGGTTCAACAAACATGTCACCTTGGTTGAAGAGGACGACAATACAAATTAGAAAGTAAGTTCAACAAACATGTCACCTTGGTTGAAGAGGACGACATTACAAATTAGAAAGTAAGTTCAACAAACATGTCACCTCTGTTGAAGAGGACGACAATACAATTTAGAAAGTAGGTTCAACAAACATGTCACATTGATTGAAGAGGACGAAATTACAAATTAGAAAGTAGGTTCAACAAACATGTCACCTTGGTTGAAGAGGACGACATTACAAATTAGAAAGTAGGTTCAAGAAACATGTCACCTTGGTTGAAAAGGACGACATTACAAATTAGAAAGTAAGTTCAACAAACATGTCACCTTGGTTGAAGAGGACGACATTACAAATTAGAAAGTAAGTTCAACAAACATGTCACCCTGGTTGAAGAGGACGACATAACAAATTAGAAAGTAGGTTCAACAAACATGTCACCTTGGTTGAAGAGGACGACAATACAAATTAGAAAGTAGGTTCAACAAACATGTCACCTTGGTTGAAGAGGACGACAATACAAATTAGAAAGTAAGTTCAACAAACATGTCACCTTGGTTGAAGAGGACGACATTACAAATTAGAAAGTAAGTTCAACAAACATGTCACCTCTGTTGAAGAGGACGACAATACAATTTAGAAAGTAGGTTCAACAAACATGTCACATTGATTGAAGAGGACGAAATTACAAATTAGAAAGCAGGTTCAACAAACATGTCACCTTGGTTGAAGAGGACGACATTACAAATTAGAAAGTAGGTTCAAGAAACATGTCACCTTGGTTGAAAAGGACGACATTACAAATTAGAAAATAAGTTCAACAAACATGTCACCTTGGTTGAAGAGGACGACAATACAATTTAGAAAGTAGGTTCAACAAACATGTCACATTGGTTGAAGAGGACGAAATTACAAATTAGAAAGTAGCTTCAACAAACATGTCACCTTGGTTGAAGAGGACGACATTACAAATTAGAAAGTAGGTTCAACAAACATGTCACCTTGGTTGAAGATGACGACATAACAAATTAGAAAGTAGGTTCAACAAACATGTCACCTTGGATGAAGAAGACGACATAACAAATTAGAAAGTAGGTTCAACAAACATGTCACCTTGGTTGAAGAGGACGACAATACAAATTAGAAAGTAGGTTCAACAAACATGTCACCTTGGTTGAAGAGGACGACAATACAAATTAGAAAGTAGGTTCAACAAACATGTCACCTTGGTTGAAGAGGACGACAATAAAAATTAGAAAGTAGGTTCAACAAACATGTCACCTTGGTTGAAAAAGACGACATTACAAATCAGAAAGTAGGTTCAACAAACATGTCACCTTGGTTGAA
Organism: Gibbula magus; assembly: GCA_936450465.1. Classification (NCBI taxonomy): domain Eukaryota; kingdom Metazoa; phylum Mollusca; class Gastropoda; order Trochida; family Trochidae; genus Gibbula; species Gibbula magus. Next base: position 69,332,308 of record OW388297.1, on the reverse strand, counting down.
GAGGACGACATTACAAATTAGAAAGAAGGTTCAAGAAACATGTCACCTTGGTTGAAGATGACGACAATACAAATTAGAAAGTAGGTTCAACAAACATGTCACCTTGGTTGAAGAGGACGACAATACAAATTATTAAGTAGGTTCAACAAACATGTCACCTTGGTTGAAGAGGACGACATTACAAATTAGAAAGTAGGTTCAAGAAACATGTCACATTGGTTAATGCGGGTGTCACACATTGCCGGAGCTAACATCCCGGACATCATACGAATGTCAATAATTTTCAATTTTGTCGACTTCGGCTCTAAATCGGGATGTCCGTGTGGCCGTCGTGTGTCATCGTATGACCATCTTGGGGGTTTCTAGGGGTCCGGGAACAACTTCGTGTGTGAGCTAATATTTTTTGGCATGTCAAAAAATTGGCCGACGGTCATATTTCGAACGAACATATTCCTACGTGTACCCATCGCGTAGACATCGGGTCCATCACATGGTCATCGTGTACACATCGTGTAACCATTGAGTAATATTCGGATTAACGTCGGCTCAAACGGCACTCGATGCTCATGCGAATGCTGACGATGGTCTACTAGATGGTTACACGACGTCGTGAGACCTGCGGGTTACCCTCGTGTTACCCTCGCGTTGCCAATTATTGCTATCGTGAATGGTACTAGATTGTAACACGGTGGCGGGCCCCAGTCTTTCACAGGCGTGCACCTATAAAACCAGCATCTGAATAATGTATCCCATAATAAAATAGTAAAGAAAGTACAAGTACATGTAATAATTCATTATAACAACTAATAATTTGCTCGCTGAACAACTTAACAGCAATCAATAAATCAATCACTCAATAATTAGTGAACGAACGTTCACTGATCTCATATAGTGAAAACATCTACCAATAATTACTGAGTTAAAACATCAGCCGATTTCGTTATACAGTTCACATTTTGATATTGACCGTCGTTTTAATCCCTTAAAGGGACATTGGTTATGTTACTTAAAAAACACTATGATTAATGTTCAAATCATCTCTCTCGGATTGCATATTCATCAATAAATGACAAATATATAATGATTAACAGTTTTCAATGAAAATCAAACAAAAGCTTTACAGCTGCTTAACAAGTTTATCTAATTCAATAGAATATAAGTATTTATAAAGATGCAGATGGTTTCCACAAAACCACTTCTTTTTTTTATTCCATTGACCATATGCTCTTAATCTATGTGAATGTTGGGGTCACCGTTTTGTTACCATAGTGAAAATGTGAGTCTGTGGTAGGTGCTCTATAGCTGACTGGAGAGCTAAATGTTAGTAAATTTATTGATTAGAAAGACTGTTTCACTAACATTTGCTTAAAGAAACTTCTGAAACTGGATTCATTACAACAGAGAACTCTGTCCCATTCTTGCGCTCAAAAGTTTGCACATTCCTTTTACCAGAGAATTTATTATTTTCTAGGTGCTGTCTTCATGTGGTGATTTCGTTTAGGAACGTGGCACAACTGTCTAAAATGTTTTAATTGTCTTAAGATTCTTTTTATACACAATATTTTGGTCATTCTCTTATATACAATTTTCAGAAAAGCAAAAATGTAAAGAAAACCTATCTTTTCTGAAATCTATTCTTGCAGCATTAAGCGTTTTGGTCTACCAAACCGTATATGGTCTTTCACAGATATTACAGGTTGGATATTCTTGTTGTACGTAAACTTACCCTTGAATTGAAACCTTGCAAAACTAAATCCCGGTCATTTATTTTTCCACATCCTCTCGTGGTATACTCCAACGTCGTAAACTAGATATGTAGGTTACTCAAATATTGCCCTCTTATTGTTATTTAAACACATCATTGGTTGAATTCTTATGCTTATGTTTGCGTTGACTTCCAAAAAGGTCAATTCCAAACCTGACACCTTAAGAGGTACGATAGAATATTACCCTTGCATTACCAGATGATACAATACATGTGCAGAGACACACAGTGAGAAATAAATGATTTTAAAATAAACTTTGTGATGGTTTATAGATAATCAAGAAATTTAAATTTCAATTGGAGACCTGACATTCAGAATTTTCGCAATAATTGACACTGTTGGTTTTAATGAAGAGAAAGTATTATTTTTAAAATATGCCACACCATTTAACAAATAGTAACAGTCTTTCAGATATCATTTAACCACTAGAACAGTAAAGTATTCATATTGATAACGAAACACCTTCTGATTGAATAGATATTTCACCTGTAGCATTCAAAGTGTGACTTAAACTTTTGTTAAGCAGCTGTACATGTATATATGTGCTAAAGTTGAAATGTTGTTTTCCAGATAAAACACCTGTGCTTCACTACCTGTCAAGCAACATTTGTGATGTTCTAAGTGCACTTATTTCTTTGCATATCTGGTACCTTTTTATCCACATATTTATGAATGCATTTTCATTATTTCAGCTTTAGTATTTATTTAAACGTCATATTTTATCTTATATCTTGTGTATCATCATATCAATTGTATAACATGTATAAACTCTCTCATAGCCTTTATTTACAGGGTGGGTCTTCATTGTTTTAATGTATTATCAATATCTTGAATGTAATTTAACTGAAATGTTGCGGTGAGTTTCTAATAGAGAATATGTCTGTCTGCTTAAACCAACACACCAGAATTGCAGACTGACATCCTTCGCGTATTGTTTTTATCACTAAAAGTTACTCTTACTTAAGGCACTGAATGCATGATTAATCACAATTAACGTATATTCAGAACATGGTCTACGAGAAATGTGTGTTTCTTAAACGGTCACGTGGAGTTTGATACCATGTCACGTGGTTGGTTCGGATGGCCTTCCAGTACCCATCGTGTGCTCATACGAACGTCACACGACGATTACACGACGTCGTGTAGATTTCGTATTATAGTCGTGTGATATTCGTGTGTTGATCTAGTATGCATCGTGTCACCGTCGGTTCTAACCTCCCCCAGGATGACCATCGCAACACTACCGGCAGTAAATTCAATGTTTTACATTCGTATGATGTTCGGGACGCTAGCTCCGGCAATGTGTGAGGCCCGCATAAAGAGGACGACATTACAAATTAGAAAGTAAGTTCAACAAACATGTCACCTTGGTTGAAGAGGACGAGTTTGCCCCAGTCGATGGCAGCATTGTTTATGACGTGTATCGTTGTCTTGTCCACGCTGACCACTGTGAGAGTGACCACTATCACTGGACGCTTGTAGACGTCCATGTCCAGGGTCTCGGACACCTTAGCCAGAGGGATGAGACATGCGTCCATGTGTATGTCCATCACTTCCCCTATTCTATGCATAGCCGACCCATCTCCTGCACTGCGCCGCAGTGACAAGCGACTCTGAAATTAAAGTAGGCACATTCTTACATTACCAAACACATGATTGAGAAGTACAAAACATAATAAATTTACTTGTTAACCACTTCGTTATTGTGAAGAGTGACGGCGTTTTGGAGTATATTATTACTCCGTCATCGAGTGGGTCAAGAATAATCTCACTTGATTTTAATTTTAATGTTTAACCCCTTGAAACACCATATTGATATTAAGGAAGGTAACCCTGTGATGCATCGGGCTATTGGTCGAGGGATTATACTACATCCTTGAAGCTTCTAGACACACTCGATTCACTATCGGTGAAATGGAATCGAAGTACTGTAATTGACATTTATGTAGGAATGCATTAGTTCTAGAAATGGTTTAAACGTATTTCATAAACATGGAAATAGGATTGGCGAACAAGCCAAAGAGAGGCTTAGAGATGTCATTGATGGAGCTGTATAGCATATCGATATCTTCTAAATACCAACTCTTATCTTACTCTTATTTTAAAGCTTCACTGTCTAAGGAAGCATATTTGAATGCGATTGTTGTTTAAAAGTTTAGAGTAGCATTAGCCATATTCAGGTTTTTTTCGCATCATTTAAAAATCATATCATATAGATAGAAATGATAGATTATGTTTACAATGCGACGAAGGCTATATTGAGGATGAATACCATTTTCTTATTGTGTGTTCCAAGTTTAAAGAGCTCCGCCTCAATCATTTGCCGGAAACTTTTTTGTACAAATCCAAATAAAACTAAATGAAAAATCCTCATGTCAACATCGAATTGTAAACTCCTCAATAATATAGCAAGCTTTATTTTTCATGCCATGTACCAAAGATGTTAATTGAATGACTGTTGCTGTACACATCATGTCTTGTCATACATAACATGTGTAGTTATGGGCCGATGGCCTACACTTCAGTAATAAAGAATTGAATTGAAATACCTACTCCTCCCCTTCCAGCCGTGTGTGAAACTTCTTGGATCCATCCATACTTAATGTCAAGATCTGATCACATTGTATATTCCTTA